>CP075870.1:0-2400000 GCA_019565615.1 Trichoderma simmonsii | reverse complement strand
AATGGTTGGGGCTGCCGAAGCCACTTTCTTCCGCGCCCCATGGCGCAATGCTACATACCTCTGCCCAGGATCGGGAATAGAAGACCACGTTGGCCTCGGCTGCGAGTTCTCGAAGCCCGTCTCTTCCCGGCTTCTCGACTTCGACGCTGATTTGCGCGTTTGGCAGCTTATCACGCAGCTTGCGGACGCACTCTAACGTAGTATTGGGTATGCGGCCCTGAGCTGGAATTGTCAGACAAGGATTGTTGAAAGGGTGTCGAAGGATCAGATGCTGTGACGTCTCTCGCTTGACACGGCCACTGGCGGGCGCAGCTTCACAAGGCGGCAGGGAGCGTGTGTTTTTCGCCTTTGAGCTGGACTGGACTCACTTCAAAGTGCCACCAAGTCTCATCGCTGGGATCGAATCTCCGCACAACGGCCTCGAACTCGTCAACTGTCATTTCTGGTAGGTCATTGTAGTTTATGATCGTACGGCTTCCCGTCTGCTGGCTACGAAAGATGTAACTGCTGGCTGCTTGGGTGTGCGTCTCTCGGTAAAGGCACTGCTCGAAGTCTACAGGTGACGACTCACCAAAGGACTCCTTGATATGCTGCGTAGCGAGCGATGACTTGCTCGGAAGTGGTGACACCAAATGCATGCGTAGGGCATCTTGTGGCCCGACAAGCTGTTGGAGCACCTCGAGCGAGTTTGGGCAATTGCCTCCTCGTCGGATTTCGAGGCTTGAGGCTCGTTGCTTTGCATCTTCTTGAGGGTATTGAGGCACGCTGTCGGTGAGTGTTAGAATGTGATGTATGCTCATGCTGTAGATGATGGCGGTTTCGTGACTTGCCTCAGAACGGTGTCCACGTAACAGGCTCCGACCAGGATGAGGTGCTTCATTGTGGCAGGCGGTTGTTTCTTATACTATGCCCCTAAGAACATCCCCGATGGATATATGGCTATTGACCGATCCTCAATTGGTGTATGTGGTGGTTTGATTTCGAGATCGTGAGAGAGTTTAGATGTGGTTGAGGCTCCCCGCCCGACCCCACTTGTTCTATTAGTGAGTCGATAATAATTTTCGTGCGTGTAAGTTGACTTTGGCTGTGACTGTTCAGCTTTTTGATGAGCACAAGAGAACTGAATTATGGAGCATGAAGGGTCCCGATGGATGCACTGGATAGATTGGCATATACTCTGAGATGACAACTTGTGATGAAATTTCTGTCCATTTATACTCGAGAGCGCCACTCTCACCTACCCGGGAGGGTGCTTTGAGTGTGAAAATATGGCGGTGCACATGCGTGTACTGGCTGTGGGTTGTGATATAATATCTATTCTAACTTGGTCAGTGTCAATTCAACCAACATCTTGAGAGGAAAAGGTCTCCGGCATGGGAATGCAAGTTGGACGATGTTCACGATGATGACTCGAGTTTGGCTGACAATACTAATCATTTGCGTTGCCTCAATCTTTGACGTCATTTGACTTAGATCACCAACACCTCGGCTCAAGTATGTACTTGATGCTACAGATAGGACGTTGAGTAATTGATGCTTGATATAGAGCAAGATCTTTAATTATATGAATGTACTACTCATTGAGATGAACAGCAGCAATTGCACTCGCATCGTGAGGCTATTCTCATGAAAAGAATTGATAACAATGGCCGAGTTTGACGGGAACTTTATTCCCCACCTCTCGATTTAGCACCAGGCCATGTGCATGTGGCAATGCGAGAAAGCATGCTCCCGTCGATCGTCCGAGATCGTTCAGCTTAATTCTGACAAATTCAACTTCGCTTCCCCATCGACTGCCATCCATTCCACTCAATTGGCAGACGATACACAGCTTCAACTACTATCGCTATCTACTCTGACGCAGTGCAGATTGGACCAAGATCCAGCAGCTCTTTTGTAACACGGCGTCTGATGCACATGGACCGCGGCGCGACCCCGCGATAACCCACTCAGCTATTACATCATGGGCTGGGACTGCGAGGAAGATCAGCAAGACGGGCAGGACGGGCGACCAAAGCCTCAACGACACATTACGTTTGAAGAGGGGAGCCTGAATGGCAGTGATGAGGATGATGGAGCTGTCGAGGTGAGTGTTGCTTTCATCTCTTTCTCTAGCCAAACCATGGTTTCCATTCTGTGTAAGCCCATGGGCTGATGATGATCAGGTCACTTTCGATTCAGGCAGTCCATACCGGAGGAAGAGCTCACTTGTCACGTCCGAGGCTCCTGTTCCTCAGACAAAGCGCATCCCGCCGGGCCGACGCGCTGAATGTGTTGTCCATCAATTGATCGAGGACCAGCGGCGGTCCAGAGGGAGCTCGGCTGCGAGCTCACCCAACCGTAACCTCCACCATGCGCATCCGATATACACGAGCCACCACGATGGAGCGGAGGACATTAGCGGAGAGAAGAGGATGGACAAGGTCGTTGATCGGAAGAGCCCCGGCCATGGGCGGAAATCCCGAGTGGTCGTGGACACAGATTGCTTCGAGGACGATGACGATGCCGGCCTTGGGCAGGTTGACCAGAAGATCTGGACCAAGGAGATGACAAAGACTGATTCGGAGACGGATCTCACTCAGCAGCAAGACGAAAACCTGCATAGCCGCATGTTGACTAAGAAGCAGCTGAGCGATATGGCGTGGGGCGTTCGCGAACTGAGCAGACGGCTGAGCAGCATGCGCATCCGCTTCCGGGTCAAGTGCATCTTTCTCTTGACAAAGATTCACGACTCGGACTTGATTATCAACACGAGAGCGCTGGCACAGTGGCTCCTCAGCAAGGAGAGAGACGTCAAGTATGTTGTGTACGTGGAGAAGAACCTCAAGACTAACAAGAAGTTTGATGTGGGGAAGCTGGTTGATGACTTGGTTCACGACTATGCCAAAGAGGGCGGCGTGGACGAGGACACCGCTCGAGAAGATATCCAGAAACGCCTGAGATACTGGGACGAAGGCATGTGCAGGACACGGCCTCACCAGTTTGACTTTGTCATCACTCTCGGGGGCGACGGCACGGTTCTGTACGCGAGCTGGCTTTTCCAGAGGATCGTGCCGCCCGTGCTGAGCTTTGCGCTGGGGAGCCTTGGGTTCCTGACAAAGTTTGACTTTGAAGACTTTAAGCCGATCCTCAACTCGGCGTTTTCAAAGGGCGTGACGGTGAGCTTGAGGCTTCGCTTTGAGTGCACTGTGATGAGGAGCGTGAAGAGGAAGACGCCCGACTCGGAGTCTGAGGAGGACGGCAACGAGCTGCATTATAAGAGGGATCTGGTGGAGGAGCTGATTGGAGAGGAGAATGAGGATGAGCGGACTCATCGGCCGGAGGGGACATTCGAGATTCTGAATGAACTCGTGGTTGATCGAGGACCAAACCCAAGTAAGTCGTCTTGCCTTCCTTTACTCTCTTATACAGCCAACCGTCGTAGAGGCATTTGCTAACCTCACTATTCTTTTATAGCAATGTCATATACGGAAATTTTTGGAGACGACGAGCACTTTACTTCAGTGCTCGCAGATGGTATTTGCGTATCTACACCGACGGGCTCGACGGCTTACAATCTCGCTGCCGGTGGCTCCCTGTGCCACCCTGAAAATCCCGTCATGCTCGTTACATCCATCTGCGCCCACACACTGTCCTTCCGACCCATCATCCTGCCCGACACCATCGTTTTGAGAGTTGGCGTCCCGTACAATGCCAGGACGGCTTCGTGGGCTAGCTTTGACGGACGAGAGCGGGTAGAGCTGAGTCCCGGTGACTATGTGACTGTCAGCGCGAGCAGATACCCGTTTGCGTCGGTCCAGACAGAAGGACGTAGGAGCGAGGATTGGATCAATAGTATCAGTGGGAAGCTGGGATGGAACACGAGACAGAAGCAGAAGGGATTCAAGGAGTGGGATGCCTGAGGTGTGAGGTGACTTGCATGGGGGTGTATGGTGTTTTTGACTATAGAGGTCAATGGTTTCACGGAGTTTCATTCATGTTCAAAATGTTGGGTTATTCTGTATATCTAGGCACTAAAGGCAAAAAACCTAGGTAGTTGAAAATTAAATAAAAGCAATATACGGAGTAGTAAGACAGTATAAGCGCTTGATGGAATCAAGTCTGAGATGAGCCTCGTTGCGATAGACCCACCCCCACAATAGCTGTGGCCTCCTTGTCTAAAATCTTGCGACCCCACGCTAAGAAACGGCCTACAGGACAAGCTCAAGAGAAGAGATTACTCTGTCAACATCTCACTTCCATTGAGTGTGTGTCACTTGTGCTGTGTTTCTAGCACAAAGAGTTCACTCTGTCATTGAATTTGCAGACATCAACATCACCAGCATCTTCAAAACCTCCATTGACTACAATAGAAATCCCAATTGATTCTTCGACAACAACAACACGATCACATCCCCAATTTCAACAAACCAACAAAACAAACCAACAAAAATGGCCGTCCAATCCTCCCTCCCGCCCGACCTCTTCGACCAAACCACAATCATCTCCCTCCTCTCCACCCTCGCCATCGTCCTCGTCGCCTACTCCGTCTCCCGCATCGCCCTCCCCCGCGCCTCCACCACCGGCACGGTCCGCTTCCTCTTCATCTGGCACCTCGCCGACGCGCTCTGCCACTTCATCCTCGAGGGAAGCTTCCTCTACCACTGCTTCTTCTCGTACATCCCAGCGAGCGAGGTCGGCGACCGATTGGCCGACCTGGTGCCCACGCCGTACAACTTCCTGGGTTATGAGAATGGGCGCGTGTATGGGCCGCAGAGTGGCGGGGATAATCCCTTTGCGCAGCTGTGGATGGTGTATGCGAGGGCGGATAAGAGATGGGCGGGAGCTGACTTGGTACGTTTCTCTTGTTGAATGGATCTTTTCTCCGTTGTTGTGGACTATTGTTCTTGGCTAACCGTGGGAATTGGGATTGTTATAGGGCGTCATCAGTCTCGAGCTTTTGACCGTATTCTTCGATGGCCCTCTGGCTGTGTACATCTGCTATCTGCTTGCCAAGAAGAACCCCATGGCCAACATCTGGATGATTGTCTTGGCGACTTGCGAGCTCTACGGAGGTATGTAATACGGGATAGCAAGAAACAATTGCATGGATGTGATGGCTGATGTATACCAGGCTTCATGACTTTTTGCCCCGAGTGGCTCACCGGCAACATCAACCTCGACGGCAGCAACTTCATGTACATGTGGGTGTACCTGGTCTTCTTCAACATGCTGTGGGTATTTATCCCGCTGTTTGCGGTCGTGTATTCGATTCGCGACATTTCCAATGCTTTTGCTGTTCGACAGGCTGCAACGCAGACTAGGAAGAAGCTTTGAGCGATGGGTGAAGGTATTTCGACGTGAGCGTGATAGATTATCTCTCGCAGTGAGTTGGAAATACTGCAAAGGCTTTGATATGGCATGAGACAAGTCGCATGTATTCAGTAGCAAAGATTTTTGAGGAGAATTACAATCACATGCAGACAGACAAAAAGGCAAGTTAGGTAAAAATTTGTATTATAGAGTTCTCATAAGGGTATCGACTATTTGTCTCTCAAGACGGGGTAGAAGCAAAAGTGTTGTCGCAATCGTTCCCTCTAAGTCAGTCCATTTAGATGGCCTGCTTGTGGGCCTCGCCCTTGGCGTCGTGCTTGGACTCGTCCATCTTGTCACCAACAGCGTCCTTGGCAGCGGAGGCACTGCAGAGCACATATTGTTAGCTGATGTTCGTTGTTGAGCCAGAGTAATTAGAATCTTACCGAGTGCCGATTCCAGCATCGGAGTCCTTGGCGACCTGCTTGTTGGTCTCCTTGGAGGCACCAGAGGTGGCCTGCTGAACCTTCTCACCGACGTAGTTGGCGCCCTGCTTGATGGAATCCATTGTGATTGGTTGTTGGTTGGTTGTTTGTTTGTGTGAAGATTGATTTAAAGTTGAGATGAGGATCTGAGATTGTGTTGTGATGAGGAGGAGAAGTTTGAGAGATGAAGGGGGGATGAAAGAAGTTTATATAGACTGATGATGGAGGGGAGGGAAGCGGCAATCCACAACCTTGATTACCCCCTAGAAGAGCTTAAGCCATGGCATTCCTTCCTTCTCCATCATGTGAAGCAGGAACATGGCGTCATCGAAAACACATCATTCACCGGCCGAAGCTTGTGAATGTACAGGCAGGCAGGATTCATGTGTTGGAAGCGCCCGCTATAGTACAAGAATAGGCGGGGAGGTACAAGTCACGGTGCAGATTAACACTTCGATTGACATCAGATCTTAGTGATTTATTGCCTACGACGCATGTACATGCCTGTTTCCGCCATGAATCGTTAAGAGCGCAGATACCCGCTTTGAAACAATCGATTGTCCGGCCTCGTACGCAACTTGCCTGGAGAACTAAGCAGTTGCACGGAGGAGTAAAGCTTCCTCGAGTGGATGACATCATGGCCTTGAGCTCACAACGTCACTGTTTGGTACAGAATGACAGAATGTATGTGCAAAGTGGATTAGTTACTCCGTACGGTTGGGCTACGCACGGCCACCGTGAGAGATCCCGCCGACAATCGACGGTTCCGTGTCAATCAATCGGCCGTTCCCAAGCTTATTGCCCACAGGCTCTTACGAGTGCATTCTGGCCAAAATGTGGCTGGTAACGGCCTTCGTCTCTCGTCCAACAATGATTTGGTGCGCTGTCGGTGGCGACGCCACACGTGGCGGCTAGGCTACGGGCCCGTCGTGAGTGGGGCCGCCCGAGTGAATGACGCATCCATGAAATAATGGCTACGATGAGCTTTCCTTTTGCAAGATGTAGCGTCCGCACTGCTGCAGGCATCGGCCTGCTGATGCGAGCATCGAGATCTCCAGGGACCCCAAGCCGGAAGCTTTCCTCCGCCACTTGGCAGTCACGGCTATCGACTGCAATCCGGGAAGCTTATTTCTTGTACTAAGGCAGGCAATCGCGGGGGGTTTATGGATGGGTAACACCAAACGCCGTGATACGATGGACATTGCGGTTGCACGTGCTGCGAAGCGTGACAAGTTGCCAACTGGATCGTCGCGATAGAGCTTACCGAATCATGACGCTATGAAGCTTGTCTTGAAGGCAACGATGTGCATGCGTGCAGTTTTCGGCACTTTTGACAAAAAGAACAAGTGTCTGCTTTCTACGTATTGATTGTTGCCTGCAGACGGATCCTGAATTTCCCCTCTACCCACGAGAAATCGACGAACATTTCCCTCAATGTTGCCTCCATACTTGACATGCCGTCCGTCAGCTTGACGTGGAGACTGTGGGAAAGCTTCGCGTCTTGCGGGGTCCAAAGGACACACGCATACATGTCTGTGGACGTGACCAGACACGTGTGCGCTCTCGCTGGCGCATGTAGGTGTAGCTTTTGGCGTTTGGGCAAGATGGCATTGCTGACTGTAGCCTCAGAACGGCGACAGTTAATCACAGTTTCATCGTTACAACAAGCACGCCCACGACGAATAATTTCTCTCGGCTAGGCCTACCGTGAGCATCAAATCAAGAATACCCTGCGAGGCAGCTTGGTTGAGAAGATTCTGAGCAAGGATGAAAAGCCTTTGGTTGAATGGACGGCCTTTGACGGCCTGGTCCGCTGAACCAGCAGACAAAACGCCATCGCTTCATTACGGGGTTTTTGTGTCCGAGAGGACTACTTGTTGAGTGAGAGCTAAGCTCTAGGGACTCATCACAAACATCAGCTCTTGAAACAACCGTCCAGTCGTCCTAAGGCACCGTCGAGCCCAGGGTTCGTGAGTAGTGTACTTTTGCCGTGAGCAGCATCGTGCGAGAAGCCCCAGAGGGGGATTCGGTCGGGTTATCTGGGATCAAGCACTGCAATGATGATTCTAGAGACAGGATCACGCTTGATATGGCCCACGTTGAATCGACTCTGAAGCCCGGCTTACAGAGGGAGGCTCTCCAGATGATGTTTTAGCCCGTCAACTCAGCAGTGCTTATCGCATCAGCATGGCCACCAAGATCCACTCGAGCTCGCACCCCGGATGACATGCCGCGTCGTCTCTTCGAAACAGCCACGAGCGAGGCTCCTCTCCTCCGTACGACAAGTCATATTTCACACGCGTGTTGCAGTGATAGTGATAACCAGAGTGCTTTGTACGATACAAGACATGATGCCTCTATAAATGGGACCCGCAGACCAGATTCCCACCAGGGGTTCTCCGCGGATAGCCTAAGTCTGGTCCGGGCATAGCGCCTCTTTACCTATTACCGCATCTGTCTGTAGGCGGACACTTTCGTCGCTACGTGCATTAGTACTAAGCTTCAACTCTTACATCTAGCAAGGCTCCTGAGTTTCGAAACTCGAATCTGTTGCAAGTCTGCTTCAAACCCCGCCGCCACCGCCCTGATAAGATTCGGGCAGTCTATTGCCGGGACTTGGGCAAACTGAATCATCATCATCATCACACGGCTAATGAGGTTCTGGCCGTTGAAGAAGACGCACGCACAGCCCCAATAAGAAATGCCGGAGGGCTTTGACGCAGTTCTCTATCCCGGTTGTTCCCTTTGGATTGTCCAACTCGTAGTAACTAAGGGGCGCAATGGAAGCTCATCATTGAATGGACAGGCACCGGCAATTGATGACTTCTCTGCGTCTCATCGTCTTCGTAGCCCAAACAGGCTCCCTCTCTCGCTTCTATTCTTAGTCGTCTTCATGTATAGGATCAGAAAGAGGGAGCCCAGTGAATGAATCAAGATATTGGCCTCTACAATTAGCTTCATCGCCACCAACCCCTGGCCAAGACAACGGTGTCTACCCTAACCGTTGGTGCCGATTGAAACACAAACCCATGCCCTGCGAGAGATGGAGCTTGGAATCCTCTCCAGGCTTCTCTGCCCGGATCTCCATGTCCCGGAGTGCCCTGTTCACGCTTGCGTTTCCTGCCCCACGCTATCCAGCCTCCTCTCCCCGTTCGTCTCGTCTGTTTCTCATGTATCCCTTTGCCTTCTCTACTCGCTCTGGTAGCAGTATTTGGCATTGGTCTGGAGTAAACAGTGTTTCTCCTCATTCCCTTCTTTCCCTTTCCTTTTTGTCTTCCTTTGACTTTGTCCAATTCTATTCGTAGTCGTCTGGACGACTGGCACGGCTGCTGTTTTGCATTCGGTTCACTTGGATAGTTGGACCTTTGCAGGCATGCACCAGTTACTACACTAAACTTTTCAAACTGTTTGATTCTCTCATTCGTTTCTTTGCTTCCGCAGGACGATAGCAAATTTTCACTTTTGTTTCTCATTTTCTCTATTTTGTTATCTCCTACTTGCGACTGCTCATATCTAGCTGTACGACGACTTATACGGAACACGACGACTACACATATTTACGTGGTTTTCAAGGCGCCAATGGCAATCTGAGGCGTGGCTCGTCGAGGCTTCGACGCCGGTGCTAGATTGGCGAAAGCTTTCGTCACGAAAGAGCAAACACAAGAAGCCAAAAACCAATCAAGTCAAAATGGACAGCTGGGACATGCTATCAGAACAACAAGGGGGGATGGTTTGGGCCAGGCGGATAGACAACGATGTGGGTGGGTTCCAGTTCATGGACAATTCGACGTCCGCGATTATCAACGACCTCAAGTTCGCCGTTGCCAAGCAGGTCCGGACCATGATTATTATTCTTGCTGGATTCAATATTGCCATGGCTGTGGTTCTGGCATTCGTCATTTTTCGGAATTGTTACAAGGGAGCGAAGAGGAGTGATCCAGCTTTTGGATTTCGGTATAATCTTCCCTGCTCTCGTGGAAATACGCAGCGTGTGGCTTACTGTGGCCTAGTTCGTCTGTCTTCAAATTTATAGAAACATCAGAAATATTCCCTTTCGTCTTATCTATCGGCATAGCAATACAGGGTATTGTATATGTGGTTAGCCAGACCAAGGGGCTGGAGGGGCTTCTAATCCTCGGATGCACGTCAATATCTCAGGCTATGTTGCCGGGTGAGTTTTTTCGCTACCAATTCCTCTGGAGCTGCTACTGATTATTGGTAGCCTTATTTACTGTCCCGTATATACAACTCATATTTGGTTTGGAAACAACTGTGCAGGCACTGAGGCGGCGACCTTTTGAACGACGATCCAGATGGGTCATCGTTGCCTGTCTCGTTCTTGTCGTCATTGGTACCGTGGCGATGTACGTGGTAACGCGCTTTATCAGGCCACCAGACCTGTGTTATGCTTCTCTTTTCTGGTTCGTCCAGACTTGGAGGCTTGAGTCGTTCGTCCTGCTAACGACAATCTCTTGCGTCTTGATCATCGGGGCCATAATCATATTTGTTCGACTACATCGAGACCCTTCAGTCGGTATCATTGAAAGGACGGGCGCTTCCAGAATGGTTTACTATATGGTTCTGGGCGCTGTAATAAACGTATGTTGTCTCGAAATTCCTTCATTTTCCAATTACAAGCAACTAACAGGGAATCAAATCAGGGCTTGATGGCTCCTTTCTTCTTTAGCATCTCATCTCAGAATCCACTCGCGCTGACACAAATACAACTGAGCCTAAATATGGTGGCTTCTGTGGCAAGTAACGTATCGGGGATCACATTTGGCGTCCTCTATCTCTTCCTCCGCTCCCGAAAGATGCAGAAGATTGGTCCGTTAGGACACCTTGAACTCGGCGCTCCGCGAAATGAAAAATCCGTCGAATCATGGCCCGGGACAGATATTTTCAACACGCAGATCGAGCAACCAGTATCACCGGCGAGGATATTTGAGTCTCGCGCAAGTACAAGAATGTCAGAGGCTATTGGAGAGACTGCAGAGAACACAAACGGAAATGGTCACGGCTTTGAGACGATCCCTATAACACCTCTATTCAACAGAGTCGCTGCTGACGGCTCCGAATTGATGAATGTGGCTCCGTCGCCCGTTGTGACTCGGGCTCGGAAAGACTCGTACAGTCTGTTTCCAAGTCAACGAGAGGCGGTTGAAGCAAGACCCAAAACCAGCACCAGCATTCTTCTCCCTTCCACGACATATTCGCCAACAGGAGGCAACGAAAATACGGCACGAGGCAACGAGATGTTTATAGACTTGTTGCCGCCACCTTCGATCCGCATTTCGGGCGCTCCTAGACACAACCGAGACTCTTCGCTGGTGTCTTCCGCGACAGTCCAGATTGGTCTAAGAGTATCCAATCTTGCCGATGTGACGCGCTTGGAAGCCCCGTTCTACTTTTCCCCTGAGAGGCCCTTTTCACCTACTCGACCCGATTCCTCGTTTGCCGCCAGGTCCTCATACACACCCTCTACTCGTGACATCGGCCTAGCTGTCAGTGATGATTACAGGAATTTGACTCGTTCGCCTGATAGGACAACTGCTGAGATGGAGCAAAGTGAAAAGCCCATTACTCTCAGTCCTACAGTATACAGCCCAAACAATACTTCTGTTTCTCCACGGGCAAAGTCAAGCCGCAAGAGCATTGATTACATTCCTTCAACGATAGGTGCTTCCAACGCCGATGCTAGCTACTCGGTTGGAACAACGGAATGGATTTAGACGCCTGCTGCTTTTACCGACAGCTTTGGTTCTTTCTTCTCTTCCTTTTCTATTTTTTCGTCCTTCTGTGAAGGGCGCTTCTTTTCTCTGGGGGAAAAAATGTGATGGAATGCAAGCGGGCGATGTATTTTTATTCCCTGGTCTATTCCCCCCCCTTTCTCTTTTTCTTCTTCGCTTCTTCTTTTTCCTTTCCTTTTCTTCTTTTCTTTTCCTTACTCACGTATGGAAAACTCCTTTTCAGGTTAAAGGTGAAGTTGGGTTCACGGTATATACTGCTGGAGCAGTTGGACAATTGCAATGTACGGATAGGCTATGTATGAGAACATGATAGAAGACGTCAAAATTAGACACTACGAGACATGTTTTTGGATAGCCACTTTTTCTCGAGTGAATAACGGTTTAAAAAAAAAATAACCATGAGGAACCATTTGCTGATATTGCCATCATGATTTTGCACATGCGCTTGTATGTCTCGTCTAGTTCGTCTTCGTCTTCGTCTTCGTCTTCTTCTTCTCTTCCCATTTTTCCCATCCTGCCTGACACATGTCTTCCTCCACCACCAAATCGCGTATTCTCAGCAGCCTCGCAGGCGGCAATTCAATGCCCCAGGCCAGCCATCCCGTCCTCCTAAGAATCTCCGTCGCCACAAACCAAACCAGCGCAAAGATGAGCCCCGCAGCCGCACCTGCAGCCACCTGTGTCGTTGTATGGTAATTCAAGTAAATCCTGCTCCACGCCGTTGCCGCGGCCACAAGTGCTCCAGCAAGACTCACAGCCAGCCTCTCAACCAGAGTCCAGGGCCGGCCGCCGTCGAATATCGTGGCCCTCGCCGGTGACTTCCCTTGGGTCAGCGGCTTATGCCGCACCAGGAGGAACAGGGCGAGTGAGAGGCTCCAGAAAGCAACGAATTGGGCGTGCGAGCTGGGCATGCCGTAGCCCTTGCCGTGGATGCGACGCGGGCGTTCCTCCTTGATGACTCGCTTGAGGATGAAGTTGAGGGCCTCGCAGGCGAGCTGGCCGGCAAAGGCTAGACATATTTCGGCTTCGCGGGTGGAAAATATGAGGGTGGCGTAGACGACGCAGAGGGCTTGGGGGAGGAGGGCAAGGTAGGCGCATACGAGAGAGACATAGTCGTCCGGGTCCTGGGAGAGGAAGACAATTAGTAAACTGGTCTTTCGGGATAAGAAGAACAGCATGACGGATGGGAGCTTACATAGTAGACATGTGTGACGGAGAGGGAGGCAAGCGTGGAAGTGTAGTCCTCACTCATGTTTGCGGGTGATGAGTGCATGATACCGAGATGCAAGTGGAAAGATAAAAAGAGTGAAAAGAAGAAGATGTGAGAAGAGAATCTGGGTCAGGCTGGGGCTACCAATTTCACGACATTCCCATCATGCACCATGCAAAAAGCAATCGCCCCCAAGTCAAAAGCGACGGAAAGCTGTGAAGAAAGGAAGAAATGAAAAGTGATGATGCAAGGACACATCCAGATGCATGTGACGGCATTTCGGGGCTGAACCAAGGAGAAACCGTGGCTTGATTCTGGCAGCGGTGTGGCGCAGCTATTAAGAGCCCGAAGGCGAAAAATTACAGACGGAAATTAGCAGATTAGGTAGCCACGGCCCGCGACGCACAGGATTAACGGCTCCTGCCTGACTCTAGTAGAGGAGAATAATAGCGGCAGGTGAATGAATTTTGTTTGGGCTTCTTTCTAAGAGTTTCTACTGCAAATCTTCAAGCACTCGGCGATGACTCAACAGCGGCAATTAGAGATGGATCTGTATCTGTAGCCATATTTTCTCTTTCTTATTTGTTTATTTTCTCTCTTCTTCTTTTTGGATATATCTTTCTTCTTCTCTCCCTTTGTCGGTCTTCTTAAACAGTTTCTCTCACCCGACACTCACTGAGCAATAGTGTGCGTTAGTATGGCGAGCGCCCTTGACATGATTGGATCAAGAATTATCGCCGATTAAGTCTTTCTTGCTCACGCTTTGCCACAGGTTTCTTGCACTGCACTGCAACTGCACTGTCAGCCAGCTCTCTCACGAAAGCTCGATAGATTTTGTCACCGCCATCTTCTCTCTGTTGTCAGCGGACATGCTTCAGCCGTGCAGCCGACATGGATCATTCAGCAGTCGATGACGATGATGTTCGCGCCACAGAGCTGGAAACCCTCGAGGCCATCTATCCCGAGCTTCGCCGTCCAGATGGCGCTGGATTCGTTTTTGAGCTGGAGCTGCCCGTGGAACCGGCTGCCCCTGTGACCGTGACCTTTCCTGCTGCTGCTGAGCCTGGTCAGGCTCTCAACGGCTCGGCGTCAGATGCACCGGCGTTGGTAGACTCTCTACAAGTCTCTCATCTGCCTCCTCTCACTATGCATATCACGCTCCCGGATGGCTATCCCGCAGAATGCGCGCCCCTGGTCAAGATTTCAACCACTCCTCAATGGCTCTCGGCTGAGAAGCTTGCAAGTCTTGCGGGAGAAGCATCCCAACTATGGGAAGAAATGGGACGGGACCTTGTGGCCTACACTTATATCGACCACATACAGCGGGCTGCTGACGATGTGTTTGGGTCCATTACTGCTGAGGGAACTCTCCAGGTCGATCCGGAGCATAAGCTCGCTGTGCTGGACTACGATATCAAAGCCAAGAAGGCGGCCTTTGACAAGGAGACGTTCAACTGTGGCATTTGCTTAGGTATGTATAAACTAGTAGCCTATATTAACTCGTGTTCTCATACTAACCCACTATGATATTCTGTAGATCCCAAGAAAGGGTCAAAGTGTCACAAGATGCTTGACTGCACTCACATTTTCTGCTTGCAATGTCTCCAGGATTTCTACAATGATGCCATCAAAGAAGGCAACTTGTCGACTGTTCGCTGTCTGGCCCCCAACTGTGCTAAAGAGCGTTCTGCGGCCGCAAAGGAGGAAGGAGACAAGAGACGCAAGCCCAAGACTTTCATCAGCCCCAGCGAGTTGCTACAGATTGGCCTCTCTGAAGACATGGTGAAGCGCTATGTTGACCTCAAGTATAAGACGGAACTTGAATCTGACAAAAACACCATCTACTGCCCCCGACAGTGGTGCAACGGAGCCGCACGCTCCAAAAAGCACAAGAAGCCTGAAGGTCTCGACTTTGGCGAAGCTTCAGATGCTGAGTCTGATCAGGACGAGAAGAGTGAAGCCAACGGAAAGAGCAAGAAAGCTGCAGACAAATTCAACCGCGGTGACCTTTTGTCCGTCTGTGAGGATTGCGGATTTGCTTTTTGCAGTAGATGTTTTCAGTCATGGCATGGAGAGTTCTTCCAATGCGCCCCCAGACGCAAAGACGGCGAGCTTACCGAGGACGACAAGGCTTCTCTCGAGTATCTCAAGCTGCACACGAGTCCCTGCCCAACTTGCAACGCCCCGGCACAAAAGACTCACGGCTGTAACCATATGATTTGCTCGCGATGCGACACACACTTCTGTTACCTTTGCTCCTGTTGGCTGGATCCAGGGAATCCATATCGACATTACAACCAACAGGAAGATGGCAAAGTTACATCATGCTATATGCGCTTGTGGGAGCTGGAAGGTGGCGATGGCGATGATGTTGGTATAGGATTCGCTGGTGGACGAGGTGCTGCGGCAAACAATGGTGCGAACGAAGCCGTTCCGGAAGGTGAAGAGGCTCTGGACGAGATTGGCTTGGAGATTGAAGAGATGGATGACGAGGTCGAGGGCAATGTCGATGCCAACGCCAATGCCAATGCGCCGGTGCAGCTTGACGAGAACGGCCAGAGAGTTGCCGTAGCTCGTGAGGCTCCCCTTGTCCTACGACTTATGGACAATCCAGTTAACAATGCCAACAATAACAACAACAATCAGGGGCGTGGAGGGCATCGAGGTGCAGACAACCAACCCGTCAGAGCCCGCGGCGGAGGAGCAGCAAGAGGCCGTGGTGCGGCACATGGTCAGAATCATCGCGGAGGCCAAGCTGCCAACAATGCTAGAGGCCATCCTGCCAACCGTGCAAGAGGTGCTAGGGGTGATGCCCGTCGAGGTCATGACGGCGGACGTGGAGGAGCGCGAGGTAGAGCTGGAGCCGCAGGTCGAGGAGGTGCTGCAAGGCAGAACCCGGACCCGAATGACCCCAATAATCAGAATCAGGATGGGCTGGACGCCGATCAGGAGGCATGGGTTAGACACTTTGTTCGGATGGCACTCCTCGATGCGGAAGATGAGGTTGAGGGAGGCGATTCAGACGAAGAGGACGAGAATTGGCGTTTTCGGTGACACTCGAGGCAGCAAACTTGCTTTCAAAAGCCTACGGATCGGTATCATTCGAGACCAAAGAATCTTGCGATGATTACTCTACAAATTCTACCTATCCATGCGCCGGATGGGTCGTTTCAACGTTTCGACATGTTGCTATCTTTGCTTTTTTTACTCTACGCAACAGTTTCAGCCATCACGGTGATGCTTCGGCCCATTACAGGCCAGTTTGGAGCATAGCATATCGACACCACGGACATTGCGCAAAGGGATGCAACGGGACATTGGTCGTTTAGCGATGGAATAATCTACGCATCTACGAAATTACATTTGTGTCAGTTAATAGTTGAATAGAACGTTACATAGATCGATCTGGTCGTGTTTGTCCGTGGTCCGTGAGAAACAGCTTTCGGAGCCCATAATTAAACAAAACGGCCAGGCTAGTGCCGCCTAGCGAGGCCGAGGAAATGCCATTTGGTCTTCAAATTTCACGACAAGCAGAAAGACAGTCTCGGCGTTTCTGTCCCATTTCACAAAAACGACCAGAGGGGAAGGCCCGCGCCAAAAACGCAGATGCCGCTACCGGGCCCGAGCGCTTGGTGGTAGTGCTAATATCGCCTTGACGAGCTTTGCTGATCCCCGCCCATCGTATCGAAAACAGAAGGTTGATGATCATGTCATTCGGCACTCAAGCCGCGATGCTAGCTGGGAAAGCATGTCTCGGCCGTAGAGACAACTTGTACCACTTTCACTCCCTCCAAGGGCATGGCATGGAGCGTGCGTGCCTCGTATGTATGGGGGAGTGGTAAGACAAAGCAAAGGGAAAGAGAGTTGATACTGCCGCATTGGGCCATCGGCCATGGCGGAGAATCCCTTTCGGGCCGTCCGCCTCACCTGGCCACTCAAAGCTCTCGTCCATCACCATCTCCTCCCCAAGACATTACCAAAGCGTCGTTGTCTCCGAGACCACGCGGCGGACGGAGCAACAATGTGCAGATTTTTCGGGGAGCCAGGGGGGAAACCGCACGCATTGGCCAGTCAACATAGAGGGATAATGGGTTAAAAAAACGGAAAAAGAAAGGAAAGTGAGACACCCCTAACCAAAGAGGTGCGGAAACTCGACGCCGGCTTGCATCCTGTTCGGCCACCACCGAATTCATAAGCACTTGGCTGGCTTACAAAACGGCGTCGGGGCTTGGTACGATGCTCTGTATGATGGAGTCGTGCATGTAGGTATACCAAGTATATGCGGCATACAAAACGGGCGATGGACGCGAGAGCAGAGGTCTCTGCTGCTCCTGGTACCCTGAGTAGTAGCATTGGTGGGACACAGGGTGTGAGCCGTTGAATAGAGGAGCAAGGCAATGTAGAGCAGATAGCACGTTACAAGATTCATTAAGCATAAAGCGCCGACATGTTGCAAGTGCCGTGATCCGCGAGTCAGCCATTCTCTTGAAACAAATAACACTTGGTATGCAGAGGATGAACAACGGACATCTTCATCCTGAAAGAAGATGGTGGTTTTGTTTCACCACTGCAGCCAGGCATTTGGTGTAATCAGGGTTGAATAAGAGCAAACGTGTCCTCTGCGAGGCGTGTCTCCCTTGACGCTATGCGGAGAATTGCAGTCTTGAGCAAAAGGTCATTGAAGTTTGTCGTCCGAGCTTCTCAGCCGACCAGATCATCCTCGTGAGGCCCTCCACTCGTACAATGATGGCGCCCCACAGAGTTGCAGCGCTACAGCTAGTGCCTAGGCTAGCACAGGTATCGATGTCGTATTCTTCGTAGCAAGACTAGCAGTGCCGGTGCTACCTCATGCGGAGTAGTATGTAGCCGCAGGCTATGTCGCACCGCTGCTGTATGGTTTTGACGCCGCCCGATCGGCTGCTTCGCCTGTAGAGCCAGCAGGGAATGTCTGCGTTAGATCGTCTTCTGACGGGACGGCGTCAGACTACACTTCCACTGACAGCGCTTGGTACGGGGCGAGGGCAAACACTTCCCTCGCCTTCAAGAATGAGCCAAGACAGACAGGCTTCTGATGATATAATAGGTATCATGTCGTAATGGGTCGTCAAGATTTGAGTATCGTGTACCACAGCGTGCTACACAATATACCCCATCGCCATGTGCAGAAACTGTGTTGGTATAGCCCGGTGATGCCAAGCCCACGCTTGATGAGGTCTTGATATCTTGGCGAGGGAGTGTGGATGTACCCTGAATGTATGTACCATAGTCCATTGGGAATAGATGGGGTCTGATAGGGCCTCTTTCATACGAGTAAAGAAGCGTATGCAAGAGAGATCTGACGACAGAATGCCACTAACATCTCAGATCAGCGTGTTGAGCTTCCAACACTTGATATCCGAGCATCCTCTTTCCGTGGGCAAGCCTCCCTCATCGATCGACTCAAAGAGGCTGTTGGACAGTCAGTCTTATGCGATAAGAGTGCCGCTCGTCGACGTCGTTCTGTGGTAGTACCTAGTAAGCACTCGAGATCGGCACGAGTGGCCATGAGGTAAGAAGCTATTGCCCTTTGGGAGTAGAATACGGTAATAGATTCATACCAGGTTTCGGGAGAGCCGTCGGGTCTCATGGGTCCTTGTCACGCACTATGCCACCGCATACAGGAATTGTCTTGAACAGGCCGTGCTGTGGCAGATTGTCTGGGTCAGTTGCAGTGATGCCACTTGGACGCAAAAGATGTGAAGGGTGACACTCTGTAGTACAAGTAGATCCGGTTCATGGCGCGGGGTGAGCCTCCGCCGGCTGATTTTAGCTCCGTTTCTACCGCATCAAGATGGGGTTGATGATCTGCTCCGTAATGCTACTACTAGTAGTAGTAGTACAATAAGGCGATTGAGGTATTAATTCAACCGTGGGTGACATCCCGCTAGCCGCATCTCTTTGTCGCCTATCCGGGTGAGCAGTATGTATCGTATTGACATGCCATATATATACACATTTGGCTGGTATGAGTGCCGCAGTGCCGCCTATGTTAAAACCGCATTCCAGCCGTTACTCTTACGGCCCATGGCTGAAGCTGAACAGACCCCTGCGCCTATTTGGCAATGGTGATATATCGACCGTTCGTGCTGTCTGGCGTTGTGTTTGATGCTTTTGCTGTCAGGTGGATCAAGATGTTTGTACATGTTTCGTCAAGTGCTTGTCAACCAAGGGTTTATTGGTGAACAAGCAAAGCCAGTCGAGTTATTCGCGCAGAACCGCGCGCCGTATCGTGTAAAGCGTCCCAATTCGGTCTGGAAGTCAAGGCCGAATCATCCGCATCCCGGATTTTAGATACATGATACCACATGGGCATCTCGTCTATCGGCCGCCGACTTAATAACGCCGCTCTCAAGATCATTTGTTTTTGTTGTTATTTTCCCTTCTTTTCATTATTCTTCTTTCCCATTCTCTTTCCATCATTCTCTTCGTTCATTTTTTTTTTCTGTTGCTCTGTTAAGCTTTACCCGTATTATAGCTAACCACTCTGTTGCTATATGGACTCTAATACTCGCGAGAATGACTGGCAAGGCTTTCTTTCCTTTGCTGAGCATGAGTCGAGAGTTGAAATGGCCGAGCTGCTTCATGACAAGCCAAATACGGCCGCGGCACAGATGCCCTGTATCCGCGTCCACACCATTGTACCTGTAGTAGATGCTCCACACAAACTAGCCGTACGAGTAGTCTCTTTGACGAGGGCATGGACTTGTCATGCAACAACTTCCATCGCGGGGTTTCTGCGGGTCAAAGCACAACGGCGCCTGTTCCTTACGGGGTAAGGTCTTAGCAGGGGGCCATCTCGGCGGCCGGACATGGAGCTTAGGCGCGTACTGACCAACGGCTGTAAGGACCTCGGCCGCCGGTTAGCTGGCTCACAGACGCCTCTTCACAAGCGAGGCATACATGCTGAGAATCCGCCTTCACGGACTGGCCGCGGCATCATGATCGACACACAGTAGCTATTCCAGCAGGAAGCCTGTTATTTCAACCGCAGCCGGAAAATGCTTCTCTCCACCCTCGACATCGACACCACGACGAGGGTCGTGTGAATGTGAACGATGACCCCCTTCAAATGTGCTGAGTAGTTGCCTCGCACTTGTATAATTTGCAAAGTCGTCGCCACCACCTTGAACGGCCATTTCTTTGGAAACACCCCTAGGGAGCCCCATTGACCAAGGATCGTATTATATGCTTTGCAGACCGGGGATCTGCATCTTGCCAAAGCGTCGTAGATCATCAAGCCATGGGGGATGGCACCCTGTAGGTTGTTGCTACCGAATGCGACATGATAAGACGGCCAGAGACCTTTTCTTTCCGAGGATCCTTTGATTCTGATCGCAGGCAATTTCTGCTCACAGCCGGCGCAATAGTTGACGCCGATTGGGGAAGGGTGGAAGCAAAATCAACACCGAGCTTTATGCCCCGATCTCTAAGTCGCAGCTTTGCAAACATTGTATGTACATGGACGCGCCAAGCTCATCAAAGTAGCCCCGAGATGCCGACGGAGCTTGCACGTGTTTGTGTAGAACACGGAGTACAAAGACATGTGTATAATGCAGTATTACGGATGGCGGGTAATAGTAGTAGATCCGATACCGATACTGCCCACAATACAAGGTCGGTGCTCCGTAGAGTGTAATAATAAGCATGCGTGGCAAGCTGGTTGACTGGGGACTCTGAGTTTGTAAAATCAATACATATCGAATGCCTCCAGGACTTGTTTGCTGTTTGTAACCGAGAAAAGACGGGTATAGCCAATTTTGACAAAACAGGATGCCGCGAATGACTTGACACTGGATGTGTGATGTCGTCGCTTCCCATCAAAGTTGGCAATGCCGGAAAAGCTCTGTGACGTCGCTAAAACAAGCTCGGCCAAAAGCCGAAGGGGGTTTGTGCGTATGAGTATGCATAATGTAGTACTATGGATAATGTCTCTGGGGTTATCATGATTGTGCCTGTTCTTCATCAATCGGCTATCTTCTTAGGCTCTTTGACAGCTTGAGCCGTATTCCCTTGACGCGATGCAAGACAAAGTCGTAGTGAGGCGCGCCAGACAGATGCAGGTAAGCGGCGAGGGCATTAATCTTGAAGGCGGATAAAGGAATCCATGTCATGGCCAGAGAGAAAGAGATGAAGCTCTGCCCAGATCGGCTTGGTGCTTGTACAGTAGGTACTCGTACAGCCGACATATCCTACAGTATGGCAGCTCCGGGCCCTCTGTCTAGGCCTTGCACCATGTCGTGTCTCTCGCGCTCGTGGTGTGGGCCGCTGATGACGGGACCACAGCAAGTGGCAGACCTTCGCGTGGGACGCCAGGGATGCCTGGTGATGGCAAAGGAGCATGGGGGTGGGGAGACGGGAAGTAACCCATCAGCCATCTGGCGCTGCTCGTCAACCATCACGATGAGGATAGATGAGTGCCCTGGACGGTGAGATCTCAAAAGCGGCCCCCAAACGAGCCCCTGATGGTTACATCGCCAGCGATAAAAGGCCCGGTGCAGAGCGATGAAACTCGAGATGAGGACAGGGCCGCCTCGGTGGCTGTTTGCAGGCGTGGGCGCAGTGAGCACGTATCAAAGGGTCTCTCGAAGTCTGCAGAGGCCGTCGATATCGGTACGGAGCATGTACACAACTCGAGCTGCTTGGAGACACAGATTGGCTGCCCTCAAGGTGCTGGAGGCCCTTCAGGCTGTCACATGCATGGCCTGAGCGCCACACTGATGCTTGTCAGTGTCCGAGGCAGTCGCACAGAGCAGGGTTTGGTGTGGCGCGCATGAAGGAGAGCCGGAAATACTACCTAGAACAGGTAATCAATTGCACTGGTCAAGACATCCATGGAGCTGATGAACAAAGGAAAAACGTGTCCTGAATGGAGGAGGCCTCAGTGGACTGGACTGGACTGACACAGAAGGGATGTCTAATCTAACAAATGCAGTGTGGCAGGTGCCTGCTGGGTACATGGTAGTTCCTGCCACTTACTGCCTTGGGTCGGTCCTGCATTTCTTCAACACCTCCCGCTTAGTGTAGTGTACTCTGTACATGGACCTGTACGACCTGTATGGGGGAGCTGCCAGGTACCTTGGCAGCACGTACCCGTACTAGCAGGCCCTAATTTTAGAGCCAAGGTCGGTACTACAGGTCGGCCCCCAGCATACAAGAAGTCGATGATTGAAGTGTATAAAGTACAGGTACTGTATTCGTCAAGAGAAGTACCGTGCTCATCGAACGCTACAAGCACTTACATCGGTCATGTTAGATGACACCTTAGCATCGCTACCAGGTGCTAAAGCACTTGGCGTACCTGAGCCTGTCCAGGCGCAAAAGGTACCTGCAGATCTGGACGCAACGTTGGTAGCAAATCTACTTGCATAGGGCGAAATAAGTCCCTGCATGGCGCTTTTTAGGAGGCTGTTTGAAGAATGTACTTGTGTATAAGTGTGTTTTCGATGTCCCTTGCTTTCAAGGGATCGCATCATTCGGCATTAGGGAGACAGCCTAGGAGATTTGGAATCTGCAAGAAGGGAAATTGGTGCCTCGGGCAATACAATTTGGCTCTTGCAAGTGCATGTGTCTGAACAGAGCCGAGGATAGGATAGTATGTGCCCGTAGAATAATCTTACCCTGCAAAGAGTATCTTTGAGGTAGGTCGGAATACATGTAATGGACCGTGCTGGCCACCACTTAGGGTGCAATACGGCCCTTGGAGTTCCTCCGGAATAGAGGAGACCGTAGACTGATAAGAGAGTGAAAACGAATTTCGGAATAAAGTGCTTGACTGCAAAAATGGAGGAAGAGTGAACTTCAACACCTCCATGGGTATCTGATATCAGACGAGCTGACTTCAAAAAACTTGATCTTAACCCTAACGTTAATGCCCTGTTAATGACATGAATTTCCTTAGCAGCACTTAATGCTGTGAGAAAAGCGGCATACAGTAGTACTGTAGTAGAACAAAGGTAGTTGAATCAACTGGCAGCACAAATGTCATCGGGCGCCGCGGACGAGTACGACCTTATTTCCGTAGCACAACTCTGCACCCGCATGCATTTCCCAAGGTACTAGTACCATGCATACGATTCTTCTCGGCAGTTGGCCAGGCACGACTATGTGTCTACCCTGCTAGGAATGGCGCGTCCGCAGTGGATCTCAGCGGCGAGCCTGCCGGATGCTACTGTAGAGTGTGATAATCGATAAAGTTTTCACTGGTGTCTGCAAGGGAGTGCCAGCAAGCTCGCAGACAATCCGGGCTTTCCTTTGGCCGTGGCTGTACAGTACACGCAAGTAGAATCTGTGCCGCACATGTCCAATCAAAGACAGTAGCCCTGGGCGTAGCCTTGCCATGATTGCCATGCCTTGCCTTGACGGGTCAACCGCGTCTCCGCAAACTCCGCACGGTACCTTGTCCCTTGTAGTCTCCATATACCACGGCTGATTGAGAATTCATGCACACGATGCCAGAAAGGACAGCCGTGACTGAGCATTATACCCATGCCTTGGTCTGTCCGAAAAGTTGAAGCCTAGAGAAGGCGCCGATATACTCCGGGCATGTACTGCAGGTGTCGCTGCCTTGTAGCCGATTGCGGGCAAGACGGAAAAGAGAATAGACAATCGCCCATGGTGTAGTTCTTGTACCAGTGTGTCCTTCTCCCAGGATTGAATTTAACGAGCCTCCGGTGAATAAGCGATGCTAATGTCAGAAGGCGTACATGACCTGATTTGCAAATACACGAGACGGCTTTCGGGGATCTTTGTGGGACACTCCCACTCGCTTGAGTCGAGCAAAAGGCTAATTCGCCCTCGGACTACCTCTACGAGCACTCCGTATCCGTACTGTTTGATTCAGAAATCGCACGCAAGTGGAGTTGACAGCCGCGTCTTGTCTTTCAAAGCAATTCAGGTGATGGATGTGCTGAGTGGAGCTGTCCATGCTGATGCGGGACTCGACTCGAGAGAGAGCATGAGCATCTTGGTGGGGGCCAAACTAGGCCTCACGCAGCCTAGAGCATTGCCGTCAAGAAGCAGTCGAAATATAACCGCAGACACTCCGTGGCCGTGCATATGCAGGCGTCAAAAACAAGGCCCCAAGTGGCTTGGTCGGGGTACCTGCCTTACGGGGCGCCGCGGGACGAGTGATTGCAGGGGCGCAAGAGGCGCAGGGGCACCGAAAGAGAAGACGGGGTGGGCCAGGAAACCTTGAGGAGCCTCCGGAAGGCCTGCGCCGTACACCATCAGGTTTCAAATCACCGGCCTCAGAGAAGCAAGCCGCAGCCACAGGCGGCGCAGGAGATTCCTGTACATGCGCGACCCCCATGGACAGCTGCCGTCTATTGCTTCTAGGCGGAGCGTCGACTCGATGGAGCGGGCGAACGGAGAATTAGATTTTCGATGGGCGTTCTGGCGCAGCTGAGAGACTCTAGTCAGACAAGTAAGCTTTGGTTCTCGGTATAATTTCAGGGCCCATTACTGTATCTGGAGCCTGTAGGTCAGCAAAGCTTCAACAGCAAGGTTATCGGAGTTAAGATGTTCAGTGCTGGTGGTGAGCACATCCAGACAGTCCTGGAGATGAACAAGGTAAAGTCCTGTAACCGGAGACAGGCGGGAAGCTGCGATGCCTGAGGCAAGGGCACATGGCATCCAATGCCTGTTAGGTACCTTGTACTGAAGCTGGTTGCTAAAGTGGTGCAAAACGACACCTTGACGGCAGCCCATCATGAGTACTGAGTACAAGTGCCTGACAGCCCTTGCCTTGGATCGCTGACCGGCACAACATCCCCAACGACAAGCATCTATCTCACTTGTTGCTCCCTATCTTACCTACATAGATGCGGTGATTCAAAGTCCATCGCCTATCCATCTAGCATCTCTAACAAGACTCAACTTCAGCCTCTGGCAATATTGTCTTCCCTTTACCCCCTTCCGCCTCTCGTCCCGTCGTCATTAGTCACACGGCTTTATCACGGGGACTCGGGTTGTTGAAGTTGACATGGGGCACAACTCATTCATCCCCTCACGGCTAAAGTTGATCAGTGTCTAGATTGTGCGCTACCCCAGTCAATAGCAGACGAACCAGAGCGCGGGAAATCGAGTTGCGAAGAAGAAAGAGGAGCCGTGGAAGGGCGAATAAAGAAGAAAGAACCAAAGTCGCACGGGGGTGGCTCGTACAACCTGAGAACTGCAGCATCTCGACCTGGACAATGTGTTTCTTCTTGCCCATGTGCCTTGTCACCACCCGGCCGCGGTGGGTCTATAGCCGACTGATCACTGATTGATGACCCAAGGCCAGATCGACAGCTAGAGAGAGCCCACCGAGTCCACTCTTGATTCTTCTTCATCTCTGCCTCTGGATGGCCAGTCAGGACACAGCCGGCCTGCGCGAGCTTCCGCATTTGGCCAGGGTGGGCTATCCTCCGCATTGTCTCGAGGCCTTCTCCTGCACCCTTACGCATCGTTACGCCACTCTTCAGGCAATGCAAAGACGGTGGTTGCGATAGGCACATCACGAGCAAGGATGCTCTGAATAGGGTACTAGGAGGGCACGGCATTGGGGGGCGCGCCAGACCGAGGCCAGACTGCGGCATTCCTGTCCTCGGCTTGCCCTCCGTCCGACGCCGCTCTTCTGAGCAAATCCTCGGAGATGGTGGCAACATTGGCAACGAAGGTGTTTTTCATATTTGGCTCTCTGCGGTGAGAGCCTTGCCGCCTCGCTTGCTCGCATTCATGTCTTTGTTTGTGACGAATTCCTCTTTGTTGCGCCATCATGCACACAGGCACGCACACACATGCACACACACATACTCACGCGCCCACTCACTCTCATCATCACTCTATCTCTCTCTCTCCACCTCCCGCGTTTACGAGTACGACAGAGTTCCGCTCTCTGTATCATATCTTACTACACTTCTGGCTGCATGTACTCCGTACGGAGCATATATCTCGTACGAAACATACACATATGTGAATGCCCTTGAACATGGTTCTTGGAGCTCCTCCCTCTCTGCCTAGACAATGTCTCCCTACTAGTCTCTCTTGCCCATCTCAATATGTTATAGTACCTACAAGTACGAGTACACAGATGGTGCAGTGCCCCAGACTGGATGTACAGAGTACGGAGTATTACCTCGTATGCTTGACCCCAGAGGCCGATTATTGATACTCGTGGGTCACGATTTCCCGCAGATACCATGAGTCAATCAAGCTTCAGCCCATCATCGATGCAAACAGGTTATACAAGTACCTGTAGACAAGGCCCCTTGGTCCCATGCTCATGCTCCACCGTCAACCCGTTTCAAACCCACCCATCCTCTTCATCTTCTCTCCAATAATGGCTAGCAGTGGCATTTGTTACTTGTACTACTTCTCAGGCAATGTTTCTTCCGACAATGTTTCGGCACGCCCCTCGCTCGCTCCCCCCTTCGTCTTTACTAAGGCGTGGATGAATGGGGGGCCATCGGTGATAGTAGCATTGACTTAGGCGGCAGTCTTGTTCGCGCCGCCACCACGAGATCATCTCACAATCTACCTGATTAGCCGCTCGACGCACTTTGATCGGACGAACACACACGCGAAGGTGATTGGCCCTCTGGAGCAAGCTGGTCTATACACCCTTACTGTGCTATACTTCGTGGGAGAGTACCTATCTTTATCCCCCCTGCTGTTCCCCCCTCGTCGTCGCCTCCTATCTTGACGGGGAGATTCGGCGGACGTGGAACAAATTCCTCGAATAGCAGCAGGAGCTCTCTCTGCTTTGGTCCCTTGTTCAAATTTGGGCTTCCCGTGTAAAGCACCAATACCTGCGAGAGATTACGGATAATACGCGGAGAGGGCCAGCCGTTCATATCCACCGCATACACGGGTGTCAATCGGCCGATTTCGAGTCCGTCCCAGCCTTCAAGGCAAAGCAAAATCGGTGCTAACAGTTTACCCTCTCGGTACAAGCGTACAAACGAGCACAACATCGAACATGTGCGAGGGACTTGCACACACGCATCCTTTAGCTTATTTGCAGGTCCAGCTCCCTGCACAGCTTATTGCTACCGCACCGCACCGCGCCACTACCTGGACACCTTCTCCCTCTGGTCAGGGATCCTCCTCCGGCCGTCGAGGTGCGCCTCCACCTTGATCCCTGCAAGTGGCTCTCGAGACCGGCGTCTTGTCTTGTCTTGTCTTGACTTGCCTCGTCTTGACTTCTGGCGCGGCTGCCCTACCTGGTCGCAGTTTAATACTTACGGAGCAGTACGGAGTACTCTACTGTCTTGTCTCTGCACGGCCCTACACGGCCTCTTGGCTCAGAACGTCCACGGAGTACTTTTACAAAGCACGGACAAAAGCCGCGTGCAGGCCGGTTCGAGAGACAATTCCAATCTTTGCCCTTCCGCTTCGGTGCTGTGTTCCATTCACTGCCGGTTTCTAGAAACGAGCTGTCTTTGGCAACAGCACAACTAGCCTGGTTTAATCTTGGCCTCGGAGTATTCTGCCTCTGACTGCACAAGCACCACCTTTGGTTCGCTAGGTTCCGGAATGCATCCTTCAGCGGCTTGTGAGAATCTCGTCTTGAGATGAGCAAGGCACTCCACCGCACCCTGGCTCCTCGACCTAACCTTTCCACCATGCCGAGCCGGGTAACAACCATGTTTCCTTTCCATCACCTAGCCTCGAGGCGCTGCGCCAGTCATCAGCCCCCCCTGGTGTACGTCTCGGCAGAACCGTCCCCACGCCCACTCGGTACATGCAGAGGCTAGAGGGCGGGCCCTTTTTCGACATACCTAGACAGAGAGTGCTCGTAACAGGGAAATCTCGTGCGCTCTGAAAGCGTACTGGTGAGATTGATGTGCGCCCACGTTTACTCCGTCCATGCAATACCACACGTTACAATAACATACGAATTACTACATACCACTTGTACCTGTACTCCGTACCGTCAGGTACTAGCAGGGTTAGCATGGGCCATCAGCAAAAAGCCCCCGAATGTGCCTCTGTCTGTCTTCTTGCACGCAAAACAGAAAGGAAAGCGGACGTCGCTCTCAAGGGGGGAGGGGTGTACAAGCACAGCGAGCACTACGAAGTAGGCATTCTCATTTCGAATCAGGGAAAATCTCCCTGACCTTTTGAATAATTGGTAGAATCAATGTTCAAGGCGTTGCTCATGTCTCGCGTCGGACGGAGTTGCGGCCCACCGTTGACCAGAAAGAAAAAGGATTAGAAGAAATGACTGGTATTCTGTCCATATTTCGGGTCTCACTTCTGCGGTAGAGATACAACGCAAGAAGACAACGAAAGAAAGAGAGAGAGAAATGGCAAGTCTGCATGAAAAAGCAATTTGAGATGTCGCCTCGAACAAAAAAGCAAAGATAATGGCCAGAGAGAAAGAGATCGCGGGCACGCCCCCCCCCCTGGATATGATGAATGAAATGGACGAACAAGGCCGGCGATACATATGCTCTCTTGCACGAATTTCGGGCATGCACGATTGCTGGACCGGATGTCAAAGTCCAAAAGCTTGCAGGGAATCCCTGGGATCCCCCCTCAAGCGTCTGATGAACGAGATCCGAGTTTGGCCCCCTTCCACTGCCGCCGCATACCCCCGTCCTCCTTCCAAGAATGGCTGCATGCACGGTAACTTACTGGGCTATTTTCTTCACAAGTCCACTGCGTCTGACCGGCGCTTGTGTCAAAGAGTCCGAATCGATTTCAACTTAGCCTTACTAGAGTCCTTTTGCTCGTGAAGAGAGCATGGATCTTGGGCCGGAGTGGACCAGCGTCCCTGGGCCTTCTCCGTAGACAGAAGGCCATTCTTGTATTAGGTCCCGTCCCTGGGGTGCAAGGACCGATGGCCCTCACCGGGTGTATCTGCCCGCAAGCCCGTCATGGACCATCTGGCCATCTTTATAGACGCACACATATGCGCACACACACATACAGGTACGCACTTGTGGGTAATAATAGGATCGATATCCTACCACTCCCGCTTCAGTGCCGGGCCTTTTAAATCTGCCAACCACTATCTACCAACCGCTCCCCTCCACCATCTGCCGTCCTGAAGCTCCATTTAATATCTGTGGGCATGCCTCGTGTTTATCATCTTTCACATTCTATCCTGTTAACAACTTCTTCATTCGAACACATCGGTTCTTCTACTTAAACGTCCTCCTTCCTTCGAGGAACGCTCTGAGCCAGCCTACCTACTACTAAGTGGCAAAGTAACAACACAAACTTCGTTACCTATCTCTATATCTACTGCGACACCAGCCCCTGAATCCAGTCATCTACTCCAAACAAAGTCTCGTCGCGGCATCCTCAACAAACGTAAAGACACAGAGGGACATGCGCCCATAATGACAGCAACAGCATACCCAGTAACCATGTCAGACCTCAGAGGAGAGCCTGCCCATTCTAGTTTCTGGTCCACCTACAACGGATCTGCTCATCTTGCCAACAGACTCGGCACGACAACCATGGATTCTGGCTTTCACAGTTCGGCGTCGGCATCCCCTCTTCCAGGCCGTCCTCGCAGCGGCCATGATCAGTCCTACTCCTATGGGCGGTATTCCCAGGAAGACTCTATTGCGTATGATCGCCACTCGCAACAGACCCTGCCCGCTCAGCATGGCTACTCCAGTCTCAAGAGGCCCTTCTCGCAAACTGAACCGGCCGCATACCAAGAAATCGTCCAGGACTTGCGAGATGATGGCTCTCGTTTGACGGTAAATCAGGATCACAAACTGCTGGCCTTTAGGCGGACACAAGACAAACATACCATCGTGGATCAACAAGGCCGGGTGCAGCAACTGGAACTATCGGCTCAGCTCCATGGCATGTTCTTCCTTTCCGAGATGCCTTCGACCGCCAGCGATGGAACTGCTCTACAGCCCGAATTAACCTGCTACCGACGGAACCTGTTTCAAATTAGCGGCTCTCTGATTACCCCAAGAGGACAACTCTCTGTGGTAAACGAGAGTAATGAGACCCTTCCAGTGTCTAACATGGAGGTCGCCATATCTGCTATTGAATCTGTTGATGGCAACCCTGTTCGCCTCATTGTCATTCCATGGAAGACTCCCCCACCCAACGCCCCCGAAATCAACCAGACCCCGGACCAAGAGCCTGCCGCTCTTCCCTTGATTCCTTTCCAGGATGATGGTTCTGAGCCTGAAGGCGACTACGCAGTCTATCCCATTGGCTGGCGTCGACTGCAGTTCAGAATGTATGTTGAGCCCCTTACTCTCCTTCTAAATACTCTCTCTTTTCTCCCCTGCCCCCTTTTGAGTGTATGCCTAATGTTGGAACAGTGCTACTGCAAACAACGGTCGACGGAAGGAGCTTCAACAGCATTTTGTGCTCCACCTTAAAGTGTTTGGAACTTTGTCCGACAACACCAAGGTCGTCTTGACGGAATCCACGACGGCTCCTATTGTAGTGAGAGGCCGTAGCCCACGGAACTTCCAGGCTCGTAAAGAGATTCCTCTGCTTGGATCCAGCGCTGGCTCAAGGGGCCAGGCTTTGGTGGAGACGGGCTTGGGCGTTGTCGCTGGCGCATTAAGCGTGAAGCCTCAAGAGCTCAAGCGAAGCGTGGACATTCAGGTGCCACGCTCAAGTTTTACTTTTAGCTCTCCCAAGGTCCCTGGGAGTGGACAGCTGAGTTCAATGAGATCAAAGTGAGTTGTCTCAAGACGTAATTGTGGTATATGTTTCTAACAAGGATGACTCTGAAGCCAATACTCAACATGGAGTGCCAGCAGCAGCAATACCTCCATCTCCCAAGTCGCTTCATCCGGCGCAGGGAACTACCCCACAGCGGCGATGGGTGCCGATACGTATTCCAAAGTGTCCAACTATACTTCAGACCCTCAGGAACTACCACTTCAGTCCGCGATACCACCCTTGCCCCTTTCGATTGGGGCAAATGAGCAGCCACCATCAGCTCGTGCGCAGTACACCTACGTACAACAGCCAACTTCAGGGTCTCAATTACCGGCCAGTACGACCACATCAGCAGTCAGCGGCCATGCAGATAGCGCTCTGAGCATTCCTAGATATGTCGACAACGGACGCCCAAACAAAAGCCCCCGACAGAGTGGACAGCAATCCGTCCACGCTACCAATTCTATAAGCAACAGCGAATCGCCTGAGTACCGATACGGATCATCTACACATGGTTCGACCTCTTCGAGGGAATACTATCCACCATCACAGGCATGGTCTACTTCGGCTGCGGGGGAGAACAGTTCGAGCACAGCTTATGCCAGCGCTGACGCAAGGCCGTACTCTTTCCCCCACGAGCCTTACAAGGCGGGGACGGCAGCTGCATCATCGGTCAAGGCTGAGTCTCGTGGCTCCTTTGAACCCATGCACAACTACTCATGGAACGCAAACTAAAGTTTTCAACATCCTTCAAGGCATCTAAAGGGCAATGCTCCTGGCTGGTAATACCATGCCGCTGCCTCTTTGGCAAGCTGTTTTCACAGAGTATATCACTTCAACTTGACCCCTTTTTTTATTTGGTGTAAATTATGGCGGATTTTCTTTTCAGGATGACGGGTTGGGTACGTGTACAACGACGTTTTGATTCAGGCGTAATAGGCGAGTCTTGGGAGGGATTTATTTTCTTGGGAGGATTCATTTCTACGGAGTATATGCATGCATATATATACGCATACGTATACGCACATGTGTACGACTGTATATTTTCGTGTGTGTGTATGTATATATTAGGATAGCACATGGACTTTGGATATGCAGGTCATGGGAACGGTGGCAAAAATGATTCATCTGGTATGGCGTCAAGGTCGTCGGAGCCACGGGCATGAAGTTACCTATGGCTTAGGTACTGGGCGACGCTGAGATACCACAATACAAGCAAGTTCTGATGGGCCGATTGATTCCTGCTAGCGAGATGAGTGATTATGTCGATGAAGTTTGTTCAACGTCGTGATTGGACGACAACCAGGCTGAACAAGGAGGTTGGGGAGTGAAGCACATGTAGCTACGATCATGGCACTTTTGTTTAGAACGCACTTTTCAGACTATCTGTTAATCCCCTATGATAACCTAGGATGAATCGGGGAAAAGAAGAGAAAACCACGGCTCAAGATCACAAAAAAGCCGCTCTGTATCGAAATTGCGGTGGTTAATTTGCGTGAAAATGGCCTTGGCTCTGCATGGGACACGCCCACATGAGATGTGACCCAAGGGGTGTATACAACCTGTAAGTTGTGTTACACGACAGGACAAGTTCCGTTTTTTTCTCCCTTTGTCTATTTTAGCACGGCGGCGTGGTATTGGAGAGGGTAAATTCAAAATAGATTAAAGAAAGAAAAATTCAATTTATAATCTACTTATGCAGGTTTAGTTTTTTTTCTGCTTAAATTGCTTTCTCTCGTGCATTTTGCCCGAGTTGGATTTCGGAGCGTGGGGGCCGAGATGGAGGCTTTGCGGACCGAAGGTTCCTTGCCTCCGGCTTTTTATTTTTTATTTTATTTTTATTCTTATTTTTTATGTTTCTGAGAAGAGGAGTTGCGGATTTATGATTAAGATCCGAAAAGAAGGGGAGGTTGTGAAGAGGATGGATATAGGGGGTGGAATGGTGTGTGAGAGTGTGTGTGTGACTTGATGAGGTCTCTTGGGGGAGTCTTGAGATGGCGTAAAGTATGAGGTACTTTGTTAGAGCGCACAAGCGTGAGCGTTTAAAAGTACTGATTACTTGTGTAGCCGGGCGCGTGCTGACTGCCGCCATGTACTTTGTACTCGCGATAAGATAAGCCGCGCCTAAGAAACTGCCGGGGGTTTTTCTTTTCACAGCCTCGTTTTATGTTGGTTTAGACTTGATTGAGACATGATTCGTTGAGGCGCATATCAACTGCATATACCCATTTGTTTTTCATCTTATCTCGAATTTGGAATTCTGCAACGCCGATTGAGTGCATCTAAATATAGCCCGTACTTAGCCGTTGGGGGCGAAGAAAAACCGATATCTCGTCTTTTCCCAGTCTGGCGAGCCACCATGTTTGAACTGCCCGATGCAAAGAGGTATGAGCTGCCTTGTCCCTCAATCGTAGCTATCCATATGGTAAATATGTGAGAGCTAATTCTATAGACAGAGTCCGACGGGAGGACCTACATGCATCGGATGAGTCTTCGTGGAGCGAGAGTGAAGGAGATGCAGACCGGGAAGCATGGCTCAATGCGCAAATCGCCAAAGCTCTTGGAATAGACGATAGTGCATTTCGTGCGCCGAAACCACAGGACCCCTTGCCTGTACCTAACAGGTCTCAGGCGAAGACCAGAAGAGAAAACGATGGGATCAGCTCTGATTCAGAGAGTGAACCAAACACTCCCGCAGCTGAGTCTGCGTCCAACCAAGATGCCGAAGCTGAGGATGAAGCCTATACATTTCGGCTCTTCAGCACGGCTGGTCCGCCACCAAAAGTTGTTCTCGAAAACCACGACAGAATTGTAGAAGGCAAACTTGCCAGAGGTAAGCCGTTATCATACTACCTGGTAACAGACCTGCCTCCGGAGAAGAAACACCAGTATGAGATGGCAGCAGTGAGCGGAGAAGACATTCTTGCGCGATCTAAAATAAGGGAATGGGGTCTTGAGCTCCCCTGGCGAGTCACAAACATCAAAGTCACGAGAAAAGCCCGCCCCGGGGAAGGGGTGAATATCACACGCGTTGACGATGAACAGCAAGGGAAGAGGAAAAGGCTGGGGAAGAAGAGCAGAATAGCAATGAGGAAAAGGGCGAGGGCGAAGGAGCAGGCTGAAGCAGCAGCGAAACAGAAGATGGCTGATAAGGAGGAGCAAGTGAAAGAGAAGAAGAAGAGATTGAACAAGTTGAAGAAGGCGAGGAGAAAGGCAAAGAGAAAGGCTGGGAAGGGTGAGAATGGCGGAGGTGATGAGTCGGAGGACGGCTCTTCTGATGGAGAATAAACCTGCACCACGGAGGAATTTTGTACTGTATATACAACGCTTACGTAGATAATTGGGCTCTAATCCAAAGCCCTTTAAGCGACTCGTTTTATCTTTCATGGAAAATCAGGCATAAGGCTTGCCATATTTCGAATCTGAATTTCGTTCTCCAGGGCTGGCAAAAGTGATTTGATGCTATTACAGGCTGTGCTTTAAAGGTACCTGTCCAGCACTTGACGCCGCGCCTGTACCTCAGGGGACGTCCAAGGTGGTTCAGCCAATTGGAGCTCCGCTAGAGCTCAACCAAGACCCCTCCAGTTACCAGATTAAACCACACCTTAACATCAAGCTCCAAACTTGGGAGCTGCAGCATTGAATCACCGGCACATGACCAGCATCAGCACGCGACAAAACTTGTCTATTGAGCATCTTTCATATTTTTCGTTCAAGTAGCTGTATCACACAGCCTCCATGGATTAACCAACACCCCTGACGACGAATCTTTGGCGGGACCCCGCAATGTACCACAAGTAACCAGAAACCGCCACGTCCCGTCGTCCATGATGAATAGTTTGTGGCCTTCAGCGAAAACGGCCCAGGCGTCGTCCAACGAGACCTCTAACGAGGCAGTGGAGGAGGCCATTGACTACTCCGCGGACGAATCCGCGATTGACGACTCTCCAGCCCCATCGCCAGCTCCATTGCTGCCGCCACTCTCGTCGTCTAGAGGCCCCCTTCAGCAGTCCCAACAACAATCGCAACGGCAGGGCGGCAACTCGACGATGCTTCCTCCCGCAGCCTCGGGCGGTAATAATAATACTAATAATGCGAACCGAGCGCAAATCCCACAGCATGCCCCTACCGACTCCCTGTCGCTGATGCAGCTGCGGCGCATCGTGGCCACGGTCAATGCAACTGAGCCAGCGGCATATGATTTTGTCTATTCGGATATGGCCCCCCACGCCGAGGAGATAGACGAGTGGTTCGTGTATCAATTTTGGCAGTGGGTGCGCCTTAACGCGGCGCAAAAGGCCTTTGAGTGGCACTGGAAGCACGAGTCGGGCGGCAAGCATGGCTGGGACGATGCGGACCACGACACGAGAGCGAAGTTTATACAGGGCGCCATTGCGGGCGTGCAATCGAACGATGCGGCTTTGAGGGCGAATTCGATTGGAAAGATTATGTATCTGGTCTTGGGAAGATGGGGGGATACCGCAATGCCTCACGCGACGGATGAAACGAGCCGGTCGATTGCAAGCATCCCTCAGTTACAGGCGATAAAGGCTGGCGTGACGTGTTTGACGTCGCTGGGAGGTATATCGGTCGTTTGGGAAGCACTGAGGAATGTCTTTGAGATCCATTGGTATGATTTATGGCTCGCACGTGGTGCAATTGCTTAGGGTGTCGAGAAAAATCTAACGTTGCTAGGACTGGCGAGATCCAACAAGCCAGTGCTCAGGATGCCCAGGATGAACTAATGAATCTCCTGACGATTATGTATATTGTTGTTCAGGAGACGTTAAACGACCCCGAGGATATGGCTTCGACTGAAGCAAAATTGCGTATGTAGCATAGCTTTCGCGGCCATGCTTCGTCCGTGGCACTGGGAAGATGTGCACGATGCTAATCTGGGATATATAGTTGAGTTGAACCCCTCATTGGTTGATTTCATGATGCTGGCGACCTCCAAGTTGAGGTGGGATGAACAGAGTACCATGCCTCACACTCAAGTAAGTGACACACTGCAGCCTCTTTCTGGTACTTTCTGTACTTTTTGGCGAGATGATCACTGACACATCATGCATAGATTTTCCTGTTGTTCTGGAAATCGATTCTTCTTGTTTTCGGCGGAACCAAAGATCTTGAGCGTGTCAAGGAAGCCACCAGCGAGCTTACAAATGGAGACAAGACCAAAGATACCATCACGGCAAATCCTTTAGACTACCATGTTTTCCGCCAGGAAATAACATCGAAATACCCGGCTTATGTCCCTCCACAGCCACTGATACCCCTAGAGGCTGACAACCCATCACTTCTTCCACCTCTGCCTAATATTGCGAGCCGAAACGGTGCCAACGGCATTATTCCACAGCCGCCAAATGTGCAAATGGGAGGAGCGTCTATCCTCAATCAGCCAGTACACATTGCCACCCCAGCACCATCACCACCGCCGTCTCCGGGAGTCGGTGGTAAGGGCGGTAAGAAGCAGAACTACCAGACTAACCAAAACTTTCCCTTTATGTATCCTCCTCTTGATGCCACCAGTAACAGCGCTGGCGGGAAGGGTGAAGCGGGATATGGCAATCCTCTGGTTTCTAGGAAATGGGAGGGCAGCGATATTCCCGCCTCAATTCTCGAAGCAGGACAACTGTTCTCTTCGCGTGTCAGGATGACCCGAGCAACTCGTCAGCTCTGGGAGGAGCGAGAGCGATTCCTCAAGTTTGAGCGCGGCTGGGAGACTGACGACGATGCCGACGAAAGCGATAATGATGATATTGAGGAACTTGATCTTAATGAGCTCACGTTGGAAGAGAGAGAGGTGTTGCGTGAACTAAAAATGGAAGATAATAAAGAGAAGAAGAAGAAAGAGCGATCATTCCCAGGCCCTGAGCTTGATCTTGGCCCTCAACCAGATAGGTTGAGCGAACGAGACAAGCAACGCCTCAAGGCGGTGGAACGTTTCTATGTAAGTGTATACTGCTCTCAACTCTTTCATTTGCTCGCCTCTGATTCACGACTAATGCAAACAAATCCATCTTCTGTAGAGCGATGCCTTGCCTCACCTTCAGTCCATAGTGATTGTTTTACTTCGTCCTATCCTTGTTAATGTCACGGCTATAGTGACCCAGCAGCAGAATCAGATGGCAGGGATGGCTAATAGGGTTAATAATCCTGGCGTTAATGGCCATGGGTCGCAGAGGGGTATGGATATGAATGGACAAGGACAGGCAGAGGGAGATGGAGAGCCAACTCCTGAAGAGATTGATGCCACTCGAACACGGGAGATTACCTCAAAGGCTATGACGGCGATTCTCTTACTCTTGCTGAAGTGGCTCAGACTCTCGCGTGGGTATTATCGAATAAGTATTGCGTCAAGCACGGCTCAGCTAACAGATTTGGGTCTTAGATGTTCTCAAGTTTGAATACTTGACTCAGCTTTTGCTGGATTCTAATTACCTCCCCTTGGTCCTCAAACTCTTTGCGCATCAAGACATTCAACAAGTGGTCGACAGTAAGATGGATCATGTTGAAAATAGGTAAGGCGAAGCAACTTACCCGCCCCTGGATATGACGAACTTTGTATACTTACAATTGTCTTGCAGCTTCTTCCAATTTTGCAACATTCGGTCAAAATTTAGGGATAAGGCCGAGAGCGATGCCGACAACGAGGAAGAAGACGTGGACGAAGAAGACGCTCATGGCGAAGATGAAGGCAACGGGCCATTAGCAGGAGAAGACAGCGGAGATGACGCGGCGCCACCACCGATTAAGAGGCAGCGAGAGCTAGAGGAACCGGTTGTGGACCAGATGGAGGATGTGGCTGTCGACAGCGAGGAACAGGTCCCGATGAGACCGGAGGTTGACGAAATGGGGCTACCTCTTGGCAATCTCCCACTAGAGCCCATTACCGACTTCTCGAGGAGGAACTTTTTCTCCCTGATCAACTACCTCCGGGTGATGCAGAAGATCTGCAAGAACAAGGCGCACCGCAACTTGCTGCTGGTGCAGTATAAGTCATCCACCATCCTCAAGAAGTCTCTGAGGGTACCCCAGCCCGAACTTCGGCTATACACACTCAAGCTCTTCAAGGGCCAAGTGCCGTACTGTGGCCGTAAGTGGAGGCAGTCCAACATGCGCGTCATCACGGCCGTCTACCTCCACTGCAGGCCGGAGCTCCGTGATGAGTGGCTCGCGGGCAGCGATATTGACGCCGAGGTGGACTCGGCGCTGCCGCTGGAGCAGGCGCTGCGGAGCTTGACGCATTGGCTGAATGTGCGGAGGTACCCGGAGAAGATTGCGGCCGACATTCGCATCGCCATGAGGGAGGAGCAGGACTTCTTCTCGAGGGAGCTGGAGAAGGTGGATCTGAACTGGACGGACTTGATGCTCAATGGGGATGATACTATGAGTGAGATGGACCATGGGGAGTCGACTTGGGGGTGAAAGATGGAAATAAAGGGACTGTTAGTCGTGAGGGGGAATGACTAGATTGGCATCAACTTTGTGGAGCGAGAGCATCGACTACTTTTTTCACTGAAAGCGACTCATGGTTGAGACACCGATTATACATAAACGCAAGCACTGACTACCGCCATAGGTATGCAATTATCACAGCGAAGAGTCGGCGTACGGAGTGCATATGTAGATAGATAGTAGATATACATCTGTGATTCATTACTTATTAATTTTGAGCTGACAAGTCATAACTCTGGAGGTGATTGACCCCCCTATGTCTACGTGACAATTGATATCCGTTCATGTTTGCAAATACCCTCCCCAGCCCATATATTCTCGTTAGGCACAGTAAGGCTATTGTTGTGCCTTTCCTGATTGCTCGTTCATCGTACATTGATACAAGTTGTACAAGTTGTGTGTTTTTTTGGTGTTTTTATTTTTTTTTTGTGCTGGTCAACTTGATTCAGCCCTCTGTGGTATTGGCATTACCAAGGCAGAGGCGCCAAGCTTATAATGGACTTAATGCTGGGCAGCAGGGTCGTAGATGCCATCCTCATAGCGATAGTTGACCGGCTGTCCATACCCAGCAGTAGTATGCGGAGCCGTATATCCACCAGCACCCGTGTAAGCGGTGTTATTGTTGCCGGTGACGCCGGTGTACCCGTACCCAGTCTCGTACTTGGGGTTATAATCAGTGTGGTTGTACGGGTTGGAGATGTCGTTGTTGTCAGTGTGGAGCTGGTCGGGCTGCGGGTGCTGGGGCAGCATGTTGCCCTCCTCGCTGCCGTCGACGACCTGGCGGGAGCCAAAGATGCGTCCGAAGAAGCCGCCCTTTCGCTTGCCGAAGCCGGAGGTGTAGTTGTTCTGGGGGCTGGGGCCGAAGCGCTTCTCCTTTTGGTGGTGGCGCGTGAGGGCGAATTCCATGAGGATGGAAAAGGCGAAACAGAAGCTGGCGGAGAAGTTAGTTGTCTTTGAGTCTATATAGAAGGTTGATTCAAGAGGATTGCTTACATTGCGATGATGGACACGGCGAGACAGGCTGTCTGCAGTCTGCAAGCCGTGTGGAAGCTCGGTAGTGTGGTGAAGCCCTTGTCGGCCGAGACAGTGGCATCAGACTGACCCTTGCCAAAAGGCGTATCAAGCACCCCGTTGCATGAGCCAGCGCCGTTCTTGTTGGCAATGGCGACGTAGATGAAGGCTCCGATGAAGCAGACGTCAAGCACGACAGCCAAGAACGCCGTCAGCGTGTGACCAGCGAGGCAGCAGAGCATCAACAGGGCCAGCAGCGTGTACAGAGTACCAGCTCCAGATATGCCCTCGACGGCGCGGAGGCTGGTGGCGATGGGAAGCTTGTGGTTGTGCAGCGTTGCGAGGAAGTAGGAGTAGATGGCGAGCACGATGGCGCAGCAGCAGAACTGGATGCCGCGGATGAACCACTGCACGAATTTGAGGCCGAAGCCTAGTCCTGCGCCCATGATGGAGATTTTGTTGTTGAAATGCGAAGAAGAAGAAGAATCAAAGTTGTTGATTTTGATTGGTGGTGTGAGAGTGAGGTTAAGGTGGTGTGTGATATATGCAGATGGATGAGAGAGGGTCAGATGAGTAGATGTGAAGATGGAAAACCTCGGCAGGAAGAAGAACGAGGAAGAGCGGTAAGAAAACAGCCGGAATTAATGAAACCCCGTGTACGATCGTTTCTGTAAAATACCAAAAGAAGAAAGAAAGAAGATGCACGAGTTCGAGTCAGTTGGACGAGAGGAAAAGGAAAAAGAAGAGCCGATTGTCGAAGCGATTCTCCATCAAAGTGTGGCTCACCAGAGGGGCACATGCTTGTGGCGGGGAGGAATCGTCACTGGATGACGTACTGGAGGGTCTTCAGTGGTTGGATGCTTGCGTACGAGTGCTGAGTACGTACCGGGAGGCTGTGGCTGAGACGGGGCCATGTGGGGGTGTATTTTTGGGGCTGAGGCTGGTGCAGCTGAACAAGTGAACTAAGAACGGCGAACTGCTGGGGAGATCTTTTTTTCTTGGACTTGGTCCCTTGCGTCAGTGGTGGAAAGGCTATTTGGGTAGCTGGAGGCAGCCAGTTAAGAGAGAGGAATTCGAACAAGATTCCGGATCAGATGCTGCCGTGATGATCATTACTAAGTAGGTACTAATACTAAGGGTGAACAGGACAGGCGAGAAGTGTATCTATCTTGGTATTCAGGTGACCAAAGGTAAATGGCAAGCATAAGTGCATCGCAGTATGGTTACCTCAGGTGGTTAGTGACAGTGAAAGGCTTCTGTCGGTTGAGCCTGAAAAGTGTGGCTGTGCAGTCGAGTTCACTGCCAGCATCGCCATCCTCCGCGCAGTGTGGCAGAATTGCTAACTGCAAAGGACCGAGTGAATTTTTTTCTCAATTGCAGCACCATGATTTTGCAGTCCAATTGAATTCAATTCACCGCGACTCAGCTTATTATTCGAAAGAACACAAAGAAGAACTAGCATGGAAATTGTCTCACTAAATAGAATAGATAGATGCAGGGTTCAGTGGAGGAGGATTGAAAAAAAACGGGAAAAAGTCAAAAAAGATGGAGACGGATGGAACCCAACACAATGTGGTGAGTATGAGACACGCAGCTCATTCACCACGTTGCTGCTTAAAGATCTGACCTGCAAGGGCAAATCATAATCCATTGGATGGTGCTCATTTGTCCGCCACCGGAGAAAAAAAAGCAGGGTCGATCAAAGACATGCAGATTCAGGCACTAACAGCCAGAAATGAGACGCCACGCCACGTCCTCAACAGGCATCCTCAACATCGTCAGAAAGCCCATTGCCATAATCCTCTGTCGTCGCTGTAAAACGACATTTTTGACATTTTTGACAGAAGGGCGCATGTAAGTCAAAGGCGTGCATGAATCACAAACCAACAGCCCGTAAGACAGTGAAACAGAACGTTCTAAACGCTTCTTTTGGGTGGCAACCCCTCATTCTGACTAGGTACCCGTCAGTAGTCGGTTCCTTAGTTCCAGATGGAAATCTTTTATCGACTTCTTATATATCGCTGAGATAGTATTGAGCATATTGGATCGCTTCAGCGCTCACTCACTTGTTCATTTCAATCGTTGTTCATGTCCTTTTTCCTGTCATAGACCGTGACCAATCAGGATTTAGCAAGGCGTATTTGGGCATCAACATCACTTACCAAGAAAGCATCGGATCTCATTCATCTCTCCTTACAACCCCCATCAGCAACCATGGGGTCAGAAATCCACACAAAGATCCCCTACATCGAAACCCCACTCATCAAATCACACACTCTCTCGGAAGTAGCTGGCTGGTAAGGACAAAAGCACTCACATTGAGCTCTCTTTTCTTGTAATTCACCCCGAAAGAAAGACGCTAACACGACTTCAGCAATGTCTTCCTCAAACTGGAGAACCTCCAACCCTCAGGGTCCTTCAAGTCTCGTGGCATAGGCAACTACATGATGGCCAAGCTCGCCGCTCAGGGCGCAGACACCAGCAAGGTCCATTTCTACTGCTCGTCCGGAGGTAACGCCGGGCTGGCATGTGTCCATGCCGCCATCACCCTGGGTTGCCGGGCCACCATCGTCGTCCCGCTGTCGACTTCAGCCTTCATGATTGACAAGTTGCGACAGGCCGGTGCCACTGATGTTATTCAAAAGGGGGCTTCGTGGCAAGAGGCAGACGACTACTTGACGGGAACTCTCATGGAGGAAGCCCGTACTAAGGGAGACGTTGCCATCTATGTACCTCCATTCAACGCTCAGGAGATTTGGGACGGTGCCGCGGGCATCTCGCACGAAATCGCAAGACAAATCCCCACCATGACCAAACACTATCCAGTGTCAATTGAGGGCGTGTCAGATGACGACGTGACGGCACGCATAGGCAACGTCGATGCCATTATCTGCAGTGTCGGTGGAGGTGGCCTTTTGTCAGGTGTCGTGCAGGGCCTCGACGACCTCTCCATGCAACAGACTCGAGTCATTGCCGTTGAGACTCTCGGAGCAGACTCTCTCCATCAGGCAGTTCAAAAGCGCGAGCTGATTACCTTGCCCGCCATCACTAGTCTTGCCACCACCCTAGGCGCGAGAAGGGTCTGCCAAAGGGCCTTTGAGTACGGACTCCGTGAGCAGGTCTCAACCGTGGTGCTCTCCGACGCCGAAGCCATTGCCGCCTGTAAGCGGTTCGCAAGCGAGGAGCGCTTCCTGGTTGAGTTGTCGTGTGGAGTCGTTCCCGCGGTGGTGTACAGCGGCCGGCTGAAGGAGTTGATTCCCGGACTCAACAAGAATAGTGTGGTTGTGCTTGTGATATGTGGAGGGTGCAATATCTCCTACGAATTACTCGAGCACTATGTCACAAGCCAAGCAGCCGCGGCACACACAAGCTGATTAGCCCACAAGAAACGACAAGGAGATGGCAGCGGAAGATGAATCTAGACTATTCGCCGAGCAAGGGACGGACCGTGGTATCCCTCCGTGATACATAGAAAGGTGGCGAACCGGTCAAGAGAAGTGTAAATTTAGACATGAGTGAAAGGCATCCACCCCGTTCCTGGTGGTATTAATCAATGTTACCGTGGCGTACGGAATCCTCCGCTGGGTGTCTTTTGTTGCCCGGTTAGGCCAGGACGACGCTCTTGGCGTGTCACTATCGGGTAAAAACGAAGAACAAAAAGAGACTCGACTATTGGTTAGTGGTCATATTTCATTTAATTTGCCGCGTGCGCTGTATTAGTATTGATCCGTTCGGGAAATAATATGCTTAGCGAAGTCATCTATTTGGCGACCCTCCAAGCAGTGAGGCTGATCGATATGAGATGAGCACCTTGGTAGTTGCATTGCGGAGGAAGGGACCGGAATCTCGGCAAGCTTCTTGGCCGAAGGAAGAGCCATTGTAGCCTCATCATGGACGGCTTGGGATGTAGAATGAACAATGGTGCGCAGGGATTGATGGTTCTCGACCTTTGTCTCTGCTGCTGAAGAGGTTCAGCCTGCAGGGTCTCTAGTAGACTCATCACACATGTTGCATTGCGAACCGAATGAACTGAACTGAATCGAGCTGCATGGTGGTAGCGAGGCCGCGGAAGCCAGAACCATGGTCAATATCTGTGGCGAGGACCCGTGAACGGCCGGGATCTGGTCAAGCGATTGCCCACGAGCAGCGGAGAGGGTGTGGCCGGGTTGCGGCTCACCACCTGCCCCTCGATGCAGGCAAACGGGGCCGTGAAGGAAATTGTGGTGTTGTTCAAAGGTCCAGCCGCTCCGCCCACTTACATGGTGGCGCATCTACTACGAGTGCTCTCGCATGTATGTACGTCGTTAGTGCCTCCGAACACGCACGAGTTCCCAAAGAAGAAGACGAGGCATGAGGAAAAGTCTGGTCAAGAGAAGCCTATGCCGTGTAACCTATTGCTGGTTGTGAAGACCGTCTGGAGTGTGGATTCGAGGTTACCTGGGGTTGGTGGAGATTGATGGCGTTGGGGGCGACAAAATAGTCGACACAGCCAGCCGCAGAGGCTATTGCCAGCCAAGCCAGCATCTGCATCTGTATTCGCAACTGACCGGTGGATGATTTAAAAAGCAAGCTGCTTATTGGCCGGATGTCGGATGGAGACGAGGCTCAATCGGTCATGGGTTGCGAGTAAACGTGTAAAGAGAGGCATCGATTTCTCTCAGTCACATTGTGAAGCTGCATCAACAATCTGCTCTCCGAGGCAGCCACCCGCGGATAAATTATTGCTGACGATCCATTGCATATGCACTGGTTAGGCTGGGCATTGTTGATGCAAAAGGCCAAAATACGAGAGATAGCTGGGCCTGGTGCAGTTGTTCTTCTGCATCTCTTTGGTTCCATTAACAACATAGCCACGCTAGTTATGCCGAAGCCCATGCGGCTAGTATGAGTATTCCCAGACTGTCAGATAATAGAGGAGCCTAGAATTCTTGGGTGTGATTATTGGGCCCATGGACCGGTGATTTGTTGTTTGTGTTACTCAATCAACAAGGTTGGTCGTAGTACAGAGCAAAATGCGTACAGTACGCGTAGCTAGCATACATTCATTCCCCCTTGGTGGCTTGCGGCACGACCCATGCGATGGAAATCACTTGCTTGCAATACTGTAGCCCGTCCTAGGCCTCAAGGTTTGCGCTACGGCTGGCTTCCGAGTGTAATCCATCACGCTGCCCCTGGTGAGTCGCTGGGCTACTGTCGATCCGGTTAAAGCTGGCGCGATATCCGATCCTCTTGACCCTCCATTACTAGGCCTAGGAGCTTTTGATAACGCCAGTGGGTTTTAGCCGCCCGTCCGATGTCCATGTTGATGTTAATGGATACGGATTTCGACAATGCCGGTGGGCGGATCAGACGGGATGGCAATGGGGAGAATTCAATAATATGGTCTGGTGCCTGTTTCTGTACTGTATTACTGTAGTCAGTCAGTCTGTGTGTGTGTGCGAGTGGGCTCTTTTCTGCTCGTTCACCTCGTCTACGCTGCCAAGACAGACGCCCCTGGTCAATAGCAGAGCAATCAATACTAGCAAGCATCTGCAAGTGTCTGCAAGCATCAGCGCCGTCTTTTCAGCTGCCATCCCGCCCTCCGTGCCGTCCGAAAAAAGCATGTCGGTGACTATCGACTGTGCCCAGAAAGCAATATTGCGACCTGTGCCTGTACAGGAGCTGCACTGCACTGCTGCACATGGCACATGCGGCCGGACAAGGGCCAAGCACAAACATAATCGAGGTGGGGAGGCGTGAGTGAGCACGGGCTCTCGATCTGCCTCTTCAGCCCGCAGCGACTATTGCTAAGTGATGTTAGTTTCGGCTTTGACTTTTTTGGACCTTGGTGATGGTGAGAGTGAGAGAGTATGAGTAAGTGTGTGCTCGTACAGTATGTAAGAAAAACAACAGCACCACAACAGAAGGCTTGGCCATGGAAGGACGGCATCTGCGGGGCGTGGATTATCTCTTGCTCTTTCCCTCCAGGCCATGTGCTTGGCACAATGTCCACCAAAAAGCCCTTGGCTTTGGGGCCTGAGAGTGCCTGAAGTACCTGAACGGTGGACTAATGCAGGTCGGCTGCCAAAAATACGAGAACGACCTGAACAACTCAACCCTTGCAGCCAGCATCTCTCCAATCGACGGCCTCAATCCCGCCACTCCGGGCTGAAGACAAGGGTGCAGAGCCTGCAGAGCCTGCAGCCTTTGACGCTTCTGCGAGGCCATGGACGACGAACCAGTGCAAGAGCTGCAGCTCCATCGCACGACTCTGGCCCGATACGATACGGCTGCAGCTCTCACACCCTCCAGTCAAGACTCTGGTCTTCTTGTTCTTTTCCTTCTCTATTACTCCTTCATCCTCATCGTCGTTTCTTTTTTTCTCTCTCTTTATTGTTTTCCTTAAAAGGCGATGAGTCTGCCCGCTCGTTTTCTTGGGATTTGAGGCCATCCACGCTCGCTCGCTTGTGCGTGTGTCGAGATAGAGACAGCGACACAGAGACTCTACTGCAATACCAATTGAGCTGTTCCCATTCGTTTTTTGTTTTCATTAAACACAGTCTCTCTATTGCCCATTGAGCATCGAGTCTTTCGCAATCCCACCATGAAGTCAACAGCTGCCTTGGTGGGCCTTCTCGGCCTGGCTGGCTCAGCCCTTGCTGATCCCACATGGCCCAACGCAGTCGACGAGATTGAGGAGATCATGACCCAGCTCCAGTCGTTCCGCGCCCGTAAATTCGCCGACACCGTGAACCCATGCTCCAACGAAGCTTCGGGGCCCGGCCGGCAGAACGCCGCTGAGTGGCTCCGGGTCGGCTTCCACGACATGTCCACGGCCAACATCAACTTTGGCATTGGTGGTCTGGACGCCTCGCTCCAGTACGAGCTGGACGATGGCGAAAACACCGGGCCCGGCCATAAGACGACACTCGAGTTCATGGCTCCCTATCTCTCTCCCCGGTCCAGCTTGGCTGACCTTATCGCCCTGGGCGTCTACACATCTGTCCGCTCTTGCGGCGGCCCTGCTGTGCCAATTCGTGTTGGCCGTATCGATGCCACCGGCAAGGGACCTACAGGTGTTCCCCAGCCCCAAAACTCTGTCTTCACCTTTCAGCAGCAGTTTCAGCGCATGGGCTTCAACACTCAGGAAATGATCCAAGTCACCGCCTGTGGTCACACTCTTGGTGGCGTCCACAACACTGAGTTCCCCGATATCGTTCCCGCCGGAACTGGACTCGACGGCGAGGCTGGTCTCGACAGCTCCGATGCCGTCTTCGATAACAAGGTCGTGACTGAGTATCTCTCCGGAGAGACCCAGAACCCTCTTGTTGTCGGCCCATCCGTCAAGATTAGCAAAAACTCCGACTTCAAGGTTTTCAATTCCGATAACAACGCGACCATGGAGGCCCTGGCCGATGCCGATACCTTTACCTCTGTCTGCAAGACTGTCCTGCAAAAGATGATTGAGGTTGTCCCTCCGGGCGTCACCTTCTCTGACCCGATTGTGCCTTACAACGTCAAGCCGGTCAACTTGCAGCTGACTCTTGCCAATGGCGGTACCACTCTCCAGTTTACGGGCTTCATCCGTATCAAGACCACCGGCCTTGCCAAGGGCAGCATCTCCAGCGTTACCATCACTTACAAGAACCGCAAGGGAACCACTGACTGCGGCCTCAGCTCTTGTGTCATCACTGCCACCGCTCAAGGCACCAGCCAAGGTTTTGATGATACCTTTGACTTCTTCCCCTTCACGGCCAACATCCTTGCTTCTTCAGGCATCTCATCCTTCACCGTCACTATCAACAACGCCGACGGTACCAAGGACATCCACGACAACAACGGAAATGAGTATCCTGTCCAGGATGCCGTCATCTTCCAGGCTCCCCAGAGCTGTGTGCTGGGATCTTCGGGTGCTCTGACTGCTGTCGCTGCCGTCCGCAACGATCGCCTGAGCCAGGGTGCGCAAGCTAAAATCTGGTTCAAGACTCCCCAGACCACCAGCCCCGTTCCTCTCTTGCAGAGCACTACCGTCGACCTCCAGAAGGGTCAATGTGTTGGGTCCTACACTTTGTTCAACATTGATACCACCATCCAGGGTGGTCTGGCCTACGAGGCATATGTCGATGTCATCAACGGCGACCAGTCTGACAGCTTCAAGTCTCTCGCCAACATTGGCGGTACTTGCCGTGCCTTTGCTAGCCCGGCTGCCTGCAACGGAGGAGATGATGGATCCGGTGGCACAACGGGCCTCCCAACTATCCCAGCTACTACCACCGATGCCGTACCAACTACCAGTGAGCCTGCTACCAGTGAGCCTGCTACCAGTGAGCCTGCTACCAGTGAGCCTGCCACCAGTGAGCCTGCCACCAGTGAGCCTGCCACCAGTGAACCTGCCACCAGTGAACCTGCCACCAGTGAACCTGCTACTAGCGGCCCCGTCACCACTGCGCCTCCGACAACAACAGCACCGCCCACAACTACTGCAGTTCCCACTCCTACCCACAAGCCGTCAGTTGATGGTTATGTCCTTGTTTCTTGCTGGACCGAAGGCGATGGCGTTCGTGCGCTTGCTGGCACTTCCTACGCCAATGACACGATGACTCTGGAAACCTGCAGAGACTTTTGCAGCAGCTATGTCTACTGGGGTACCGAATATGGCCGCGAATGTGAGTATTTCATCCCTACACGTTCTTTGAATTACATTTGTACTAACCAATGTGTGACTCAGGTTATTGCGGTAACACGCTTGCCAAGAGCAGTGAGGCGGCCCCCATTGATCAGTGCAACATGGTCTGCGGCGGTGATGGTAGTGAATTCTGTGGTGCCGGCAACCGTCTTGAGCTGTACTCAACCACCGTCACCCAGCCGCCCACTCCCACCGGCACCCTTACTCACGAGCCCACCGTTGGTGCCTATACGTTGGTGGGCTGCTGGACGGAAGGTCAGGGCGACCGCGCTCTGGGCCAGGCAGCTACTCAGGCAGCTGACATGACCAACGAGGCTTGTGCTGAGTTCTGTTCCGACTACAGATACTTTGGTACTGAGTATGGTGACGAGTGCTACTGTGGAAGCTTCCTTTCCACTTCGAGCTCAACTGCTCCCCTTGCCGACTGCAACATGCCCTGCGGTGGTAACCAGTTTGAGTACTGCGGAGCCAGCAACCGCCTTGAGCTTTACATCAACGCCAATGTTACTGGCGGAGAGCCTGAACAACCTGCTGCTGCTGGTGACTTTGTGTTTGTCGGCTGCCAGACAGAGGGCAACGGCACCCGTGCCCTGACCGGCGCTGCCACTGCAACAGGCACCATGTCAGATGAGGCCTGTGCCGACTTCTGCGCCGACTTTACGTACTTTGGCACGGAATACGGCAGCGAATGCTACTGCGGCAATACCCTGGCTCCTTCATCTCTAAAGGCTCCGGCGTCTGATTGCAACATGCTTTGCAGCGGCAACGAGCTCGAGTACTGTGGCGCAGGCAACCGCCTGTCGCTATACACTAAGAAGCCTACTGAGCTTACTGAATAGATGTGAGAGAGATTTGATTGTGAAGGGAAGAGCCTTTTTTGTTCTCATCGTAGATAGAACCAGTTGGCGGGTAAAGGCGTCGGGATTTGTTATATGTTGGCAGCTATATTACCACGGCGTGAAGGGATTGATGTCTATGGGACTAATTGGATTCAATGGCGGACATTTAGGGCTTGAAAATCGATGTGAGCATTGGATGAAATGCTCGCACGAGGATATGAATGAAACGAATATCAATATCTAAGCATTGCTTGATGAATCGTATTTTGTGATATGTGTTATTGCATCGTCCAACTCATGTAAGGCCTTTTAGAAACAAATGTCGTCGCCAGTAGCTTTACTGCCCAATCAGTACTAGTGCAGCCACCCCGCGACGCGCTCAGTGTGTTCTCAGCCCCTCCGAGGCGATTCACTTCAACTCAAAAAGCACAACCTCACTCTCACTCTCACCTTCACCTTCACTCACTCACTCTATTGTCAAGTTCAACACCGAGGAATTTCACTGAAAATCAGAATCAACATGACCGACACGACGCGTGAAGAAGATCGTGAAGTATGAACCACTCATTAATCTCTCCTTCTCATATAAACAGACGAGCTCACAATAAAGCACTTAGCGCCTCAAATCCGCCCTCTGGTACGCCGTCGGGCAAATCGTCGACGAAGAATGTCTAAAGCGCAACCGCAATGCGACACCCCAGTTTATCGGAGCTCTGACCGAAATGACCTTGTTACAAATAGGTGAGTAGCAGAACAGCTTCACCAAACATAGAAGCAAGGATTAAACACGGCGCACACTGTGTATAAATTCACGTGTATACATTCCTGTTAAATGCAGTGAAAAAGAGAGGCTTACGCATCGCAGAAAACGTAGCGATTGATCTCGAAACTTTTTGCAATCATGCTGGTAGATCGACTGTTACGACGGATGATGTGCTTTTGTTGGCGAGGAAGAATCCCGATTTGCATCAGATTATGAAGAATTATGTGGATGAGATTAAGGCGGATAAGGAGGCTGCGGCGGGGAGCAGTCGGAGTGGTGCTGCGAAGAAGAGTAAGGGGAAGAAGTAGAACTGGGAGTTTTCTATTTTCTTAGCGAAGGACAGGCAAGAAAGGTAGAAGTGGTGGATTTCCCTTTGCTGGCTGTGGCTGATGGAAGGGGAGAGAGGCCGTCGTTGGGAGAGGGAGCGTGAACAGCTTGACCCATGATTTCTGGTCATAGCTGATACCATCGTCGCCATGGGACTAGAAGAAAGTTTTGTGCGGACCCGGGACTTGCTTTTGACATCGGACGGCAACGGGATCTGACATGCACACGCCCCTCCCTTCAGATACAGTTCGAGGAGCATCAGACCCCATGCGAACAAGTTGGTTATGGACTATGCCGATATCGCTCTCTACCGACCTTTTTCTTTAGGCTCTCATCGGAAGAACACATCCGAAGCTAGAAAGCCACGCGGACGGGAGGATACGGCAGTAATGATATTGGGAGGCTCGACAGACCTCCGTTTCTTCAGCAGGGAGTCAAAGAAGATGCATCTCATGACGGAGCCGACGTTAGCTTGGAGTCGCTGGAGTACTCACGAAAGAGTCGAAGACACCTTATTGTTAAGGAGGCCATTATACGGTATCGCTAGGGACATGCCAAGATCCAAGATCTAAATCTAAGGGCAGTACGAGTTTGCCGTAAACAATCAGAATTTCGGCATTTATATTGGAGAAGTGTATAACAAAGACCAAAAACAAGGGCAATCAGATAACGCTGCAAAAACTGTCAAGAATACCATACAAACGCCCCTCAAGATGTTTATTCGCTCATAGTCCAACATTTTTTGAATCCCAAAATTGAATGCTTCCCATATCGAGATCATGGATCATCATTCATTAACCCTCATTAATAGAGATTATGCCTTCCGCCATTACACCTTGATAGTCGTAAGTGGACCGTACTCTTCTCGGTACTGATCGAGAGTCCTGAGCGAGACGCCAGAACCTCCGCACACAATCATGATAATGTTCTTCTCTGCCCATTGAGCGTCAGTCAAGCCCTTGCCGAGCCGCTCTCTCAAGTCGCCGCGGTATACCGTAGCCAATGCGGCGCCGCACGAGATCTCGACGACTAGGCGAGCGTCGTCGGCGAACCGAACGCAGCTGACTGCGGCATCGGCATCTGAGACGACGACGTTTTGGGTATTTGGTGCCTGAGACCACTTCCACGTCTCTTCAGAGACGCGGGAAACGCCCAGCGAAGTGACGATGGAGGTGATTTCCGGCAGTGTGACGTGGGCATTGGCAAGGATGCTGGCATTGAGGCTATCAGCACCCGCGGTTTCGACAGTGAGTACATGAGGCTTCCGACCAGACCAGCGGTAGCTTTCAATGCCCTGCATCAAGCCGTTAAACAAACCACCGCCACCCACGCTACAGACGATGCCGTCAATGGGAACATCAAGCTGGTCCCGCAGCTCGTCAACAATAGTAGCCGCGCCATCCCAGATATGCGGATGGTCAAACGGCGGGACATAGAAGCCGCGAGAGTCCTTGGCGAGGAGGTTCTCGCGGAGGAACAGATCAGCAGCGGCCAGGTTCTTGCCGACCTGGAAGACGCGGGCGCCGAGATCAAGAAGCTTTTGCTTGAAGATCTTTGAGGCTGTCTCAGGGATGACGATGGTGGCGGGTTTGCAGAGGGCGGCGGCAGAGCTTGCGCAGGCGAGGCCGGCGTTGCCGCCGGAGAGGCAGTAGAAGTGGACGTCCGGGTTGGTTGCGACGGCGTGGATCATGAGGTTGCCGATGCCGCGGGACTTGAAGGAGCCGCTGGGCTGGAGGTTGTCGAGTTTGAGATAGATGTTGCTGTTGGGGGAGTGATGTTGGTAAGTTGAAGAAAACATATATGTTGGTATGCTTCGTTATGAAGCTGACAGACAGACAAAACTTACCAGCCAGCTATGCGGCTCAGCGGACGACTGAGGATGCATGGCGTCTTGATCCAGGGCAGCTTTGCGTCTGGAGAGATGGATCCCATTGTGAGATGATATGTTGATATGACTGGCAAGAATATGTGAAGTAGAAACAAACCAGAGGCTCAATTATACAGTAAGGTAGATGACAAGCAAGCAATGATGATGGAGAGCAGAGATTGGAAGAGAATCTGGGGAACTAAAGCTCTTGATATGGGCTCCGAATGATGTTCTCTCCTCTTTGATAGCGCAACACCACGAGTTCACGAGTCCAGCAACGGCCCGCCGCAAGCCGAACGAGTTAATAATGTTTTCATTTGTATCTTCCATGTTCTTTTCTTCCTCCTTGTGTCGTTTACGAGGCACACTCCCCTCCCCTTTTTAGATAACCAACGCCGTTGTTATTCGAAGGCCAGATGTGATCATGTGGTGGAGGGGGAGTGTTGGAGACGAGATTGGAGTAACAGGGAGAATGAATGACATTTCCGTTAGTTCGAACTGTATTTATCCGTATTTAGTAGTAGTATTCCATTGGCATAATTGGAGTAACAGTTTCTAGAAGCTTGAGCGGAGGTGATGACCCATGGAAGTGTGGAGGGAAAGATTTAGCGAAGAGCGTTAGTATGGATCCAAGGGGAAAGCCTGTCACTTTTGGATGAAGAAAGAAATCAACGCCGTCCTAAATACCTAGTAGGTAAATAGATACACGTCTCGACGGATAAGGGATGTGCCGATGGCGGAATCTTTGAAGTTTGGGATGTGATCAATGTCCCCGCCTGAGCTTTGCATGTACTGTACGAATGAGATGAAGCTTATAGATGGGCGCATGTACCACACCCTGTACCTGGTGAGTAGTATACACACCTTAACATTGACCGCCATGCCGGATCGTCCATTACGACGGTTAGTTGGCAAGGCCACAGATGATCAGGGGTAAAGTATATGGGCTGCATGTGCCCAATTGAGGGGGGATTTGCGTGGTCATATAAGCTGTAAGACAAATGGGCCATGTTCTACCGTATTAGTGGTTTATGGAGAGAAGGACTGAAGGTTTAACAGGACAATCACACCACCGCCTACACTTGACCTTTCCAACATCTCGATCCCAATAGCCAAAGAAACAAATTCAAAATCAATCATCCGGATCAGACGGATCCCTCCAGTTTTGCCCTTCCCCAAACGCCCCCTCAAAGGTACCTCAAAGATACAGCCCCAACACCCTGTATCTTCCCCGCCTCAAGCTATTTCCCCATCCGGCAGCTTCTAGACCCCGTATTACGTTGTTATAGGGTAAACAGAGCAAAACTATAGGGTAAAAAGTGTCGATTTATAGGGTAACGAAATCACAAAAAAAGGGAAGCACCTTTGTCTTTGGAGCAAGGGCCCTTTTGGGGGATGGGACGAATCAGACACGCCGGCATTGGGGTGTGAGACTTGTGAAGCGATTTGATTTGCTTTGATGGATTTTATTGGGATTTTTGTTTGATGCTAAGAATAGATTTCCTTGGGAGAGATTTGGACAGGGTGGAAGCTGTTGGGTATTAAGCTTTGGTGTGAGGGGAATCCAGATGCTAATGCACAGAAACATATTATTCACAACAAAAAGTCATTACCAAAAAAGAAAAATCATAGCAAGGAAAAACTGCGAGGAGGACTCCAATTCTGCCAGGCTGCCATTTCCCTTTCGCTTCTCTCACCGATACCGCCATTTTTACGAGCATCACCAAGTGGTCAGCTGGCCCAAAGAGATGAGAGGCGAAAAAGGGGAAAAAGAAGCTTCGCAGCTGACTCTGTTCTCGTGACCAGCCGTGACTCGAGTTGATTCAGGGAGTAGCTAATAGTATCCAGCGTGCGTGGCCACAGTTTGAGCACCGAATCCGGGTGTGAAACAAAGACGTTTATTTCCTACTACGAGCATCTACCTGAGTAATAAAAGCCCGGCTCTTGTAGTATCTGCTATTATAGCTATATGTCTCTAGTATCTGCTACTATAGCTACCTTATTTCTCTAGTACCTGCTACTACAGTAAAGTACTCTTGAATAGCAAATTGGGGTGCTCAATAGGCATTCCATTTATAAATCCAGAACAAGCAAGAAAACGAGAGGGTGGTCACAGCCCGTGGCCATAGTATACCTGGGAGCGAATCTTGTCCCGCATCTCGGCCGTGCTCAATCCATCAGTAGCGACTTCAAGATCTGCGAGAATTCTTCGTGCATCATTCTCTACATATATGAATTAGTACTTGATCACTCCTGACAATTAATGAAAGAATACTTGCCGTTAATCTGAGCAATATCATCAAAAGTCGCAGGAAACCCTTCAATCTCTCGCCCGGTGACCAGGCTGACGAATGGAGCTAGACGTCCAGGTGTGAATGGACCTCCAGGACGGCCGCTATACCAGGCCATCGTGTTCTGAGCTCTGCGGCTTTGGTTTGCATTCCTAAATTAAAAAGATAAAGAAATTAGTATATAAAAGCAATGATAAAAAAAAAAGAGGTGGACAAACAGAGCTACTCTGCGCCGTTGTTGGGTCTCAGCCATATCCCTTTGCCGCTGCAGATTCAGAGTCCATTGCTCCAGAGAATGATTCATTCGTTGCAGAGGCGGAATCGGTTGTTGCATTCTTTGCTGCAGATCCAGATTCATTTGTAGCAGAGGCGGAATCGATTGTTGCACAAACGGACTCGACTGTTGCACAGACGGAGTCGATTGTTGCACAGACAGATTCATTAGTTGTTGCCTAAGCATCTGCATCTCCATTCTTTCCTCTGCTCGTGCCTCGGAAGCGGCCATTCGATTCGCAATTTGAGCTAATTGATCCCTAACGTTGGCTAATAGATCTTTTATCTTGGCTAGTTCCTCCATTGCCGCCTCGTTCATCTGTTGAGTATTCCGTGAGTTACCTGGTGGTCCAGTCATCTTGATTCTGGAATAGGTAGTCGCAGAGTATTGATGGTTTCTGATAAAGGAAAAAAGAAGAAGAGAAGTAAGACGTAAGTGAGGAAGAGAAAGAGGAGCAATATATAAAGTTTGAGAAAGGTGGCGTCGCCAACAGGCAGATACGACTGATTCATATCAGACTTTTTCTTGTCCAAGTCTCTCTATCTGTGCTGCTCGGTGCGACATGACCGCCATATCCTCTTCAGTCTGCTGCTGTACATTATCGAAATCGAGGGCCAAAGTGTGTGCTGGTGACAATTATATGAGTTTGTATCCCTAGTCTAGTATCTCTCTAGTGTAGCTCCTTGATCTCATTCTCTCTGGATCTAGATAACGGTATGAATCAAGACTTCTACTTCCTATCGTGGCGTCATCAATGGCGGGGGTATTCTGCATCTTCCATGCCACGTACAGCCCATTAATGCCTCACATATTCAGCTTATCACCTTGAAGTAATCTTAATCGTTGTCACTTCCAGCGTTTCCGTATCCACCAGCACAAACTCCTTAGTCTTCGAAAACGATGGCACGGCAATGAGCCGCACGCTTTGGCCATCCGGGCCGTGAATGACCTTTGTTGCAAATTCGGGCTGACAGCCGACAAAGTACACATGTGGGCATGATTTGAGGACAAAAGGATCGTCTTCTTGGAATGGATAGCTCCCTATCGCAATTTTCGTTAGTAGCTGTCATGAGAAATAGCAAGGAAGCAAACAAGGGAAACGTACATAGTGTATCGGGTGCGGTGGGAGCGCAACATCTCCACCTGCACATGGCTTCCATCATGCCCAGTCGGTCATCACTCTCGACGTACTTGAACACATCGTCCACGTTCTGGCCACCCGTGCCCAATATCCTCCATCCTTCTATTTCTGCTTCCCAGGGGTTCGTCACAGTATCGAACCAGCCAGGCTGGGATGTTGATGCCGGGCCGGGATCTGACGCGTAGGCTCTTGAGAGAGGAAACATGGCTGTGTGGATAGGCTGCTGAGGATAGCTTGCATTGGCGGGATCCCGAGCACCGGGGAGAAGGGTGACAGGGATGGAAGGCAAGAGCTCGGCGACAAACTCGTCAAACAGCTGAGATGGCAAGGGGTTGTATGCGCTGGCGTCGTAGCCGTACTTCTTCTGTGCCCTCTTCTTGGTCTCGTCGTCTTCATCATCGTTTTCCTTGGTGGCTGTTGTTGAAATGGAGTCACCAGCGATGATGAGCCTGCTGATTTGCGAAATACTAGTCTGTTCATCTGGGCCGAGGGCTTCTCCCAGCAAGTATTCCAGCAGGAGGTTGAGCTCGAGATCGTACGAGGCGTCGGTACCGGAAAAGGACAGCCCAGACACTATGGCAACTTTCTTGCCGCCGTTTGGTGAGGGGCTGTCTGTCATGTCTGTATCCTCACTCTTTGATTTGCCGCTCGCGGAGGGCGCTTTGGAGAGGGCCCAGCGCTCCGGCTGGGGAGCCAGATCGGGCACCTTGAGATCGATGACTTCAAATTCTCCGTTTGTGTTCTCGGTGCCCATGACAGCAATGATGCACCCGGTGACAAGAGGAATGGAATTGAGCAACTCTCCCACCAAGCGAACGCGGCCCGAGTCGTCTTCGAGCATGATCTGGTCGGAGCCGTCGTCGGAGTAGTACTTTTGCGAGGAGATGGGAGCAGACAGCCAACGCTACCAGCAGAAGAAGTCAGCATTACTATGTACCACAAGTATGGACACATCAAAGCGCAGATAAACAGCTGTAGGTGGCTCACATCTTTGGATACGTCCTCGAGAATATTGGGCTTCAACCGCATGTCCATATAAACGGTGCCCGCAACCCAACACAGCTCGCCTTGCCGCACATCAAGCACTCGATCAACCCTCTTGGCCAGCTCTCCCCCAATCTCTGTGCCGTCCCACGCCTTGGAAGCCACCTCTTCTACTGCGGGCTTGATCTTGGCCAGCCGCAAAAAGTACATGTCGCCATACTGTTGCTTGTATGACCGCTGTTTGTCTAGGGCGAAGGAGTGAAGCGGTTTGTAGGTCGAATCGGTTCGGATAGGCACTTTCTGCGAGGGCCTTTACCAGCGTTAGAATTGCAATCAACAGGAGAGGTGGCCTTGAGAAAGGAGGAGAGGCCATACGCGGGCGCCTGGAGAAGGCTGGAGACGTCCTCAAGCTTGACCATGTTGGCGGCTGTCAGCTATGCTGCTATACTGTGGTCGAGGGTCGAGGGTTGCAGCCTCAATGGCGATGCTCTCGGTGGAAGATGCTGAATTGCGCCTTGTTGCTGTATCTAACAGCAGAAGGAATCTTGCAACAAGCTGATTGATTACTTGGATTCACGGTTATCAAGGTAGCTCTCCGTTAGCGGTGCAAGCTTGACGCGCCTGGCTCTTAGACAAGATTTCTTTTCCTTGTGCCCCGCGTTCGACACGCGCAGCGGCAGTTAAAGTGCCACAAGTACCTGTCTCGTATCCTCTCGGCTCATTTGTGTTCGAATCGCAGCTAAAGTGAGCTAAGCACTACACGCATGTACTTTAGCGGGATTTGGCCGTTAAAGTGGCCCATTATACTCCGAGATTTGGGTCTACAGGTAGGACCCCTACTGTAACTGTAAGTTTTTATTTCCACTACTGCCTCTTCCAGCGGCGTGCTCCGGACTCCGAGCCCTGCAACCTCGAATTCCCCTCCTCTTCCAGTAAAATCCGCAACCCCCACAACGGGCCAAAGTCATGAAAACTACACAGTCGCCCAATGATGGGAAGCCGGCCAAGAAATAACGGGCGATTGCTGGCGCTAGAAAACCTCGCCGGCGGGGCCAAGGCGCCGCAAAAGCCCTAGACCCCAGGAATCTCGCCGATTCTCAATGTCTCAGCCAACGGAGTATATGAAGTGGCATGCGCACTTGTTTTGTTGATGTCACCACTCTCCATCTCCATCTACAACATCTTTCTCTCTCATTCACTCTCTCATTCACTCTCCCATATCCGCCAATATGTCGAACCAGCAGCCTCCCCGGATCCTGGTCAACAACCTCTCCTACACGTTCCCGGACTTCTCAACCGGCGTACGCAACATCACTCTTGATCTGCCTCCGCGTTCACGTACGCTCCTGATTGGTGCCAACGGTGCGGGCAAGACAACCCTTCTCCGTCTGCTGGCTGGAAAGCGTCTGGCTCCCGGAGATGCCATCTCCATCTGCGGCGTCGATCCCTTCAAGGAGGGTCTCGAGGGCGTCACTTACCTTGGTCTCGAGTGGGTGCTGAACCCCATCGTGCGCAACGACATTGGCGTCATGGAATTGCTCCGGTCTGTCGGTGGCGATGCTTACCCTGAGCGCCGCGACGAGCTGGTTGAGATGCTTGACATCGACATCAACTGGCGTATGCATGCTGTGTCCGATGGTGAACGCCGCCGAGTCCAGCTGGCCATGGGCCTCCTGCGTCCCTGGACGGTTCTCTTCCTTGATGAGATCACCGTTGACCTTGACGTCTTGAGCCGCTATTCGTTCCTTTCTTGGCTGAAGCGCGAGACGGAAAACCGCGAGTGCACCATTGTCTATGCTACGCACATCTTGGACAACTTGGCTGGTTGGCCCACCCATCTTGTCCACATGCACGTCGGTACCGTCAAGGAGTGGGACACTGCTGACAATATGCTGCAATCTCTCGATTCAACCGTTGGTCTTACAGGCAACAGTCGCCTCGGAGAGTTGGTCATGGGTTGGCTGAGGGATGATCTTAAACAGAGAGGCCCAAGAAGCCAGGCAAACATTGGTCCCGAAGGCAAGACCTATGGCTTTGGCGGCATCAAGATTGGCGGATATGGTGACGAGTCGAAACAAAGAGAAAACTAAACAGTAACTCTCTTCTCCCTTTCGGGTAATTGGCAATAATGCCTTCAACGGCTTATTGGCCGACGTAAAAGGCGAGTTTTCTTTCTGCATTATGAACAGTCGGTGAGCACAGCATTCAACGGTGCATGGCGTTGGTTTTTTCGGTGGAGGAGCAGGCCTCAACTCTGCCTTCACAGACGGATTTCGGTTTCATTCTGTTTTCAACTCTTGGATGGTATACCTGATGGAAACGTGGCACATGTCTTTTCTTTCTACTTCCTTTCTTTCATGATACCCTGAATTTCAACCGATGGGATATAGGCAGCTGGTCCGCTTCAACTGGACTCGGTAGAGTCGCCATTAGAAGTTGCAATACCATTTTTTTTCGCCCTTGCGCGTGTAGCTTAGCTGAAATCTTGGCTCAACATCTTGGCTCGTGCTCGCGGTGTTGCATCCATTGACTTCTTTAACACCGTCATTGTGTTCTTCAGGAGCTCAGCAATGCCTCCAAGATTCTTTTCAGCAAGTGATCTTAGAACTTCAATGCGGTATTCTTGCCATGAAAGCTGGATGCCTCCCGACGTAGCCAGCTTCGAAAGGCTAGCCTGCGTTACAGGTCCGGCATGTCTTGTCCGAATGGTGCTATCGTTTGCAATGGCTGCATCCTCCAGGTCCCGTACTGAGTGAATACTCTGAAGACAGAGCACCGGTGAGTACGACAAGGAAAACAATGAAGGGAGGGTAAAGGTCTTGTCCACCGAGGATACGTATGATGTGAGCTTGGAAACTGCCGGCCGCGGAATCATACAGCCGTGGGAATTGGTATCCGCATCGCTAAAGGCTCGACTTCGCCAGAAACAGTTACAAATGTCCATGAGATAGCCGTTGTACAGATTGACATAGGCTCGGTCGTATGAGAGAGCATCGATTCGGTTGGAGCCGTCATTCCTTGCTTTGGTTGACATAGCCATTTCAAACCCTTTTTTGTAGCACGCTAAGATATCGCATAAGCGGGATATTGTCGTCACAGAGCCACTGAACAAGAAGCTGTATATGAGCTCAGATGGTGGCAGTTCAATCCGTATATAGTACTTGAGCCTATCGTCGTTGACCAGGTGAATTGCTTGCTCGTAAAATTCGACAATGGCAGCATTTACCGACTCTGTAGGTGACGTTTGTAGAAGAGTAAGGCTGAGTTGTCCAGTATGGCGAATCAGTGCCGACAGGCTCGTATTGGCGTGGGCTGGAATTGGGTCATTAGACTGTAATATAGCAATCCAATGGCGAAGTATGTCGGTATACAAAGTCAATATATCGACCTGTGAACCCGGGGTATTGTCCAAGACAGCCGATTCTAATGGTTGTAGGATGTGCTCATAGAATTCTGAATGCTACCGTTAGTTTGATGCGCAGAATCTTTTGTGCCAATAGGAAAGCAAATGTATACCTTGAAACTCCAATAAAGGAGCATACGCAAGTATCTGCAAAATATGGCTACGCTGGCCGGACCCATTCCACTGTTGGAAGAAACGGGCGAAGAAATTTAGGAGAACGGGGGGTACAGACTGCATCATGAAGTCGTATTAGATCCCAGGGCATATATCGAAGTTGTTGTAGATTTTGACTCACTTTACTCTGCACAACAAACTCCTTTACAACGTCCAAAACTTCCCACAGCGTGGCTTCATCGGCATCACCGTCAATGACGTTCTGCAAAACTGAGCTCAGCCAGTTCGCTACCCTCTGATAAGCTTCGGCATTCGGACGTAAGAGCAATAGCTTTTGTAGTAAAGGATCAGCAAGTACAGCTACAAGCTGATTTGGCAGCTCTATTCTGTCCATGTTTTGGACAAAGCTAGTGACATTTTCAATTTCTTCCAGCGTAACTGCGTTCTGATACAACATTAGCGTATGAATAGGCTTCTGAGAATGCAGCAAATTACCTCGTTTACGTGAGAAGTGTGCACAACCGGCACAACTCTTCTTCCTTGGGCACGGCCGGTAGCGCGATTGACTTGGAACCCATCAAGAGCTCCACGGGAATTCTTCTCCGCTTGCAGGGCGTAGGCATCTTGTATTTCTTGGAGCCTTTCTTTCCATGATATATCTGGGTGCTGGTGTCACGTCAGTCTATATTGCCTTAGGCCTATGTTCATCAGATCTTTCTCACTTTAAAAGCCGAAGCCTTGCCACGAACCAGCTCCCCTAAGATGATCTCGGGATAGTAATCTTTGAAGACTCTCAGTAGACCGATCAAATAGGGATCATTGGCTGTCTGCCGTGACAAATTCAAGCTGCAGATTTGGTCAGCTATTGTTATTGGCTGTGAGAAGAAGTCCGCTCATATGCGGATGGGGTACTCACAGAGCTTGGATCCTAAACGGTTTGACATGTTTTCTTCGCGTGATAAGTGCCAGTAGATGACAAACGTTTGGCCTAATCGCCGCTGTGTCAAGCAAATTGAAGAGAACGCCATAAGCTTGGGCAAGCACAGCCGGCGTTTCTAATACGTGGTGGATCATGATGAGCCATTTCAAAAGAGCTACCTGAAGATTGAGCGAGGGCTTAAGATTTCCATGTCCGAGGGCACCAATGACACGAATTGTAACCTGCCGGGATACTCTGGCAACAGGATACAGATTCCTGGCTATAGCAGCTAAACTCGCCTGATCGAGATGACTGGGCGTAACCAACAGGCCAACAAGCTCTTCAAGCGCGTTTGGCAGTAGGCCGTTCTCATAAGCTAGAGAGGTTAGGCTTGCAACTGTGGGCTTGATGTTTGCGCCCCTTGATTTGGTTGGTATCTTGGAAGCTACCAAACGGCGAGTAAGTCGGCGTCACATCAAAGGGCGGGGGTTTGACCACTCACCTGCAGCCACATCTTGGATGAGTGCGTCAATCTCCTCGGCCGCAGAGGACGACATTTCGCCGGCATTCAATGTTACAAAGAGGGAGTGAATGAACTATGGATAGCAAACACGAGAAGTCGATCAGTCTCAAAACACGGTATAGCGCGTCGGCAGTCGAAAACAAATCAGCGAGAACCGCGGTGCAGCTGCCAGCTTTTCATCCTGCGGTTGCAATGCTCTGTGGAGAGGATCTCATGACAAAAGGGATAAAACAGGCTGCCACGTTGAATCTGATCCGCAATGGAGCGTCGCGCTTGTTTGTGGCCAGTGAGAGTGACGATGGCGTAGCTTGGATGATTTTGATGTCGGGCTCAAGATGGTTTGTGGGGGTACCAAATATGTACAGTAGCGTGCACGATGCGCCGCCAGCTAGGTGTTATTGGACAGTATATGTGGTCCAGATACAGTTCGGTTGAGGAACAATGGAGGCGCTTTGCACGGACGAGATGTTGCGGGTGTAAAGTATTTCATTCATCCAGTTGATTGAGAAATGTCTAAAGTTCGCAGCGGTGAAATGTAACAGCCATCGAGCAGCGAGTTTGTCGTGACCTGGAGGTATTACTGTGTCTGCAACACTGTAAGTTACCTCTCTGTCACTAGCACGTGGGGGGATTTTGAGGGCGTATAAGGTTCACCGTGTAAGTATGACATCTTCGCACATGCAGTAATGGTGTACCATTTTCAGACAGCCTCTGTCCCGGCAATACTTCCGGAGAGCCACATGCAAGACATGAGAATTGGGCAACATTGCATAATGCATCCTCAGGCCTAAGATCTGTAGGTAATCTTGTCTCGTCCTGTAATGGAGGCCGTGTAGCATCCTTGATGGTCCCGGCGTGGCGGTGTTGGCACGGTCTTATTGGGCTACTGCAGGTACTATACAAGCTTCATGCTGTGTTGTCCAATCCTAGTACCAACAACTGAGTCAAGAAAGGGGCCTTTTCAATCTTTATGGTAGCCCAGGTAGTTCAATTTACTATAACATGTCCATCTACCTGCTAGGTAGGTATGCTTATTTGTGGGTTGAGAAAGATCCATTAGTTTATTTGAAGGGATGGATTGTTATAATTAGGTAGCGCTAGTTCGCATTTTGCTCGACTTGCAGGTATTCGCGTCCAAAGTACGGAGTAGCATTTGGTGGATTAATCGCCTCTAAGAAGAGTACAGGAGCAGTTAACTGCAGCTTCTGCTTGTAATGATAGCACTTGAGCTGTTCTTCTACTTGCATGTAGAGGTACTTTTAGGTAATAAGGTACCTCTATATAGACCGCATTCTGCCAATGGCGCTTATTGGGGTGCGCTTGCCTCACTTCTGCACCCTCGTTACGTACTGAGTTGGTGTTTTTTCGCAGTTCTCCAAACGAATGCACCTTCCTCGTGCTATGGTACTTACTAAGCACCATACAGGTATACCTAACGATATCTCAACCACCAAGGGAAATCTCACAACCCAATCTTGACATCGTAACCCCCGCTGCTGACTCGAGCCGCGATGCCTGCACATAACACAAGCGCGCTACAACTTGGACTGTTGGCTCGCGTCGATCCTTGAATCTCCCGCCTTCCCGCTGCCGGACCCATCATTCCGGCATATTGGGCCAACGCTAGGCCCGATATGAACTCACCATGGCTTTTCTCTCGATTGGCCTCGAACGAGCAAAAGCAGAAGCACATGCAAGTAGTTGAGTTGCATCGCATGTTGACACCATCATAGAATTGACCCCAAAGCCTATCAGAAGTCATCTCATTGACCCGTACCTGCTCTAGTACTCGAAACTCGTCCGACTGGACTGGTGGAGCGGACATCGCCATCCTGAGAGCCACTGCCTGACTGGCCCCCAACCGGGGCTGCCTGTCACTGCATCTGAATAGAGCAGCCAAAAGAATATTACGCCTTAGTCTTGACTCGTTGTTGGGTGTCCAAGATCTGCCCCAGATGGAAAAGCACACTGACCGTTCGGTGGTTGTTGGGTAGTTCTTATCCCATGCAACTTCCATCCGAGCGGACCCAGAGCATGGCAGCAAAAAAATCAGCCAAGCCCAGGAGTAATCTCCTCCATATGCTTCTTATCGAATAATACATGGATATTACCGCTACTACTTTCTTGCCCTACCTGGCTCTCAATTGCATTCTTGCCACCCCAGATTGGCCGCATACTGGCCGGCTCTCACGCCTTGCGCACTGTCTGGTATACGGGCAGTTCTAGTGACCATTCAATATGCATACGCTCTGTGGATTCATGCGTCAAACAGCCTCCCAGGCCCCTGCTTTCAAACCATTCTTGCCCTAATACCTTCTCGGTTTGACGTACATATGCATTTACTCATTGGCCGTACGTGTGGATCATCTCGTACCTTTACCACTATTCAGCCCGTGTATTATTTCTTCTTTTTGCGGTGGCCTCATCCCTTTTATTGACCCAGTGCCAGCGAAGCAAAGAATTACCCAGGCTGAGGGATTTCATACTTTGGTAGTAATCCCCAAGCCGGCCCCCATCTTTGTCTAAGCCCAAGTGGTCAGACATCTAGCCAAAGGTGGACCGGAAGTCTGCCTTCTTGCCACGTCTTAGGCGTATTGGGATGCTTAACCATGACCACGGCAAGTTCTAAGAGACCCCCACATGAAAATAATCCCTACATTATCTTACCCTGGTCATATGAAGCTTTTTGCAGCCCATCAAATCATCCCCTGCCCCTTGCCCAGCCCAATCGTTGTGCCCATGGCAAGATTAGGGCTACCATATGCAGCATACTGTACGGAGTATATGGCCCTCCGCAAACATGGAGCTTGCCGGTGCGGGTTCTTTTTTTCCAGCTGATACCGTATGAGAAGCCTTGGCGATGGAATATGGGTCGCTATCCTAGCTTTATTGCAGGATGATACACTGTCCAGCAAGATTGCCCTAACAGATGTCCGTGGATCATATTTATTTCTCTCTTAGATCCAGATTGTTGTTCGTTACACAAACTGGAACATCAAATCAAGTCTTCCAAGTATTTGTCACATCGCGAGAGCAGCAGAAACCTTCCCTATTTCTTGATTCACACCCTAGTTTGTGCATTCACTGAGCTCGGCACAGCTTAAGCCGAATTTTCTACACATTCGCATCGTGGGCACTCAAGAGTTATTCTTGAAAATTGTAGGATACAAAGGGCACTATTCTCGCTGCTTCCCACGACCAACATGCTCTAGGAAACAACATGTCTACCGGAACATACTGGCCTGCGGAAAATGCATCCGGCTTTTACCCCTCAGGAAGTTCAGAGAGGCCAATCGGTACAGTACTGTGGGATTACCAGAACTGTATCCCCCTCACACAGATTCCTACCAGAGACAAGCCTGTCCTTCTCTTGACCCCTGTCGTGGTGCCCCCGGCGGGAAGCAATCCAGCAGATGACAGAGATCCCTTTGAGATTCTCGGGCAAACGATTTCCGGCCGAAATATCCCGATACGCCATGTTCCATATACCAAAGCCAAAGGCATTACCGGCGTTCATGTGGCCTTTGTTAAAAGAGCAGGGGCTGTGATCTTTGTAATCACGCATTTGGCCGGCACCGACAACCTGCTTCAGTTGGAACTTGCTGAGCTTGTTGCACGGATATGTGAATCACGGCCATTCATACTTCTCGTCTGCTGCAATCTAGCAGGACGAAACATTTCCAACACTCACTTCCGGACTTTGGTGCACATTGCTGGATACACTAATGCCGATTTGCTAGTTGCAGCCACCTTGCTACTCGACAGTGATCCAGGGCTACCAATGCCCGCGGATACCCAAGGTAGATTAGATGCCGAACCTGCATGGCTAGTACAGTCCTGGGCTGCCGAGCGAGATTTGATGGAAACATGCGCCCTCTGGCAGGCATGCCTCCCATACCAATTCCATCTCAACCCATCTACCCTCGGATCCCTCTTGAAGAGAGACGGATATGCGCTGCATTATGTCGTGCGAGAGCCAACGCGGGGGGCCTTGATCGGCTTTTGCGCAGCTTACGCAACCTTTGCAGACAGTTCTGATGTTGCTCTAATAGGCTCCATTGCCGCCGTCGTTGTCCATCCTGAATACAGAAGGCAGGGGGTTGGCTCTTCGCTCTACGATGCGGCAATGAGTAAGTTCGGCAGAGTCAGAGGCGTGCAGAAACTAAATCTAGGATCGACGTTTCCTCGACTGCTCTGTGGCTTTACTGCTGAGATGGCCGATGCGAGCCAGTGGTTTGCTAGAAAAGGTTGGCCTGTCAACATGCAAGGGCGCGGGGACCAGGGTGGCCTTGTCGCGGACTGGATTCTCCATTTTACGGATTTGACAGGCGTTATGATTCCTTATTCTGGCTTAGGATACAGGCAGTGCTATGAATCAGATGCGCAGCAGGTACTGGATATTGAACATCGACCACCTGCAACAACTAGTCACGGCTTTGGTTGGTATGATCAGTACGCGCGGACAATACAGAGCGAACATATAGGCGATATTGTCGTTGGATTTGACAATGATGATACAATAGTAGCTACGGCCATCACTTACATCCCTGGCCAACAAAGTCCGGCGGCAACTGATATCCCATGGCCGGGGTCGTTGAATGACAATGTTGGAGGAGTTACATGCATTTGTATTAGAGGTAAGTTCCCTCGCTCTGCGTTTTAACTTTCACTGTAATGGCTGTGACGGCAATTCTTTATTGTATCCATAGTTTAAACGGATTTTACTGATCATCGACCTATGATGGAGCAGATGTTGGCCTTGCCCGAGACGCAACCATTGCCAACTTGCTGTATGCCTGTTACCGGGCGTTGAGCGGGAAAGGCATGACCAGCATGTTCCTGGACGGAGTTTCTTTCGGAGATCAAGTACTTATGTCGCTAGGTAAGTCCCAAATCACCAGAAGCCATCATATCAATGATTTTTAGTTCAGTACTAACTTGGTTTACGCAACGACAGGCTTCCGGAAGTGGGCAGAATATGGACCAGTGTGGCGCGAGATATGATGTGACGGTTCAACAGCACATAGTAAAGACTGTTTACTTGTGCTTTCATGATATGTTTACGTGTGGCTATGAGATTTCGTTGGGCCGATAAACTGACATAGAAGCTTTTTGTTACAGGCCATCTGGATAGATAAAAGAGAGGAATAGGGGTAAATGGCCCCATTGGCCCACATCTCTGATGCCTGCCCAGGACAAGGTATACTAGCATTGCAATAAAATCCTTCTTTGGAGCCAAAGGTTGTCGATGTACTCTGTAGGTGTCACACAAGTTTAAAATAATTGAACTAGGAGGTGATGAAGAGAATAAAAGTATGGATATACATATAGTATATATATATGGGAAGAGTATCAGAGAGAAAATCGACACTACAGTAAAAGAAACGACGTAAAGCCAACTAGTAAAAAGACCAGAAAAGAGAAAACAGAGAGAAACAAAAACTTTTTTGGACCCAGATATGATTTCCCCCCTCCTAACAATATTGACGCCCTCTGCTGCCCAAAACCCGAAAGTTTCCCTGATATCAAGAAGTTCGCTACCATGAAGTTAAGTAGAAAAGATAAAAGAAAAAGACAAAAAGACCTATACGAGTACATGGTGGCTCGCGCCTTTTTTTGCAAAAACAGACAGTGTAGCCCAGCCAATTTCCCTCTTTTTTTTGGAATCTCTTTTTCTATACTTGTTTTTTCACCTTGGTGAAAACGGAAAGGAAGAGAAATTGTAACAAAAAATGAAACGGAGATAAAAATAATAGTTGTACACTCTTTCATCCCCATTTCGAAAAATCCACTGATTCAACCAGCGAGTCTAGCCCGTTCACGGTGCCAACCTCGGTATCATTTGTCGCAGTTGTAGACAGTATTGATGATCGATGAGAAGTCTGTTCACTGGTGTTGGTGAAAAAAGTAGCTACGCTCGTCCTGCGCAAGCTGTTGAAACTGTCCCTCACGCTACTGCCGCCTGGTTGACCGGCGTCTTGATATGGTTGCAGCGGCGCCGGCTGGGCGGGCATGGAGCCGGTGAGAAGCGTCGGCGGTGAAGCAGCCGATGACACGGAACCCAACTTCGGCCCGTGTCTCTCTCGCAACCGCTTAATTTCCCGAAGGCGACCGCTCCACGAACTGATGTGCTCGCCGCCCTCGCGGTTGTGCCAGACATGGGCAAATACAGATGCATTGAGGGCAAGGAGCCGGATGAAGGCAGGCAGAGCCTTTAGCGAGACCATCTTGGTGTCGGATGCAGGCGAGATTGCAGGGAATCCCGGTTTGCTCATCACTTGCACCGTGTAAAACTTCATCTTGTGAGCCTGCTCCGAATCCGTCTCCCTAGTGGCCAGAAACGAGGCAGGAGATGCTGGTGTGATTACTATATTAACACAATTGAACTGACTCGGGAAAGTGTCGAATTTGAACGGAAGGCCGGAGTCGTTGAAGATGATGTTGACAAAGTCGTTTCCAATGTGCCGTTTCTTCGCCACGCAGTGCGGATCTCGTTCGAGATCTGTCGGCATTTGTGTTGTGACGTGGAAGACAATTTCGGTCACTCTGTCCCTCCAGCAAAACGTGTACTGTCCGTCGGTGTCGTGTTCCCGATCCAAACCCTGTGTATTGAAGTTTGCGCCCTTAAGCTTGGTCAAAGTTCCAAGGTTATTCAGGAATTGAATGTAGTCGCCGCTTCCCGATACGTTTGCCAATATTTCTGCCTCTTCGGTTTGGCCTTCGCCAATGTAAATAACACCAACCTTGTGCCCATCGAGACTGGAAAGGCGATCAAAGACTCTAATGGTTCGGCCAGTTACCTCATCGTCTGGCAAGGGGATGGGCCGTGCTGAGTCGTGAGTCTGCGGAATTGGGGACATGAGTTGCACCAGTAAATGGCTGGGCAAAATCAAGTTGGACGTGGGCTGGCCCTCTCTCGTGATGTCGACATGATTCTCGATCTGGTGAGGAGGAGGGGGCCTATACGATTCACGAACCGTGTATGCTGACGTGCCGGATGGCTGTCTTTTGATTATCTGAGCCCACCCGGACACCGTGGCTTGCTTGACAGTGACGATACTGTTCCCAACCAACCATCGCTTTATTGCAATGTCACCAAAACGCTCTTCGGTAAAGTAAGGATCTTCAGCTGATTCATCGACATCGGCATAAGTGACCCTCTGCATAAAGTCAATGGATGTAATAGCATGATCATCTGTGCCGTGTACGGGGCCGTCAGTATCCGCAAACAGCTTTTTGACGATCCAGCCGACATGGTTCGCACGATCAGGCAATTTGAGCGCTAAGAACCAAAACAGGATAACATGATAGGCCAGAGCATGAACGTATTGCGGAAGATCGTCTGTCGGAGCGGGCTGCGAAACCTCCGATACCGTGATAGATGTTGGTGATGACAGTTCACTTATATGAGTATTCTTCTGGACCTGCCTCTTGTCTTTGGCGTATTCCAAGTATCGAAAGCAAATTGCGAAGACAATCCTAAACTCATCTTCCCTGAAGTTGATGTAAACATTATGCAATCGACTAAGGCAGGCAAGAAATTCCAGAATATGAACAGAAACAAACGGCTGTGTGATGATGGCGGCCATCTGGTTAAGCATCTGGATCAGCGATCTGCTTGTTGATAGAGGTAGCTCATGGCAACATATCGACAAGGCGTGAATACAACATTTGGCGCTTCTTTCCCAAGTTGATATGCCATGGACAAACATTTTTACGATTTCATCCTCGTCGGGCTTTGTAAAGTGCTCGTGGTAGCTCAAGATCATAGTCAGGCTGTGGTAGAGACAAATCGCTATATCGGCTCGGCGAAGGCCCAAGGCATTGGGAGGCTCTTGAAAACTGTTCAGCCGAATCTGTTCACAGATCATCTTACGTAGTGCCTTGATTTGGTCGATCGCATCCCTGAAGATTGCGTGATTGCTTAGTTGCGACGGTAGATGCACCAAGACAAAGCTGTATATCTCCCAATCGCTTCCCTGGAGCATATGCAATACCGTGTCTAACCAAGTAGATAGTTGGAGAGCGCAAGGCTGATACTCTGGTCTCTCAGCTGCAGGCTCTTCGCTTTCCACTGCAGCCTCAGTCTGAACATGAGATCGGAGAACAGGGCTAATCATAGAAGGTACAGCCTCCGGCAGTGCATTTGTATCAGGATATTTCCACATCTGACATTGTCGTTGCGCGGTTCGGCCTTGGCCAATAGATGACCCGCGTGTTGTTGAGCGAGACTGCATCCCGACATCAATTCTTGAGAGACGAGCTGTATTTGCCGCTTCGTCGGCTTGCTTTTTTGCCATCGAGCTTTCCGTGCGATAAAGGGTCGTGGCGGTCGACATGGCTTCCAGGTTGTTGGTAATGAAGATTCGATCCGCCCAGTCCGCACGCAGTCTGAAAAGCAGTTTCATGGCAGTCAGTCGAGCATCTACCTCGCAATGCTCTAGGCCTGCGATGCTGACCAGCACATTGAAGAGCTTCACGCTTTTATCGTTGTGGAAATTCATAAGTCGTATAAACATTCTGACGTATCCTCGTGTGACGACGTTTGAAGGAGACTGTTCTACTGGTGATTCTGTGTGCTCTCCATTGGCCTGTGAGGTTGGCAGCACTATTGGAGATGCAGGCGATGCAATGGGCGATTTCAGTCGGTCGCTGATGACGATTACACGCAATGCGTTGATAATGAAGTCAAAGAGGTCTATATCGCACGAAATGACTACCGAGGTCATTAACGAGATGATGGCATCCAAGACTAAGACGTCCACTTCCTCGATAACATCTTGGAGGATGGCCTTGGCGAGGCGAGGAATGAAATCTTGCTCGTCTCCATCGCCCACCAAATCAACGATCTCATAAGCATCCATCATGGTCTGAAGAGCACGCAACCGAGTCTCTGAGGAGCGGCTTCGGTTATTGAAAAATCCTTCGAGCACGAGTTTCAAATTTTCTTCCCATCGAAGATCAGAGGGGGAGCAACACCGAAACTCTTGGAAGTAGTCGAGCACGGTGCGAGCAGTGTTATCGGGAAGAAGTCGATGTACATCGGTGAAGAACTTGATGACTGTTTGTCTAGGAACAAAATCACCCGATTTTTGTGTTACCACTAGATCTAGCCGAGCAATAAGCATCAGGAGCTCTTGAGTGATGGCATCATCCATAGACGTATCCCTGACCCGGCCATCAGCCACCATATCAGGAGTTGTCTGAATCTTGCGATAGCACTCCGCTGCCGTCTCTAATGGAACTGTCCAATCCTCTTCAATGACCAAACGATGTAACTGCCCGTTTCCATCGTTGAATAGAGAGTTGATGAGTTGAAGAATGGCGTAAAAAGTTCTTGCTGATGAAGAAATCTTGAGGGTATTAAATAAGCCATCCACCAACAGAGCATATGGAACAGTTGGATAGCCCTTTTCGGTCGTCTTGGAGAGCAGCTTCTGTAAGACAGCGAGAGCGCCCCGAATATCGCGCCCCATATCCTTGCTGCTGACTTCCTCCAGCGATGGATTGCGAAGAACATCGAGCAGGATACGAACTGATGCTTGGCCGTTGTGCGATTTGCAAAGGTTTGCCAGCGTGTGCCAAGACTCTTTTTGGAGGTTTGGGACGAGACAGAAGATGGAGCTGAGAACCTGTATCGTGTTCTTCAGTCTGCTGACGGGGACGGATCCAAAGGTAACAATAGCATCAATAGCAGATATGCAAGAACGCAGGTCCTCTTCAACACTGGTACTCATGCAAATGTCGAGTAAACGGTCGATTAGACCTGTTATCGAGTTTTGATCGGCGGTATTGAAGTTGAATTTGATGACGTCCATGATGAATGCAAAGAGCTGCGTAAAGTTTTGGTCTTCTCCGGACGCCGCTGCCTTGTTTTTGGAGCTTCTCTGCCCGCGAGCTACCTGCGAGGCCTTGCGAGCTGCACGGGCGGCATTATATGCTTCTCGAAGCCACTTTGTGAGTAGAGGAAGCAACTCATAATCAAACCCGGCTAGTATGCGGCCACGGTTGGTAAGGTCCACCAGCGCGGCAAGTTGTAAATGAAAGTCGTCTGGGCTGGCTGGGGCAATTATCGTCTGAAAATACTCCTTGCGCTCCAAATCCGTCGAGGACGAATGCTTGACACATTCCGTCAATAGCTCCCAGCCGGCCTGTCGCATTGCGCTCGGCTTGCTTGCGTCGATAAGGTCCTTGGCAGCGTACCATATTTCAAGAACGGGGTTAAGCGGGTATTCTGTAATGGCGAATTTGAGGGTGTTGGCAGCTGAAATACGTTCGCTTTGGCTGCCATTCTTTAAGTGCTCAAAAGCATCCATATGGTTCGCAGACAGGCCGCGAGAGCTTATTGGCGTAGCATTACTGAAGTCGGTTCTTGGAAGCGCCGCCACAGACGAGGCAAGCGGCGGCGGGGATTTTGTCGATTTTGAACCGGTCAGGCCACGGAAGACGCTGGCGATACCGCTGGGGCGTACGGAATCCGGCGAAGAAACATCATCTCCAGGCTGTGGGGACATGTGCTCGTCTTGGAAGGTCTGGGCTTTGGTTGCGAAGAGAGACTATGCTAGCATGTAAGCACGAGAAGACGAGCCGACGATGGCATAAAACACTCAAAAACTAGAGACGAAAGCACAAGAGGGAAAACACTGCGCAAGATGCCCTGTCGCATTCCGAGCACTTGCTGGGGCTCGTCGCTATGGAACGCTCAAGCGTCACGCAACCAAAGCAGGATGTGATGAGGTGTGCCGCACTTGGTAACAGACAAAGAGCGACTACTCCTCAAGGACCATGTATCCCAGACTGGACATCAAGGTTCCTGCAGACGTCTGACTGTGAGCCCTGAAACCGGCGACGGCGGCAGCAACGACGACAGCGCGTGTGCGGAAAAGTCCAGATTTGAACGGGAAAAAAGTAGGTAGTTGAGAGGTTGGTGGGACAGCGCAGAAATTTGAACACCTGCAGGCAACAGGTCTCGCAGATGCAGGGAGAAAGTTGGAGAGGCACACCAAGAAGAGCCGCTATCAGCTCTGGTCAAGGACACCCGGATCGGTCATCGGCTGGAGAGTCGGAATCGGAGTCGGAGCGGTCGAGCAGCAGCGCATCTGTAGAGGGCCGTGATATGGCGAGGAACAAGGGACTTTAGGTTTTTTTTTTCTCGAGGTGCTGGCTGGCGAAGTTTATTGGAGTAGAACAGGTTGTGCAGGATGCAGGATGACGGAGAGCGAAGCACGCCTCTCATTTGCTCAGGAGGCCCTTGGGTCCAGTACAAGTACATGTAAGGGTTTTTTCCATGTGCATGTGCCCTCAGCTTTGTCGCGGCGCACGGGCCTCGGCCTGTCCCTAGCTGTAGCTGTAGCTGTACCGATACATTACCTAGCTGTGGCGGCAGTGGTAGCGCATGGAGCTGCACATCATTGCTGGCTCTCTGCCTTGTAGGCCCTTGATACGGCCACTAGACGGCGGGCGGAACCGCTGCGCCAGGACGCGGCAGCCAACTGATTGCAGCCTGGGCTGGCTCATGCCGCATTGATGTAATTTCAATGGTGTGCCATGGGATCGAATAGATGTTATTATTGGTCACTTCATCAATTGAAGCCTCGAGATGCGTATATTATGATAAACCTCTTCTACATGGATCATTTGTATGTTGCTGATAGTACTTTTGCAAAAATTGTAGGCAGTGTATCGTTACCTGATGCGGGTGTGATTCGATTCGGCGGCAGCCATCCGCAATGTCGATACTCGTCTGTTCACAAGGCCTTCAAGGTGGTGTACCTCTCTCTATCTCTTAATGCATCACAGCTCCCACATCAAAAGTGGTACCATCTAGTAGACCCATGATTATCAACACATCATGAATGAATCTCATCAACACCCCCCTGCATAGCCAGCTGCCGACGGCTGATGACAGCTGACAGCAGCGATCAAATAGCTGAGGCTTGTCCCCCCCAGCTGGCCCACTTGCACCCCGCCGTCTGCACAAGCAAAAGCAGCCCAGCATTGAAGCAAACGGCCCTGGAAAAGCTCTCCCCCACTAGAGCCTTGTAAGGTCGGTCTCAGCAGAGGCGCTACCAGCTACGAGGCAACCACCAAAAAAAGTCGTCCATCTACAACAAACATACCGCCCAATCCAAACACCATCCTCACCACTGCCGATCTACTTCCTCTCCCCTCTTCTCTCCCTTTCTCCCTACATATCGCCCCCAATCTTGCCTCATATCCAACGCGAAAGCAGTCACCATGGCGGCCGACGTGGGCCACATTGCACAGCTGCTCCAGGCAACGCTCGATCCTGCCCAGCACCGTGAAGGTATGTAATGCTTCTCGCCAGTGCCCCGCCCTGTCTGCAGATACACGGAGAGCACAAAACGCGTCTGGAGAGCTCATCGCGTGCTGACCAGCGTCCGAAAAATCCAGCCGAAGCTGCCCTCAAGCAGGAGGCGACCAAGCCTCAGTACTCTCTGACTCTGCTCACCATCGTCAGCTCCGATTCATTCCCTGTCAACGCTCGGCTAAGCGCTGCCTTGGCTTTTAAGAACTTCATCCGACTCAACTATGTGGTAAGTTTCGATGCGATGCGATGCAATTCCGCGCCGCCGATACCATCCGCGCCGACACGTCTCCGAACGCAATTCCCAAGATACTAAAGCCGACATACGTAGGACGCGAATGGAAACTACAAGATCCCGCAAGACGAGGTCCAGACGATCAAAGAGCGCCTCATCGGACTGATGATTGCCTCTCCTGCCAATATTCAGAGCCAGCTGGGTGAAGCTGTCAGCATCATTGCCGATTCAGACTTCTGGGAACGATGGGATACCCTAACTCAGGTAGCTATACACCTATTCGTGGTTGCGCGAGCTCGATCCAGCTGATACTGACGGTACGATTTTTAGGACCTCGTCAGCCGATTCTCTGCTACTGACCCCAAGGTGAACATCGGCGTGCTGGAGGTGGCTCATTCCATCTTCGTTCGGTGGAGGCCACTTATGGGAACATCTGGCTTATACACAGAAATCAACCATGTCATCAACACATTTGGTACTCCATTCTTCCAGCTGCTGGCGGTAAGAACGACCCTACTTGACAAGTCTTTTCTGTTCCACTTTCATGGTTTCAGGATTCAGTGCTGATCCTAACGCGCGCGCATGATGTAGACCACCGATAGCAAGATCACCGAGCTCAGCCAAGATAAAGCAGCTCTCCGAGGCTGGTTCGAGACACTTAGCTTACAGTTGAAGATCATGTTTGACATGTCTTGCCACGATCTGCCTCCCATTTTCGAAGACAACCTCTCCAGTATCTCCGAACTGCTTCACAAGTATCTGAACTACTCCAACTCCGTTTTGGATACCGACGATGATGACGAAGTCAGCGTGGTCGACACCGTCAAGGCCGACATTTGCGATTTTCTCGAACTTTATACCTTCAAGTACGATGCCGACTTTTCCCAATACTGCAAGCCGTTCATCACAAGTACTTGGAGTCTGGTTTCATCCATTGGCTCCCAGACCAAATATGACACTCTTGTCAGCAAGTCACTGCACTTCTTAGCGGCAGTCGCAGCAACCAGGGAACACTCTGAGCTATTCAACAGTGAGGAGGTTCTCACCGAGATCGTCGAAAAAGTCATACTGCCCAATGTTGCCCTGCGAGAGTCCGATATTGAAATGTTTGAGGATGAGCCAATTGAGTATATTCGCCGAGACCTTGAGGGATCTGATTCTGGCTCTCGACGAAGATCGGCCACCGACTTCCTCCGCAGTCTGCAGGAAAAATTCGAGAGCCTTGTTACCGCTTGTGTTTCTCGATACATCACTCACTATCTCGATCAGGGAAAATCAGATTGGAAGGCCAAAGATACTGCCGTCTATCTATTCCTCTCGATTGCCGCCAAGGGTGCCGTCACTCAGGCACAAGGTGTCAAGACCGTCAATCCACTGGTCAACGTAGTCGATTTCTTTGAACGGCACATTGCTTCCGATTTGGTGAATGGGGATGGCATTGAGCCCATCGCCAAGGTGGATGCTATCAAGTTCCTCTACACGTTCCGCAGCCAGCTGTCCAAGGATCAGTGGAAGGTGGCCATTGGCCCATTGATTCAGAACCTCAACTCAACCAATTACGTTGTTTATACCTACGCAGCTATTGCAGTGGAGCGTGTATTGTATCTGACGGATGATGCGGGCAACGCCATGTTCCCTCGTGCAGACATAGAACCTTTTGCAAAGGATCTGCTCACTCATCTCTTCAAACTAATTGAAAGAGAGACTAGCGCACCGAAATTGCAAGAGAACGAGTTCTTGATGCGATGCGTCATGAGAATTCTCATCGTCATCAAGGATGGAGCGGGTCCATGGCTCGATACCATTTTGACACATCTCATCCTCATCACCAACGTTATGAAGTCTAACCCTAGCAACCCTCGCTTTTACTATTACCATTTCGAGGCCCTGGGCGCCTTGGTTCGATACTGCGCCGCGACACATGCAGCTGCAATTAACCAGAAGCTATGGGACCCCGCTCACCAGATATTGGTTGAAGATGTTACCGGTAAGCTGTTCTTTCAGCAATGCTATTATTATTTATCCGCCCCTCTTTATTCTAACAGCAAAAACAGAGTTCATCCCATACATCTTCCAAATCTTGGCACAGCTTCTGGAGTCTAGCCCAGCCGACTCGGTCTCCGATAACTACCGGGCGCTTCTTGGCCCCCTGCTGCAGCCCACTCTGTGGGAAACCAGAGGCAACATTCCTGCTTGCACACGACTGTTATCTGCTCTCATTCCCAGGGTAGCCAAGACTATTGTTGCAGAGAATCATCTTGAGGCTGTGCTTGGAATTTTCCAGAGACTACTCAATGGAAAGAAATCAGAGCTGAATGCATTCGATGTTCTCGAGGCGGTTGTCAACTCATTTGAGCCGTAAGTCAATTTCGAGTAACCCCTAGCCTTTATGATACTAATGTTCTTATTTCGCCAGATCCGCTCTCGACCCATACTTCGACACCATTCTTACGCTCATTTTCACAAAGCTACAAGGATCTCCCGCCGATTCTTTCAAGATCCGCTTTGTTCGCTTCTTCCACCTCGTTGGAGGAAGACTAGAAGCTGGCTATGGAACGGATTACTTTGTCAAGCATTCTGATAAAGTAGATGAGAAGGTCTTTGCTCAAGTCTATCCTCCATTCATTCTTCAGGAGACAGACAAGTTGGCCAGACCCGTTGACCGCAAGGCTGCCGTGGTGTCTCTTACTAAGACTTTATGTGATTCTCAAGTGTTCGCCCAGAAGTTTGCCAAGGGCTGGGGAAATACTTGCAGAATCCTTCTCACTCTGCTGGCAAATCCTCCCAGTGCTGCTGCCGGAGTTGGTGATGAGATTATCACGGAAAACTCTCCTGATGATATCGGATTTGGCTTGACGTTTACGGCCCTCAACACATGCAAGCCTGCTGCGCGAGATGATTTCCCGGAGGTGCAAAATGTGACTACCTGGGTCAAGGAGTACATGGTCGGGGCTAACCAGAGGCACGGTGGTGCTGTTGAGGGCTTCATTTCACAGCGTCTGACACCTGAGCTTCAAGAGGCTATTGCCCAGTACATCCGATAATTGCAGTAGTTGGAGAGGCAGATATACCAAGAAAGGGTGGTGTTGTTCCACGAGGAGGGAATATGATGATGACATTTATCAAGAAGCGAAAAGAAAAAGAGCATAATTGGACTTGGGATTGGGGTTGGGGTTGGAGTGGCAGGCTGAGAAAAGGATAGTGATTGGTGACATAAAAAACAACAAGCAGGCAAGGAATGGAGGTAGATATCATGTGAAATAGATAGGTACGTAGGTAAACTAGTAGGTAATACTCTACTTGCGCATGAAAAAATAAAACAAAAAATATGCGAAAGTAACCAAGCATGAACACGATTGAGCAGATGCATATGACTGTTAACAAGATTGATCAAGTATTTCTTATGTCTCGTAATAACCTCTTTTAAGTGTTCAAAAGAGGCCAACATCAAACAGGAGGCCAAAAAGCCACCACTCCATCTCTTTCGGTCCATCCAATCCGTGAAAAAAAGAATCGTGTGTACTTAAAAAACTATATGCTCGCTTCATAGTCACTTTAAATCGTTTCTCCTCCAGCGCCAGATGGCGACCCCAAAATAGAAGAATAAGAAGAATAAGAAGAAGAAAAAGGAAGAAAGAGGAAGAAAGAGGAAGAATATCTAATGAATCAACAAACCCCCAAGAAAGAAAGTCTTTTTTTCCCCGCAACTCCTATTCGAAAAGGAGTAAAAAAGAAGAAAATGGCCAAAAAAGGGGAGAGAGAGAGGGAAAACTCCTGAGATGATAAAGAACCAACGCCGGAGTCATGCTAAGGCTAAAATGTGGTGGACCTCGTCATAATGCGTCGTAGCGATGCTTAAATAAAAGTGATATATGTATAAAGTCGTTATGTATGTTGTGACATTAGTGTTGAAGAGGATTCTCGCTCAAGCATGTGGCCCGGCCTGCTCGTATCGAAAATCACATCCGTGGCTGCTTTGAATATGCTGGAGGAAAAAGCCATGTGCTGCATTAATAGAGAAAGATGGCAGTCGGGAAAAGGACATCCATGGCATGTTGGATAGATGGGGGAGTTTCCACGGCATGCTCAGAGAAATCCGCCTTCGGGACCAACGACACCAACGCTGTTGCGCCAGGGGCAGCGTCGATCTTGCTTCTGCCATTCTCGGCTCCTGGGTGGAGGAACGGTATCGCGGTGGCTCGCACCGTGGCTCACGTCGGCCCGTCGCGCGCTGAGGGGCTGTTGGGAATCCATCTCAGCGACGCTTGCTCGGCGGCTGTCTCCGCTGGTGTTGGTCTGGACTACCAGTAAGCTGCTGGTGCTCGAGAGCCTTCTGGTAAATTCAGAGAAACTCAACCTTTTGGAACTAGAGCCGGATCGGCGGTTGTCTGGGTCAGCATTCCGCGAAGCACCATCTTCGGCGGGCCTGCCGGCAGAGACTGGGTTCAAGTGAGGCGTGCTCTGGGTCCTCTGCGATGCATTGAGGCGGCTCTTGGCGTGGGCCGTATGCGGTCGCGAAGGGGGGGATTGAGAAGTCGGCGGTGCCGCGACCGCCGTGCCGGCATGGTAGCTCAAATGAGCCCTAGAGATGGTGGGACGCCGCGATCCAGGTTCCCTGGGGGAATCCCCATGTCGGTCTGCAATGAAAGCCAATGCTCTTTGAGCCGAGGGGGAGATGATTGGGCTTCTGTCATAGCCAAGATCTTGCTCATCTGCAGAATGCGCGTTGTCATCTGAATCGAAATCCTCCTCCAACTCGAGAGGCGCGACCTCCGGATTATACGTATTGCGCACAGCCGCCCGTTCCGCTCGCTGATTCGCTTCTCTCTGTTTGCGCTTGCCCTCTACTTCATGCATGAGAGCATCGAAGCGGGCGATGGAACTGAACGTCTCCTGACCAGGGACATTCGTTTGGGCCCATGGAATATGGCCCATCTGGAATGCCCTATCAAGAATCGTCTCTCCAGGGGCAGGCGGCGCGTGGACGTCGAAGCCCAGGGGCGCCTCCATTGGCGATCCCAATGCCTCACTACCACGCGTAGGCGAACTGAGGGTAGAGGACCGCCCCTGAGCCGCCGTCCAGCCCTCAATCAGCTCTCCCTGGTAAATCGAGTCTCTAATAGCAGGCAGCCCTACCTCGCCATGCATCGGCCCGGTATAGATTTGGCCAGGAACCGCGAATGCCTTCTGAATAGGGTGCTGGCTGATGCTAGATGGTGAGGAGATATCGCTACGCTTGGACCGCAGGCTCGGCGAATCGGAACTGAAGGTGGCGGGTCGCTCGCGAGTGCCCGATGAATACGTAGCGCTGGAGTTCTTGTGCTGTAGAGGCCGCACATCTGGACGACTGCCGCTCGCTTGATTCTGATGTCCGCTGTCTGGCCTGGTAAAGTACTCTGGAGCTTCGCGGCTTCGCGGGCTGAAAGGGCTCGAAAATACCGGCGTGGTGTTTCCATCTTGTGCCATGGGGTTCTTCTTGGCCAAGATAAACTGAGCCCAGTCATGAAGGCTGGTGTTGTGATCATCTGGCAGCGTTCGGAACCAGAGAGTACTGGTCCCAGCTTCTTTGCTCGCTATTAAGCCCACGGATCGACTGGAGCGGCGCTTTCGCTCCTTGTCGGTTATAGTAACAACAAGTGTAGGCAGGATAGGCCCTTGCTTGCGGTAGGAAAGCATTTGGACTTGACAATCGAGGACGCAGCTCGTGGGCCACTGATAGGCGGGTTCCACATCATCCTATAAAGACATGCGCCGGTTAGAAATTGCGTATATTCGACGAGCGGCAAGAACAAGGTTATCAGTGCGCTTACTTTGGACTTGAAGAGGGAGATGCAGTATTCGTCGGTATACACCTTGGTGAGAGGCTTTGGCTCAGAGGCATTTGACTTCGCACTACTACCAAACTGTCCAAACTGTCGCTCTTTCTGCTTGTTGATTATTGCAGTCCGTCTGCCAACGAGGATATATCGAGTCTGTAGAGGAAGTAAATCAGATGCTGCCTCGTTGAAGCAAAAATGGAGCTGGAGAAGGGAGTTGCCAAGCATACCTTCCATTGCGCCTTGGAGAGAATGTGGTTTCGGTCCGGAGGAACAAGGAGAAGGCCGTCGAGAAACTCCATGGCGAGCGGCTGTGAGGTTGTGAGGCTGCTCCTGAAAGACAAGACACAGAAGGAAAAGGACGAGGGATGTTAGTCGTCCGGTTCTAAATGCACATGCTGAGGAGGAAAACGAGCAAAGACGAAATCGCCTCTCTCTCGATCGAGTACATGTGCGTAAGAGTATGAGGTCAAGCAGCCAGGCTCTTGAAGCGATGGAGAAAGTTGGACAATGGGGATTGTCTCCTATCTTGTCGTCTCCTCTTTTTTTTACCTCGTCTGGTCGTCCGTCGGATGGAAACCGTACAAGGCTCAGCAAAGCGAAAACAACGAGGCCGCAGTGGGTCAAGAGATGGTATTAACGGATATCAACAAGAAGAAGAAGAAACGGCGAAATGAGGGATTCGCCGGAACGGAGCCATGGGGAAGAGGAAAGCAAAAGCTGAAATACTAGGCCTAGCACTTAAATGAAGGGCCCCGGGCTGGTTTTGTCCGGAGATGGTGGGGACGAAGCTTTAGCTGCCAAACCCGAGTTTCCAGACGACGATCCGGTATTCAGGCGGGCGGAACAGACCAGAAACAGACGCTGCGCTGCCATGCGAGGCGCACAGGCACGGGCAACAGGGCCCTGGAACTTGGACGGCCGCGCTGGAAACACTCGCTGAGGCGCTGTAAATGACGGAGGGCCGCCACCGGCGCAGCGCTGAGAGGCGCAACCGAAGCCCACAGCGAAGGAACCAGGCGTGATCCATGTACCTGGCTGGAGGTTCGTGATGCAGGATACTTCCAGAATGAGTGGGCACCGGCGGAAATCAGCGCTAGATTGGGTAGATTGGGACGCAGGGCATGTCTCGTCGTAACGGGCACAGGCGCCAAAGTACATGCAGCCCTCCGGCACTAGAAGCGCACGCCTAAGCCCCTGCTGTCCCCTAAAAGACTAACGAAGCCTAACGAACAGCCGGTGGGCCACGCCGTGGACGCGACATTCCAAGGGTTCCTGATAAATTGCATCCCCACCAATTCATTGATACTGCGCTGCGCTGCATCTGCTAGTACCTACATGAGACCGTGGGGTCCCTAATAATAAGGAGGCTCTTTTCATTACCAATCTGCACGGGGAGGGGCATCGATGGATATCATACTTTGCGAGTTGTGATAGTATATTGGTACCTGACTATCACTGCGGGCACAGAGTTGGTTGGTTTAGTATTCAATCACCGAGAGGACAATTACAGCCAGTACCCGAACCTAGGATACCGGCCGGCCGGCAATTGATCCATCCACCTCGATATTAAGTTACCACCGCTTCCCGCGCTGGAATGGACGGAATGGAGCATGGAAGTTTTTCAATTGCACTAACAAGTGCCTTGGAAGAGGTCGAATTCCAAATGGAGATGTGATTTTGCCACCCCATCTAATAGCGTATAGCACTTCGTACCGTTCCCGAACCCCGTAAATGTACTTTGCAAGTCCCTCCCGCAGATACCACAGCTAGCAGGTACCTCCACGATACTAACAACGCCTCATGGAGTTCGGATGCGCCTTCATTTTCAAAAGGTTCCGTTTGTCCTTCTGGGAAAGAGCCGTGGACTTAGACATACCCGACAGTTATTGGAAAGTTGCGTCAGAGTAGCGGAGCGTCCTGTGCTCCCTTTCCCCACCAAAAAGTCTCCAGCGGTAATCACATGTACTCCATAATCTCATCAGCTTCGAAAAAGTTTCTCCGTACCATCAACGCCTAGACTCCCGCAAACGGATTTCAGCCATATTGCTGTGAGAGTCAGACACGCTGCGAGGCTTGACAAATGAATGCACTGCCTGGAACTGCGTGAGATTGGCTTCCATCGTCATATCCACTTGGGTCATTAGCGGTAAGTTGTCCGCGGACAGTATGTACTGCAGTTGCGCAGGTCAATGGAAGGAATAGGAGCAGGTGGCCATGTTCCTTGAGTCTCCTACCTAACTGACTGTACTGTCCGATGCAGGCCTGCATGTGCTTGTACGAGTAGTCGTACGCTTAGCTGCCTCGACATCCAGGAACAAAAGTATGCGTTGCAGTCGATTCTGCTGCCAAGGACCGGGGCTGCCAACAAGTGCCAGGCCATGAGCATCCGTATCATGTCGGGGTGGCGACGGGAGCGCGGAGTGGCTCCTTAATTCTCTTCTAGCAAAGTCTATGGAATAGCGCCTCGACGCTTGGCCGTCAAAACGGGCCAGCCTCGGCCAGGGGGCCAGGAACAGCACAACATCGCTGAAAAGCCACGGCTTACTTGTGTGGTATCATCACAGCAACACAACACACCAAAACGAGCCACACCATCGCAAACCTCCCTCAAATTCGCCCGGCGCCGAAAGGAAATGCTACTCGTCATGTGCAACTGGGCGCGAATGCTTGGATATACGGCCATCCAAGCCCTGATCGCCGTGACTATGGCTACGTCCGTCATTAGCCGTCTTGACCATCACATTTACTAGCGGTTCGGGTACACCCAGAATGGAGTAGGCCGTCGCCGCCGTCTGTTAGTTTACTCAGTCCAGATTGCAATAGTCAAGTCTCTACCAGTGTTATCACATCACCCTGCCGAGTACGAAGTATGTACGAGGAAGGAGAGAATTACGATTATACATGATATCATATTGGCATGCTCACACAGCCACGACGTGGCCCGTCGCATATCGATGCACTCATGGAACATTATCGTACTGCTCAGTAGCACAGGACACTATCATGCACGAATACTTCTTCGATCAAGCCCTCCGCCAGTAAAAAAGAAATAATCGAGGCTGACCTGATGCATGCAGGAGCGGGTATTATGAGATGGAGATTATGGATCCCGCCTCTCCACTGCCTCTCCATGCTGGTACTGCATGTATTGTATGGAGTCTGGAATATTGACAATATGAGTATCTGCTTGCACACGCACTCGCATACAAATCGATGCTACTACAAGCATTGCACTACGCCATGAAAAGAGGCATCTATACCGCAAACTCGTACAAAGCAAGGCAAAGGTGGCACACTACCTTGAAGAACGAATGCAGAGCCGAAAGGCCTTGGCTAGTCATCCGCCGAAAAAGTAGCAGGAGACGTGGGAAAATTTGGGATAGCATGGAGCAATCCCGGTACAGACTCCCCACCAACAAGGAACTTCATGTTATTCTTCTTGTCCTTCTGGTTCCCTCCCAAAGAAAAAAATAAATCGTCACATGAGGAATATGCGCCACACTTACCGATGTTTCGGATCCCCCCTAAGGCAAGGGAACACAGGCAACACAGAAAGAAGAAAAGAAGAAGAAGAGAAAAGGAAAAAACTCGGGGAAGCCGGGGTGTTGGTGCTACACTCCTGGTGCGAGTACCGTACCGTACCTGCATGTCAGGCACAGATCTGCTCATTGGCCAAAATCGACCGTTCAACTAATGCACGGCTGCATCTCACGACGGTGGCGACTCATGGCATCCTGTTTCTCCTTTTCCGGGTGCAGCTTCTTGGACGGAATGCTACGTAGTCGGCGGCAAGCATCAGAATCAGACGATATGACGGTCAAGGCATGTGCCCCCATCCCAATACGGAGCCGTGCCACTTACAAGCACCGTCTGTCTGTGTCTGGATGGAGCATTCGGGGCGCCGGCGGTAAACACTCGCAGTCAAGAGCTCGAGGCGCCCGCCTTTTAGCCGCTTGCCCCAAGATCTTTTGTTGTCGAAGCTAGGCCTCGGTGGAAGACCCAAGGTGACATCGGTGTCGAATTCATCTGCCTCGGTGCAGCCAATAAAGCTTCATCGATGGAGAGGACTGTGATCGCTAGCCTCCATCTTGATCTACGATCAGTTTGAAACTCTACCTTATTGGCCGGGTACAGACACATAGATGGCCAGTGCTCTTGGAATCTTCGGGCCAACGTCCAACTTTGGGCGACGTCTGATGTTACCCTACCTTGTGCCGCTACCGTCTTGTTAATATTACTGGGGTGTGCCCCAGAGCTGCGCAAAATCTTAGACGACGAACGGGCGCCGATGTACCCATCCAACGTTCAGTGCGAAACCCGTCAGCACCGGTCGTCTTCTCGTCGGTCCCGTAACGAGATGAAGAACTGTGCCTCCTTGCATACTCGTGCATCACAGCTTCCCTTTTGCTGGTATGTGATAGAGCAGCCCTGGAAAAGCTTATCCAGAGGCCCATGCTGTGCCTATATGTGCGGAATTACGATATCGCCGAAGCAGCCCCCTTTATCACGACTTACAGAGAAGAGGGAAACATGATACAGGTACAACTGATTACTGTTCGCGCCACCAAATACACTATCGGCGCATCAAGGACCTCAATTGCACATGTGTTGTCCTAAAGATCAGCGGGACAGTTGACAGGCCAGTAATGCAGAGCACCCGTATTTACTACTACTACAGAGTAGTATCTTGATTGACTCCGCCTCTTGAACTTTATGCATCTCCTCTGCCGGCAAAGCACTGTTTACACGATACTACTACTCTGGAAAGCAAGATTCTTGGCATATGGCGCCACCTTGCGTTACTTCGATTTACAAAAGCACATCCATTGTGTAACCCATCGTAGGTTCATGAAATAATGTGACAGGTAAGACAGCCTGACCTCTGCTGGGAACTGAGTTGTTGGTGAAACCTCCTCTTTCGTTCCCTGGTTGTCTTGTACTGCCAAAGCGGAGTGAGGACAGCCTCGCCAAGCATATCTGTGCTTGTCTTGCTGTTACTTGCTCCCGGGCTCGCCGAGCCGATCTGTGTCTGTCTCTGAGAAGAAATGCCCAAATAGAGGATCTGCGCTGCAGTACGGAGTAGATCCAGCACAATTCTGCTGCCATGTGAATCAACTCGGTGGATGACTGCTCCTCCTGAGTGCAGTGTAAGACAACATGGAAGACATGTATGTCAGCAATACGGATGTTTCCATACAGTCAAAGCGTTGCATCAGCCCCCCGGCATGTCAGGAAGAAGATGCAGCAGAATACCCTAAGAACGATGCTCTGGATACTAAGCGGGAAAATCTTCCGGATGCTGGCCTGGCTGCTTCCAATTGCCCTGTTGTCGATTCTTAATTTGCGCAGGCGATCAGGCCACATGCCACATGCAAGTCCGAGTGCAAGTCCAAGCCGAGCCGCAGAGGAGACAATGGGTCCAAATGCAAATGCATACAGGTAGCACTACCTACTTGCACTACTACAGTACTGCTGGCCGTTGATTTCGCCTTCAGGGACAAAGGGGGATGTACACCGATAGATCGGCCTGGTCGGAAGTTACTTGGCCCATTCGTGTAAGCATCTACTCCGTACAGACGAGTTGTTATAGCCGGCTTAGAGACGGTGCTTGTTTACTCTGCTTATTGCGCAGCTAACTTGCTACTCCAATAGTCCTTCTAGCCCATATTAGGCATCCAAGATGCTCGGTACTCGCATGGCCATGTACGGTCTCACGGCCTACCGCTAAGCTCTTTTTTGAATGTCATTACTTCGTTACGATTATTGGGACAGATGGCGCAGAGCTGCCAGTGCTAGTGGTGTAATCGACAAAGTTCGCTGCTGTGCCCCTCGCGAATGCCCCAGATTATGTGGGGATATTCTGCGATTTCGTTGCATTCTAGGATCCTTGTCCAATTTCGTTAAGTCGGCTAGGCTCTGGCGAAAGCCGCCAAAAGCAGAGCCAAAAAGGCGCAGCTACCAGAGCATCGGCAAGCCTTGACGCTTTCCGCGTCCCGATATCAACGCTCTCTACTTAGCTGTCTCTCTGCGAATCACATCCTAGGTCTCAGGAATCAGCGGCCAACACATGCCTGGGCTTGTTGAAGAAGAAAGGGGTAAGATGCCAGGAAGGCTGCGAGAGCCCAGGCGCCTCGTTTCCCTGCGGCTTCTTACGCGGCAGCACGCCAGGGCAGGGTAAAAAAGAACCTTCTCAAAAAGAATTTGGCAAGAGCTTGGACTTTTTGCCCTGGATGTTGCAGCGGCTGGTGCTTTTAATAGTACCACCTTACCTCTTGCTGCTGTCAGTACTACCATCCAACGGTCTGTTGAAGCGAGGTCCCCGATAGGTACCGAATGCTGGCTATCGGCAGTCTATCCATGACAGGGTATTGGCATCAAGTCAAGAATGGCATGGACCCTGGATTGGTGCACCTCCAAGAGCCAGAGATCAGGGACGAAATCATCACGGACACATACGTTGCAGCATCCTCATCTTACCAATCGAAACTTCAGTCTACTAATTATAACAGCCCATGGCGTATTGCTGCCAGCACTCTGTAAGTGCTTCATTCCTCTGCCTCATTCTCATGCGGAGCACGAGCACGGAGGATTACTGCCACCTACCAGCCTCATCCCAGCAATGCATTAGTCCTCAATCTATCTGCTACACCCCCAGATCTGAAGCTAAAAGATGAACGTCTGTTAAACACTAGTACGAGAAAGAAAGAAGAGGAAAAAGTAATAACTGATGAGTCGGCGAGAACTGACTAACCTGCATCATATTCTACACGCGGGTATGCATGGCAAACCGTCCAGGGCATCCCCCGTCTGATGCTAATCCCAACTGAATACCGAACATGTCACGACTCTGCCGGCTGGCGGTTTCTGCTCACGCGACACCGCGCCATTTCGTGCTGTGCTCTTCGTTTTTCCTAATGGAACCCTCTCGTTGTCTGCTAGCATCTGTAGTTGCATGTGTTTGATTACATTTCGTCCCGTAAAGGGACGCCGGTTTGTTTTATTTCGGGACTGCTGCTAGTCGTTGCTACTTGTTTTGTCATTGCGCCTTAGAGCCGCATACGAGGAAATTCCTTGCCCCTTTGTTATTTATCCGGAAACAACGGGAGGTTTTCAAAATGTGGCTTGATGAAAGGGACATTTACTGTAGGTCATGACACACATCATGTCATGACCGACATCCAAAGAAACAAAACACGCTCCGCTGATTTCAGGCCATGCAAGCCTACTGTACACTAAACTCAGAGTAGCTGGCCACCTGTAACATGCACGAGCAAATAGAGTGATGACAAGGTGAAACACGGTAGTATGAATAAACCCTGCTGCCGTTGGATTAACATACAGTAGACGAAATGGCGGTGCTCTCTCTACACAGAATACTTTGCTACCATATTATATGCTACCCATCAAACACCAGACTGTCACTTATGATAATGGTGGCACGTGGTGCCAATTAAGTTGCAGAGTTGTTTTATTGAATGATGCCCATGTAAACAAAAACACTTCTACACACAAGTTGTAAACCGCCCATGGCATCAAAAGAGAAGAAGAAACCCTTGTAACATCCGCCGCTACCTCTTTGAACGCCTCCCATTAGACAGTTCAGAAGGTTAATATGAGAAAGGGGAGAGAAAAACTTGAGCAAAAGTATACATAAAAAGAACAACAAAGAGCCTGCAAGCGAAACTTGAAGGCTAAACCATGATCCCACTTGATGCTGAAGAGTCACGCTTTCGATTTCGCGGTAGCAATGCATTCCTCTCCATTTTCTTCCTCCAATCACTTTCGTTCGGGACAAATCTCACCGAGGGCCGGCCGTCATGGTCTCACTCTGGATGCCAGGTAAAGGTTTGAGAGATGCCATCTGTTCTTGGATCAGTTGGATCTAAAACCTAGGCCGTAGATGGTTGCTGCTGCTCAACTTCATGCACGGGAGGAGGCTAGTTGTGTCAAAGGTTGCCCGTCTGCTAATAACGCCAATAACGCCCTAAGCTCCAGAGGCCCAGACGGCGGGTTAAGTCCAGACCGATACTTGAGCGCCTGGGTCAGTATCTCGGCCTACGACTCGTCACCCATGCTCCTCCATCCATTGGATCCTCGAAGGTGTCTTGCTCGAAGCTCGACGCTTCGTGCTTTGTTGGTCCAGCTACAACTCCACCGTTAGCATACCGTAACTCTTAGGCGTGGGCGGCTGGTGCTTACATTTTGATGCGGCCATCATCTCCACACGATGCCAGCATGCATGGATCTGCAGGGTTCCAGACTACTGCGTTGCATCGCGGTTGATGGCCCTGTAACCGTTCAACGGCGGCTCCAATGTTCTTGTGCCAGATGAGGATGTTGCCATCTTCACTCCCACTCATGACGAAGCTCTCGTTGGCACCGCCGAATGCGCTTCGGATCAAGAACTCGCCCCCCGTGTGGCCCAGAAACTTGTGAACCGAATTTCTCGTTGCAAGGTCAATCAGCTGAGCCTCGCCGTCCTGTTTGTTTACCAGTAGGTGCTTGGAATCATGGCTGATACTGACGGAGGTTGGCCTCGCTTTTAGCTCCAAGTCGTATTCCAGCTCTCTTGTAGTGGCGTCGTAGACGTGAATGTTTTGTAAATCATCCACTGCCACCAGCAGACGCTCATCGGGGGAACCGCAAAGGTCCTGCACTCGATGCTTTTTGTTCCATTCGATAATATCGTCGTCATACACGTTAAAGGTGCACAGGCCGTGAACCTTGTCTAAGCTTCCCAAAACAAATGATCTACTGTTCGACGCCCATACACAGCCACTCACTGGCTCGGCAAACTTTCTAAGTGTCTTGATCAAGGTGCCAGTCTAGAAACATCAGATGTCAGTAGCTTTCAGTTGATGTCAAATCTAATATTGACTCGCGGTTGAGTTGTTGGGTGGTGCCTTACATTTGTATCCCACAGACGAGCGTACTTATCAAAAGAGCAAGTTATAATCATAGAGTCGTCGGGACTCCAAGCAATGTCTCCAACACCTTCGGTTCCGTGATTTGGGAGAACGTGGGTGACGGCAAAGGTTTGTGTATCCCATATTTTGACATGCTCTCGGCTCCCACAGGCGGCGAGACGTGTACCGTCATGAGAAAATCGGACAGACCAGACCTCACCCCCAAGATCACCTAGCTCCAGGGCAAATTCAGAGGGAAAATTTCGTCGGTCACAAAGGTGATCTGAATACAGGGAAGGGGACGATGCCGCCGTATGGTAGAGACACGTATTAATCTGGCTCTGCTTGACGTGGTCAAGTAGTACTGCTAGACGGTTCTCCGGCAGCATTACAGATGGTGAGATGCGTTCTATAAGTCAACGAGTTAGCGAAACAAGTCAATATTGCTAGTAGCGAGCGTTTGGGGATGGCTCAACTGGATAATTCAGACAGCAGCTTTCTTCGAGACTGTCCACGTGCCCCATCCCAGCTGGCCTTTTGCATTAAATCTTCAGTCGACTGGCACATTAATAAGCTTGATAGGAAATGAAGTTTGGTCGTATCGTGATACAGGGGTGTCAACTCTCCCCGCAGCGTCGTTAAAGCTCGAGTGGTATCCTTCTGTTCCAGTAGCTCTAGAAACTTTTGTTGCCGCAGCCAGAATCGCATGACGTCCTTGTCGGAGCCAGAAGTGAGAACAAGACCGTTGCCTCCTTCGCTTGTCTCATCTGCTACTGTCGCGCCCCTCAATAGCTCTTCGGCCTCTGCCCACGACCCGGCAAGCACAGCCGATCGAAATGCTGCTACCGTGGGGCTCTCCAAACTGTAGCCGCTCTGCTGGCTAATGTTGTCAGCTGCCGCCTGATAGCCCATATCTGTCAAAGCCTGGATCAATATTCGCGTGACTTCCTCTCGATTATGTCCAAAGTATGTTGTAGGTTGTGATGATGAGCGCCTCTCCCCATTTGACGACCCGTTTGTCACGACACCTGCCTTTCGGCTGCCGTTGGTTGCCATAGAAGACGCCGCATCCCGCTGCGACGTTGGTGTAGTAAAAGAGCCGTTGGATTGAGCGATGCCGGACCCATTCGGTGATCCGGCCATATCCCCGTCGGACAGCATGTTTATGCCTGCGCCGCCGCGCCGCCTTCGCTTCAGCGGCCTCCCAGCAGTTGCGTCCGCAGCGGCAGACCCAGCGTCTGCAGCAGGAAGGGTATTATGAGGCTCGCCTTCTGGCTGGTGGTCTGAGGACAGTCGTCTTCGTCGGCCTAGAATCTGAGAGGGAGATTGGAGCAAAGTCGAGGGAGCTCGGCTTGCACTTGAAGACGCTATATTCGAAGCAGTAGCCGGGGCTCTAGCAGAGCTGCCGATGGGGCCGGAGGTAGAGAGAGTGTTGAGTGCCGAAGACGACGTATCAGAGGAGCTCCGAGAGGCTTGCGGAGAGCTTGGGCCGTCGGAGACGTCAACCGAGAGGGCACGAGGGTTCAAGAGTTGGTCCACGTCGACCTCTGGGCGGCAGACAGCCGCGGAATGTTGGGGAGGAGCTTGGTGGCAGGCTGGCTGAGGGCCAGAGGGCGAAGGCAAGCTTCAATCTTGGAGAACGTCGGGAATCTAGGGTTTGAAGCTCCGGGCTGTGAGAGACTGGCTGGCAAGTGACGGGATTCGGGCGGGACTAGCACATACAGCGTGGCTCGCCGAGATGACAACGATACAAGCAAATGCGAGGCTGAGATGCTCGTGTGAGGCCGCAGCAAAAGCGCCGAGCAGACGGAACGAGTCGTCGTGGGAGCGTGCGGGATGAGGAAAATGTCGTCAGAGGGGTTGATGTCCAGATAGGCAGTTGTTGCATGGAGGATTAAGGTTCCGATGAGGATGGCGCCTGTTATGGGATCCGGCTCAGTGGGCAAGTGACGCCTCAGTGGCTGAAGCGGGCAGCTGCTGGGGAACGCCGTATTTCAGCACGATTTCAGTGGCAGCTACAGCGCCCGATTTCGGGATTTTCTCGCTAGAACAGGTCAATCCTGCACTGAATGCTGCTATTGGAGATATGAAACATAGGCTACATTGGTGCACGCATCCATTTGATTATTGATATTAATTTACAAGATTTGATGCTACATGATTGCAAAGTGACAGCCGGAGGCGTAGTGCGGTATCTCCCTATTAGCGGCCCGTGGCGACAAGCTACAGAGCGCTACCAAAGCGTCTTTACGGGGTGACGGCAGAACTCTCTCTCTGACAGCTGCTTGCTGGTGCTCGGGTGGTGGTGTCATCAACCTCATTAAGAGCATCATGGATATTACATACATGTCCGGTGCTTAATAGATCAATTTTTATAAGAACGATGAAAGTCGCTAGCACAGACAACATCGAAGCGTGCTGTACTGGAGCATCACACAGCGGCTAGTTTAGTGTGAAGCAAGGAGTGGAGAGGATTTGATGGATTATGCGGGCAATGATACAAGCAGACGCCGGCCGCAAATACCCGTATTACTGAGTTGATGGTTTCAAAAACGTCGGTACAAGTACTTACCTAGTACTTTAATAAGGACCTGTCGAAGATCAATAACGGTACCGTTTACTACATATATCGATGGATGACTTCCAATTACTAGATGCTGGGTACTCTGTGCAACAGCGCAAGTATAAAATGCAAGGAGGTACTTGCATGTGCTTGGCCATTGGCTCCTCTTCAGGGTCCTGTTAGGCGCCGATGATAATCTCCCACCATGTTTCCGCTTGCATGCTTCATAGCCACCGCTGTTTGGGCTGCAAGTATCCAAGCTGCATATTCGGTGCTTGTTGAGTGGCTCCCGATCCGGTTTCCCCTGCCTGAGACCCCGATGCCTGTGCCATCTACGACTACTTGAAACGATGCCGGCTGCAAGGGAGGGCTGATGAAGAGCACGGAGTGTATGGCTGGGAATCTTCGTCTGGATAGACGTCTCTGAGCTACCAAGTACGCACTAAGTGTTATACCTAACATATTAGTAGATACCTAATATTAAGTGATTGGTACCCTTCGTTCGCATCAAAGACTGAATCATGCGTTGGTACCTAATGAGCACTTGGGTGTCTCTGTGGGGTTGTTTACGATTTACTGGTTTAGTCGGTAATAAGTCGTGTGAATAGTTGCTGTTACTACTAAGATATTGGGTAGGCAGACACGCTGTGCCGAGGTGATTTCTTTGTGCTCAAATCTTTGTTTGCCGTTTTAATCCAGCTGTAATACTGGAAATAAAGCAAGGAAAGAGAGTACATTACATTGAATCAAGTTTGAAAGAAGGTTGCTATAAGACGAAGTTGTACTCATAAGCCCTTTGCCATGAACTACATGTATGGATTGCCAAGGCTGCTGCTCAACGCTGTGAGTCGAAACGACGTAATTGCCCACGTCGATTTAATTTATCCTAAGCCAGATACAGAGCCGTTCATGTCGTCAGCCAGCCTTGTGGGTATTCGGGCGCGGTGATATGGATGGAATGGTACCTGACCTGACCATGTCCATGTGTCTTGCAAATGAAATGCGCGCGTTCGACTTACATCGATTGGCTGGTGTTGGCTGGTGCCCAAACGGGCTGTGAGTGAGTGTGACTGTGACTTATGTATGACTGGGAGCCCTCTTTCTGTCACCTTCTTTTCTTTTCTGGCTGCAATAGTACACTCCATACTGTGATTTAATTTGACTTCCATTGGTTTTCTGCTAAGCCCAGGACATGATGGTGTCAATCACAGATTTCAATGTGGCGCCTCACTGTTTGTCCACATCATCGAGTGACGTTAGCCCCTGCTAGGCTGCTAACTTTTTTTCCCATCTTCGCTGTGCCCGTGCCAGTGCAGTGCAGTGCAGTGGACATTCATGTGCTACCGCTCCCAACACACCAGCCTCACGCTAACTGTAAGTACCTACCAGTAACAGTACAGCACTCCGTATCTCTCACCCTTTACTCAGGCCTATCAGCTGCATCGCCACATGTGGCTGGACTCCCCTGCCAGGGCACCGCACCCGAACCCGCCTAGCCTTCCCTTGTCGGGCTCTGCATCTTGCGAGTCCCTCCTAATCCATCCAAACCCATAAACTCGCATCTTGTCCAACCCTCTGCCTGGTAGCGGCTCTCCACCATTTTCTGCGATTTCAGGATAGCTGCAAGCGCCTTTTGGGAGAGCCAAGTTCCGTGCAAGTCGAGCCCTGCGCTAGAATCTCCTTTTCTGCTCTCTTCACCGTCTCGTCTCCCCGGCTTATCCAACAAAGTCACCCCGCCACTTCGTTCGCGATAGCCTCCCCCCTTACAACCAGGGCTTCTACTCCGCCTCTACTCCCGACATCTCGACGATCAACGCATACAAGACACTCGCTCGACCATGAGCACACCCAACGCTTCGCTTGCCCAGCCGGGCGGCATCACCGACCCTGCTCTGATCCAGTGAGCCTCTTCTGCTCCCGCTTCTGTTACTGCGTTGCTGGTGCTCCGGCTTCTGCTGGCCTCGCAACGCCCCTCTCGCCCGTGGTCCATGTTACTGACTCTCTCTTCTTGCTTCTAGGCTCGTCAACAAGCTTCAGGATGTTTTCGCAACTGTCGGAGTCAACAACCCCATTGATCTTCCTCAGATCGCCGTCGTCGGCAGTCAGTCTAGCGGCAAGAGTTCGGTGCTAGAGAACATTGTCGGCCGTGATTTGTGAGTCCTGCCATCTGGACACCCCCTATCTTGACCCTATCCCCAAAGCAGCGCCGTGCTAATTGTTTGTCGGTAGCCTTCCCCGAGGTAATGGTATCGTCACGCGTCGTCCTCTCGTCCTCCAGCTCATCAACCGCCCCGCCCAGTCCAACGGCATCAGCCACGAGGACCTCGAATCCGGCGCCGACAAGGCCGCCAACCCGGACGAATGGGGCGAGTTCCTCCACTTGCCCGGCCAAAAGTTCTTTGACTTTGGAAAGATCAGGGATGAAATCTCTAGAGAAACCGAAGCCAAGGTTGGCCGAAATGCCGGAATCTCCCCAGCTCCCATCAACTTGCGCATTTACTCGCCAAATGTCCTCACCCTGACACTGGTTGACTTGCCTGGTCTGACCAAGGTCCCCGTTGGCGATCAGCCCCGCGATATTGAGCGCCAGATTCGAGACATGGTCCTCAAATACATCTCCAAGTCAAACGCCATTGTCCTGGCCGTCACCGCTGCCAACATTGATTTGGCAAACTCGGATGGTCTGAAGCTGGCGCGAGAAGTCGACCCCGAAGGTCAGCGCACCATTGGTGTTCTCACCAAGGTCGACTTGATGGAGGAGGGAACCGACGTCATCGATATTCTTTCCAACCGCATCATCCCGCTGCGCTTGGGCTACGTCCCTGTCGTCAACCGAGGACAGCGAGACATTGACAACAAAAAGGCTATTGGCGCTGCTCTGGAGGCGGAAAAGAACTATTTCGAGAACCACACGGCGTACCGCAACAAGAGCTCCTACTGCGGCACCCCATACCTTGCCCGCAAACTGAATCTCATCCTGATGATGCACATCAAGCAGACGCTACCCGACATCAAGGCGCGCATCTCGAGCTCTCTGCAAAAGTACAGCTCCGAGCTGGAGAGCCTTGGCCCATCTATGCTCGGCAACAGCTCCAACATTGTCCTCAACGTCATCACCGAGTTCACCAACGAATGGCGTACCGTTCTGGACGGTAACAACACCGAGCTTTCCAGCACGGAACTGTCTGGTGGTGCCCGTATCAGCTTCGTCTTCCACGAGTTGTACTCCAACGGAGTCAAGTCACTCGATCCCTTTGATGTCGTCAAGGACCTTGACATCCGAACCTACCTGTACAACTCGTCGGGTCCCTCTCCCGCGTTGTTTGTCGGCACCACCGCTTTCGAGCTGATCGTCAAGCAGCAGATCAAGCGAATGGAGGACCCAAGTCTGAAGTGTGTGTCTTTGGTGTATGATGAACTGGTGCGGATCCTCTCACAATTGCTCTCCAAGCAGTTGTACCGCCGATATCCCGCCCTCAAGGAGAAGATGCACAGCACCGTTGTTACCTTCTTCAAGAAGGCCATGGAGCCAACCAACAAGCTCGTCCGAGACCTCGTTAACATGGAGGCGTGCTACATCAACACCGCTCACCCTGACTTCCTCAACGGCCACCGCGTATGTACACCAGCATTTTTCCTGATCCCCCTTTCCTTTGCCATTTTCCATCCATATGCTAACATGACGTGCGCGCATCTAGGCCATGGCTATTGTCAACGAGCGTCATAACCCCTCAAAGCCTGTGCAGGTCGACCCGAAGACAGGCAAGGCACTGCCAGCTTCCACACCCGCCCGAGCTGGCAGCCCGACTGTCCCAGAGGCCGATGGAAGCTCAAACGGTGGATTCTTTGGAAGCTTCTTCGCGGCGAAGAACAAGAAGAAGGCCGCCGCCATGGAGCCTCCGCCACCCAGCCTCAAGGCTTCTGGCACGCTGTCAGAGCGTGAAGTCATCGAGGTTGAAGTCATTAGTAAGCTGGGCCCATACATACAAATTCGAGGAATTGCCAACGCTAACTTGTGCATAGAATTGCTCATCTCGTCTTACTACAACATTGTGAAGCGGACCATGACCGATATGGTCCCCAAGGCCATCATGTTCAACCTTGTTCAGTATGTTACCCTACCATGAACACATGAAATCAACAAGAGATATTAACCAGTTATTTATAGGCTCACAAAAGATGGCATGCAGCGTGAACTGCTGGAGAACATGTACAAGACCGATAGCATTGACGACTTGCTGAGAGAAAGCGACTTCACCATCCGCAGGCGGAAGGAGTGTCAGCAGATGGTCGAGTCTCTCGGCAAGGCCAGCGAGATTGTCAGCCAAGTGCAGTAGACGAAGAAGGCCAGACACGCATTTCTAGATTGACATGTTAGAATGATTGGGCGACTTATGGCTTTATGAGATGCATGACGCACGATGAACTCGCTCTCCCCTTTTCCCAAAATCCCCTTTATTTTCTTCTTTTTCGATACCATCGGCTGTTTTCCGGAGGCTAGAGTAAATGAGTAATGAGTCCGCCCAGAAGAGAACGAGAGCTGGGGTGTCGGCAACGTGGGGGGAATATCAGGGTTTTACACTCGTCAGATAGCGGAGTATTTTATTGGAAGAGGCAGGGCTGCTCTTTTTGAGGGTCTGGGTTTTGGACTCTTGGAGGAGAGAGAGAGGCCTGCTTCTGCTAGGTATGTTGGGGGAAGGATTCTTTTTTTTTAGGCTTATAGCATGACAAATTAGAATAACTATTTTCTTTTTCTTTTATGTGAAAAATCATGAAATCCATTCATATATTCAATTGTTTCGTAAACTCCCCCGCTTTGTGTTGCTTTGACGATGACTATAAAGACAGAAAGAAAGAAAAGAGAAAGAAGACATTACTCCTACGAATTTATATGGTTGATGAAGTGTGCAAGCCCATGTACGCGTACGTGATGTCAAAGCCTGTTGTCACAGTTTGGAATCGCCTCCTCTTTCTTTCAAGACCGCGGCCCCATTCTCAAGCTCGTACTGGCCTCCATTCTCCCACCCAACCCAATCCTTCAAGATATTCTCTCCTCCATGACCGGCTGCCAAAGGCTCTCCCTCATAGCCTCCGCCTTCTCTGTCAGCGGCTGAATAGCATGGCGTGTCCCGCAGCGTCACCGCCGGCCGCTGATCGCCTTCCCTGCCAGGCTGCGACTCCAACTCTTTGTAATGCAGAACGGGAACGCAGCACGCATCGGTGCCATCAAAAACAGCCTCCCACTCGGTACGAGTCTTACTCTTGAACGTCTCGGCGAAAAGCGCGCGTAGGCGAGGCCATGTAGAAGAATCGTGGCGCTTAGACTCCCAGCCCTGGCCCTGCAAGCCGAGGCCCTTGATGAGGGCTTGGAAGAATTGGGGCTCAAGAGCGCCGACGGACATGTATTCACCGTCGGAGGTCTCGTACGTATCGTACCAGGGACAGCCTCCGTCGAGAATGTTGTTGCCTCGCGGATTGTTCCCCAAAGGCGTTTTGAGGGACATGCGAGGGAATGACGCGAGATAGGAGCTTCCATCTACCATGTTTGCTTCGACGACCTGGCCTTTTCCTGAAGAGTGCCGTGATATGATGGCAAGGAGCACGCCCTGAGCGAGCGTGGCGCCTCCGCCTGCAAAGTCGGCCAGGATGTTCCATGGGGGGAACGGCTTCTCGCCCTGCCTCCCGAGAAGAGCGAGAACCCCGGATGCGGCTAGATAGTTAATGTCGTGGCCGGCCATGTCGGCGTACCTGCCGTCGCGACGGAACCCCGTCATGCGGCCATATATGAGACGCGGGTTGATGGCAAGCAGCTCATTTGGACCAAGGCCAAGCTTCTCCAACACGCCGGGCCGGAACGGGTCAATGAGAACGTCAACGTGCTTTGCCAGGCGCTTGATGAGGGCCACACCACGAGGTTTCTTCAGGTCGACGATGATGGATGATTTATGGCGGGCAAGCATATCGGGGGTTGGCACTGCGCCTTCGGAATTGGACGGAGGCCTGTCGACGCGGAGAACTGAAGCTCCGGCATCGGCGAGGATGAGACCTGCAAAGGGGCCTGATAAAGGTTATTAAGTTGATTATGAAATTTAAGATCATAGATGGAAAGTAGGTAATTATTGAGATGAGAGCGCGATGAGCGAGGTCCGTATAACGGGTGAATTGTGTGATGAAGCGAAATGGTGGTGAGAAGATGGAAAGATGTGCTTACCAGGAGCAAGACCAGCGAACTCCAAGACTTTGATTCCCTTCAAAGGAGGGGCTGAAGTTGCTGCCGCCATGATTGCAGTATTGATGGCAGCGCCTCTGTAATCTTAGAGATTGATGCCAGGTCTGATATATTTCTGGATCTTGTCAGAAATTAATTGGGCGGGTGAGATGAGCTGAAACCGATGCGGCGAGCGGGCCGAGGTTTAGTGTGTGGGGTAATAGCCGATTGGCCGTGGCTATCATGTTCCGTATAAAGCAAGGGACAGTGTTGTTATATTGTATTAGAAAGGTTCGTGGCATTATTAATGATTGTTTTAAAGAATGGGGTGGGAAAGAGGGGGATTGGATCGTAACAGCATTTCCATAAATTTGTCGAACAGAGAAGGTTAGAGTAACGACTGTGTAATTGAGTCGACGCAAACCAACGGGTGTTATACACTGTCAACCAGATAGTTGATAGCCTCTCGCTTGAGAACTGTTCCATCTCGCTCTCAGGGCTTGAATTTCTTCATCCAGTTTGATCCCCGTGCTGGATGATATCTGGCGGAAGCATGATATGAGCGACTCTTGTTGCGACGGATGCGTCATGTCTCTAGCAATCCACAGCAGCCCCGCGATGAGAATAGGATCCCACTGCTCCGCGAAATCATTGCGCGTTGCGGTTCCGGCGATTTGTTGAGCATGCCAGCTCAGCGAAGACAGATGACGCTGGCGGCTAGATAGTCGCAGAAGCCGGGGTTTGCGTAGGAGAAGAAGGCGGGATGATATGTGATAGACAATATTACACTGCAGCGCAATTGAGCTAGTGTAGACGGGTATCGGAAACGAGGAATCGTTGTCAGCGTCGATTTGGCCAGCTTCAACGCTGCGTATTTCCAGGATAGGCTGCATTTCGACCGGGCGGCTATGGTACCACTGCTGGCAATTTGACCATAGAGAGGACCATTTCGACGAAAAGTATGAGCCTGCAGTTGGGGACATGGGTTCTTGAGTTGCCGACATGTAGAAAGGTGGTGAGGTAGAAGCAATACTGCTATTATTGTTGCCATTGAGTAGTTGGAGACAGCTGACGAGTTGAATAAGACAGGCATTGTAGATGGACTTTGTCGATAATGGAAGAGTACGGTCCGCTGGATCGTGATTCATGGCGAATCCCAAAGACGTCAGCGGTGGTTGATCTGTCAACAATGACGCTGCGAGGTCTTTTGAGCAAGAGTGTATTAGTCAAATGTCCAACTTGGAAGACTTTCTGTAATAGCAAATCATGGGCAAAGATGAAAAACTAACCAATCCTAGAGTGAAATCGCAACAAGGTTTCGAGCGGCTCTCCGAACCCTGAAAAACTGTTGGTATTCCTCGTGGACTCATCCGATTGGAAAAAGGAGAGCCTTCTCCATTGAGAAGGATTCAGAGTGAAGACTTCTCCCAGGGCCAGTAGCGCCAATCCAATCCGCCTTACTCTTGGCTCTTCAAGGGCAAGAGACGGGTCGGTATCCCGCTGAAGCACTGCAGGTCCTCCATACGCCGAGTTGGACCTAGCTAGCTGGATAGAAGCAGCCGACGAAATCGCAGACAAAATTGACCGTCGTTTCTGTGCAAGTAGCATAATTTCAGTCCCAAAGGAAGATCCTACGTCGCCTGCTTCTATCCACGGCGCGAGGTTATACTGAAAATGAAGCAGAGTGGCAGTTTCATTTTTAACAGAAGCTGCATGAGTAGTCGTAAAATAGTCTTTCCATTCGGACTGCGGTAGATGAATGGCCGCGAATGGAGAGGCCGTTTTTGACTGAGAGCTCGAGCTGCCGATGAAGCTGTCCAAGATATTCTCGTCTCCTGGTCCGAGGAGAGGCCGCGACTCCCCAACATGCAATGACAGCCCCTCATCTTGAGCAGATACCTGGACCTCAGTCGACTGTATTGGAGCCTTTGATGAAGAATTGTTGTTCACAAACTTGCATCATCTCTTGTAAGTAGCCGCTTAACATGCTTGGTGATATAATAAGTCAAGCCGATTAACTCACCCGCACATTGGAGTAAGATGAGGCAGGTTGCTCCGATGAGGAACCTCCTTTTTCCTGGGCACCAAGCTTGGGGCCTATGACAAAGGTAAGATCTGGGTATTTACAGACGACATTTCTCTCCTGGCAGCTCCCACATTGGGGCTTGCCTTCATCACCTGAAACCAGTCAGCAACTGCTTAGAGTCTAGATTCATCATACATTTGGAAAATAATAAGACAGGAATATAATGAGACATGTAGCAAACATTTAAAAAGAGAGAAAACATACATTTTCGTCTTCGCTTCCGGCATGAGAGGCAGCCTGTGCGGACTCTCCTTTTGGCGTCTGGGATATTCCGAATGACAGGCATCGCATCGTTTCCGAATATCCAGCAGCGCTATGTCACGGTGCACGGCATTGTAGCCCCGCTCACTTCTGAAGCAGCAGCCAATAGCGAATTGGACTCGGCAAGATTGACGCCCAAGAGATGTTCAGCAGCTGATGATTTAGAATTGGAATAACGTCGAGTTTGGCTCGCTGACTGTTCTTTCTTAGTTGGCATACAGAAATCGTTAAAAGCCGATGTTCTAGCGCCCCGCTACTGGGGTGCATGTCGTGTGGGGCAGCCCCGTTAATTTGTGCATGGCATTATTGCCCATTGGGGTTAGATGGATGGATAGGCGGCAGACACTGGCTGTATCAAGTATTTGAATTTATTGTCTTACTTGCCCGGAGGCCAGCAGCCGATTTTACCATATAATTATAGTAGCAATTACTAGAGAAATATAAATATAATAGCAGTTACTAGAGGGAGATAAATATAATAGCAGCTACTAGAGAAATATAAATATAATAGCAGTTAGTAGAAAAATATAGATATAGTAATAAATTTTAGCAAATATAGCTGTAATAGCAGTAGCATGGGTGCTCGAAATCTTCTCGGTCTTGGCTTTTTGTCCTCCGCTTGGCAGTGGCTGATAGTATTTATTTAATTATACCAAGGCGTATGGAAGCCAACGGAATCTGAGGAACAGAGCCATCTTGGCTCTTGTTGCTTATCATAGCTGTAGAAAGAGTGTGCGAGCTTGCGGGCTTCCTTGACGTGGTAGTTGGCAGCGGACTCTTTCTTGGCTTGGACTCGTTGATGCTTGACCTTTTTGACTGTCTGTTCCTTCTCTACTTTGCCGCTCGATAAGATAGGTCGAAAAATGTCGTCAACTTCGGGTACATTGGCAAAGGTAGCTTGGTTGAACGACTGTGCCTCCTTGCAGTGACGTCCTGCATGGTCTCCTTGGCAGAAACTGCGGACGATTTTGTTTTGGCAAGTAGTTTGATAACGTCCAGGTATTAAACAGTGACTGCAAACAACCTTCCATCTGGAGACCTTGACGATACTGTCTCCAGATTTGAGGTAATCATATAATCCGAGATGGCCGAATTTTTCACCGGCGAACATGGCTTCCCGTCAAACAAGGATTGACATTCCTTGTACTCGTGTCGTCATTACTGCCAGTCTCTTGAGATCACTCAGAAAGCCAGGTCCATTCGATCGTGCAAGATCGTAGATGACGACCTCCGCTTGGTGGCTTGGCGAATCATCGATGGTACGAACAGACACAATACCTCTTGGAATCTCTGCGGACGACAGCTTCGAAAGCTTTTCCTCGAGCAAAAGTTTCTGCTGCTTGTATCCAGTGATGACAAGGATTTTTCCCCATGCGTAGGTAGAGGGGTCTGCTTCTGGTTGCTCCATAAACGACTGCACTGAGTACAAGGGGGCGGAGGCTGCGAGGCGCGAGACCAAGACAAGGATGAAATTCGCGTTACCCGGATTAGTGGATGAATATCCCACCTTCTGCTCTGCGCCTTCCTGCACATCGATCAAAATCATGTTCGATCCTGGGGTTGCTTTCTGGCTGTAGCTTCTGCCGCATTCATCTGTAATCCACTGATGCATTTGCTCTGAGTACGCATCGCGACGGTAAACAGTCTTCATCTCGGACATGTACAAATATCCACGCGCCCATTCATGAACCTTGCCATGTGCGCGATGATTTGCGGCCAAGACGAAGTCAATCAGCCCGGCTCCCTCAATCCTTTGCATAAAGCTGTGCTTGCGTTGTTGGGTGAAGAGCGCCTGATAATTCTTATCCTGATCTGCAACAGCCATCGGTCCAAACTGCTTCGTGTCTCCAATGTGAATTGTGGGTGTATTAGCATGCTGAGCAGATGCCACAAACGTCATGGCCTCCGTCAATCGACCAACCTCGTCGACGATGAAAAGTGACTGACTAACTGGCTCGATGTGGTTGAACATGGTCATCAGCGCAACCGGAGTACCTGCAACGACATCGACATCGGTAATGAAGTCGTTCATTAGTGTCCGGGCCTCGGCCAAGTAGTCTCTTCTGTTGGTGCGGAATGTTACTGGATCTTTATCTTGCATTCTCCAGTTCGTAATCATAACGTGATATTGCTTGGGAGATGCCTTGAATTTTGCACGAAGTTGTGAAGACCATGAGTGAAGATCGGCTGCCGGGCTACCATCTTCAAACTGATTCAGCCGGAATTTATTGACCAACTTGATGAACCGCCTATGCGAGTCAGGTGTGTCCTTTGTGATGGGAGTAGACTCAGGTGCCTCAGGCTTGGCATTCATGAACGATCGAAGCTCGAGTGCATACGAGTGAACTCGGACAATTTTCTTGTTCGGCATTGCAGACTTCAAACGCTCCAAAGCATCGGCGACCTGCGTATTTTGCGGCGCTGTCCAGACGATCATTGACACGGTCTTTGGCGCTGGGGCTGAGGCTGGCTCAAGCTGCTTTGCTGGCTTTTTGAAGTCGGAGCCGACAATAGGTTCATCGTCTGTGTCCGAATCAGACTCATCCTCTTCGGTCGCAACGCCTTTGCCTTTGCCCTTGTCAATCTTGACGCTTGCATCTTAATCGGCGACAGATTTTTCTCCTTCCTTCTTGGTTTCTGACAAGCTGACAAGCTGAAAAGGTGCAAAACTCTCTGTGTTCTGCTATGCTGCTGATCTATGAAAGAGGGAAAAGCTAGCAGCAAACAGCAGCAAACAGAAAGTGGGCTTGACCTGGGAGAGTGGTCACACAGATCCACGTGACAACTCAACAGTTTCAACTGTCTCATATAATAGCAGTTATTAAAAAAATATAGATTTAGTAGCAGTTACTAGAAAAATATAAATATAGTAGGGAAATAGTAGAGAAATATAGATATTATGATCTGCTGCGATCCTCTGCGTTTCTGGTTGTGCTGCTTCGATGGACCGACGGTCGATGACGAAGGTGCCTTTGCTCGAGATTGCTTGACAGCAGGTCCCTTCGCGACGGGTGCTTTTTGCTGAGGTCCTCCGTTCTTCTCGACACGCTGTGTAGATGGCCCGGCGACAGGAGTAGGTCCCTTGACGATGGGTGCCTCCTGCTGAGGTCATTTGCCCTTCTCAACGCGTTGTGCAGATCGTCCTGCGATAGACTCATCCTTGACCTCTAGTTTCTTCTTCTCATGGATGTAGTCGCGGTACTCCGTGGTGATCATCTTCATATATGCTTTGTGAGCGTCTTGCGTAGCTGTCTCCTGTTGGTCCTTCCGATTGGCCTTCATCTTTTTGACTTCCTCCGGGAGTTTTCCATGTTTGATCGAGGCAAAAGCGGCTCGATGGACGTCATCCAACGGGGCAACGTTCTCAAACAGGCAAAGGTCGGCGACAGCTCTATCTCCAATCTTGGGGCATCGACGGCCGGCATGCTTTCCATTGCAGATGGCGCAATTGACAACTGTTTGACAGGCAGTCTTCTGGTGACCCGGGAGCAGACAAACGCCACAGAATTCGTTCCAACCGAGCACTTTGACAATCGCATCCCGATCCTTGAGGTAATCATGTAGAGCGCGTAAAGACTGAGCATCCTTGCCCTTGATAACGTCCGTTTTTCCGACGATGATAGTAAGCGCTCGTTCTCTCGTTGTCATCACGGCCAATCTTGCGTCCTCGACCATAAAACCAGGCTTGTCCGTCCGGACCATGTCACAAATCACCACTTCAGCCTCATGACTGGGTGAATCGTCGATGGTTCACACCGATACCAATCCAGGCGGCACCTCCGCCTCCGGAAGCTCGGCCAAAGTTTCCAGTAGCAAGCGTTTCTGTTCGCTATACCCAGTGACGATGAGGATCCGGCCCCATTCATAGGTTCTCAGAAACTGCTGGATGCGCTCTTCGCGGTCTTTTTCGCGCTTCTCGCGGTCTTGATCTTTGCCTTTACCCTTTTTGCCTTTGTATCGCTCAGTGTCGAACCGGTCATCCATGTATGATTTCGCCGAGAACATGGGTGCCGAAGCCGCCAGGCGGGACACCAGCTCAGCAACGAAGCGAGCGTTGGTCGGATTCACGTAGGATGCGTTCTGCTTCCTCTCCTGTCCATCGACAACGTCGACGAAGATCATGTTTGTCGCAGGTTCAACGGTTTGTTGATGGCTTCTCTGACATTCATCGATAACCCATCGATAGATCATGGACGAGTAGCCGTTCTTCTTGTTCACCGTCTTTATATCGGATACGTACGAAGCTCCTCGTGCCTAATTATACATATCACCATGTGCACGGTGATTGGCAGACAGGGTGAAGTCGATGTGTCTCGTTACTTGAACTCTTTTCAGCAAGCTGCAGCCGCGCTGTGCTTCGAATAGAGCCTGATATGTCCTGTCTGTGGAAGTGACGGATACGGGACCGAATTGCTTAGTGTCGCCTATGAAAATGACTGGCGCATCGAGGTGTTGTGCAAACGGCACCAGCGACAAAGCCTCAGTCAGTCGACTGCGTAAGGGATTACGAATAAACGAGCAAGCAAGGGGAGAAAACACACAAAGGGACCAAAGGTACTGAGCTTAACTGCGAAGTAAGCTTAATAACTGAAATCTGAATTGTGGTGAGGATGAGGGAAGAAAAGACTAGGTAAGGAGAGCGCGGAGGAGAACTAGCTAGCTTAATGTAGAGTCACGTAACAGATATAGTAAGGAAATATAGATATAGTAGGGAAATATAGATATAGTAGGGAAATGTAGATATAGCAGCTACTCCTGTTGTACGCGTATGGTTTAACTCGTGGGTGTTCGAAATGTCCCCGGTCTCAGTGTTTCCGTCCTCGGCTTGCTAGCAAAGAAATGAGAAGATGGTAAGCAGCGGCTGATATTACTTACTTTATACACTAAAGCACAGATCATGAAGTTCTCAAAGGAAAAAAAAAGGTAAGCATTAATTAAGATGGGTGTTTGTCAAAGGATATCGTGACTAATAGTACTCCGTTTCATTCATTACAAGTTGCGGCACATCTCTCATGCCCAGCAGCCATTTCCCCCTTTTACAACTTCTCAATCTGCGACTCGTGGATATCTCTCTTCTCGTACTGCGCCGCTGAGCGAGCCTCAACAAGAGCAACAAGGCCAACCTCCTCCTGCACCTCTCTCATCAGCCGGGCGTCAATCTCGCCAGTGCGGCTCTTGAACACGCGGTCCATGTCCTCCAGCGTGGCGTTCTTGGTCTCGGGGAGGAAGAACCAGACGGCAAAGATGCCCACGACGAGGAAACCGGCGAAGAAGATGTAGGTTCCCCAGGCCCAAGCCTGAAGCATGGGAGGGACGAAGAAGGCAATGGCGAAGTTGTTGAGCCAGTTGCTCATGGCGCCGATGGAGGCACCCTTGGCTCGGATGGAGAGGGGGAAGATTTCAGAGACGAGAGTCCAGGAGACGGGGCCCCAGGTAGCTCCGAAACCAGCAATGTAGACCCAGATAAGAGCTAGAAAGAATGCTAGTTAGCTGCATGTCCTTTTTCATTTTGGGTGCTGGAAAAAATTGTCAACTTACCAACTGCTACCCAACCAGCAGCGACGTGGTGAGGCCAGTCGTGGCCGAACTTGGCAACGATGATACCAACAATGACCATGCTGACAGCCATGACAATGGAGCCAACGAGCAGCATGGGCTTTCGTCCGACCTTGTCAATGATCAACTGCAAATATCGAGTCAGTTAGCTGTTCATACAATACAGGTATGATATGAAGACTTACCATGGCGGGCACAGTGCTGACGATGAAGACAACTCCGGTCACACCAGTTGCCAACAGAGCGGTGGTGCCTCCAGTCAAACCCAAAGTGATAAAGATGTTGGTGGCATAGTAAATGATGGCGTCAATTCCACTCCACTGCTGGAAGAACATGATGAAGAAACCAGTCAATACTCGCTTGATGTTGTCCTTGGAGTTGAGGCACATGGCATATTGCGCAAACTGTTCAACAAAAGCATTGCTCTTCTTGCTCGCCAGCTTGGGCAGGTCGCGCTCAAAGACTCGCTTCTCGAAGACGCTCTCGGCCTTGATCTCGAGGTACTCGATCTGGACAAGCTCATCGTCGACGGGCAGCTTTCGCATCCAGGCCATGGTCTTCTTGGCCTCCTCGTCGCGGCCAACCTTGACAAGCCATCTAGGTGAGAAGGGCATAAACCAGATACCAATGGCGAGGGCAACCGCGGGAATTCCCTGGATGATGGAAGGCAGTCTCCAAGCAAGGTTTGTCTGGCCCTCGCCGGTTCCACCAATAAAGTTGCTGCAGTATCCGACCCAGAAAGAAAGCATGATACCGAGAATAGTGGCGAACTGATAGAAGGACACCAACAGACCTCGCATCTCGGGTGCAGAAAGCTCAGCGTTGTAAAGAGGACCGACACCACTGAAAAGACCAACACCGAGACCAGTGAAGAATCGGCCGGCATACAGGAGTGAAGAGACGCCCTCGTGGGCACCGACGTAGAGGTAGCTACCCAGGATGACCCAGAGACAGGCGATGAACATGGTGTACTTTCGGGAGATGATCTCGCCCAGGACACCGGCTGACAGAGAACCAACGATACCTCCCAGTTGGAGGACTGATGTCAGCCAGCCGGTAGCTGAAGACGAGCCGACGACAGCAGGGAAGTTATCCTTGAAACGGGTCATAACCAGTGACTGGCCTAGGACACCCTGCTGGTAACCATACTCGAAACCACCCAATCTGTAAACAAAATCACAGCCAGTCAGTATATATTTATATATAGGAACAGTCAAAGTCGGCCAGAAAGATGATTGATCAAAACTCACGATGCAAAAAAGGCAATGAAGAGGACCTTGGGGTTGTTCCGCAGAGACTGCCACATCGTCTTCTGGGCCTCATTGACACGTCGTGCCGGCTCCACGGCAGCAACGCCGTTGGGAGCAATCTCAATATCCGTAGAATCGGTGGACATTGTGAAAGTCTTGGTCTGCTGGGGTATATAGCTTGAAGAAGCTGGTTGAGGGGAGGAGGTTCGAGTCAAGTCAAAACAAAAGGGTGGGAGAAGCCCCGGATTTAAATGCAGCCCTCCCATACTCCGGATTTTCACCCTGTTTACCCCATGTTTCCCATATTTTAAACTGCCACCTCGTGGTTGCGAAAATCTGGAGCCCCCCATACGAATCATGTCCCGGCCATCAGTGGGGAAGGGCGAGCAAACCCGCGTGTTCTCGAGGAGAATCTGGGACAGCCGCGGGGGGTCGTAGCCTCGTGCCCCTGATTTGGGAATAGCTTCGCCCGCGCTGCGAGTGCCGAGCGGCATCCCGATTGGCTGCGCTGCACTTCGGCTGTTGCCCGTGGCCTTGCATGTGGCGATGGCTTCACTAGGGCGGCTAAAGAGGGCCATGTCGGCCGCCAGTCCCGTTGCGGCAGTGTAGCCTACGAGAATACGCGCTTTTCGATGCTTGTCGCCATCCTCATGCTGACATGGGGGGAGCCTTGACTGACTCGATGCGACGCTCATGTCATGTGCCCGGCGCAGAGAAACTAGGAACTAGAAACTCGAACCTCAAACCACCGCCATTGAAGAAAAACGGGTGCTTTGTTCCGCAAACACGGGCAATTCGTGCCGTTAGTTTTGCTGCTAGCCCCGCGCCTCTGGACGTTGGCCGGGTTTATTATTTTGAATTGCGGAGAGAAGCGAAAGCTCTGGCTCTCCAAATATCTGGATTTGATCGATCCCCTTGTCCAAAGGTTCCACTTGAGCTGCTCACCCGAATGTTCTCCAAAATTTCCACGTGGAGAGCCGAAATTTTTTATTCTTTCCTTGTTTTTACCAAATTAAAGTGAATACGAATCGTTAGTGGTTCGATTCTATTACTTCATCCATTTGTCTAGCTGGTGGATCTTGTTCTCTTCTCAGCCCCCAAAACCGCATCTGACCGAATTTACTTACTCTAGCACAACCCAAAAGTCACGCCAGGAATCCTTGATATCAGACCAGGCGGCAGGGAGGTGGACTCCGGGCAAGCAGACAAAGCAGGGAAGAAGAAAGAAAGAAGAAAAAAATTCAAAGCCAATAATCACACCCACACCCAATGGCCACTGGCAATGGAAGATCCAACGACTAACCATGTTGACGGGGACGCCTTCATGTCCCCGACCTCGCTCTCTCCCTTTGACGATTACGCTGCCAACCCCAGATATATCGAGCTTCAGGAAGAGCTGCGAGGACTGCTCTTTGCCGGAGTATCGAGTCTCGACCCGAGCAAGAGCGCAACTCCCGAGCCGGCCGATGAGGCAGACAATCATGACCGGGCGTCGGTGCCGTTTTCAAAGAGCCTCGACTTCTCGCGGGTGTCCATCCCCAAGATGAGGCTCGTCAAGTATCTCAAAAACTGGGTGATCGAGTGCTCCCCGTACCTCGACAAGTTCGACGAAGCCCGCCACTTTGGCATCCAGGTGCCCCTGTTGGCACAGAGCTCGCCCGGCCTGTTCTACGCCGTGCTCGCCTTTTCGGCGCGACAGATGGAGAGAAAGGCCTGTCTGGAGAAGAGCTACGACAGCCTCGAGCTGTACCAAGAGAGCATCCGGCTGCTGGCACCCGGATTGCAGGCCAAAGATCCCAACATGCTCGTCACGGCGTGCATCCTGGCCGTGCTAGAGCTCATGTCCGGCAGTCCTCGTAACTGGAGGCGACACATTGAGGGCTGTGCCTCGCTCTTTGCCTTTTACGAAGTCACTGGCTTCTCGGGCGGTCTCTTGCAGGCCGTCTTCTGGTGCTACGCTCGCATGGAGCTGTGCGGCGCCATCATCTCCGGCGGCGCAGAGAGCACCGTCCTCAGCCTGGACAAATGGGTTCCCCCCGTGCCCGAAGGGCTCGGCACGTCCAAATCGCAGGCCGAGGACTTCGTCAAGAGCATCTTCTACCAAAAGGGCCGCGAGACGCCCGATATGCACGCCAACTGGGCCGTCTACCTCTGCGCAAAGGCCTGCGATCTCATGTACCGCCAAGTCAGGCTCATCGAGCTGGGCGAGCCCGACGAGACGGACGACCGGCCTTTCATCGACCGATGGCGCCGCCTCTGGTCTGAGCTGCAGTTCTGGCGCGACACGCGACCAAAGTGCCTCCTGCCCATCATGACGACGGAGGCCAGCGAGAGCCAAATCTTCCCCATCATCCTCTTTGCCCACTGGGCCGCCATTTCCAGCAACCAGCTCTACCACGCGGCGTGTATAGTCATGCTGGAGATGAGGCCGCCTGGCGAGACGTTGCCCAACACGCTCGAGTACTCGGCCGTCTGGCATGCCCAGCGGGTGTGTGGCATATCGTGGACGAACCCCCACCGCGGCAACTTGATCAATGCGATCCAGCCTCTTTACATTGCAGGCAGGCTGTTGACGCATCCGAGAGAGCATCTCGAGGTGGCTCGGCTGTTCAAGATCATCGACAGAACGACGGGGTGGGGTGCCATATGGCGGCTGAAAGACTTGGAAGCGGAATGGGGGTACGAGTCAGGAGAGATTTTAAGCATGATTTGATACCCGGACATTTATCATGCACAGCATGGATTGATGAAGCATACGAAACGGCATGAGATCGTATATGAGGCAACCTTTGAATGTATATAAAGAAACGCCATGTATGACACTGAACCTTACCCATTTACATAACCCTATCTTACATGTACATAATAATTGATTCCATTATACCATTCTTAACAATCCCTTCTTTTGGTTTAGTCCTCGGGGGCTCTCGCACAGCCGGGAACGAACCAGTAATTCCCACTGAACACTGAGGTTGCCAGCAAGAAAGAGAGGAGGCTATAGACACCCGCGTTCTCAAAGCTCTCGAGGCCTCCTCTTGCTGACACCATGGTCCTTGCGGCATGGGCATGGGTAAATGAGACGTCGCTGTGACCCTCAAAGTACTGCGACATGCATGGATTAGCAGTTGCTCCGCAGGTTTTGCCAGCTCCGCCGACAACGGTGTGATACGAGATACCGACTTACCGCTTCTGAACACAACTGCATAGCCAACGTAATGGTCTGATAGGTCGGCCGCTCTTCACCCTCGATCGCCTTCTTCATCATCTCAATACAAGCAAGCCGGTATGATTCTACCTTTAGATAACACTTGGCTGCCTCTTCCGGGTCTTTCGTGTTGAGGGCGCGCCTGTGATAGGCTATGTAGAAAATACAGGCGAGGAGGCTAGGATATTTGATGGCAAAAGGAACATAGGATGATTTCATGCGCTTCATGACGGGAGCGACCTGGTCGCGGGGGAAGCAGATTTCATAGCCATACTTGAGAACCCAATCCAGGTCTTCATAGTTGTAGATAAGGTCAGCGCATGTTGGTACCCGATTAAGCAGTATATGAAAGTAAAACCAGAAGCAGTCCACAATATCGGGGCACCGTGACATGTAGGTATGCACCCATCATGTACGAGTACATGGTAGTGCAGTGGGTAAGGTAGCAATAGGAAATACTCCACAGGCAGATCGGCGAAGGGAGCGATAGGACACGGTACATGTACTCGTACATGAAGAAGGGGGATGAAGTGGTGTTAGGTGATTGGTGTTGGTGATTGATGTTTACACTTACAGAAATTAAACGTTGCGTATTCGTCATCCGTCAAATCCCAGGCAAAGGCCCCGTTCCACACATCCCTCCTCGCATCACCAATCATCTGTCTCGGGCAAGGCACCTCCGCATTCCGATCCAGGGCTGCTCCCGTCTTGGGTGCAATTCTCCGAAACCCCCGGGACAGCGCCCCCTCCTTTTCATCGAGAAACGAAGACTGCGGGAGCCGTGCTCGAACTGGCAGTGCGACCGCCTTCTTTGTGGAGGTGGAGTAGTCCGGGCTCTCGGACCGGGCGGGCAATTCCGCAGCCACGGCTGAAGTTGCAGATGCAGATGCAGATGATGAACAGCAGGCCTTGCCGCCGGTCTTGCATGACGCCTTGCGCTGGCGGCGCCGGGCATGGGAGTCCTTGGCTACGTGAGACCGGATCTGGCTGATGCGTTTGGCGGAGGTAGATTCACTGGGGTGAGCTGTGTTGATGAATTGGAGCTTGATTACGGATGAGCTGGGTTTGATGCCGGTGGTTGCGGCGGGGGAGGAGTGGACGGTCGAGCTGCTGCTGGTAGAGGACCGTGCTGACCGAGGAATAGGCGGCCTGGTGATGGTAAGCGGTTGATGCAGCATGTCGTCAATATTTTCGTCCACTCTTTGGATAGAATTATGTATCATGTCCGGAGTCTTTCGTCACGAAGCTGGCAGAGATACTCGGCTCCTGGAGGAAGACCAAGTGGGAAGGTGTAGACCGGTAGATATGTCTGGCTGGGCTTGCTAGGGGCTTACCCGCAGCCATTAATTCACTCGTACTGCAAGAGAAATGTCAGAAGCCACTGGAAATAGCGTATGAATAAGCTTAAAGGAGCGTCACCTGTGATGTTTCGCCAGAGTTGAGGTTGACCGGGATGGCGATGTGGAAATCATAAGTACCGAGTTAACCGGGGCTGCGGTTCCGGGGTTGAGCCAATCACGGGAGCTCAACTGAAGAGCTGCAAATTCCTAAACGGGACATGGGTCTCCACTACCTACACCCCACAAGCATCTATTTTGTTAGCTCGGTACATAATGCCACTTGTACAGTACCTAATCAACAACTGTTTTTAATAAGGTAAATAAGTTCCTATACTTCGATACATAGTGATCGGCTTGTACCTCGCAAATATTGCAAATAACACCTGATAACGCCTTTTCGCCAGCAACAAAGCCCATTTCTAATCGTTATTCATTCGGATGGTATCGTATTTGGTTTTTATGGCCTTTGGAATAGTATCTTCTTTTTGACTCTGAAGTAGCTTGTCTCTAGAAATAAATAGAAAAGGTACTTCTGCTGATCGTTACCGGTTACGTTGCTCGTACCTACGAAGTGCGAAGCTAACAAAGTAGATGCTTGTGGGGTGTATTAAGGCCACTAACCCCCGGCTGACGAGTAGCGGTATAGGTTACTTGATGTTAGGCAAGACTCTGGCTAGAGATTGCGGTACCTGTACCTCATGTTGGTGATGCTTGTCAAAGATCCTAGATTGTTGCATCCCCAGCGTATAAGTACAAGGCATTTGACGCCTCCTCGTCTCGCCGAATACTGGACGAGTTGTCTCACTTTTGCCTCCCGCAACCATAATCAAAGCAACACAAGACATCAGCTCGGTTACCACTAGAAACAATGATTGAATGACTCGGCACGTAAAGCCGCTCGCTTCGTCGTCAGCACAGCAAAAACGAAAGCGAAGCCGCAATTCTCCATCATTCCCACGCCACACATCCAGCCGCTACCCGAAACCAGAATAGCCGCGCTGCTGCTCCGTCTAGAAGTCTCAGGATCCCATTCCTTCGCTCAGGAGTCTCAATGCAAGGGGTCTAAGGACCAAAGGCGGTCGGCAGAGCCGATGTTTGTCCGCGAGGCATCCGTGGCGCAGCGGCAGATGCTTCGCAAGCATTGAGGCGGCTTGCAGGAATGCGGTTGGCCAAAAGAACACCGCCGAAAGGCTTATATCGTCAGTGCCTGTGCCTCTACGCAACTGACTGGGCTGTGACGTAACCGGCATAGCCACTAAACACACATCACACACTCACACCAGCAGTCGTGCAAAACAACAAATAAATCAAGGTTTCGCCTCGCTGATTCCAGTCTAAAAACCACTGACTCGCCATTGCTTCGTAATACCAAGCAGGTGCACTATCATTTCATCCTCTAGTCATCCTCTAGTCATGGGAAAAAGAAGCGAAAGTGAAAGCGGCTCAAAGCCGGAGCCGGAAGAATCTCACGGCGCACCGGCTGAGCTTCCGCAAGAGGTGATCCCCTTCGACCCGGTGCCGACATACGAAGAGTCGCGATCAGGGCCGTCAGATTCGGCCTCACTTTCCGTCTCCCATTCACTCTCTGCCACAGTCTCGGCATCAACACCGCAGCCGCCGGCCGGAACCTCAGCCTTGGCGCCAACCGTTACCTCACCATTTAATTTCCCTACCGATGGCAAAGGCAAAGACGGCTCCGTGTATGCTCCTCCACCCGTCTACAAGGTTGGGTCGTCCAGTAGCAGCTCCAGCGCCGCCCGAACCATTGCCTTTCCTCAGATCAAACCGGATCCAGACTCGCCTTTCCTGGTGGCTTATGCCCCTGTTCTTCTCAGCTATGGCATCACCGAGGAGACCTGGAGGTCGTTTCTGACCACTATCTCGGCCTTCCTGACGGCCACCATATCAGATCGCGCTCTATCACATGCCACTGATGTAGCTGCTCACATTGGCCAAAATCCCAAAAACTTGGGCAGAAACGTTGCTGCGCATGCCAAGTCCATTGGCAGGAACGTGTCGGACAATGCCAAACGGGGCAACATCATAGGCGCTGCCATGGGCCTCATCGGCGGCACCATCTCTCTGCCAATATCAACGGCCCTGGGCGTCGTGGGCACCACTCTTTCGCTCCCTGGCCAGGCCATTGGTGCCGTGACCAAGAGGCCGAGAACCCCCCAAGAGAGAGCCGCGACGTATGCGGCCGTTGCAAACGAAGAGTGGCTGCACATGCGCGGCTTGCACGCACATCTATTTGATTCCGCTGGATTGGCTCATCATTTGGGGATGCCGCTGGATACTTTGTTAAGTTTGGCTTGGGAGACTAAGGAGAGCGATGCTGGAAGACAGATGAGGGCGCTGGAGCCGCATATTGCTGGGCTCGATGTTGACGAGGGGGCGATGTTGCAACTGAAGACTCAGACGTTGTGGCTGGTATTGATGCCTGGAAAGCAACCCTCTTCAAGTTGAGTAGGTCTGTGGAAGAATAAGTGACGCCGTATCAGTGCTGTCGAAAGACGGCATGTGCGTCAATTACCGAGGCAGCTGGCGGAGCGTGGAGTAATGGGTTTCTTATTAGTAGGGCAAAGGATATGGTTACATGTAGTCGATTCTTTTCAGGACAGATCGATGTCCAAAACCTTGATTATAGAAGCACAAGCAATGAATAATGGATTTTAGAATGGCATTGAAAACAGGTGTGAACGATATTGCAGCATCTCGGTGTGGTGTAATGCTATATGTAGCTTTCATATTGTGTGAGCAGTTCCTCTTGTACGGTCTTCAGTTACCCTGAAGCCATTTGAGGATATGTACGGAGTACTCAGCAAGCTATCTAACTTAGGATTATCAATTACTTTCTGCATATATTTGCAAAATTGTTGCTTCTTAATTCTCGGCATATTCCAATCAAGTCGACTCAGGGATATAACCCCAGCAATTGCGTGATAAAAAAGCAACATGGAATTTAGAGCTGCTCCCGGAGCGCCAACCGCGCTACACAAAGTCAAATCATCTGTTGGGATATATCAGGAGAATAAAGAATCTTTCGATCGTATAATGAAAAATATCAACCATGGGAAAAAAAAACACAGATAAAAAATCTCCTGACAATTCTACTAATTCACAATGAGAAAACTTGCCACTCTGAAGCTGCTGTGGAGTCGGTGATACGACAGACAAGCCGGGCGTTGCATCAAATCCCCGGCGGCCATCATACGAGGAATATACGGCGGAAAGCGCTGTTGGGCCGCTCCACGTGGGACGGGCTCCAGTGAGAACTCTAAGCTTGTGCTCGCTATCTACGGGTATCTATCACATCTCAACTCAACTATGGCGAGCTATTTTTTTTTTTTTTTTAAATCCTTTCAAAGCTGGGAGTATTTTTAGCGGGAAGCAGCAATTCTTTACCCGACTCGCTCACGACTATTCTCTTTTCCTCTTATTTTCAGGAAATTTTGTTTAAAAAAAAGAAAAAGGAAAAAAGAGGAATTATTTTATAAAGAATATGATTGAAGAAGCGCCCCCCGCCGTCAGGGACGATGCGCCGCCAACCGACTCAAAGACCCACGATGTCGAGGGTGTCGTCGAAGAAACCGCGGATACCCGCGTTTTGGTGAGACATTGAGCAAAGTCTTCTGCGATGGCGTCAAACTTGTGCTAACAACTGCAATGACAGACGAAACTCGGATACAAGCCCGTATGTTCAAAGGCCTTTACTTTCCAAACTTTTATTAGTTTTGCCGTTTCAAGTGTGACCGGAAAATCTCACATGAGGTTGTTTTGCAGGTGCTTCATCGAACCTTCAACTTGTTTCACAACTTTTCAACCACCTTTGGTATGCATCTCACCCAACTCCAACAGACCAAACAAGAATTATCAAAAGATCAATAGCTCACACTCATAAACAGCTGCATTGTACTTTATCGGCGGTGTCCGCGTCACCTTTTCAACCGGCATCGCCGCCGGCGGCAATCTCGCCTACTGGTGAGACTCACCCCCCTCCTCCTCACCCTCCTCCTCCTCACCCTCCTCCTCATCCCCCCCCTCCCCATCGCGATGACAGCCTCGTCTTGTTACATGTACTAACGGTGATTCTCTCCTCAACAGGACAAGCTTCATCGTGACGTGCGTCTTCAGCTTCATCAGCGCCGCCGTCATTGCCGAGATTTGCTCGTCGCTGCCGCTTGCTGGGTCCATCTACCTCTGGGCGGCTGAGGCTGGCGGACCTCGATATGGACGCCTGTTAGGGTACATTACGGCCTGGTGGTCAACTTCAGCATGGACAGCATTTTGCGCAAGTTGGTTTTAGATTCTTGATTGAGAATGAGTTGAAGAGTGCTGATAAGAATTACCGCAGGCAACACGCAGGGAGCTGTTAATTATATGCTGGCGGTATGTCTTGTCAACTTCGATACCGCCTGGTGGCGACATAGAACTAACAACTGAGTGAATAGGAAATTGTTGTCTTCAACCTTGATTTCCCTTCAGATCCCTCTGATGTCAAGTTCCGTGCCGTCCAGTGGATTTGCACCGAAGTCCTCCTCGCTCTCGCAGCGATCTGGAATCTTCTTCCCCGTGAGTACATATCTCTACGCTCCTCTCATTCTCATTTCCTTTAAACCATAAAGTCACATAAATCAAGAACTTACACGTCCCAAACAGCTAAATACTTCAAATGGATCTTCTACCTCTCCACTGGCTTCGTCCTCCTCGACTTCGTCTTAAACATGATCTGGCTGCCAATCGGCACGGCCCGAACACTTGGTTTTAGGTCCGCCCATGATGCTTTCATGAGTACCTATAATGGTACTGGGGCCTCTCCCGGCTGGAACTGGTGCCTCTCATATCTCGCCACCGCCGGCATCCTCATCGGCTACGACGCCTCTGGCCACGTCGCCGAGGAGACTCGCAATGCCAGCGTGACTGCGGCCAGGGGCATCTTCTGGAGCACCGTCGTCAGCGGGCTTGGCGGCTTCGTCGTTGTTATCCTCTTTCTCTTCTGCACTGTAAGTTCTATACTATGTCCCATTGAATACAGGAAATCATGAGCTATGTTAGCATCTGACACTCAACTTCTTCAAAGCCCGACCCAGATACCCTCTTCTCCTTCGGAAGTGTTCAGCCATTCGTTCCCCTATACGCCGTGATCCTCGGGCAAGGCGGCCACATCTTCATGAACGTAGTCTGCATTGTCGCCCTGTGGTTTGTATGTGTAACCCCCCTTTTAGCATCTGTTCTTCGCTCCGTAGATTCTCACGCTCACCCTTTTCACGATAGAACACCGCCATCGCCGTCCTTGCTGCGTCACGCCTCGTCTTCGCCGTCGCCCGAGACGGTGTCCTGCCCTGGTCATCCTGGGTATCCAAAGTCGTCGACGGTCAGCCACGCAACGCCGTCATCGTCGTCTGGGTGGTTGCCTCCATCATTACTTGCACCATCTTGCCCTCTCCGGTAGCCTTTACCTCTCTCGTTTCCGCCGCCGGTGTTCCCTCAGCCGCAGCCTACGGGCTTATCTGCCTTGGCCGGCTCTTCCTCACACCAAAGACGTTCCCCAAGCCAGCATGGAGCCTTGGTCGCTGGAGCAAACCCTTTCAGGCAATTTCCGTTCTGTGGAACGGCTGGGTTGTTGCTGTGCTTTACTCGCCGTATGTGTTCCCTGTCACGGGCGATACCTTTAACTATGCGCCCGTCATCATGGGCGCCGTGACCATCTTTGCCATTGTGTCGTGGTGGATCATTCCGGAGGATAGGTGGCTTCCCAGTCAGCGTATAAAGGAGCAGCTGCTGGCAGGAGAGTCGGCCGATGAAGAATGATTTGAAAACTCCTGAGAGGATGTTGATTGCGATCAAGATGGGCGGGGCGTAGTGAGTGTGCATCTAATATAGATACCCAGTAGATAGATAATGGACTTGTTTGAATTGGCAGACTGTTGCATAGATATTGCCCTTTATGAAGAGTGCCAAGGAGAGGTCAGAAAAAGTGAGACCGCAAAGTAAATAAGTACATATATTCATTCAGTAATATAAGCACTTCATCAACTCATTGAGGAGTGCTTTTGTAGAGGAACGCCTACTAGTGTCCAACCAGTATACGAATTTTACTATATGAATATAATAGCAATTACCAGAGAAATATGAATACAATAGCAGCTACTAAAGAAATATAAATATAGTAGTAAGGTAGTTACTAGGGAAATGTAGATAGAGGAGCTGCTTCCCTTATAGGCGTATAATTTAACTAGTGGGTGTGAGAAATCTCCCCGGTCTCGGTTTTTCTGTCCCCCGCTTGAGTGGTTATACACGAGTTGTCACCATTGCGGAATATTAGTTATAACGGATATCTTTTAAACTATCACTAACATCTTCGCTATGATGGATATCTCAACTACCGCTTGATATCAACAATGCCGTACAATCCATCCCATACATAAAAAAAACAATGGTAACCACCAGTCCCAAAACGCCAAACATCACTTTTTCTAATCCATTACTCGAATCAAAAAAAGAAAAAAAGAAATCATGGAGACAAGAAGAAAAGATCGTGGAGAGCCGCTTAAGCCCACCAGTCACCCTGGTCGTGCATGGCCTCAGCGACCTTGACGAAGCCAGCAATGTTGCTGCCGGCAACCAAGCTGGGGAGCTCGCCTTCCTTGGCAGGAACGTACTTCTGCGCAGTCTCGAGACCGGCAAGGAAGGCGTTCTTCATAATGTCCTTGAGCTTGTCGTCGACCTCCTTCTCAGTCCAGGTGAGGCGCTGGCTGTTCTGCGCCATCTCCAGACCAGAAACGGCAACACCACCGCAGTTGGCGGCCTTTCCAGGAGCATACCAAACAGCAGCCTGGCCCTTGTCCTTCCTCTGGGCCTCAAACAGGTCGATGGCCTCCTGAGTACAACCCATGTTGGATCCCTCAGCAACAACCAAGACGCCGCCAGCAACGAGGGCCTCGGCCTCAGCCTTGTTGATCTCGTTCTGGGTCGCCGAGGGCAGCGCAATGTCCACCTTGCCGACGTGGATCCAAGGCCTGGCGCCGTGGTAGTACTTGAACTTGTCGCCGTACTGGAAGTCCGTCAGGGGCCGTCGCTCGGCCTTGAGCGCGGCAATCTCATTGATGTGCTCCGGCGTGAAGGATCCGCTGTCGGGGGCGACGAGCGCGCCGTTGGAGTCGGATAGCGAGACGACGGTGGCGCCAAGTTCGATGCACTTAAGAGCAGCATATTGAGCGACATTTCCAGAGCCGGAGATGGCGACACGCTTGCCGGCGAGAGAGCCCTTGCCGGCGTGCTGGAGCATGTGCTCGACGTAGTAGACGAGGCCGTAGCCGGTAGCCTCTGTTTTCAAATCTCGTCAGCAACACAGATCTTTCTCTCTCTCTTCTCTTGTATTGGAGGTAAGAAGAAGAAACTTACCAGGTCGAATCAAACTGCCAGCCCAGCTCAATCCCTTTCCGGTCAGGACACCCTCAAACTTGTTCCTCGCCTGGCGGTAAGCGCCAAACATGTATCCAATCTCGCGGCCAGAGACACCAATGTCACCAGCGGGAACGTCGGTATCGGCGCCAATGTGTCGAGACAGCTCGCGCATAAAGGCCTGGCAGAAACGGCGGATCTCGTTGTCGGACTTGCCCTTCGGATTGAAATCGGAACCACCTTTCCCTCCTCCCATTGACAAACCGGTCAGAGCATTCTTGAAGATCTGCTCAAATCCAAGAAACTTGAGACTATAGCCTTCTTGTCAGCTCACATGTTCTCGTCTAAAAACAAGACAAGAAGAAAAGCAGACTTACATGGACAGGTTGACGGTAGGGTGGAATCGAAGACCGCCCTTGTATGGGCCGAGGGCAGAGTTGAACTGCACACGGTATCCCCGGTTGACGCGGAGCTGGCCCTTGTCGTCCTCCCAGGTGACGCGGAACTGAATAACTCGCTCGGGAATGGCGGCGACCTGCAGAGCGGTGCGGTATTCGGGGTGCTCCTTGAAGAGGCTGCTGTCCTCGAGGGTGCTGGCCAGCTCTGTGGTGGGATGTGTTAGTCTCGTATAGAAGACTCGATTTGTTGCTGCATCGAGTTTTGCTGTTCATAGAGGGAAAACTCACCCTTGTAGGCCTGCTCGAATTCGGGCTCGGAAGGGAGGTTAGACATCTTGATGTGAGTGAGTGTGTATCGGGCGTCGGTAATCGGTATAGAGTTGATGTGACGAGTCTATGTATGTATTTTGTGTCGCGTGCTTCAAAGCCTCTCTAAGAACAATATCTATAGCAAGAGTTGCAAGACCCGGTAATCAAGAAATAAAAGAAGAAGAGAGAAAAAGCCAAACATTTCTACCGCGGGAACCAAGCTGCTCTTATATAGACTGTTATCTTCGCCTCCCTCCCAAAAAGCCAAGACCCAAAAGTTTCGCCATCTCGGCCAAACTCAATGGCCAAGAAACTCCATCATCGCTCCTTCCCCCCATCCCCATTGCACCCCCATGGCACGTTACGTCTCTCGCCAAATAAGAAAAATATTAGAAAGCCACAGGTTGGCGCTCCGATAGTCGCTCAGATGGGCTTGCTTAGGTAGATGAGATTAGATTGCGAGAGGCGAAGGGGGGGCGTCAGTCTATGACGCTGCTCGACAAACACCATAGAAAGGAAGAAAAAACACCCGAGATCTTTTCTCAACACGGTAAAACAGACAGAAAGGGACATCATCAATAATCGCTCACGGGGAAATAAGAAAGAATACGCCCCACGCCCCCAAAAAGCGCCATTTAATACCAAAGGGCTGAATATCCCGTCTGGTCTCATAATGAGCGACTCGCCCGATGTACAAACAGTAGTGTCGGCAATATCAACTGGAATCAAATCACTAACACGGGTGTGTAAGGAGATTCACGCTCGGTCCTATCAAATCAATAAAGTAAAGCATATCGATAATGAAATACAACCAACCAAAGCGAATCAAGGCAAAGCGTCAAACAAACCGACTATCATCTCCAGCTATCAATCCCTATCCGAGCGACCTCGCCGTTCTTGATTGGCCGCCGCCGCGCTGCCCGTTTGAAGATTCAATTGCGTCGCCGCATCGCCGCCGGCCAATCGTAGACTTTGGCTAAGATCCAAAGCCCGCCGTTACCGGCATGCGGGAAGCACGCGAGCTAGTGAAAAGCGAACGATGATGCAGCCGAAAAATCAGAAGCTAGTTCGATGCAAGGGTAGCGATTGGCTTAAGAAGTGCGGTTTGACATGTGCTTCAGTCTTGCAAGACATTTTTGATGATACGAATTAGAAGAGCCTACCTATTTACACGTGTAATATTGAATTACACTCTTATCTATATATAACACAAAATATACTGGAAGCAAACAAGATTGAGCCACGCATGCCACAATTCCACAAAGCCCAATAAGCCCAACCAAAACGCCCCTATCAAGAAAACAAAAAATCGAAAAATATAGTCCCCATAATTTAGACATTGCCTGCTTCACACCACCATTCCTACAATATAATATACAATACTACCGAACCCAGCCATTGTGCCTCAATGCAGCATTGCACAATAAAAGCGACATTAGTCAGTCACCACTGTCACTGTCAGTCCTCGTACAAATCAATTCAAATCAATCAATCTCCCCGTTCCGGTTTCTCCCTACACCCACCAAACCCATCACCACCAAAAAACGCCCTGCGGTATCGGAGCTCACCGTCAAACACATCAAACCCAGATCACAATCTGACAACGCCAAGCGACACTTTCTCAGCTCTAGTCGGCCCTCCTAGTCTCGGGGCGACTACCCGCAACAATTAATTGCCTGCATGGATTGCCGTTATTTCGAGCCGCGGTCTCGGAATAACTAGGCTCTGCAATCCCTCTCACCGAACGTATATACGCTGCTCTCTCGGCGATGTCAGGAACCCCATTTCTTTTGTTTTTGGTTTTGCAATTGAATTGTGCAATGCTAATACTTGGACGTAACTGACTCTATCTTCTCCCTGATGATACGCTGTCCCGACAAATCAACTTGCGATATACATGATCCATAGTCGTACATCGTCCCTCCACATTACTGACGCAAAACGGCATTGCAGAATCATGAAAGCAATCACGGCGATATACCATGAACCCCCACGCATATTAGTCCATACATATCGTAGACATACACATACAAGTACGCATGCTTCGCACTCGCTCCAGAAAACGCCATCCAATGATGGATACATACAAATACAGCTATTCTGCTGTCGGGCCCTTTTCGTCTGACCCCCAAAATACCCTGAAAAATAATAAAGCAAAATAAGTTGCATCATCGTGCAGTTCCCCACCCAAACCCCCATTCAAGCCTCTCACCAGATGGCGGCTTGGTCTGCATCAAATCTGGAGAGCTCCTTGCCTGCGTCCTCCAGATCCTTCTTGGCCTTCATTCGCATGTAAAAGATGGGGCAGTCCTTGCTGCTGCAAATGACTTCACAATGCATGCTACCCTGGCATCTTTGGCATTGAGTCCACAGCCGTCCGAACCGCACCTCAAGGTCCGATACTCGGTCCAGGGTTTTGTTGTACAGCTCTCCCACGCGAGGTGCGCAGTCACTGCATACCGCGCCGGCACTCTCGTGCTTGCCCGTGAGCGGCTTCTTGCATCCCATGCACGTCTGCGTCTTCTTGGCAAACTTCATCAGACCACCCACCGTGGGGGCCGCCACCGAGATGGTACGCGTGTGGTCTCCCGTCAGCAGAGATTTGGCCTTTGTCTCGCCTAGGATGGGCTCAAAGATTCGTCCGAGTGGCTTCGCTAGCTGGTTGTCCAGGTAGTACTTGGTGTCGATCGGCACGTTGTTCTCCAGCACGTAGATTGGATCCTCCGACTTTTCAAAGTTTTTGGCTCCCGCCGCTCCCCTTACCATGACATACGCCACTCGATCGCCAAGACCAGGCGCCGAGCCGGCATCGCGCTTCTTCATCCTCTGTGCGAGTTCGACGTGGGCTTGCTTGGCTGCGTAGTCTTCCTTGGTCAGGGCCTTTGTGATGACCAGTTTTGACATGTCAACCTTGTTCTGTAGCAGATCTGCAATTGTGCCCTTGACGTAACTGTTTTGGGAGACATTAGCCATCCTACCCCCTTAATCATACAATTGCATTTATTTCACTTACTCTTGTGCACCTTGGACGTCTCGGTCGATGAGAATCATTCGCAAGACCTTTTCAATGACAGTTTGTGCCAGTAGGCAGTTGTCACGCCGCACCGTTTCGAGACCCTTGGTGTCCATCTTGTCGTACTTTTCCGTCCTTGTCCAGTATAGTCCGGCATATCGCTTCTTGTTGATGAGGAGGTATGGGAAGTAGACTTTTTCGAATTCCAGCTTGATGGGCTTCAAGAACTTGGCCGACACGAATTTAGAGGCTTCTTCACCGAGCTTCATCGCCTCTGCGAGATCCTTCGTTCCAAACTTTACCATGACGGAATCGGTATCACCGTAAATGACCTGAGCATCGTGACTGTAGCCGTTTGCAATGGTGTATTTCATCTCCACCTCCTTCTTCGTCTTCTCAATCATCTGACGGCCGAAACTGGTGGTACTACTTGCAATAGCCAGACAAGGAAGCTTTCCTGTCGTCGCACCCGTCAAACCGTAGACAGAGTTGGCGCTGACTTTCAGCGCCAGCTGTCTACCGTTCAGCACGGCCTTCTTGAAGGGATCCGTCTCTTGGGCTAGCTCTCGCTTCGCCTGTTTTCTGGCTGATAGCAATTCCTCTAGAATCTGAGCGAGTAGACCCTTGCGCTTTGCGGCCGTAACGAAGGAATCTCCGTTGGGGGTGACGATGTAGTCGACGTCCTTTTGTAGCTTGAATCTCTCAACATCTCCGGGTCTTAGCAAGGTCGTGTAGCATAGGTTGTGTGCCTGAATGATACTCGGATACAGGGAAGCAAAATCAAGAGTTGCAATGGGTACGTCGTAGTATCCTCGCGTCGGCTCAATAACTGTAGCACCTTCGTATTGGTCCTCTGTCCCCTGAGGGGCGATGTTGGGGATGACTAGCTTTTGCTCCAGTGCTTTACGGAAAAGCTGACTGACGAACTTGATCTGCTGTCCACGCGAAAGCAAAAAGTTGAAAGGAACACCCGTGACTCTAGCCATTTCGGTATAGTTTTCTAGACATGACAATTTATCCATCAGTCTTTGGGGGAGATAGGCATCCTTCAAACAGTAGAGCGCCAGACGGCGTCGTGATTCCGGCGTTCCGTTGAATAATTCCGTAATCATGGTGTGGTGCACATCTTCCTTTTGTTCGCCTAAAAACTGGGAGCACACAGAGTTTAGCGTGTAACTTCGCAGGTGATGATCGCGCTGGACCAGCTGCAGCATGTCGAGCTGTAATCTGCCATTGGTATTTGTGGCCTTGGTGTCACGGTTACCGATCTGTTTACTTGAAAAGTTCGTTTCCTTGACTCTAGACGGCTTGCTAGGAATACGAGACCAGTACTCAAAGCCTTGCACCTTGAGGTGCTTCGCACGATCAAGAAGGTAGGGAAAATCAAAGTTGGAGGTGTTGTATCCGATGATGATGTCTGGATCGACCCTAATGAGGAATTGCTGCCACTCGTGAAGCATTTGCTCCTCTTTCTCATAATCTAGAATTTGTGTCGCGACAATAGAGCTGGTGGTGTCTAGACAAAAGACGTTTCGGATAAAAGGCTTCTTCTCTCCGTACTTGGTGACAACGTTTGCAATTTGGATGACTGGGTCGACGTTGGCCTCGGGAAAGATTCCTTTGCGTCCAGCGCACTCGATATCGAAGGAAAGGATACGCAGGGGAGCCATCTTGGCCCAATCTCCTTCTGGCTTGTGGGCTATGAGATCCATGTAGTTGACTTCGGCTTCGATCTGGCAATTGGACTGGCGGCTGTGTTCCGGTATCATTTTGTACTTGCCGGCAGGGGCTTCCACCCACGACATGCCCATAATCTAGCCCGCAGTCTGTTAGTCAAAACGTCACAACAGTAGGAAAATCAAGGGTGCAGTAAAGCCATTACCTTGCAATCCACCATGAATCGCAGAACGTATTGGATGTTGTCATATGTTCTCAGGCCTCCATCCAGAGCTCCCCACATGCCTTTCCAGTTTGCAAGGCCCTTTTCTATTGTCGATCGCACCGTGTTGATAAACTTTGGATCGGTGACGGTGATTTTGAGGTAGGGGCTTTGTACGTTGCCCTGGTAGTGGTAGATGTCTTCCCTCATGGCCAAGCTCACTGAATGAATCGCAGGCTGGTGCTGGGCAACCTGTGTCTCGAGATATGCTTTGTATAGCGCACAGTCTTTTTGCTGGAAGGACAGAGGGGCAGCCACGTAGAGGTAGTGCTTGAAGTCTGTGACATGCAGCATAACTGAGTAGCCCTCGGCAGTCACGCCAAAGAGCTTCACAGCGACCTTTCCGCCGTTTATGGTACCCTCTTCGGCCTCGATAGACTGGAAGCAGATGCTGTCGCGGTCCGGGACGAATTCCGTGACCGGCGGTCGATCCCATGCCTGGTCCTTTTCTGTATTGTTCTGCTTGCGTTCCGATATATCCTGGCTAAGCTTTTCGAGAACTTCGGATTCGAACACGCTCTTTGTCTGACTAGACCCCAGCTTGGCTCCGGGTCCCTTCTGTGAGCTAATGAAGCGAGGTATCGGTGCAGGCTCGTCGATTTCAGTCTTCCGCTTCTTGGCGGACTGTGGTGATGAGGGGATGTTCTGGCGTGTGCGGGACTCGCCCAGCACTCGCTTCTGAGGAACGACTGTGGCAGCCATGGTCCTGTTGTGATGCTTCTTACTAGCAATTAAACAAACCAAGGCCAGCTGTAGCTTGTCGTGGGGGAATTCCAACAATGTTGTGGCGACTTGTTGGTCCCTGGAGGAAAAGGCGAGATTCCGGCTGTCACGATATTTCCAGCAATACGCGCCTCCCGGACCGTGACGTGACGAGACCCACCTGTTGTTTAATGGGTTCGCACGTGAGTTGGCGTTCTCTTGTCGCTGTGTTACCTAAGCAGGAGTACAAGGGTACCTCCTTACCCGAGAGCGGGGTTGCCATTCTCTGGGGTACTCCTGGACCTAGCCGTCTCTAACGAAGCTCAGGAAATGGGGGCAAAAGAAGATTCCACACAGAAGACGCCACCACGGGAATCTCCTCACGGTCCGTTGGTTTTAGAACGATCTTGAACTATTGCTGGCTAGCCAGGGGCAAACAAAGAAGCACAGTGGTTCTCATTTAGCATTACAACTACTTGTTGAGGAGTCACAACTATGACAAATCTATGAAAACTAGCAGGCATAACAGCCCGCTCGTCTGGTACCGAGTGTATTTGAGACTCAGGCAGCTTGGGTCATTGCCAGTGGCGTTTATCGTCTTCAATAGCTAGAGCTAGCATCCCGTTATGATGCTCAGTCAACAAGATCGAAAGACTTACCGATGAACCGCGACATCATCTGTCCCAATGGCTGTGCCGTAGTACATCCTGTAGCTTCAGTTAGCCAGCAGATCTTCCCAGAAACAACAGTAATTGTAAAAGAAAAGGCTAGAGCTTGGTATCAGAGGTGTATTCTTGTTACTCAACATATGTCCCTTGCGGGATCATTCAGTTAAGCCATGCATTTAAGAACGTTCATCATAAAGACAGGCGGGGGAATGGTTGGGGCTCCTTGCCCTTTCTTGTCGTACCTTTGTTGTCGAGCACGTCTGATCTCGCCTGACGCGTGCTCTGCTTATTGCCATCTAGTCAAGTCATGTTTAGCTTTGTTCTTTTGGAGGTGTTCGCCGTGTGCTGTCGTTGAGACAAAGGGGCCACATGAGGTGGTGCGAATATTCGCAGAACAAACGGTCACACGTGGAGAGTGAAGTGAGGGAGAAAACGAAGATTCTTGAATGGCATGGAAAAGATATTTAGCCGTGGACCAATTACTCATACAAGCAGCGGTACCGATGCAACATCAACAGCGTCGTCCCTCGATTCTCTTAGGTAACTAGTCGCGTGACTTGCCGCCTGGCAACAGCTGGCTTGCATAAGTTCTTCTTTACGGCTGCTCTAGTACACTCAATGCCAAGATGTGACGCAAATGTGGCCAGATGCATCAGTCATCTTGCAGAGGCGTAACCTCTAAAATACAAAATAATGAAAAGCAAAAGGCCCTCTCCCCTGGTTCCATTCCCATGCAGTTACACTCTTCGAGATGCAGACAGTCTAATCCTGAGACAACAGTCATCGTCTATATACAAACTGTAAGATGGGTTTGTTTTCGCCCAATGATGAGATCATCCCTCCTTCTTTCCATTGTCTTATGAGTGTGTAACAGTAACCTCTTCCACGACCTTGAACGCCAGCGCTGTATAATAATGTAAAGAATTGATCCTCTCACTCTGCTCTCTTCCTTCTTTTGCACACATCTCATGGGGCAGCAAAGATGAAATTTGGATGTTGACAAACACTCGGCTTTCTACCTCTTCTTGTTTCGTCTAGGAAAATTCACACCTTGTATCCCTTTACTGTACCTTGATGGTTCCGAGATCGCACCATCCATTGACAGGCTAGAATATGTTAGCTTATCGATTGGGAAAGTGACAGGGGGCCGAAAACTCACAAGACAGCTAAGATACTTGCACCAGCTGCAAGTATTGCCAACCTTGTAAAAGTTGTTGATCAAAACAACAAAGACGACGATGATGACCACAAGAGCGGCCGCTCGAACAAGCCACCAGGCCCACCACAAAGGTTTCCGTCCCTTGAAAAAGCCAACGGGATTCTTGTAAAAGGGAACAGAGCCCGGTTCCGCCGCACCAGGCACTGCTGAGTAAAATGGATCCGGGCCAATTCTCCTTCGCAGAGAATTAGGAGAGTGTAAGACGCAGATACCCAAGACAAGGCCCATCAAGAACCCTCCAATGTGAGAAAAGTTGTCAAGACCAGGCAGCAGCCCGAGAACAAAAGATATAACCATGTCGATTATAATGAAGAGCAGATCCTTGACTGGGCTTCGTCGCTCCTTCCACGAGTATAAAAGGTCGAGTAGAGTAAGGGCGATAATTCCAAAGAGAGAGCCCGACGCTCCAGTAGAAGCAATACCGGGGGCGGCATAATTTCCTCCCATGACGAAACCAAAGATGCCGGCGCTCATGTAGACGAGGAAAAATCGAATCGACCCAATCGCCATCTCCATCTCTTTGCCGATGGTGAGTTGCATAAGCAGGTTGAAACCGATATGAATTAGCCCGGCGTGCATGAAAATCGGAATGATGAAGCGCCACCACTGATCGGGACTCGGGGACTGGTGCTCGTTGCCATCGAAAAGAGGATCCGGGACGTTGCCGCCGAAGCCGCATAGCTCCGATAGAGGGCAGAATTGCGTGCTCTTGGTAGCGTTTGGACAGAGGAACAGCACTGGAATCGTGGAGCCTTGGATTTCCTTGATATTGTGCATGCAAGGCGGGAAACGGGCGCCCATGTTGATGAGGACCTGTGTCGATGGCCCGATCATTGGGTTGAACTGGGGCTTGATCATGATGGGAGAGCCCGTCAAAAGACCTACAAGATACCACGGTTAGAGCCGGTGTAGCAAATTGAAACTAGATGATCGCGTGCGCTTACCATTCCGCACAATTTCGGCGATGAAGACGGCGACTTGCGCAATCGAGAAGATATAGACCAGCCATGGGATGCGCTTCCTGTTGGAACCAAACATGCCCAGCTCGCCTACCCGAACCTTGCCTCTCTTATCACGCCTCTGGTTTGATTGTCCAGCCGGCGCGTCGTAAATGTGGTCAGTAGCCTCGGGAGACTTGCTCGTGTGGTCCTGCAGTGGGATATTTTCCGTCCTCGAGCCATAGTAGCCCGTGTCTTGGTGGTAGAATCCTTGCTGAGAGATGTCGCTGCTGCTCGCGCCGCCCGGCCCTGAGTTCGCATTCGTTGGGTATGCGTGATCGTCGAAAACGGTATCAAACGGCGACGCACCTGTTGGGGCCTGGTGGTTCGGAGCGCCATATGGGCTCCCATAATGAGCATCCGAATAGCCTGGGTTGTAGGCTTGCGGAAGCTCTGAATCTGACGGCGCGTGTGTACTGTCGTAGTAAGGAGCTGTAGGGTGGTTTGGAGGCTGCTGATTGCCGCCGTAGTAGTAACTGTTGGCAGCCATGGCGAAAGAGCTGTCCAGCGGGCTCTGACGCCACGCGGAGGAGGAGAAGCGATGGAATTGAGGAGAAGCGAAGTGACGCCAAGGAGAGGATCAAGCGAATGCGTGGCGTATGTCCTCAGAAGCGGTGTAGAGTTAAAGGAGTGAGTTGCAGCAGGTTCGGTGAATGGATGGATGCGTCGAAGATGCAGATGGTACGAGGTATGAGATGTGTATGTAGGAGGGCAGGAGAAAAGCGGCTCCAAACACTTTAGTAGTATGCCTTGCTTTGATGTTTGCCAGGCGATTACGTAGTGGATACGATGTGCGATGTACTGGTATTCCGTCGGCAGCGATTCGTACCAGGTCTACGGAGCTCAGACGCTGCAGAGGCCCCTGTCAGCCTGTGCACATGCAATGATTGATGGATCAGGCCGTTAAATTGCCACTGACACAGGCTTGCCGGTGTTTCAGGCCTCGAGTCGCGGCGGGGGCGTCTATCAGATGCAGACAAGATGAAACAAACGGAAGACTGGCAAAGGCTCTTCGTAAAGAAAGAAAAGAAACAAAAGGGCGACCAAGGAAAGGCAAGCAGCAGCTGATTTGTATTTTCTTATAAATAACCTTGAACCTCCCACCAACTAACCTCCGATCGAAAAATCCTACGGCAGTGGCATGCACAGCACGCTGACGTGGGTGGGCCCAGGGGGGCTGGGCTGTGCTGAGCTGGAACTTGGCGTCGATCAGCTAGAAAATGACTGGATTGCTGTGGCGGGCTTTGCACAGGTGCTATTTTGGCCTGATTGTCCAGCTTGTTGCCCTTAACAGTGCTCTTAGCCGCACATCCTTTGACGGGATGGATGGACTTTGACGCCTTTTTCGCACCATGGCTGCTCATTCCGCCAGGTCTCACCAAAGCAAGGACAAGTCATCGGTAACAAATCAGCAGGTCCTCACTTTGGGCATGAACAGTTGGAGGTTCTATCGAAACATCGATCCAGAAGTGTACAAGCAAATCGCACGAGGCCAATCACGGCCTTCTGTGCCTTACTAGGACACCCGTTGACGACAAATAGGTGGCTCAGACTGCATTAGTACTACTGCGATACGAACATCACAGTCGGTGCTGCTAAATCGCCCAGCTCTGATATTCGGCCGTGACGCCACAGTGCAAGGCGCTGCTGAGTACATACGTCCAGGCTGTAATAATGGGCCTCCGATTTTGATGATATATTTAGCAACTTCAGTCAACACCCCATCGACTACGTAAAGCTTGAGCGTCGAAACCGGGTGTGAAAGGCAGCTCTTTAAGTATCTGCGACTATAGCGATATTTTCCTAGTATTCACTACCATGACTATACTCGTCTAGTATTTGGTTTTATCACTACATGTACATTAAATTTGCGACGGGAGATGCTGATACCAAAATTGGGGTGCTGGATATAGTATGTAGACATTTCCTATTTTAAGCTTCAAATACCCTGTCCTATCCTATCTTCCCCTGTCAAATGCTATCTTTTGCTCAAGAAGAGATGAGTAATTACTATTTTCCTTCCTTTTACCCCTCATGGCTTTCGGTGACGCAGCTGCTCTTATCCCTCGCACCCATCGCACCCACCGCACCTTTTGAGTAACGAGACCCCTCATCGTCGTCATATCTGAGCCGCCGTATTTGGTCCATACCTACATTATACACAATATATCATACAATCATGCCACCCTACTCGTACAAAAATCAATGTAGAAAGATGCTGCATTGCATCGACATCACCAATCAAATGTTGTAGACCCCAAAATTATTTCTTCTTCTCTCCCTGCGACTCATTCGAAGTAGATTCGTCCTTGTTGGCCTTCCCTCTCCAGTTGCCGCTCCACACGTCGGCAATCTGGTCAAAAATGATATCGCTCATGCCCTTGCCCTCTCGAAAGCTCTGCTTGTGCTCCTCAGCCCTCTTCTCTTTCCAGTCTTCTCCCTCGCCGCCCATCCAGATGTCCTTGAGCCGGCTCGACTCGGATGCTTTCTTTGCGGCCTCTCTCTCCCTCTGTTCCTTCAATAGCTGCTGAGTCCTCTTTGCGCCTTCTGGTAGCCCTGTATCGAATATTGAACCCACGCGGCTTCCCATTCGTGCATATATAGAATGGCCGGTGTACTCGTAGGCAAGTTGGTTTGTGCAGAGTGAGAATGCTCCCACCAGAACGAACATTCGGATATCGGCCTTTCTTGGGGGCAGAAGCATCGCTAATGGAGTAATTATTGCTCCTGCAAGAGCTGAGTTGTGTATAAATTCATTTCGAGGCGGCAGCGGCGGTTTCTCGGGCTGTTCTGCCATTTTGCAATTTGCTAGAGTGTACTGGAGGGACCGACAAAGAAAGGGTGCGTTTATGCGGTGTTGGTTTCTCAATAAACCATTCGTATAGTCGTGTGCTGTTGATCTTCTCTCGAAGAAATTGGATAGCCTCGAATGCGTAACACAGCTGAATGGAGTCGTAGATGGAAGTAACGGTGATGGTCAATTGAAGTATGCAAATTCAAGCCGAGTGCTCGAATCATCGCAACTTTTCTGCGGGCCAGTGGCTGAATGTAGCCAATCAGACGGTCTCCTCCGGCGGCCTCTGGCGATGCCTACAAACACGCCGGGTTTCCAACCATTTGGTGCCTCTTTGTAAAAGACATCAATATTCTGCAGAATGAACCAAGATTCATGCAGCCCTAAGCTACCTGTCTGAGCTAGCAAGTAATTCGTCGTACAATGCCTCGACTCTGCAGACCATTATCACACGGCGCCAGCCAAAAGTACTCCGTAAAGTGGAACAATTCGCAACCGGTAGGTCGCCCTACGAGCTCAATACTACCCTAAAGCTATTAATACTGAACAAAATCCAGAGTAGAGAATCGGGCCTGATAGCAAGTTGATCGTGATTCTACAGGGAAAATCGGTGACGGCGTCTTCATCCATCTATAATTAGAACAATGACATCCATAGTGTCACTGCCTGCCGGGCAATTGGAGAATTGGTGTGTTCGAATTAGCTCTAGAGAGTCGAACCCTGTACCGACAAGGAAGATCCTGAGCATACCTGCAGGAGGATCACATGTGTCTAAAGACAGATTTTCCCTTGATCAGGCTTATCAACCTAGTAGACAGGCCTTTCTTTTGTGTTTCCCACCTACTTGGAAACACTTTGACCCAAGCTTAGGCTGCCTTATATATTCTCTAAATTGCCCCAGCAGGGTGCGTTCCTAAAGTCACACAGGGCGTCTCCGTCGACCAGTTGTGCTTATTGTCTGGAGGATTAATCGAGGCATATCAAGCAGATACTTCTGGAATTGCTGTAATGACGGATGCAAACGTTGCAAATGAAATGATTCCATAACCACGTCTCTGACGGATTCGGATCAAATTATACCGGAAATGATGTCCGACAGCATCGGTTACGACAGTTTGGGCTGACCGCAACAAGCTGGCTGGCCCCAAAGGGACTGAAGTGGCCACATGCAGCAGGTACATGCATACGGAGCAGAGCCGGAACGTCCAGGTAGTGCGTCCTACAGACGACAAGCTCCGGCAAGCTGCATGCAAAGAGGAGGTGAGCGAAAGAGGGGGGAATGCGTGAGCTTTTCGGTGCAACTTGGTGATGTATCGGCACAGACAAGCGGTACCTTTAATTTTAGCACTGGTAGAAGTACTAAGGCATTTGCACAGGTACCTATACAACAATATAGAAGCAGATACGGGTGTCATTGCCGTTACCAACTTGAGCCTGGATGAACCTCAACTGCAGTCATGTGGCGGCAGCGACACGTGGATTGTCAATCTTGCCTGTCGCATGCTCCATCGATGTGTTGGTGCAAGTCCACAGACAAGCAAGAGATCAGATTGACAGCAGCAGCAAAAAAGTGCCGCTAGAGCGCGGTTTGGACCAAATAGAGGCGCCTAGCGGGATCTTTGGAGGGCAGCATGCGTCTGAAATGGGCGATTCGGGGCCGTCCGCCGCGAGCTAAAGTGCGACTATACGTGTGCCGAGTTGGTGCGAGGCGACTTGAACTTTGGTAGCGCGGGTTAGTAGCCGCTGTAGAAGGGGAAAGAGGAAAGATCCAGGTCGGCGGCATAGCAATAAAGGCGTCAGTTGACTTTCATTCTTTGAGGGCATCCCCACCATCCCAACGGTCGATGCTGGTACATGACGACGAACAAGGGAGTACAAGAGGATAGCCGCGTCAAGTTCCCATTGGTAACGTATGATGGCAGTGGCCCATCTGACATTTTCTTCCTTGTCAAACTCTATGTTGGACTGCCTTTGCTCACTGATGGTCCATATTACGTGTGGTGGCTTTCTTGTCTCATATGGGCACGACATCGTGGAGACATGGCGGCACTTTGACGGGCATCCATGGCCATTTATCCGCCTGTCAGGCAAGTACAACGAGTAGGTAGCCGGCTAGTATTGCTACCTCAGTCGGTAGTGCGATGGCGCCGCCCTGTGGTGTCGAAGAGACCCCGGTGATACCTGCATACCGTCAACTGCCACTCAGCAGTGCACGATGCACGTCCTCCACCGCCCCAACAAGCTCATCGCCAGTTCATCCTGGCGGGCGTTGCCACGATGCATCATCGAGTTGCATGCACATTAACGCACCTGTCACCGGCTGTCGCCCAAGTACCGTGTACCCGCCAGGTACCAACTGCCAGAGACCCAACGGCGTCCATGTCGATATATTGCTACCAACGGCCACTACGGGACTGGTTAGGCTGGGTCCGGTAGCATTTATTTCCTTGTATTTCCACTGCGCCGTCCGTACACCGCATTGTACTCCATACATGTAATCAACAGCCTACCGAAGCAGCCCTGTCTGGGCTGTAGGGGGACCTGCATGACGGCGGCGGCATGTGCATACACGGCTCCATGTTGTCAGCGACTCTGCGTCTGCGTCTGCGTCTACGAGTACGCCTACAGTACGTCTGTGTTTGTGTCTGTCTGTCTGCGGCTCCAGCATGAATTGGCCGGTGGACCTGGTGATTTGGCTGGCGCATTCGAGTCGCCCAAGGCTGCCCCGGTATGCCCTGCCCTGTACTGCAGTGCTCGCTCTCTTATAGGTACAGTACTCGTACACTCCTCGCCTCGTTTTTACCTCTTGTCCTGTTGTCTTGTTATAATTTCCACTGTTTCCCCTCTCTCATGCACGTCTGTCTCACCTCCTCCGCCAGGCTCTGGCTCTGCGTTGTACGAGTACAAGCACCAGGATCGAGGATCGAGGCACTTGTACTTGTACATTGAAGCTCTTGTACCTGAGTTGTATCACAATAGCGGCATCCGTTGTCTCGCCTCGACTCCACTCTACGGGCTAGGTAGCTTCGCTACGACGGCAGCTACGACCTGCGAGGAGCATAGCTTCCCGTCAATTGACCTATACTGATAAGAGTGGTCGCCTCCCCGTTTAACAAATCCCCGCCATACGTTCCCCCGAGACTTCAATACTTTATTCTTTGCTTCTTCTTCCTCTTCTTATTGTCTCTATTTCAGCGAACCGATCGCAGATTTTACCGCCCGTATGACGCTTCGTTAACTGTAGTCCAATCCCCAGCAGCGCGGGCTCTCTCTCACCTTCCTCTCTCTCCATCCTTGCCATGGCTGCTCCTGGCCCCGGGCCGGCGGCTACGGTCTCGGCTGAGAACTCATACCAAACTCCAGCTGCGACTCCAACGGGCTCTCCCGATCCTGACGGCATGGAGCCATCGTCGTCTTCGAGCAGTATTGGCCTGTCCATGGCTTCAGCCATTGGTCGCGACAATGGCAGCGTCAGCGGCAGTGGCAGCGAGGCGCCCAAAAAGCGAAACCGACGAAGCAATCCCAAGGTCAAGACGGGATGCTTGAATTGCAAGTAAGCATATTTGAACTTTGACGTAGCCATGGAGCGTATAACCTCTAATTATGATTACGGCCATGATAATCCTTCTGTTTCCCCTTCCCTACTGCTCTCTCCTCTCCTCACACCCCCAGCACCTCATCTAGGACAAACTGCTAACAAGCTCCGTCCACAGACAGCGGCGCATCAAGTGCGATGAGATGCGTCCAGCTTGCTCGCAGTGTGTCCGCAGTAAGAAGGAATGCACTGGCTATCCGGCTCCCAGTCGCGGAACCAGGGCTGCCCTTGACGTCCGCATTGCTCCGAAGCCTCTAGTTACCGCATCGGCTGGGTTCCAACATCTGCAGCCGGCGCCAAGCACTATTGCGAGCGCTTCAACTTCAACCACTGCCAGCCTTTTGCTCACAGGTCACACCATTATGCTCCCACCTCGGCGCGTTAACCGTCGCAAACGGCAGACCAAACCTCTCGCCTCCAATGCCACCATGCCTTTTGTGTACGAGCCATCTCACAACTTGGCCTTGATGCATACTGAAAGTCTGTACTTTGATCTTTTCCGAGTCCAGACGGCTTCAGAGCTATCTGGATACTTTGATTCGACTTTTTGGACACAGCGCGTTCTACAGGAATGCCACTTCGAACCGTCCATTCGACACGCCGTCGTGGCTCTTGGTGCCTTGTATAAGACGCTTGAACAGTCTTGTGAACCAGACTCGACACCGCTACCTGGCGCCATGAGTCGGTTGGACTCAGTCATGTGTCATTGGCAGGTTGCTGTTAGGAAATATTCGGAAGCTTGCAATGCCATGTTGCATCTCAGCGGTAACAAACTGGCAACCAACAAGACCCGTCTGATGGCCAGCGTCTTGTTGGCCTGTTTCGACTCCTTTATCGGTGATCATCGGCAGGCCATTGTCCAAATTCAAACGGGTTTGGGGCTCCTGGCTCGGATTCAATATGATCGGACGCAAGCCCCTCAGTCTAATGAACGGGTTGAAGAGGACCTGTTAATCATTTTCACACGATTGGCAATTCAGGCCAAATCGTACGACATGGCTTTCCATTTTCCCCATCCATATGTGATTCAACTTGGGCCTCAGAGCTTACAAGACCCATCCTCACCCCTCTCAGATATGGGTTCACCTCAGCCATCCAGGCTCATACCCCATCAATTTTCATCTTTACGGGAAGCTCGCCTGGCTTCAGATCAGCTCTGCGAGATGTTGCTGCGATTTATTGAACACTTACAGCATGCTAAAAAAGAACCTTCTTACACTTTACCTCCATCCTGGAGGCAATTAGGTGCCACATTCCAGGGCCAAATTGACTCGTGGTCAGAGGCTTTTGAACCCATCTTCCAATCACGGCTGCAACCTGGCATGAATCTCCTGGAGAAATCGGGCATAGCAGCCTTGAAAATGTTTCAAATCAACACAAATGTTATATTCTTGACGATCTTCTGCGATGCTGAGGTTCAATTTGATGGTTTCCTCCCCCATTTCAAGGCCATTGTCAATCTAGGCTGGGAGGTAGTTGGCGATGACGAGAAGCGAGCGGCTACCGAGCGATGCCCCGACCCACAGAGGTGCAAGCAGCAGCACAGTACACCACTGCCTGCGTTTAGGGCGGGAAAATACACAGCTCATCATATCAAGCCCAGCTTCTCCGCAGACCTTGGAATTGTACCGCCGCTCTTTGTCGTGGCTACCAAATGTCGAGATCCTACCGTCAGGAGAGAAGCAATCCAACTTTTGAGGAGCAGCGCTCGGCGAGAGGGCATGTGGGACAGCGAGCTGACTGCCAACATTGCTCAATGGATTATGGAGGTGGAAGAGTCTGAGAATCCTTTTCCTGAAATGAATCTTCCTGGTGGGTCAACGCAAGCTGTTCTCCCAAGCCGAGCGATTCCAGAGGAAAAGAGGATCATGGTTCAGTCTGTCGATTTCGATTTGCGGGAGAGATTCGCTCAGCTCACCGTGGGCTCCCGAGATTTGCGCCAGGGAATGAAGGACCGACGACACAAAGCGACCCGAATCACATGGTGAAGACCACGCATGCGCCCCTCTTTGCTCACGCCTTTTTACTATTGTTTTTTTGCGATTTCTTTGCTATGTCAACAAGTTATGAATATTTATGTCAAAGTTCTTTGGGGGAGTATCGGTCATGCTGTTTTGGATTGTCTGGGTAAAGACGTAATGATGATGAGTGGTAATGTTACTATGAGGATCATGAGCTATATTTTTTTTCTCCTATGTCTTCTTATCTCTTGGATTTTTTCACTTGGGTTTTCGTTTGAGCTGCATGATCGAGGCGAATATCTGTTCTTTATTTATTGATCCATCTTCTTCATATTTGGCAAGTTTCGGAGGTTGAAAACAGAGATATGAGCTCACGCAACGGGATTCAAGGTTGATGCACACAGGAAGCAGCATGATTTCTTATACGAGTGCTGGGTATTCTATCGAAAAGAGGATTAAAGTAGTATTAATATACCGACGGTTTTTTTTCTCTCTGGCGTCATGAAGTATCATGAAAAAAATCCAACCACGCTCTCGTGTTACTTCACGTTCCGCTGTTGTACAAAATAGGTCACCGGTTTTACGCTTGTCCAAATCTAAATGGGCGGCAGATCCTCCCTGCATATCGGGCATTGCAGCCGAAACTTCATCCAGCTCTCCAGACAAGGGGTGTGGAAGATGTGGCGGCAGGGGGTCACCATGTACATCCTCCTGGAAAACACCCCCGTCACGCTCATGTCTTCTTCTCCGGCCTTGACGACGGGGACCTCGAGCACCTCGCGGCAGATGGCGCAGTCGATAGCTCGCGTGGTGCCGTCGCCGGGACGAGCTTTATCTCTGTCCTCGCTGCTGCGTCGGCGATCACGGCCCGGGCTGTCCTCGGCACCGAGGCCAATGGGTAGGCCCCCGGCCTCGACATTGTCTTCTCTGAGGACGGGGTGATAGTCCCACGCATCGGGCATCCAGCCCTTAGGTATACCGAATCGAGGCCCAACAGCATCTTGCGTAGCAAGCACAAAGATCTGCAACCAGACCCAAAGACCAAGCAAGGCAAAAGCACGGGGTTCAGTCCTTGTGAGGAGAAAGTTGTCCGGCTTGAGCCAAAAGTATGCCAGCGGAAGCAGACGGAGGAGAGACTGGCCGATGACAAACTGCCACTTGAGCGCACGGCGGCAGTTGCGGATGATGTTGCGATATATCTGGGGGATCCACATGGAGAGATAGACAAAGGCGCAGATGTTGAGGAACCATGAGCGCGCCGTCATGTACCATGCTATGGATGAGACGCTGATGAACATAACAAGAGCGCCCACGAGGACAAATCGGCCCATAAGCGATTGAAACGTCGCAGTTTGCGTAGGCGGTACAATCGGCCTCGCAGCAGTTGGAAGTGTCCCAGGCACGGCTGAAGCGCCATCCGCGATGTTGGCAGCGGCACTTACGTTGGCAGCGGCCGGATTGCCGAGGCCACGTCCTGCAGTTACCGGCCCGGGAAGGATTGGGCCCGTTGCCGTGCCCGTGCGGTTTGGCGTTAGCGGTGCCGATGAGGCCGTACTGGCCGATTCGCTGTTTGGACTGGCTGCGCCTTGGGGCCCTTCACGACGAGCTCGAGGCTGTGGTGTTTGAACCTCGTGAATCTTGGCCAGTAGGCTACCCCCTATGGTCATAGACATAAAGGACGCAAACGTGAGAGTCAGGGTTGGCAAGAAGGTATACTGAGCAGTGGCAACCCACGAAGCCGCCGCGCTGAAAGTCATACCATCGGCAATGAGCATCATACTAATCGTCCAAAAGCTGGCTCGACCAAGTGTAGACGGGGTATACGTCTCCTTCATTTGACCTTTGAGCAAGATGACCTGGCCAAACATCATCACCGCATATGCGAGCAGCCAATGGTTAATACTACTGATCTGAACCTCGAATTTCACGCCGAGGAGGTGGTCAGCCTCGCTCCGGGGGTAATCCGGAGGCCCCTTTGACTCCATGAAGAGGCCGCAGTCGGGTGAGTATATCACCGCTGACATTTGGAGCTTTGGAATATGCTTGATGGGAGCACCGAGTGGAGATTCCAGCTCTGACTCGATGGCTTGCAACATCTCTGCCATGTTCTCTCCCTTGGGGATGGCAGACCCGAGACCCAGGCTCTGTCTGCTTGGGGGATGGGTTTGAAGATACATGACATATTCGCAGTGTGGAGAGGGATGTCGGGTGTGGAGAGGGCTCTCAAAGTTGGATTTCCATGGTATGCTCTGGTCGGAATAGATGTTCTTCTCCTTGGTAATTATAGTATGCTCAAGGGATTCGTTCAGAAACCGCTGGCTGGACTGGAAATAGTCGGGCCCCGGCGTCAGATGCGGTAGCCCAAAGACGCCATCGAATTTCTCGCTCGTTGTCGTCATCATGATAACGCCCTGTCGTGGCCAATGCACCCCAAAAAGAACCATTTCCCAGCTCAGTCCTGATCCCTCTGTGTCTTCAAATGTCACCACGGCCTTAACATTGCGTATCAAGCCTCCAGAGAGAGGAGCATCGGCCGTGGAGAGCTGCTCGTATTCGGCCACCGTCTCGTTGCCCGTTAATCGTACTTGGATCCTGCCAGTACTGCCGGTTACGTTACGAGCCCAGTCAGTTTTATCTCCGATCCAATGCATAGAAGGCACGCTTTCGGTGAGATTGTAGCTTTCGTATGTCCTCGGGATTGTCTCCTTGCGTCGCACCCACTGTCCCAGAAGAACCCCCGAAGCATTTGCCCATACCGGCTCCCCCTGTGCAACATCCCAGAGCTGCTCGCCGCCAACCGCCGGCATGGCATGGCGGCTGAGCTGCAGACCTCTTTCACGAAACCGGCCCAAGTCCTGCCACGACAAGTGGTCTTTCTCTCGAAACCCCGTCAGGTTGACATATTTGGGGCTCGCGTGATCGCCATCGCCCTCCTCCACCAGGGGAGCAAAATCCCCCCAGCGCGTCGAGTTCAGCACATCGAGGGATGCGCGATAGTGCTCAAGGCGCGAGACAACGAGATCCGATAACGCTATTGACTGGCTCTGGTACTCGCTGCCCGGCAGCATCCACCAGAGGAAGAAGATGATGCCGAGTATCCTATAGGCGGGGAGTTCCGGCAGTGGCATGCTGCCCAGCGCAGTGGTTGAGGCCGCGGAATCGGCTATACCGCTATCATGATAATATTGTCGCAGATATTCCGAGGACAAGGATTGCTCGGAGTCGACTCGGCGCGGGTGCTGGGGATCGAAGCTCGCAGGGAAGATGGATAGTGTATGATGTAGATTGTAGATGTCGTCAACCAACAAGCTGGAAGACTACGAAGTACTGTATGGAGTGACGAAAGGTCAGCGACACCCGAAAGCTCCCTCGAAATGAAACACAGCGCCGCGCTAGCTTGTGGCGGGGCAGCGAGCTTACAGGGGACGCCTGCAGCGATTGATGCCGCTACGGGGCCACTGAAGCCCGCTGTCACAGAGCCCCCGTTTTAGGGCCAGCACGCTAAAGCCAGTCTCCGCCTAGCACGACTTTCGGAGAGCAAACGGAGGGGCCCAGCATGTACTCGTGCTCTTCATTCCTGTGAACAAACTCCTCCCCCTTTCCTTGGAAGTCAAACTCGAACTGAAACAAGCCGACACAGAGACACTTCGGATATATAAGCGGCATCACAGCCCCCCGCAGCTTCGAGGGAGGGGAATTCAGCAGCTCGTCTTTTACGTGACTCTCGCTACTGTCCGCCGAAAAAAATCAACAATCACACGCATTATCCCATCTCATCTCACGTCAACATGGCATCAAATCGTGACTCTATCGCTTCCAACCCGGCGCCTGTATGTCTACTCTACATTTTACCACTTGCATTATATCGAGGACTATGAGCCAGCTTGGATCATTTGCAATCACGCCTTTGGTTTCAGCGGCTATGCGAAGCCTCGACAATGCCACCACATCTGCTACTAGATGACCTAGCTACAATCATGGAACCGGCTAACCAAGCTTATACAGGCCAACGAGGACAGCAGCGCCGATGTTACAGCCGCTGTTGAAGACCTCTTGAACTCCTTGTCCAACAAATTTGCTGGAGTCTCGTCTGAGATATTCGCCAAGAGTGAGTAACCACCACGGCGGAATGGTTATAGTAAAGTGGCTTCACTCATACTAACATGATGCAAGTGGACGAAATGTCTCGTCGGCTCGATAACCTTGAAGCGGCACTATTAGAAAGCAAAAATAAAGAAGCAGGCTCCGCGCCCAAAACTTCATGATGGAAAGAAACAGGATATAAATTGAGCTACGCAAAGCTCGTCTAGGGATCAGAGCCCGTCAAAATGGTACGGAGTTTTGGGAGGAAATGGTTGGTTATTGTAGCTTCATCATGATGCATTTGTCTTGATAGCTGTAAAATTAGGATTCATACAATTTATGATGCTTTCATCGCTTGAGAGTAGACAAATGTTTTCTTTCTTTCTTTCTCTTTCTCTCTTTTACTCTTTCACTCTCTATCTTCCTCTGCCTCTCTTATCATTGTCCAAGTGGGTTATTTGGCTTACAGCTCATCCCTCTCATCCTTGGGGGTAAATTTGTTCAAGACGTTGACCTTGACCTTAAGCTCATCCCGCTTACCACTGGCAAGGCCACCCTTGGCCAAGATGCCCCGGAGTCTGGTGAGCTCCTTGTTGACAAACTTGGCATCCTTGTTCAGCTTGTCGAACACGCGGACGTAGTACTCGGCGAATTTGGCCTCTGCAGTGCCCTTGAGCTCGGCAACACCCTTCTTGATCTCACTAACGGCCTCGGTCAAGGAAAGACCACCGAGGAACTTGGTCACGATGGTGTCCAAGGGAGCAACAGTGCCAGCAACGTCGCTCAGCTCGCCACCCTCGGTGCGGAAAGTGCCGGCCTTCTCGTTGACGAACTTGAGGATGTCGCTCTCAGATCGGCCGCCCTCGTAATCAGTAGGCTTCTTGCTGCCAGCGGGGAACCAGTAGATGGTGGGGTAGCCGGTGATGCCAAATTCTTCCGCAACAGCTTTGCTGTCAGCGCCCTCGGCATCGACCTTGGCAATCACAACGTTCTCATCACCAGCAAAGTCGTGGGCAACCTTCTCCCAGGTAGGGGCCAGGTTCTTGCAGTCTAGATGAAGCAGCACCAGTAAATACCAAACATCACTTGATCAAGGGGTCAGGGACTGCACTTACGGCCACACCAAGGAGCAGTGAAAGCAACCAGCACGTTCTTGTCGCTTCCAACTGTCTCGTGGAAGCTCTTGTTGTTGAGCATAGCAACGCTGCTGGGCAGCTCACCCTTCTTCTTGGGCTTGATACCAGTCTTCTCAGTGATGAAGGCAGTCAGGCTGTCCAAATCACGGCCCGACTTGTACTCCTGCGGCTCCTTGCTCTTGCCATCGAAGAACTTCAACGTGGGGAATCCCTGGATACCAAATCGCTTTCCGAGATCCCGCTCGGAGTCGGCATCGACCTTGGCGATCTGGACCTTGTCCTTGGCAAACTCGTAGACCTGGGCCAACTCCTCGTACACGGGAGCAAGGTTCTTGCAGTGGCCACACCAGGGAGCAAAGAACTCGACAAGCGTGGGCTTTCCGGAGAAGACGAGCTTGTCAAAGTTGGAGGGAATCAGGTCGATAACGGCCGATTTGGCAGCCACCGAGCTGGCCAGGACGGCCAGCACGAGGCTCTTGATCAAAACCATGACGTATTAGGCAAGGCAAGATCTAGTATGTGGATGTTGGATGGGAAAAGATGTGACCGGGTATCAACTGAAGTGGGAACAGAGTGCTATAATTGACGGGTAATTGCTATGACCAGCCAGAAATACCACTTATAAAATAACCACAGCGGCGAGTCACCTGAAATAGTGCTTTGAAATCAAGGGCATAAAAAGAGGACAGCTTGCGCCAAGTCCAGGTATGCAGTTGGCTCAGGCACAGGCGGGGAGCTCGGCCTGCGATTAGTGGGCTCACCTCACCGAGGGATGGATTTGCCCCCAAGGCTCCACTGGAGCTCCCTCGCTATTGTTTATCATTTTCCTTCAACGGTTTCACGTGAGGATAAGCTTGTCACGGGAATCCGCACGTGACGCACCCAAATTTCCCCCTTTGCCCTTTGGGCTTTGGTGGCCCGCTTCGGCCGGGGCTGACAACCCTCCAATCGGTTGAAGCATAGACCATAGCAAAATTCACACAAAATTTCAGCCCACTTCTGCCCTCGCGAAATCACCATCTTGCAACACCACAACCGCAATCATGTCCCACGAAAGCGTCTGGAACTCGCGCCCGCGAAACTACGGCAAGGGCTCTCGCCAATGGTATGACGCCCCGATGCTACCCTTTATTTTCTGAGCTTGGGTTGTTCTCTTCCCTTGCGCGACTTGAAGCGAATGTCAAAAACTGGGAGGATGGGAAAAAAGGGCGAATCGCGAAACAAAATTCATAAAGAAGCCGACTGCTAACTGGATCTTGTTTTCTTCATTATAGCCGCGTCTGCAAGCACACTGCCGGTCTGGTCCGCAAGTACGACCTCAACCTGTGCCGTCAATGCTTCCGTGAGAAGGCCAAGGACATTGGTTTCCACAAGGTGAGCATCCAGAACCACCCGATAAGAGCTAGGGAGAAGGGGAAAATATGCAAAGGGAATAGAGAAAAGGGAATCAGGCATACGATATTCGAGAAATAGCAGCTAACGTGCCTTCGTTTCTTACAGTACCGATAAAGGAGTTGTATGGGGGCTTCCGAGGGGGGCAAGGGATTGACGGATGCGTGCTGCGTTTTTGATGGCCACACACAAAAAGCACTCGGAGGGCGGCCGCCTGGAACCGGAGTTTAATGGATGGCTTGGTTTTAAGGAAAGATCGTGCGTCTGACGAACATCCTCCGAGGATAGACGAATACCATTGCATTCGAAAAAAATTTCATACTGCTGTCCGCTCTGTTGGTGTGCTTCTTCTTTATGCTGGGAGATGACGAGATGAAGACCTATGAATGCCATGGACCGAAAAGTTTTTTCTCTCTCTTGATTCATGTTGCAGCTCTCGTAGGCTGTCCTGCTTCAGTGACAGGCATCTATTTTGGCAATGCAGGTTGCGTGCATTTATTGAGTGATTTGGTCCGCGACATTTCATCCTAGCCACCCCCTTTCATTGTCTCCCTAAACGCATCCCAAAGGCGACTTAGAACCAGTAAATTAAGAAAAGGGGGTTTTATTTGCATTTCTATATCTGCCTCCAACCCTCCCGTCTAAAGTACAACATATATCAAGACATTAAGGAAGAAGCAAAGCGGAGATTTTTTTGTGCCCACTTCCTCCTACAACTTATACACGAGCTCAGTTTGGCTCAAACGCGGGAACCTGTGACCATTTTTTAACATGTGCATTTCTTGGATGCATCTGGCCCAGTTTCCCAACCGTTTTAATTTTGTTTTCCGTTCCAACAACTCCACGCTGTTCCAGGGTTGTTTTTAATCGTTACATTTACTGAATGATGCGGGTGACCAGACCAGTGGCGACGGTCCTGCCGCCCTCACGGATGTTGAATCGCTGACCGGCCTCAATGGCGTTGGGGTTGGTCAGGGTGACAACCATTTCGACGTTGTCACCGGGCATGACCATCTTGCCAGCAGAATCGGCGGTACCCTCAGGGAATGTCAGGTCGACAGACTCATCAGAGGTACGCAGGTAGAGCTGAGGTCGGTAGTGCTCGTGGAAACCGGTGTGACGGCCACCTTCCTCCTTGGTGAGGACGTAGAGGGAGGCGAGGAACTGCTTGTGCGACTTGACGGTGCCGGGCTTGCAGACGACCATACCACGGCGAACATCCTCACGGCGAATACCACGGATGAGGAGACCAGAGTTGTCACCGGCCTGGGACTGCTCGCAAGACTTCTTGAAGGTCTCGATATCGGTAACCTTGGTCTTGATGGGATCGATGCCCTTGCCGACAAGCTCGACTTCCTCGTCACGCTTGAGGACACCGCGCTCGACACGGCCGGAAACGACAGTACCACGACCGGAGATGGAGAAGACATCCTCGACAGACATGAGGAAGGGCTTGTCAAGGTCACGCTCGGGGGTGGGAATCCACTCGTCGACAGCCTTGAGCAGCTCGTCAATCTTTGACTCACCAATCTCAGGCTTCTGGTTCTGGAGAGCCATCAGGGCAGAGCCCATGATGACGGGGGTCTCGTCTCCCTCGAAGCCGTAGGTGGTGAGAAGCTCACGCATCTCCATCTCGACAAGCTCCAGCATCTCAGGGTCGTCAATGGCATCAACCTTGTTGACGAAGACGACAATCTTCTGGACACCGACCTGTCGGGCAAGCAGCAAGTGCTCACGGGTCTGGGGCATCTGACCGTCGGAGGCAGCAACGACAATGATGGCACCGTCCATGTTGGCAGCACCAGTAATCATGTTCTTGATGTAATCGGCGTGACCAGGGCAGTCGACGTGGGAATAGTGGCGGTTGTCTGTTGAGTACTCAATGTGGGCGGTAGAAATGGTGATACCTCGCTTTCGCTCCTCGGGGGCCTTGTCAATGGCGCCATACTCAAGGAAGTTGGCCAGGCCCTTCTCGGCCTGTCGCTTGGTGATGGCAGCAGAGAGAGTGGTCTATAGTTGCGGAAACTGGTCAATATAAAATCGCTTTGACATTGGTCTTGTAAGAGGCTGTAGTGAACTAACCTTTCCGTGATCGACGTGACCAATAGTACCTAGAAACAGAATCTCTGTTAATATCAAATTTCTTCAACGATTCAAGCCAAAAAGGCATCATACCGATGTTCACGTGCGGCTTGGTTCGCTCGAAAACAGCGTATGTGCGAGCGATGTTGAGAACACCAGCGGCACTTCGGTTGTTCTTGAGCGCAGCCTGCAGCGGGTTAATGCTGCCGGAGCTGAGGCCATGCCGGGCTGTCCGCAGAAACGGGGCAATTGATCTGAATGCAGTCGACATGTTGCGCCGCTGGTATGAATTACACAATGCCGGTCCAAAGAAGAGAAGGGGAAGAAAAAAATATTTGGACGGTGGGGGAGGGGAAAATTGCACAGCGCCGGATCAGGCGTTCTGGGGTGAGTGCCGACGAAATTTTTGTGAGCTCACCAGCATTGACAGCTTTTGCGCTATGCCGATTGGAAACATGCTGCCGTAGAAAGAGCGTCACGTGATTGGTCACTGTATTTTACACGTAAAGACAGCCAGATGGGTACCTAAAAATCATAATGCACAGAGACACAGCATCTTCTACAATGAACCCTTCATTGATGGCATAAATCGCATTTCAGATTCCATTGGGCGGTTTATTCTTTATACCTTACTCAAGTTGCTGCTGACTTAGGAAAGGGGGCAATATAAAAAAGCGCGCAAGTGTCTACACGGCGACGCCGTAAAGACTTCACTGCGGATGAGCGTTGCGGTCAGGAATCCTCAGAGGCCAGAGGACTTTTTATGAGTTACCCATTAGATAAAAATCACGTTTTGCAAAAAGCAATCATTCAATAACAACACCATAAAATATAAAATCTCAATTATCAATTATTGCTACATTTACTCGTTTTTTCAGTTCAACCATTGTAGTTGCATGTACGGAAGCTATTACTATTGTACGGCCTCTAAATGGCGCTCCGTCGAGCCAATCGGGCCCGCCAGGTCCAACCGGCAGCCTCGGAGAAATAGTCCGGGGCACGCCGTCTTCACTAGGGATTTTGCCGTTGTCGGTGTCCAACAAAAACTTCTACCCGCCCTCTGGAAGTTTGACTTTTGAACTCTCAACATAACTTCTCATTACCTACAAAAACCTCGTCTTCCCTCATTTCTCTCCGGAACGCATATCCCTTATAGACTACTAGAAGAGACTGCCTTCATCCGCGCGACATACGTACATCCCCTTGGATAAAAAATCCTCACCTACCTACTGCAGCAAAGGCTCTGCATCTTTTCACCCTTCTGCATCCCTTTTATGAGAGTTACACACGGTTGATACTATGGACTCTCAATCACAGCAGCAGGACAGTGCCGGCCAGGCTAGCCTGAATGCATTGGGCTCTGTTGTGTCCTCATTGTCCCAGTACGGCCAGAATGCCTCCAACAACCTACAAAAGAGCTTTACCGACATATCAACACACGGCTGGCTTCGGCTCGTCATGATCGTCTGCACATACCTGCTGATACGGCCACACATCCTCAAATACTCTACCAAGCACGCTGTGAAGACGCTGGAAAAGCAGGATGAGCAGGACAAGGCTGCCGCCAAAGAAGCGGTGGCCAAAATGTCGCCCAATGAGCTGCGTGGCCTGAACGCCGGAGCAGAGATTGATGTGGATGCGGATGAACATGCCGATGGAACCAGTGCCGACTGGGGCTCCAAGGCACGAGTCAGGCAGAGGAAGATGCTGAGGAAGATGCTGGAAGCCGAGGAGAGACGACGATACGAGGAGGAATCTGACGAGGATATCCGGGATCTCCTGGAGTAAGCACGGGCAGACTGGACGGCTAAGCAAAACGACCACGGATATTATTAGCCCCGAGCATTTACTTCTGGGGGCGACTTGTTCTACGGATGCCAAACTGTCGAGGAACCATGATGGGGTTGTGCCTAGAAAACGTTGGGTACTCAAAAAAGGCGGGCTGGATGGATGTGGCCAAGGTGGCCTTATCACGCATTACTTTTGCAACTGTTTATACCTAATTCACGCGCTATGATCTGATGAGAGTGGTGCAATAATAACGAAGAACCTAATACGACAATTAATTAATACATATTCATATATGAGCAACATGGCGCCGTAGACATTGTGACTTTTGAATCGAGATGCTGTTCCGCGTATGGAGTTTTCCCCAGTAGGTAGGTCGCTTCCGATTCCCATAAGAGTATAGAGGCGTATTATGCAGTAAGTGGCATTATGGAGACTTTGCCCGTCCAAGTAAACATTTGATGGCAACACCTATTCAACACCCCAACTTTGCTATCCAGCAACTCGTGTCACAGATAATAACGAATACTAGGCAAATCTTATTATAGAAGTAGATCTATTTAACCAACTCCCATAAGAGTATACAAGCGCGAGTTTATGCAGTAGGTGTGGCATTGTTATGGAGACTTTGGCCATCCAAGTAAGCATTTGGATTGATTGCAAGTGCGCCTCCAAAAGAGCCTCACGGCAGAGCCCCACCGCAGCAATTCTTATACTTGGAGTGTGTTTGACTCGGCGGCCTCGCCACAAACATAACACAAGCAAGCTTCTTGCCGCTGTGGACAGCAGGTTTTGACGACAGAATACATAGAGACAAACCTGGCAATGTGTCAGATGGTCAGAGACACAACTTCGATGCTGATCACCGCTTGCACAGTCACCAAAGTTACCCTGTACGTCACCAAGTCACCTCACAGGCAGGGCATCGGCGAATAGAATGTCGGGCGGGGAAGTACACACAAGAATAGAGGCCATCAGAGCCCGCGGTGTTCACAATTAGCACTCCGAGAGACGAACTAGGGCAAGCTGCATGATTCGTCGATTCACAGTGTGGCCAGCTTGGCGCATAAGGATGTGGTGGTCCAAGAATGGGGGCACATCGACATCTGGGCAATGCTGGTCTCAGTTTCACAGCTGTTAGTTGTAGCAGGCGAGCCAACTCAATCGGCCACAGCTCGAGCCTTGACAGGCACCAGACACGGGACCAAGTCTAGTTCTCCGCACTCAGCGAAACTCTCATTAACCCCCATGCACAGCCCTGTCAGATATACACGGACACATCCGAGGCGGCGTTTTGATGGCCATTTAGGCATCTCGAACTGTTTGGTAGGGTAAGGGTTGGGCACGAGTGGCAACAAGGTGCAAGGCTCAGGTACTTACAGGTACCCAGCAGGCAGTTATAGCACCCGGGACCCCTCAAAGCGGGCCGCCAGGCCGCTAGAATAAAACAGCCCAGACCCCACCACGATGTCATTTGATGGCCTCCAGCTCGGATCGTCTTAAAGCACGGCACCGCTGACGTCTGGTGGGTTTTCTGCCAAAGCATCCTGACCCTCGTCTTGCACCAAGATTTGCTGTTTACCCTCCAGAGGCACGCTGCTGTGGGTTTTTGCCAGCTTGGCTTGCGGACCTCTACCTCATCATTGGATCTCGATACGTGCTCCAAGCTCCATCGCGGGCCCTGTAACCGAGCTCACATTGGGCCTCTGGCCGACCAATTTCGGCGCGTCGCATTCACGCCCTGGCCTGGCATCCAACAGAGCCTGTCGCTGGCCTCTTTACCCTGGGGATCTGGGATATAACATCTAGCGACAGGTCAAAATGAGCAACTCCCTCGACATACATGAACTGCTCCAGACGGGGTTCTTCACCACGTCTAGAGCAAAGCATGGCCATTCGTACGTACTGCGCTGATCCATGGCTGCCTTCCTGCACCTCATTTGGAGACAAATAATGACCATATTTATCTACACAGAGCATCTGTCGATTCTTCGACTCGCCCTGGGCGCCTATACGAGTCGACTGAGCCACCTGTGTCTCGTGTAGCGCCTCGGTACTACGACGACATTCCCTATCGGCGCCGCTCACTGCTGCCCCCGCCAACCGTCGAAGATGAAGCTGAGTCAATCGCGAAGGAATTCGGCGGCCGCGTCGAACCTGTTGAGGAAGAAGAGCCCCAATCAAGAGGAGAAGTTGACCAGCAGCCACTCATGCTCGAAGTCCATGAGTTCAACCCTGAACGTCGCTTTGTTATTGTACCAGGGTCGGTCAAGCCGAGCACTTCAGAGAGTGCGTCTGATGACAGCGCATCCAGAGACAAGCTTCGCCAAGAGAAGGAAAAGAAGAAGGAGCGGAAGAAGGCATCTGCGTCTCCTTCACCTGAGGCATATACCAGAAGACCCAACGAACCTGAAAAGAAAGACCCCAATCGCCTTGACGACGCTGCTCCAAGGCTAGAGAGACGTAAGAGTAGGCAAGATTTGCCTCGGCTGGAGACAGATATAGACGAGGACCGGGTACCAAGCCATCACCGGAGCAAATCTGCTGCTAGTGGCATCCGCCCAGAATTCTCTCAGTCGTATCGCAAGTATGGGGAGGACTATCTTTCGCCGCAGGTAACAAAGCATGGGTCGAGTGGCCGAGATAAGACGTACCATGGATATGGCCAGCCGCCCACCCAGAGTAGCGTCAGTCTAGGAGGAGAACCAAACGACAAGAGGCGGGACGACGACAAGTACCATAGACGAAGTGCGACAGTGTCGGCAGAGAGGCCAAACTCAAGCTTCGAGCCATCCCGAAGACCTACATCGAACGACCGCGTCAATGGGCCTCGGCCTCTAGATGGCAACCGACCACCACGGGATGACTCGAGGGAAGGGGCATATGCGGCCTACAAGCCAGCCCCTGTCGAAAACCTGAGAGCTCCATCCCCATCCAAGCTCAAGGACCAGAATTCTCCGCGGGATGAAGCCTTCAGTTCGTCTTATAGGAGAGAAAATCCCGTCATCATTGACGACGACCGCGTGTCTATTGCATCGTTGCGCAGAGGCGATACAAGCGGCCAAAACTCTCGCTCTCCTTCAAGAGTTCCTACCATGCCCATAGCGCCAGCCGAGCCGCCAGAGGACTGGGCACCGAACCGTCGGGTTTCCACTACCTTTCCAATCAGCCGCGATAAAACTACACTAGAGAATCGTACTCCCCCGACGATTTATCTTCCTTATCCGGATGATGATGATGCCATCGTTGCTTGGCCAGAGACATCCGCAGAGGGCGATGATATGCGGCAGTCACAAACGATCAGCGCGTCATCCGTCTTGATGCCACCCATCCCTCAAGTTGACGACGAGCTTATCGCACCGGATGACAAGTCTATTAGATCACCGACCCCCAAAGAGCCATCTGTGGTGACGAAGCCTTGGCAGCCTCCCCCCTTTGACCCTACCAAATCTGGGGTACGTCCGGACCAAACAGTTGGGTCATACCGGCGTTATTCTGAGTCGAAAGATCACGAAGGACAATCTGATCTTCCAAAGATACCAGAATGCAAGCGCACGGTAGCGGTGGCAGGCAAGATGGATTGGCTTACGCTTCCCCGGACGGATTTCAACATCTGCCCTGATTGCTACGGTACCGTGTTTGCAGAAACCCAGTTTCGAACTCACTTTCACCCAGTGTTGCGGTCGACTAGTACCCCGATTGCATGCGATTTCGGCTCATCCCCATGGTATCGGATCGCCTGGCTACTCACGCTGAAACACAAAGTGCCAGACCTGCAATTGTTTCACGCTCTGGCAAAGGTCATGATGGAGTCTCGCGATTATCCGTGCCCCCTGGAACGAAAGGTAACACGGGTCTGGTATTCTGTCAAAGACCCCTACACGAGGCGGCCAGTACCCGAGTTTGCAGTATGCTACCAATGCGCGAAGACGGTGGAGACACTGTTTCCAAACCTCACGGGCGTTTTCATCCCGCTTGATTCTCGAGGCGAGCCCACACGAAACGTGTGTTCCCTTCACTTCACGCCCCAAAGAAAGCAGTTTGTACTCTTCTTTGATGCATTTGAGACCACGTCCGACAAGGGCTATGTGACCAACCGAAAGCCAGATATCGGCGATTTGTCCATGATGCTTACACGGCTGAGCACTCTGGATGAGTGTCGCGAAGACCGCCGAGTGAGCGATGGATACTGGTACGTCATGGAGTATCTACCAGATTTCACCGTGTGTGGGGAATGCTACGAAGATGTAGTTCGGCCTCAGCGCACGGAGGACAATGTGATTGCTCAAAACTTTTACCAGAAGCCCGCGAAGCTGCCTGTTGCAACTTGCCAGCTCTACTCTCCTAGGATGAGAGAAGTTTTCAAGAGGGCCTGCAGGAATAAGGACCCCCAATATCTTGAGGAGAAAGTTCGAGAGAGATTGAAGATTGAGAAGGACGTACACAACAAGTTTGTCAATCTCGTCAAAGATAAGCGCAATCCCGCATGGACGGATGAACAGATTGAGAAGCTGAGTAGGGAGTGGAGGAGATGGGAATAAACGGACAGGCAAAACTCCTTTCTTTTTCGTATTCTTTTTTGGGTACTTGATGCACCTAGACATGCATAGCGAGATTCATATTACGAAGATGCCATGTATAGAGTAGCACCGAACATGATAACGACATGATATGACCATAGATTAAAATAAATCTTGGCTTGGATACTTGAAGCTTGCAACTCTTGACGTGAAGCCTGTGACGACTTAGGTCCTCAATACTGTAACAGCGTCTCTGAGCCTTACTAAGCCGTCGCACACTCCCAATAAGGCATAGACCAGGTCCCGCTTGGATTTTGGATGTCAGGGATACAGTCACGTGAAGGACAATTCAACTCGCTAAGGTACGTACCCCACCACTTAGGGTCTCCGCCCACCAAAAATCCGTGGAAGGAAAATTCAGGTGAAATTTATCGCGGGTCCGCCAGAAACTTTCCATCCCCATCGCCAAATTCGACGCCCCGACGACCACGGTATGTTACGCTTTTACGCCTGACCCTGGGAAACACATTCGGCCTCTCTTCGAAATTGCTAACGCTCATCCCCTCCATTAGGTCTCAAATTCTCGTCACAATGGCCTCCAGACCTACCGTTACGATCATCGGAAAGGATGGTGCTCCCTCTGGAGCTACCCACACCATTCCTGCCGTCTTCGCCAGCCCTATCCGACCGGATATCGTGAAGCAGGTTCACACTGGCATGGCCAAGAACAAGCGCCAGCCTTATGCCGTCAGCGAGAAGGCTGGTCACCAGACCTCTGCCGAGTCTTGGGGAACTGGTGAGTTTTATGCGGTGGCCTTGGGGAGAATTTGAGATGGCAATCGAGATGGGAGGGTTGGTGGAGGATTGGGAAAATTTTCTCCCTCTCTTTTTCATCCGACCATGTTGAAATGCTATATCCTCAACACCATGGAAGATATCAGGATGGACGGTGACTGACTGGATTTGAATTGTTTAGGTCGTGCTGTTGCCCGTATCCCCCGTGTCTCTGGTTCCGGTACCCACCGTGCTGGTCAGGCCGCCTTTGGTAACATGTGCCGATCTGGTCGCATGTTCGCCCCTACCAAGATCTGGCGCAAGTGGCACGTCAAGGTCAACCAGGGCCAGAAGTCAGTCAATTCTTTTTCTTTGGGAGAAATTCTCCAATATTTTGCCATTTGAGGGAGCTATGGAATAACTAACATGGAAAAAACTTTTAGGCGATATGCTACCTGCTCCGCCCTGGCTGCCTCTGCCGCCGCTCCTCTCCTGCTCGCCCGTGGCCACCAGGTCATGACCATCCCTGAGGTTCCCCTGGTTATCGACTCTGCTCTCGTTGAGGGCAGCTCCGTCGCCCGCACTGCTGCCGCCATCGCCCTCCTCAAGGCTGTTGGCGCCGGTCCCGAGCTCGAGAAGGTCAAGGGCTCCAAGAAGCTCCGCGCCGGTAAGGGCAAGCTCCGTGGCCGCCGCCACCGCCAGCGCCGTGGTCCTCTGGTTGTCTACAACCCCGAGGTCGATGGCAAGGAGCTCGTCAAGGGTTTCCGCAACATCCCCGGTGTTGAGACCTCTCCCGTCTCTGCCCTCAACCTCCTCCAGCTCGCCCCTGGTGGTCACCTCGGCCGATTCGTCATCTGGACCTCTGCCGCCTTCAAGGCTCTTGACGAGATCTACGGCACCACCACCACTGCCTCTACCCACAAGAAGGACTTCCTCCTGCCTTCCAACGTTGTTTCCCAGGCCGACCTTACTCGTCTGATCAACAGCAGCGAAATCCAGAGCTCCCTCAACGCCCCCAAGGGCGATGCCGTGACCCGACGATCTGCCGTCCAGAAGAAGAACCCCCTGCGCAACAAGCAGGTTCTTCTGCGCCTGAACCCCTACGCGAAGGTCTTCGCTCAGGAGGCTCAGAAGAAGCAGGAGGCATAAATTCTCTGACTTTCTGGGTGTGCAGCAAGTCTAAAACTTTGGTTTTTCGGAGGAGGGTTATATCATGGTTTCATATCGAGGCGTAACGGCTTCTGGAAGGTTGAGCTCTTTGAATGAAAAGAACGAAAAGAGATTTGACTATTAACAGCGTGTGTCTTAAAAAATGTGATTCATACGAATCATCACCGTTTTGATGATTTTTGGCCATTTATTTCCCTCCCAACGTTAATAGACCGTGCATGCTGTATCAAGTACCCCGAAGAGTGTGACTGCCAATCACATTCCACTACCTTGGTAAGGTACAAAGGACGAGCTTTTACATGAATCAAAATTCTTTATTTATGTCTTCTAATATCCAAATTCTTCCTTCTCTTTTATGTCTAATTATCTTTTACCTCTACTTACTCCTTGCCCGGCTCATAGTGGAAGCCAAGCTCGGCCAGCGTCTTGGCTTTACATCCCCCGTCTTCAAACTTAATCTTGGCATCCATAGCAATGGACCTCTGCCAGAAAAGCTCACCACTCCATCGCGGCGGCTCCTTCCCAACGTGTTTCGCCTTCTTTATCCACTCATAAAACTCATTGATATGCTTGCCGTCATCTCCCAGCTCTGGATACTGGTGTAGCGCTTCTCCCTGTCTCTCTTCCAGCTCTTTACTCCACCGCAGCATTTCTTCGTCCGGGGGCAACTCTAGCGCATTGGACCACACCGCCGCGAAAGCCGCAGCTTGGGATTCAGCCAATGGCCACGGAACAGATCTCATGTTGAGGGCCGGGAAAACTATCGTCGGGTGCTGGATGAGGAACGTGTGCTGGTACAGCCCGTGGACGCCCCGCCCAGACGTGATAATCTTGTGGCCGAGGTCCGGGAGGAAAGGATAGCCGAACAAGAAGCCCGTGCAAAAAACGATGTGATCTATATCTTTCTCTACGCTTCCGTCTTTGAACAGAACTCCGCGCTGGTCTGGAAGGAATTCGACGATTTCGGGGACTTCGTCGCATCCAATGTGGGCGAGTTTGTCGGGCGATGTTGCGTGTCTTACTGACAGGAGCGTCTTGCCGGCAACTTCGTTGATCTGGAGGGCAACGTCGAGGCCTGAGGGTCCATTGCCCACGACGATGACTTTCTTCCCTTTGAAGACGTCGTTCGTCCGATACTGCTTTGAATGAGTGATGATGGAGGAGTGGGCCTTTTTGAAGTCTTCAATCTTCTTGATGGCCGGTATGAAGGGGACAGAGTAGTGTCCGTTTGCAACGACGACGGCGTCATACGTCTCGCGAACAACCTCGCCGTCATTCAACGTCGACACTGCCTCCAGATGCCACTGATCCCTACCATCCTTGGTTTCCAAGTCAATCCGCCTCACCTCATGACAGAACTTGATAAGATCCCTCAAATCCTCAGCATACCGAACAAGATACTCCTGAATCTCCTCCCTCTTAGGAAACACCCAAGCATCGCTCGGAAACTCCCTATCGTGGAACCGCATCAAGCACCCCGGAATATTCGCGTGCAGCCGCTCGTACATGGGCGACGGAAACACCGGAGCCGGAGCCCCCTCGGGCCAGATGGACGGCTCCGGGCCCCAGAACGGATCCTGCTGCGGCACGGGCACGTCCTTGGGTGGCAGGCTGCTGTAGAGCCAGACGCCGCCGACTTGGGCCTGCTGCTCGAAGACGGTGATGGAGTCGAAGGCGCCCTGGGCCTTGAGGTAGCGCGCGGCTGCCAGTCCGGCCGGGCCGGCGCCTATGACGGCGACTTTCTTGACTTTCAAGTGCTTTGCCGGCACGGAGCTGGCTGCGCTAAGAGTCGATCCCATGCTATATATATTTTGATGCAGGTGGTGATAGAATATGCGTGTAATAATATCCAATGTATCAATGTTGTATCAATGCTGCTGTATTTCTTGTTTCTCTACCGGGCAACCCGTCCTTGGCCACTTCTCACTCCCTGAGACCCGAATCTTTTTCGGTCAGACGGGATGGCATCTCTACGGGATTTATAGCATTTTATAGTGGTATGAGAACATGCCGAGCTCGGATGATGTCAGTTTAGATAGACTCCGGGCTAAGTGCTTCAGGCAACTTGCTATGTGCCGACATACCCTGATTTGGTAGCGGGATACACCGCCTTCCCCTCTTGGCTTTCGACACCCTGTTTAGCTCCCGTCTTCTCAGGGCCTTTTGATTGAAATCGGCTCAATCGCTTATATGGCAGAATTTCTCTGTAGAGCCAGATGTGTAATTGAAACTGATTATAATTGACTGCCTGACAGGCCGTCTCAAGAAAACATTGGAAATCTTTCCTTAAATAGAGACGTGATGTTTCTTCAAGCAAACGTACATTATTCATTATTGTTTTTTGCTATCCAAGTCAGCCTCGTTGCTCAGATTTGAAAACATACCTGTACATTTCGTGACAGAGTATGGTTAACCTAGAGCAGTATGCTACACGATAATTTGCTTACATGTATTACGAGACCTGCCCACAGCACATTGCACAAGCTCATGTTTTGAAATATGTGTATTACATAGTGTATTGAAAGTAGACATTCTCCAAAGTTCAGTCTTCTCCAATATGATGATATATCTTACAACATCGAGTTCACTGCGGTAACAGCCAATCCAGTACCAACAACCCACATCTCAATATTATCTGCTCGGCCAACAACACTCGCCTTGCTTGTACTTGTTGCCGTCTGCTGAGGACCACTCGAAGTTGCTTTAGAGCCCGTCGTAGCAGTAGCAGTCGCTTTAGTCGAAGAACCAGTTGTAGGGTGCGCTTCCTCATAACAACCAGCAAACACCAAAGTGCTGTTGAGCCATCCCGGTCCTCCAGGCGTATCATACATGGCCCTGTACCATCCGATAGGACAGCTTCGAGCAAGAGACACCGCAGCTGAGCTTTTTGCAGACCACCAAGATGACGCCGCGCTGCCGTAGGACGAATAGCTCGACAGGAGAGACGAGGGAGCAGCAGTGGAAAAGCGGCACCAGAGCGAGGACGCGGGAAATGTGCATTCTGGCAAGCCGTAGATGTCTGTTTGAGTAGGCTTGCAGTCTTTTTGCAACACGTCGCCGTATGATTGAATGGCAGTCAAGAGAGCTCCCGTGGGCTTTGGGGGGTCAAAGTATTGCGGGAGAATCTCAGTGGTACACTGCCATGGTTCACTTGTGATGGTAGGCGGCTTGGATGGCAAGATTGTGTCTTGCAAGGCGGCCCAAGAGACACTCGCAAAAAGAAGGATAGTAGCAATTGGCTTCATGTTTTCTTTGTGCTCGACTTTGTAAAGACGAGGAGATGAATTGGTAGTTTCGGCTCGAACTTTGAGGATGGGGATGGAGCGACTTCAGGCAGCCGCCAAAGACAACGATATTTCACTCTGTGTATTAAGTATGTATCTCCTATTTTGATACTATTAATAATAAGTTAGTCTGATTTGTTTGGCCTCCATTTAATTTCATTGCATGTTGGCTCTACGTAGTTGTGTGCCATTACTGGAGCTTCCCCTTGGGTTACAGTTACACCACGCAACTACCAACTGGAGCCCGCTTGGCGCCAAGCAAACCATTTTATTCCTCCTCAACCCATTCCGAATCCGCAAGACGAGGATAACGCTCCTTCAGGGCCTTTTGCACGGCTTTTAGGCAATCCTTCTTGCGGTACTTCTCCATGTCCGGCCACCCATGCTCTCTGTAGATCCCCTGCAACATCTCTATCATGTCTGGGAAAGCCACGCCCTCTGAGATATAGACATCCACCACTGCACGAGGGCTTTTGGGAACGAATTTCAGCTCGCGAAACTGATCCTTCAGGACCTCGAAGAAATCCGGGATGGACCATGCACCGCACTCCCCGCGCCATTCAGCCTGTTCCTCATCCTCTTCGTAGTCGTATGGGTCGTCCAATACCTTCTCTCGTAGAGGCCAATCCCTGACCTCGCCGGGACATTCGTACCAAAGACCGATGCCGAGCTCTGTGTCAATCAAGAGGGTCGTCCAGTCTCGTGGGCTTTTCGTGATGCTCACGACGTGAGGGGGCAAGATTTCATATAGAGAGGCGCTTTCGGTACTGATCTTGACGCTCTCAACACAAGCAGGGTCGCGGTTCAGTGCACGGGAATCGGCCTCCCAATTGGTGAAGTAGCACCACGCTGCTGTTTGAACATTGTACATGTCGTCCTTTTTTTCTCGTATGTATGGTAGATGGCGGAGAAGCGAGACCACTTCATCCGTCTTGCCCAAGGGTTCCATTGTTGCGGTCGTAATGCTCGGCCATCCTCCTGGTGGTGGTTCAACGACCTCCGCTTCGTCGAGATACATCCCAACTAGGAAGTTGTAATACTCGCGGACTGCGGAAATGCATTCATCGCGATTGTAGCTAATTTCGGAAAGAGACGGCATTCTCAGTTTGTTGAGGCTGAAAGAGAGATGAAAATGGTGGTGGTGATGATGATGTGAGGAGAAGGAAGAGGAGAAGGATCATGAGAAAGAGGAGAAAGAGGGTAAAGGGCCGATGCAAAGATCATTGAGTTAAGCTACAGCGAAACAAAAAGAGGGGTTAGCGAGATATTGAAAACAACTCTGATTACAAGCTTAATAGCTTAATTTAGACGGTTATAGATGTGTTACAATGCATGTACAATTCGATCCTGTGGGATTTTTTTCGCCCCCATAGATGGGGAAATCGACAAAATAGCGAAATCCTTCATACCGAGTAGGGGGGACCAGGTAACAATCGCCTGCAATATTGGAGAGCCAATCAAAAAACTAAGCACACCACTCGTTTTCCATTGTTGGTTGGCTGCCAAGAACGGATCTCATTCCAATTATTGCCAATAGAAGTGTCACGGTCTGGATTTTTGACCGGGGTGTTACTTGGGTGATGCCTGTAGCTTGGCTCAGGGATTCTTAACTGCAACCACATCACATACACATACCGACATTCCGAACTCAATCGCCAGTCGCAAGTGCCTATCTTTGGTAACTTGTGAATTTACCCGGGTTTGGGTTGAATCTGAATCCCAAATATTTGATCCCTCGAATCCTTTCGGACGTGACATATGAACGAGTGTATTTCACCGTGTTATGTAGCATTGGCGGAGTCTGGGGATGGAGGATGCTCTTGGCATGCCGTTACTGCTGTGTATGGCTTGAACGACTGATATCTCTGCATTCTCAATATCCTCAAGCTCTGTGATACAGAATAGTAGTTAAAGACCATAGGTATCCATGGCCAAGAATGTAGTTTATACAAGGCGTAACAACATCTTGAACTTCATCGCATAGATCTGCTTCAAGTTCACCCAATCCAAGATGTGGCTGACCAAGAGGTCTGCTGCCGTCTTCATCCTTTGGGGAACTGGCTTTGTGCGTTCTGCCATCAATATCGATGGTTCTCAAGCCGTGGAGCCAGTCACTGAAGATGACCCTTCCCCTATTAGCGACATCGATACCTATTATCCTGATCAATATGCCTGTCCTCTTCCCTGTATTGACCTTGCAAATACACACACTTGGACACCATATTTGTCGGTGGACCGTCTGAAACGCTGCAATGAGCCTATGCTGCTGCAATTCTCTATTACACAACCACTCGATGACCCAAAATCCAATATCCTAATACGAAGTTGCACGCTTGGTTCTCAGGAGACTTCTTCCTTTAAGAGCACTGTATCCTCGATACAGAATCCGAAGAAGGGCAAAAATCTGTTTCGTGGTGGAAGTCTCAAAAACTCTCCAGCATGTGCCATTGCTGGTTTCCAAGTCGACGATAAGCTTGTGCTTTCCAAGAGCGGCAGCGGCAAAGGAAACGGCCGTGAAATTGCTAGCCTCTTGGAGAGCATGAGTGAATACTTTGAAGCCGAAGATAATTGCGACGAAAACTTTCTTTTCGCCTATCACAAGGAAACCGTCGCAAGCGTCTACATCGGCTCCGGTCTTGGGAAGCCGACTGTGAGTTCCGCCTTGAAAAGCCTGGCTGCGAGTTTGCAGGATAGCAACTCCATCTCAAGCCACACAGTTGCCCAACTTTGTGGCCGCGGTCGTCTATCAACTAGAACCTTTGGCGTCTCAGTTGATACGACTGGCGACCTTGCCGCTGTCCAGAAGACAGCCTTGGACTGGAGCAATGGAGTTTGTGCTGCAAAAGGAGACCTCATCACAGCAGGCAACCTTGCCGGCGTCAAGGTGTTGGACATTGGCGGCAACAACAGCACTTTCAACAGTGGAAAAAGTTCATTGACATCCAGGGCAGCGTCTTGGATTTCCCAAAGAGACAAGCATGCCCGTAACATACTGGACGAGCGAGCGACTTGTCGTTATATACAAGTCGTTCCTGGAGACAGCTGTGGGGCACTGGCTTCTCGGTGTGGCATATCACCTGCTGATTTTACAAAGTACAACCCTTCACCAACTCTCTGTTCTACTCTTCAACCAGGGGACTATGTATGCTGCTCATCCGGCACTCCATTCGTGCCCCCAAAGCCTAAGCCAAATCCTGACGGCACTTGCGCAACACACCTCATTGTAAACGGTGACTCGTGTGACGCTCTAGCCAAGGTGAACAACATCACGACTGCTGAAATTGAAAGCTTCAATAAAGGCAAAACTTGGGCTTGGACCGCGTGCAAAGACATGCTCGTCGGCTACAATATGTGTCTGAGCACCGGCAGGGCGCCAATCCCGCCTCCTCAAGCCGGTGCAGAGTGTGGCCCCTTGGTTGCTGGGACAAAACTTCCAGCAGACAACACCACCTCGTTGGCAGATCTCAATCCTTGTCCCCTAAAGGCTTGTTGCAGCAATTGGGGCTTCTGTGGTGTTTTCCCCGCGCATTGCGACGTACACGCCCCTTCAGGGGGTGGTCCAGGAACCAAAGAGCCTGGCTACCAGAACACTTGTGTCTCAAACTGCGGTAACAAGATCAAATCTAATTCAGGCCCTCCCGCAACATTTCAACGGATTGGCTATTACGAGGCCTTTGGCCTGGATAGAGATTGCCTCTGGCTAAAGGCCAAAAATGCAAACACTGACGGCACTTACACGCATATTCACTGGGGTTTTGCTACAATCGACTCGAGTACCTGGAAGCTCAAGATCAACGACACCAAAGGCCAATGGGCAGATTTTAAGAAGCTGCCCAATGTGAAGAAGATTGTGTCCATTGGTGGCTGGGCATACTCGACCGAAGCAGCAACCTACAATATTATCCGACAAGCCATCATCACAAACAAGAATGCGTTTACTACGAACCTTGCTCAGTTTGTCAAGGATGAAGGCATAGATGGCATTGATATTGATTGGGAATATCCTGGTGTGAGTATTGTCCTTTGTCTTTCAGCTACTGCATCGTTGTCTACACTCAATCTCTAATCAATTCCTCATGTTAGGCACCGGATATCCTCGTCGGCGGTCAACCAATTGGTCAAAAGAATGACGGAGCTGACTATCTTAGCTTTCTCACATTGCTGAAACAGAAACTGGGTTCAGGAAAGTCTGTATCAATCGCAGCACCAGCTTCATACTGGTATCTCAAGGCCTTTCCCATTGACAGGATCAGTGCGGTCATCGACTACATTGTGTATATGACTTACGATTTGCACGGCCAATGGGATTACGGGAACGCAAATGCATTCGACATGTGCCCGTCGGGCAAATGCATTCGCAGTCATGGTGAGAATCCATTTCTCTGAGTGATTCATTCGTATTTTACTAAATATGACAACACAGTCAACATAACTGAGACCAGAAACTCTCTTGCGATGCGTAAGTATACTTGTCTTGTACTGCTCGGCTGAACCAAACTTGACTAACGTGATCCTATAGTCACCAAGGCTGGCGTGGCAAACAACAAGATCTTCGTCGGTGAAGCTAGTTATGGGAGATCCTTTCATATGGCTACAGATGGATGCTGGGGGCCAATGTGCGATTTCACCGGAACCAGACTCCAGTCAGATGCGAAGCCTGGACGATGCACCAAGGCACCTGGTTATGTTGCCTATGCCGAAATCAACGAGATCATCAAGAAGGGTGACGGTGCTCAAACGTTCCGTGATAATTCTTCTGACTCGGACATAATGCTCTATAAAGGTATGTTGAGTTACCTCCTTCCTTTTTTTTTCTTTCTCGGAGGCGGAATTGAGTGGATCCGAGGGCTGATACTCTTGCGCAGGGGACTATGTCAGCTATATGACAACAGCAACAAAGGACACAAGACGTAATGAATGGAAAGGATTGAACTTTGCTGGAAGCATAGACTGGGCCGTAGATTTGCAATCATTCACAACAGACGACCTAGACGCTCCACCAATTACTCCAAAGCCCGGCGACAACGGCTGCGTCTCCGGAGAAGACAACAGCATCAACTCCGGCGATCTCTGCGAATTCTCATGTGGCCACGGATTCTGTCCGGAATCTCTCTGTACCTGCGTCACAACAGGAATAACAGAAAATTTTCCCAAGGCATCAGAACTTGATGTTATGGCATGGGATCCCTGGGATGTAGATCTTAACCGACTCTGCAAGTTCAGCTGCAAATATGGCTATTGTCCACAAGATATCTGCACAGACATCCCTAAAGAAGATGAAGGCGAAGAGGAGCCTGACACGGGTTACTTCAACTATACAGATGCGAGGTGGCAAAATGCTCAACACTGCCTGCTCTTCAAAGATCCCCAATACAGAGACGTCAGTGTGAATCAGTGCAAGCCGGTATGTCAGGCAGCGCTCGACGATGCGGAAAAAGAAGGCCGGACAAGCAACTATGGCTGTATCGGCAACTTTCCGGTCGACAAAGAGATTCCGTGGGAAAAGTATCCGGGAGCCAGTTACGAAGTTGCGCCGGGACAATGTCTCTGCGACAATATGCTCATCAATGAGATTGCAGACTTTGTTCTAGATGCGCTGCCAATTATTGCTCAGGTACGTTTGCTGAATGACACTTGAGCCGAATAATTCTAACTATTTTAGATTGGGTGCTACATTCTCATGTCTTCTCTCAAGCTTGTGCTTGAAGTTGGCTTGGAATTTATCCCTGGAGTCGGGAAGCCTCTCGATGCCGGCTTAGGTATGCATCCCGAGATGCTTTGTGATTACAGATCACTTCTCTGACCAACTTCTTTTTGTTATAGATATGGCTCTGACCGCGACCGAGATGGTGAACTACATATATCCAGAAGGCGAGGACCCTGGAGGTGCTTTTGAATGGTGGTTGAGTCCATGTGGTGGCTCTGGACTGGTGCCAGACGACATCAAGAATATCTTTGACACCCTTAGCCAGGTAGCAGGGGGGGTTTCGAGTTTCAAACCACCGAAAAACATCCCCAAAGGAAGCGGCAAGAAAGGCGACGACGGCAACCCAACAGATAGAGGAAAGCCTCGGCCCAACACTGGTGGCAGTGGAAAAGGCACGCCGGCCAAGAAGCAATGCAAGGTTCCGCCCTCAAAGCAGACCCAGCGTCTTGGCCAGGGGAAGAATACGCTGCGCATACAGTCTTGTGTCGGCGACAAGACGAAGACCACCGAGATTGTTGTCACATCACTCGATTACGCCGCAAATGCAAAGCCTACTCAAGTGGCCAAGGCTTGCGATGCTGCTTGGTCGCAGGCGTGCTACCATTACAGCTCAGCCATCCGAGTCAACCCCCAGTGGGCAACACTCACATGCCCGCAAGAAGCAGCGGCGACAAAACATCGTCTCGATGCCCGGGCGACGTCGGTTTGGTCGAGTCAGCACGCCGGAGAGGGCTGGCAAGATCGAAATGCTCCCGGACGCACATGGCAGAACTGCGACAGAGACGAGTACCCGCCAGCATACCTTCTGGGCGAGACAGACCCAGCCTATATCAACAGCGGATCAAACAGCAAAGGGCAGTTGGTTCGTTATGTACCCAACACGCAGAATCAAAAGGCTGGTCAGATGTGGAAGGGCACATGCTTCGGCACTCCAGTAAAGGCCTTGTCCGACAAGGTCTTGATGGACAGCGTGGCAAAGGCGCCTCAGTCCAAGAAGCAGAATATCCAAAAGGTAAACTTTGAGCAAACAATGGCGGAGATTGGTGTCGACGTTCGCCCCGAGTTTACCATCTCCTCATGGGGTCCCCCGAGCAGTTCGGATGCTGGTCTGTCGGCCAATCCATGCTGGCCAAAGGGCATTGCTGCTGCCGACCCTGGGTTTGCTCTGCTTACATATGATCCTTATTATGGAGGCCGAGCGCCGGCGTACGACTACAAAGCAAAATATGTCAAAGGTTCAAATGGGTCTTGAAGGCCATTGTATTGGTGCTGTATGAATGGTATAGGGCTATGGCGTCCTTCATATTGAGAAAGTACCAAACACATGTAGAGCAGATACTATGTTTATAGCCATATTTACCTTATAAAAAACAAGTGTACAGAGACTGTGGAGATACCCGACATGCAGTGTAAGGCGCCTGTTTCATGTATACAGAGACAAGCTCGTTCTGTGCCCGACGTTAAAGTGAGACGCCCTATGTACAACGGCAGAACTCAGCTCTGCACTCCATGGGGAGTACATGTATTGTTCGCCATAGCAACTCCACACCCCTGCACGCAGCGGATTTGTGTCGCCAAGAGATTGGGCGAGAGCAGACAGGGCCGTGAATGCGATTGGTGGTGACCCCTTGTATGACGCAGGAGTTGGCGGCCGGATATGCGTGTAATATACAGCAATCTGCAGTATACCTGTTTCTTTTCTTCACAAGGAACCGATGCCAGCAATCACTGAGGATCGGGGGGCAATAATACTGCCCAAAGGATTCAGCCAACAAGGTGGCTAAAGGATTCAGTCAACGAGGTAGCATTAATTATGTAGAAGACTTGTGACTGGGATGATGTCAGTTGAATGGATCAAACAAACTGCAGCTAACAAGTGGCTTCGGGTAGTAACTTGCTAGGCCCCGGCAGAATTAACCAGGCAGCTACACACCGCCTTCCCCTCCCAGCATCCGATTCACATGTACCGAGTACTAGCTCTTCACGCTACAGCTCACCACAGCAACTCCACCCCTGCAACCAGCAGATTTGTGTCGCGGAGAGATTGGGCGAGCTGCAGCCAAGCAGGACAGCGCAGTGAGGCGAGGAAAAAAAAAGTGACTGCTGCAAGCAAATCACCAAACAAACCCGAGCTCAAATCAAATTGCAGACAACGCATCGGAAGGGGAGGAAAGAGGATCGTCTCCTTTTCGGGCCGCATCTTTTCTTTGTCTTAAGGTTCTTTGTCCTCTTCCATCTACTTACTTATCATGAACCTCCTGCGATCCTCTTTTCAGCACTGGCAGAGCCCCTCCACCACTAGATGACCGCGCACCAGTGAAGCCGTCAGCAATGGCAAAGGACAATATCCAACCAGATGTGCTGCGCAGCGCCGAGGCCACGCCTATCGCAAAGCTCAGCCCTGCCATCGCCGACCCAGCTGCGCTCGTTGTCGAAGGCGTCGTCACCGTGACCTGGCCCTACAGCATCGTGAACAAGTCCATCGCCTTCATCCTCGCCGAGCGCGACCCCCTGCACCGACGCGACAAGGGCCAGCTGCGAGTCGAGTTCCATGGCGCTGCGGGCAAGGCGCTTGCGGCGTCGAGCCTGGGAGGCGGCGACGAGGTGCGCCTGAGCTTGCACGGCGTTGCGTGGGAGGAGAACCAGGCGTGGGCGAAACACCCGGGTATCCTGGAGTGGCAGCTGAAGTTTTCCAAACGCTTGCTGCTAAAGATCCGCAGGGCAGATACGCAGGCGGTGGACACCATTGATGTTGATGCCGCGGATGAAGAGGAAGAGCAGGAATCGCTGCCGCAGCCTCGGGAGCCGAGCCCGACCCCGTCGATTGACATCGAGCACACTCAGTTTTCGAAACCGTTGCCGCGAACGCCGCTCTCTACGATACCCTCTAAACGATATGCGTACGAGTCACTTGGGCCCGGCGAGTATACCTCTCCGGCATTTATCAAGCGTGCAAGGGTCTCATATGGCTCGCTCTTTGAAGGCGGCTTTGACATATTTAATGAAGAGGAGCCTGCCAAATCTGTCAAGAAGAAGAAAAGGAGGTCTCGGTTCAGTATGAACCCGACATCCTGGCGATACGCCAGTCAATCACCTTCACCCGAGGTGGAACAAGAGCAACCGGCCGAAGAAGAAGACGAAGCTGAACCCAAGCTCGATGATGTCGCGGAACCTGTGGCGGAAGAACGAATAGTTACACCACCTCCCCAATCGCAGCCCGTAATGGTTGATCAGGGATGCCAGACTAGAGAGATGAGCTCCAGCCCAACCAATGGTGTTCAAGTCATTGCCGAATCTAAATCGACCGGAATTCTACTGCAACCCACGCCAACTCATCCCTGGAAGCATGTGGGAGTGGACCATGTGCTCCAAGAGCCATCACCCCTCTCATTCGACTACGCCGCGGCCCAAGATGTTCCGCCTTCAATACACGAATCGGAGCCTTTCAGCCAACCTGATATGCAGATGCCTCACGCTGGCTTTGATATGTCCATGGATATAGACCCGAGTCTTCAACCACATCAAGCAGATACTCATAATCACGATCCTCACCCCGCATACATTACAACGGCGACTGAAATGCAGCCGCCTCGCTCACAAGAACATGGGCTTCACGATGCCCATCTACACGATTTAGCTTGGGTTGCTGAGACGTTGGCGCCGGCTTATCCCACAGTGCCAGCACACAACGCACATGATTTCCCACAGGGAAGTTTTGATCGATCATCTTTTACCCTGAGAGCCAGCCCTTCCGATGAGACGCACACACTAGTGTCCGCCGGACATCACGTTACGGAAATGCATAGCTACGTTCAAATCGATGAAGCACGGAGGGTGTCATCTTCATCTTACCCACAACAGGATGGAGTGAAGCCTAGCAACAGTTATCCTGAGCGTTACGAAGAAGATACCGAGACTGCCACAGTAACCGCTACATTGGGCAGGGAAGGTAGATCGAGCCCTCCCCAAGAGGAATATAGTACGGATGAATCCGAAGAAGAAGAGGAAGAGCAAGAGAGTAGATCACATCGCTACTATGACTGGAACACTGGTCGGTTCCGAGAGGGATATCCTGAAGAAGAAGAACCTGACACCCAATATGCCGAATACGAAAACGATGAAGAAGAAGAAGAGGAGGGAGAAGAAGAGGAAGAGGAAGAAGACGATGGGGAGGAAGGTGACGAAGAAGTCGAGGAGGACGCGACCGAATCTGAAGCTGAGTCAGAGTCTGAAGAAGAATCAGAGTCTGAAGCAGAATCCCGAGTCTATAATCATTTTACGCAGCCCGCGCCACCGGTTCCAAGACCATTCATGCCAATCCCAAAACCAGCCCCAGTCGCTCCAAAAGAGCCCATTTTTATCAGCCTTTTGTCAGACTCAGAAGACGATGGCGACAATGCACCTGCCACTACACAAGCTAAAAGGGAACCGAGCGAGGAGCCTCCACTTCACCAGCAAGATGAAGTTCAGGAGCCGCCAAGTGAACAGGAGGACGACATTGTTGACGAACTCGTGGATGAGGATGCCGATGAATCTATGGACGAGCACTTGGACGAAGCCGAAGATAAATCTGATGTCGAAGAAGCAACTGAGATCAGAACCGTAGCAAGCCGATCATCTCGCAGATCCAGCCGAATAAGCCAATTAGATGGCTGTGATGAAGACGATCTGCATCAAAATGAGGAGTCTGGCAGAGATATCAGCCACGTCGAAATGGACCACCCGAATCTAATTATCTCTCCAAAAACCCCCATACGACAGCAACATGTTGATATAGCTGAGTCTCTGGCTCAGGTCCAGGACGAGTCGCCAGTGGCCAGCTCTCCGCTCCAGCGCAGGAGCTCAGAGCAACACGAACTCGCCGCCGTCGACGCGGCTGGTGATGAAGAGATCCCTACCGTGGAGATGCGCGGTGTCTCTGAATCACCAGCGCCGGAGCCTAATAATGTCGAGGCACCAGCTGTTTTGGAACAGGGTGAGGAGAGACTGGAGGCTAAGCAACACCAAGTGCATGTACAAGATGAAGTACAAGCACCAGCACAAGAGCCAGAGCCGGCGCAAGAGCCGGCGCAGCATACCGAGTCTCCTGCTGTTGAATCTACGGATCAAGTCACTGAGCCCTCTTTACACAAACCAGATGAGGAGACGGAAATGACGGATATAGTAGAGGCTCCGACACAACAGCCCGCTGCCAACGACGATTTGCTTATGGAGGATCTGCAGTCCGCAGCTCTAGAGACCCAGCCATCCAACGCGGAGGCAGGGGCCGAACTCGATATCATTGAGCGAGACGTTGAGATGCAAGATGAGGTGCTAATTCAACTAAGAGAAGAGACCGAGGTTGCTGCGAACGAGGACGACAACCAGGTCGACCACATCACCACAGACACCATCTCGAAAGCCACTGGAGAGCCTGAAGTGGCTGCACCATCATCACCTCCGGCCACTCAGACAGAGCCACCTCATCTGGTGTCTATGGCAGTTCAAATCCTAGAAGAGCCAGAAATCACAGAAAAGCAGCTGCCAACTCCACTGGAGACTCAACAAGACGACTACGAGAACAACGTTGACGCGGCTGATGTGGCTCCTGTTGAGACCCCGCCTAGTGAGGAGGTGATCACTGAAGATGTCAAGGAACATGCTGAGGAAGATGTCGAAGATGAATTTAAAGATGCAGATGAAGACATGGGCGAAGAATATGAGGATGCGAAGGAGGAGGGGGGCGATAATGACGACGATTTTGCAATTGAGCAGCAACTTATGTCTGAAACCCAGCATTATTCCAGCCCCCTGAAGGCGCACGACGCGGATGGAGTTGAGCAAACTTTCTCGCAGCCCCTTGACACCCTTGAGGAGATTGAGGAAATTGAGGAGGACCAACATACTCAACAAACCCAACAACACAGCCAGCAGAGCCAACATGACCATTACGGGGAACACTGCGATCACAGCCATCATGACCACCATCACGCCCACCACGCCCACCACGCCCACCATGGTGTCCACGACCGAAACTCTCGCCGAGCAGAACCAGAGATGTCGATAGGGTTACAATCTCTTCGGAGCCACTGTCGTGCTAAGAGACTGTCAAGTGATAGCGCCGATAGTTTGTTGACTGATCCCAGCGTCTTGCTCGCCAGGGGGTCTCCCACCATGGCGCATCGTCAATGCCTGCTTAGCGAGAGCGACTACCTTCCCCAGCGATCACCACGATCACCTCGGAACAAGGCCGAGCATTCGGACCATAGTATTGCGCTTGCCAAGTCATCGCCGCGCGAATCTGTGTCGCCAAAGAATGTATCGCCAAAGAGTGTTGGGGCATCGTCCCCGTTGCGAGCAAGACGTGGCGTCAAGGGGTCGATTGATGCCAGCATCTTACTAGCACAATCCTTTTCGCCTACGTCGGAACGCAGTCCAGCTAGTCCAACGGCATCGTTTCGTGCTGGTCGGCGAAAATCTGATAAGTCGGATCTGAGTGTGCAATTAGCGACCACCAGCTTCAAGGACCCTCAACAACAACAGGTGGCAGAAGAGGGGAAACAGGAGATCGCCCTGGATGCAGCTCAGGACGCGTCAGCAAATCCTCATCGTGAAAGTACACCCGAGCAGCCCACGGTGACAGGCCACAACCTAAGGTCACCCCGGAAACCCACGGCTGTATCCTCTATCAGGGCGCCCTCCGTCGCCAGCTCCTTTGCTGAAGACGGGAACATGGCGTCCCTGAAGACACAATTGTTGAGAAACTTAAGAACATCACTACTGGAGTGTCTGCCACTCAAATCCCTGCGCTTCTCGTTGAACAAAATGACCGACATTTTAGCCGTGGCTACCCTCACTCCGCGGCAGCCACACCGACCGAAACACGGCCCCCGGGGCTACATGCTGGAGCTGTGTCTGACCGACCCCTCAGTGGCGCCCACGGGCGTCAACATCGCGCACATCTTCCGGCCCCATCAAGCCTCCCTCCCTACGGTCCAGGCCGGCGACGTTGTGCTCCTGCGTCGCGTCCAGGTGGTGTCGGTCCAGGGCAGGGGATTCGGCATCCGCGCCGGAGATGCCTCGGCATGGGCAGTCTTTGAAAAGGACGACGACGAGATGCTGCCGCAGATTAAAGGTCCCCCGGTGGAAGTCGCGGATGAAGAGGTTGCCTACGTGCAGGGTCTTAAGAGGTGGTGGGGTCTTCAAGATGACAAGGCATTGGCTAAGATCGATAAGGCGAATCAGAAGATGTCACAGGCCGTCAAGGATGATACCAAGTGAAATGGGCGAGCGGACCTCGGGATATGGGGATTTCGCGGGAACGGTGATGGCAACACTTTTTTTTCTTTAGCGTGGCTAAGATGATGGCCTAGACATTGGCCGAGCGAGTTTAATGATTTCATGAACTACCTATACATAACATGTAAGACTAATAGGACAGGGGGTTGGTTAATACTGGCCGTTAGGATATGGGGGGAAACCGGAGGAATAGCTTCAGCATAGGATTTAGAGCTCTACTGGTATCAAACCAAACCATCATTTTTTCTTTTCTCTCACACTTTCTGCCTTCTAAGATTCGTCACATTCTCCGTACTCGGACTACAAAGAGCGAAATCGCAGCTCCTGTGAAGATTAATTACATAGAGAAAGATAAGGACGGTGTCATTGATTTGCAATACCAATGACTCCATAGACGAGCTTGTCACAAGCAAAATGTCATCGAGGCACAAGAGCTGTCCCAGCAAGGAATAGGCTAGCACATCAGGCCATCTGAGCTCGGCCGATGTGAACCGTTTTGACAATCTCCAGGTCTCAGACATGTGGGTAGCCAGATCTAGAGATTCGGACAGCATGTGGTTGCGGGGTCCCTGGAGCTTCAAGGGGATCTAGAGACCAAGCTTCCCGGGCCGGGGGAAGCCAGATCCTAAAACTCTTGCCGAGCCGAAAATGGCACGAGGAGTAGCGTGGCCGTGTCGGTCAATGCCTTGTGATTTTGAGGGGAAGGCTGTTTTCCCGCACCTCCCAGATCAAAGGGCATGACATGACAGGAACAGTCTGGACCGATACCGGCATGGTTTGGAGCCATTGATGACCAAAGTCGAATGCGGACGGGTTGAATTGAATGTGGAGTAGCGACAATGGCTTGCTGCAGTCTGTAAGACACAAGATGGGAGCTGACTTGTTAGTTTGTTGGTCCTCAACACTATTGTTAGTAGATTGTGGGGGACGTATTCGTAGCCAAGCCGAAGTCTCCCGGTAGGGTTTGCTTAGTTGAAGCTAATTGTGCATGAAGGTGTTAGCCATGGACCATGCTTTGACGGTGCATGTTTGTCTGCCGCAATTCGGGATTGCATTCGTAGAATACGAGTAAGAGGAGCTCAATTGAGTCATCGAGCAAGCATGTGCGTGCCTGCGAGATGCATTGGCTTATGGACGAGGCGTGATGAGCGTAACATGGTGAATGCAGCCGAGAGACGATCCCACCAGTCCCCGTTTTGTACAATATAGCCTATCCGCTTACATTCACATTGGCGCCGATGCCCATGAGTGCACATGTATAGGTACATGGAGATAATTTGCACTCCTACACATACCGCAATGGGGATGATGTCAAATTTGCGAGGAGGAGCAAGAAAAAGAAACGGAAAAGATGGCGGGGCCTCTCGAACTAGCAAGACGCGCGAGGAGGTCAGATAGTAAAAGCAAAGCTTGAAGAAGTTTGAATCCATGCAGAGCACTCGTACTCCTTATGGAGTATACAGCGATGTTGTTGGTTTGCAATTACCTAAGAAAGAGAGTGGTTGCTCCATATGCGGCGCCAGTTTTCATATCGGCGGCTCCGTCCCACAGGGCAAGAACCACAGCAGGTGGAAAAGCTGGAGAATTTGTGATGGTATCACAAGTGCTTGTATGTCGATGAGTCCTGTGCTGCAGATACATGTGGGAATACAACGTATCTGCAAGAAGGGCTTTTGCTTCTGATTGATCTTCATTTCGAGGGCCGGTCTAGGATGTCCGAGTACGAGTAGATTCAATCAATAGCCCGTCGTCTTTGAGACATGGCGCACTAAGAGTGCCGCGAAATTGAATGCGAATAATCGATGGGGCACCGGCTCCGATTGCAGGGCCCATCGTGGCTCCGGCAAGGCCCACATGGCATGCAGGGACCCCTGACATCAAAGACGGAGGATTTCGGAAGAGGTCGGAGGTGCAAGTGCGCGTGCAGCAAAGGTGATGCTTCAAGTGTGTCAACTGCAACATGTCAGGAGTATCAGCTGAAGCAGCAGAAATCTGATACAGGACAGCCAAGGTATTGATACCATATGCAGGTTAGCAGTCAAAACAAGTTGTTTTAGCGCGCGTGCTGCAGCATCCTAGAAGCTCACCTCACCTCGGAGGCGCAACTGAGCGTCGTGGGTGAACGTGCCCATCTGGACGCACTGACACAGACAGGAACAGAACGAGGCTGCATTATTATCGTACCTGACTTGACAGGTGTCCAACAGACCACACGCGACATAGGGTTTGTAAGCACGGGGCGCTCATGATGGCCTCAGCAGGCCTCGTTTCTCGCTCTTTTCAGTGACCGGCCCGGGTCCGGATGCTGTCCGGGTCACGCCCTAGATTCCCGAGACCCGAGACCCAGAACCAGAACCAGGCAGACGCAGAAAGAGGCAATGCAAAGCGCAAAGTGGGCAGCGACGGGACTCAGAAAGGAGCCGCCACGGTCGCTTTTCGCCGCCCCCTGTTGAGCCTTTGTGTTGCTTGCATTTGCGTGCTGACCAGTTCGTCGAGAGGTGGAGATGAAGAAAATAGAAGCAAAAGAATGTTGAGAGAAGAGGATGGGTGGAGCTCCGTGCGGCAGCGCAGCTGATTGGCCAGCCCTGGCCTAGCCTGTCAAGCCTGTCTAGTGTGTGGAAGGTGCCGCCACGGCGCAAAGTTGTCTGCAGGAAGGAACAAGTGCCGTGACTTGCACGTTCTCGTTCTTGCCCGTTTCCTGTTCTCGTCGTTGTTTTTTTTCTTATCTTTGTTATCAGTCTCGTAATCTCTCCAAGCTCATGCACACTTACACACATCTCGTCTGATTTCAAATTCATCATCCTCTCAGCCTCACCATCAGTCCATTATCCCCTATTCCCAGCGCAAAGCACCTGAGCAAACCGCCAGACAACAGAACAAAAAAAGGCGTCGTGTCTCTCCACCCCCCTGCGGATCCCGGAGGCCTGGCGCCGGCTAATGCAGCTTGGGGAAAAGAAACTACTGCTGCTACCTTTAGTTGGCGCGTCCCCTGTGCCACACCCTTGCCCGACCGGAGGGACACGGAGCAAGACAAACGTCCAAAAGGTTGGATGCATTCAATGATGAGCGCCCGACTGCGCAAGTCCATCCGCCGAGTGGGCTGGCTAGGGCAGATGGCATCTTATTTGGCCCTCAATGCGAAGTGACAAAAGTACTCGTACAACGCAGACAATCCTCTGAATTAGTATGACATGCCGACCCGGCTAGAGGCCGGCATCTCCTCAATATGGCCCAACGACAACGCCATCCAACTGGTGTCGTTTGGACGATATAATACTCGACCAAGATCCTCTTTGATTCCGCACGCTTGTTCGATCAACTTGTTCTGTTCATTCATCCATCCATCTCTTTCTTCTTCCATACACCCTACTCTACTGGGTATCAAATCCTTTCATCTCCCTTCGTCAGCTCCGCATCGACCTTCTACCACACCCCGACACACTCCGTCCGTGTACGACTGCTTGCGGACGACTAGCCCGAGACACCGTCAATTAGTTCCCCCAGCGGACAAGCCTTCCGGTAAGTACGGAGTGCGCTCGCTCGCCACCTTTTTTTTTATCTAATATTTTTGCTTTTGTTGCTTTCGCTTTGGCTTTCCTGTCGGCGCTTTTACCCAATTTTTTTTATTTTGGTTGAGCATTTGTCTGTGCCCGGCCCGCCCTGCGCAAGGTACCTGTACATCTCCAAATCCTTTCTTACCAGGTATTACTGCACCATCGTCCACACGTTTCACTTTTTCTTGAGTCTACCAATCTTTGGCCCTCTTCTTTTTTCATCTTTTCTTTTTTCCTCCGATTGCAACCCCTTCCCCCTTTTCCTGCTTCACACTTGCCCCCCCTCATGGTCGTTTTGTCGTCTCGTGATGCCTGTGGAATATTAGTCTCCGCTGTCTTCTGAAACGTACCCGAATCTGTCTAGACCCCGAGTCCTTCAGCTTCACATCCCCCTTCACCCCCCTAGCTCCACGTTGTCCTGTCATGAGCCGCCAGTCGTTGGTTCTAGCTTCTCGTCTTGAGAGCGGATCGCGTGGAAGGCTGGGGTTGTTAATGAAATCCCCCAGTCCCATGTTCCGCAGGGGCCTGTCTTCCATAGCTGCTGCTGTTACTATTAAACCATTGCCATCCTCGCCTGCATCCGTCTCTGCTTCTTCTTTGAAACCAGATTCAACTTTTTCTTCTCATGTTCCAACGCTAAGCGGCGACTCGGGCAGCCATCTTACACATTCCCATCCATCTCTCTTCTCAGCATCTTCGCTGAACAAAATCCCAGCTCTACGCCCCCCACCAATGGCGTCGAGTGCCCGCAGTGCCGACAGTTCTGACGTCTTCACTCCTCGGTCAACTTCACCTTCACCGTCCGTAGCTTCGGGCCGTTCCTCTCACCGTTCCTCTCGCACTTCAGTGTCTAATAAACGCGTCTCCATTTCTAGTCGCAGACTGACCGATTTTAACCCAATGTCTTCAGTCGACGTTTTGGCCATTGAGGAGGCCATGAAGTTGGCGTCCCTGGACCAGCACCGGGGCTACGCCCAAGATCACTATACCGAGGTTAAGCAGGACCACGACACCGAGTACCTCAAGGAGTCCGAGGCTTCCGCCTATCAGGTCCTTCGTGAGCCATTGTGGAACAAGGGTAGGTTGATGCGAATTGAAGCTTATATTTGCTGTTTTTCTTTTGCATTTTCTCTTTTACAATCTACACCTACATGTAACTTACCTTGCAATTTCTGCTCTGGTTACTTATTCATTTACATTTACGCCCACTTTAATTTTTACGCCTGTTGCTAACTTACCGTCTTCATCATGACAGGCCTTTCATTTACTCCCGAGCAACGTGTGGCTAAGAACCTCACTGGCCTCCTACCCCACGCCATGGAGAGCCTCGAGACCCAGTGCGCCAGGGCCATGAAGATGATCCATAGCCGCCAGACGGGCATTGACAAGTACCTCTACCTGTCCAGTGTCAAGGCACAAAATGTCGATCTCTTCTACCGCCTGCTCATGGACAACATCCGCGACTTGATGCCCCTCGTCTACACCCCCACCATTGGCGACGTCTGCCTGCAATACTCTACCCTATACACCCGACCCGAAGCATTATACATTTCGATCAAGCAGCGAAAGTCTATCCGAACCATGCTTCGCAACTGGCCCTGCCCCAACCCTGAGATCTGCGTCGTCACTGACGGCTCTCGAATCCTAGGTCTCGGTGATCTTGGCATTAACGGTGTTGGTATTTCGGTAAGTCGCCATTAGAGAATTCGCATCTTCTTGGTCCGTGTAACCCATTTGCTGACTCTTGGCTCTTATAGATCGGCAAATTGGCTTTGTATACTGCGGCCGCCGGTATTCACCCCGCCAAGACCCTGCCCATCGTCTTGGATACCGGAACCAACAACGAGACCAATCTCAAGGACCCTTTCTACTTGGGCTTGCGCCAAAAGAGAGTTTCCTATGCGGAACAGCAGGCATTCATGGATGAGTTCATGGAGGCCGTGAAGGAGGTGTATCCCAACATGGTCATCCAGTTCGAGGATTTTGACAGCGAAAAAGCCTTCAACTATCTGGACCGATATAGGAATAACTATAGGGCCTTCAACGATGATGTCCAGGGCACTGGTGCTGTTGTTCTTGCCGGGTGAGTAGTTCTGATCTTATGCGATGCATTGTTATCGGTATCGGTTCGCTAATGCTCAGCAGATATATCAACGCCGTCAATCTGTCAAGCGTTCCGCTGGAGGAGCAGCGTCTCGTCTTCATGGGTGCTGGTTCGGCCGGTGTCGGTGTTGCAAAGCAACTCGTTGAGTATTACACTCGAAGAGGCTTGACAGAAGCTGAAGCTCGTGACAAATTCTTCCTGGTCGATACCAAGGGTCTGGTCACCATGGATCGCGGCGACAAGCTCGCCGAGCATAAGAAGTACTTTGCTCGTGTCGACAACGCCGGCCATCAATTCCGTACCCTGGAAGAGGTCATTGAGTATGTCAAGCCCAGTGCGCTCGTTGGTCTTGCCGCCACCTTTGGTATCTTCACCGAGTCCGTTATCCGAGCCCTCAAGGCTTCCGTAGATGCTGGTGGTCTCGGCCGCCGGCCAATCCTCTTCCCTCTCAGCAACCCTCTGACCAAGGCTGAGTGTACTTTTGAGCAAGCCGTGCAGTGGACCGACGGTTCCGTCGTCTTCGCTTCCGGTTCTCCTTTCAATTCCTTCACCCTTAAGGTAGGCGGTGATGCAGGCGACATCACCTACCACCCCAACCAAGGAAACAATGTATACGTCTTCCCTGGCCTGGGTCTTGGTGCCATCCTATCCAAGGCAACTCGTGTCACAGACGACATGGTGTATACGTCTGCTGCGGCGCTTGCTGGATCTCTCAACGCTGAGGAAGTCCACCAGGGTCTGATCTACCCCAAGATCGACCGAGTTCGTGATGCCAGCATCATCGTCGCCCGTGAGGTCATGAAGGCGGCTCGTCGCGATGGTGTATCTGAACTCCCAGAGTCCCTCTGGATTGAGTGGGAAGAATGGGGTGATGTCGCTCTGACCAACTACATCAAGCAGCGTGTATACAATCCCACTTCCTTTTCGGAAGCCAAGGGTCGATTGTAATTGCACTCGCAATGACGGAGCTGGATGATGGGATGGAAGAAGCGTGTTGACAATAACGAGGGGGGAGATAATACCATGGAGAGATTTGACGTTTGCCATGACTTAACTCAAGAAAGATGCGTATGCAGAGAGGCGTTTAGGGTAAAAATTTCCTGGGTTGGATCGTCTGTTTGGATTTCGACCATTTCTTCTTTGATAGATGTTTTCAATATCATTTCTTCCTTCAAGAATTGCGTATTCCAGAGTGAATGTGCCTCTTCGAACAAGGCCGTAAACAGGATGCCAGGGTTGTTGAATGATTTGGGTTCATCCAAGTGTGTCAACATCACACTGCGTGTAGCAACGCATTTGGCTCGTACCCGGTATGCCGTATCGAAACAGATCGCGGTAGATTGATTGATGGTGCATGAGAAGACATGAGATCTTACCTCCCTGTCAGAACCTGAGACTTGCTTTGCATCTTTGGTGTGGTCGATGGCCAAGAATCCACTAATAATTATTTCTTTGCTGTCATCTCAGCTCCCATTCAATCCGTTTCCCCCTCAATCGTCGGTTAATAGTGCGAGCGTGTTGAAAGAAGGTGAGAAGGGTACTTCGTAAACACGGGACGAAATAAGTTAACATTAAGTGATGGAATTGCGTTTCTGGAGCAAAGAGAGGGGATATGCACCCCAGTTTGCTTACATCCACATGCATGGTTGAGCTCAACATGTGAGCTTTAAAGCTCGGAAAGCCGTTAACGCCACCGAGAAGCTCGGAAGGCCGAGCGCTGGTCGCGGCGACCGAACGGAGAACAGGCTCGGTGCAACTTCAGCCCTCTTCTTCACACAAGTGATGTGCACTGGAAATTCCATTTTCCGAACAGTAGGCCTAAGTTTGGTTCGTGTTTTGTACTGCCGTTGCCGGGCCCGAGGGTGCCGTGTTTACCTGCCGGGCACAGCGAGGCCACAAATTTTGTAAAGAGAGACAGAACGGATTCCACTCTACATGATTCAGTGCCGTTCACTTATTCTATGTTCAAAATGTAATATCGCAAGACTTTGTCGCTGGATCAAAGTGCTAGCATCTAACCCCCGTTTCTCACGGAGAGGGCTTCGACCTGCGTCCTCGCAAAAGGTAGGAAAAGGCAATAATTGCGGACGGCCTCCCGAGGTAGCGGAGGGTCCACACTCCACGATTTCTCCCGTTCGGCCCACACATCCCCGATACGCTCCTAGACTCGAGTGACAAGGGATACATTTAGCGGCAGCCAAAGAACGGTCAGGAGGGCACGAAGAAATTAGGTCCAAGAAGCGATCGGTAAATTCCTTTTGCGTAATTTGTCTTGGAGCTGCCCAAGGCTGAGATGGAATGAACCAGGGCTTGGGCAGCTTTTCGGCGCTTTCCACCAATTTCAGTGGCACTGCAGTCGTTTAACTTTATAGACTATGACGACAATCAGAGAGCGGAATGTCCCGTCTGCCGGCAGTTCGATGATGGGATCAACATCCTCTCCTCAATCTCTCAGGGCGTCCCAGTGATGAAGAAATAATTGCCGACGGCGATGGACTTGGCGTAAACGTAATTGGCACCCTGTTTCCCTGTGGATATTGTTATTCCCGTTGTCCGTCCTATAATTAATATAGCTCGGGCAGGCGGGGCGCAACTTGTGTCGACAAACATGCAGAAGACCCAACTTTTTCACTCGACTAAGAGTCATGCCCATGTCTCTGGCGAATAATACTCGTTCTGCTTAGCGGTAAGAGCTGCGCCAGCACTCCGTATTTGCTGAAAGCTTCAAAGTGGATCGTGGCTCGCCTGTGGCATTACTGAAGAGAGGCTGGAACGAGAGTGGCTGCAGAGCACTAATCAACAGTCACGGAACAGCCACATGATGGAGACGAGCCCTGGATGACCAGCAGAGCCACGAACTTGCCTGAAGCGTCTCGAATCCGCCCTCAATCCCCAAGCAGCAGGTCCAAATCTGTCTTTGACATAGAACCAGGAGACAGGAGACAAGCCAAGGCATCGTAATAGTGTTTTCAAGTGGGCATCATGTCGGAGAGCAATTCCGACGTGTGCAGAAGATGCCGGGATAACGAGGCTAGCCATCGTCGATCCTAAGCCAGTGGTTCTAAGAGGCTGGTGTAGGGGTGAGAATTGACGGCTCCACATGATTCAAAGAGCGGTTTCGTTTTCCCTTGAACTTCGGACTGAATGCCGACCAGTTTTCCTCTTTTTCCCGCATATTGGGCAGAAATTGAGCGAGGGAATTGCAAAAAGTAAAATTTTCATCACAAATCGAGATGATTCGCGAATGTTACCTAATAGAACTTAGCTAGGAAAGGGCAAGGGTGTTAGGCGCAATGGCAGTTGTTGGGCTGGTGGTTGAAGAACGACTAAAGTATGGAATACCGCAGAGCTACTGCTGTCTGTGCGGTAGTAGCGAAGTATCGCGGCAAACTGCAGGTACTATCAAGGTACTATTACAGCGTACTTTACACCCAAGCACCTTGAGGACCATACCTTCCTGTTTACTTCAATTGGTAGCGGACAAGACTGAGCTCCATGGAAAGGCATGACTGGATGCAAAATTTTCAACCCCTTTTCTTCATCTTGTAAAGTCCAATCCCCAAACAGTTACCGACATCTTACGCATCTCACGAACCGGCCGCCGCTGGATTTCAACTCATCGTTTCACTATTATATTCTGCTTCCATAGTGCTCTATAGCGGCCATGCCGGAAACCTACTCCGGCGTCCCGGACTCCGTCCAAAACACACCGTATGAAGCCAGATTAGCATCGCCAATAACTTCATCTTCTGCTCCACTCCAACGGGTCTGGCTGTTGCTTGCGCCGTCGAAAACGCTCCAGTCAAGCTCGTTGAAAAGACACTTAGTCACTGAAACAGATCAAACAGGGTTTGTCCTCCGTTCTGGCATGAGCTTGACAGGGAAAAGCGCAGCCCAGCGCCGCGCCTAGCCCTGACAAGCGGGTGCCGTCTGGGGCAGACTGGTATCTGCTAGGTATCATCCGGTAAGACGGCCGCTTGGCCGGTACGAAAGAGCAACTTCGGCACTCCGATTCTGCACCCAGCAGAACATGGGACGCACACGAGCGCTGCAGCTGCAAGGCGTCATCGTTGATCGCAAAAGGCAGCCGGATCAATTTCGCTGCAATTCTGTTCTAAACTGGAAAAAATGCGCTTAGACCTGATGGCCGCTTGTAGTCTTGCCATGGCTAGGGCTGGACCCAGGCTGGACCGAGCATCGACGATGGCCCTAGACCGGTGTCCATGGAGTCTGGTCACCTGGTATGTGCCGTGCCAGGAACATGCCGTGTAAGTTGTTGAAAATGCTTTCTAATCGAATTTTCTGGATAGAGCCCTTCGTCACCGAAGACGTCTTCGGAAGATTAAGAAATGAAACATCGCCACCCGCGCCCCAAGACCAACGTTATTTCGCACCAGCTGTCACATGAAGACGGAATATACGGTCCCATCTTGAATGGCGCGCTGGCTCAGAAACCCATCTATCCGGCGCACAGCCAACCACGAATCCTTTGTGCCAGCCAAGAATCCCAGCTCGTCAGCGCCCGGAGTCCCGTGGCGTCGCCCCGGCCTCGAAGTCCTCCACTTCGCTTTTTTTTCGCACCCGGTGCTCCACTACTGGCTTCGTGTCTAGAGTCTATCTTCTGGCCTTTGACGTCGTGAATGAGCTTTATTCAGCATCTGCTGAGCGCTAAATGATGAAAGTATACTGCGTACCAGTCTACGTACCCGTCGCTGTCACGCACGCTGTGGCTGGAAAAGGGCTGGTCTCTGATAGAATGTAAAATGGACTCAGCAGCCACTTCAACGTATCCGGACCCAGCGCGTGCACACACAAAGACAAGGGCAGGGCAAAAGAAGGACAAGTCCGGACCGTGAGAATCCACACGCCCCTCCTCGTTGTGCCCCGTTTCCGATAATCCACCCCCGGATTTTTCACAATTCGACTCATTCCTTTTCTTCTTTCTTTTCCATGAACCTCTCTTACCCCACGCTGTTGTCATCTGTGTCTGTGTGTGGCTCAAGAGCTCTACTTGTTCAATGATTGATTTCTCGTCACGATATCACCGAGACGACACCTCAGCCAGTATAGTCGTCCATTGCTTTGGGTTCATAGCCTCTCCTTGGCGATTCATACATGAGTAGCAGTAGCTGCGGCAGTGTGTGTTCAGCTTTCCCTTCGGCCTGCGCGCAACATCGCTGCTCTCAACACCTCATACGACCGCCTTCGCCACCACCTAAACCGGCACTTGGGATTCATGCTTGAATGAACCGCCCATTTTTGAATACTAGCCAGGATCTGCTCTTTTGAGACGATTGCACCTTGCCGTCCATCCTAACCGACTCTGAGCTTGCCCAAAACCTGTGAGGTTTGCAAAGGGGCTTTTTTTTCTCACGCGAGCCTTCAAGTTCGCATCGACTTCACCTACCTATACGCCCGCCGAGCGTTTGCTTGCGGGTTCCCCTGGCTTATATCTCTTCTACTTTTCTCGTCAACACTACAGCCAGCCACAATGTCTCCAGAAGCCGCGCCAGAGCTTTCCTATGACGATTCCGCCGCAAATGCCGGCTCACCGTCAGATTCGGCGTCACCAGAACCAATCGACAATGCGTCCACTGCCGACGGACGATCCGACGACAAGTCCAAGAAGCGATCAGCTCCCAACGACGGCGCTGAGCAGCCACACAAGGTTACCAAGAGGCGTGCCGCTCGTGCCTGTGTCTCATGTCGCGCGCGCAAAGTTCGCTGCGATGTGGTTGAGGGAGCTCCATGCGGAAACTGTCGCTGGGACAATGTCGAGGTACGCAATTTACAATACGGCAGCGACCTCTCACGAGCAAAGCTGGCCTGGCATTCACCCCAATTACCAAAACCCGTCTACAGTTTGGCTGACCTCACTCCTTTCCTCTAGTGCATTGTCCAGGAGAGCCGTCGGAGAAAGTGAGTAATTCCGTCTGCTCCGTTCCCCCATTCCCCTTGTGCATATTCAGTGCACGGCCGTTCCCAATCCCCCATATCCGTTGGAAGCAGTGCTCCGCCGTCATGATATCAAAGCCCTAGCTTTTCGAGGCATCTCGGCACTGGCACCTCACACGTGAATACCCCAACAACCAATCTGGGGAGAGTCGACAAGGGGCTTAGCACTATCAAGGAGTTTACCCCGACGAGCCAATCCACTGACGCGCAATCCTTTCTAGAAAGAATCTCGTTACCGCCAGCATCGTGGGGCAAGGCCAATCAGCCGAGGCTCAGCTGCGCAAAGCACCGGCGAACCCCATCGCCATCAACAGCGCCGACCTGCGAAGAACCAGCGGGTCCTCTATGATTTCGCCCGCCAGCCTCGACCCTTCAAGCGGTCTGCTTCCCAACGCTGGCGTCGATGGCCATGTGCCTCACATGATCTGTAAGCAATGCCATTCGATGTTTCATTTTTGGAGTCCCACCAACTACGGATCGCTCTGGTTTTTTTTTTCTCCCTTCCCCGTTCTCGGGGAGAGTCTCTCCAACTTCTCCGCACGCATCACCCCTTCCCCCCTGACCCACCCATTGGGTTAGAGCCTCCGTCCCGTCCATTCAGCATCGTCACCAGACCCTAGAGGCTGCCGTCGAATTGATGACGGGGATCTTCTTTCACATGCAAAATCGAGTGATTTGACATGTGCAACAGAGCTAAACTGAACATCACTGTGCTTTCTGACCATAAGCGTGCTGACCACAAGACCACTCTGGCGTACTAGATCAACGCTCTGCATATCGCAATGAGCCCGTTTTACTCAGCAAGGCACAGCTGTCGGAGGCGAGTCGGTCTTCCTGGACGAGCACTGCCGGCTCCGTGGGCCATGGTTCGTCTCGCACCACGCAGATGATGGGCCTGCTCGATGATGCGGATTCAATTGTCCAGCTCCCTCCGTTCGTGCGCCCCTTGCCGAGTAAAATACCAGCAGATGATATTCGCTATCTGCACGCAAAGGGTGCGCTCAGCATCCCTTGCCTGTCGCTGCAGAATGCGCTTCTGCGTGCCTACATCGAATATGTCCACCCTTACATGCCGCTCATGGATCTGGTTCCCTTTCTCAGCGTCATCAATCGTTATGATGCTGCCGAGGGTCAGATTAGCCTGTTCTTATATCACGCTGTCATGTTTTCGGCAACTGCTTTTGTCGACATGAGACATCTGCGCGAGGCAGGCTACGCAACTCGCAAGGCTGCCAGAAAAGCTTTTTTCCTAAAGACGAGGGTAAGCCAATTATGCATTCGGGCTGCACACGCCCCCCGTTCGTGCAGGAGATGAGATCCATATTCACATGTCAATAGCTACTCTACGATTTCGACTACGAATCAGACCGCTTGATACTCGTCCAGGGGCTCTTGTTAATGACGTACTGGTACGAGACTCCCGATGATCAGAAAGACACTTGGCACTGGATGGGTGTGGCGATATCCTTGGCTCATACTATTGGGCTGCATCGCAACCCCGAGGTCACCAGCATGGCCGTGCCGACGCAGAAGCTGTGGAAACGCATTTGGTGGTCTTGCTTTATGCGCGACCGTCTCATTGCTCTTGGCATGAGGCGCCCGACGAGAATCAAGGATGAGGATTTCGACGTGCCTATGCTGGTGGAGAGCGACTTTGAGCTGGGGGTGCTGCCAGACAAAGTCACCATTATCCCACCTGAATGCACGTTGATGCGCGATACAGAGATGCAGCGGGAGCTTGCCGTCATGTGCATCGCCAAGGCGAAGCTGTGCATTTGCATTAGCCACATGTTAAAGGCCCAGTACTCGGTTCTCATCCGAGACAACATGAAGCCCGAGAACACGACCAACAGCACCATGATGCTGTTCCCCAATAAGAAGCTGGATAATTTGGACAACATCAAGGTGGTTGACGCAGAGCTCCAGGAATGGGTGGCATCACTTCCTGCGTGTTGTCAGTACCGCATGTTGGTCCCTGCAGACACCAAGAACGGCAGGTCTACTATTGTCGTTCAGCGAATGCTCCTCCACATGGTATATCATACGACTATCTCTGCTCTGCACCGTCCCCAGTTTCTACCGTCGTCTCCCATGCAAGCACCGACCGCCTCTCGCCAGGTGCAAGAGATGTCGCGCCATAAGGTGAAGGATGCGGCGACGCACATTACGGACATGGCCACCGAGCTGCATCACCTCCGCCTGGAGAGGTATTTACCTACCACCGGTGTGACAGTGATCCTACCTGCCATGATCATCCACCTCTTGGAGATGAAGAACCCAATGCCAGATGCTCGGTCGCGCGCAACAAGAGGGTTCCGCCAGTGCATGCGAGTCATGGAGAAACTACGCGAGATATATGCTGCCGCCGACTATGCCACCGGGTTCCTGGATGCCGCTCTCAGGAAAGCGGCTATTGATATCAATGCTACCGTCGAGCCGTCGACGTTGGCAATGATGAAGGAGGTTCCCCCTGAATTCGGCACGCACACGCCGCCACCTGAAAATGCTCCGTACATGACCGCTTCCGAGACACTCTTCAACCAGAAGCCCAAGGAAGTCCAGAAACCGATGGGCCCTCCGGGGGCAATCAATACCATCGCTCAAGGATCATCTGTGGTCAACTCTCCGCCGCAAACCGATTTTGATCCGTCGAATCTTACTCCGAGTGTGAGCGGCGGATCGGATGAGGTCCACATGGAAGTAGATAACCTCATTGGTGTCGATTTCATGCAAGGCCATGACGAGTTTGACTGGAACGCGGTGGCCGGTACTGATTTTGATGTGGACCAGTGGCTACAATTCCCTCCTGAAGGAGTTGCTGGCACCGACGAGACGTTGATGGCCAGTGCATTCGCTGGCGCTCCTGGCGGTGAGGATAATACTTTTGGCTGGGTCTTCAACACAAGTGTTGATGGTACTATTCCCCCGCACCCCGAAACCTCTACTTGAGCTGAAACAAACAAATAAGAGATTTTGCTTTGAGGCATTCTCTCTTTCGCCCTGCGGATATTGGTAAGGTTTTGGTTAAAAATATATATAATAGATTAGGGAGAGGCGTCAATGGATGGCGTTTTGGATATGTTGAGGGATATTGCTGCTTAAAACAAAAAGGAGAAGTCTTGGTTATATTTGACGGGCACCTGCTGGCTGGTACATTGAGTGTCGTTTTCTTGCGCATTTCGTTTTCGTTTTCCTTCTCGGCCGCCCTTGTGGCTTGGAGATGGGCATGATTGATAATCTCTATCTGTTGTTGTCGTTTACGATGATGATAATGATAATGATGAAGGAGAGTGTTTCAAGAGTGTCAGATGGAACCCCAGCAGGCGGGCCATGCACGGTCGTTTATTGTGACGGTTGCTACTCTGCGAGCCGAGGAGGCTTTGAAAAGGGATTTATGAATGTATGGATGGATGGGATTATTTTTATACTGCGTAGATTTAGCAGCATCAATGATACTGATGCCTTCACTCTGCTTCCTGTGCCTGAATGAGTTACTATCTATCAACTGATGTATCACAGTTGCGAATTGCCGCCTTGGCAGTTATGACGCGTTGGGTACAGTATCAGGCACAGCATCCCAGCACTTGTGCCTTGGCAGATTGGTAATGGAAGGCCTAACAGGCAAGATGCCCTCTCATGCATTACCACCTGGACATGCCTCGGCGCCTGCACAAGTATAATGGGTTCGTTGGTTCGGACGCATTCAATTTTGGGAATTGCGGGCTGGTCGCCGAGAAAGGACGATTTCGTCAGGGTAGGGCTGCGGTCATGGTGGACAGGCTGTCGTGCATGGCGTGGCGTGTCCATGCTCAGACCCAATCATCGATGCGTGACATTTTTTGTTAGCAAGCACCAATGGTTCCGGGACGGGACATGTGGCGTGGCGGGACATGTGTGTAGCAGTGGAGGGCGGGAAATAGATTTAATCGTATCGTGGGCTTGCACGTGTGATTGACGTATCGCTTGCAGGTTGCTGGTTTTGAGTGCATGTTTTCTTGCCATCCAGCGATAACTACAATTTACGTGAATGGGCGGATATCTGGCAGTAGTACGAGTACGAGAATTACCTAAGGTAACAGCATGAGTAATACTGCATAATGCACGGAGCAGGAGCAAATGGGCAAGGGAGAGAGACAAGAGGACGAGTCCTGGGCCCCATCTATTTTCATCTCGTCATGGCGACTCTTTCGGTGAGTTTTCCTGCCTGTCTGCCCCCCGGTAACGGAGAGGGCCGCTGAGGCCACGGGACCACGGAAGTGGAAGCGGAATCTGGCATGAGAGGACCCTTGCCTCGTCTTTCGTTTGTCTGTCTTATCGCAGCGTCATTTCTTGCGTCTGGGGACAGGGTGCAAGGCAAGGGAGACACAGAGAGTGAGTGCGTGTGAGCAACTCGTATGCGGGAATGACGAATTAGAAACCAAGAAATAAAAAACTTGATCTGAAAATGTGTCTCGGTTGGGCTGAGCTGGGACTTGAGAAGGGATAACCGGATGGGCGGGAGGTGTGGAGACGCGTGCGACATGAGTAAAGTGATTGAAGAGAGCTGGAGAGGGAGAGAATTACAGTATGTATGTACCTGTGCTGAGCTGCCCTTGGGATTGGAGGCGGGCTGAGGTGGATTTTGACTCGCCCTCCGTCTGTGCCGTCTTCTTCAGAGCCTTGCCTGTTTCAATCATGACACTGTGCCGCATTATATCACACACACACACTCACTTGTTTTTGACTACGGCGCCAAAGTAAATATTTACTTTCCTTTTCCTACTAGCAGCTCCACGAACGCGTGCAGACCGCGACTTGAAACCCGCAATACGAGTACGTACCGTCCAGGATCTGTATTTCCGTGATGGGTAATACGCACTGCTGGGTACCTGGCGCTAGCCTTTAGCCTGCCGTGAGAGTAAGATTGCCTTTTGTCAAAGGAGGAGCCTCGCACCAGGCGGCAAATGAGAGCTGCCATGGGACAGGGCGCTAAGACGTAGCGAGGGCCCGCCTTGCCATTGTACCTGGCACAAGCACCTACTGTAAGTACAGCCAGCATCCACAGCGCCCACAGAGCACTGACTAGGCCTGAGCAGCACCCAGCAGAGCTCCCGGCACAGCACCCTTCAGATGGCGTCAAGGCGTCGCCCCGGGGACTTTGCTTGTACCTCCACTGTTCTCATACGAGGGCGACAGAGGGCGAGTTTGATTGCCTAGAGAGTCCGTTGCTGGCTAATATCTTTGCTCGGGGTCCTGTTGGCGCCGTCGCGGGCGCGTTGTGTGAAGCTCGGCGCCTCTGGTGCACGCTCGTTTCTCTCTTCTTTTTTCCTTGTGTCTTATGTTGTTTTTCCCTCTACCAACTACTACTAACTTTTGACTTGCAATACCGTCGCGATCTGTCTCCTCGTCGCTCGCTTTGTTTTGCTCCTATTTTCGTTGTGATTTTGCCACATATTGTCCCTAATTGCTGCGGACGAGGCCAGTCGTTCTTTTGAAAAAAAATCAGCCCCCTTGGCTCACAGTCCTTTCTGTCTCACGCTCACTCGTTCTTTTTTTTTTTCGCGCGCGCGTTGACACCTAGTCCATCGCTCTCGCCCAATACCACCTTGCTGTTGTGCTTTTTTGCCTTCGCGACTGTCGCTATCGATCGCCACGTTTTCTTCATGTGGGAGTTAACACCACGTCTGTCTTGCATAATCGTCGATTGAAAGAGCCCCCAACAAACGACCCCCTACGGCGGATACCCAACGCGCGCCACATATTGCCTACATACAGCCAGCCTGGTTCGGATCCCACGCATAAACGCAAGACGCATTGCAGACTCCACGCTGTTCGCCAGCTGCTCTGCTTATTCGCTGCCCGCTTATCCGGAGGCCTTGCCAGCGCAGCAGCACTGAGGTGGCACCATCCAGCTTGTGCCCAACCGCCGAGCCGAAACACCTGCGACAGCGTCTATACCTTTACAGTTAAACAGTCCTGCTCGGATTTTGCACCTCCTGCAGCTAGTTGGTGTGCGCTGGTCTCCTGTCTGACGCCCCGTCATTCCTTTTCCTTCTGCGACGCTCCGCGCCGAGCTACACCAGGGGAAGGGCGGAAGCGGCCATTGGATTGATTTCCCCAGCGTGGATCTTTTTGCAGTGCACCTTCAGCTTTACTTGAATCGGGCTTCTTTTTATCCTTCTCCCTCTTTCTTTCATCGTCGCGCTTGACTTTGTATCTCTCTTTTTATTACAAAGTCGCAAGCAAAGACCCAGGCAAGTCAGAGAGGCCAACTGCCTCCGTGTGCTTGCCTGCAAAAAATTTGTCCCTTTGACGGCTTATAGCTTTGGTCGCATGGCTGTCATTTCATAGCCGCAAAACAAACATCCCATCACCGCCGTTCTCCGACTATGGGCATCACCAACGAAAATCGAATTATCGCTGTCCTAATCCCTCCCGGTCCATGACATAGGTTCAACCTTGGAGACGGAAATCAAACAATCCTTTTTTCACCAACAAAGGCAGATGATGCCTTGGTGGCATCACTGTTACAACTAGTTGCACGCGCTAACGACTACAACACCAACCGCGACGACCGCGAATAAGCAACAATGAACGAAACACCCGTTCTCGTTAAGCAGAAGCGGCTCTCGACGCCCACTCCGGGCCAGCTGCTGGCTGCTCGGGGGCGTTCTGCTGATGACTTTTTTGCTCACCTGGAGCCAGCGAAAGTTGTCGAAGCATTATCGCCGCCCGATGGCGTTCTCAGAGGGTGCCTCGCAGAAGCTTCTGCGCTCGAGCGCGACTTCGCAATGCGAACGGCCGTGGCATCCCACAAGATCTGGCACTGGCTCAGCGAGCTGAACCAGTGGAATTGGCCAAAACAAGCGGGGTCCGGGGGCTTCCTGGAGCCGAGCAATACGCAAAGGAAGCTTTTCGCTCAGGCCCCGACCCCTGAAGAGGCTGGAAGGAAGCAGTACATGGGGAGCCTCCCCGCTGAAGAGGTGGAAAAATACGAAACAAGAATCAATCAAATCAACAGAGACATGGATGACCTGGATCTCGAGGAGATCAAAGGCCACGTCATGAACGACCACATCCTACCGCTGTCAAGGCCGGGTACCCCAATGAACATGGACCCCAGTCGATCTATGCTATCGGCCTTGTCGAGCTATCACAAAATGGAGGACATTTCCGTCCTCATCACCGCCATTGTCGTGCAGACCCTGCCCAACTTGGCAAAGTTGTCTCGGTTGCTGCAGCTGTGGCATATGCGCATCATCGTCCTCCGGCACGTCAATCCCTTTCTGCAAGCCATCCAAGATGTGGAGGCGCTTCTTGGGGAGAACTGGGAGGCCATTTCCCAGTCTCACTGGGAGATGGAGCGCCCAAGCCGGAAAGCCATTGTCTTACCTGCTCGCACCCTGACGTCTAAAGACTTTGAAGCTAAAAGGCAATCACTTGCGCTCAAGGTTGCAGAGCCTGGCCGGACGCTGGATTACATGCTAGATTGCTTGGAGGGCGCCCCGGACACCCTCCCCGACGAGTGGCTCACTCGTATGGAAGACGTGGAACAGGGTTATGGAGAATGGGTTTCCGCTTGCGAGCGAAAGATGGCCGAAGCCAAGCTGGCAAAGTCAAAGCCTAAGCCCACCCCCCTCAGGAAGACCTCTTCGCTCTCGCCATCTCCAACAAGGGCTCATCAATCCGCCAACAACAGAGATGTGAGCCCAGCAAACAGTGGCAACAAGCTCTCACCGCCATTGTTACTGGTGCCCGGCACCGGCGAATCAGATCATGGATCGTATCTAGACCCTATTGCAGAGGATGAGTTGTCCTCACCGGAGGACCATTTCACGCCTCCCGAGGATCTTGCCATGATGGAGGCCATCAGCGAAGAAGATGAGCTGCCGTCGAGCGAGTTTATCGAAGTGTCTGGATCCCCCACTATCCCCAAGAGCAGACTTCGCGAGGCGTTTCATCCGGAAGATGACAGCCCACCAAGCTCTCCTCCAGAATTGAACCGCCGCCTCCTCGATAGCCCCATGGTTATAGAAACGCCCGAAGACGATGAGTCATTCTTACAATCAACATTCGAGGATTCCTTCTTAGACGACTTTGAGGATTCGTACACTCCCGATTTGCCTCACCCGCCTACCCGTCGGGAAAGCGCCGGCGAGCAGCAGCTCCGACTGCAAATTAGCCAGATTATTGAAAACATACCAGCCAAGATCAAGCTCACGAATGGAACATCAGGCATCAACTTAAACCCACCAGATCTTCAACTCCCTCGCCTGAGGAAGAAGCCGTCTAAGGAGCCGGTTAAACGGAGCACGTCTGGCATGTCCACCCGAACTGCCACGCCTTCTTTTACTCTATCTCCAGTCAAACAGAGGACGCGTCCCAAGGGCCACTATCCGATTAGGGTCTATCATCTCTCTAGATCAGATAACGAGGCCCCCATCAAGCTGTTCATCCGCTGTGTAGGAGAGCAAGGAGAACGAGTAATGGTTCGCGTCGGTGGCGGGTGGGCTGACTTGTCCGAGTACCTGAAGGAATACGCCAGCCATCATGGCCGCCGTTCTAACGGCAAAGAATCGGTCAAGGTGGAGGTTCGCGACATTCCTCGTGCCTCGAATGGACCTTCCAAGACTAGCCCACCAAGCCGGCCACCTACCGCTACTGGTGATCGCTCTTCCGTGAGCCCCCTAGCAGCGGCACGCAAGCCACGAAGGAGCAGTATCAATAACAACCTGCGTCCCAAGACCCCAGTGACGCCAGGCCAACCGGCGGAAGGTACGCCACCATCTGAGGGCTCGGCCATTTCGAGGCCTAGCTCCCGGCTAAGCTGGGCAGAGGATGAAAGCTCTTTCTTGGGTCTAGCAGGGCCAAAGGCTAAGAAAATAGAAATGAGTGAAGAGAGCAAGGCTTGGGTTGAGAGCATCAAAGAGAAGGTACTCATGGCTAGTGGCCCGGATAGAAAGCCAAATGAGAAGAAGTTTGGCGAGATTGGAAAAGCTGGTGGCACGAAGCGCGTGTTCAGGAGAGGCTGAGCGCTTCCCCTTTTCCTTTTTCCTTTTTCCTTTTTTTTCTTTTTTCCCTTTTCCCATTGGGGATATGACGGACGCGCCATACTTGGAAAGGCGAGGAAACAATTTCCTAGACTGGGGTGGGAGTCAATTTATGGGGATGAGGAAACTGGTCATTTTTTATTTTATTTGCATGTTTTGAAAATCATGCATGGAGTTTTGTTTGGGCGGGCATTGGCGGGCATAGCATGTCATAGTGTTACAGAAACGTCTGCATGAGGTGTCATTGCTGGAGCGAGTTATAAGCATTGTCGGAGGATACCCATATATACCTAGCGGATTTACCATATTGTGGAATTCAAATCATATATACCCCCTTTAACTATTTGGCTCATAAGTTTTGATGCGTTGACATGATGATATCTGCTGAAGCTGTAAATGCTGAGCAGCGTGTCTTAGAGGTTTTCGTAGTGCCTCATGTCTACCAAGATCCACAGTACACAATCCATATCGTAGTCCCAGTGTAAATATAGTGTTAGAATTAAATTAAATAATTCTTTTACTTTCTTTCAAATAGATACACTGTCGCTCAACTTTATCTCTATTTCATAGCCATACCAACGTGAATGAGAAAATCGACCGTCGCTCATTTTTAGGTTCTAAATTCAGGTACAGTGTTTATTACATCATCTAGCTCCCCGGCGCTACTGACTAGTGGTGGCTTATCGATAATCGGCCGAAAAAAAAAGTCGCCAGAAGGTAAAGGGCCTCGAAAAAAATCGAGACTGTCCCGCGCCTGCATCCAAACCAACACCCACCCATTGAGATCGAAAAGACATTTTCAAGACAACAATTTTCGGTCGCAATCATGGGTCAAGGACGTCGCATGAAGAGAAAGCAGGGCATGCCCGAAGCCCTGTCCGAGGAACACTTTGCCAACCTCAAGAGAAAAGCAGGCCTGCCCGTCGAGCCGCCGGTCGAGAAGGCATCGCTGAGCAACAAGAAGCGCAAGACCACCAAGGGCGCTGCCGCGGCAAAGAAGCCGGAGCCTGCGTCCAAGAAGGCGAGCGCGAAGAGCAATGGAAAAAAGGCAAAGAAGCTGCCGGAGCCCGAGGAGGATTCCGACGAAGGGATGGATGACGAGTTCGACCTAGATCAGCTTGAGGGCGATGCGTCCTCGGATGAAGAGGCTTCTTCGGGAGAAAAGAAGAAGAACATCTGGTCTGATGATGAGGATGAGGATGATGATGCGGAAGAGGACGACTCAGTTTTCGACTCTGACGACCAGGAGGATGGCGGAAAGAAGGGCAAATTTGTCTTCTCTGACGACGAAGACGAGTCTGACGCCGAGGAAAAGCTCACTGCGGCCAACATCGTGGGTCTGTCGCGAAAACTAGACGAGAAACTTGCAAAGGACAAGGCCATCACCGAGACGGAACTGCAAGAGTCTGCCATGCAGACGAACATTGATGGCCCTAAAATCTTTGGTGAAGGCTATGAGGATGACGAGGAGGAGGATGACTTGGCGAAGAAGAGCCAGTCTTTGTTGGCGCCAGACCTGCAACTCCTGAGACAGAGGATAACGGACACGATACGAGTGTTGGATGACTTTGCCAACTTGGCGGAGGAGGGAAGATCTAGAGCAGAGTATACCGCTCAGCTGCTCAAGGATATCTGCGGTGTAAGTCCCATTCCATTACATGTTGTCTTTGTCCGAATTGGCATTCTAATGTGATGTGGTGATTCCAGTACTACGGCTACAGCCCATACCTCGCCGAGAAGCTCTTCAACCTCTTCACCCCGCGAGAGGCCTTTGCCTTCTTCGAAGCCAACGAGATGGCCCGTCCCGTCGTTATCCGAACAAATACCCTCCGAACACACCGAAGAGATCTCGCCCAGGCGCTCATCAACCGCGGCGTTACTCTCGAGCCTGTCGGCAAGTGGAGCAAGGTCGGTCTGCAGATTTTCGAGGCGAACGTGCCCCTGGGTGCTACGCCCGAGTATCTCGCTGGTCACTATATTATCCAGGCTGCTGCCTCTTTCTTGCCCGTCATGGCACTTTCACCGCAGCCGTAAGTTTCTATTTGTCTCGAGTTCTAAACAATTATTGTCTGGAGACTAACATTTTATGCGTAAACAGAAATGAGCGAGTTCTCGATATGGCCTCTGCCCCCGGTGGAAAGACAACTTACTGCTCAGCCATGATGAACGTAAGATTCGACTTTCACATACTCAGCCTACATAGGCTTTTAGTAAAGATTCGCTGTTAACATCACCATAGAACACCGGTATTGTCTTTGCCAACGATCCCAACAAGGAGCGTGCCAAGGGTTTGATTGGTAACGTTGCTCGTCTGGGTGTTCGTAACGTCATTGTCTGCAGCTACGACGGTCGCGAGTTCCCCAGAGTCATGGGAGGTTTCGACAGGTGAGTAGCCTTCATATCCTTAAACAGCAGGATAAGATACTAACTAGTGTAACAGAGTGCTTCTTGATGCCCCTTGCTCTGGAACTGGCGTTATCTCCAAGGATCCCAGCGTCAAGACCAACAAGGATGAGAAGGACTTCATCTCACTGCCACACATGCAGAAGCAGCTGTTGCTGTCGGCTATTGATTCGGTCAACCATGCTAGTGAGACGGGCGGTTTCCTTGTCTACTCAACATGCAGTGTCACAGTCGAGGAAAAGTACGTTGCTCTTTTCTTCCCCCCTTTCTCTTAACCTTCAAGCAAAACAGGGGTTTCTAACACATATTTCTTCAATTTAGCGAGAGCGTCGTCGCCTACGCTCTGTCTCGTCGTCCCAACGTGAAGCTCGTCGACGCCGGCATCCCCTTCGGCAAGGAGGGCTTCACCAGCTACATGGGCAAGAAATTCCACCCCAGCCTCAAGCTCACCCGCCGCTTCTACCCGCACGCCCACAACATTGACGGCTTCTACGTCGCCAAGTTCCAGAAGATTGGACCCACGCCGCCTAACGCTATCGGCGGTGCTGGCAAGAAGATCAACACGACTGCAGATGCTGATGAGGAGGTTGTTGATAGGACACCCATCGCGACTGATGATGACACCGAGGTCGAGGAGAAGAAGGCTGGTAAGAAGGCCAAGGCTCCCAAAGAGACTGGAAAGGGCGACTTTAGCGCCTTTGATGACGATGAGGATGTCAAGTATATGGAGAAGGCGAAGAAGAACGCCATGAGGAGGAGAGGCTTGGACCCCAAGTCTTTGAATAAGCCTAAGAACCAGGAGAAGAAGCCCAAGAAGGAGGAGAAGAAACCCAAGGCTCAGGAGAAGAAGTGAAGAGCATGAAAAAAGAGGACTTGAAAGAGCGAAATACATACTGTTAATAGCATGGTAAAGAAGTGGCTTTTGGGACTGGTAGAAGAAGAAGGGGAGAATTTGTTGGGACGTTTTTTCTTGTTTCTTTTTCTTTTTTACTTGAACTGTTTCTTATGGGATGAGCAATTGTGGATATTTTGGTCACATTTGTGGGTTTACATAAAAAATTCGAAATCATTTTCATTCCATCTCCCGTCCGCATTCAATGATATTCCATGCATATATGTAGTGCCAAATCTCCGACACAAAAAAGGGTCATAATAGAGTCTTTTACCAGTTCCATTCGCATCTTTAAAATCCCAAAGAAAAAACAGTAAGAGTTATCTAGTCATCCGCAAAGTTTGGTGCTCCCCTCCTAGCCTTCCTGCCCATGCCATTAGGCGCGCCCTTCTTGAAATGCTTCTTCCCAGACCCAAGCTGCACATCCTTGGGGTCCACGCCGGTCTCGAGAGCAATCGCCGCACGAGCCTTGCGTCCGCTGAGCATCTTGGTGCCGCCGGCTGTGCTGCCGGACGCGCTGCCTTGTTCTGTGTACTTGTAGTTGAAGGGCTGGCTGACATGTCCGCGGATGTTCTTTGGCGTGAAGAAGCTCTTATCGAGCCTCTTGGACTTGGGGCCCTGAGGAAGGCCGACAAACTCGGAGGCCAGGCTCTCGTCATCGAGGTGGAGGGCCTCCGTGGCGGCGATGAAACCGGCACGGCGGCGCTCGGGCAGATGCGCTTCGTCGTACAGCTCGGCGTTGAATTCCTTCTCATCATCGATACCTGGGGGAGGGTGGACGAAGAGGAGCTTTCCGTTGACGTAGTCTTTCAGAATATATCTGGATGCTCGCGCCTCATCCGGCTGACCAAGACCCTGGGTCTGGAAGCCTCGAGCAGTAGCGTAAGCACGCAGCAGCTCCTCAGCGGTCGGAACACCAGTGCCTCCTTCTTCAACAGGTCTAGTCAATATCTTGATGCCGTAAATGGCTTCCAGGAATGGCTGAGGAATTCTCTGAGCGACCAAGCCTACGGGTCCGGAGTGCTCGCGCATCTGGTCAATGGGCAGCACGCCTTGAGTGACGAGATCGGCCTTTGTGGTGGCGAAGTTGGGGAATACGAGACCAGGGCAATCGCACAGAATGACCCGCTCACTGAGATGAATAGTCTGGAAGTGCTTGGTCTTTCCGGGCGTTGAAGAGACGGAGACCTTTTTGGCTCCGATGAGGGCGTTGATGGTTGATGATTTACCGACGTTAGGGTAGCCGACTAATCCGACTTGGAGTTTGTGATCTGCCTCTGTCCAGGGAGTTAGCATCGCAACATAATGCTTCTTATTGTCAAAGACTTACCTCTATCGGTTGGAGCATATTTTAGGAAAATCTCTTCCAACTCTTCCACTGTGAGAATCTGAGTATCTTCATCCTCTGGCGCTTTGCTTCCCGAACCCTCGGCAGCCTCTGCCTCTTCTTCGCTCTCCTCATCCTTCTCAACTTGCTGTGATGAAGAAGATGGTTCTTCATCCTCCGATTCGTAGTCTGAGTCCTCTCTTGCCTCAATCAATTCCTTCGCAAGCTGTGCAGAAAAGAATTTGTATGCAATTCCCGCTTCTCTCAGGTGCTTGCCCCATGCCTTGCGCTGCTTGACAGTCATCATGTCGGCCTTGTTGATCAAAAGCAAATTTTCCTTCTTGGGGTCAACAGCCTTGACGTATGATTCTAAATCCTCAGATCGGAAGAGAAGAGGGTTTCTCGCATCCACAATCTGCACAATGAGATCTGATCTTTCAATAACTCTCCACAGCTGTCTCCAAACCTCGATATTTCGTTCAAACGGCGTCATGAGCAGATCATTGTTCTCTTGCAGCTCAGCCAAGCCTCTTCGCCATGAGACAAGAGCCTCTCGCTCACGTAGGTCGAGCTCCTCCCGAGTGGTCGAGGCATCCCAGTGAGGCCTTCGCGGAACCGTCAGCCTGTTTCTGTGCTGTCGATGCTTGCCAAGGATGGCTCTCTCTTCAGTGGCGGATAGCAGATAGGGATTCTTCTGATCGGTGTGGATGATCTTGACGTTGTTCATCTTCTCGGCCGTAAAGTCAGTGCCGGCCAGCTCGGCAGTGGCCAGGAACTCGTCCAGCGCGCCTTGCTCCGTAACGGAGCGCATCTTGACCCAAGCTGCATCTTTCTTGTCGTTTACCAGATATTGTTCGCCGGTCGTGTGGTTCGTTCGCATAGTAGCAGACGTCTTCCTGTGGTCGGTGCCTTTGCCCTTTCCGAAGCGATCGTTCATCAGGGTATTGCCCAGCCCCTCATTCTTTTTCGACTTTGCCAACACCATCTTTGCGGCTGTCCTCGTTCGCCGAGGATATCAAATGCGATTCAAACAGTCTCAGACTTTATGCCTGGTTAATGCGAATATCCTCGGATCGCAGGGGAGGACGAGGATAAATATTTTGTTGTGGAAGGTCGCATGCCCAGGTTTTGCGGGCTGAATAATACATCATAATGGAGGGGCAAATTTTTTGGATAGTCACAAGAAAAAGATCTTCGCACTGTATTTTGAAGGCCTTGCCCACAAATGCATACAGTACTATCAACAACCGAACTGTACTGGCGCTACCAAAAATTTCTTTGAATGTAGGCAGTAGGTTAACAAGCCCACTTCTGTCCATGCTCATTTGATTCAACGCAATCGCAACACCGCCAAAATGCCCAAGGGAAAGTGGATGTAAGTTGATCCTGTTGCTGTGTGTGCTTATGTCTGTTTGGACAAAACTGATGCTCCGTATTTAGTAATAAGAAGACGGCGCAGCACTTCACGCTCGTCCACCGTCCGCAGAATGATCCGCTCATCCACGACGAGAATGCGCCATCCATGGTGCTGAACCCCGTTCAGACAAAATCTGGAGGAAAAGTAAAGCACCTGGATGATCTGGCCTCCGAATTCGGATCCGATGCAGGCGAAATCCGCGCCAACGAAGGCGAAGCCGCAAACTATGGCGTCTACTTTGACGATACCGAGTACGACTACATGCAACATTTGAGAGACCTCAACTCGGGTGGCGGAAATGTTGTCTTTGTTGAATCAAGTTCGACTCAGAACAAAGGCAAGGGTAAACAGAAGCAGTCATTGGAAGAGGCCCTGCAACAGATGGATCTTGAGCAAAAGTCGGGCGATCTTTTGGACGAGGATATCCTACCATCCAAAAATCTCACCAGACTGACCTACCAGGCTCAGCAGGATGTGCCAGATGTCATCGCTGGATTCAATCCCGATATGGACCCTCGGTTGCGTGAGGTCTTGGAAGCCTTGGAAGATGACGCCTACGTCGATGATGACGAAGATATCTTCAAGGAGTTGTCCAAAGACAGCGAGGAGCTTGACGACTACGACTTTGAAAATATGGGATTCGATGATGGAGATGACGATGGATGGGAATCAGATGCCACGGCAAAGCCTACCAAAGAATACAAAGAGCAAGTACCAGAACTGGTAAAGGTCCAAGGAGAGCAGCCAGAGCAGCCAGAACATGGACCGTCAGAGGATTGGATGGAAGACTTTAAGAAGTTCAAGAAAGATCAGAAAGGCCCACGTGGGCCAACGGCTCCATCTCGATCTGGAGTTGAGTCCATGTGGACAACAACCACAAACGGAGGCAGGACTAAGAAGCGGAAGGGCGCCCTGACGAACGCCTCTGCCTACTCTATGACGTCCTCATCACTCGTGCGAACAGAGCAGCTCTCATTGCTAGATGAGAGGTTTGAGAAGTTGGAGGCTCGCTACAACGAAGACTTTGATGATATGGGATCTGTATCAGAGGTCTCAACAACCTCTAGCGTCACCGGACCTATGCGCGGAGATTTCGATAATATTTTGGATGATTTCCTTGGATCTTACACAAGGCCTGGAAAGCGAACATCCAAGAAGTCAAAAGCACAAACAGGACTGGAGCAGCTTGATGAGATCCGGCGAGAACTGGGACCTCCGCGTATTCGAGGCCGCGTTAAGTCATGATATGGGAATAGGAAAACTGGGCATTGGAATGAAACGGAAAAAGTTTCAAGAGCTAGCGAATTATACATGTTTTATTTCTTATGAGAATAAAGTAAAATGATTTTAAAGACGCAGACAGAAAAGTAAAGGGCCTGTGACAGTCTGAAGTATGAGAGAAAGAGTTCAAGTCGTCGGTACCTAGTAGTATTATGTAGATTGGAGGCGTCACGTGATGGCCAGCCTCCTACCGCGAAGCTCAATCAAAGGTCCGGCTAGCTTTGGCATCGCGCATCAGCCAATATCCTGCGACACGGCCCTTTCCAACAACCTTCGAAAAGTCACGCCCAACACTCCTCCTCCATGCGCAAATCATCACATAGATGAATGCGACGTCCGTTGCATCATCGGGCCAAATGTTTTCCCCATTCAGCCAGAAGACGCAGGGCTCGTCGCAGGCTTTCAATCCTTTCGCTCCTCGGCCGACCGGTGAAGGAGCATCATTTGGCAGTGATGGTGCAGGGGGATCCAACTCACTCAACAAGAGTAAGCGGAAGAATGGATTCGGAGGAGACAGCGATGTGGAGAAGAAGCTCAACGTCAACAATCCGTTCAAGGGCAAGGATGGGAGCCTGAGCGACAGCGGGAGGCAATGGAAGAAGCGAGGTGGAGATGGAGAGAAGAAGCCGGCAGAGAACAAAAAGAATTCCAAAAAGCCACGCGGTGGTACAAAAGGGCTGCAGCAGAATACCGATGGCCGCAGCAACGGTGTGCAGGCTGCCACAAGCGCCGAGGACGACAACACATCACGCCCCAGTTCGTCTTCGAGTGCGAGCTCCATCGACGAAACGCTCGACAATGCAGCTATGCGCGCTACCGACCCGTACTCGAAGAAGGTATACGACTGGCTGCGGAAGGATGGCATCAGTCCTCCATCTTGGCCGTCTCAGCCTGGAAATCCAAACAGCAAGACAGAGATGGCCAAGTTTAGAGAAAAATACGAAGAGTATCGACAGAAAGTGCGCGCGTCTCTCACCAAAGCCTCTCTTATCGACGACCCGGACAAACGAAAGACTCTCGAAAATGCCATCACCTTCCGAGGTATTTGCGAGGATATGTGCTCCGAGTACGAGAAGATTACGCGAATCACCGAATTGGATGTTCCCCAACCCGAAAAAGATGCACGAACAGGCTATGCCAAGACGAGTAAAATGGTCAAGAAGCTGGCGCGTTCAGCCGCCGGACAGGAAGCTCCTCTCCCGATGGATGTCCGCTCTACGGCTGCCCTACGACGTACTCTGGATTATCTACTTGACGACCTACTTCGCGACGACGAAAACTTGCCTGGTTTACACGGATTTCTGTGGGATCGAACGCGAGCTATCCGTCGAGATTTTACCTTTTTCTCCTCTCCTACGGCCGACGATTTGAAGACACAAGCATATGTACTGGAAAATATTGCGAGGTTTCATGTCACGGCACTGCATCTTCTGTCGCAGCCAGGAAAGGCTGGCGAAGACTTTGTCGAACAACAGGAACTCGAGCAACTTGGCAAAGCTCTGCTTTCTCTCCGAGATTTGTACGATGATTGTAATGCTCAGGGTATTACGTGTGAAAATGAGGCCGAATTCCGCGCATACTATCTGCTCTTCCATGCCCATGATTCAAATACGGTTGAGATGCTGCAGCGACAATGGAAACCACACTTCTGGAGGGATTCAGACGATATAAGGACCGCAGTATCACTCGTTGAAGCATTGCAAAACACCGCCGATTTTCATGGCCCATTAAAGGCAGCCCCCTTTTTAGCGGCGTCGAATGCTTTCCACTCATTCTTTCGAATTGTCGAGGATCCCAGTGTCTCATATACCATGGCTTGTTTTGCGGAGTGTCACTTTCCCCAGCTTCGCCGGTCAATTCTGCGGGCTGTGAAGCGAGCATTAGCCCGACCCAAAGATACGGCAAACGACTTGACGGCTGCCGCTTTGAACAAGTTTCTTCGATTCGATACAGTTCAAGAAGCCATCGACTTTGCGAAACTTCATGGCATCGAATTCGTCCCAGATAAGCAGGCACCTATGGATCCTGACCGACAATGCTTGATTTTGAATAACAAAGAGCCGCTTCGACACCCCCGTCTTCACCATCAATTTTCACAGACTCTCGTAGAAAAGAAGCGGCGAAATCGGCCTTTGCCAGATGTTATCCACAAAACAATCTACGAGGACTCAACCACATCTTTTCAATCAGGACCCGGCAGCTTCTCCACGCAAGAAGGATCTCTTTTTATGCCGGACACAGCACCAGTCACACCAGCCGATTCTCCGCCGATACAGCCACAAAATTCCACATCTCTTCCTGCGTTCGGCCAACCCTTAAGCGGGTTTGGAAGCAACCTCCTCGGCACACAACAAGGTAGAGATTTCTTCCCTTGCCAGATACTACAAGAACACCAGCAGTTATCTTGCACATCATACTTGTTCATACCCGTTCACTAATACCGTTTTAGCTTCAGAGCAACCAGCTAGCATATTCGGAGCGCCTGATGTACAAAAATCAACTCCATTTTCGAACCCCTTTGCTTCTGCTTCGACACCTTTTGGCAGCAAGCCGACTTTGGGTTCTACTGCGCCTGCTTTGCCTTCTAGCGATGCACCTAAGACAGCCAACCCTTTTGCGTCTGCCATTACGTCAAGCAACGCTTCTCAGAATCCACCTGCACTGCCATCATTCTTGGGTGGAAGCACAGCTGTTAATCCTTTTGCACAAGCAGCGCCAACCCCTTCGCCAAGTTTTTCGGGTTTCCAAAGCAAGCCGCCATCTCAACCGCAAACTCAGCCATCTGCAAGTCAAGGCGGCTTTCCGTCATTTTCTCCGCCAGCGGCTGTGAATGGAACTGCTCCCCCACCAAAGATTTCCTTTGCTGGACTCGGAGAGCAGAAGCCTGCTTTATCAGGGCCATTTGGTGGGGATAAAGCACCTATATTCCCCCCAACTGCGGATACAGCCAAGGGAGAGACATCCCAGTCAAAGCCTAGCTTTTTTGCTTCTTCATCACCAGCCTTTGCTTCGGCAAGCACGAGCAAACCGACGGCCCCTGCAGGGGTGCCAGCAGTTACGCCTTTCTCAAATTCGACGGGAACAACGAGTAACAGCATATTATCCTCTGATCTAGGCTCAAAACCGTTATTACCCACTCAGAGCCAGCCTCCATTGAATGTGGACAATAAGCCATCACCATTCCCGCCAGCTGGTGACAACCTTGACTTCTTGTTGTCAGGCACACTTGACAAAGAAGTATCCAAGGGTGGAATATCTACCACACCGTTTTCTGGCTCTCTTCTGGGACTAAAGCCTAAAACGGCCGAAGAACCAGCTCTCTTGCGCCCTGGCACTTTGCAAAGTTCTTCTTCCGGTTTCCCAGGACTTGGTTCTCCAACAACTAGTCGCAAATTTGATCCGGCTGCCAGTACCACCCCTACCTCCTCTCCTCCTCCCAGTGCTATCTTTTCTACTACCCCACTCTCTCCCCCTCCTCCAAGACCAGTGACTTCACCGCGCGATCTGCTAGGCGACTTCACAAAGTGGTTTGTGAATGGAGACAATGGGCTGATGAAGGAATTTGAGATTTTCATGGTAGAAAACATTGTACGAGAGACTTTTGACAAATTTCAAAAGGATGAGAAGGAGAGAATGGCCAGAGAGAAAGAGGAGCAAGACGAAGCGGAAGCTAAGAGATTCCGGATATATAACCTCTCTCTGAAATATTTTTACCGGTGGAAGAAAACTGCTCGGGAGAGGCGTCTAAGGCAGCTGCGTCAAAGTGGACGCGACCAATTCCGCGCGTTTCGCGAAGCTCAGAGAGCAGCACAGATCAAGGAAGAGCAGGAGGCTACTCGACGAATTGCCAACCAAAAGGCAGAACTGGCGACTCTCAATCGCCCTGATGAGCTAGCAACAATACTCAAGAAAAATCGACAAAGCAAGAGGAAAGCAGAAGAAGCGCTGCTTGCGTCCGGCGTCTTGTCCGGCGTCTCAAACGAGAGGAGAGCTGTCTCAGCAATCTTCCGCAACGATTACCGACTATCACCTACCCCGTCGTCGATTAATGGGAGCCAGGGGATTCGATCTCGGTCTGGGTCGATCGCAAGCACGGAGGGTGGTTCGAAAACCCGGGCTTTGCGCGAACGACTTTTAGGAGAAAAGCCCGGGCGATTTCAGCGTTCTCTACCTTCTGTTTCAGCAGGTAGCTCACCACCGGAGAAATCACGTGTAAGCAAAGTTTCTGAGCGCTGGCGATTGAAAGCTATGGGCATCGTACAGATGCCTGACGGAACTGCCTTGCCGGAATCTATGGTGGATGATATCAAACGCGGTCTCAAGAAGGATACTGGTTTTAGAGGAACTGCCAGCCTCAGAGGAAGTACAAGCCTCAGAGGAAGTACAAGCCTTAGAGGAAGCGCAAGCCTTAGAGAAAGTACATTGATCCGACGGGCGTCAATCACCAGCGCGGCATCAACAATAGCAGCAGCAGCAGTGCGGCCGCAAAGCCCTATGGCATTCACATCCTCTCGAGAAGACCCCTTTCTAGATAGCCCGTTAACCATCAACAACAAGAGGAAGCGATCTCCGGGAGATGCGGGAGAGACGGCCAAAGAGCAAGTCGAAGATACGGATTCACACAAGCGCGTCCTGAGCGATGCAGATATTTTAATACAGGAACTTAGGACAATGCGTCAGGAGATGGAGGAGGGTACAACGTGGTTCAAATCACAAAATGGAAAGCTGCAAAGCGATATATTGAGCAGAGGGGGCACGCCTCTGGACGAAAGCATCATGTGAAAAAAAAACATTGGCGTTGGAATGGAAGGAAATTGATATTTTTGGGGGATTGGTTGTCACAAATTCATCAGAACTTGAGGGACTCATTTATGGTAAAGGCCTTTTTTTCTTCCTCCTCTCTTCATCATTACTTTGTTTTTAAAAAAAAAATTCTCATCCGAAGTTTGCAAGCCGTCATTCTTGCTTTGGCTTTTGGCTTGTTTCATTTTGTTTCTGCGCACACGAAAGCGGGACAGAGAGGACCGGCACGAATTCTCGGATACCCACGAATTGGATTGTCGGATCGAGGACTGTCTCTTGTTGCTTTAGTCGAATTCAAAAGAGATTGCGACATCGTCTTACGCAAGTTGGTGTCGTTAATTTCTTTTTGTTCTCGCGTTTCATCCCCCGGTGATGTTTATAGGCCTTCTTTTTCTCTGTGTTTGTCATTTCATATGCCCATTTTTTTCTTACGGCAAGGCAGTAGGTGCATATGGCAAGCGTGTCTTATTCTGTTTTTTTGGCTTTGTTTTAGCTATTGAGCCTGTATACAGCATTCATGGTAGGAAGGATAAGGGTATGATATGGAACGATTTGTTGATAGAGTTGTAGTCCAGCGTTTGCATCTTGGAAGTTGAATACGAATGATGGTTTTGGTTATTCATGCCTAGTACTTTTGGTGTCTTGGTGATATTGTAGCAATGTACATAATAAGAGAAGATACATCTCAACACACAACTCTGATGGTGAATACAGGCAACAAAGTGATACGTCCCCAGGCTCCAGTCATTGACTTACTGTTGAGCGTATATTCTTCGGGTCCCTCTTCTTGCACCTACTGTCGTTGGATTTGCGTTACAGTCAAGAGTTTATCCTGCGCCTCGTCGTACAAAATCTCTGGGGTGAATTCCACACATAATCGACTTTTGACGTTACCGCATGGCCCTTATCGAACATTGTAGATCGTATTTGCCTCAAAAGCACCAGAAAATTCTATTTCTTCGTCGCCAGATCTTTGCGCCTGACGGATTCTAGAGCTGGAGCGCCATGGTTTGGTTCCTCTTCAGTCAGAATCGATCAGATCTAGCATAGGATATGAGATCTAGGTTAATTATTTGTTACAGAGAATGAGTAAATCTTTGCAGTTTACCAAGTGTCTAACGATTGCTTCTATTGCCGCTACTCCTTACTCCGGCTGCCCCTTTTCTTGTACCCAATACTATCGTGAAGCCCTGTGGGCAAACTGTGTATAATTTCCATCACAGCAAGTATCAATAATAGGAAACTCCATAAAGATACAAAACAAAAAGAATTCAATCAATTCCCACTCCAAAACACCCAAGCCAAAAACACCAAAATCCTCTTTCCCCTCCCCTCAAGCCCCCCCTCCTTAACCTCACTACCACCGCACCCCTTGTGGCGAAGCAAGCATCTCATCCAACTTCGCCAGCGGCGTATACCCAACCACCTTTGGAAACCTCGGAATATAATCCCTCCAGTCAAACTCCTTCCTCTGGCTCTGTCGCTCCCTCCGACGCTGCTCTTTCGCAGCCCTGCGTTCTTCCTTGGCGGCTCTGCGCTCTTCCTTTGCTATTCTGCGTTCTTCCTTCCGTCTTCTTTTCTCTCTCTCCATAACTACCTCCCACCATTCGGGCTCGGCCGGGGTTCTCTCTAAGAGAGTGAAGCCGCTGCGCAAGCGCCATGTTTCGAGCTTGACTTCGAGTTTGGCGATGGGTTTCCAGAGCCCCATTTTCGCTGGAATTCGGTTCGTTCGTCGTCTGGCTGCTGTTATTTTTGTGTGAGCGTGTTTTTTTTTTTTAAAGATGTTGGTAGATTGTAGGAGGATGATAGCGATGGTAAAGAGTGAAGCCGAGTGATGGCTGAGGGAAAGAAGAGAATAAATAGCTCGGGTCAAACCATGTGGATGGCAGCAAAATCTTATAGTTTGTTGTCTACCAGTACTTTGAAAAGGTATTCGTCTCCTTCTGCAGCGATCGTGATAGCTGAACCTTAATACCGATATGTATATCGCCATTAGAGTTGAAGTACTATTCGATATGAGATCTAAGTTCTAGAATTCAGAGGGAGGCGGATATTGAGTTTCACGAGACACCTCGCTACCAAGTACTTATGGTGGTGATAGTGGCAGATAAGGTACCTGCTTAGACAGGACATCGGTACTACCTACCTAGTAATATTAGATATAAGAAACTGGTAGCAATAGTATACCTAGATAGGAGGATTGAAGTATCAGATGGGCAGATTAAAGGTACCTCTACAGCGTCTCGTTACAACACGCATGTTACTGGCCATATGCTCGTGTAGTGCTATTTTTAACATCCTCAGATAACAAAATAGAGAGGGGGGTCAGGGCTATTTGCGGGGTGATTTGAGGTAAATAGCCTTGTTAATATGTGTACCTGGAGCGTAGAGTTGACGCCAAGTGGCTTGATGTGGTCAATATTCATGGCATCTTCCATTAGAATTATCAAAATATCGTCAAGCGCACTTGTCATAAATCGTTTCATTAATTCAAGCATCAGTCCAGCTGTTCCGCTGCATTCAAGCATTGTGTATCATATCGTACAAAACAGAAGAGAATCCCAAGCTACCTTCGAACCAACATCGCCCCAGTACTTAAACCCATATCATAATTATTAACCACCCCCCATTTCACCGCGTACTCGTAGGTGGCGGTGGAAAGGATGTTATAAGTATATCGCTCTGGACGGGACTTCCCATGCTTGTCTTGCTTCTCTTCCTGGTAATCAGCCCTAGAGCATTTGTCACTCCGGTTTCTTCCTCCCACCTTCTCTCGGGACGGTACGGTTTCGGGGTCGGTGACCAACTGGACTGACCCAAATGAGGAGAAGGCTTGAATCCAGAAGGTTGGTGGCTGAGAAGAGGGGCGTTGGAGCGGGTCGATACAGCAGAAGCTGGGGTCGCGAAGTCGTCGGGAGAGGAAGCCCGAGGGGACATGTATGCTTGCGTGGGTGGAGTCAAAGCAGTGATGATGCTTGGCCTCATTACTGCACTATCCTGTCGGCTGATGGTGACATTTAATGAGCTTTGGCTGTTCCAAGGGTATTGATCAACAGGGTATGCATTTGCCCCAATGCCAGTGGTAACCTTAACGTGCGCCTTCTCCTGTCCGTGGAAACTGTCGTCGGCATGGGCGTTCTCGGGAAACCTTGGTGTCACAGGGGTGACTCTGGTTTGGCAGCGGAAGGAGTAGCCAGAGGCGCGGTCTTCTTGTTTCGCACGATTCTTGCGCTTACGGATACACATGTAAGTAAACCCTGCGACCAACGCAAGTAGGACTGCTCCTCCAATTGCTATGCCCACAATTGTCGAACTGGAAAGTTTGGGTTCTTCGTAGTTGGTAGAGGGTGTCTGGTCGACGACTTGGATGTTGTCACTACCAAAGATGGTATTGTTGAGAATTAAAATGGACCCTGGCGCTGGTTTTGTCTGGCATGCACCTTGTAGAGTCAGGAGAACTACAAGACATGGAAATTAGTAAAAGCGAGGATGGTGGAAAGGACAAGCGTATAAAACATACAATTGGATAGATAGTTGTGCTGCCCATCTGCCTTGACACACTCCAGACACCCCTCAACATTGTTGCTTGTGATGACGCCTCCGCTTACATCGCAATAGTCGTAAGTGGTCGAGTTGGTTGGATTCTTGATGTCAAGCTCGAGGGCAGAAGCGAGGATTCCGCATCCTACAGTTGTCGTGCAAGGGCCGGTCTCAATGCCGGTGTTGTTGGGATAGCCAAACATGCAATAGCTAGATGAATACCGCAGGTTGTCTTTGCAATGTGTAAGCTGACGGCTACTAGAAGGGATTATCACCACGAGGACTTACACAGGAACCAATCCTGGTCATTCTCACTGCCATGGGTGTAATTGCTATTCTGCAAGCACGTGAAGCAGCTCTTTAGTTGTTTTCCCTCCGGCTTGCTGTCAAAGTCATCGTCACTGCAGACAATGTCTTTCCACTGGTCGTCGAAGAACTTTGGATCCGATTGTGACACGTCGGAGGTAGTGCAAGCACTTGTGCATGGTGAGTTTGGTGAAACTCTCAGAGCATGCACCAATGAAAAAGCCGTGAGAAATAGGGAGAAGATCCAACGAGCCATTGACATGTGAGCCATCTTCTTTTTTCTTTTTTTTTTTTCAAGAGTGGGCGATCCTGGTAAACTGAAGCGCGCGAGAGAGAATGACAGGTTCTGGATTATAAACGAAGGTACCCACACAGCTGGTGTGTGATGCGAAAGAGCGAACGTCGTTTAAAGGAGTGATAGTCGAGGAAGCAAATGCTGTAAAAAAGGTCGATGCACGTTATTCAAGAGCGGTATATTAAAGTCTCAACCGTGGTTCCAAAGGTAAGACAGTCCACCCCTATCAGATGCAGCAGTATCCAGACTGCAGCAAGACCGTAACACCAACCGTAGAGGGAAAATATACAAGACAAGAGAAATGCAAGCAAGAAAACTGCGGGTAGAGCAAGAAACGAGAGCAACGACCGAAATGCCAAAGGAATTCGACACGAGGCTGCGAGGGGCGGACACGGACGGCTTATAATAATATCCTGACCGCCCAGCATCGTATCGTGCGTGATCTGTGGCGGCTTAAGCTTGTTGATCCCAAGGCGCCGGTGACGAGATTATCGTGACGGCGGCAACATGATCGCTTCGCCCGTCTGCTTGCCGCCCGTCTCGACCCCCCTCGCTAACAGGCTCAGCTCCCCATCACACACCCATAAGCCCGTCCGTTTGTCGCTCTGCCGTCAGGCGCTTGTGCTGTGCCGGACTCGTTATGTGATGTGCCGCTTGCTCTTCTTCTTCTCCCTTGACTTTCAGCCGGCATTTGGTCGTCACACCGTTTCTCGGTCTCCCCCTTGCATCCCTGCCCATCGCATCACCGGCCATCTCATCGGCCACCTCCACGTGAAAGTGAAGGCCATCAATCACCAAATCAATCCACCTCACATCACAAACCAGGCTCAGGCACACGCTGCGGGAGCTAAGAAAGAGCCCAGTAAACAGACCCTTGTCCGCAAAAGCCGTTCATCTCATCACTCCGGTCCAATGAGAAGCGCTATCTCGCAAACTAGTGCTTTTCCTAGCGAGCGAGCGCCTAGCGAATCGAAAGAAGCAGAATGCTAGTGAGAGAGAGAAAAAAAGCGGGAGATGCAAAAAGATGCAGCGTCTCATTGTGTGATGACAGACCCAGAAAGTGTCGGCGCTTAACTGCAAGCTCCACGTGAGTTCGCGCCCAATGCCGCCTTCCAATTCAGGTACCAAGACTTTTGGGAATGCGCAACTGGATTCGATTGGACGGAACTTGCAGGTTAGTGATTAAATAGTTTCGGTATGAGGGTGGGAGTATGATATCATTCATTTCTGGGTGAGAAACGATTACTGTACTGTAGATACGATATCATCCCATAGACTCTGTAATACCCCGAGCCCAATCACACACACCCATCCATACTGGGCATCATAGTAGTAATAATCATGTACGAATTGATACCTAATAACGCCAATTGCCCAAGAGCCACATGTGGGTAACTAGAAAAGAGAAAGGTACAAGGCGACCATTTCCATATCGACAAAAGACTCCCACGCCAGGATACTTTACACTGAAAAAGAATCCTCAGTCTTGATTCCACACATTCTTTTCTTCCTCTTTTAATCGCTGTCCTCGTCGTCTCCCTTGCCTCCCTTCTTTGCTGCCTTGGCAGCCTTCTTCTCTGCCTTCCGTCGTTTCCGCTCTGCCTTCTCCTCAGCAGTCTCTCCCTCGTGCTTCTTTCGCTTCTTCTTGTCCTCCTCAGCGGGAGCCTCTGCATCGTCCATCTTGCTATCAGCCTGCTCGCTCTTGGAAGGCAGGACAGGGATCGATGTGGTGGCGGGAGCAGCCGCGGCAGCAGCGGCAGAGGTGTCGGACACGCTGAAATCCTTGTACTCAGAGGTCCACTTGGAAGGGGTGGCATCGTTGGGTCGGCCAAACTTGTCGAGCTTGCCGTCCGCCTTGAGCTTCTTCTTCTCCTGAGCGACAGGTCCGAGACCCCATCTTCGGGGGTAAAGGTCACGCTCCATGATGCAGCGCTTGACCTTGGCCACAACTCCGTGGTCGCATGTAGACATTTCGACTGTAGACATCTGAGCGATACCAATGGCAATAGCCTCACCCTTGGTGGTCATCAGGACAACCTCCTCGTGGTGCTCAATGCCAGACTCTGAGAAAAAAATTCAGTCAGCGACGCGTTCTAAAAGTTATAATAAAGCATTTAAAGCTCTCTCAATCATGTACATACCATAACGCAGGAGACCGGGAAGCATAAGCTTGGCACCGTAGCAGACGGCGTTGACGGCGCTATCCTTGACAACAAGACGCTTGTAGCCTGTGAGGAGGGTCTCAAGGGGCGCAATCACTCTACGCAGATAGGACTCGTCCCGGGTGTTGTCCATGGTCCACTGAGCATCCAGCACATCGTGCAGGGTGACGAGGTGCTTGGTCTCGTCCATAGCACCGGATCGCACACGACGAAGCTCCTGCATGTGGGCACCAACACCCAGCAGAAGACCCAAGTGCACACACAGAGTTCGGATGTAGGTACCAGCCTCGCAGCTCACCCAGAAGACACCCAAGTGGCGGTCATTGTCAAACTCAATCAGCTTGCTCTCGTGGATGGTTCGGATACGGAGCTGACGCTTGACGGCAGAAATCAGAGGAGGGCGCTGGAACAGGGCGCCAGTAAGGGTCTCGAGGGCACGAGCGAATTGAGCCTCACCACCAGGCAGCTTGTCGTGAAGGCGGATGATGGCAACATACTCCTTTCCGGCTCCTTGTTGGGACTTGACCAGTCGAGTCGCTCGGTCGATACAGACGATCAGGCAGCCCGTGACCTTGGGATCGAGGGTACCACTGTGACCAGTCTTCTCAACTCTGCACCGATTTCATTGTTAGCTCTACGATACAGGGTGAGGAGAGCGATTGGAATCCCAATCGACGAAGAAACTGCAAGTCGCCACGAACCGAAGAATTCGCTTAACCCAGGACACAACCTCGTGACTAGAAGGGTTCGAAGGCTTGTCCAGGTTGATGACACCAGAGCTGATGTAGGATTTGAGATCACGCTTCAGGGGCGCAGATCCATTGGGAATCGGGGTGAAGTGCCCAGTTCGCACAAGGACTAAGAAGAAGAACAAAGGTCAACAGAAAGGCTCTTTTTGGTGCTTGTGTCGTTTTTCCATCTTGCGCTCCAACGTTGCTTGGACTACATCGCCACGCCCAATTGAGTGCCGAAATTCATCCCGCAAGTATAAAAAAGACCACCAGGATAGATTCTTCACTCACGCTTGTCATAGTTCTTGAGAAGCAGCGGCCACTGGCTGGTGTCGACGGCGGGAGTCACCGCTTGAGGCTTGATGGTATATTCCACCTCCTCCTCCTGCTTCTTCTTGTTCACGACTTCCGTAACCATCTTGGGCAGTTGCTTTCCAAATTAAGCAGCTGAATATCCAGGATTCTGAAACAAACGGAAAGTGCAGCGTCTAGCGATCTCAATTACGGAAGACGAGGCTGGCGCGCTTGCAGTCGTGATGGTTTTTTTCTAGTTCTGCGAACTTTGGAGCTTCCAGTTTTTTTTTTTTCCTTCGCTCTGTGGGGCAGAAACTTTGCGTCCCCAAAAATGTGGCGCCAATTGGCCACTAAACCGAATACGGTTTATTGTGGCCGTGCAAGCCACATCATTTTTTTGTGGTCAAGTTCTACAGGGAATCTACTGGTACAGTAGGTACCTATCCGTAGACAAATCCGCTTACACACCCTTGATATTGCATGCAGATGACCTGCTTCCCTTTCTTTTCCACCAAAAGTACAGGATGCGGATGTAGATGCGGATGCCGATGCCGACATGAAATGGCAAACTACGAGAGAACTCACAAAGGCTGATGCGTGGCTTTATCTAATCTTACTTTATTTAAACTTTCTTTCTCTTGCTTCCACCAGGGATTGAATATATAAAGAGCCACCGCCTCCTTCTCCTCTCTCAGCATTGGTCCCCCGTTCCTTCTTTTCATCTCCTTCACTCGTACTTCACCCATGTGTGACGGGAAGTTTTGCTCACAGGGAATGTTTTGATGGGACCGTGATCGATTGCACTCGAGCTTCAAAGATGGATTGCAGTTGGCGACAGGCTCTATATGTGGCGGTAGAGCGACATGACAAACAATTGAGACCTGGGGGACACGCACAATGATGATTCACCTCTGAGCACAACGAAGCGACACATAGTGGGACACTGGGGGAACATCACATGGAGAAGAGTCAAAAAAATGTATGATTTGGGCGTTGAGGTTAGTTAGGCTCAACTTTTATGGCAGATGAAAGGCATGGTTTCATTTGACGATGAAAGCCAGTATCATGCCATCCCAACCATTGGATTTCATCTAGCCCTTTCAAGGTGCAGGACAAGCACTGACCAGCTTGACTGCTCGACCTTGGGCCGACCTGGAGACAATGATGACCATCATGTTATCGGGAGGTGTCGCCTCCCGAAGGACCAGAGGGGGTCCTACTGACTGCTGAGTCTCCAGGAAATGGCATCCCCCTGAGCGAACCAGGATTACTGAGAATGGGTTTGGTGGCTAGTAGCCAAAGAAGAATAAGATGACTGCCATCGATGTGACCGATTTGTTGTGAGAATGAAAGAAAGGAAAAGAGAGAGAGGCGATGTGGGCGATGTTCATCTTAAATACCAGAGACAGAGGCGCTACTTCTATTTCTTTGACTTGCTTCGGTTGTTGCACGTTCTTTCTAATTCTACAGGTTCCTTCCCTCTCCGTACCTTACCTGCAAGGCACTTGTAAGAATAGAAAGTGCCGGACTACTGGGGGTCTCGCCAGACTGAGTAAAAACTTCAGGAAAGAGAAGCTACGCCCATAGGCACTTCAATGAAGAGACCAGAGATGCGGCGGTTGGAGAATTGATCAAGATACAGCACGAGTTACAAATATGCTTCAAGCAGCAGCAAGGGCAGCTACTCATATGCCAAAGCTTGAAACATTGCAGATATGGAATGGAGGAAAGAACTTTGCTGCACTCTTCAACTCTTCGAGTATGAGCCCGCCAAAAAAACAAGGTCAGACTTCTACCATTACTTGAAGGGGTACATGGGAGTTTCCTTTAAGGCTTCTGTCATTCGAGCTTGGCGATCTCTAGTGTCAAAGCAACGTTATCAAGCGAGCTTGGTGAAGCTATGCACCTTGGGTATTTTTTCCCATCCAACGGCTGCCGCATCAGCCATCTTCCATAAACTTCTACAGTACCTAGATGAGAAATGGTGATTGGGGGGGGTCTTGCGGATACCCCGGCAAATATCTCCTCGCCAATACAATCATCAGACTGTTTCACTGCAAGGATGGGATGTTCCAAGAGGGCATAGTTCAAGGGCTCGAAGAGGATTGCGAGATGACCGGAGTAGAATTGTATTTTGATGAAGAAGCAGTAGCGTATTACTTGACGAAGCAAACTATTGTTGTGGGTGTCAGTTGCTCAGAGATGATGCGACTGTCGGGTTTTTTGACGGAGATGGTTTGGGATACGGTAGAGGAAGGTCATTAAATATTCATTTGCAATGTTTATCTGCCATTATATGCCATAATTTGTGATACTACGGTTAAAACAATAGAACTTTTCTGGAAAGATGGACGGATCCGACTTCTCCGATAACCACATGTGACCATGAGTAGAGCGGAATTCGGGGGATCTTCAATTGATCATTGAGCTTGCCAATTATAGGTCCGCTATTCCCTAAGACTCTTTAACAACTACCAACGTCAGCGTCGTGACAGAATCGATTGTCTTATATGGGTATACCACTTGAAACTACATGGGTGCGACCAACTACAAACTCTTTTACTCTTACCTCAAGACTATGCCATTGGTCACAAACAAGATTTGTTGGCAGAATTTTGGTTGCTCCAAGAATGAGGGAAAGGTTTGCATGGACGCCCTCCCCGGACTGTAAACGAAGTGCGTGTGCTTGGAGAGCTCTCTTGTTCCGAAAGAAGCTGTTGATCACGCTGGCTCGGAGCACCCAATGGGTTTGGCAGAGCTGTGTGTTTAGGTTTATAGGATTCGGAAACCATAGAACACTGAGCGTCGTAAGAAGTTGTACAACCCTCTTTTCGGATAATAATACTACACCTTAGTTCATTCCTTTTCTTTTACAACGTAACGGTATAAGATAGCTTCCCAGAATGAGTTTCACATTCGCGAACCATCTTGCGGACCCATCTCTCAGTTTAAGGGCCGGGAGAATATCTGTTCCGAACGATCACATGTTCCGACGGCAAAATGCACATGAAGGCAGCATTACACTATGTGTACTCTTGCTCTTTGCACCCACATCGTTCCTTGTGTTGTTGGCTCTGTCCCTGTCAACCAAGAGAGCTAAACTCAACTCGATGAGAGCAACGTAGAGCCCCCCTGTCGATTCATCGTATCGTACCACTATAAAAACCCTCAATCCGCCGATCTTCTGAGTGATTTTTTTTCATTTCTTCAATTTCTTCATTGTGCTATTTCGTGTCCTTCCGTGCCGGGTCATTTCCCTATACATATCTATTCAAGATGATGATGCCTGTCTATGCGCAGTGGGTCCTAGACACCACTGAAGATGGCCTGTTCTCCGCTTGTAAGCCATTCCTCTCTGCAGCAGCCTGCGACAACGTGCAGCCACTTCCATTGGCCGTTTGCCAGGCATTTGGGGATACATTGGCTATATGTAGCGAATCTATTGAAGAAGTCGGGAAAAGACTGTTTCGGGAGCCTTCACCACCTCCAGTTGTCTTCCCGCAAGCCTCAATTGGCTTTTCTGGAAATGACAGTGCGACAGCGCTGGCTAGCACCTTGGGTGGACAACGCTTTCTTTGTCTAGCAGCGGCCCTGGTCACCTCGGTAGGGCCGTTGGACGGAGCCAAGGCGATAAGAGCCATGATGCAAGCTTCCAAAATCCACGAGGGACTGGCAACTTATATTCCAACCACTCGGCAGTTGGCAGACATTCTCAAGAGCCTTGACCCAAGATCAGTCCGCTGCGGTTTTCGGGACTTAATGGTGAAGTGGGAAATAGTTCTGAGAAAAGAAGTATTTCCACACCTTTCCAGCTCAACGGCAGCACCAGGGAGTACTTCAACTCAGGTCGCAAATCCTAAGCTAAAAAGCTCGTCTCCCGAACAATTAGCCAGACTCAAGGCTGCTTTAGGAGAGCTTGATAAAGCTCTTGGTTTGGAAGCACCACATGGGTATAATTCAACTCAGGCGAAGCTCAACCCTGTCCGAAATCTTATGCTAAATGGACTGCCCCATTCCGAAACTATAGCCAGAATCGTTGGCGTTTTGACTCAACTTGCACACTCAGGGAACAAGTTGGTTTTCGGGGTTAATATCAAAGCTGGTGCTGGAGCTGCCTGGGTGTTAGCATTTACCCAATGGTGTCTTGGTACCAAGCCAGCCTTATACGTCGATGATAAACGTATCTTCGGCTCTCCTGACTCTCTTATTAGAGTCACGATTCCAAGATCATCATCGAATACGTCCATCGAAGTCATAACTCACCATAGGTTTGAGTCGGACAGCTCCCCCCCTCAACCCGCTGTGAAAACCACCTGCTATGGAATGGTCTCTTTGGAAACTTACGGCGAATGGCTCCGCCACGAATTTGGATTTGCGGACGAGTATGGTCGGCTGCTACTCCCTCAGCTTCTCCAATATGCTATACCGCATATATTCTCCAACACGACATGTGGCGAGTTTGGTCGCCTTGGTCAAAATTCGAATCTTTTCGAAAACTTTGAGGTGTCCGATCCAATAGATCTCTATCGCCCAACCGCCCTTCCGGATAAAAGCAGACTTCAAGATATATGCTACATGATAACGGGCGAGCCTCAGGCGTTTACGATTTGTCAGGATGGTCAATTATTCCGAGATCTCCCTCTGTTTAAGCATCACGTGAGACTCCTTAAGACGGGATGTCAATGCGACAACTGTAGAGGAGACGAAGATTTTGACTCGGAATCCGAAATTTGCGCTGTGGACGAATTCTACTTGGCCTTTTCTTCTATCCTTGCTGATATTTTTGCCTTGTCACTTTTCGAATCTCGCCACGAATTATTCATAAAGCCTAGCCGCGATCGGCACAATGAAGACCAAGAAAACCAATTGATTCAGGCTATAAGCAACGTTCTTCGGAGTAGAAAGCAGCAAATATTTGAGGACGAGCATCTTCTCCAATGGGCGAGGGCCATGGTGGGCCATGACTTTGACGATGAAGATCGATGCCTGATCATCACCTCAGGCCGAGGCCAAGTTGTGTATCCTTCGGTGTATGGATCTGATCGTATTGAGAGAGTTGGATACCTCCGGCTGTCGAACTTTTGCGGCGTCTTTAGATATGAAGGGGACGTGTACAATGTGGTGTCGTCACCGGATGACGGTGCATCTGACATATCTGGCCATCCGGGGCAGTTGGTTTACAAAGGAAAGCAGAATATTGCAATTCTGCAGCCCATGAATCTCTATCCAAATGCTAGCTTTTCATGGAAAATTGCTGCACAGGATGATGGCGAGATTCAGGCGGATTTCTTGGTTCGCGTACAAAACAGTAACTTTACAGCGACGAGAAGTCCGAGCTTCTTTATAACGGCTTTGAAAGACACCCTTTTCTATGAAAACTGTCTGCACGACAGTCAATCAAGATTGGAAGAGGCAGATCGTTTCACAACCAATCAACCACTATGGCATGAGGGAGTGGCTGGGAATGATGAAAATCCTCGCGTCAACATCATTGCTGTAGATGGCTCGGAGGGGCTTCGTCGTTTTGCGCTTGCTGATGCCAACGGCCCTGTGGTTTTGCGCAGAGACGCTTGCCTACGCTGTTGTCTTGATTTGTGCAGGCGCACATCGGCACGTCGTCTAATCCTTTAATCTCGCACGGTATCGCAACGGAGGCTACGAATAAAATGTATGTAAGATCGATTGACTGATTGATTGATATATTTACGGCTCAGCAAATATATTATATTATGAATCTAAGACCAAGTACACACGACCGTAGGCAGTAGAAATTTGAGGTTTGGCCAAGCTCTATAAACAATGCCATGGACAGCGGAAGAAAAATTCAATTCATCACTTGTTTCAAGTTCAATATTTACAACAATTCCAACGAATCGCGAGGTTATTGAAAAACACGTTTATACTTACTTTTGATGCCCTATTATATGATAACCTAAACTACATGTACGCGGGATACCACGAGTATAGCACGGATTAGCTCTGGCGATCAATTTACGGGGAAGCTTTTGTTAGTCGGTGCTCCCGTTCACGGTTGACGCTGCGGGGATGCACGCGATGGCGTTCAGTGGCTCACCCTGTAGACATCGGCTTTTCAAGTCTTGCGAAGAAAGATGTAACGCCGAATTACTGGTATAAGAGATTGCGATGATCCAGTTTAGTAGCGGTAGTCAGTCATTCTTTTTACACGATAACAGCTTGTCTTCATTATCAATATCAATACCAATTGGTAGTTCCTCACGTCTCTCAACATCAGCCAACAATCCCTCACCACGTCTGCAAGATGAGCGACTCAACACCAACACGCCGCCCATTCCACGGCTCATGCCACTGCGGTTCCATCAAGTACATCGTCTTCCTCACACTCCCTCACAAACCACCCACAGTCGACACGCCCCCTCCCGCCGACCCGTCCCGCTCCCACCAGGAGTTCTATCGCTGCAACTGCACGGCCTGCCACAAGGCCGGCCACTTCCACATGCGCCTGACCTGGGCACCCGAGGACTTCATGCTGCTCTCCCCACTGGATCCTTTGGCCGAGCTCGCAGACTACAAGTGCAGCGCCGGACGCTATCACTGGCCGTTCTGCAAGACGTGCGGCGGGAAGTGCTTCATCTTCCAGGGCAAGGGGGAGACGGCCGAGGTGGACCTGGACGAGATGGGCGTCAAGGACAAGGACGGGGGTAAGATGGGCAAGAGGACCATCTGGCGGCCCAAGGCTGAGGGCTGGAACGAGGAGAGCGGATCCGGGTGCTATCTCAGTGTGAACGGGTATACCGTCGATGTGGCGCAAGAGGGATTTGAATTGGGTGAGTTCACGACCAACGGATGGGTCGCGTACATTGACTGCCTTGAGCTCAATGGTCCGGAGCGGGAGCCGCGGTATGATAAGCCTTACGAGGGCGGCGCTTTCTGAAGAAGATTGCTTTCAATTTGAAGTGCGGGCTGGTGATTTGCTCTATATTGTCTGACTCAATCAAGCTATTTATCTTTTGTTTAAGTACAAGAGCTTATACAGATTCTTTGTACAAGTTATGCCCAAACTGCACGAAGCTTGGCTTCTTCCAAGGCCTTGTGAACTTTCAATGCGTCGTCAAGCGTGGCATATCCATCCTCTTCACCCGTGGCAAACGCCTCGTATAGCCTCGCTACATTTTGTCCCATATAAGACACCTGACTCAAATGTTCCGGTTCGCTTGGGTTAAAGTCAATCTCCTTTGCTTCTCCCCCAAATTCTCTCAACTTCAGTTTCAGGCCTGGAGGCCCCCAGTGGAAGATGCCAGGATCGCTAGTCAGCTCAAGCTCTCCCTTGGTCCCGCTGATGATCCATCGGAAGCCGGTGTTGTCGACTGGTTCTTTGGACGTGCGCATTGTCACCGACGCCACGGCACCAGTCTCCAAGACTCCCTGGAGGAGAATTGTGTCTGGAGCCGTGATATCATAGTCTTCTTGGATGGTTTTGCCTTCGTGATCCACAAGCTTGGTCTTCTTATTTTGGATTTTGAAGGTCGATTGGATATCCTTAAAGTCCCCGAGGATACTCAAATGAGTGTCCATGACTATGTATTATTAGCAATCGGTTCTTTTCATTTACCATTCATGTATGACGATTGGATAAAACTCACTGTGCCCAACAACTAGATGCAAGCGGCTGATGCCAGAGTCGATATTCAGAAGAATTGACTGCGACTCTGGCCACATGGGCGCAGCTATAAGGGAGTTATGGCCGTTGAGTGTAGAGAATACTACGTCGCCAATGACACCAGACTTAATCAAATCCTTCATTCGTCGGAATACAGGATGAGCACGGCCCTGTGAGCCACTGATGGTCTTGACTCCAGCATTCTTGGCCAGAGTAGTCAACTCCTCAACCTCTGCAAGTGTCGGCGCGATGGGGAACTCCACTAGAACATTCTTCTTCTGTTGGAGAACAGGCTTTAACAATTCGTAATGCTTGCCAATGGCGACAACGATGGATACCATATCAACGCCAGGATCACTAACAACCTCATCGAGAGAGCCGTAGGCCTTGACATCGGGGCCAAGTTTGTGCGACTCGATGGACTTTTGAGAAGAGGCGAGTGAGGAATTGCAAATACCGACAATCTGATAGTGAGGAGAGAGTTTAAGTGAGTTTAAGTGTTGGATGCCCCATTCGCCTGTCTTGTAACCTGCGCTGGAGGTGGCAGCGAGGCCGATGATGCAGATGCGGATAGGCGCCATTGCGAGTGCGAATTATATAAAGCTGAGAGTTGTATTATGAATTGTGATCTTTTATTACTTGATTCAAAGCTTTCTCGAATGTTTCTCGAGTTTATATACATATCTATATACATACACACAAACTATACGTTTACATCAGTATCACTGTTCGTCAAAGGCCCATCAACACTGCATACAGCACGGGGTTGCAATAGATCCACAAAATCCGCGGCTGGTCTCCACTTGAACTCCGAGGAACTCGGACTCTGTTCTCCGCCAGCATCTTGAATGCCGAGTTCACGGACCAGCTATCCCATTAGGAATGCAAGTTCATTACTAATCCATCCGTTGCCATAAACTGAAACTTCAAGCTCAACAACCCCAAACCCCGGGGACTTTCTTTAGTTGCATCTCGGGTCCATTCAGCTTGTGTTTAATGTGCCTTATTGTACACATATCCGCGGACAATTAGGCATGCCGTTCCCTCGCCAAAAATCTTGCACTCACTGCAGGCAGTCAAAACTACGATGCAACCGGGTAGCTCCGACATGTTCACGCTGTGCTGAGCGCAATCTGGCATGTGATATTCGAAATATTCACGTACCACCGTATTCGGACTCGCGCCGTTCCAAAGTCCCTGGACTGGAAGTTGTGGACATTGAAGCTCTCGAGCATCAGCACAGTGGTTTTGGAGTCCCACCGGCTATTTTCGATGTAGTCTCACCCAGTGCAGCACTAGGTCTCAGTGATGAGAGTGTAAGTGCCAACTGGATGGTCACTGATAGTTTTGAACCTGGTCATTTGAACCCGAAAGATCTCGAATCCGGGATTGGCCATTTTGGTCTCGACACTCCTGGGGACGAATTAAGCCTGCAGATGATGCCCGAGTCCAATTACTCAGAGCAAAATAACGTCGAGACGTGGACATCTGCCTGTGTAGTCTCTCCTGATAATTCCGCCCCAATCTCATGCTGGGACCCTTCACCTCTCTTAGGTGAATCTGGTTCGGAGAGCAACACCACCTCATGCGATCACACAGCGTCCACCCTAGCTGTGCGGACTTCCTCCAACCAAGGGTCGCTGCGAAGCCGCCCAATCCTAAAAGGCTGCATGTTGACCAATATGGTCCTGGGACAAATTACCGGTTATCCAAAGATGCTCGTCCTAGGAGACCGCCTTCCTCCGTTTATCCATGCGCCTTGCTACATGGATGAGAGGCTTGCTCCAGAATGTGGCGAGATGGGGAAACACCAATGCTTGCCCAAGAGGCTTGCCATTTGCGCCAGCTTGGTGGATATGTTCTATTCGCGAACAGATGCCAACGCAGATTTCGTCTGGCAGACGATATCTTCAGAGGGACAGAGATTGCATGACGAGGTATCATTCTCCTGCTTCACGCTTACTGACACCAATTTTGCTTTTTAACTTACAAGACTGACCTTTCTCTAGTATAAAAGCTTGGACTCATACGGCCAACTTGCTGCCCTACAGGCGGTCATCATATATATCCTCTTACAAGCTCAGGACCCCGAGACAGCGGAACGAAATGGCGCCAATGCTCTGCTCTTGATCATGATAGTATGTTGGCTCCATTTAATCTCTTTTTAGATAATTTATCTGTCGACCAGTAATGCTTACGGGCTGCATTGGCATAAATTAGGAAATCTTCACTTGCCTCACTGAGAGCATCGACTGGGATACATGTGACTCTACGGAAACTTCAGACAGACAACATTGGGTACTAAGGGAGTCTTTGAGACGGTAATTGCACATCCACTCGAGTCCCAAGCTAAAAACAAATCTCAAGTCCTAACCAAATATGCAGGATAGTCGCCTTGCTCGGCCTTGTCGAGCTACTATTCGAAGGCCTAATCCCACCTCACGCAGCCCAAGCCAACCCTCCCTACAAAAACTTCCGGGCTACTCCTCTACCGAGTCAGCGCGACTTGTGGGAGGCCCGCACCAACAGATCCTGGAGGCGAGAGCAGAAGCTGTACCTCTCAGGCCGGACGTCACACGAAGTGCTCACAGTCGGAGATCTGCTTGAGCTGGATAACGCGGGTTGTTTCAAGAACACTTGGAACAATCAGCATGCGTACAGCAAGTTGCCGGATGCGGTCAGTTGGTGCGGAAACTCTGATTCGTTGGGGATGTTGATCTGGATGGTACTTCCGTTTCAGAGATGGAGAAAGAGGGATGCCCTCTGGTGATGCGATTTGTTTCGAGGACAATCTAGACTAATAGAGGAGCAATTGACACAAGAGTGTGTTACAAATGATAATACGACACCCTACATACATCAACACTTCTCATAAAAATAGGCAATACACGTGCTGTCATTGAAAATATTAAATGGCGGGGCCGGACTCGCGGGATCGGAGGCGATCATTCAAGTTTGTTGGCGGGGCTTTGCAGCCACGGCGGTGCGATAAGATAAGGCGCCACTAAAAAGAAAGCTGCAGTGACTCAAATGGCCGCTTCAGCAACTGCGTCAATTGAAATCTCGAATCTTTCAAACCAGCGAAATCTGCAGACAGAATCCGAACCAGCCATGGCTACGATCATTGTAAGCTGCTGAAACCCGGTATACTATGCGGAATACGAGCTGACATTGACTTCTCCAAAGCTGGGCGCCCAATGGGGTTCGTTACCTCTTTTTTTCTGTGTCTCCATGCGACTGCCATTGGTTGTAGCTGTGCTAACATGATTGCGACTCCATAGGCGACGAAGGCGTACGACCATTTCCAAATTCCTACTCTTCCTATGCGACTACTAATAACAATTGCGACTCGACAGAAAGGAAAATTGACCGACATCCTTGCCCCCGAGGCGCAACTTTGCGCGCGAGCTGCGGTGAGTCTTTTCTCTCGACCAACCTATATAAGACGTCTGAAACGAGAATACATGCTGAGACGAGATCTAGGGCGGTCATAATGCTGGCCGTGAGTTTACCTCTACAAGGTTAAATGGCATGACTAATAATGAATAATTGTTTAAAAAGACTCCATTGTGTAAGAGGAAAATATTCTTATTATTATATTTGATCCTGGGTTGCTGACCACAGCTTCAATAGTGCCAATGGCGTGTCGTACAGGTATGCGCAACTGGCAGACATTTCTTTACGGCGCAAATACTCATTATAGGTTCCAGCTTCCACCTGCTGCCTTCCGGCCTCGTCAACCCTAACTGGTATGCATTCGTGATTTGGCAATTCACGGCGGACATTTTGCTAATTATGCTTCTTAAAGTCGAAACCTTATTGGTTCTGCCGTGGTGGCTCACATTGTTCATACCCCCCAACATACTCCATGCACAGTCGAGGACTTGGCTAATACGTCAAATAGCCGTCATTCTTCAAGGAACTAGAAGAGCTCGAGAAAAAGGGACTTTCGAGGTATTATACGCCTAGTCATTCTTTCAATTGTCAGAGACCATACTAACCATATATTAGCGTCCACGATCGAATCTTCATCAGCGACAGAGTCCACATTGATCTGGACCTCCACGTTGCCGTTGACGGCTTGGAAGAAATCGAACTTGGAGGTGATTAGCTATATCATGAGTACGGGTCACTTATATATGCTGACTCTTACCCCTCAGACCGCAAGGTTGGAACGACAGGCCGCGGAATTGGCCCTGCTTACAGCACGAAAGCGGCGGTAAGGATCTAGTCCGAACGATACGATTGAGCGGGCAGCTTTACTGAACCAGATGTAGCGAAGCGGTATCAGACTCGCAGAGGTTTTCAACGAGGAGCTTTTTGAGTCGAAGCTCCGACGACTTGCATCCGGCTACCAGAAGCGATATGGCGATCTGCTCAAGTACGATGTTGAGGAAGAAATTAACCGATTCAAGACATATCGACCCAAGCTCCGCAAATACACTGTCGACGCCATTGCTTTCATGAAGGAGGCACAGGAGAATAACACCAAGATCCTTTGCGAGGGAGCAAATGGTAGGCCAGATAACCTCTCATACCATTACTCTTATACAGTTGTACTGACCTTGTTAGCTCTTATGCTGGATCTTGATTGGGGATCTGTAAGTCAAGTTCATTAGAGCGGTCCAACTCCTGCCGCTCTTTATGAGAAGGCATGCGACTCTAGGCAGGCATTTGTTGACTTTGTCTAGTACCCATACGTGACCAGCAGCTCTACCGGGTTCGTACCATTCAAGAGGCGACAGATGTCCCTCATCCACTCTAATAGTTAATGGACTTGTACTTACTCGGAACAGCATCGGTGGCATGGTGACTGGACTTGCTCTTGATATCAGGAAGATTGGCGAGGTCATTGGCGTGGTCAAGGCCTACACCACTCGTGTCGGCTCTGGCGCGTTCAAGACCGAGGATCTCGGAGAGTACGGTATTTCTCATTCTAAGCATGTGAAGAGAGCTAACCATTACGACAGGATCGGCGAAAAATTTCAGGAACGAGGTCGAGAATGGGTAAAGCTTGAAGTCTTCCATTAGTTGACATGGACGCAGCTGACAGGGCCTTAGGGTACTTCAACTGGCCGAAGACGTCGCTGCGGCTGGTAAGCATTCACCTGTCTTAAGAACTTGTGATGAATAGTCTTGACTAACTGAAACAGGCTTGGTATGTGCTCTCTCTATATCTTAATCTCATGATGATAGAACCCATTATTGACTAGAATCTTGTAGATCTCGTCGTCGTCAAATACACCACGGTATAGATCGTCTAGTCACTTTACGAAGAAAGTTGTTGGTATCTAACGTACACTAGGATGTCAACCACTACACGGCGCTCAATCTCACCAAAGTAAGATAATGCGTTTTTTAATTCTTTATTAGAGGAACATATACTAATTCAATTCTCAGCTTGATGTCTTGGACACCTTCTCGACAATCAAGATCGCCATTGCATACGAGGACCCTGAGACCGGCGAGGTGAGATTCTGGTCTTCTTTTTAGTCACGGAAATGGCATGTGCTAACGCCCTTGGCAGAAGCTCGATTCGTATCCCGCGTCATTGGACGTTCTCGACCGTGCCAAGGTCATTTATCACGAGATGCCTGGCTGGAACCAGTCGACTACCAACGTGAAGACCTTTGAGGAGCTTCCCAAGGAGGCCCAAGACTACATCCTGGTTAGCAATGCCATATTCACCTGGATGTCTGATCCCGCTAATATGTTTGACTAGTACATTGAGAACTTCGTTGGAGTCAAGGTACGCTTTTCTTTTACTATGATTTAACCTATGAAGATGCAAACTGACAATACATAGATCAAGTGGGTTGGTACCGGCCCGGACCGCGAGGCTATGATCACCCGATTTTAAGGGGGCTGCCTACAACAGCACATATTTGGTAAGTGTAAAAAGCAGGAGTGTAGAAAACATAATATAGGCAAAGCTAGAAGAGCATTCTAGAAGTCTCGAATCAGATATGCTAGGTTCGCAAGAGGTATTAAATAAAATGGTTCGCAATTAGACTCATACGGCCTAACCCCCCCCCCTTTGGCAGAGATGCAATGAAAATGAATCCCCAATCTCCGCCTTCCAAAAGCCGCCTCTAATGCCAGTGAGGCTGCCGATGAAGCCAAAAGAACAGACACTCAGACAGTTCGTCGCCAGCGATTATATATAAGCGACTTTGTGACAATTCTCAAGCACATACAACCGTAGGTAGTGGAAAATCCGGGGTCCCGTCTGCTCCCCTATAGACAAGCCAGTATATCAATTTTCTTGCTGCAATGATGTAAAAGAGAGCTAGGAACAATCTTTCACAAGTTATACAGTAACCACTCCATCTCAAGGTTTTCTGCGAGACTTTCGAGTAGAACCCTGCGTAGCACAGATGCTGGATGCGTCTCCTTTACTGCCCTTGACTCTCCTAGTCTTGGGGTATACGCAATCATTTAAACCTATGATGCATTCTATTGGTACCCATGAATCTTCATTCTTTGGCTGTGATAGCCATCTCTGAAGCTGGTAGCCATTTGAGACTTGGACCGATTGTTGCTGCGAAGCTGTGATATACATAAGTCTAGAGAACGATGATACAAGAACTCATTTGAACATACAAATCTCCTCGGTGGCTAAGTTTTGAGTCATCTTCAAAGATTGTGAATTAAATCTGTTTGCGCAGATGTCAAGGCAAGGCTAAAAAGAAATTAGATTGTTGCAATAATTTTTGCGTCTGGATATATGAAGTAGTATTGAAAGATCTCCGTATGTCAATAAATTTTCACAAAAGATACCATAACCATTAAATCTATGCCAGAACCAGCTTTATATAACTGCTCTCAAATGTTTAGTAACACGTCAGAACTCGAACTTTATGGGGAAAACTCTAGGGGCCATAACATCTCTAGGCGCCATATAATTTTTCATGTTGCCATCGAACGAGGGCCATTTTCTCCATTGGAAAGGCTAAGAAAATGTTAAGTTTGCCTGCAACAAATGCCCAGGTACAATATTCTGCAATTGGAAGTGCCAACTCTTACCCACCAGTCAAAAAATTGGCCCTTGGATCTGATGCTCAGGAAACGCAACTACCTTGTATGTTTCTCGCTCTTAATTGGCCTGAAGTAAAGAAAGAATGAGTACATAGGAGATCAACGCCTATTCTACTCGTTGAACAGCCACTCAGATTAATGGCCCTCGTCCAAGCAGCTAACTCATGATGCAGCAACTTATAACCTCTTAATGTATAGAGCTATCGCTGCCTAAGTCGCCCTGACTAACGGAATATTAATAGCATGAGTGTCAATACACAGGAACAGGCATATGGAAATTGACCAATCAGAAAAAAGGCCCTCATCCCAGTGCCAAGCTGCAAGGCAGCGAATCAGCAAAACGGCCCCCTTTCCAAGCGCCTCAGCTGATAAGACGCAACTGATATATAACTACCGTTCAATATTCAATTTTGATTTCCCTTTCTGCTCATTACAGGCCTACTGGGCGCCTTGTGGCTCACCCATCGCGGGAGCTACAGTGGTGAGCCCTCATCTTATACCAGTTCTACTTGTTACTATGGACGTTTCGTTTGACTGATCTCAAATCTTACTAGGCTCTCTCACATCGATCGATCGTCACTCGCGCTGCATAAAACTTTCTATTACAGTCCTTGCGACACTTTCTTTCTGCTTGTTCTTGGGACGGATTGCCCGGCATACCAAACATTCAGGGGCACCATGACTATTGCCTTACACGACATACAGACACTGATGAACACAATCTGATATGGTACCTTGACTTAATAGACACAACCAGATCTAACAAGCATTCTGGGGCCTCCGAACTGTGGAGTTGTATGTGCGAACAATCGCCCGCTGCTGCCAGTCGTGACATTACCCCCGCTTTTAGTGATGGTGACTTGCTCCCAGAGCCATCGATTCCTACTGGCTATTCATTCAATTTCACAGACGGAATTACCTCTTCATCCGATACAGATGCATCAACAGCCTCTGAAGATCCAGGTCCACGAATCGCGGAAAGTCCGAGTTCCGCATCACCCGCAAGGTCAACCCATACGTCGCCAGCCGACTTACACTTCTTCAACAGCTGCGATTTCTGCCACGATACTTTTGTCAATTTAGGCCAACTTGTCGATCATATTGAGCTCAAACACCGACGAGGAAGAAGGTTCTACTGCAGGGCTTGTAATGTTGACTTTGGACTGAAGAAAGACTTCCGCCGGCATCTCGAAACAGCAAAGCCCCATCAATTATCGGCTATTCGGTGTCGCTGCCAGAAACTACTCCGTAAGGATAAGTTTCGTAATCATCTTCAACGCAAGAAGCCCTGCGACACTATTACACATTTTCTCTGCTATTGCGGGCATGGCGTTGACAGCGGTACGCTAGATGCAGTCTCAAGGATCGTACAACATATCGGTGACTGTGGACGGGGTCGGCCGGGTCGACCAAAGAAATGAATGACTTCCATATAAGAATGGACGGTTAAGGAGACTAATCGCGCTAGAGATGACATTTTTTTGGAAAGTCGAATTGTTACCATGTGACACCAGATGCCCTTTTATTTATTTCTTTTGTTGCTTTTTTTTCTCTTTTTTTTCCCCAAGCCATCACTGCTAATAGCTATGCAGTGATGCCCTATGTGTACGGTCATCTTGAGTGCGAGACGTCCGTGTCTATGCTTCTTGATTCGTATTCTATGGTTCTTCAGACGATATAACCCAGTTGTCGCATGATCTGTTCAGAAAGATATTTGGTCAACGTACCAAGATACCTGGGGTTTCCTTTGTCTTTTTCTCATTTTCTCTTTCTTTTTATAGACACTTGGAATATTACGGATTATGCTTTGGCTACATTATGGACTGGGCTATTGCTTTTCGGTTTCTTTTTTTTTTCCCTTTTCTGCACATTCAAAAATAAGCAACATTTACTTATGATACACATATCAACCCAGATTAAACGGTTCAACTTCTGTTTCAGAGTTGCACCTTCTTTCATCTCGTGCTGTAATCTCGCAAGAGGATTATTTCAAATTTGAAGTGAAACTATATCAAGCCCTTATTACCTTCTTGTTCTCAACGAGACCAAAGCCTAGGCAGGTCAAATAAATAGCAGCCAGCACAGAAACACAATAAACGAATAACAGACGAGGGCAATAGAAGTTTGAGCCAAGTGATAAATGCCTGTTACTTGGCAAGATCGAGCCAATATATGCGCGGTATTTCTTTGTCGCACATCAGTTGCTCTCTTCGCAATGTCTATATAGTTCAACTCAGCAGCATACACTATCACATACGAACATAGGTAAGGGAGACTTTAGGATCCCGTCAAGTTCTATAACGCAGTTCAAAGTCTTTTATATCCGGCGCCTTGGGCTTCTAAAATTACTAAAATTAAAAATACACGTATATGTAGAAATTTTTCAAGGTTAGATCTATTAGACAAAGCCTGCATCTTATGGCAATTCAAGTGCCTTTGAAGCTCTACCCCCCCTTACAGGCAGTTTTATTATCAAGAACCCAATAACCCCTGTCATCACACGTTTCGTACTCATATGGCGCATAATACAAATGTCTTGCCCGCCCGCGCATTAACCTTCTTAACCCCGCAAGTCTGGCCGGTACAGGGTCTCCAGGCTTTATCTGAACAGAGTTATAGTGTTGATATGGGTGCCCGGCGTATATGGCATCCTGCTCTATAGAGTCCCTTCTTTGATATTGGTAGAATAGGTGTGGAATCTTGGTAAAAGCTTTGTCAACTGCATGAACAAACTCCCAAGCGCGAATACTAAAGACAATAATATATAAGTAATCCATGTTTTAAAATAATACAGTATATAAGGCATCAGCTTTAGTTACTTACCCAGTCACACTGTCATCAGAGACTAAGTCCAAAAGGTCAGTCCTTTCCATCCAGGTTTTATTAGTAGCCCAAATATAGACTATAACACGCCAGTCTCCAATTAAGCAATTATGATCCTGGCTATATTGGGAGAAAATTGCTCGTCTCCCGCATGTAATCTCAGGAGGTGCATTATCAAGCCTTGTACGGTTATGCAGTTGGCCTAGATGTCTTGGAAAATTCTTCCATAAAAATACAGACTTTCGACTGATCTTTTCTTGAATGAATTGAGAGGGGAGGTCTGTAAGATAGGACCGTATAAGCATACGCCATGGCGCTTGCCCATCTTTATATCCCCGGGGAATAAGGTCAGCTGATATCAGCCATCGAAATGATCGTACTTTAGGCGGTGTTAGCGGACGAAGCGGACGATTAATCTTCATGTTGATAGCCAACCACGCATCATGCCAGGCGGCCGCTATCCGTCGATAACCCGAGCTTTGCGTATGCTTAATTGTGGTCTTGTTATAGTCTTCGTCTTGATAAGGTCTTTGCAGAGGTCTTTGCAGCCATAATGGAGACGATTCATTTCCCAAAGGCGGAGAAGCATATTCGGGGAGCGAGGGACAATGGCAGGGGATATAGTGCGTGCAGCGAGGTTTGTCTTCAGGCGTATATGTAGCTGATGATTCTGCGCCCACGGTTGAGGATTCTGCAGTCAAAAGTGACGATGTTGCAGTCATGGTCGATAGTATGACAGTCATGGTTGATGATTGTGCAAGTGTCTTGTCTATTAAATAAGGCTTTGCAATATATGGTTATACGTATGGTTTATATATCTAGAGAAATCGGCCCGACGTAAAAGTAGTTCTCCTCTTGTGGGAATGGCTGGCTTGATACTTTTGGCGTTTCTCTTATTATGACGATGTATCAAGGGGGTTAAAGAAGGCTGCAACGTCGCTAAAATTCACTATATACAAGACAGTATTTACGTACCTTTGTGCAGGAGTTATGTTGGGATACTGGAATAAACCTTAGCTGACCTGCCTTATCTTCTGTGACTGTGACCGCGACTACCTACATTATAGATATAGACGGAAAGTGACAAGAGGATAATAATAGAAAGCTATACCTAACCTTAGAATTATTTAGAATCCATCTATCTCCCAGCAATCTTACTTTATTTCTTCTTCTTCTTCTTCTTCTTCTTCTTCTTCTTCTTCTTCTTCTTCTTCTTCTTCTTCTTCTTCTTCTTCTTCTTCTTCTTACTCCTCTACTACTACCGTCGCCGACGCTATCAAGTACTAGGTGTCTTTGTTGTAAGTGTTGTTCCTATGATATACTCTAGTGGCTAGCTATTTTTACTAATTATAACTGTAGGGCTGGCATAGTATATAAGGGGACACTGTAGTCGCGGCCGTTATGGCCATTTTTATAATGTCACGTGAATTTTTTCGTCGAAATTAGCTACTTTTTAATATGATAATTAGTTAACTTCGTATATCAACTATTATATAAATTGTGCTAGCAAAGACATTAATCAAGATCCATATTTCTCTTTATTGAGTTTTTTAGCAGCTCTTTCAGCCCGGATCTATTCAATTATTTCAGGGCCCCAAGATTTCGACTAATACTTACGCGTATTCTTGAATCGCTTGATTCTCTTCTTTTCTCTTTTTCTGGCAACAGTCAATTGTTCTTGAGCTATCATTTCAGCTTCACCAGGCGAGATGTGAGGTATCGGTAATCTTGCAGCTGCTACTGCGCGGCTCAAGTTGTTGTTTATCCCAACATGGCCAGGGCAACTGCGCTCAGCTAGTAAGAGCAAGGCCCGCAAAGTGAAATGCGCGTCATTACCACCATTATGCAGCCAATTATGTGGACATTGAAGTTCAGTGAGAAGCTCTCCAAGGGAAAGAGAAAAGTAGGGAAGAACTTGCTGAGTTAGTCTGAATGTGTCAAGGGAGCCAGTGATATCAAAGTGTGAAAAATCAAACTTCAACCGCCTCAAAATTCGTATCTCATGTCGAATATCGTGGCCTACGAGAAGAACTTTACGACCCAGTGGAATGCATTGCATTATACTAGTTAGCATGTGACAATGATCGATGACCACGGGCCTTCCGAATAAGAACTTCAATTCAGCTTTTCGGCGGTATTCTGCTGACCCAGCAACAAAATTATAGGTCGATATTAGATGCTCCGAGGAAGTTGAAGAACTGAGATGTGTAGGATCTAGAATGGCTAATCCAACTTGAACATCATTTATAGGAAGATTTGTCGACTTGTCAAAGTTGTCCGTATTCTCAAAGTCGATGGCGACAAGAACAGAATCTCTATATTCAGATTCCATCTCAGACGTTCCGATGGCGTCGAGAACAGCTTGTAGTCCATCTTTTATCATTGTTGGTCCAGGTTGACGGACCGGAACCTCGCGTATCCGCGTGTCCGAGTCGAGAGATGACATCGTTGGTATTCTTTGGTGAGAGTAATGTGAGACTTCGCGCGTCCTCTTAGAGTGATGGCGCCCTGCTACTGTCTTTGAAACTTAGGCCCCCAATTGAAGAATGTTAAGATCAGGTACTCAAATAACGTTATGAGCAAGGCAGCATTAGATGAAGCTTTTGAATCACCTATTGAAAGTCGGTTTACCAAAGCCGCGCAGGCCGAGATAGATGCTGTATCAGCGAAAATCTGGAAAGTCCCAGTCAGAGGCAAAACCAAAGCCGTTACCACTCAAATAGGTGTTCACTTACAAATTCGATCCAAACAGCATCTTAGAGCGCTGCAAGGCGCGGCTTGTAGGGGAGACCTCCAAGAGAGCACAACAATCCAAGGCACATGCGCGGCGACGCCCGCGGCGCTCTCTCTCCGCGTTATAGGCCTAGCCGCGATATTCAATTTTGAGCTTCGTCAATTTGACGTTATCAACGTGTTCTTGAGCGCGGAACGCGAAGAAATTCCAGTAACGTGCGCTATGCCGCCAAGATTCCTTCAGGAAGCCAAGCTCGTGGAGCTGGAACGAGCACTCTATGGTATCAGGGGCTCGCCCCAGTGGTGGTTCAAGTAACTCGCTTCAACGCTCAAGGACATAGGCCTCGAGGCCAGCTTGAAAGAACCCTGCCTTTTCTATACAATGAATAGAAAGGTGTTTATTATCTTCTGTTGACGATATTAGAATAGCCTATCACGAGAGTGATCGAGCTCCCTGTGAAGAGATTGTGAGCTCGTTTAAAGCGGAATACGAGCTCCACGAGGGGGGTGAGGCAGAATGGTTTCTAGGAATTAAGATCCTGCGTGAGCGCACCGACTCACCTCCCATGGACGCCCAATCACACTGGAAGAGGGGCCAAAATTCTCTGGGCTGAGCAAAGTGGATGGAGCGCTCAAGCTCAAGCGACAAGTGAAGAAGGCGATGAGATCTAGTAAGGACTCTGAAAGCCTAAGACACTGGCGCCTAGATGATTCGCAGGGGCGAGAATAACGCATGGACCGTCGATGCAACCATCCATAGCTCGGAATTCGAGTGGCTTCTACCTCGAGTACTGGGGATCTTTTATTGGCTAGATTAATTATCAGAGCTTCAACCTGAACGGATATCGCAAAGTGAAAGAAACACGACGTGATTGCCAGGGAACAAGACGACAAAGATCCAGAACCGACATCTCTGCTCGATTACTTCCAGCATGCCGCGACCGATGCAGGACGGTTTAGGGTGGCAGCAAACAACGTTCTATTTGATGCCAGTATGGACACGGGAACCTTCAATCGGCGCGATTGAGAGCGTATGCCGCCAACAGCTCAAGACGCCCTCTGAAGATTCTTGCACCGTCACCTTTCACGCAGCAGGTCTCTTCAACAAGGTCTACCTGATTCACACAGCCGGGCGCTCTTTCATCATGCGCGTCACCTTGCCCGTCTACCCTCGTCACAAAACACGCGCCGAGGTTGTTACCTTGAGGTGGGTGCGCGAGAACACCAGCATCCCGGTTCCCGAGGTCTTCGGTTTTGACGACAGTAATGACAATGAGATTGGCTTCGAATGGATCTTGATGGAGTACATGCAGGGCACATCGGCACGAAAGCGATGGCGCAGCATGTCGATGGAGCAGAAGATCGCGCTCACGGAGCGATTTGCAGTATTCCAGTTCGAGTTATCAGGTTTCGAGAAGCAAAAATCCACATTCAAAGGAATAGGGACATTGGATTCGCCGGAAATAGACCTCCAAGTCAACTCTAAGGCGTCACAATCTACGGCCGCGCCTGGGCGCCTCGTGTCCACTGAGTTCTTCATGGGCGATCATCTTGCATACGACATTCCAAGGGGACCATTTCGCTCGAGTCATGACTGGCTAAACGCCATATTGACCATCATCATACGACATCAAACCTTGGTTCTAGAAAAGTCTGAGGATGAAGATGACATAGAAGATGCCGAGGACATCCTGCCAGTAGCACAAACCCTCCTAACTCTCCTTCCCAAGATTTTCTCCCCAGACTTGACCAGATCAGAGTCGTCAGCTCTCCAACACCATGACCTCAATCTCAACAACATTCTAGTCAACGAACATGGCGAAGTCACAGCTGTGCTCGACTGGGAATGCGTCTCGGCACTACCACTCTGGATGCTAACTCAAATACCCAAGTTTCTTGACGGTGAACCTCGAGAAGATGAGCCACAGCGGAACATATATGCGGACGAGACACCGGAGCAGGCTGCCACAGAAGCGAATAAGCGCAACGACCCAGACTACCTGGATAACGAGGGCAAAAACGAACTGTATTGGATTCACAAGATGGAGTATGAGCAGACACAGCTACGGGAGGTGTACAAAGCCAGACTGAAGGAATTGTGTCCGGAATGGGTCGAGGAAAGCCCGTTGCAGAATGACTTTTACGAAGCAGTCTCGCAATGCGATGGGATATGGAAGAAAAAGGCGCGCAGATGGGCCGAGCGTGTGGAGAAGGGCGAGGCTGTACGGTTCAAAGACGTCTAGGCGCGGGCCGGCCCCGAGACCGCCTTGTGTCACCAACATGCATAACTCCCGAGCCAATGAGCCTCGTTTCTCGGGTATCAGTCATTCATTGATGAAACTGGGATCCATGCCTTTTGCTTCGTCTCATTAGGCGGCAAGTTAGGCGGCAAAGCACATAAGGTCCACCATTTCCTGCATTTTAAAAAGGTGAGATTTACTTTTCAAAGACCTCTATACATTCGAATATATGTAAAGATGTGGATAACAACTGACGATCGTGACGAAGCGCGCTGGCACCAAGATCGGCGCGGTGCCAATTTGCCCGGACAGCTCCCTCCACCGGAACACACACAGCTCAGAGTCGACTCAGATAATACCGATAGCAAATACTGTAATAATTGTCAATACGTCGGCAATTTCATTCTAACTCAACCCCTAATCAACCGGATTCCGGATGGCTACGAATCTTCCCGTATAGTTGCGAGTGCGATTGGAAAGCCGTATTACGAAAAGAAACATGACACCATTAGATTAGGGAATCTCGCGGATCTTCGGGTCAATCAAGGCTGCGTATGCTGTCAGTCTATTATTTCTGCCCTAGAAAATCGTATGGTGACACATGGTCTAGAGCGTGTGGCTATCGGGGCACGATTGCATGACTGGGAAGCAGAGTTATGCTGGAATGGTGACATGTTCTCCTGCATCCTTCACTGTCGTGAAGATAATAAAGCTGTGGCTTTCCAACTTCGCCTATCAAGATTACCATGCGAACCAGAAAGCTTGGACCCTAGTTCATTTCCCTACCACAAATATAGGAGATTGATGGATGTCTACAAAATAGATACGACAATCATTCAAGAATGGATCGAAACGTGCGACCGTCTTCACGGGCCTGAATCGCAGAAGATTGCCCCTTTCTTATCTACGAGTAAGCTCGAGTGGCTATATCTCATTGATTTGGAAAAGCAATGCCTGGTCAAGGTCGATACTGCCCAAAATCCCCAATATATCGCTTTAAGTTATGTCTGGGGCGGAATGGAAATGTTGAAAACAACATCCGAGAATCTGGAGAAAATGTTACAACCGGGAGCACTCATCGAGAGCCAGAGGGTAAAAGGGCCAAAGCTAGCACGAACCATCGTGGATGCTATGGACTTGGCACGAAAACTTGACTGCCGTTTCTTCTGGACGGACTGCATATGCATTGTCCAAGGCCCTGGTCAGGAAGAAATTGATGAACGGACCATGTTTCTGAACGAAATGGCTTCTATATATGCCAACGCATACGTTACAATTGTTGCTGCAGAGGGAGCGGATGGTAATTCCGGCATTCCAGCAATCGGTCGCTGCTCAGAGCCTCGGGATACGCTCTGGAGTGAAATGCAATTCCCTGGTCATACTCTATTACTTGGACGCGATTGTGACACTAGACATGCCTTGTATGGCCGAGACAAGACATGGTCGACTCGCGGATGGACCTTTCAGGAGTCCTACCTATCACGACGGGTTCTTGTTTTCACGTCAATCGTGAGCTTCCACTGTCAAGAACACACAAGCTGTGAATGGGACTTGGCACCTCACGGTATGAGGAGAGGCTGGATTGACCGAATATCTTTCGTTTGCAATGTTCCAAACTGGCCTGACATTAACCACTACACCGGTGTGGTCGGGGAATATAGTCGGAAGAATCTGTCGTTTGACGATGACACACTCGACGCTTTTGCTGGCGTGACGACAGTTTTAAAGCAGTCCTTTTGTTCGGGATTTCACTACGGTCTGCCAGAGATGTTTTTTGATGCTTCTCTGCTATGGGAACCGGGCTGGGCAAATTCAACTCCTCTTCAGCTCCGAAAGACAGAGAAATTATTGCTTCCGAGCTGGTCATGGGTGCGCACGAGGGGTTCTCTCAAGACACGCGTATGGAAGCATTTTGCAGAAGATTTTTACAAAGACACGTCGTTCAAGAACATTTATGAGCTTCAACCTTTAGTTCAATGGTGGAAAACCGGGCCCCAGGGAGAGGCACCAAAGTTGATTACATATCAACACTTCAGCAACCATGCCTCAATGCCGCCAGGCTGGACCAGTCGAGGCAATAGGGAACGACATGAAATTAAGTATTCACACTCCTCGTCTCCAGACACAAAATACCGGCACCCATTCCCATTTCCCGAGAGTGCCGAAGCAAGTCTTCCGAAAAATGAATACGGCCCATTACTGAGATGTGTCGCACACCGAGGTTGGCTGGTCAAATCAAACAAGCTCGAAATGTATGATGGCGTCCCAATGTATGGCACATTCAACCTTTGTCTCAGCGACGGAACCTGGGCTGGGATATTATTTGACGATCGACTGGACCAAGTTTTCCCCCAAAAGTCTAGTGAGAAATGCGAAGTGATTGCCATTGCTGAGGGGCGGGTTCCTGGTATGGATAGTGACTATCTCTTACCCGAGTACCGGGTGGTTCAGCAAGCAATCTTTCCAGGGGAAGAGGTGTCGAGTCGCAGAAACTTTTGTTATGAGTTCTATTTTATCCTTTGGATCGGCTGGGTTGATGGTATTGCATACCGGAGGGGCATTGGAAGAGTTCTTAAGGGAGTGTGGGAGAACATGGAGCTTGAGGAGATTGAAGTAACACTCGGTTAGATACGAGAGCGACAAATTTGACATTGAAAATTATGTTTTACGTGTCGCGAATTGTTTAGTCTTTGTGACAGCCTGCCTCTAGTAACAAATATATCATATACATTATAATATGTGCATCGATATGACATCAATCACCTCTCAGGCACTCTACTTATTATTCTACTTATTATGCACCTCATCCAAACGCAAGAATCTTCAATCAAGATTGTAATAGATTTATTCTGAAAAATTGCACCATCAAGGTGTGTTCGGGTATCCCCAGCATCCAGTCCTCCTAACCCCCTTCCATGCCCCCAATCCCAATAAACTGCGCTCCTTCGCTACAGCATCAACATGAGAGGTATATATATATGTATAAAGCACTCCAAACACCATACAGAAACAAAAAGAGGGAGAACCCCGCATCAGACCCAGCAACACATGACATACTTCATAATTCGTGAGCATTAATTTGCATACATGTCCCTTTATACCGCATTCCCATTCACATCGTATTGCCTCGGCGGACTATCAGAGTTTCTCCCATAGCCGGGATGGGCCAAAATCGGAGCCTCAACGTGAATCGGCTGCTTGTTTGCAACGATTCCACTTCCAGCACTGTCGACATACTGCATTTCGTATGCCTCCTCCTTCATCTTGCCCTTGTCATCCGGCGATGAGACCCATCGCTCATGGCTTGCATTGTTAATGTCAATGGCTGAGCCAAGTGCGAGTCCAATCTCTCGAGGAGATTGAGGAGATCCATGAGCGGGTTCTGGCCACGGCATATGGTTGACCTCAGTCGCGCTAATCGGACTGTTGAATTGAGATGAATAAGGTGAAAAGTATCGGGGGAAAGTCTTTTCCGTATTGCCAGTCATGGGAGAGTCATCCCAGTTCCGCAGAGGTCGCTGGCTGATGGGAGTTTCGTTCGAATCGTGCGGGTTCGTGGACACAGATGGCCATCCTCCTGCGTTAGACTTCATCGGTGGCATATTGGTCTGCAGTTTCCTGAGGAAAGCCTTTCTCCGTCTTCTACCTCTGCAGACGATGAATACACCGGCGAGGGTCAATAGCAGAATGAATCCCGCCACGGCGACGCCAACTTTTCCACCCAAACCCAGCGGGCCATGGTCGAACCAGGCGGGGTCTACCTTTGCCGTTGGCGTAGGCTCAGTGATGTTAACAACGTCACTTGAGAAGATGTTGCCCTGGAGGCCCAGGGTTAGACCATCCATCGGCTTTTGTTCACATCCAGCTTGGAGAACAGTAACAACTACACATCACGTTAGCAAATGTTACGGTCTTCATTAAGTTGGAGCATGAGAGTGCATCATACAGTTTGCCAGATAGTTGTTGCTGACCTGAAGGCACTCTATACATCCGTGAAAGTCGACAGAGTCGCCGGTAGGCCATGTATCGCAGTATCCATAGTCGTCATACGTGACTGACAAGTTTTGATACGCAATAGCGTTGGCAAAGACACCACAAGCTTTGCTAAAGCCAACGTGTTAGTCATGAGACACAAGGCCAAGGACGGTGTGGTGTGGCATTTACCTCGTAACACATGGATTGTCCATAAAGTCATAATGCGATGGCTCGTTGAAGACGCAGTATGATACGGCATACCGGAGGTTATCTGAGATCGAAGGGTTAGAACTCTTTTCGCAGTAGCACACATGGCTTAAGTGAGATGAAGCACATACACAAGGCCGCCTCGTTGTCGGAATAGTTGTTCTTTGTTACATATCCGCTATTTAGCTCGCACTGGACACAGCCTTGAAACACGGTGCCAGCATTGTTGTTGTAGCCGCCGGTGTACTGGCCCGGCGTGCACACCAGGTCATCGGGCGCCGTCGAATCCAGAACATTGCCGCAGTTGGTCGAGCACGGCGAGTCTGGCGCAACCAGAATGGCCTCGGCCGCGGGCAGCACTGCACCGGCGGCTGCGAAGCTCGTTAGGAGGCGTAACATGGCTTTTTTTTTTTTGGGCGAAAGCCTCGCTTGACCGTCTTTGCTCTGTGTGGGAGGGTGGCCTTTTGTCTCTTTTTTGGGTGTCTGTGATAGCGAATGTAGGGAGGGATTGGATTGGGGCGAAGGAAGCTTCGGGAGAAACACAGGACCGGCCTGTGCTACATGCCACGCCTGAAGGACGGCAATGCTGAGTTTGAAGCTGTTCACGAAAACGAGAGACGGTCCTTGGCTCGGGGCGGGAGAATCGCGGAGAGGGCCAGTCGAGGTTGTTATAATGGCCGTGCTGTAGCGTGCTGTACGAGCAGGAAGCGTGCTCGCTCGCTGGTGAAGCCAAGAACAAAACAAGGGGGGCCTAGCTGTAGCTGGAAGCTGTTGGTTGCGAGATGTGATGAAGATGCAGAGTCGCATCGCAGGTGCTTTGCCATCCCCAAAGAGAGAGCTTTCACATTCTCCACCCAGAGTGGATGGATGGACGTCCGGTTCGCCCGCCCATGTTCGCCGCTCATCTCCTCCTCCATCCCGTCCTGTCCTGTCCTGTCCTGTCCCGTCTTGTCCTGATCATGGTGAGAGCCGGCAGGGCTATCCAACTAGCCTCAGTTTGGGGGCCTTGCACCATCCACAAGCAGCAAATCTCGAGTCACCTCACACCGGCTGGATGCTAAAGCCGTGCCAGACAAGGGCTCATCTAGCCACTAAAAGGCGGGAGACGACCCGCGATCCCCTGCGTGGCGTCAAGCCTCTGCAGGGATCCCTGCTCACATTCACATCGCCATCACCAGCCACTGGCTGTCGCCGGCCTCCGATTGGCGGCGTGCTGCGTCCTGGGCGCTTAATTCGACTCTGTGGATGGTTGCTGACAGGCCTGGTGTCGAAATTGTCAATTTGGAGGCGGTTGAACAAAGAAAATTGTCTCTCTCTTTTTCCCCGCCGCGAGGCAATAATCAACTAGTCCAAAATCCAATCCTGCCGTGTCTGCCAGTATTCCGTATTCCGTATTCCGTATGAGTTCTCCGTAATTCGTCTTGTCAATGGCACGATAACGATGAATTGAGCGGCGTCCTCACGTCATCCCAGGCCGTTTACGTTCATGTCAGGCACATTCTGGGTCTTGCTGCAGGAGGAAAGCCTCACTGCTACCCTGCCTAGGTACCGTAAGCATATCAGACATAGAGATATTCTCTAAGCTGGCAGAAGAAGAGAATACTCGATGAAATATGTTTCGACACTTGGCACTCGGTACGGACCTGTCAAGTTACTCGGCAACATACGCCCTACAGACAGACCCGCTTGCACTCCATCTACATCTCCATCTTCATCATCCATCATCCTGCACTCCCATCTGCGGGGGCCAAACTTCTCCGCCTATCCGCATAACATCACATCAACCTCGAACCAACACACATCCAAACGCAAAAGTCCTCGTCCCAAAGTCTAACGTTACTCTGGGCATCAAAAAACGGCGCTTCTCGTATCCCCTCGGCATCACCACCACATGGAATCATGCCTCTCGTACAACCAACTGCCGGCACGGGACACGGCTTGGAAGTGTACAAGTGCAGCTTTGCCCGTGTGGAGGTTGGGTAATGCAAATATCCCTGTGCTCTGTGATACTCGTACATCCCATCCCCTCACATGCCTCGCGCTTCACAAACGGACGGGTGCTCGTACGAGAGACTACTTTTTACCCGCCCCCAAGCGCCGTTCACATCCGCAGCCATCACACTTGATCACGCTTTATTGATGTTAGGTGAAGGCTTTCAAGGGGAATTATTGAAAAAACTGTATCCTCTTGTCAAAATTTCGCTAGGCGCGCCATTAAATCTCGCATGAAAGCGCCAACGGTGAATATGCGAACATCATCACTCGACGATGCAGAAGTCCATGACTGCACCTATTGCATCACCATCACATTGATATGTACAGTACATACAAACCTCGGCAGCCAAGGTACATGCACTAAAGCCGCATGCCTTCGGTGGCTGCGGTATACATGAGCACCCCTCCCTTTCGCTTATGCACGTCTAAACTGCAAGGGACAGGCGTTTGTGTGCGAGTAATAGTCGTGAGGCACTACTTATCCCGTATGTGGCAACATCAGATGTGCCATGCTTGGCGCCATTGACTTGGATTCACGTAGCATCACGAGAAAAAAAACTTCGTCTATGGTGCAAATATTCTCGCTAAATCAATCAAGCAAATCAAAGCCAAATGACACCGGCCGCCCAAACCAAGCAAAATATGTATCCTACCAGACTGAGCTCACACGTCGCCTCACAATATGCGCCGGAGCCTTTTCCACGCATTTCAGCAAAGAGAATGTTTTCTCGAGGCCATCAAGTAACTCCAGATCCGGAATCAATTGCATGGCAGTCGGCGTCTTGGGGCCGGAACTCGTCTTTGCAGTAGATTCCTTGGACCTCTCCTTCTCACCCCGTCTCGTCTCAATGCTGGACCGGACTTGTTCAGGCTGTGACGAGTGCGTACGTCGGTGCGATAGACTATGCCCATCCCTCTGGCTCTCGTTCTGCGACGTACCGCGCCTGGTGGATTGTCTCCTAGCGGTTCCTGCCTCCAGCAAAGGCTGCGAACGATTCCCTGATCGACCTCTAGCCCTCGAATTGTCCTGACGCCTGGTCCCAGATGGAGGGCGACTTCCGTGCACCGGACAGCTGGCCGAGGGATATTCTTCGATGAGGGCAAACTGTGAAAGATCAATTGGTTCTCTTTGGGACATCTGCGTGCCACGAGACTCGCGCCGTCCCTCTTTTAGTTGTTTGTGCGAAGATCGCCGCCTGCCTCTCCCAGTCTCCTCTGCAGCTACTTGCGAAGGTGTGTGATATTGCAAAAGGTGGTTTGGTAGAACAGCACTGCTGGAATAACTCCTCGCCATTTCATCGATTTGACTATAGCTATACTTGCTTCGGAGTTGATTCTGAGACGACTGTCGCGACAACGGCATCCCATAGTCACTACCACGCCGACTATTCCAATCAGAGGATTGCCGCTGGCTATGTGCCCTATGTCTTTGTCGGTTTCTCTCTTGAAATCTGGCGCTATTTCCCGCTTCAACAGTCCTGGGCCGTTCTAGGGTTGATAGATGCGATAATTCGGGGGCATCAATCATTGAGACAGATATTTGGCGAACTCGGCCAGGTTCGTTGTTCCAGACAGACACGTCAGATCGCAGACTAAACCGCTTCTCATTTTCCATCATGTCAGGGTAGAAAGCCACGTAGTCATCTCGATCTTTTCGCGAGCCGCGGAGTTCCTCTGGAGGTGCTGTTGTAGACTGATTCGGGGACTTGAATGAGTCCAGATGGGATATCGGAGACTCAGCCTCGAGGTATCGTCTGAGCATGTATTGATCAGGCGGAATATCGATCTGTAGAGCATTGATATTCAATTTTGGGCTCGATGATCTCTGTGTATTCTCAACCTGGGGCTTGTTTGGCGTGTGGTTGACATATTCCTTGTTGTACTCCGAAGATTGGTGGTTGTGTCGCACATCCGGATTAATTGAGTTTTCCATAAGCCACATATGCAAATCATCTTCTTGTTGGTCGGTTGAAGAGTCAATGGGTGCCTGGGGTTCTTTCTCATAGTCTTCGCGAGACTGACCCTGAGACTCATTGTGTTGAAACGGGCTATTGCCAGAATTTTTCTCCAGGTCTGGTGAGGCATCGTCTTCGGATCGAATATTGGGCTGAAGCGGCTGGTAAGACAGCCTAGCATACGGTTCGGACTCGGTATCAACGACAAGCAGGCCCGTTTCACCGCGACCCATTATACCGTAAACCCAAATTTCGCCAGACTGTATGCCAACAACGGCGCTGGTACCGGCATAAGTTGCTTCGCCCTCGATGCCACAGCGGTTCGCAAAGACGACAATGACTTCCTGATTCGATTCTGCCCGAATCAGCGGCTCAAGACGAGACACCCAGTACAATAAAGTCATGCTATCGGGCTCCATGGGAGTGCTAGTAAATTCTCGAGGATCCTCATTGGTAAGCCAAGCCATAGAAACTATGACAAGTCGAGCACCGCTGTCCAAGACATGTTGTCCAAATTCGAACTTGTTCCAAGGAGCTTCGAATTTGTAAGGACTCAACGTACGAGTTGCTGTGTTAGCTTTGGTAGTTATCGGGAGATGGAGAGTAGATCCGTCCTTCCATTACTCACTTCAGGTCCATGCATATCCCCATGGCGGCTTGACCTAAGCCGGGAAGCCGTCCTTTAAAGAAGCCATGTGAGCCCTCCAAGGCCCAAGTCTCGTCGGTGTAATACAGATGGGATTTGCGGTAGTTGGCCACTGTTTCGCCATCGCCGTTGACAGCGATTGCCGAGTTGTAATACTGGGGGTCTGTAGGCCAGTTCAGCGTCGGATCTACCTTTTCGGGATATCCCACGACGACGGTGCAGTCATGCTTGAGGGCTGTATTCCGAGCCCAGAGCGAGCTGATACCCGTGCTGGATTCTTCAAGATGGGGAGATATGTGGGTTAATGACTTGAAGTTGTAGCCTGATCCAAGCATGCAGCAAGTTAGAAAGGAAGTCGTGGGGCAAATGCCGAACAGGATATGCAGCCTCACCGGTGAAGGCCAGTTCTGGAAGGACCAAGAGATCCAGGTCTAGATCGTCGGAATCCGCCTGGTTGAGGACCTCGTCCGCCTTGTTGAGGTTGTTTTCCACATCTGCAACCTGCGGCGCGAACTGAAGGCACGCGATCCGCATCTTTTTCTATTTCCACGGACGGCCTCTCTGTCTCTCTCTCTTTCTGTCTTCTCAGCTCGTCGTCCCCCCTCAGCGACTAACTGCACAGTCCAGAGCTCGGCGTCGCGGGCAGAGCCCGGCTTTTCCGCGTCGCTTCGGGTGTTATAAGTCTCGGGCTCGCGACGACAAAGCAGATGATGGTGGTATTAATGCCGTGCCGTCACGCAAAAAGATGCTGGACCCAACAGCAAACCGACTGTTTTGGGCGTAGGACAATGAGCTCCTCCCAAGCCTCTCTTCCTGAATGGGGTTTTCTGTACACTGTATGCGTTTGAGGGGGGAAGGGTGGGGTAGTACACGGAACGGTTTTGAGTTCTCAGCACTACCGAAGAGTAAGTACCTACTCCATACTATGACAAGGGGACTGACTACCGCATAGTATCAAAGTTGAACTGCGCACTGCTAGAAGAGAATCAGTTAACGCTGGGGAAAGGGGGGAATCGGCTGACTGCTCACAGCCACATGGTATCTTCAAATTAGCCTACAGTGTCTTCTGCAGTACTCCGCTACATGCGCGGTACCTACTTTCTTGGTACTATAAGGTAGTCCCCAGATATGCCAGAACTGCTTCTGGTGTTGCTTTCAAGATATATCAAGTGCCAATACAGCTCAACCTTGACTTCCAACAGAGTACAGTACCTCACATACAAGTATAAGATGGCTCTTCTTTGTCTCCCAGAGACAACCTGCTTGTCCTTGGGCTCCGTTTCAGGTACTGCAAGGGGTCTTCCTGCATCTCCAAGACAGATTTGATTGGCTGCAGTGTGATTCCAACGGCGCAGTCCACCAACGGCATCGCTTGGTTTACCGCCTTCTGCTGCATGAGCAGGGGTCGTTGAATCTGGATGCTTCTTGTCCATGTATACTCGTACAATACTCTGCAATGAAAAATGGTCTTATACATCGCCTTTGTTGGCTGCCTACCTCTACGTATAGGTTCCATAGTGTACTCGTATGTATTTGTAGTGCTTGTACGGCGTGCTTCCCTATCTTTCCTTATTCCTCTTATATTCATAGTCGACAACTGCTGCAAAAAGTGGGATCATACCTAAAGTAAGAAAGGTACGGGGTTTTCGGAGGAATCAATAGTGTGATGCAAAGCAGCGGAAGACTCCGCACGTGCTGCATCCCGGCAGACAGGTGCCTGTATTCTCCTAATGGCTTAGTACAGTCTCAATAAAATCCACAGATCATGACCACCCACACACAGCAGATGGCTGGATGGGCGACCAAGAGAAATCAATTAATTAGACGGCTACCTATAAACTAGAAAAATAATACCGAGGCCATCAGTAATCATCCAGCCTGTTGGATCTGATTCCCCATACTTATTAACCTGTCAAATCACTGACGGAAAAAGTGGATTGGCTCTTCTAGAAAGACGTATATCTATTACCCTGTAATCAAGGTATTGAGGACGGTTCACACTGCCGGATAACAGGTAAGCCATGTGGAATAGATATTCTTGGAGTATGATTGGCATTTTGTACTCGTACGAGATGCCATAGGAGTCTTGGTAAACCTCGAGGGCGCATGATACCCTTATAATAAGCCTGAATACCACTTACATGTGTTGATGTGATAGCAGCTTTGGAGGCCGCCACCCCCAACGCCCGCAGGATTCTAGTCCAGGCCTGGAGATTAGTGCAGCCTTTGTATTACCACGATTGTATAGCACGAGCAAAAGCATACAGTGTAGGTACATATGCATCACCCCGTTACCGAAATCCTGTCGTCGCCCCGTTTTACCACCGATTGCAGTTGACAAGGTTGCGCAAACAAGATTGCGAGCTGGAGGATGCATGTGAGACGCGGGCTGGGCGAGATTGACGTCACTTTTAGGCAGGACGTCGAACTGCCGCTTTTTTTTTTTTTTTTTTGCATTTACGGGCATTTGAATTCCCCAAACCTTCTGCAGATTCCAAACGCTGGAGGATTTGTCAAGATTAAGCCTTCCTGTCTTGCTTCGAGCGGTGCTCCATCCAGCCAAGAACCTCAGTGCTAAAAACAGCCACAGGAGAAACAGCGACGCAGATTAGTAAAACGAAAAAGCAACTACAGAAAACAGCCTGTTCCAGCAGAGGCTAGCAGACTTGGAACAACTGACAAGTTCGGGTTTCGCTCGGATTAGCGTCTTAGTACCTGGAGACTACCTATTCTTAGTGGTGGAGGGTAAATCCCTCTTTTCGGCGTTACGTCTTTACGTTGAATACCCACATCACCTAAATAGTCATCTATCGCCATCGCCATCGCAACCTCTTACACCATATAGTCTATTTCCTCCTCTCTTCGCTACACACGCGACCACCGAAATTCGGTATCGCCGCCATTCGAACTCGACTCGGGCTCCTCGCTTTCCCTTTCGCGACATCTTTTGCCCCTCGTATCGCCGCCTGTCGCACATCGCAAGACCCCCATATCATGGTGGCCTCGGCGTCGAGCTTCGGGACTCTCCCGCACCAAAACGGCACGCCGATGCCTGCCCCCCAGCCGATAGCATCGCCTCCCGGATATGCATTTCCGTACCAGAACCTGAAGCGTCGCTTGACGCGGCCTGACAAGGTCCCTCTCGTTCTTGTTGCCTGCGGGAGCTTCTCCCCGGTGACGACTCTGCGTAAGTGGTTGAGAGCACGTGGATATCGCCAATGGCGCCCTAACGAGTCCATAGACTTGCAAATGTTTGAATTTGCAGAGAAATATGTAAAACAGAGCGACCCCGGCTTCGAAATCGTTGGCAACTACATGTCGCCCTGCTCCGACGCATATCAAAAGTCATCATTAGCGCCGGCCCACCACCGGATACAAAGTAGGTTGAATGCGCTGAACTGGGAGAGTGTTGTAACTCTCTACTAACTGCTTTCTATAGTGTGCAGCCTTGCTGTCGATACGGATACGAATGTGACAATCACAATCGATCCTTGGGAGACGGTCCGCGTTGATGAATCCGGCAAGCCTCTGTACAGCCCGACGGTTGACGTGCTCCGTCATTTCGACCACGAGATAAACAATGTGCTTGGCGGCATTGAGACCCTGGATGGAACTTTTACGACGGCGCGCATTATGCTGCTCATTGGCGCCGACCTAGCTGCCACAATGGCAGATCCCAAGCTATGGGATCCCGCCGATATTGAGGTCTTGCTGGGCTATTATGGAGCTTTCGTGGTCGAAAGGTAGCGCTGCCCCACGCCTACTGGTCATCCGAACAAAGCTGACCTATCATCATCTCAGGCCTGCTCAATGCAGAACCCAAGATGCCATAGAGCCTCTCGAGAAATACAACGCCAAGATCTGGGTCGTTCCAACAATTATCAACGAAGTCTCGGTAAGAAGGCATACTGCCTTTCCACTGGCCATTGATACTGACCAAGCGCATTAGTCAACTCGCGTCCGTGCTCAGATACAGAACGGAGAGAGGGTGGAAGACATTCCGGATTCCGTCTACAAATACATCAAATTACATCACCTATACCAGAAAGAGCCCATGGCCAACGGCAGACACGCCGAAATCACCAATGGGAATTAATAAGCGAATCAAGACATAGACTGTTGCATTTACTTTTACAGCGTTGCATAATGGATACACCTGATAGCATTCCCCGCTATCAAACATGATACACGACAAGCGCAGCTACTAAAGAGCTTACAAGGCTCGCCATGGTTTAATAGAGGACGCCCACCCCTCTTTCTGTCGCTTTATGACTTTGACATAATACTCACTCTGGTATAGATAAGGGGGAATGATTATAAAGCCAGTCTAGCGACTACTGTTCTTGAGTGCTGAATCTTGAGCTGGCTTGCTGCATGCTAGAATTATTTTTTTTGGATACACTACAGAGGATATACGAATAATGAAGAGCAGTATACTTAGAGATTACAGTCTTTGCGCCTGACTGAACTTCGCAAGGCTCTTGGCCAGCGAACAGTCAAAGGTTCAATTCTGTATGCCAATGATGAAATACGTCCAGCGATTATTCTAAGAGTGATGGGGGCTTTGACGACTTACGGCTCCAGAATCTGGCTCAGTCTTGATATAGATACCTGCTTGAATCATGAGCGATGTCTTTTATCTTCTGTTCCCGAGTGGTTAAGCAGGGTATGTCTAGAGATTAGTAAACGGAATTTCGAGTCTCTCTTTACAGCCTAATGCCAAAGGAGTGGGATCACCAACATCAATGAACGACCACACCCTTGTCCCCGTCTAGACGGACATTACGATCAGGTGGGCAAAAGCAAGAGATTGTTTCCGTGACATGAATGCAAATCGATTGGCCATCCGATATTCACGCAAAACATCTCTCTCATCCACGTGCCCGCTCCATGTAACCGTCATGATCACCACAAAGTAGCATTCATGACACATGCCTGCAATCTGGCCATTGCGACACTCTATCGACCGGAATCACAGAGTGGTTCATGCAAGAGTATCCAAGGCCATCACACAGGCGCCGTCGCGGCTATCGGATGCTTCCTAGCGCGAGGGTGCACAAGCGACGAAGAGCAAATGCATGTCAGAATAATCCCGGCCTAGGTCGGCTATTCAAGTAAAACCGCTCACTTTCTAGCCGACGAAAGAGAGCAGCAGGCATTTGTAAGTTTCTTCTCGGAGGGAGCCAATAGCAAAGGCAAAGATTTAATTTGTATTACTCCTCTTCCCTCTTTCTCTCTCTTGTTTCCACCCTCCATCTTTCGCTAGCTTCTGTTCGTTTCAACCTCTCTCAGTTGATTCTACAGGGTTTCATTCGTCCCGCTATCGAGTGGAGGACGCGGAACACAGGCCGTGTTGAACAAGGAGCCAATCACATGGGATTACTCAGCTCGGACACCTGTTCGTCGAATATCCGCAGCTGTGCGCGTCTGTCACTGATCCTGGTCGAGCGTCAGTGGCGAATGGCATATCGACAGGGGACGACAAGAGACAGAAAGGAAGGTGGACGACATGAAGCAATATCAGAGATTTGAGTGAGTGATTGAGTGAGTGGGCTCATGGAATGTACATACAGGGGGATCTTCATACCAGTGCATACAATGGAGATACATACAAGGCACGATATTAACTGCTCATTGTTCATTTACACTTTACCCATCCTCGTACAGGTAGGGTTGCATCTTGCGCGGGTCGCACAGAGGGCGTCTGAATGGCCTCGTCTTCCGCCCGCCAATCCCGGCCCTCGTCAGTTCGTTCCTCAACCCGGTCCAGACGCCTCTTTGCCCGCGCGTCTATGCCGCTGCTGATTGGATCACCGTCTGTGGCGTCTGTTTTGTTGCAGTGGTATCCATTCGCTCGGACAGACGCCGTGTTCCCGCTTGTCTTCTCTAAGAGAGCCTCATTCAGCCGACCACTTTCAATCAGACGCCCTTTTGCCCACGTACGATACTCTATCTTGACTAAACGAGACAGGGCTTAGGGTCATCTCGTGCCGTCTCTCTCTCTTTGCGAGTTCCCACACGCACCAAAAAAAGTCCTACCAAAAGCCCACGTCCTCTGTTTGGATGGAAAGCTTACCGGTAGTCGAAGGATCCAAAAGGTTGCCACAGGCTAAGATGCTCTTTCAGGTTGGATCGTCGACGAATAGCATCATCAGGATCGCTAGATGAAGAAAGATACAGCCAGCCTTGATTTTTCCCTCCAGGCTTACAACCCCTCTTTCTGCTTGGCGGGGGGACCAACATTTCCTTCTGAATATGCAGTTTTCTGCCTTTAGGTAGTTTTTGCCTCGGTGTCGAGAAGCCTGATCGGATGGGGGCGTGTGTCTTGTCACCACCATCAGCGTTGCATCCTAGCAGGGGATCCATCGGGATATGCATGCAATCTGTATGCTAGAACCAACGCGCCGTTGACATGATGCCCTAATACGGATGCGGGCGAGATGTTGGCTTGTGTGTGTATGTCCGAGGATGCGTGCAAATCCAGGCTTCCATGGCCCGTATAACTATTGCCGGGCCTCCCCGTCGGCCGCATCTTGGACATGTGTTTCTTGCTAGCTGGTGTTTGTCTTGCTCAGTCGCCTGTCTTGATAGGGTTGATCAGTTCAACGATATCAATCTTTCTGTTTGAATCATCATCTCGAAAGGGAATGAGTGATACTTGCAGTGGGTTTGATTCAGCCCTATTGTGAGCAGGCAGCCTCGGTGATAGAACACTGGTACATGACATCTTGTTATACTTGGATATTCTCTGCTCCAATCATATATTACAGAGCCCAACATGATTTCATCAATACATCTCCCCTTGGTGGTTCTGGCCGTCTCCCAGGCTACATGTGTCCAGGCTCTCGAGATCACCCCAAGAGACTCTTCGTCTCAAAGCCTCCCCCTATCCGCCACCATCGGCATCATCGTCGGCGTCATCTCCATCTTCGCCCTCGCCACGGTCCTCTTCATCATCTACTTTGCTCGCCAGAGACCCTCCCCATACATCGAGCAACGCTACTATTACAGGGAAGAGTATGTCTCTCCAAAAAACCTAGTTGAGCCTTGGGGTTACGTTGTCAACCAGCCTCATCATGGCACCGACTTGGAGGCCGCTGCAAACATGAATGATGGAGCCAGCGAGACAAACGGCCAATACTACAACCGCATGGAAGAAGCTGCTCGCTACGGCAACATCCAGCTCACACACGACCCAAGATCTGTCATTCATGGCCCTGATAATGCCATGCCTGCTCATCATGCCTACGATCCCAACACCGTATCAAAGAAAGATAGCAGAGCCGGCTCTACACGATCCCTCTCACCACCCCGACCAACCCACAGACTCAGGCCAAGCACCCCCGACTCATTCATCATCCAAGCCTACAAGTCAGTCGTGGAAGACGCCTCGAGACAATCCGCTCTGCAATCACCCCCTACTTCAGGACAGCCCGCCCTGCCATCTCCATCATCACAGGCAACTTCCTCGCCAACTTTGAGGTCTTCATCTCGCTGGAGCTCCAGACTCTCCTCCCTCTCCCTACCCAAAATCCACATGCCCAAGCGAAACGCTCCCCCCAGCCTCGTCCTTCAGCCCATGGCAATGGCCAGAACCTCTGGGGACCGCCAGCTGCACATCACGCCTCCCCTCCTCAACGACCCGAGGTTCATCGACAGGCCACTTGGTGCTGGCATCGTCGTCGTCGACCGCAATCGTCCACCGACTCCTAGATCCAGCGAAAAGTACGCTGCCTACACAGAAGTTCCTCTGGCTAGCGGGAAGAGCGTCCTATACGGAATGTGAAGAGGAAAGGACAGGAATACCCATTGTTTTCTTTTGTTGACACACACACACACTTGTTTACTCACTCTCTTTTCCTTTGTCTTTTATTGTATCGTGTATATGGGAGGCTAAGCGTTGTAAGACTCTTGGATATTTGTTCAAGTTGCTGTCAGGTTTGGGGAGGTGGCTTTGTCTATTAAGTGGCGTTGGGTTTGCACGAGGTATTCAGCCATATGGAAATGGCCGTCGATCATTTATACCCTGGGAAGACTTATCAAGGCGTTCCGGTTGAAATTTACAAATTATTATATTCCAAAACCTGTATTCAGTTATGTATTCTTGGGCCGTTCTGGCCGTTGAGTCACAATGTTATATCCTTGGTAGCAGTGCACAGTGTAGTAGTTTGCATCATCATTATTTAATAGTATTAATGGATAAAAGGTGACGTGTCTTATTACTATATGGCTCAGCCTAGGCGGTGCCCAGGTCCTCTTGTCCGCCACGAGTCTGGCAGTGGTCCACGAGACGCACCACTGCTTCGACCGGATGCTGCATCAGGCACTCTGGCTCCAGCTACTGCTGGTCGTTGTGGTGCTGGTGCTACCCCATTCACCAACGAACTAATAAACGCAGGAGTCTGAATCCAGTTTCGGCCACCTGCAACCTCGGGCCAGATCTTGCTAAGGAACAGATACAAGTGTGCCGCTGCAAGTCCATGAAGCTGCAGCAATACGATGCCAATCCCACCGGGGAAGAAAAGGTTGATCGCCATCATGGCAAACGGCACAAGCTGGGACGGGATCTGGATGAACATGTAGTTCGTTTGCTGCCCTCGCTGCTCCTGGGTTACGGTATAGGCCATGGCAAGGAGAAGTGCTTGCGTCAGTACTCCAAACCCGAAGCCTGTCAGGTGACTCAGTATCTGAAGCCGGGGTGTCAGCCTCAATCACGAGCCAGGAGGATACAAAATGAAGGTGATGGAGAAGGAACAGGCACAAGTGGCATCAAGAGGGAAAGATGTAGGGAGCATATAAAACCACTCGAGTGAATAGTAACCACACGAGCCATCCATTACGACATCCCACCATGCCCACACCGCAAGCCGATCCTTATGCGAATGAGTGGATCGACTCGAAGTGCAGGGGTAATCTTCCTCAATTCCAGGAACCGTGATAGCAGTAGAGGCATCGCACTATCCGGGCAGATATTTTGAGGAGTTTTCATCAGGTTGCATGGGGAGGCACATGAGATAGTGAGCTAAAAAGACCTACCAGAATTGTTCCGCTAACGAAAGTCAAGTACCAGACGAAATCTTCTCGCCGAGACAATCGCGGATGACCTCTCTCCAGCTGACTCATGTACATGTACATGTGGAAAGTGTCAAATAGGATACCCAGGTTTGGGAAGGTAATCAAGAAGCATGTTACGATACGCCAAACTTGCGGAGGGATCCGCAGCAAGTAGCGAAAGTCATAGTAGAAGAGATCCCCGGCAAGGACTCCCGTGTGTACAGCGCAGGATAGACCAAAGGTAATGGTCGCAACAGTTCTATTGAGGCACAGTTAGCATGGGTTTCTTGCGTATGCATGAGGCTGTATATGAGGTTGTCCTTACCTAGCAATGGGCGGCGCTCGCCAGTATGCGTCCGTAGAAAGCTCTGCCATTGTGGGCAACTTTGCTCATCAAAAGGCGTAAAACCTCAAGTGCAGACGTGAAAAGAAGGAAGATGCAAAACACCTGAGCGCTAGAGATGCTTATGAACAGCAAAGGACAGACTTGGCAGCACCAGGCAACAACGGGAGCGTAATCATTGCTGGGTTTGCTCGTGTCAAACTTTTTGTTGGCTGCTGTAGGACAAAAAAGAAATTGTGTCCAAAAGATTCTTTGCTTCCGCTTTTGTCATCAGAGCTTTGACCTGAACGGTATAAATGCATATCGCTTACTAGGTTGCGTACCTGCAGCTATGTACCCCACAGCTGCAAAAAATATGTGAAAATCGAGGCGGTTCGTGGTGTGAAGTGGATGTGCTAGAAATTTCAATTGGTTGATTCTTCCCGTGAGCAGGAAGCAGCACGGCGTGTTGGAGAAATTTGCTCTGCAGGTGCGTTTTCATTGTCTGTAGGTACTTTGTAGCAAGGCTGATATATGAGGACCTACAGGTATATTCTGCCCTAACTAAGCTTAAATACCAAGATCTACAACTGTAGATATTTCCAATTGCTCAATTACGATTACGGTGAAATATACCCTGCGTGGCAGACTTCGGGTAATTTATTAGCTTGTTTAACCAAACGTTCGATATAGTGTTGGGTCAGAACCTCAATATTCGTTTTAAGATGGTGTAGTGGCACGCTTTCACTTCGCGACTTAATACCACTCATACAAGACAAAAAGAAACCCCGAAACGTGCTGTATCTTCAAAACAGCCACGCAAGAGAGCAATACGTAAAAAGGGCCCTGTTATCTGTCATATCCATTGAAAAAATTCTGATTATAATTCTCGTACGAGCAAAGCTGGGATATGTGGGGAAGCTCACAAAACAGCTACCCTGAAGCTTTTTAATGACGTACAATATTTCTCGGACGCTCGGCTTTGCTAGATCTCACGCAGCTGTTTTCGATGTGAACTTGGCATCATCCCAAAGCGAATCTGCATCTCTGTTAGCCCCTGGAAATATTAAAGACTGGCATCCTTAGGTATTCTTGCCACTCTTCTTCATACACCCTCTCACCGGCTGAGGCCTTGAACGCTCAACGCATCATTCAATTGCCTCGTCTCATACTGCATTGCTCGCCTCAAAGATGGTCGTCGCTCCCCACGATCCGTTGAAGAGCGACGAGGCAAAGGACGCCGGGTGGGAGGCCGGCAAGGGAGGTCTTATCGGAGCAGCCAAATGGGGTGCTGGAGCGGCAATCCTGGGGGGCGCCGCCTTCTTCTGGTCTCCAGTCTACCGCAAAACCACCATCCAGTTCAAAGTGTAGGGCATATCAAATCAGAAACTTGAACTTATTAGGTAATACGTGAGCTCATACGGCAATAGTTATGTTCAAATGTCAGCCATGGTCCTCGGCGGCATGATCGAGGCAGATCAACGCCTGAGGCAGTATGAAGCTCAGGTGAGAGCTCAGAGAAGGTGGCTCAGAGAGAAGGCGAAGTGGGATAGATACGAACAAGAAATTGCACAGAACAACGGTAAATAAAGATGGACGAACCCAGCGTGTCGGATTTTCCAAAGATCAATAGCTTGATCATGTATATAGCATCATATGATGATACCCCCAACTACCTCACAATGTATAGTAGCATCTCCCCAATTCCAACGCCCAAGAAACCGAAATGAAAAGCAAAAAAGCACATTCGCTACCTGTATTCCGTCGGTCATGCTATTATCTTCTATCCTATTTTGACGATGTTTTGAACCTCTTGGGATCCATGTTGAGCTTGCACAGACGAGCGACACACCCAGACAGCTGAAGTAGGGTCTGAACACCTTCCAGAATCTTCATGTGTGTGAAGCCAATCTCCTTGATGAACTCTAGCTTTGAATGTTCGCTGAGCGTCGGCATTGTCTTTGTGACCTTGAACATGGTACTGATAATATCGTGGCTCGAGTATCCCAAATCCCACAGCTCCCGGAGGGTGTCCAGAGCTGAGTCGACATTCCCCTCGTAGCAAGCTTTCAGCATTGCCTGCACTTTGATTGGGTGTGGTGAATCGACCACCTTGAAGACATTGTCGCCAGAAACAAAACCGAAACCAGCCCATGTTGACTGCAGGTTGTTAATGGCTTGTCGCATATCTCCCTCTGCACTGAAAACCAAGGCGGCCAAGCCATCGTCGCTGTATTCAACCTTTTCTGCCTCGATGATTTGCAGCAGCCGCTTCACGACTTGCTCATCTGTCAATTTGGCATACCGAAGGATTGCGCATCGGGATTGCAGCGGCTCGATGATTTTGTTGGACTGGTTGCAGGCGAATGCAAATCTAGTGGTATTGGAATAAATCTCCATTGTTCTACGGAGAGCTTGCTGGGCACCGGATGTCATGCTGTCAGCTTCGTCGAGGATAACCAGCTTGTGTTTGCCAGTGGGCAAGGTGACTTTCTTCTGCGCAAAGCCCTTGATTCGGTTACGAACGACATCAATACCTACGCCCACACGTTAGCAGAGGTCAATTGCGCGGTAGCACATACGCAATGATCATCATACCTCGTTCATCACTGGCATTGAGTTCCAGGACAGCCTCCTTGTATGATTCTCCCAGCAACTGGCGGGCTAGGCAGAGAACACTGGTCGTCTTTCCAATGCCGGGCATACCCGATATAATGACATGGGGCATGTTTCCCTCCTTTGCTATAATCTTCAAACGCTCAATGGTCTCTGTGTTGCCGACAACGTCGTCCAGGAACACCGGGCGATACTTTTCCACCCTTTCAAACGATGCCGTTAATAACTTCAAAGTGGAAGACACAGCTGCCCGCCTGGAGGGGCTGGATTTTCGACATACCATGGCAACTCATAGTTGGGTGATCCATTGGACGAAGCTGCAAGAACTGCCTTTGACGTGGCATTCGAGGACTCGCCCTTTTCTTCTTCTGGCTTTGCGGCGGGCATTTTTGCTTGAGGATTTTGGGATGGTGAACTAAAGCACTTTACGCGATCCAGCGGACGCGTCGAGATCGCTAAGTTAGCAGCTCTGGCACTGCTTTAGTGGACACCAAACTGCCTACAGCGGTACAAAGGTACATTGGAAACTAAAAGTGGCTCGTGCACCACCGCCACCACTGTGCAGCAGCAATCGCAATCTTATCTATCCAACTTTTTTTTTTAGACTCTGATCGTCATATCGTCTCACGACAGCATTTACGGAGGGTCAAACCGTTCACAATCAAGCTCTCTTTTACCTATAATTTCACGCCTGATACATAACCGGGGCCGAATCATTCATATTCCAAAAGAATTGAGAATCAAAGAGATCATTCATCATCGATAGTCGGACGATCGCAACAACGCAGTCATGGGTGTCGCGAAGAAGACCAGAAAGTTTGGACAGGTTTGTCCTCTCTCACCAGCAAAATTTATTGAGTTTCCGGGAGATACTGACCACTCAATTTAGGTCAAACGAGTCATCGGCCTGAAGGATGTTCGACTCAAGGAAAACCGATTGAAAGAAGAACTCAAGCAGAAGGAGAAGGAGGCCAGGAGGACAGTCGGAGGAGAAGTCGTCAAGGAAGTTGCCCAGATGCCGAGCGGCATGTATTTCGCCCACAACGACAACCTCAAGCCGCCGTATAGCGTCCTCGTCGATACAAATTTCCTAAGTCATACCGTTCAGAGGAAGCTGTCGCTGCTGGAATCCATGATGGACTGCCTTTACGCAAAGTGCAACCCCATCATCACATCATGCGTCATGGCCGAGCTCGAGAAACTCGGCACAAAATACAGACTAGCGTTGAAGATTGCCAGAGACGAGAGGTGGCAGAGGATACAGTGCGATCACAAGGGTACGTATGCAGACGACTGCATCGTGGACCGGGTGACGAAAGATCGGATATACATCGTGGGGACCAACGACAAGGCGCTGAAACAGAGGCTGCGAAAAATTCCTGGTGTTCCGATCATGAGTGTCGCGAGGGGCAAATATGTAATAGAGAGGCTTCCGGGAGCGCTGCCGAAATGATAACGGGGTTATGGGTTAAAGCCTTGATTCATTTTCTTTTTTCTTTTTCACAATTTTCGTTCTCGGTTTTTACGCTTTACGGTTTTGCGCAACTCGCGACTGGAGTTTAGCGCAAATCCGAACCATTTCCGCTTAGGTAATACCACAGAAACCATCAGCCTTGCTGTCAAAGTCCGTAGTTGAACAATCTAGACTCCAAAGCGACTACGACGCTGTAAAATAAACTTCATAACGGTCAGCCATTGCGACTCTAGTGTGTTACTAGTTGTGTTAAGCATATATAGGCAGTTGGTGTGGCACGCGGAACTTCCAGACAAGAACTTTTCGGGTTTCGGCTTGTGAGCCCGGATAGCAAGCATCGCCACCCCTTTGTATTACAAAAGGCTTACAAAAGGCCGACGACAAGGCTGAGAACCAGCGCACTGGGCAAAACACCATCGAGCGTTGATAACGAAATGGATTTGGGAATGAACTCGGGAAGCTCAGCATCTCTTGTAAAGAAGCGCACGCGGATTCTCCTCTCGTGCGCGCCATGCCGGAACTCGAAGCTCAAGTGTGACCGTGAGCAGCCATGCGGGCAGTGCGCCAAGAAGGGCCGCCTGGACTTGTGCGTCTATGCGCCAAAGCCGGAGAAGAAGAGGCCGGCGGCCAAGGGCATGGCGGCGCGGCTCAAGAGGCTCGAGGGGATGGTGAGAGGCATGATGGACGACGAGGGGAATCTCAGGTCGGGGCCTCAGGCAACAGAGGGCGTTGCGCCGCAGCTGAAAGGAAAAGTTGTTCACGGAGATAATGCGACGACGTATGTGGGCGCTACTCACTGTCTGGCGATGCTTGAAGATGTGAGTGATGAAAAAAGCGGCGATGACGATGGGTTCTTGGGATACGCGGAAATTCCGAAGGCTAACGGTGGCACCAGATTGAGGATATCAAAGCCTACTTTGACGATCCTGGGGACTCAGACGACGACTTATTGCCAGGCGAAGAGCTGGAGGGACCGGAGATGCTTCTTTACTCTCGAGGGGCGCCAACCAGCCGCGAAGAACTTCTTGCTCAGCTACCCGAGAGGCATGTTGCGGACAGACTAGTTACGCGGTATTTCTCATCTAAAAGCCCATCTCAACGTGAGTATCATCCCTTCAGGTTCCTCTTGAGCTGTCAAAGATTATGAGAGTTTCTGTGGTAGAAAGGAGGGAGGAGGCTGACCTCATGAGATATAGACGTTGTTCACCGTCCGACATTCACAAGAGCGGTAAGTTTGATGGAGAAAACCCCTGCTTAACTTGTCATAAACTCCCCCGTAACTAACAAAAGATGTCATCAAGTATGTGAAATTCTGGCAAAACCCTGGTGAAGCTTCACTTCATTGGGTAGCCCTACTCTTCATGGTTCTCGCTCTGGGCGTGTTTTTCAATAACTTTTCAGCCCCCGACGAGGTTGAGAGTGATTCGCCGATATCAGTCAAGGACAGAATCAAGCAGTACCGCTCATGTGCGGGATGGGCGTTGATATGGGGCAAATACTCTCAGCCGACGTCTGTAACGGTGCCGGCGTTTATTCTCTATGTGGAAGCCGACTTCATTCTCAACCGAGCGGCGCAGATGAACTGCTACATCCTGTCGGGCGTTTGTGTCCGGTTGATGCTCAAGATGGGATTCCATCGAGATCCTTCTCACCTGGCCAACATTTCCCCCTTTGAAGGCGAGATGAGGCGCAGGCAGTGGAACATGGCTGCCCAGATCGACCTCCTCGTCTCTTTCCACATGGGTCTGCCGAGCATGCTCGCTGGTATTGAAACAGATACAGAGCTGCCGCGTAATCTGGAAGATGACGACTTTGACGAAAAGTGCAAGGAGCTGCCGCAGCCACGGCCGGAGAACGTCTACACATTTATGACTTACGCTATCCATAAATCAAGGCTACTTCGTGTATTTAGCAAAGTTGCCCAGCAGGCTCACTCACTAACGCCGCCGAGCTACAGCGATGTGCTGAAGCTGGATAACCTGTTGACCGAGACTTGGAGCAGCATCCCGTCATTCATGTATGTGAAGCCGTTGGAAGAGTGCGTCGGCGAGGAGCCCCACCAGATCATTCAACGATACGGAATTGCGTCTCTATATCACAAGAGCCGCTGCGTTCTCCATCGACGCTACCTGGCAGAGGCAGACCCAAAGCCCGAGCACGACTACTCGCGAAACCAGTGCCTGGATGCCGCTACGACGCTGCTGGACTTTCAATATGCTTCTTGGATGGGGTGCCAGCCCGGCAACGTCCTCGGCCGCTCGGGTTGGTTCATGAGCTCGCTCGCCGTGCACGACTTCATGCTCGCCGCCATGATTCTATACCTCATCATCCAGAACGACAACTATTCCGAAGATGGCTCTGGCTTCGGCACGGCGGGCAGGCAAAGGGAGGCGCCGACCAAGGAGCAGCTGATTGCCATGATCCGGCGATCACATGATATCAGCTGTCAAGTATTCAACAAATTGACGGATTTAAGGAAGACGGCAGATACGCTGGCCGTGATGCTGGCCAAGCTCGGACGGCCAGTTGAACGAAGCTCGCCTGCTTCCTCTAGCACGCAATACCCACAGTCCGGTAGGGACTCGAGTCGATCAGTATCTAGCCATGTAGTATCTCTCGATGCTGTTGGATACGCCTCTGACTATCCCAACAGCGGACTCGAAGGTTAGTCTTCATTCCAGTAGTGTCCTGTTCCCCTCCAGATGATATGCTTGCGTTACTAAGAAACTGCAGATTCAGGCTCTAGCTCCGGCCCAACACCATTCTCCCAGGGTCAGCCAGCAGCCAGCACTGCAGCTAATGCGGGAGCTATACCCAGCCGCAGCAACGCCGGTGCGCCAATAGCAAACAACATTAACCAGTTCGACATGTCTTGGATGTTATCTGTGGATAACGTAGACTGGGTAAGTTAAGCCCTGTTTTCCTCTGGAGCAATTCTTGCTTTTTGCCGTGGCAGCACGTGTGCAGTTCGAATAAAAAGCTAACCATTGAAAAAACACAGAGACATCTAGATGCTTCCCTCGGCCAAAATGTGACGGATGGGTCGGGCTCCAGCACGGCTCAGTCGTGGATGGAGAGAATGCCGCTGGACGATGTGGATATGTTGAATGCCGATCTTTGGAATATGGCCCCTGAAACTGATGGCCAATGAGTTTGAGCATTTTGCAGAGAGATAAGAGAAATACGAGTAATGATACATTAAACCACTATGATCAGCCAACGCGCCTGCTTGTTACGTTTCTGTTCCCAACAGGGGTGCTGTGTTGATAGTAAAGAGTCATAATACAGCGACAATTAACTTGACGCCTTCTCCACGCCAAGTCCAACCAGGGTCACATGTTGCATTATAACGAACCAGTACAACACTCGTCGTAACATGTTCCATCAAGAACGAACCTGATTTCTCACAACTGCGTCTCAATATAGATTGTAGTTTGACTAACAGGGACCTTGGAGGAGGAAATGAAATTACAACTCATGCGGCCAAATATGCAGATGAATGTGCCGATTTCCCCACAGGTTGGCCATCCATTATGATGGTACAAACCGGGAAATGCCACTTGGGATGCTACGCCAATAAGAGTTGGAGGGCTTTTTTCAAATAACCGTTGATAGCACCGTGCCATTGGACCAAGAAGGGAAAGCCGGATGAGAGTGGCTTGGGATGAGCCAGTTTGAGGGTTTTAAAAGAAAAGAATTGGCTTCAAAAGCCGCTCAACTTTGATAAGGAACGAGAGAAGTACGCAGCGAGCAACAGAAAAAAGAGCACTGATCATTCCAAAAGCCCTTCGGTATTCGGCTCGTCGCAAGGGGGCCCTGTGCCATGTTGGGCTCTTCCGGGATCAAAAAGAGTCGACAAAGTGCGCGCGGGGTGACGACAGGCAGTCCATCTCGCACGGAGTATTGCTACTTTACTGTACAGGCAATAATTTCACCGCGATAGGGACCGAAAATGCAATAAGAAATTTGAAAAAGGGCACGCGAGCTAATGCATGATATAGGCCGAGTTTGCGGCAACACACCCCTCGTTTTCACTCGTTCGTGTAAGCACAAGTACTGCAGTACAAAGTGTACCTCCTCCGCGTTTTGAGACCGCTCGCTTGAGCTTGATGGATCGGGGCGAGGTTGTGCGCCTTTGTCGCATTCCGTGAGTTTTTGCGGAGGAGCTGAAGGGCTTACCGTGTCCTGTACCCCCTAGAAAGTGTTTGCTGTCTCTGCGCGATCCGGCGCCAACGAAGCTCACGAGGACAAGGAAAATGAGCTAGCCAATAAATGGGGGCAATGCTATTCATAATGGCCTGCATGAGCGGGGGGTTGAGACGAGGAAATAGTATCACGTAGGAGGTTGACCGTCGGCTAGATGAGCGGTTCTTTGGGGTTTACGGGCATTGTCTGCAGCCGGTGAAGTCACAACCCTGTCACCAGCTTTTCTCACCCGCTCGTAGGGCGCAATCACAGGGGGCGCTAAAATGGAAATGGAAAAAGAAAGAAAAGAAAGAAGGCAAAGTCGCGATAGTGGCGGGAAGCCGGTTGGTGTAATAGCATGGGGAAGCCGCATCAACGGCGTCGTGCGGCGCGGCGTGTCGGAACGCAGCATCTCTCAACGAGCTACACTACAGGCCACAGCGAGTGACGAATGAGAAGGCAAGGAGTGAATGCAGAGGGAAAGCTATCGCAGGGGATTGGCTGCATAAACCGTTACACCCATAACTGCTAGTACGGATCCAGGTATACGTCGACAAGCTCAAGCCATTGATGGAACCATCGCATTACGGAGCTGTAGCACCTTGAGGGTTCAGAGAAATTAGTTGGTAGAAGGGAGTGAGTGGGAGGCAAGCCGCAAGGCAAGGCAAGGAGAACGTGGCCCTGTAGACAGAAGATTGAAAAAAATTACTAAGAAAAAAGGGAAGAAAAAATCATCACAGGTCTGGTGACTCGAGCTCTGGATCGATCGATGACGGTCCAGGCCGGCAGCAAGAGAAAAAATTTCGTGACATGGACCAACAATATCAAGGCGATCTTGAAGCAATTGAGGATATGAGCAATGGAATGAGGTTAACGAAATCATCTGACTGGAGAACCGGGGCAAAAATTTACCTAATCTCAACCTCTCCTTTGCCGCTGCAGGGGCTCTGCCTCTCTGCGTGTATCCGCTCTTGGCCCTGGGGTTGAACCTCGTTGAACCTGGAGCGTGGAAACGTGGGAAGAATTAACGAGAGCTAATGCAAATAGGCCGAACGCCGGAAACGCGGGAGCTGGTTACCTAGCGGTCGTATTTCTTAGTGAGGTTTTGTATGGGGAATACGAAGGGGAGTAGCACTGTGGCAGCCGAGAAGAAATTTTTTCTTCCTTCTCTTGCTCTTCTCTCATACTTCCAAAGGGTCTTTTTGCTCGTGGATCCTGCGGCATGAGTCGAGTCAAGTTGAAGATCCTACCCCATTCCTTCTTAGAGCCAATGGCCCGATAAGATACCTCAGATAGCCTTTGTTATCTCGGAGCCGCAAATGCAAAATATTTTTGTATCGGATACTTCAAAAGTACCTTCACCGAACGGCACATGCCCTTCGAGTTCTCGGGCGCGGTACTCATGCTCCGTACTTGGGGACAAACTTTTGGTCCGATGCCGCAATCCAACTCCAGTATTGTCTCAGCATTATCCGGCGTCGACAGGTATATTCTCGTACTGTAAGCTGCCGCGAATTAGGCTGCGTGCACCGTACTGCATCGAGAGCCGCTGCACGGAGTACCGAGCCCCATGTGCTACGGCTTTGGTCCGTAAGTGAGGAGCGCGTGACAGGACCCGGGTCAGCCATTCTGGGTAGCCCCGGCGCTGTAAACTGTGCTCCATAGCCTTAGCATTGAATGTAGGGACTTTGGGCATCTCCATAACTGACACACGTTGCTCAGGACGGCAGTATCATTAGGCTGATGCGGCATGTCTGTATGGAGTCGTGGTGTTCGGTAAGGGCAGGTCATGCAACTTGTAATACATAATACTGGACCTCACTTGTTAGCCCCCAGGTAGAGCACAAGTACTCTTACATGCGCAGATGGAGTATGATGGCATTCGGAGAGACCGCTAGCCGTCCTGTGCCTTTGTCGACGTCGTCTGCTGACCTTGTGCGCCTTTCTTCCGATGCCACAGTGTACGATGATAGGCCCTGGCACTCCGTACAGTAGATGGTACCTGTGCTCCCTACACACGTTAGCTCTGATCTTGTGTAGCATTTGGTTGTGTTCCTCTTCTGTCTTTAGCGCTTGTGCATGCCATTGGTGGTACTGGCAGCACTATCTAATGGCATGTAGTAATACCAGATAAACGGCAATGTCCAGCAAGCCCTTGCGCCTCATCCGCGGAGTTGCATGGAGCCAAGGCGCAAAACAAGAAAATCCCAGAGGCGACTTCCTTTAGCGACGCCGCCCGATTGGCTGGCCCCAGACTATCTTCAAGTAAAGTGGTGAGGGAACACAACATCAATGGTTCAACGCACCTTTGGCCCGATTGGACACGTATCGTGCATGGGATGGGATTTCTCTGACCTGATGCGAACGGAAAGGCATCGACAACTCGAGCAGAAACCGTTGCTAGCCTTGCCTTGTTCCGGTCAGGTCATCCGCACGTGAATGGATCGACTTTTGCTGGAAGATTTTGGAGCAAATCAGGCCAGTCGCGGGCCCTATCGGCGCGTCTGACTGGCCAAAAGTTTACACAGGCCTAGCACTCATACAGGTACCATGTTACGTAGCAGTTGTCTCGACTTGCACGAATCTAATCAGATGTTGCCCGTTTGTGCAAGGTACTCCATACAGGGATCCATGATGACGGAGATCGGGCTAGCCAACTCAAAAAAAGAGGTGGTGGTATAGGTACCGGGTACCTAACAGTCTTACATGTTGCTCCGTTCCTGTCGATGATAGCGGCCGGGGGGCTCCGACTTTTTTTTTACTTTTTTTTCCCTTTTACTTCATCTTTTCTGTTCTGTTCTTGCCGTCGTTAACCATCCATGGGGAATGCTATGCACTGAGATTAGGGCTCGCTCTTTCCCCCAAATTTTCACAGGCAGTACCTACGGCACCTTTCCGTTGCGTTGAACAGAATCCAGACCAAAGTACTACCAGGTACCCCTAACCCAAGCTTTTGCAGCACATGGCCGTATCGAGGACCTTGCAGGTGAGGCTTTGACACTTGCCTCTACACGGAGTCGGTACAAGTGCGCCGTGCAAAAGTTCTCGTACCTGGTACTACCGCTGCAAGTCTCTCATCTTGGGGTCCAAGCGGTACTTGCACCTGTACCCTGTAGGTACAGTGCCTGTATCTGTACCTGTGCCTGTACCCGTCGCCTCCGACTTTCGCTCCTGCTGCTCTGGGCGAGGCAAGGGTGTGCCGTCATTCTGCATCGCCGTTGACTTCACTCGGGACTGTAGATGGTATCAGTGATTGGTATTAGTATGAGTATTGGAGTAATAATCGCCCATCCAGGGATATTTATTTGTAGTATGACGCATATTTCTGCTTAGTACATGCGGAACTCGATACCGAGAGTCGACTTGACTATTCGTTCGCCTTATTTGCCTGATTACAGACAGACAGACTGACTGCAGTCAAGCAAGATTCATTCCCCCCCCTCCATCTTGAATCTACTTTAGTTACCTATCCCAACACAACCACCCCCCTCCTCATCCCTTATCGCCCTGCACCCAGCAGCAGCCAGCCATCTGACTGGTTTCAGCGCGCGGCCGCCATTTAAGTAAGAAATTGCTTGAGTCCTCACACGCCAAGGCGTGGCGAGGCCACTCCAACTAACCCCAATCTTTCTGTCTCTTCGAAGCTAGTCTCCCAATTCGCGCGAGCTAAATCGACCACAGCCGTTGTTCTTATCGGGAAAAAAAAAAGAGACTTGACCCCTCTACGGTACAGTATATCCAGTATATCCAGTATATCCAGAGGCCGTATCCCGTCGCCTCGTTTCGCCTCGCCGCCTGTGGTCTGTCTGGTCTTTTACACGGCGAATGAATGCTCCTTGCGACAGCGTCTCCCCCTTTTGTCTCGTCTCGTTATATCACAGGCAATCCCGGCTGCGGTCCCCTCGGCCCCTGGCGACCAATTGTATTCAACTCCATCCCATTTCCGCCTCTTCTTACTCATTCGCCCACCGCTCTCGAATATCCGCTGCTTGTCCCCCGGGTCCTGTGTTGTGCTGTGCCACCGGCCTAGACCAGACCCGACAAGTTCTGCACTGAGACTCGCCGAGCTGCCCTCGTGGGATCCTACATACATACATCACCACTTTTGCTGTGCGCCGCGTCCAGCCGCTGGCATTGGATCTTTCTAGTACAAGTAATACCGTGCTCGCTGCTTGTCCTCCCACGCTCGCCCGTTCAAACGGCCCACGACCCACGGCCCACGATCCACTGTCATACCTCGCTCTTACGTACTGACTACTCGTTTTTCGATCCATGAGCTGAGAGACAAGCCCTATTGCTACCTCTTTTTTCTTTTGATCCCCCACCATCAAATCCGCTCCCTAGGCCATCTGCCTCTGTTTTACAGGCGGGCTGGCACGTCCGGATAACGGTGGCCTTGCCTGTCGAATAAATACACAGCCTGCGTCGGAGCAAATCAACTTCCTGTCTCGGCGACCAATTCCATCCAGTCGGCTTCGGCCTCAGATCCCACCACCAAGCCAAACGGAGCCATGCCGGCACAACTCAACGGGTCCGTTACGGGCGCCCTTCCCATCCATATCGCGACCGACCAGACAAACGGCTTCCACAAGCAACATAAGCATTCGCGATCCTCCTACTCGGAGTCTTCCCCTCTGGCCAACTCGAGGAACAATTCCTTGACCTTCCGCCCTACCAAAAGATTCATGTCGACGCCAAAGACCATTGCCGTTATAAACGCTAGCGGCCGCCAAGCTGCGTCGCTGATTCGCGTGGCTACGGCCGTTGGTTACCATGTTCGTGCACAGCTGCGGAATCTCGAAGGAGTTGTCGCTACCGAAGTGTCCACCAACCCCAACGTCACTATCATTGTTGGCGAGCTCTATACACGACACCAGCCTACCAAGGAGAACAAGGATGTAACTCAGAACGGCCCCATGCCCGGCGTCGGCGTCAACCACGATTTGATCGACAATCTTTTCCGCGGCGCACAGCTCGCCTTCATCAACACCACCTTTTACGGAGATGAACTGCAGATCGGCAAGGCTCTGGCCGATGCGGCGAAAAAGGCAAACATCCAACACTACATCTACTCCTCCATGCCCGACCACGCAGTATACCACACCGGGTGGCCGTCGTTGCCTCTATGGGCCGCTAAGCACAAGGTTGAAGAGTATGTGAGGGAGCTGGGTCTGCCTGCCACCTTTGTCTACACTGGCATCTACAATAACAATTTCACCTCGCTGCTTTACCCATTGTTCTGCATGGAGCTGCAGCCGGATGGCTCCTTCACATGGCAGGCTCCGTTCCACGAAGACGCCAAGCTCCCCTGGTTGGATGCTGAGCATGACGTTGGGCCTGCCATTATACAACTTTTCAAGGACGGCGTATCTAAGTGGCAAGGGGAGCGCATCGCTCTGGCGTACGAATACTTGACTCCGGTGGAAGCTTGCAAGCTCTTTGCCCGCGGAGTCGGCCGCCCTGTCCGCTATATAAGAGGACCTATCGATATCAAAGTTCGCATACCTACAGGATATCGACAACAGCTGGAGGCTCTGGAGAAGCTTTTTGATCCCAACGAGAAGGACCCCGCGAAGCAGCCCCCCTACTTTGGTGACCCAAAGCTGGAAGCCAGCTGCCCGCGGGAGGCGCTTGAGTTGTGGGAGGGCCCTCGAGGGCTGGAAGAGTACGCGAGAGAGATGTTCCCACTGGAAGAAGAAGCCAATGGCTTGACGTGGATGTTTGACGAGGAAGATGACGGCCATGAGGCTCGGATGCAGGCCACAACGACTTCTGTGGAAAACATGAGAATTCAAGATGATGTAGAGGACGAGTCGTCCGACGATGATGACGAAGACGGGCTTGTCATGCGTGGCCTGAAGCGAGCCGAAGAAAGCTGGCTTGCTTAGAGAAGCTGTTTCTTGTGCAGGTTGCGTCGTCATTGGACGGGCGATGATTGTATTTTGCAAGCCTTGGCGTTTACATCGACATGGAATTCGAGCCACGGCTTGAGTCGAATGGTGTATCTGGAGCACTGTTTCATTACTTCTCTCTTCTTTTTTTGGCTGCCATTTCCACGGATTTTCTTCATTTTCTTTTTTCTTTTGCCCCCCAAAAAGGCGTAGGTCTCTCTCTACTGCTTGATAATGGGTAGCTTTTTACGAACGACACCGATATTCTACAACACAACTCATAAGAGAAAAAAAGCGCTTGGACAATGGACGATGGGAGTTTCAACATGGGTGACTATTTTTCCTCCTCTTAGCACAACTGCACATTGGCGTGGCGTTGGTTGGCAGGGCGGAGACCAAAAAATATAAAACAAATCTGACGAAGGCGCGCGGTCTTGGAACTTGGTGAAATAAAGGGGGCTACTGTTGGGAGCGTACTATTTTTTCTCTCCTCTTCACAGCAGTACATAGTTTATACGAACTTGCTATATGCACTTTACTGCCGCCATGCGGCTCGTTTCACTAGAGTGTTAATGGGTGACTTCTCTCGAGAGGCTTTTTGCTGGTGCTAGATCCACGCAACAGAGGATAGGGGCAGCAGGGGGAAAGCTCGATGTTTTTTTCTAATCCCTATTTTATTGGCTGGCTCTCTGGGGTGCTACAGAGGAATTCGAGTAACACAACAGGTAGACGAAACTTGTTCTTGGTCGTAATATGTGGTTTGTATTCATCATGTATCCATACATATATGTGCTTGGTGCATATGTACCTAGTGCCTAGTAATTACGTCGGAGGTATATGTCCTCAACCACTATTATCCGCTTTCTATAACATTCATATCCCATAATGTTTCCCATATACTTTGCTTTGCTCCTTTTTGTTTTAAAGCCGAAGTTCTATCACAAAACTCCCATTTCACCCACGCCTACACAGACATACACACATCAGCCTCACAGCTTCCCCTTGAGCAAGTTCCCAATCATCTGCTGCCCAGTAATGTACGTCGTCTTCCACAGCGTCGGAAAATCAAGCGTGCTGCTCAGGCCATCCGCAAAGCCAAAGAAGAGCATGGGCGGGATCCATCCGCGTGCGTACTCGAGCGCGAAGCAGCCCTCGGGCATCTTGTACTGCTTGGCGTCGCCGCGGCGCAGGTGGTGCACGCTGCCGGCGGGATACACCTCGGCTTCGTACTCGCCGGGGACGTAGGCGACCTGCGTGCCGGACAGGATGTGGAAGTAGTCGTCGGCCGTGTGGCGGCCGGTGTGGCCTTCTGTGCCGATGGCCGTGCCTAGATTATTCCTCTGTCAGCTGTCTTCTTCTTCTTTTAGGGGGAATATTTGTGTCTTTGTTTGTTTTTTTACTCACCAAAGATGATGAGATACTCCGTCACGCTGGCGTGGATGATATACATGGCCCCCATAGCCCCGCCAGCATTGTTAAACACCCAGTCCTCCTCCAGGTTGACGTATCCCGGCACCTTCTCATTCAGCTCGTCAACAATGTACTTGACGATACCCCTCGTGTTGTTGCCATGCTGGGCGACTCCCCGCTGCGCAAGATCGTGCAGGTGATCCGTTTCGAAGACGTAGAACCGCTCCAGATCCTGGTCGAGCACGTACACCACGGATGCGAGCAGCGCCGTCAGAAGGCCCAGGATGGCCAGCAGGCGGCTGATGCCGGGCGGGGAGGGTTCGTTTCGAGGCATTGGTTTGCTTCTCTTCTATAAGAACCTGAAAACAAAAAAGGAGAATTAATATTACACCGATGAATTCTAGAAAAACAAAGAGAGAAAAGAAAACAAAAGCTTTAGGGGAATTCAAAGGAACGGGCGAGTTTATCGGAAACGAACCACTTTGGGAATTGGGCCAAAATTTAGCCAAGTAAGCACAACCTCCGGCAATAAACAACTTGAACGAAACGCCGATGAATCGCCCAGTTTTTTTTCCAAACTGCACGAAAGATGTCACGGCAAGCAGCAAACCCCTCTGAAACCAATTCAATCTGCTCTATTAATAAAGAATTCCAATTGCCTTACAACTTATTGGATTGTCATTCTCGGCACCCGAGGACTCGCGCGCTCGTTCTGCCGCACCTCACCGCTCGGCCGGATCACGGCGATCCGGATGAGGCCGTTCATCCTTTGGTGGAGAGGCGATCCCTCCGAATGCTGCATCGTATTCGTACTCGTGCGTTATACCAGATCGGCGCGTGTAATCCGACCATCAATGTCCGATATATTGCGGCCAAATCAACACCTAACCAACATACAGGCGACCGCTCCTTTGTTGTTTAGTAGCTTGATTATTTCACCATCAAGGATAAAGCAGCTTTTTCAGGATTTGCAGTTAATTATAACAGTGTAGTCATTACGGAGCGCTGATACAGGCTCTCAGTCAAACGCCTCGACGCCTCTGGAAAATCTAAACCTCTCCCAGCCGTATCCTTTGTGTACAAGTTTCCTCAGTGTGTAGCAAAATCAGTTCCGAATGTAGTTCCCTTTTGGTTTTCCTCCTCCCCTAGTGTGAATTGACAACCCAGCGCGAAATCCGCGCCCAACTACTCACCATCCGAGTCCACCATGGCCTCCTCTGTCTTATCCGCGTCATCACCGTCTTCATCTGCAATCGCCGCGTTGTCGACATCTTCCATGTCCACGTCATCCAGCATGGCAGTGTCGCCATTTGCGTCCTTGTCATCGTCCCTGGACGCATTGCCGTTGACCTTAGCATCAGCATCTTCGGCGGCAAGGAGGTCTGCCCCATCAATCAAATTCTCGCCGTTGCCATTCTCGTTGGCCGTGGGTGGCTTGGGCTTCTTGGTTGTGGGAATCACGCCAAGCTCGTCTTCGTGCCCTCGCCAACGAGCCAGACGGCGCGTCGATCGTCGAATGGAGGCGGCATACGAGCTCACCTCCTCGCCATAGTCGTCCTTGTCGGTGGCCAACAGGCAGAGCCCGCCTATGCCCCTTTCTCTAAAGGCATTGCTGCCTTTATCACCATTGACGGGCAAGTTGCGTGGAGTATGGCCCTCGCCATCGCTATCCTCGAAAGGATCAGCCTGGGCTTGCAAACGCCGGTATGTTCTCACAATGGCACCCTCTTGTCGCCGGACCTTTCTGCTTTTGTGATGATGTTTTCGAAGGCCACGGTCAAGAATGTACTCTACTCTTTGGCTTCGATTTCGCTCAACGGCAAGCTGATGTGCTGTCGGCGGACGAGGTTTTCTGGCGACAACGCCACTCTCGTTTCCGTGGCGAGCAGGCGAGGAACCTTCGAAAATCTGATACTTGAGAGGAACCGTTCGACGTCCATTCATAACTGCAATCGTCCGGGCTAGTGCTCTTGGAGGAGGTGTTGATCGCGTACTCTCAATGTCAGACTCATGCTTAGAAGGTCTGATTCGGGGCAAAATCGCAGGGCCATCATCTGCCATGGATGGTCGAGCTTTGCCACGCTTCTCTCGCTCTGTTAGGAATTGATGATCCATTTCCAAGATTGTGGCACGGATTTTCTGTTTCTCGTGACCAAACTCAATCTCGACAGCTGGGTCAACATTCTCTGCGGCTTCCTGCTCCTCGGTCATTTCTTCGAGCTTAGGGACTCCTTGGTTGGCAACATCGAGACCGTAATCTACGCCAGGGCCGAAAGGATTCTCCTCACATCCCTCCTCCGTAAAATCAGATTCGAGGTAGAACCACATTAGCCACAAAAAGGCCTTTGCTCTCGACATGCTGGTGTATTGGGTTTTCATAATGACGTCGTGAAATTCGCGATGGAGCGGGAAATGCAATTCTGCGACTTTTTGCGCCGAGTTGCACATAACAAAAATGAGGTTGACGGGATTGGTGCGAGGAATCCCACGCTGCTTAATCTTGTCCAAAGAGTTCGGTTCGTCGCGATCCTCCGCGCCGCCCTTCAGGATGGACTTTAGACGCGGGGCGTCTTGCAGCTGCTTGTAGGCGTGAGGATCTTGCTGCGCTTGGAGAGAAGGAATGGCGTGATATGTCCGCAGCTGCGCTCGCATTTCAGGAAAGACTATGGATTCATGGGTTAGTTTGTTGGAGCGCTCAAGATATTTAATGCAACTGAATAGACGAATGCATAGGTGTATGGATGGAGTATGAGTAGATAATCTGTCGGTTAGGGGAGGTACTCACAGTTGAGAGTCGTGTTCATGCGGCCCATGTTAACCAGCAAACAGACCATTGCCATGCCCTTGGCAGCTTCTCGGTCATTCATCAATTTGTCCCTCAGCACTTTGCTCGTCTTGGAACTGCGCGCCATGGTGTCGATGTACAAGTCGGCAAAGCATTGCTTCTCCAGTTCAGTGTCGTACGAGTTGGTGAAGACCTTTTGTTCATTGTCAAAGACGGCCCTCAAGAAGTCGTACTGGATATCCTTGCGCCACAGAGGCTCTCCATCCTCCTTCTTCAAATGCCGGATTTTGCCAATCTGAGGCTGCGCGTCCTTGTCCTTGTCCTTGTCTTTTCCTTTACCCTTGCTCCTAGAGGGCTTCTCAGCGGCCTCGGAAGGGGTTGCGATGATGGTGTCTTCATCGTCGACTTCGGCGCGCGAAGCAAACGACTTGGTTTCTGGGGCAGGAGAGCTCCGGTGCTCTACATCTGACGCGGCGTCCGCTGAGCTGGGCGAGGCGGCCATGGCGCGAGCAGTGTGTGGTGATGACGTTGAAGTCGAGGTTTGTTTTGAGGGAGAAGCTAGAGTGCGTCGTTTGTTCGTCGTGCGGTGGACAATGGAATTAACGGCGCATGATTTACGACTCTGGCGCCAGGGGAATTCGGACTTGCACCAAGCAGACAGACAGTGATGCCGATGGCGCTCCGATGGCGATGGCGAGGGTCGTGGCCAAGCTGATGGATAGGGATGATGATGATGCGAGGGTGATGGTGATGTGGGAAAAGAATTGATGACAACGGACGGGCTGGGAGTTTCCACAAGACCAGGGAAATGGGGACAAGCTACCGGTACATTTCTCGCGGGCAAGAAAAGCTGAGGTCAAGCACGAGGCGCACGTACGCGCATTGCCAATAAGGCTAGCAGCAAAAAGCCAATTCGCCCTGCGATGACCTTGCCTCGCCCTAGCTGCGGGTTTTGAGCGACGACGGGTACTTGTCGCGGGCGTGCGCACAGGTACCGGCGTGCCCAGAGTCAACCGGCGCGGTACCTTGCAGCCAGGTACCGGCCGTCCTCTTCATCTGCCTATCGTCAAGTGCCCTCCAAGTTCGAGCTTTCAGTGAGAAGCGCGCTGGGCGATGCCGCTATGGGAATTTCAATGGGCCTTGACTGCAGCCGGCCACCCACTGAAGGGCCCTTGTAAATGGGCGGGCCCGTGCGCCCACAGTACCGTTGCCGGCTCACCTCTCCAGTGCCTTTGCATCACCCCTGCACAGCCAATCTTCCCAGTTGCTCTCACGACGTTCAAGTTACTATGCAAACATAAACAACACCGGACATCACAAGCTCGAGGCCGCCCTGGCCACTGTTCCCTCCCCTCCTCTGGCTGTACTAACGAATCTAGTGAATCTGCGCGAGGCTCAGCCTCTCTTCGGCAACTTGCGACGGTCTTTGTATGTCCAACACGTCCTCTAACTCTGGCTCTGATTTTTTTTTCTGCCCTTGTTTGCTTGCGCCTAGTCTCGTGAAGTTGGCCTAGCTTACCAACGCCCGCATCAGGAAAACTGAATAGACACACCCATAGTGTTTCACCGCCGACCGGTTACCGTTCTATCCCCCACAGATCGTTTCTCTGTGTCCCCTAGGCTCGCAATTCCTCACAATGTCGAGCTTGGCCAGGGCGACCACGCCCGTGAAGCAGCAAGTTACGGCGGCCACAGCTGCCGACAGCCCAGGCACGTGGAGGCACCCTCGACTTGACGAAATCACCAGACGTCGCGATGCTACCAACTTCTCCGAGAAGAACGTGCGGCGGATTGCCTACAACATTGTCGCCTTGCTGGCTATGTGGTCTCTTCAGCTGCTAGCCAAGTTCAAGCTGGACGCGCAAATGTGAGAGAAAACAAGAGAGACGACGGCTGGGATTTCAGCGCATGAAAGTGCATTTTCTAACACCAAATCGACGATTTAGGTTGCCCAAGCCATTCCGATTATACCTCGGATGGGCATGGTTTCTCGCCCAGCTCCTCCCCTTCATCCAGATTGGCATGGCATGTCTGCCGCTCATTCGGCCGAAAGACGAGCTCTCCGATATCCCGTTGACGGCTACCCAGCGAAAATTGCTGGGACTCGATCCGTCTGTGGTCGCACCTACGCCCGAGGCAAAGTTCAGCACGCCTCCGCGATATTCACGAACACCATCCATTGCGGGCTCAGTGGGAAGTAGAGCTAGCTATCCTGGCTCTCCTCTGGATGGTCGAGGAGGCGACATCTCCAGACCTCTTCCTCCGAGCTTTGCTGGCGCACTCTCCCAATTCTCCCCCATTGGGAGCCCTCTCTCCCAGGGCGTTAACGGCATGAATAATAGAAGGACATCCTTTGGATCGCCGAGCTCCTTTGGCGCGAGCACCTCCTCTAACATCTTCTCTGACCCTACCTCACCAAGCCCAGCGGGAGGCAAGAGGACGAGCATTGGACTTAATAATAAATGGTTATACGAGAAGGGAAGAAGGCCATCGGGTAGCACCTGGGCTCACTGATACGCAAGGAATTAACATGGACGTTGGGGGACTTTTTATACAACTGGAAACTTTTCCAAGGGAAACTTGGTACTATTTCGTAGCTCGAGGCTGGAGTATAAAACCAGAAGGCGAGTGCCGGGGGTTTTCACTCTGGGTTGGCACATCACAGGCAACAATGTAATATAGAACGGCCGTCTTTATGATAAACGTACGTAGCAATATGCTAGTTAAGCAGTGTCTTTTTGGGTACACGACCTCGTAGGCCATTCTGCCAATTCCCGAAGCTGGTTGATGTTGCTTGACTCAGTACCTGTTGGTAAAACTGAGAGCCGGTCCACTTTATGCTCCATTTCTTTCTAGAAGTGCAAAGACCAACTCCCCCGCTACTAACTTGAGAAAACAGAAAAGAAGCTGCATTGAGATGTCTGCAAGCAAAAAGCAAAACAAGAAGTGAAGCAGACTGCGTAAAGGCAAAAAGAGATGCGCGAACCGGGACTCGAACCCGGGTCGCATGCTTGGGAAGCATGCATGCTAACCGCTACACTATTCGCGCTGTGATGATGTAATAGGTTTGGAGTTCGATGCCATAGTTCAGGCTTATAGAGGAAAGAAACTGGAGCTACAGTAGGTTTGGTTGCAAAATCCCACCTAAGCCTGCTGCTACCCCTCCATCCTCTCTATCCATCATAGCTCCCAGAACACGAACACTCTCCTTCTCCTAAACCACAACGAAAAACCTTGGCCACACTTTCACCTCGGCTTCTAGGAAAAGAAAGACACACGCACTCTCTCTACAGCTGAGCTTTCGAGCACCGCCTCCGCCTCCCGCCATGGCCAGCAAAGTCGAACGCATCGTCGCCCGGCTGCAGGAAAAGATCGCCGAGGGCGACTTTTACGAAGCGCAGCAGCAGACGCGAGTCGCCGCCTCGCGCTACATCAAGACGCAGAACTGGCCCGCGGCAATCGACATCCTCTACAGCGTCGCGCAGTCACTGCTCAAGGCGGCGCAGGGCGGCAGTGGCGGCGACTTGTGTGTCATGATGGTGGACGTGTATAAGCAGGCCGAGCTGAAGCCGGATGCGACGAGCAAGGGGAGACTGCTGACGTGTCTGCGGCTGTTTGATCCGGAAGAGCCCACAAGAAAGAAGTTTATTACTGAGAGCATGGGGTGAGTAAAAAAGTTCTTGGGGAGGCTTGCCGTATATGTGTTGTGCTGGGCTGGTGGTCTTATGTTACTTTATAAGATGGCTGACAGCTATGGCCTGGCATTAGATGGTCTTCCAAGTACGGCGAGTACCCTGCGGGCGATCCCGAGCTGCACCATGTTGCTGGCTCACTATACGCTGAAGAGCACGAGACGTACGAGGCCGAACGACACCTGATACTGGGCACCAAGGACTCGCCAGAAGTGCTCTTCAACATGGAGTATGCTTGGTACAGAGAAGGAGACGCCCACATGGCACCGCACTTTGCGGCGCGCGCTGTCCTCCCCTATCTCCTCGTCGGCAACGTCCGCGCCGCCACCACCAGCTATCGACTCTTCGCCAGCGCCCTCACAAACGACAACCCGACCCTCGGTGTCCAAGACGTTTCTAGCGCCACCTCCGACGTTCGCATCTTCCCTAGCCTCCCGCTGCTCAACTTCTTGGGCCTGCTGCTCCTGGCCATCCAGCGAGGGGCTCCCGAAGTCTACAAGGGTCTGGTGTCCAAGTATGCGACGCAGATTGACGAGGCCGAGGCGTGGGCGGAGCCTCTGGAGATGATTGGCGAGATGTACTTTGGCATACAGAAGCCGCGACAGAGCAACCCCCTGATGGACATGATGAGCGGACTGTTTGGCGGAGGTGGTGCCGCGCCGCCGCAACAGACACGGCGGCCGGGGCTGCGTGGAGCAGACGCTCCTGCTGCTGAAGGGCTAGACTAAGAAGCAAATTTCTTCTTCTTGATCACCATCTTCTTCCCATATCTTGCTTGTATCGGCAGCGACGAAATAGAATCATTCATGTATCATAGTCATAACGGCGGGATGGATAGAAAAGGAGCAAAATTAAACGCTGATCGTTCGTCGTCGTTCATGATATGCGCGGCTGTTCTTCTGGCTCGAACATCCAGTTGTCTTCGGCCAATGCGCTGACCTTGCTCCTGTTGCTCTCGCGGACCGCCTCGAAAAGGGCTGAATTCAATCCCATAGAGTCAGCCAACAAACTTCATCCTACAAGTGCGAATGCGATTCAACTCACCGTCTGGTTGATCGGCCATGGAGCTGTGGCTGATTTGGTAATGGCGAATGGCCTCTGCCAAGCGCTGCTTTTCTCCTAGACGAAAACAAGCACGTACTTAGTTAGTAAAAGCTCCTACCAGCATAGATAGATAAAAGAAACCCATTAACGCAGACAACAAAGAAAGCAATTGGGGCTCCTCACTCTCGTTCTCCTGCTGATACTCCAACGCCTGCAACTCCTCCTCGTCGTCCACCACCGGCGTGGGAGGGTTCCCAATCTCAACCTCGCCGTGCTGATCGCGCACAACCAGCTCCGCCGCCGCCTCGGACTGCTGCTGCTGCTGCTGCTGCTGCTGCTGCGTCTCGCCGTCCTGGCGCACGACGCCCTCGGGATCGGCCGACGTAGCGGCGTTGGGCCGCCTGATGAAGTGGCTCCGGAAGAGGCTCGTCTTGCTGCCGTTGGCGCTGTTGCTGCTGCTCGCGGCGGCCAGGCCGGAACTTCTGGTCGTGCGCGAGGATCCGGCGCTGCGGGTTCGCTCGTTCATGGCTTTTTGTTTTTATATCTTGGAAAGCGGAAGTGGGAATCGGATGGAAGTGTAGTATGGATGATGACGGTACGGATGATGTGCTATATAGCGTCGTTGAAATAAAATAAAAGGCAATGGTAACGGAATATGCGCCAATCTGTAGTATGCAGTGTCAAAGGAGAATGCAAGGGTATTTCTTTGTTTATGTTTGTTGTTTACTGAAGAAGATTGGATGGATGGCTATCGATGGACCAAAAAAAGTTATTGGTGGATAGCGCTAGCAGTGACAGCTCTCTGTGATTTGTACTCCATGCTACTGGCCTATGTTGGCCCTGCTTTGATAACTTCAACTGCAATGCCGCCTCCCTGCAGTGCTTTTTGTGGGTTCATTTCTAAAGATTCTGGAAACTGAATATTTATAAAAGGCTGAATTCTGCTTGGTTTCTGAAGGGAGAGTAACCTTCAACATGCTCAGCTACAAACACCAATACATTGCCAATTGCTTGGCCGTACAATATGAAACATGGCCCGAGTTCAAATTCATACAGCAAACTGATCGTTTCGATTCGTACAAGAAACAAAGGCTTAAATCATCACCAGCTGCGCCTTGTCAAAGTCTCTGCGTATGCGCGCGCGCGTGTGCCAAAAGGGAAATAAAAACAAGAAATCCAGACTCTTCCCGAGAGCCCCAAGTTACGCCCGTAATCCAAAGACATTCGCCGACACTTGCTCCTCACTTGCTCCCCTCTTTTGCGCGCAGTACAAGGTCCAGTCAGTTAAAGCGAGAGGTTGTAGGTAAACTCGTCCTCCATGTTCTGGCTGATCCACAAGACGACAGAGCTAAAGGCGCGATACAAGGTTAACTGATGCATCTCGTTCTTGCGCTGGGTTGACCACCAGCTGCCGAATAGATTGTACATACCTGCAGCCCACGAGGGCGTTGCTGACAAGGTTCTCAATTCCCATGCTAAGGGCCGGCATGCCGACTCCAGGAACAACAAATTTCAGAACAAAGACGGTGACACCTCCGGCCATGCCGCCGGCGAGGGCCGCAAAGCCCAAGAACAAGACCACGCGCGCCTTCCATGCGACACCAGATCCACTATAGCTGAAAGAGTCGGCGCTGAGGCGTTGTTTTTCGACCGAGTTGATGATGAGCATGCCCAGGCTGGAGAAGATGAGCGGCAGCCAGTCGACGAATTTCACGTGGACATTGGAGCCGTTCTTGGCTGACTTGGACCAGACGGCGGAGTCGAGCATGACATAGAAGGCGAGGGAGAACTGTGAATGCATACGTCAGCCAGCAGCTTCTCGGGAAGTCGTGGACCAGTCGACAAAGGCCCGGAGAAGTTTCTCTCGCCGATCAAAAGATAATGAGGTGCCGATTCTCGGCAGGATGGAAATGAACTCACCAGAGCTCCGGCACCGTAGACGCCAGCGTTCCGGGCCCAGATACTGTTCAACCACTCGGGCTTCCTAAACTTCCAGAGGCGCTCTTCCTCCATGTTGTCGAAGTCGAGGTTCGGAGAGTCGGGGGAAAAATACAGAAGAGAGAAGAGATTAAGCGGCGGAGATCAAAGGCGCTGAATGGAGAAAAGGCTGGCGATGAAGATGCGGCGGTCGACGAGAAGATGGATTGATTGTAGGTTGGAGAGGCTTTAGTCGGCTTGGTGATGACGCTCTGCTGAAAGGCTGGGATTTGGCGGTAGCGCCAGTCCAGCGGCTGAGCCAACGTCAGAGTCACGTGCGCCGGGCTGCTAGGCGATGAAACATGTTTGCATTGTACCATCCAGATTGGATTTACGTTTACGGCACTTGATTGAATGTAGATGGGGCAATTAGAGTCAACGGAATAAGATTGTATTCCTATCTGAAAAAAAAAAAAAAAAGCCCAAAATAACCACAAGCCACCAACAAACTACTTCGCAGTGCCTTTTCCATCATGACCATTACTATTGTAATAGTAATTAAATGTGCATTTGGAATGGACTTGTTTCAGGAAAGAAGCATCTCATTGTGGAGATGGCTATATGGGCAAGCGGAGGTCAGAAAAAGCGAGACCGCAAAATGAATAAGTACATACATTCAGCAATATGTGCACCTAATTTACATTTACTCACTGAGTAGTGCTGGCAGGGGAACGCCTGTTCTACCAGCACCTAGACTTTATAATATAACTTAGTAGTTACTAGAAAAATGTAGATTTAGTAGCAGTTACTAGAAAAATATAGATTTAGTAGTAGTTAATAGGGACATATAGATAGTAGTAATTTCTTTTATAGGCGTGTGATTTAACTCGCTGGTGCTCGAAATCTTCTCGGTCGCGCTTTTTCTGTCCTCCACTTGCCACCTGCCCTTCTGGTCCATCAGCATCTTGACTGACTGACACATTGGCAGTGTATTGCATACCGCCACGCTGCTAGCAATACGAGGCGCTCCATCTGTATCGAGAACCTGCAAGGCACCCCAAATGCTAGGCTAAAAGAAGTATCTCATTGTGGAGATGGCTATACGGGATTCCGTGCAAGGTCAAGTGAGGTTTTGCGACGTTGAAATCCGCATTCAATGGACTGCAGTACAGTAGTCTCTTTTTATGCGCAACCCGCATCTCCATGCACTAATAATAGCCCATCAAATTGTTAAAGAGAGACTGCATCAATACCAAGGAATTCAATTTTTTTTTTTTTTTTTTTTTTGGAGCCAATATTCGTCGTCAGATTCCAACGCTGAGAAATAAAAAAGCTTCCATCCCGTCCAGATCCAGAGCCGGGCAGTCTGTCTCCCCAAAATGCGCACTGTAAGGCCACCTGCCATCACGCCGATACGAGCTTTTCTCCAGCGCGCAGAGGGGCCGCGCTCAGCCACTCCCGCCCTGTAACCTGCCGCCATTGGCGCTGCATTCCAGAGCCCGTACAGTGTGTCCAGGCCGCTGACGCCCGTAGCCCGCCACTAATTGCCGGCCTACAGCGACAAAGTGAGCAGCTCAACGCCAGCTTGTTGGTTGCCCTGGCTAAAAGGAGGTCAAGTGAAGCGCAAAACACGCGCAGCCTCTTTGTATTGGATCCGTGCCGTCTTTTCCCTCCCCATCACATCAACCCTCGTCAGCAAACGCTTCGATCCGTCAACTCTGCCCGGGTTTGTTCGGCGTTGCGTCTCCGGTCGCTTCGAATCGCTTCACTTCGCATCGAATTGTGTTTTCTCCCGCGACGTTCGTTACGGCCAACCCATTGCCGGTCTCGTTTCAGCCTCCATTCGCTGTTGCATGCATCCTTGACGCTTTCGTCTTGTTTCCGTCCAAACGCCAAAAGCGACATACGAGTACAGCCTCCTCGCCAACGATCCGATTTTGTTTACCCTCGTTTTGACCGTGTTTCATAAAGAGCAGCGCTCAAACTCGACGGCTCGCATTGCGCCTCAATACATTTCGTTTGCCCTAGGATACAGCATTACGTCTCTGTAAACATGCGGGCTTCCAACTTCCTGTCGACTCTGGCTGTTGCCGTCCTGGCCTCTCCGGCCCTGGCCCAGAACAACAACAACAAGCAAAGTTCTTCCTCGTCCAGCGGCGGCGGTGATTCAGGCCCGACTGGCCTCCCGACGCTGACAAAACCCGGAGGAAACGTCCCGACATATCCTCCCCCAACCGTGCCGCCGACCAAGAATGCGCCCTTCATGCAGCACTCGAGTGCGCCGGATGGAACCGTCTTCATCGCCGTTGGCGCCATCCTCGGCGCTTTCCTCATCGGCGTCTTGCTTTGGCGCATCATCGTCAGCTTCCTCCTGCACCGCTCTGTTCGCCGTGCCGCCTTGGCCCAGCACGAGGCCAACAACAAGACCGGCTTCCCGGCACCTCCCGCGCCTTTCTACAAGTATTCCGACCACGCTTCGCCTGCTCCTCCTCCTGCCGGCAGTGGTCGCGGCGTTCGTCGTACCAACCGAAACACCATGACGCCGTCTGCCGCCCCCAGCCAGTCCAACCTGTTCTTCTCGCCTACCGCTGCCGGATCCAATGTTCCGGGCGGTCGCGGCTCGACCTTTTTGCCTTCTGGGTTCTATGCTGCTGGAAACTCATCGCCTGGTGGACAGCAAGGTCCTTCCATCAGCTTGACGAATCTGCGACCCGACTCGATGAGCCACCCCAACGGCTCCAGGAACTCGCTCATGGGCCCATCGCCCCCGGACTCTCCTCACTTCACGCCCCGAAGAGACATGAGCAGCAGCTCCGTGAACCTGAACACTCGCCAGCCGGGCCAGCGAGCCCCGAGCGCCTACCTCGAAGACTTGCTTGCCGACGAGCCTGGAAGCCTTCCTCCGCCACAGATGCCTCCGAACTCTGGTCCAAGAGGCAGCGGCAGTCCTCGACACCGATATTAATCGCCCTTGTCTGGAGTTTCTATTTTTCTTATTTCGGCGCATTTCTAACTAATACTTTTGCTACCAACAGTATACGCAAAGTGTTTGGGTCTTTGATATCAAGTATGAAAAAGACTGGGGATTCATGGCGTCAATGATGAACAAGTGTATGATGTTTTTATTTATTTATTTATTTTATCTGACTCTTTTTCGGTTAGGCCTTTGGGGAAGAAGATTTGTGTAAAGCAGGCTGGGAGGGGGCTTGAATTTTTATTTTTCTTCCGTCAGCAGCTTAGATGGGAAGACTGTGCGGCTTTGTGAACAACTTTGTAGCATTGTTTTTTTTTTTGGAGCGCCATCTTTTTATTCGAGTATATAGCTTGTTATTGTCTTAAACGTCAACTGCAATACTTTAATACATGCCGTAGTGGGCTGATGAATATGTTTATTCTGCATGAGTCCTGTGTTTGTCCTAGTGAAGTGATCTACGTCTGTCTAGGGATTGAACAAGTAGATGCTGCTAGAGATGATCTTAATTCACAAGAGGAAGAGGATTGTGAGGTGTGTATGGATAATTGATTAATTTCTATTTTATGAGGTGTGCCTTTCACCATCCTCCCATCATCATGCATAGGTAGTACCACCTTTATAACCTTTGCCTCCCCCGTCTATTAAACATAAAGAAGCACACATTAATTTCATCAAAACATAAATTAACCATGACGTAAAACTTTTAGAATTGCTCTAAATGAGCGCTCTCCATTTCATGAACCCCAGACGGAGAAGTAGAAGAAGAAAACAGGTTCAGTGAAAATAAGGGGTTTCGTGTGGGGGGTATCATCATATCTTTCATGAGCTGGTGGCAGCGGCAGCGGCAGTAGCAGCATCCAACTGATCCAGCTCCAGCTTGGCGCTCTCAATGTCCTCTACGCGAATGCCGCTTCTGTCGCACATGCTCCTGAAGATGCCGCCCTCCATCTTCCACAGGTCTAGAGGAGAGGCCAGCTCGGCGATTTGACCGGCGTCCATGACGCAGATGCGGTCGTAGCCGATGATGGTGCGCAGACGATGAGCGATGCAGAGGAGCGTCTTGCCCTTGAAACCGGTAGCCATGGTGCGTTGAATCTTGTCATCTGTCTCCATGTCGACGCTAGACGTAGCCTCATCGCAGACAATGATTTGGGAGCCGCGGACGAGTGCTCGCGCAAGGGCCATGAGCTGGCGCTGACCGAGCGAGAAGTTGAGACCGTCTTCCTCGACGACACTGTCGAGATGGATGCGCGAGGGGTCGGTCTTGCGGTCTTCCATATTGGCGTCCGCGGGGACGAGATCGGCCTGGCGAAGAGCAGACCAGAGCTCCAGGTCAGTGTGCTCGTGGAAGGGGTCAAGGTTGCTGCGGACAGTGCCCTGGAAGAGCGTCGGGTCCTGAGGGATAATGGCAAGACGGGAACGTAGATCAAACAAGCCAATAGTAGCGATGTTAATACCATCGATGGAGATGGAGCCTCTGGAGATTTCGACCAGACGGAACAGAGTGCTCATAATGGAACTCTTTCCGGCACCGGTACGGCCGACGATACCAATGCGCTCTCCGCCCTTGATGTGGATGGACAGGCCCTTGAGCACAAGAGGCAGATTCTCTCGGTAACGCATCTCGACATTGTCAAAGACAATCTCTCCCTTTTCAGGCCAAGATTCGCGAACATCGACGGTGTGGAGGGGAGCCTCCTCTTCAAGCTCGTTACCATAGTAGCGGAGACGCTCGACAGCGTTCATGCCGTTCTCGACTTCAGCCAACTGGCGGATGGAGAACTGTAGCATCTGTACAATAGACAGAATGTAACTGAGAACCAGACCACCAATGGAAGGGTTGACGCTAAATCGCGATGTGACGACAAGGATTCCGACGGTAAACACGAGCAGGTTACCAATCAGATCCAACCGGAGTGACAGCCACCGCTGATTAGAATAGGTCAGGAAGTAAGCACCATTCATCTCATCAATCGAGTCACGAAGATCCTTAATAAATCGGGACTTGAGCCCGTAAGCACGGATCGAAGCCACACCCGTAAGGCCCTCACCAAACTTGGCAAAGACTGTCGATCGAAGGACCGATTCGAAACGCTTAACCTCTCGGGCCGACGCACGGTAGTACGACGCGGCTCCAATGAACAAGAAGTACAAGGGCACAAGGGCAATAGCAAAATAGTGGAAGTAGGCAATGATCAGGGCAAACACGGCAGTACACATGCAGAGCGTGAAGAAGTACATTCTGATGGCATCCGTCAAGTTGTTGTCCATGACATCGACATCACGGGAGAAACGGTTCGTGATGCGGCCCAGCGGCGTGGTATCGAAGAAGGACATGGGAGCACGCAGGACTCGGAACATTGCCTCTCGGAGCATGACCTTACTGGAGTTGGTACCCAGGATAGACAGCATGACGGAGAAGAGGAACATGAGCATAGCTTGGAGGGCACCGAGAGCGGCGTAGATGCCGATGTATTGACCCATTGACAGCCCAAACTTGTCCGAGGTCCAGTACGAGAGCCACAAGCTGGTCATGATGTTGGCACCTTGAGAGAGGACAAGGACAAAGATGACCAATGGAGCGTTGAACAGGGTACCGGAGGCGCGGACGTATGCGCCATACACAGACCAAGGCACACTAGCTTGAGCCTTTTCTTCCTGTTGCATGAGCGCTGCGCCCTTCTTGTTCTTCTTGTTCTTGCGGGCTTCGGCAGTCTCAGTCAGCGTGAGCTGCTTGAGCTTGTCTTCGTCATCTTCATCTTCATCCTCCTCCTTCTTCTCAACGGCAGTCGTCTCCATCAGGTCTTGGAAGCCCTTGTGATCCCGCATCAGATTCTCAAAAGTATCGACGGCCTGAATCTTACCACCGTCCATCCAGACGATCCTGTCGCAACGAGAAAGAACCCACAGTTGATGGGTGGCGAGGATACGGCACTTGTCCTTGAGGAGACCCAAGATGGCATTATCAAAGATGTGACGACCAACGTGAGCATCAACGGCACTGAGGGGGTCATCCATGAGAACAATGTCGGCGTCGAAATAGATGGCGCGAGCAATGTTAAGACGCTGCTTCTGACCACCAGAGATTGTGATACCACGTTCACCAATTTCAGTCATGTCGCCATTGGGAAGCATGTCGAGATCAGGTTGAAGAGCACATCTATCAAAAGAAACAGTTAGCCTTCTAGTAGAGCCATATTGGGGTTCAAGGGGTGAAGTAAACTTACGCTCGAATAACCTCCTTGTACCAGTCCTTATCCATGTCCTTACCAAAGATAATGTTGTTCTGCAATGAGGCGTTCTGAATCCAGGCATATTGAGGACAGAAGGCCCTGGATGCGCCGAAAACCACGTCACCACTTGTCTTGCGCATGTCACCAGCCAAGGCAGCGAGCAAAGAACTCTTGCCACTGCCGACAGTACCAATGACAGCAATCAGTTCGTTTCGGCCAGCCTGTAGATTTAGATCTTGCAACTTAAAGGGCTCGCGCTCTTCCACCAGCGTGCTAGAGTCATCGCCAGATGCAGCTTGGGCAGTCTCCTTGGGAACCTCTGGTTTCTTGGCGTGCTTCTTATCCTTACCGGCAGGACCCTTCTCGGCCTCCTTGGTTGGGGTTCTCTCCCAAGTAAAGGAGGCGTCGATGAGTTCAATTGCATGCTCTCCCTCAGGCTTGAGGGTAACGTCCTCTTCCTGCTCTTCTTCAAGAAGGAATTGCTCAATTCGCTGAAGAGAGGACCAAGCATCAATCACTTGGCCAAGGACAAGAGGCAACAAGTTGAGAGGGATTCGAAGACCGTTGAACAAGGCCAGCGAAGAGAAGATTTCGGCTGGCGCCAAGCCGTGGTTGGTTAGGGAATAGGTGATGAAGGACAGCATCGAGGCAAAGATGGGCATGGACATGCTGACAGCATTGATGGCATTGCGGATGGCGAGCAGGATCTGGATGGAGTAGATTTCTTTGGAGCGAATCTCGGCGAGGCGGTCGATAAAGGCCTTCTCCCAGCCAAAGTATTTGACAAATCGTACGGATTGCAGAATTTCCTGGGTAAGAGACACTCTCTGGTCGGTAATCTTGTTGATATCCTTTCGTCGACGAAAGAGGGATTGGATAGCCTTGGTGATGAGAGGAACACCAATGACGAGGAGCCCAAAACCGGCAAGGGCACTGTACGTCAGATTGACTAGCAGCAGAACGAGTGTAATGATGCAGGCGACAGGGGAAGTCCAGGTCATGTGCAAAAGGGCCGAAGCTTGATCAACACGATAGGTATCGACACTCATCAAGTTGGTGATGCGCCCATTGCCCCAGCCCAAACCATCTTGCATTGGAGCTCCCTTCTTTCCCTTCTTCTTTTTGCCATCATCCTTTTCCGTGTCCTTGCCCTTGTCCTTTTCGTCTTGCTCGTTCGTCTCTGGCATTATGGACTCCTTGACACCGCCAGCCCTGGCACGACCCGAGATGACCATAGATTTCTCGTAAATCATGCTAATCAGGACGGCACGACTTTGGCCTCCCATCATCATGCCTCGGTAGATGAAGTGGCTGATACACACACTCTGGATTACCTGCATGACGGTAACGCCAATGGCCAAACCAAGACCGCGTCCGATATGAGGAGCAGGACCGTGGCTGACGTGAGCTATGTAGGCATCGGTTGCAAACTGGATCAGGTAGCGGAGGATAAACGGGGACAGGACCTGCATGATGGTTGCGATGAGCGAACAAAAACCGCCGAGCCAGAATTCGAATTTGAAGCTTTCGTGTAAAGCACCAAGCAAAGGTCGTTTTTGTCCATTTTGAACTCGTCTCTTGAAGGCCTCTTTCACTTTGAGTGTCATTGGCTCAGCCGCTCTGTCTGGATTGACGATCCAGATGTCTTGCTTATCCAGCTGGCGCTTATATCCTGTCTGTGAAACAATAAGTTAGCTAATGCATGTCTCATCCGCCACGTGGATAAGGATCCCAATTTGGGCCAAAAACTCACTGTCATGAGAGGGTTCATCCAATAAAAGGTGAGTCTGCTAAAGAAGCCAGCCTGGTACTCTCGAGAGACTATCCGCTCCTTGGGAATCTCTGGTATACCGCCCCAGCGCATGGGGTTGAGCTTCTTGTACCAGGGCTTCGCCGCATATTCTGCAGCAGCATTCACGACTACACTGGCATCGGTAGCATGGCTTTTGGTGGTTGCCAGGGGCTCCTTGGGTGCATCATCTTCCTGGTCGGACCTGGACTCAACTCGTCCAATTTCATCGTCGTGCTTCTCGCTCACGTGGGCAGCTTTTTCACTATCGGAATCAATGCCACGGCTCTCAGACGCGGATTGAATGCTGATCGCGTGGCTCTCTGCAACAGCCTTGGGCGTCTGTATCTCTTTCTCTTCACCAGGGTCTGCCATCTCTATACAGACCTCGGCGTGGTGCCGCGGTCACTTAGACCAGGAGCAGCAGACGTCTTGCCCAGCAAAGCGGGTGGCGCAACGGGTATCTTCTAGTCGACTGTGGAGTCTATCGTGGAGATTGTCTTGGCTTTGCGGTTCTGGATAAACGAGATTTAGTCTCGAACATGAACCCAGATCAGATGCTCTGCCTCAGAATGGTATTACTGCAGCTATAAGGAAGCAACAAAGAGCTACCCGGATCAGATACGGCACGACAGAGGCGACATAGCCAACAAGGACGACTTGAGATGAGTCGGCGCGCAAACAGCGAGCTCAACTGGGGCAGCAAACGCCTTATAAACGAGCGGAGCGACAGCCCGCCATCCATGCATGGCTAAAGTGGATATAGACAACCTCCTCCGGAGTAGTTCCCGTTTGTAAAACTTCAACAGACAGGGTTAAACAAAAGCATGGAAGCAAGCCCTTCTGGGTCCCCGATCCACATTAGATTGGTTGTCCATCCATCAGAAGGGCAGGGGGCGACACTCGCTGGGACTAGGCAGGCAGGTCGGCGTCAACGAAACCCGATGCGTTCGTACTCGTAGACCAGTTAACAATGCTTGCGTTGGTGGTGCGGTGGCGTCCAGACCTCCAAGTAGCGTAGAGCAAAAGCAGCAGAGCGAAGGAGCAGAGAGAGGCTCTAGCGGACTATTCGAATTGGAGCTTGATCAAAGGCCCTCTATCGGAAGTTCTCCAATTGGCTGCTTCATAACGGCGAATGAATCATACAACGTCTTGTTGTGGAAAACTCATGGGCCAAGACGGGAGAACTCCACCATCGGCGGCGTGGCATGGAGCCGCAAACAGTTTCGCTACCGGCAAGACTTCAGCAATAGGGGCTCGAGATCGATGATCCGCACATACACATACGCTTCACCGTCTAGCAAATCCAGATGACACATGCCGAGATTGATAAGAAATTCTGCATTGACCCCGGGCAGCTGCCGGCGTCCCATCTCCATTGCGATCGTTACAAAATCGTCAACGTCAGTGCGGCGCCGAAGCGGTGCCGCAGTCCAAGAGGCTGCCGGAGATAGCACTCGGAGGTCTCTTGTAAGTTCGCAGAAAAACATGAAAGATATTGTTTCAACCAGTTAAAACAATGGCGGGTTTCGTGGCTGCTCGTATACCGGAGTCCGTACCCGCCCGCCTCTTGACTTAGCGCTCCTGAGCTCTCCGAAAGCGTCCATAGTTGGACGCCAGCTGGCACTGCGGTTTGTCAGCAGACGATGAATCCACTTCATCGGCACGGAGTTCATTAAGTCTGCCGATCTCCTGATGGTCCCTTTGTAGGCTGGACTAAGCAATTATCAATTGCTCGCCATTATTTCCCGGCTAAGTAGGTTTGGGAGTTGACCTCTGCCCGACTAATCAAGGTTTTGCCGCGCGCGGATTGGGTCAGCACTCAAGCGGGACGCAAAAAGGCGGGACTACGACAGAAATACCTTGTAGTTTTGTGCCGTGTAATTGTAATCAAGCAGCTGAAGGACTAGGAGAAAGGTTATTATTGTATCAAGTAATTACTTTGTATGGAGTAGAACCAGTAGCCATAGGGAGAGGGGGAGGCAAGGAATCATTGGCTTACCGGACACTTTGCAATCCCGCTTACATTGTTCAATCCACCTGGTACCCGAAGAAGAGCTGTAATGGTGGGTTCTCTCTGCAAGCTGACAGGCACTGTGAGTGTGAGTGAGCTTCATGGGTTTTGCGATTCCCTGCCGTTGCCGGAAGCTTCGCACGGCTAGAAATGAAGCGGAATCAGCAGATTGTTGACTTTGCGCCGGTATTGAAGAAAAGCTCCAATTCAATCCGTATAATATACTCGTGCATATTGAAAAGTGCAAGTCTGGAGTTTCGTGATATTTTGTGATACCTCGCAGCCCTGTAAGAAAAGGAACAGGGGCTCCATACCAAAAGGCACAATTCTTTCCGTTTGCCTCGCCATTTGTTGCTCCGCTTTCCCGCTGCCTTTGAGCCCACTCGGGTCCGAGTGCGGATGAAGAGGCGGAAGAATGTCACCGAGATGGAGCTAGCGGGTTGGCGGGCAACTTCAAATGCACGTGACTCTTATCGCGATAAGACTTTTCCTGGAGTGAATGGTGATTTTTTGATAGAGCATCGTCGCTGAGCTTCATAGAACGCCTGCTGAGCTTCCGATGGCGACCGACAGCATCCCTACTCTCGCCATACCAGGCACAATCCTGGGCCCAGCTAGCAAGTATGCTCCGGGCCCGGGCACGCATATTTACGAGGGCAGCATTGTTTCCTCGCTGCTAGGCAACGTTGCCGTCACAGGACCGGCCAAGGCTCCAGGCCCGGCCAAGCGATTGAACAAGATTACGGCTCCTTCTGTGGAAGAGCTAGCGACCATATCTGTCGTTAGACGCGGCCGCAAGCGAGAGGTGCTACCAGATGTCGGCAACATTGTATTGGCGCGCGTGGTGCGTCTCATGCCTAAGCAGGCCATTGTAGTCATCCAACAAGTTGGCGAGACGGTTCTGCAGACAGAGTGGCAGGGCGTGATACGGGTACAAGATGTGAGGGCGACAGAACAGGACAAAGTCAAGATTCACGAATCATTCAAACCTGGCGACATTGTTCGGGCCCAAGTGGTAAGACCATATCCGTTCGGAGTGTATTGATGTTGATGGGAGACTAACGCCACGATCAGATTTCCTTGGGAGACCAGGCCAACTATTACCTCTCAACGGCATCAAATGAACTTGGTGTCATTATGGCCACGAGCGATATTGGAAATGACATGGTTCCTATTAGCTGGAAGGAGTTCAAGGATCCCGAAACAGGAGTGAGCGAACCACGAAAGGTGGCCAAGCCAAGCTGAAGATAATGCTGCGAAACGTTGAAACTCAATCGCCGCCCTTCTATGAAGAAAGACATTTTGGACTGCAAATAATATCAACAACACTAGGTCCGGTTACCTAGCTAGGCACTTGGGCTCTCCGCATTGACATGTATGCGCTCATGCATGCACATGGCCGCGTAGGGCCGGAGCAAGGATTCAGGTTGGGATGAATTGGCCAGGGCGCAGAACAGCATCCAAGTACGCCAACGGGCCACTGCTTGAACTCCGGATGCCGAAATAGTGAAATAGGACGCAGCCAAACGAGGCGATGAATAACGGCGGCGCATGTGCTGCTATATAATGCACGGATATGTAGACAGCCGAAACTGGCTGATATCTAGAATGGGGGCGGGTTCAGGTTCTGGTTAGCGCACTAATTGAAGCTCTATTTTGGGACAGCCCGCTACAGTATAACAGAATGGAGTAGAGCTGTCACTGTGCCTGACTAGAGACGGCCAGCTATGTATGTATGCCCTGAATTGCCGAATATATCCGTCTTCCATTATTGACCCTCAGACATCAAATCCTCTGTGTCGTCTGCAGCTAATTACAGCATCAAAACCGCCCCCTTGGTGTCTTTCATGTAAGGTAGGTACCTAGGTAGTATTAGACTCTTCCGGTAGTCACACAGACCAGCTCTCCATCAATTGATTGCAGCTGAGACGATATAAAGTGCCCTGAAGCAGCGGACCCAGCCGCTGTCAGTTCCCCCCCAGCCCCCCCTGTTTGCAGGGCCTCCCTCCTCCCTTGCGCCCCTGTCCGCATCTCCACCTACACGCGACATTCTTCAAGCCGCCCCGCCACTTTTTGGCTTCTACATACAAACCTGTCTGCTTGGGTGCTTGATGGGCACCAATCCCGCTCTTCATCGTGTGTGTGCCCGGCCATAACTTGTAGCGGCTGCCAGTATATCGACAGGATTCTTGCAAAAGAGCGGTCTGTGAAAAAGAGAAACCTGACCTGACCCGACCCGAGGGAAAGCCTGAACCCTGCTAGACTGCACAAAAAGATCACAAGCAACAGCCAAGCAAGCAAGCATGTCGTCCACCATGGTCTTCACGACGTCGAAAACAACATCGCTCTTCGTCGATCCCAGCCCGTCGTGCTGCCCCAGCTGCGGCTTCGTGATCCCTCCACAGCACGATGAACCTCCGTCAACGCAGCTGCTCGATGCCCAGGCCCGCATCGCCGAGCTCGAAACCCACGTCTTCCAGCTGAACCAAAAGGCCACCGCCGCCGTCGACCGCTGGGCCGAGTACGAGGCCGAGCTGTCCAAGCTGCGGGCCAGGCTCTCCTCGTCGCCCTCACCCGAGTCCGCGACGATGACGACCCAGAGCCCTACCCGCTCGTCCTTCTTCCAGGCCGGCGCCACGAGGATCTCCGCCCTCATGTACTCGCGCCGATCGCAGCCCGCCAGCCCTCCTGCGTCCAACAACAAGCCCTTGCCCCCCGTGACGCCGCCGCCTACCGACTCCAGCAGTCCGTCAAGGACCCCCGGCCGCAGGGAAGAAGATCTGCTCGAGGCCCTCAACAAGGAACAGATGCTGCGGAGGGCTGCGGAGGGTCGGCTCAACGCCACGAACAAGGAGGTTGAGGAGCTCAGCGTGACGCTCTTCGAGCAGGCGAACGAGATGGTGGCCACGGAGCGCCGCGCGAGGGCAGCCCTGGAGCAGCGGATATCCGAGCTAGAAAAGCGAGACGTGGAGAAGAAGCAGCGGTTGGACAAGCTGGAATTGGCCATGAACCGCATCGAAAAGGTCAAGACGCTGCTGCTGGAGGGATACGACGCTGCGGCTCTATCGCTTGCGTCTGAAAAGATTGAATGAATGAAATGAAATGCGAGGAACAAAAGTATTACTGGAACTAATTGGGTTGGGTAGGTCTCATGGGTTGGTAATGGGATATAAGATTATTGGGAATCGGCAGCGCAGGATTCTTTTCTCTATTGGCTTTTTCTTTTCTTTTGTTGGCGAACTGGTTCATGCACAGGAATAGGGATTTGTCCTGCTTTGATTCTTCAGCTGCTTTGGTTCACACAGACTGTGATACTTGACCTGGGAAGTATTAAGAGTATATAATAAGATACTCTGTATAAAGTGTGCCTACTGGCCACACTGGATAGAGCATTACATGGACAGGGAACATGAGGCGAATTGAAGAATTGTGTATATGCATTGTAGTACGGCGCAAGAGACTACCATCAGTCATAGTATCTGCTTCTATATAGACGCCTTCATGTCCTTAAGGACGTTGTTCGTTCACCGCAAACGCCTGTGTTCCGGTCCCCAGTCCCTCAACTGCCCTCTGAACTGATTGTTATCAGTCATGGTAATATCGCAACGCTGCCATATGGCTCCCCAATTCCATAAAGGATGTGTGGGTGTGAGAATCTGCCTAGATAGATTTTTGAAATATATGTTTTCTTCGTTTGCTTTAGTCGTCGAAGCCGTTCCAGGACTTTTCATCGTCCGACTTGCTGGGCACTTTGTTGCCATTTGTCTGCCGAGTTGGTTTTTCTCCGTCACCCTTTGCCTGGATTTTGCGAGCGGGTGATGCCGCGCCATTGACAGATGGAGACCGTGATCGCTTCTCCGATCGAGCAGCATTAGTAGGCGATGCAACTGGGCTGGCGCTCTTCTTTTCTTGCTTCTTCTGTACCTCGACCTTCTCGGGAGATGGGCTCGTGGCCTTAGGAGCTGCCTTGGGAGCTGCCTTAGGGCCGGGCCAGTTTCCTTCGGGCTCGCCATTCCATCGCGCAAGCATATCAGCGACCTTGGGACCCCAGACCTCCTCTCCTTTAGCCAAATCATCGTACTCAAGGCAGTTTGTGCCGCCGATGGTGAAGTCGCTTTGGCGGACACGGGCAAGCTCCGCCATGAGACCCGCAGATCCCAGCTTGGTGCCGAGATCATGGCAGAAGCTTCGGACGTAGAAGCCGGACGTCACCTTTAGTCGGATCCTGGCGGCAGGGGGTCCCTCATCGCTCCATGGTGGAGGGGTGCTTTCGTCGGGCGACGGGGGGACGAGATTCTTGCCCTTGCTAGAGTAGACGGGCTGAGGTAGCTGACCGAGAGCACCAGACATCATGGCTGAGTGCCTTGCAGGTTTTTGCTTCTTGCGCGGCGCATCTCTAATGAGCTCATCCTGTCGCTCTTCAAACTTGCGCTTGAACGTCTCGTGGGCCGCGACCGCCTGGTCATCTTGCTCCTTTTCCTCTGGCGTGAGCTTTCGCGCAGTCTCCTGCTGCTTCTTAACCCTCCAGACCTGCTCGGCAAGGTTGCGCTCAGACGCCTCGGCCTCCTCCGTTGGCCAGCGATGGTTGTGTGTCTTCGGCTCGTAGTAGTCCAAAAGCTCAACTTCCAACACCTCGACTTCCCTTCCCTCAATCTCTCTGGGTATAGGTCTTCCTTCGCGCGCATACTCGTAGAGCGGCTTGCCGTTCATCTTGAGCGCCGAGAACAAGGGCGGAATCTGAATCTGCTTTCCCTTGAATGTTTCCAGCTCCTTCTCCACCATCTCCTTTGTAATGTGGTCGTATGGTCGCTTAGACAGGATACGGCCCACTCGATCATAGGAATCGGTGCTTGCGCCAAATAGAACAACGGTTTCGTAAGTCTTGGTGCAGTCGAGGAACTGGGGTAGTTGCTTCGTGGCTGAGCCGATGCCCAGGATCAGGACTCCGGTAGCCAAAGGGTCCAAAGTTCCGCCATGGCCAATCTTGACTTGTGAGGCTTTCTTCTCGGCCTTGCGTCGATTGAATTGAGGGCCCGATTCCTTAAGTCGGCGCGCGATTTCTGCATCGATCATGGGCTTGAAGAAGGAAGAGGGGTTGAAGGCTTGCTGGCATTCTCGCACCACCTGGGCTGAGCTGAGGCCGCAAGGCTTGTTGATGGCTAAGACAGCGCGCATCATTGTATTAGCAAGATTCAATAGGCGCCAGATACACTGGAAGAGATGCGACAGAGCTGGGAAGCAAGATGAGGATATGCCTACCGAAGACACCATCCCGGACGACGTCCGAAGCCATTGTCGTTAACACTTTTCCAAGCCGTCGCATACGAGGCCTGAGATGGGCGAAGGAGGGAAAGATGAAGATGGTATGAAGAGGAGAAAAGGGAAACAGAGGAAACGGAAGAGAAGATGGCGGGTATAAGAGGGGGGAAGCTGCAAGTTGCGCAGTTCTCACCACGAACTCACTTTCACCTCCGGCCTTCAGTCCGCGACTCAAGCGACGGGTGGTTTTGGCTGGGAAAAAAAAACTTGTCCTAGCGCGCTGATAAGAGATTGCGAGAGGTGGAAGTATCTGTACCTGGGCCGTGCCGGGTTAGCGTTAGTGTACATAAGACATGGTTAAGCTTAGCGGCATAGATGATGTATCTGAGCCCCTCCCGGGCGCATCAAATGTATAGGACACAGGGGCTTCCCGATACCAGGACGGGCAAAGGTTCCCCGTTGAAGGCTGATGTGAGGGTCCCTGTCACCATGAATTCAGATCCAATTGACAAATTCCATCATTGTTTGATGACTCGGAATTCAGTAATCTTCCACTTTAGAATACGTCACAGCCAGGCTTGAACTTGACAGGTTCTAACAAGGTAGCCAGCACCAGAGCAACTGCAAGCTACCTTAGTACCTATACCTATGGGTCAAGTACCTCCACATTAACATTTGATGGAGTCTCCAAGTACGGGTTGCTATTACCGATACATTCCTCAAGTCTGATCCTATTGCTACCCATTTTCCATAGTATCTACTACTAGGTAGTCACTATTCCTACTATCTTCTATTACTATTAAAATTACAATTGACGGAATTTGTGACCCTCGGATGCTGCATAGCAAACCCCCATGTATATGTGCTTGATATGTCCAGAGTAATAGATGCTGTCAAACCACCAAGTAAGAGCCCGCGGGCGGTCAAACATTGAATTGAAGTCTCCCATTCTACGGCAGGGCCATGGTGGGGTCATGCAACGGCGCTGTGTTACAGTGGCCCATCAATGGCTCTTACAAGGCTGGTCGGCGCATTCAAAGCCGCTGACCCCTCCGAGATTCTACTGGGTCCAGCAATCGCGAACGCCTATGACGCCGTGCTAGCGCGCTCGTGTTCGCCCACTGCCGCTTCTCAGCCTTTTCGACTTGCGCGCCTACGATCTGGACGCTGCATCTGCATCTCCAACTGCGCAAATACCGCCAAATACACCACTTGGGCTCGGCTATCGATATCTTGCCTCTCGATCAAAATCAGAGAAGATCTCAGCTCTTCCTTTCCCAAGATCATCCCGCTGGCCCTCTAGCAATTCCGCTATCCGACTTGCCGACTTCAAGTCTGCCTCTGGTACCGTCGCTACCACCAAAGCACCAAAGCTCTCAGCCTCCAGCTCTCCCTCGAGTCCAAACCCGCGGCTGTTCGTTATCCCGCTTCGAAAATCATATCGTCCTATGGTCACCTACCGCTTCTGCGATTCATAATGAGCGGACGCAGGCGAAGGGCGTCGACGTCGAGCGTCGAAACCATAGATGGAGACAAGATCCGCTGGTTGCAGGAGTCTTCCGTTGTCAGATCACAACCCAAGGACGTCTCCAAGGATGATTATCCTTGCTTCGAGCTGCGCGATGCCACCGTCTACGATAGAAAGGGAGAGACTCTCGAGAACGCACTCAATGTCGTCGTACGAGGCCCATATATCGTGCGAGGCCATCTCATCATAGACGATCCCTCTCAAAAGACACACCGTGAGTTACTGCAACCCACTCCCTCACTCCCTCGCTCCTTGTCTCAGCAACGCTGACAATCGCAGTGATCATGAGGGTCAAGGCATCTACGCCTATAGAAATCCGCCATTGTATCGCTTATTCGATCGGAGAAGACGATGGGCGCCCTGTTGTATGGGTTCTAGGTCGAGGCGGCTGGTACGAGATAAACCCTTCAGACGCATACCGACCGATATTCAATAAGATGTGCGAGGCCACGACCATGTATTACAGTTTGGTGGACATATACAGCTCTGGCAAATTTGGCAAGACACCCGCCGCACCGGCTGCCAACCTCCTAGAGGCTCTCCGCACTGATTTATTGCAGGTGGGTAAAGCCAATACACGCATGAACCACATTCCTCTCAACGACCAATACTAACGACGCTTCGCAGTATGCCATGAAAGTAGGTGATGGAGCAACGTTCAACGAGGTTATACAGCGGTGTGCTGAGCACGCCATCTTCTTCGTTTGCCAGTTTGGACAGGAGTCTCTCAGCCTTATAGACTGGAAGCAAACCCCATTCCATAAATGGTTCACGGTTGAGCACGCCGTAAGTTGACTGTTCCTGGTCCGCGAAAGTTTTGCGACTAACATACATACAGGACGTGGTGCATAAAACAGAGTTGGCGCTCAAAAACCCACGAAAACCAAGCAGTCCGGCGCGCGAGATAGTGAGTCCGGCACCGAGCAACAGGTCCTCAAACCGCATTACCAGGAGTCTAAGCACAGAGGCTGTTGATCCCGATCAAATCCAACTATCGAAACGGCCGAAACCAAGCCCTCTTGCAGATGTGGCCACCCCTAGTGCTGCTGCTCAGAGCCCAGCAATGCCTACGCAATCTGCTGACGGTGCAATGAGCACTGCGGCAGATGATGGCTCTCCGTTCTCCTCCGTCCTCGCTGCATTAGAAAAATGTTATATCGAAAAGAGTGGTTCTAAAAAGGGTCTCACTGCAACGGCTACCGTCAATTTTATCTGGTTGAACTACAGAATCCCCAATTACAAAGACGGCACTAAAGGAGCCCATCGCATTCCCATTGAAGAGGTCTTGCATTATAATGCTGCCGCCTTATTGCAGGTACTTGACAAGGAGAGGTTCCAGAAGCACGAGCTCTGGTCTTTCCTCGAGGAGTTATCAACAAAGCCATTTTCTACCCACGCCATAAAAGCATCAGAATTTCCATTTCGAATGATACCGCGCAAAGCCATGCCGCGTGAATCCAAGAAGCTAGTGCCAGCTGCTGTTGACCCAGAATCATCCTCACGTGAAGCTGGCGCAGCAAGTCCCAACGATCCTCCTCGTCATATCGGCAAATCACTGAAACGACCTGGCCGGAGACCGATTAAAACATCAAGCCTGCGAACAGCGACTGCCTCCAAGAAAAGAACCCACGCCGAGATTGGAGATGAGAGTGAGCCGGACTCCGAAGCCTCGGGCTTGAAACGGTCACACTTTTTCCCCGATAAGGACGAGGAGGAGGAGGAGGAGGAGGAGGGAGATACCTCTATGCAAGACTTGACCGAATTGAACACCCCTAGAAAAGCTGGTCCGTCTGTTCAGTCGCAATCAGACGACGTAGAGCCGATCCAGATTGTAATTCGCACAGAGAAGATACCTTCCACCGTCCCCAAAGGCCCCGATGATACTTGGACGTGCGAAGAAGATGGCTGCGCTTATGTTGTGCGAGGCGGTGACGCGCAAGGGTGTCAAACTCGCATTCAAAAACACTTTGAAGAACACCAGGAGCAGAACAAAAGACTCAACCTCGCAGTCACAGAAAGCAGCCGTGGCCACATGCCGATTAAGTATGCCTATTTCCCCCCTTTCTTGATAATCGTTGAATTCCCCCCCACCACAAACACACCAACAACAACAAGAACCACTCCCGCCGTCGACGCCCCTTTAAGCCCACCACCGGAAGCCATACCAGATCTAAGTGGATCGGCAACAGACGCATTCCGTCAGCTTGTTGCCCAATTTCGCCGCCGTCCCCAGCCCGTCTCTGATAGAATACCGTCTCTAACGCTGTTACAGTCATCTACTCGAGAAGCTCAAGCGAATGGGCGAAAAAGCCCAGCCGAACCAGTCGCCGGATGGAACACTCCCGCAGCCGATCAAGAGGAAACTGATAGTGTGACGCTGCAGCTCGAGGACGACGATTGAATTTTCTAAGTCCGCTTGCTCATCGACGGTAAAAACTCACACGAATGGCTGGCATTGCTATTCTTTTGCTATTTGTTTTATTTATTTGCATTTTTTAGATGTAATGGCAAGCCCTCGGGATGGTGGTTTCGGGATACAGGGATATCGGGATAGGAGCATTAACACGACGGAGTTTACGGTTGAGAAATGAAACGACTTTTGCGATTTGTATTTGACGAGTGCATGTATACCATGATGAGTTGCACGCCTGCTGTTCTGTCTCTGGTAGATAGCTTTGGAAGGAATGGAAATATTTTGGAATAGGATACCTAGTAGCCATCAGGCAGCCTGATAGGGAATGAAAATTCACATGAAAATTCACATACCAGCATTCATGAGAAGAGGCATTCTATCAAGTAAGAAGTAAGCATCTTGTTCTTTAACACTACAACGAAGATTCAGTAATCAAATTGAATCCCATTTCCCCCCCTTTTGATTCAAGGAATATACAAATGCTCTTTATTGCATGACTAAAAGTTTCTGTGTTCTCATTTTTCTAAACCTTTGCGAATGTGTTAACCCGCCCCTATAATCCTAACAATTAGAAGAGAAAAAAAAGGAGAATCCTCAAGCCTCCTCCCTAGCTGCAACATACAGCCACCAGGGTTCTCTTTCTGCCAATGTTTAATAGTGTCCGAAGCTTCTTCCTTCCTGTCCCCCGTCAAACTCTACAGTATATCGTCACAGTCTTCGACCCAAGCCTTCTAAACGGCATCGACTCCATTCGACGATTCCGGCTTTTCTTTCGAGGCCTCAATGACAAAGGCCTCTTCAATAGCTCCCAGCCGCTTAAACACCCTGAGCCAACGCTGACCCCATCTGCGGATCAAGGCCTCGGGCTCACTGGAGCCGTCGCCCATCTCCATCAGTTCATCCTTGTTGCCACCTGCCCAACTGACCAACAAATCGTTGAGAAGACCGAAAAGCTCCTGCATAGCTTTGATCTCGCTCTTGCGCCCTTCCTCGTCCGCGTCGGGAGAGGCGAGAAGCTGGCGAACTCTAAAGCTAACCTTGGTCACCGTATTCAAGACGAGCTCGAAAATGTGAGGCTGCGCAAGAGCCTCGCCCGCATTAGCGCCATCGACAGAGCCATCCGTCAACGCCCAGCGAACAACTGACGCAGGCGTTAGGATGGAGTAGTTAAGCAGCTTTTCAACGATCGACAGGGCAACGCCGGGATGTGCGTGCCAGTAGGCCATGACAGCTGCCAGAACCTGGTTTTGCGCCGCCGGAGACGAGTTGGCAGCCTTGAGAAGGCGCTCCTTGCTTCGGTCAATGCAAGCCAGGACGTGGCTTAGAGACTTGGACCCAACCCAGCAGATGGCCGTCATGAAGACGTCAGTGCTAGCAACGACCGGGTCAAGTGCTCTTTCACCAGCTTCAGCCTCAATCTTGTCGATGATGGGCTGGAATTCTTCATCAGGCGCTTTTCGCTTAAGCAGGGCGCCAATCTCTTGGCCTTCGCTCGAGAATGGCGTGTCTATATAAGGCAGCACAGTCAGTAACTTGGATAACGCTCATGCTGTATACGGCGGTTACCACTTACCAGAGTTGTTAAACTTGAAATCAGGCACATCCTTTTCCTTCTCAGGGCCAATCAAAGGCTGGTACGGCTCAGGAAGAGTCTTCTGGATTCGCTGGGCGAAACTCAGTCGCACTTCTTTGTCCAACGCGCCCCTCAGGAACCACTTTGCAGGATGAAGGTCAGAAAGGCCGCAGTCGTCACTCCACTCCGCCCACTTCCACGTGAAGCCAAAGTTGCTCAGGTGGTGGGAGAACCAGTCAAGGAATCTAAAGCTCAGCTGAAGATCCATTCGAGGTGAGTTATTGTAGAGGTAGCGAATTGCCCTTCCCAAACTAGGCGCAATAGCAGCAGGGGCGAGTTTGCAGGCTTCCGTCAAGACAGAGTGGTAGTAAACCAATTTGTGCTCAGGTGCGGGTAATTGGAAGAGCTGTGCAAAGACAATGTCGACGGCGACATCTTCAGGCTTCCACGTAGACTTTCCAGGGGCCGCGTTGCGTAACTCATCGAATGGGGTAGCGCGCTTAACAAAGGTATCGTCTGCAAAATAGCAGTCCAGATCAATGAGATATCTCGCTGTGGCGTTTCTGTTGAAATGGAGGCCATTGATAGTATCAGTAAGGCCGTCCCTTATTAGAGAAGACGCCACGCTATCCGTCGAGGGGACAGATTCGACTTCCTGGTCAGCGTAAACGGAAAAGTAGACCTCGGGGAACAGAGGTCGAGGACCAGTAATGACAGTAGATGGTATGGAAATCGTGGGCAAAGCATGCTTTGGTGCATTGGCAAGCTTGTCCTGAGCCTCAATCTCCTCCAGAGGCATGTTCCAGGGCCTCGGGATGCAGGTCAGCTCCCAGTTTTTAGAGGCCTCGGCTTGCAATTGCTTTTGCAAAAGCATGCACAGGCTGAGGGACGCCGATGCGCTTTCGCTCGAGGGGTCAGGGTGGTAGGGGTCGACCAAAGCCTGGAGCGCGTGGGGTTCGGAAGCGATGATGTCGGTCTTATCCATGAGATCCGCTGCCTTTTGCTGGAACTGGCCGGGGGCTGCAGCCATGATATAGGGGATCGTAAGAAGGATGATTTTGACAATTTCCGTGCCAATGGTCTACACGGTTGTCGTTAGTATGAAACCAGATGATAAAGAGACCTCGATCAAAAAAGAAACCTACATCCTCGGAGCTTGCCGTCTGCAAGTCGGCAGCACGACTGAAGAGCTCTTCAAGCAGAGGAAAGACCCCATCGCCCTCCAAACACGCTTGCAAGCACGCCAGAAACTTCAGGTACAGCTTCACGTCTCTCCATTCCCCCTTGGCAATCTTGCTCTCAGTTTCTTGGGCGACGGGGGTGAGGACGGCGTCCACAATCTCAGGCTTGATGGTGTTGGCCACAAGCACAACAGCCGCCACAAATGGGGTCTTCAAAGGCTGCTCGACAACCAGCTGCATGGCCAGACTGACAAATGTATTACGCAGGTTCTCATCGTCATAGTTCTCGGCCACCATGCGAGCAATGGACTGCACTTCCTCGGACCATCGGCGCAAGGGGGAGTCGGCAAGGCTGAGGAGCTGTCGTCGAAGACGCACGGGCACGGGCACTGAATCTATTCGCCTCCGTTGCTGGCGGCGGTCGTAATGATCATCGTCATCTGCAGGTAGGGACGGTCGCATGAGCTTCTGCAGAGCGTGTAACGAAACAATGGGGGAGTTCCAGACGAAACATTGGGGGAATCATTGACGAACCTCTGTACCTCCTCTTGCGATTATGGCCGCCTTGCTGCCTTCGATCGTAGTCGGCCATGATTCGACTCTCGGCTGAAGCGAATAGCGATTGTGAGGGAGGCAATTGATGATTGCAAACAGTTGGAAGCGCTGGGCTGGTGAGCTGCTGAAGTGCTTAAAGCTCGGGAAAAGCTGCTGCAGGCAACGCGCGCGACGGCCTTCAAACGCTGAACTAGCACTAAGGTTAGTGGATGATGGATTCCCTGCGCCTGAGTGGGCCCGCGACGTGCAGGCGGCCTAGTCTTCCCGTTGGTGCCTCAGGCTGCAACTGTTTTCGTGTGAGAACCAACATCCAGCAGTTTCGGTGATTGGGGCCACCCTTTGAGCGAAAAGAGTACATGTAAGAAAACATATGTAAAAGGGTATAACTTGGATCAAATGAGGGCTGTGCCGTAGCATTTAGTTGTCCTACCTACTTCTACGAAGAGTAGCTGTAATTTAAAAATTAATGGATACTTATGTTGCTGTTACTGGTACCTGTTGGTAGATATCTGATTCCCCAAGTACCTGCTACTATCGCGATATTCATCTACCTGTATCTGCTACTATAGCCATGTTCCTATAGTATCCGGTATTCTCATCATGAATGCCATCTTTCTGCTACAGGTAGTACATGAATAGGTATCTTGCATGTGCCTTGGAGCGCTACAAGGGTGGAGCTGGGAGCTTCAAGGTAACCTCAACATCAGAGGGTCATGCCTTGTGCAATGGAGTACTCTTTGTTAGGCTAGCTGCAGGAGTTTGTCTTGTTGATACTATCTCCATGCTCTGAAATGCCCAATGGCCGAGCTACTCGCAATATCAATGTAGCATCTTGCACAAACCTTGCTTCTTGGATCGAGGTGCTTCATCGAGGTATGCATATCTCCTTGTTGAGCATCTACCTGGTTCTTCTAACCATTTGACTGACTTCCGTGATACATTTTGCTCAGTTTTTTTTTGTTCCATCATTTTAACCACGCCCAAAAATTAGGACCAATGAGGGTTCTCCTTAAGCGCTCTCATGGTAGTAGTAAAAGTCCATCTCCCATTCCTTTTTTTCATCTGTTTAAACGATGCCTGTCCTAATGTCCCGCTAAAGCTCATTTTCCCCATCCATTGTCTTCGACATCCGGGCTTTGCTGCTGGGGCTCTATATCCCACGACCCAAGACGTTCATATCTTGCCCGTCCAGCAATTTCAACGTTTCCCCTGCCCCCCCATTTCCCTCTCCCGCTGTACGCCGATGCATAAGAGGCGACAAAGGAGACACTCATGTTAAGACACAAGGTCGACATCCGATACCATCGACCTGATAATCCCCTCCATTTCCATAAGCACGGAGCTTCATGACACGACAACAGGAAAAAAGAAAAACAAAAAAAGAAGCAACAGCCAGCTCCGTCATGCATCGAAACGTGGTCTAAAAAGCGATCTCCTGCGATACGCATCAATGCAGCCTCCCTCGTGTTGGCGGGTGGCCCAGGTTCCCGCCCGGAAAACCAAGTTTTTTAGGGGATCAAAAAAACGCCTCCTTTCCTTTGCCAATTTTGAGACAATGTCCGAAGCTCTCCTCTCCACAACACACCACACAAATCCATCTCACCCCGTTCCCTAGTGTCGAGCATGCGGACTCCACACGGTAAGCTTTCGAGACTATGCCTCAATCGCCTCTCCCAATCACGGCCCAAGTTTAGTAGCGAGCCATTACCCTCGGCACCAACCCAAGCTCTACACGGGGGGAGAGAACAGGGTTGTTTTCCAGAGACACCAAGTGCTTCTAAGAGTGCAGCAGAAGCCTGCCAACTCTATTCAGTCACCGTGTGGCTCAGTCCAGTTTTGCCAGCATGTCCGCCTTCGCCATGGGCGTGAAGTTGTCAATGTCAAGTCCTCGGGCAGCCAGGATTGGCTTCATGTGCGGTGGTACAAGCTGTTGGTTGAGCTGCGGAGCAATGGAGAGTTCTGAGATCAAGTTAGCCAAACGCCCCAAGGTAGTCACAGGTTGACATCATGTAGTCTTACCATGATGGGTAAAGTCAAAGAGATCGGGCAAGTCTCGCAGCTGGCCAGTTCCATGTCGTGAATCAGGCAGCTTGGTGGCCGGGTCTCGGAGCTCGTCGAAGAAGGGGTGCACCATGGCGTCGACGGCAGCCTGACGCTCGGTTGGCGTATACTCGAGTAATCGGGAGATGAGATCGATCGCATTGGCATCAGCCTTCCGGAACACTTTGTTAAAGGGGTGAGGCTTGATCTGTGGGAACTTGTGCTCCATGTAATTAGGGTTCATGGTGCGGATCTGCTCTCTAGTCGGCGTGCCGAGAACCTTAATAATCTCGACCAGCTGGTCGATACCAGATTCACCGGGGAACAGAGGTTGACCGAGCATCAGCTCAGCCATGACGCATCCCGTGGACCACACGTCTACAGTCAAGGTTAGCAACTGAATGAAACTCGATGGGATGAGGAGGCCGTACCAATTTTGGTGGTATAGTTGGTAGCACCAAAAATGAGCTCGGGGGCACGATAATATCGGGAGCAGATGTACGAAACATTAGGCTCGTTCTCGACCAGAATCTTGGCACTGCCAAAGTCGCACAGCTTGAGGATGCCGCTGTTGGGATCGAGCAAGAGGTTTTGAGGCTTAATGTCTCTGTGGCAGATGCCCTGAGAGTGAATGTATGCAAGGGCTCGGAAGAGTTGGTAGATGTACAGCTTGACTTCCAAGGTGGGCATGGTCGTCTTCATCTTGTTGAAAAAGCGAGAGGCCCGATAGACAGTTTCGGGAACAAACTCTTGAACGAGATTGAGATAAACTTCATCTTTCTGGAAGGATTGTTAGTCAAGGGGCACCCAAAATGATGCTGACTTATACGTACACGTTCGCCGTTCGAGTAGTAAAAAGCCTTGAGCTGAACGATGTTGGGATGTCGGACAATTCTCATGATTTGGAGCTCTCGATTCTACCACAACGAAATTAGTCTCTGGTGATTATACCGGAAGATGGAGCTGGGGGCATTTGTACCTTGAATCGCTTGTCTTGGAGAACTCGCTTGATGGCGGCATCTTCACCAGATGGTGAAAGCTTGGTTTGAAAAACAACACCGAACGAACCATTTCCAACGATCTTGCATTGAGTGTACTGCAGATCTCTGGTCTCGCCCGTAATACCATCTTGAACTTTCTCGCGGATCACCTCTGTAGACGGCATCGGCTCATTAGTCATAGGTACCAATGTACACCGTACGGCACAATGAACTTACCTCCCATCCGCAAGCTGTTGAAAGCATTTGGCCGGTGGGCTGACATTTTGGGCCGAGTGTACTCAGACTAGGGCGCCAATGCTATCGGAGATCGAGTTTGAAACACCCAAGCGGTAGGCAGGTGAGGGGCAACAAAGAACGAGCCTTGACGAGGGCCGTGGTGGGCAACGAGAATGAAGGAAATAGGAAAAGTTAATGCAATGCGACGTGTCGCAAGAGCTTCTGTCGCCGGTAATGAGGTCGATGATCTTGTTCGACTTGGCAAGAACCTTTTTTTCTATGCTTTTTCCGTTGCGGCGATGACACGCGGCTGGTTGTTTTCCGTCAAATTGAAGCTGAGCAGGATTTGCAGAGGAGCCGCTAAACACACGTCGAGATTTAGCGAAAAGAGTTCTCGCCTTGGAAACAAATGAGATGCGAATCAGGGATATCGACAGGATACGAATTGGAGAATGCAGCGGCAATTGAAACCGAGTGCAGGCAAGCAGGTAATGAATTGTGGTGACACGCTCGCTGCCAGGGCGAAATGGGAAGTGCGGGGAGGGAAAGATGACTGGGGCTGAGAAGCAGGAGGGGGAAAGGCACCAACTAAGGCGGACGCGCTGGGCAAAAAAATGGTAGCTTTGCCAATGATGAAATGGTCAACTTGCGCGACGGCAGTGGCCTAGAAACTCAGGTACGAAAGTCCAGGGAATGCTTGGTGCGATGGGGATTTCTCAGCTGCGCCAGGCAGTATGTCGGGGAAATAAATGGGTAGGAGAGTGAAGGGTGGGAGAGAAAAAAAAAAGAGAGGAAGAAAAGGGAAAAAGACGCCCCTCCAGGAAAGAAAGCTGCTGCTGAGGTGTAGGTACATGCAATCAGGAGGTGACAGGCGGCAGCGGGTGTAGAGAAAATTCCATAGGTCCAAATCGCTAGCTGGTGTAGTGGCACGAGAAAGCTGGGCAGAGAGAGGAAGAGGCGGGTCTTGGAGGGAGCAGGGCGGGGTGCTTAACGTGGTGGGCTCGTGACATACAACAGGCGACGAGCAGCAAGGCAGGAAGACGACAAACAACGAGAACAAGGGGAAAGGGGGACCGGCAGAGGCGAGGGCGATGATGAGAGAAGGACGTGAGCCGAATTGCAGCCTTGTACGCCAAGGTGAAGGCCAAGAGAGGAGAGGGAAAGGAAAGGAAAGGGCAGCGGGATGCGAGGCAGGCAGAGCTGGTGAGGGTTTTGGCCGGCGTGGTGAAGCAGAAGCAAGCAGCACGAACAAAGAAAAAAGAGGAGACTAGACCTACCGAGTACAGAATGACGGCCAGGACGATCAATGCGAATTGAACGACCCGTCGTGGCGCAAGAGAAACAAGATGTGTGATTTCTGTCGGCGTTGCGAAAAGGTGTCGGAGGTGGCTAAGGAGCAAGCACAAAGAAAACGGGAGGCTTTTTGGTGGATGATGTACGTCAGGACCGGCACGGAAGGCTGTGGAGCACGGCGCGACGCTGACGGCACGAGTCTGAGAGTTGTTGCACAGGCTCACGACCAGAATAAAAAGGCTATGCAGCGGCTTCCAAGGACGAGGGAAAAGAGTCGAGTGGTGTGTAAACCGACAGATTCAATCTCGTGATCCGAGGGTCGATTACGGGATGGACGCTGGGGAGATGCTATCGACGATTACTGGCTGTTCGTCGCGTTGCACTGCTGGCTATTACACTCTGAGGCGATGCGGGGCACCCTGCGTCTGCGTCTGCGTCTGCTGCTGCTTCTGGCTGCTTTCAGGGTCAGTTGCTGCACTCTTTCAAGTTCATTCTTCTCCAGCCATCATTCCGCCCCAATAGGCCTCTCGGTCAAAACATGCAGCGGAAGAGCCAAGCATTCCCTGGAGTAGAGAAGGTGCACGGATTGCACACGAGGGAAGAGGGGGAGACGGTGTGCCTAGCGGTGGTCAACGTACTCTTTGTGCCTCTTGGTCTGCTCGGTGAAAGAAGGGTTCAAGGTGAGGTGGAAAAAAGTCGAGGAGGGGAGGGCGAGGCGCGGTAATAAAAGTCTCCAGTGAGGGTGCAGGCTGGACTGGGGAGGCTACCTCGAGTAACCACCTGACCAACGCAACACGCACAAAAAAAGAGCTGGAGTCGATGCAAGCAAGACTGATGTGAGTGAGGGCCAACAGCACGGCATATGCCTTTTTCTCGACAGAAGGCAGTGTACGATGTCAGGATGCACGCAAGACAGAGGGTATTCACAGTTTTGTTTTTCTTCGTTCGCGGTCAATGGGTCGATGGGCCGGCAAACGATGGAAAGATGGTGCGAGCTTGCAGAGAGTGGCATGGCATGGCATTACAGCACAGGTGAGGTAATCTGCGAGCATGTACCGGTACCTGTCGAGTAGCTGTTGCGGGAGGGGAGCCTAAGCCCACTAGAGGCAGCGCGATGGCGGGTGACCTCGTACGGAGATACTGCACTCCATACAGAGAAATTTGATGGGATACAGGGCGGTAGGAGACGCGCTTATCGTGGGAGCAGCAACCGGGTACTGTTAAGGTACTGAGGTAAGAGGTACCTGCTGAGGATGATTCAATCAATTGATCCGTGAATCCAGCCACCAATGCCGGCGATCCTTGTCTCCATCTTATATAACTGCCTTCTTCTTATATCTCTTGCTTTGTGTCTCTGTGTTTTCTGCCGTCTTTTCTCGCTATTCTACCTCAATTCAATTACAGAAAGAAGAGAGGAAGAAGAAGAAAAGAAAAAAACTCGCCGCTGCTGAGTAGTGCTGTAGGTACTGTACCTACCACAACTTTAGTATTGGAGGTAGTGCTACGCAACTTGCTAGAGATCCAGCAGACCCGCAGTTGTTAGGCTCGAGGTGCTCATGTGCTCATTTTTGAGACGGGCACCTGGCGCTAAAACTCGGCAAGCGGAAGTCAAAGACTGGCCGTGCAGAGAACCATGCAACCTGAGCTCTCCTAGTGGCCACTAGTATCTCGTCGAGGCATTTGTAAGTCGCCTGGCCCAGATCAGAGCCACAGCAATTTGGACGCCCTGGAACTAGATTTGGACAACGAGAGCCGAGCTGCTAAGCATAAGCCGCCCTGCCTGTCCATCTGAGCGTCAGTTTACACCAAACCACACCAAACCGCACTGACCTGACAGCAGGCAGCTCACGCGGCGATGCTCAGGCACCATGTACGTGGTATTAATAGATCAACGCTTCCATCCATTGGTCTCGATTCCCCCTTTTTTTTCTTCCTTCGAGGCCTTCTTACTCCCTGCTTGAGCTATACTGAACTCGTGCTTCGTCTGCTCATAGTCAGGTACCTACCAGGTAATACTCCGTACACCAGTCGTGCTACTGTACGAAGTCGCAACGCCAAAGGCTATGGCCGTATGTGGCCAAATGCGGGTATGGCTCAGTCACGTTCTACCTAGCAATAAGGTGGCAACAAGCCGTGGCCTGATGTGCCGGTAGCACCGTCACTCAACGCTGCTGAGCTACCGCAATTTTTTCTTTTGCTTGGGCGTTGCAGGAAAGGCTTCCCACAAATCGCTTACTCTCTTTGCCAGCAAGCAGAGGTCACTTGACAGTGGAAGAAATTGCATCCAATTTCCATTGGATTTGATCTCTCCAGCTACATCACATCACTTCATCGTCTTGTCCCTTTGCGGGCCAAAACCAAAACCACTGACGAACAGCCCGGCGGGTTCTTGCAGAGTCAATTGCTGTGAATGACGGAACGCACCCCTCACCACTTGACCTGCTGCTGCCGCCACCACACACCCCCCTTTTTCTCGCCTCGATTTTTATTGCTTGTACTTGACAAATGGGCACAGCAAACGCCACGTCTGTCTGCCTCGTTCTTCCAGCTGATGATGACCTGAGACGCGCTCGTCGACTCGACTCGACTCGACTCGACTCAGCATGACACCTAGACTTTTGACTCGTAGGTGTGTTGTGTTCAAACCGGGAGAGGCCAAAACCTTGAGTGCCCTGCCTCCCGACTAGCTTCGGCCAGCGGCGAGATTTGCGCAGCCATGGGCCAGCATTGCCCAGCATCTATCTCTGCGATCTGCGGCCGAATGCACGGGCAAAGAATTTGATATATATATTTCGCTCAAACCTGCATCCGGCTTGCATGTATAGTGCATGCGTCAGGATTCTCACAATACTTGTATGCCCCAGGGTTGTATGATGCTTCCAATCATGTTGCTCGTGATATCATCCAGGTCACGCCAGATGTGGCAGTGTCTCTGAATCCCTCATCTACCGGTTAATATGCTGTCAAACGGCTCAATTGGTCGTGGCCATTTCAAGTCTTTTTCTCCGGGCCTTTACCGCCTTGTCGTGCTTCTTCATCTCTCGAGCGTTGCCCCTGCGGGAATCGACGATTTAGTATCGTCCACCCAAAATAGGAACCGTGGACGATGACCTCACACGGCACGGAAAGCACCTTGAGACTGGTACAGAGTAAGCCGCAGGCACACCCTCCTTTCGTGCTGGAGCTTGCCACAGCCAAGCAAGGCCGCCCTTGGATCAGGTCCCTGAAACAAGACATGCTGTTCAATTCAGGATCCTACAGGCTCGTACTCGTACAAGTGCAAGGAAGGACTAGCTAAGGTGGTCAGCCCAGATATACAAGACAAGCAGCAGCCTTGCTTCCCTCCAGGCTTCTCGCAGGCAGAGATCCGGATGCTTGCAGGTACGCCGTTCTTGTACTCGTACAGTAGTCAAGCAGATATGCTGTGGCAACACCAACATCTTACACGCTATTCTAGGTGCATGCGCTACTGCTACCACATATAGAAATGTAGCATCGCGCACCAGGTGCCTGCACAAGCAAGGATGTGACTGGTCTTTTTTTCCCTCTCGTCTTTGCTTTTCTACCACGCCAATACCAAACGCAACGCCAAGTATCAGCAAGGGGCCGAAAGGAACGCGCCGTGGCGGGATGCTGGGAAGTCTGTTTGGTTGTTATTTTTGCACGGTTGATGGCCGTCATCATAAATGACCCCGGCCGAAGCTGGCAATGTCGCTGTGAGAAACAGTTGAACAAAATGCCGGTGTCTGTGTCTGCATGGAACTTGCAATTACGAGTATACGCCAGAAGCTGTTCACAACGGCCGACCTGCTGTTCGTGTTGTTCGGGTGGTAGCCGAGACGACAAGATGTGCCCGCCGTCATATGTCTGTCACCATATCTAATGCAGGTTTCTGCCATTTCCAGAGCCTTGTTGGACGATGCTCGCGCTTTTTTTAGCGGCAGCAGGGCGTCGTCATTCTTGGGATTATCCCGGCAGCGAGCATCCCGGCATTCAGCTTCAAAAGAGGCGAGACAAGGCTCCCGGGCCTCTATACTCTATGTCCGAAAGCACATACAAAGCAAGCAAAGCTGTATCTGATTCTTGGAAACCGGCCGCCACCCATTCGCCAGGCCTCGGCCGCGGTGGAGCAGCAAACAAGCTCGTCCGAATTGCCATGAGAGAAAAAGCATCTTTTCGGGTCTCCGGTCTTCTGGTCTCTGGCCACTGTGGAGGTTTTTGTTTTTGAGTGCTTTGCTAGCCCAGCCTGCTTGCTAGCCATTCCCATTCCCCTCACCAGTTGCAGCATCCGGCCCCTCCTGGCCCCTCCCCCTTCCCAAGTCCTGACATTTGGGAGGTCGATCCGTGATTTTTTGTCTCCAACGGCTTGCTGCCGGCACCACTTAGAGGACAATAACCAGATCCAACTATGGAGAGGCTTGGGATTCGCTATCCGGAAGCTCTTCTCCATCTTTTTTTCTTTCGTCCAGTCTCAACTGTTTTGGCGACGGGGCTTCTTCATTAGCTCCAGCCGTCTACGGGGTTTTCTGTGGGCTCGACCTTTTTTCCTCATTCCATTTCTCGAAAAGCAGCTGGAGTTTCACAGTGTGCGGTCGGAGATGCGAGCCCTGAGAGATTAAATGGCGCCTCCCGAGATCCCCCCCTTGCGTACGTCGAGGACCAATTGCCATGACAGGCCTGCGGAAGAGCGCAACAAGGTCGGCGTCGTCTCTCTACATGTGCTGATGCGGCGAAAAAGGGCCCACGTAGCATAGCGCGAACGCCAACTCGAGGCCCCCCCTGTTCCGTCTTAGGTCTCTTTCGTCCTGGTCACATTGGGGCTCAACGTCATGCTGGAAGTCATCTGGGCGAAGACACACGGCCGGCGAAAACTAAGCAGCGCTAGCTCGACCATCTGGTGCGTCCGAGTGGACGAGTTAAACTCCGTTGAATGTCTCAAGGGCCATCAAATTACTGGATTGGTTATCTCTCAGACTGGCGACAGCATCTTTTGTCAGCTCTCGGCGACAACACCTGCTGTGCTCTTTGCTCTTGGGAGTTTCCAACGTCAAAAGACAAGGGAAAATTGTCTGAGCCAAGGGCGGCTACATTGACCTCTGCTCTCTTGTCCCCTTCGTTTCTTCTTTCGTCAAAAGGGTCTCATGACCGGAATCATGCAACGCTAGAGGTCCCTGACGTTTTGCCTCTCCCATGGCCATGATATCCATCGCCGCGCATGACGAGACAGGAGTACGAATGTATGTCTGTGGAGTCGCCCGGTATCTCTTGTCTGTAATGAGCTTTGTCATGAGCATGAGAGCATGACCCGGGGACATTTGCATCTTCTCAATCAGGCTACCCAATGGCTCTCCCCTAACAGGCTCAGCCAATGATCATTGTCAATTGGCTGAGCTGCAACGTGGCGCCCTGTCCTGTTCGCCCCAAGTTTGTAAAATGGGCTCGACGGATGTAGCACCGGCTGGGTCCATGTCCGCATGTGCATGTGCTCTACCATTGAAAGCTTCCCGTCAGGTTCTTCTCACATTGTTGCTGTTGCTGCTGCCGCGCACACTCCCGGACCCTGATACCTCGAACTTGCGTTCATCTTTGTCTTGGAAGAAATTCTACCTCTGGTATCGAGGCTCTGAGCTGATCAAGCCCTTTATACTTTGCTCTACAGCATCGGGCAGTCTATACAGAGTTAAATACTCAGCATATATCTCGTAGAGCTTGCTTGCTATCGAGTCCAGGTTCAACGGTTGCCCATTACTGTCCGTACGAGTTACGCGTCTGGAAAGATTTCCTGAATAGGACACAGGTGGTACATAGACCCCAGCCAGTGCATATGTTAAGAAAACACTGTGAAAGCTATCTACCCATCCAAGTGCCTTTTGAAACCAATAACCAAGATTCAGGGCAGCATTATAAAGAGATATCCTATGGTGTAGACATGTCTTACCGTTCTTTTTTTTTATGAGAGATACGTCCAAGGTTTACGGCCGTTACTCACCATAACTTTTACATAGTTGCAACTGTAAAAGACAGTATGTTTGTTGATATTAGTTAGCAATTTGAGGCACAAGAAACCCTTGTAGCTTGTGCGTCTTTACTTTTCTTCATTCGTTTAAGGATATCCGATCTTCTTGAGACCGTCTGGATTATACCACCCTTCGCTGATGCATTGCAGTGATGTTCTTCCCAATCAACAATGATGTCCAAACCTTCACTTCTTTTGCCCCCTTCACAGCAGCAATAATTCATCAAGCCGCAGTCTCGATCCTGACAACTCAGCTATTGACTCGTCGGTCAACCAGTCTTTTATAGCATTCTATTGCATCTACGAATAATTTAGGCGGCAACAAGACCAGAAACTTCATCATCCACCAGCTAAATGCCAACAAATAGAATGTCCAGAAAAGTTATCGTGCAACATCAAAGGTTGGATCGTAAGGTCCGATCACAGCCCCTACATTTCGAATGAGCGCTGCGTGGTGGCTCTTGATGTCGTCCAGGCTGTTAGCAGCCCAAGTTCGCAGATCACGTGTGACCACTGAGCGGTAGTTCCCAGAGTACCCCGTCATAATGGCCGTCCTTATTCGAAAGTTTCGAGCATGTTGAGAATAAGGCTCGAGTATGCAACTGGCGGCAAGGATCAAATAGTGAGAAGCGACTACACCAGGTATTGCAGCCCTAAGAAGTTGGGTGTATTCAAAGTACAGTCGAACATCCGATACTTTCAGGAAGTACAACAATACCACAGCGGCAAGAAAACATAAGGAGATTGCATCGTCAATGCGCTCGTAGAGCGGTCTGTTGACGGACGACATCCCGTTCCAGTGAATCTTTCTTAGCGACACTGACCGAGTAAGGTGCCTACGAAAGTGGTTTATATTAGAATGTGGAAATCTGCCCTATCCAAAGGCTCGTTCCGATGGACCTAGCGGTATCTACTCTGTGTAGATGAAACACGAAGTTGTCGATGATGCGCAGGGTATACACTATTGTGCAACCCGCCGCACGGGCTCTTTGATGCGAAGATTACGAATGTTCTTCGATAGTCGACAAAGGATGGAAAGATTTCTTAACATGTTACATACTAGGGATCTATTGTTGACCTTTTGTATATGAGGAGTCCTTGTTTCAGCCATTAAATCTTATCACCAAGGCTAGAGCTATACTCAAGCCATGACTGAACATGCTCCGTAGTATCAGCCATTGAGTAGCGATTGAACCTTATTGCTTAGATATATATAAAAAGCTCTGAGTTATGAGTGAGGTTTACATAATGTGATTAGCCTTCGATCACGTCGCGTGGCATTTCGTTTCAGTTTCATCAGGCACCCAATTAAGTTGCATCATGAGTTCGAGCGCCCTAACCTAAGAGACCAGATTACCTCCCGCAGTGGTGGAAAGAAAACCACTGCATCATCCTAATATTGCATACATACCCGGCCATTTTTGCCAAAGCACATGACGGAGTTTGACCTATATATCTTACCAGGTACGTATATTAATGTATACAATGCTACTCTTGAAGTTGTAGAGAGAACAAGTATAGAAAAGCGACGCACTGTCTGCTTTCCCATAAACGCCCCGCTTGGGAGATATTTCGGCATACTTCGATAATACCCTGTAGATTAAACCTGGCGGACCCTGAATCTGAACCTCTCTTTATTGCACCATGGCAGTACCTAGCCGTACTAGGCAGTACCAACAAATTCAGCTATTACTCGTATATCATCGAATCCTCAATGTGAATTCCCTTGATCAATCTCGGCCTCGCCTGATGGGTCTCTCTTTTCACACCTCGATTCCAGAACACGATGGACTTTGTTCTTCACATTTGATGTCTTTCCAGCGGCCCCACACAGAGGCCACGAGACCATGAACAGGCCCCCTGTCGAGCGAATGCTCTCTAAGAGATGCACGTCCGGGACAGCGTCCCAATGTGGTGCAGCAGAGGTCTGCTTTTGTTCCCCTTGTCGTTGCCAGTCAAGTGACTTGTTTGTTTTTTTATTTTGCTTTTTCTCTTTGGTACTGTACGAATTGAGTTTGTCGTCGTCATCACTTGTCTTGAGACGGACATATCCAATACTACGCTCTATGGAGAACAAGCTCGATGTGCTGCTGTTATATCAACACTTGCACTCGTATGCTGTCACACACTTGACTTGAGATGCTACATGTACTTAGTCAACAAATGCATAATCCATGTGGCTCCGTGCGTGTAGTCATACCTATTTGTACTACACATCCGTAAGTAACACGCAGATAAGCTGCAAGAGAAATAAGTACAAAAAAGAAACCATCCAAGTACTCGTACTCGTACGACCAGCCGCGTTTACTCACAGACCAGACTAAAGACGTACTGTACGGGACTCGAATCCGAATGGCCGCCTCGCTTGCCGGGCCGGGCCACATATGAAAAAGCAATAAAAGTCCCCATAACAGACCCCCAAAAAGCAAACAAAGATTGGACAAATCAAGGCAGAGCTGCAGTCCTCATTGGATGGATGGGGGTGACTTGATGCTCGTACTCACAAGACCAAAACCCAACCCTTGCTTATTCCAGCCAGGTCAGACGGGCTTTTGCAGCTGCAGGGAGCGAGAGAGACGCCACAGGTACAGCTAATTGATTGGTATCTGGTGTAGTCAGCCGAGCACAGGCGTTTTCTCATGATTATTTGCCTGTATGCTTAGCTGCAGGTCTTTTGTGGCGGCTGTATTGGGAGCTTGACTCGTTTGCTTGCCTTGAGGGGACGGGTTACTGGTGGATTACCCTCTTTTCCTGCATAAACAGAAGGCTGTCACTTATAATGTTGATATACGAGTCAGTTATGGAAGATATCGGGAGGGGGTTATTCATGTACGTGTATTTCAGCTTTGTCAGCTACAAGTATTGCAAAGTACCTAGGCATGTTCATTGCAGATAGACTACTTCAAAGTACGACAATGTAGATGTGTTGTGTTGGGTTGGAGAGGTTGTGCCTGACTAGGAAAGTAGGAAAGAGGTTAGAGTGGAAGTAAAGTATTGCACAGCTGCTAATTTGTCTCTATATATTACTTTCACTCCGTAAGCATAGAAGATCTGTTAGAGTGACATACTCTAGATATACACATCTTCTTTACCCATGCTCGAGAAGCTACTTGGTAACTTAAGGTAGGTATGTATACTTGTGGTTTCAGCCCTGATCTTGATCCCAAAGCTCTACCAAGTACATAGCATGGTAAAACACACGTTTTAATTGTCATTTGTAAACCATTCACATAATGCTCGAATAACAGAAATAACCGCCATTTAATCCAGATAGAGAGCTGTGTGTCTCAGACATCACCGCACAGGCCTCAGATAAGGTCAACTCACTTAAAGCCCAGGCTCAAGTACTCGTACGAGTATGTCTTCATCTTGCACACTCCAAATCTCGGATGTCGCATCCGTCTGTACACTCACCCATCTAGATTGCAAGCAGTTGCCACACCCGCAACAATAAGCTCATATTCCCCCTTTTTCATGCTTCTCGATGCCAAATCCCCCAGAGCTACTGGATAGATAGTCTGGGAATTCAAGCCACCCGTCCCCATCTAGTCTATCTGGTAATACAAGTGCAATCTCACCGGGGAGCCGGAGACAAAACCCGTCTATTGGAACTTTGAAAGTCGTTTGATTATTATTGTTGGGATTTAGTATAGCACCTAGTCAGCACATAAAACTACTCAAGACTATCTGACAGGGGTGGGAAGAGGGATATATCTTGTGCGTAACACACGTCTTCGCAACCGCTAACCATCTTCCCGCTTGACAATCTTCCCACACTTTCACATGCAACCCTTGAAAGCCTCGAGAGACTTCGCCCAAAGCTGAAACTCGCATATGCAGGGAGATATTAGACAGAAACAAAGCGAAACAAGAGCGCGCCCCGACCAGCTGCGTTGTCTGGCCCCCCAATGAGCAGCCTGTGTCTTGGCGGAAGAGAGAAAAAAAAAAGACGCGGCAGCATTCAGCGAACGGGCTGAGAGGGTGTGCCGATTCAACACAAGCGCGCCTCCAAGTCATGCGGGAGCGTCAGCAATGTTCCCCTTTTCCGCATCATGCTAGGCTTTTGGCCCCCTTGAATGCGGCAAGCCGGGAGTGTCACCCAGCAGAAACCCAAATTACGTGCAGTTCGTCTATCCGAAGGAGCGGGAGCATCGGATGATATAGGATGCATCAAAAGTCTTGGCCGCGCTCCTCTTCCATCATCGTACCTGGAGTGCGCTGCCAGATTGTCGCCAAAAGCGTTACTTTACCAAAGAAACAGGGCATGATGGATGATGCAGCCTCCGCATGCACTGTCGGTCTTCGTTACCATCTTCTTCTCCTTTGGCAAGCGGTTAAATTCTCAATGTAAGTTTTGGTGGCCACTACTTCGTACTTGTACTTAAATCTCATCATGAATCTTGTCCGCCACCATGTCTTTCGCCGTATTGACCACCTTTTCCGTCGGCCTCTCTAGTGGCTCAGCTGGGCTGCCCAACCCGCCTGGAATTGGGCTCATCTGGCCGCTCTCTGGCCTGCTCAAGGGTCGGCTACCGGGTATCCTAATATCATCGGGAGAGCCTGGGAGCAGCTTAGGATCCAAACCAGGAATGTGAATACGCTTGGCTTCATTCTGATAGGCTGCAGGAATAATCTCAATAATCTCGTCGCGGGGGAACTTGAGATTGGGAATATCCATGGTAGAGCAGTGCATGAGATAGGCGAACAGCACGCGAAGAACAGACTCGTGTGCGATAATTAGCAGGTCACTCTGCTCTCGCTCCAATTCCAAGATAATGGGCTCAAGTCGAACAGCAAGGTCATGATAAGACTGCACAGAGAGAAATGAAGAGTTAGCTTTCAAACTTTGTTACAAGGAGACCAAAGATAATTGAACTTGCCTCGGCACGCGGATATCGATGGTGATACGGGTCGAGCGCATGCTTTTCAACCTCTTCGGGGTATATCTGCCTAATCACGCGCTCTGACATCTTCTCGCAGACGCCGGGGTTGATCTGGCTCATCTGAGAACGTTGTCGAACCTTGTATCCCTTTTCTTTAAGGTAATCGGCAGTTTGAATGGTACGAAGTCGAGTAGACGTCCAGATTGAAAGTGGTCGGAGGGGCGTCTCGGGCTTGCCCTTGGCGATTTGCTCCAGCCTTTCTTGTTCGCGATGTTTCATAAGGGTCTCGGACATCCGTTGAGCGTAGTACCTGCCCTGTTCTGAAAGGTCTGCGTCTGCCTTGTATGAGTCTTCCTCCGTTGTTGTGCCCGCACGGGCAAAGAAGGTGGTTCGTGATTTGATGTGAAGATTGGTCAGGTAGAAGACGATTCTGTGAGACAGGTAGTTGAAGCTAAGGTTGTTGTAGAAGAACTTTTCTCCAGCATTGATCATCTTGATATAGTTGAGCTCCATCTCGTTCATGGTCTCGAATACTGGGATCCTCATCTCTATTCTTTTCAAATACATTTTTGCTGCTTCCTCGGGATCCATTCCAGCAAACTATAGTCATGGTCAATATTTGGAAAGAGACACAGATGCAACCATGATTCTGTGTGGCTTGAAAGGCTTACATCGGGCGAGGAAATCTTGACGTTGATGGCGTTGTCATGCAAAATTTGGTCGTCATCCACAAATGATTCGATATACAGAGTCTATGCGAGAGTTGGTAAGTAGGAAACACAAGAGAGAGAAAAGCAAACTGGATACGGTTTGCTAAATTCCTTACCTGGACGTCGTGCTTTGCAAACTCCTTGGCCAGAGAGCGTCTTCCACTCGCCGTTGGGTTGACCGCGTCGTATATAGCAACCTGGCCGTTTTCATGATTCAACCAGGCATAAATATCTTCGCGGCATTTCTTTAGAATCTTTTGGCGGAGTATGACGGATGAAGGGGAAGCATCAGGGAAGAAGTAATCATCGGGAAGCGAGCCGTCAGGACCAATGGTCGCTCGGCGGTAGTCGCCCAAGTGGAAAATACGAGTCTTGACGCCAAGCCATTGAAGATAGCGTGCCATAGATACGCAAATGTGTCTACCATTTGTTAATCTTTGACTTTGATCTCAGCAATCTGAGTCTCGTTTGACTTACGTCTTGCCTCGAGCAGGCGGCCCAACCATGACAATGGCAATACGACCAGAGTGAAACAGCCGCCCAGACATGGTACTGTAAAGCTGGGCCGGCGCCATATCGGTATCCTCCGACACATCGTGGATACTGTCGATAAAGGTTGAACTCCTCCGGCGGTACCGGGGAGCGTTTGCCGCAATCTCAGCGGTCCTGGAGTCCATTTCTGTCAGTCCCGATTCCATCCTTGTTCAATTCCCAATTTTTGCATGCAGATGTAAACAAATAGTGATGGAAAATCACCCAGTGCTCAAAGTCACACGTAGCGGATAAATATCATGTGGTCAGGGTTTGGTTGGATCAGGGGCAGGGGTTGAATAGGAGAAGCGGACGGGCCGTCAGTGTGACGCTTTGAACGGCATCACCACGATAGCTTCCACGCTCCGGTTTATTCCCCATATGAGAAGCAGCGCACATGATTCACTTACAGCAAGGTATCCATTTTGCTGGTTCAAATCAACAAGCAGTGATTTGAATGGTTCCACCGAAGCTTTGTTAGGTAGCTCGGAAGCTTGAAATATTGATGATACCTGAGAAACAATGCAAATTATTCTTCTGATACCCGATACTTATGGTACGATGAATTTCGCAAGAGGCCGAGTTCACTGAGAAGCGACAATACAAGCAGCGCGTCTGTTGAAAATTGAGAGATCTCAGGCGACCTTTGATGCGGTGAGATATGCGAGATGAGATCCGACCTATCTCAGCCTCGCGCCCCGCTTTCCAGGAATGATGACACCACCGGGATTTCAGGCGAGAAGATGCCTGTAATTGCTAGAGAATCTCGGCTCCAGTCGAACAGATCCGGCTGGTGCAGGTCCAAGTAACGATGAAGCCTGTTGAAATCTGTGACAAGGGCAGCAGTCGCTTTTGATGCTTTCGGCAGCCGCACAAGCGGATATATTCGGTTCTAGGGTACTGCTGTGACGGATGCAAAATGAAGAGGCCGTTCATGCATGCAAGGGGGCGCTACGGGCACTTACGGGAGGTACAAGTTCGGAACAGCTCAGCCAGGTATCTCGGTACGTAACCCAGGTACCTCGCGACACACAACCAAATCAAGCTCTGCACTGCTGAAGCGCACTGGGCTATTACCCCACCATCCCTCATTTCTAGCATGCCAAGGCAGATGCTGCTTGTGAAAAAGAGTAGCCATTGACGTGGCTCTGTGTGAATATATTTACTATATTTATTTTATCCTGATGAAAAGTGACTGCGATGCTTGTCTATACATGAATCTATGTAAGTGCCTTTGTGGATTTAAGTACACCCCAATGTCTACAAACGACAAGCACGACAAGTACCTGTGAGATACTGCAATACCTCCACAAAGCCTCCAGCAGCCACGTGCCCACAGCCACCGGGGCCGGATTATCGCAGCGTCCGCCCACCAAAAAAAAGCGGCTGCAAAGGCAAAGGCTCAACTCGGCTGCGTCACAAAGTGGCTCGTGCAGCTCCCGCAGGCTACTGGACGTACTCGTGCTGGCAAACTGGGTCGGATTGAAAATTATTCTCAACGACTCCATCCCATTATAGCCGCCTTCGGAGCTCGACCACTGCGGCAAAGCCAACATCCGCGACCGAGGCTTGCCTGAGGCTCTGGATTCCCTTCCATCCAGACATTCAGACTGAGATTCTCTGACTCTGACCACCGAAGCGACCCGGTCTCTGTCTCTTCTGCTCCATCTCCGGTCCCTCTTCTTTGTACCGTTTTTTCATCGGCTCGGCTCAAGAGCCGCCACAGATACCGGCATCATGGCCACTCCCGTCGACACATTGCGGTCCCTCATATTCTCCAACCCCGTCGCCGCCACAATAGGAGATGCCGTCAACTACTTTTCCGAGCGGAGGGCAAAGCTTGGCCTGTCCAATCCCGGCACAATAGAGTCCCTGTCCAAGGAAGTCCAGCGCGATGTCTTCCTCAACAACTACATGTTCACCGGCATCCGCGCCGACCTCACAAAGATCTTCAGCATGGCGCCGCTGTTCCAGGTCTCTCACCAGTTCGCAATGGGTGAGCGCATCAACCCGTACACTTTCGCCGCCATGTTCGGCACCGGCAAGGTAAGCAGCGTCGCATTTTGTGGCCCGAAGCCGCACCGCGGAACTAACTCGGAGCTCGATTAGATCTTCTGCCAAGGCAACGTGGATAACGAAGGTTCCCTCTCCGGCCGTTTCAACTACCGATGGACCGACAAGCTGGTTTCCAAATCTCAACTCTCCATCTCCCCTGGCGGCCAGGACATGGCCCAGTTCGAACACGAATACACCGGCGATGACTTCAGTGCCTCTCTCAAGATGCTCAACCCCTCTTTCCTCGAGGGTGGAGCGACTGGCATCTACATCGGAAGCTACCTGCAATCAATCACCCCTAAGCTCGCTCTCGGTTTGGAAACCCTCTGGCAACGCCCTGCTCTGACTCAAGGTCCCGAATGTGCCGTCTCTTACTGCGCCCGATACAAGACCCCCGACTGGGTCGCCACCGCTCAATTGCAGGCTGCTATGGGAACTCTCAACGCTTCGTACTGGCGCAAACTGTCCGACAAGGTTCAAGCTGGTGTTGACCTGAGCCTCGGCCTTGTTCCTTCTCCCGGTGGTCTGATGGGCGGCGGCCTGCAGAAGGAGGGTGTCACTACCATTGGTGCCAAGTACGATTTCCGCATGTCCACTTTCCGAGCCCAGGTCGACTCCAAGGGCAAGCTGAGCTGCCTTCTGGAGAAGCGCGTCGCTCCTCCCGTCATGATGACCTTTGCTGCCGACATTGACCACTTTACGGTATGTGATTCCCTAACCTCAAAAAACAAAAATTCCTTCCCTTGACTAACTGTTTGATTAGCAACAAGCCAAGCTCGGCCTCGGTGTTTCAATTGAGGCTGCCCCCGAGGAGCTCCAAGACCAGCAGGAGGCCCTGGGCGCCCAGTCTCCCCCCAACATCCCCTTCTAAATGGCCACAACTGGACAATCCCAGCACAGCGCAGATTCCACGATCGGATCTTGGTTAATAGACAACTAATGTAGTAGGACTGCTGGCCAACCAAGGACAAGTGGGACGAGTAATTCATCTGTTTACACTGTCTCGCGCATGACTTGTCTGATTATTAAGGAGAAAAAGAAGAAACGAAAAAAAGAAAAAGAAAAGAAAAACGTCCACCGCTGTTGCTCGATGATTCTTTCAGGAGAAAGTAAAGGAAAGCAGCGGGGAAACCAAAAAAAGGAAAACTCCTCCCTTTTCGATAGACTCTATGAAGCCCTTTCTCATGGTAGGGTTCGGCCATGGCTTCCACAATGGGGGAGGAAAAGCACACGAGAGGGAGTGAGTGAAGATAGGAGGAGGAAGAGGGAGGGTTAATGTGACTCATGACGGTGGCTCTCTCAAGTCTTTTTTGAGGGGGGCGCTATGCCTCAAAAAAATGCATCTATCTCAACTTACATTGCATTTCTTTTGCATACTGCCCCCCCGTGTATATTACAACTTTCTTCCAAAGGCCGGTGCATTCGTGTATTGGGCTCGGGCGAAAAAATGGGCGGCATGTTAACGCATTTGGGATGTCCGTCAATTTATGTATGGGATGCAATGGGCTACGTTGAAGGGGAAACCAAAAAAACCGGAGGGAGGGGGAAAGGGGGAAGACTGGAGTTAGTATGGCATATTTGGTCAAAAGGCCCAGTTCTTCTTTTAAGTGCTTTGCTTTTCATGCTGAAATGTACAAGAGAGATAGAGGAAATGACGAGCTTGAATGTAATGCATTGACGAAGATACTGTGGAATGGGAGCTTAGAGAGAGCTCATGTATAAAGATTGAAGACTGATTGTAACCAATTCCTTTGAATCACTGTTTGTCTGCTAAAACAACAAACAATAAATTTCCCATCCCACCAACGCCATGGTATCTCTGTATATAAAGTTGCCTTTTTTGGTTTTCTCTTTTTTGTTTCCACCCCCTCGAGGATTGTCACCCATACAAGTCCTCGTTACATGTATGCCAAAGTAACCATAAACGTCATGATTCCTTCACTGAAACGCAATGATCATGACGGCTTTTGAAAGAAAAGAAAAAAATGTATCCAAGTCAAAGAAAAGTGCACGTCGTCCTGCTATATGCTCCAAACCTATAATGCTGCTGTTATGCCTCATTGTAAACCATAAATGCATCTAAACCCAGAGAGCGCATCACATCACTACGCACTCCCGCTCTGGTTGATCTCCCGTCTTCTGCTTTTCATTCTTTTCTTTAGATTTCTTTCTCCTGTGTTTTTGCTTCTCAGCCTTTTCTATCTTTTCAGGCTTGTCACTTTTCTCACTGCTGGCGGGGTGGTGCAGCTGCTTTTCGAGTGATGTAGGCGACCCAGGCTGGGGACTAGGCTGCCCTGTTGAGTTTGCAGTCGAAATATTCAGTACTGGTGGTTCCGGCAGCGGCTCTTTGCTCGTCTTGATCAAACCGCCAAAGCGACTCAGGTTGAGACTGATGCGGCCCTCGCCCGACTGGCTGGCAGGGCGACTCTGTTTGCCCAAGTTGAAGCGCGATGCGGCACGCGATAATCTTGAAGACGTTGGTTCGTCAACCGGTGCCATGGCAGGCGACCCAGCATCCGGAGTTATGGATGGTGTGTGAATAGCAGAATCGGTAAGGGCCACGCTCTGGCGACGAGAGATGACCGACTCCACGTATGAACCACCAAAGTTCATGCTAATGCCTTCCAGCCACTTGCGAGATGGGCGCTCAACTTCTGCGGATAACCTGATGCTAGGTGTCTTGCTTTGACCTAGACGACCAGTCGAAGCTGAAGCTTGATTTTCATGGTGAGTTGCCAATGCTTGAGTAGAAGATGAGGCTTTGTGCTCGTGATGCGATACCAATGCTTGAGTAGAAGCTGAGGCTTGCTGCTCATGGTGTGGGTGCGCTACCAGGGCTTGGGTGGAGGCCGATGCTTGATGTTCGTGATGCGTTACCAGTCCATGAGTCGAACTGGAGGGTGTTTCATCACTAGTTGTGGAGCGCAGTATCTCAAGGCTTTTCTTTGACTCGTCATAAGACGGCGGCCTGCCCTCTGTGCTTTCTGTTGGACAAGGTGCGTCGACCATGGGTACAATCTGATAGAAAAGCAGGTATGGCATCTCGACCTTTAGAGATTCCTTAATGTCGTCGACAAACGTGACTCGTCTGCCGATATCTAGGTCGTCAAACCTCACCCACTGTGCTTCTTCGTAGTCTGGAGGTGGGTCGAAATCATGCCTCCTGTTGTCTGTTAGAAGCTTCGGCGCGACCCTGGCAAACGAAATGTAGTGACCACTTTGTAAAGAATCGCCTCGGTGGCAGACAATGGATTGCAGGACAAGTTTATACTCTGTCGCTAACCCATTAGTCTCCTCTTCTATGTGTGGGCCATCGGCGAGCATAAAGTGAGGAAGTCTCATGCTCTCGGGGATGTCGATGTAAGTGTTATGGCGCTTAGGTAGGCCATTCTCGGTCATGGCATATCGTTTCAAGCAAATGCCTACTACTGGGCGCTGATCAAGATTCATTGCCACTTCGACATTGTTCCGAGGCTCGGTGCTGTTGACTGCGTGCCAGGCTGCGTGGGATGTTAGTAAGAGAGAGAATGACTAGCAGAGATTGTACATACGAATTAGGCGGAAAAATTGCCATGCAGGTATTGTGACCGCCTTGATGACGGTAGACCCTTTCAGACTCAGCCTCTTGCGTATGTTTTCAGAACTGGCTGGGCGGCCTCTGTCGTCAAGCATGACTCGTTGAATGACGCTGGTTGACCTATGCCGAATCGTCATCCGAGAAGAAGATGCCCCTGATTGATCGCCCACAACAGTTGACTGTGATGTTTCGCCGAGGGTGCTATTCTGGCTCGTTCCATTGACCTGCTCCGATGACGGAGCTTCCACTTCATCTTTTTTCTCTTCAACTTTGTCCTTTCCTTCTTCCTCGTCAAGCTTCTTCTCTTCGACTTTTTTCTCGTCGACTTTCTTCTCTTCAACTTTCTTCTCGTCAACCTTCTCGTCGGCTGTCGTCTCTTTATCCCCTTCTTCTGGGGGTTCTTCTTTAGCCTTCTCTTCCTTGTTCGTTTCCAGAGGAACATCTGGCAGTGGCTTCGACGGCGACATCTCGACTGGGGATAATGTCATGGCTGCAGGTGCCGCGGTGCTTTCTCCATCTCTAATCAGCTGGATTTGGTTGGGAATTAATAGCTGAGAAGGCGTATTTAGAGTGCCGTCCTCCGCGATCGACAACTTCTTTGCTTCCTCGCTGTCTCTAAGGACGTCGACTTGTGTGTTGAAATACTCTTCTAAGCAATCTTCTAACTTAATGCCGTTACCATCGGAATCTGATGGCACTGCCAAGTTCAATAATCTCTCATAAACGATCTTGTGGTCGTCCTTGTCGAATTTGCCTTGGTGAAATAAATCAACTTGCAGTGAAAGGAGTGGTAACTCTAGCTTTTCTGTAAAAAATGCAAATGCTTCGGAAGCGTCTTGCTGTTCTAAAAGGCGAGCTTCTGGCCAACCACACTCAGCCATAGAATCTTGTATTAATTTGGTCTAGACATGTTAGTAAATTGCGTACTCCTCAGATTGAAGTTCGTCGCTCCTCACCAAGTCTGTACGAATCAGCTTGCCCGTCCGTAACATGTTGACCCATATGCGCAGGAGGATGACGAGTCTATGCCTAGGATCGTCCTCTGGGAAATCGGTTTTGAGCATGCACTCGAAGGCGTCCAACTTGGAGAACATGGCGAAGAGAAGGGAGTCTATATAACAGGTAACGGCACTGCGGTTCTCGGCACCAACCATCTGAACACTTGGGTCGTAGGGAATTATAATCCCAGAAGAAGACTTTTTCTCAATATCGATGAATTGGACAGCGCGTTCCAGGTCTCCACCGACGAATTTGGTCCCCAAGATGTCTCGGACATGCTCCTCGGTGATGTTCATAATGTGTAGTTGATCCAAACGGTGCAGGATATCCTCAATCTACCAAGTGTCAATGTTTGTTTGGATCGAGATCAAAACGGTCGCTCGTAGACATGGCAGAGAACACAGCGCAACACACCTTGGCGACCTCTCTCGCAGCGTCCACCTCATTTTGGTGGGTTTGTTTCGCATGGTCGGGCTTGAATATGGAGCGAAACGCTTCTGCAGAGAGGGGACGGGCCTGCCAGTGATGTTTAACATTGCCGAACCAAGAGCGACGTATGATGGATGATTCAAAATCTTCCGCCATGACATTGCCATGTTGAATGAGGAGTTTGACTGGTGACTAGTGGGAAGTGATTTACCTTATTTGCGGGAGGAGCTGACTTGCTACGATGGTGCTCGCCGCTCTTATCCCGCAGGCTGAGAAACTTCCTAGGGAATTCCTTCATCGTTCAAGGATGACGGCCAGAAGCCCGATGACGACTAAAAACGTAGAGCAAGTGGAAATCAAGCTCTCGCGACGACCAGCGAGAGATGAGGCGTTCGGTGCGCCCCCATTATAGGGCGAGACAAGTCTCGGCGAGGCGCTGGCGCTGGCGGGGGGCTGGACGTATTGCGACGATGGCTTCTTGTATATCGGAGTCTTTTCTTTTCTTTTCTTGTTTCAGCCTGACGGCCACTCTTCGTCGTCGGCCGCTGTGCGAGGGATGGCTACCAGGGTTCGGCTTCGTGTCGGACAGGTCTAGCTCGAGGGGAAACGCTGCGCCACAGACGTGGATGAGGAGCAACAGCTGCAGTGTAAAGTTCAGAGGCTTGTCGAGAACAGAACTTTCCGGGGCAGTACAGCGCGGGTGAAGGAGGAGAGGTGACGGCTGTTGAGTTGCGCAACAACTCCATCAAATGGACTCGAGTGGTTCCAGGCGCAGCTTCAAATAAGGTCCGGTCGGCAGCAAAGTGAGTGCTAAAGTTAGTGGTTCGTGTTGGCTGATGTTACAGTGGCGGGGGCGGGACACTGGGTGGACCCGGTCTTGCCAGGGGCTGATAGTGGGCTGTAGGGCCCTAAGGGACGCTATAGCGCGGCGCGATACTGCACTGAGGTGGCACCTGCGACAGCCCATCGAAGCCTCACGGTGGCATTGAGAGATTTATAGATCGCTGCCACCTGCAGACTCTGCTCATGCACCTCAGTCTAATCTGTCTGGCTGCTTCGTACATGCGCTGCACCCTTGGAAATTCCTTTTCGCGGGCTGCTGCAGCAGGATCCGCAATTGACCTCCAGCTTATCACGGCTTGGCGCCAATCATCTGCGCCTTGTGAATCAACATGCACAGCACAGGCAAAAGGCATCGGGCTTTCGCTTCGCCTCAGGGCCGCCAGATCCGCAAAATTCGGCTGCCTTGATCGACCTGAAAGCTGAACGACGGAGCGTCTGCGCGGTGCTAAGGCGGCCCTTTGCCATCCTTGCGTTCTCGTGCCTCGCCAAACTGACTTATTCCAGCGGCCTCGTGGCCTGCGTACGAATGCCTACGTAATTCTACCAACCGCGCTCAAGGCAGACGATATTCGGTCGCCATGGAGTCTACGCACGTCTACGCACTTCTAAGCACCTCGTTCATCTCCACATCACGGTCATGTTACCTGCCTGCCAAAGTATCGAGTCTTTTCTGAGTCGTGTGCGGAAGAGGCGGGACTAGAGATCATTGCGCGCGAGGGGGATCACAGGAGGGGTCTTTTACTAACAGCTAGGGCGATCTTTTGGAAGATTCGGTCAACTAACCTACATGTAAGCTTGTCAGGGTTCATGTGCTATATTTACTTCCGTCACGAGCCTATCCAAAAACCTTCCCTCTACCCGTTGACATATGAGCATTGGGTGTAGGCTAGTAACATACGGGTACTAGCCGTTCCAAGTTTTAGGACGAACCTCAGCTCTGAAGTGGCGGATGCTTCCTCTCAGCCATTTTTATCTTTTCGTATGCCTGAGAAATGTTTGAAGATCCATGTCTTGACTAAGATTAAATTCACCATTAGAAAGAAGAGAGCTTCATGTATACACGGTACAAACCTGAAGCAGGTTATTTCGGCCCAGGTCAAGACTTGAAGTGAATATAGTACCTCACAGCAGAAGTAAATAACGTCACCGCTGTTGATCTCCCTCCAGCCCTAATCATCCGGTATCGCCTTGCCCCCAAAGATCGTGCTGGACGAAGAAAGTATCTGCGCAAAACCTGAATGCCAAGGACTTGTATGAATCATCGGTCTGTGTCTGCTGGTGCTGAGCAGATACGTGCTACATACAGGACGCTGAAATGTCAGCGGCTTTCAACCCTCATGGCGTGACTGAATGCATCGAATCAGCAGAAAGAAACAAGGAACTCCTCAAGTCAGGCGGCTTAGTAGAGGCTAGTCCCAAGGAGCCGCCGAAGATGGGCGAACCAGAGAATCAATAGCACGACAGGCGCAGTATTGTGTAACATCCTGTTGTGTAATCTTACCCACAATCTACGGCTAATATTGATTATGGTGTACTGATTCCATACTATGATACCAAATACCAAATTCGTAGAGTTGAGGGACTAACAGGGCATCTCTCTTGTGGTGACTTACACACGATGAATTGACAGGCGACTTAGGTGAGATGAGTATCGGTTCAATGCCTTGGACAGTGAAGGAGATCACTTCATTATCCATCTGATTTGCTTGAAGATTGAACGATAGCTTAATAATCATCTATTTTGACTAGGAAGTTCCGACTGACTCCGACGAGATCTTACTCTATCGGCGCCGAGATCCTTGAGCTGACGCTGTATTCATGCGCGCAAGGATCAGAGAGGGACGGTGCACGGCCACAACTCCCGCCCGATGCGAACGGCCGTGGTGTGGCGCAAACCCTGGCGGGACTAGCCTGTGGCTAGTGCCCCAGCAGCTAGCAATTGGAAAATTCCCAATTGTCTCGAGATCGTGGTGGGCTGTAGAGAAAGACACCTCGGACGAAGCATTGCGTCTTTTGCTCAGGCGACAATGTCGGTTTCTCGAGAGGGCGCTCGCTTGGCGAGAGCCTTGAGGCAAAAGCTGCCAACCAACCACTCTGTTCCGCTATGCGCCAGAGGATTTGCCTCGACTAGAGTGGCACACAATGCCAGTGTGAAGGCTGAGGGCATCGCCGATATTGAATCGGCATCCTCGTTTTCGGCGCCGCAGCCGGACAAGGACACCATTAAAGCTTTTGAGGAGTCACAAAGCCAAAGCCGAACGGGAAGACGGCTCCCTGGTAATCGGTGGGTGCTGCCATCGCATGCTCATGTGGGCGAAGCTGTGCTAATACGAACATCAGATACCAGTACCATCCTCCCAAATATAATCGAGGTCCTCTGCACCCTGTCCAAGCGCCGCCTTCATCCGATCCCACGGCTCGCGATTTCGTTCCTGGACCATTCAGCTTCCCTCGCTTGAAGCACACGTACGATAGCACCATTGCGCCAGACCTAATGACGCTCACATACAACCACACCCCACCCGGGGCGACACCAGTCGAATCGAAGAAGGGAGTGCTGCGCCAGTGGGACGGATCTTCACCATATCACAAGAATCGACCTAGCAGAGGGCCAAGAGGTGGAGGCTCATCGAGGCTTGGAATATTAGAGCGGGATGTCGCCTGGCACAACATTCCCGAGATCGAGGCCGTCACTATCAACTCATATGCCCCTCTGGCTGCCGACAACAAGGAGTACCTTCATGTCGCCCGAGCCGTGGTCCAAGCCATCAGCGGCCAGTTTCCCGAGGTGACGACTGTGAAGCACAATGTCATCCACTGGGGTGTCCGAAAGGGATCAAAGGCTGGTGCCAAGACTACCCTGCGCGGTGCTGCGGCCTACGACTTTGTCGACAAGCTGGTGACGCTGGTTTTGCCCAAGATCAAGGACTGGCCCGGCATTAAGGCTACCAGTGGTGACAGCGCAGGCAATATCGCATTTGGTATGAAGCCTGCCTGGATGGCTTATTTCCCAGAGATTGAGTTCAACTACGATGTGAGTATTATCCTGACAGAATGGTCCTGTTGAGAACACTGAATACTGACATTTTTGGCGATAGATGTATCCTCCTAAGCTGATGCCTGGTTGCCATATCTTTATTCACACCTCTGCGACCTCGGATAGACAGGGCAGACTGCTCATGGAAGCATTGGGATTCCCTTTCTTTGGAAAGATTACACATTGATGGAATATCACGACGACGACATCACTTGACAAATATTAGAAAAAATGCGGGGGATATAAAAAAAAAATTGTACAACACATGTATCGTTAAATATATAACCGTTAGATACAATGTATGAATATTGTAGGATACCTCTACATGCAAGTCCCTATCGGCTGATTCATCCAAGACCTTTTAAAACGCCCCAACTCCGCCCAGTGTTCCTTTTTATTGAAGTTGCTTTGAAACGCCATACTTTATGCAGAAGCCGCAGCCTTGACTTTTTCCCTGAGACCGTGAATGACAACATCAACGGCATCCATATCCGCAGCGTCAGTCTTCGCCGCAGTAAATCCTCGCTTGTTCAGCTCGTCCGTGCAGAGATCCATCGAAGGCTGGTAATTCCTGACGGCAGAGCTCAGCGCATAAATTGCCTTGCGCCGAACGTCCTCGGCCTCGTCCTCCTTCAGCGCCATCTCAACCAGAGGCGTCAGCCCACCCATGGCCAGCAGACGCTCCTGTGTGCGCTCGTTGTTCTGGACAGCCGTGCCGACGCACCAGGCCGCCATCTTGCGCAGCTCGCGCTCCTCGTTGCGCAGGTGCTCGAGCAGCGGGGTCCACAGGTCAAGATTGGCGATGTTGTTGGCGTTGTCGAGGTTCTCAATGAGTTGCTCGAAGTTGTCAAAGGCGATGAGCTTGTTTTCCAGAGTAACCTCGGGATCGTTGATGAGCTCCATGGAGCCCTTCATCAGGTCGGCGTCGGAGGGGCCGCCCATGAGAGCGGCCATCAGCTCCGGGGTGAGGTTTGTCGGAGGTGGTGCTTGGGCTTCAGCTCCAGTGGAGGGGCCATCGCCCTCAGTGTTTTCGATGCTCCATCGCAGGAGGTCGTTGAGTCGTTTGTCACCCATGATAGCGTGATTGTTTGGTTTAGCGAGAGTACGTGTGGATAATTGTGTAATGAAGAGATTAAAGAGATATGGAGCGCTCTCTTGTGCTTTTGATTTTGATGCTGAAATTGTTCTCGAAGTTCCTCAGATTTTCGCTTGTGGTAATGGAGTTTCTGGAACTTTCAAGAAGTCTCTAGGCCAGATATGGACTAGTGTTACAAGATGCTAGCAAGGCTACTCGTACTCCGTACTCCTTCAGTACAGCCTTAGCCTCACCTGGAATTCTATCCCGGCCAAACCGAGAACTTGATCATCAGCTTCACTCAGTAGGTAATTAAACTCGAGGTGAGCCAAATCTCCGAGGATTAATGACTGGAAATTGTATTCTAGGGCTCGGTTGATCACAGAATTGGCAGCCTTCTGTTTGAGTCGGAGAATTAACCGTAAAACAGCTAATCTCAAGAGGCTGATTGAACGAGACGTTACCCCACTTGTTCATCTCAGCCCAGATGGTGGCTTGTACGAGTATTCCGTACTTCGTACTGTCCACCACGCATGATCACACATGGCGATGCCTGACTCAGATGGAAGCTGATACTATCATTAGAACTGGATCAGCGTTGGATTCTATAACTGCAGCCTAGTATGAATAACATACGTCATGGGCCTCCTTCAACACTAGATTTCCCTAGGAGGACGTACGAAATCACAGTAGTGGTATTCAGCTGTCTTTTGACACCACTGAGTGAAGGAAAAGAGATGCCTAGCTAGCCCCCAAGATGCCGAGATCTGACAGGTGACGTAGCAGCAAGATCATCCTCCAGCTGATTTCAAAGGGAATCTGTACTGGCAAGGTGTACCCATGTACTCCGTGTACTCCGTTCTTTGTGAAACAATTGTAAGAAGGCATTGTTCCATCACGCAAGGTACTGGATATAGTAGGTAGGCAGATGAATACAAATCCGTGCCTGTGAGATTTGGAAACATTCGACCTCAGAAAGGGAGAAGCTAAGCCCATCTAACCGTCTGCCTTCTTTGCCCATCTGTAAATAGCAATCACGCGTTGCTGAGCTGAGACAGTCTTAAAGTTACCGTAGCCTTGCTCTCGCCTATTTCCTGTCCCCTCTGGACCAGCCCATCTGCAGCATTCCGCGCCATGCAGCTCTAGATCTCCCGAAAGATCTTGATCCAGTGCTCCAGCTAGGGAGCATTTGCATGCTCCATGAAGCTAACGGCCGTCGCTGTCTGATACCCTACACAGTCCAAATCCCACTCAAGATGACTTATCCACATGCGTCACGTGATGCGACGAAGTAGATACGAGCAGCTTGGTGAGCTTAAGGCGGCAAAGCCACTAGCCACATTGGGCCCGGCCTGAGGTTGTCGTGTCCCCCTCCTCCGCTTCCTGCACAGCGACGTGTTGGCGTGGCCAAATGAGCTTGGCTGGGGAAATTTGATAGCGAAAAGGGGGCTAAAAGCCGTCACCAGCTCTTTGGTGTGCTTCTGCTTACTGGCACCAAACTCGGCGTCTTCTGGATGCGAGGCCGGATTACGCACTCGATAGGCGGATAAATCTGGGGATTTGGAATGCAAGATGCCTAAAGCAAATGGAACGCTTGAAATGCTGCTGCCTCAACCCTCAAAGCCATGGAACAAAGAGTGCAATAATCTCTCTGCCTAACGTGGAATGAATCAAGCTGATGTCTCATCTTGAGACCCTGCACAAAGGGCCAGAGCACGGGGTACACGAGAGATTGAAAGCCCCCCTTCGGCATGCTACCAACAAAGAGCTTTCATGATGTCAATCAGCAGCCAAAGTCCGGAGTACCTGGGAGAGAACCAGCCACACATAGGACCCCCCTTATCGGCTGTCATCAACCACGGAAGGGGGGCCGTCACTTTGGGAGAGCCTCACAAAAGTGCCCCTCCCGGAGCATCAATCTCATCTCATTCCCGGTTTGTGTGCTCAAGTATTCAAGTATCTCGGAGCCTGGCGGCTTGAAACAAGGCAAGGCGGCGAATGTTGCTTCTCGGATCCTCAGCCTTGGTGGATTGCGTACTGGGCCGCGTACATGCGTTTGCTTTGTGCTCAGCACTGTAGTTAGCATCTTTGTTGCCTCGACTAGCTCGACCCGGCACCAATCCATCGCCCATCATGCCCGTGGCACAGCGTCAAACAGCTGGTGAGCGATCAGGCGGCCTTTATCCTCCAGCTAGCACCAAAAGCAATTGGCGGTGGATGTGCTTACAGGCAATGGAGCAAGTTGCAGCTCGACAGCAGCTGGGGGCAAAAGGTGACGATGGCGTTGATCTGGCGGTGCAAGCCCCTCCCCCTCCCCACTGGTAGATACCTTACTGTAGCGCCTAAGGGGACCTAAGGGGACCTAAAGGAGACCTAAAGGAGGTCGATGGAGAAGCGTGTTAGTGGCACCGGACGCTGATGCGTACTCGTCCTTTGTACGGTAGGGCCCCAGCCACAGCCACCGCCATGAGCCAATCGCTTAAAGCGGCAGGCAGCGCTGCCATCCCCCTGTTGGGCGGCCGCGTCGGTACTCCGTGGCCTGCGCAAGGTTCCTCGCACAGAGAACGAAGCGTCGCCGGTACCTAGACCCGGGCTTCCAGGTACTTTGAGCTAAGGCGGTCTCGCCCTGGTTCGCCGCCTCCCACACAAAGGCTGCTCCACCACGCAATTGTCCCGCCCACAACTCTGTGCCCATCGTGGTAGCGGAGATACTTACTTCCCTCCTTTCCTCCCCCTCCACTCTTTCTACTTCTTCAACAGCACCCACCCCCCAATCGCCAGCTTTCGACTGCGTGTCACCTTAATATTTCCTCACTTTCGACCTCTTTCTTCCCCCTTCAAGCTAACCCTCGAGATCCTGGGATCGCGCGAGCTTCTTCTTTTGTCTCTACCCAACTTTTCCATCAGCTTCATACATTAATCAGTCACAATGGAGGGTACGTGCACCTGCCACCAAGCATCGCGTCCGGCCACCTGGTGCCGAGGCCAATGGATGAAGCATCGCGAGGATGCGTTTGACGCTTGACACGACTTTGGCTAACGTTTGCTTTTGCTGCTCTACAGAAGAAGTTGCTGCCCTCGTCATCGACAATGGGTAAGATTCCCTTCCCCCGCCATTGTCTCACCGACATCATAAACCTCCTGTCTGGCAATCTTGTCTGCGGACCATGAGGCATCGCTGGTGCCAGCCACGCCGCGCTGGGACAAGGACAAATTGCATCTCCAACTCCATCACGCCGCCATCCTTTTGCCTTTCCTGAACATCAATAGCTGACACCTCTGCAGTTCCGGTATGTGCAAGGCCGGTTTCGCCGGTGATGACGCTCCCCGAGCTGTTTTCCGTGAGTACCCCACTTCTGCTCCCCTTACCAACTGCCCACCATAGCTATACGCTTTGGGGTGATTGGGCGTGCGGCGCGCCACCGCACGTTTTGCTTCACAATGACAGTTTTGCTAACAGCGCCAAACAGCCTCCATTGTCGGAAGACCCCGTCACCATGGGTAAGTTGTCAAAATCCAAGCTCGCGTGTCGGCTGTTCCATTTTCGGTTCGTCATTTTTGAAAAGGCACTGGATCTGACCGAATCTTGCTCAGTATCATGATCGGTATGGGTCAGAAGGACTCCTACGTCGGTGATGAGGCTCAGTCCAAGCGTGGTATCTTGACACTGAGATACCCCATCGAGCACGGTGTCGTCACCAACTGGGACGACATGGAGAAGATCTGGCACCACACCTTCTACAATGAGCTGCGTGTTGCCCCCGAGGAGCACCCCGTCCTGCTCACCGAGGCCCCCATCAACCCCAAGTCCAACCGTGAGAAGATGACCCAGATCGTCTTCGAGACCTTCAACGCCCCCGCCTTCTATGTCTCCATCCAGGCCGTTCTGTCCCTGTACGCTTCCGGTCGTACCACCGGTATCGTGCTCGACTCCGGTGACGGTGTTACCCACGTTGTCCCCATCTACGAGGGTTTCGCTCTTCCTCACGCCATTGCTCGTGTTGACATGGCTGGTCGTGATCTTACCGACTACCTGATGAAGATCCTTGCTGAGCGTGGTTACACTTTCTCCACCACCGCCGAGCGAGAAATCGTTCGTGACATCAAGGAGAAGCTCTGCTACGTCGCCCTCGACTTCGAGCAGGAGATCCAGACTGCTGCCCAGAGCTCCAGCTTGGAGAAGTCCTACGAGCTTCCCGACGGTCAGGTCATCACCATCGGCAACGAGCGATTCCGTGCTCCTGAGGCTCTGTTCCAGCCTTCTGTCCTTGGTCTTGAGAGCGGTGGTATCCACGTCACCACTTTCAACTCCATCATGAAGTGCGATGTCGATGTCCGAAAGGACCTCTACGGCAACATTGTCATGGTATGTTTTTTATCGAGTCGCACAGCTTTACGATTTATGTATGGTGACGCTAATTGCATTCTCTACTCTAGTCTGGTGGTACCACCATGTACCCCGGTCTCTCCGACCGTATGCAGAAGGAGATTACTGCTCTTGCTCCTTCTACCATGAAGGTCAAGATCATTGCCCCTCCCGAGCGAAAGTACTCTGTCTGGATCGGTGGTTCCATTCTGGCCTCCCTGTCCACCTTCCAGCAGATGTGGATCTCCAAGCAGGAGTACGACGAGAGCGGTCCCTCCATCGTCCACCGCAAGTGCTTCTAAGGTAAGCTTATTTTTAGAAAGGCGCAGATGGCAGCCGTCACATGATCTCGGAAGACAAGAAGCTAACAGCAACCCGTTTAGAAGCTACGCGAGGTCAAAGACAATACCTCACATCCTTCGCCAATCACTCGTGCCAAGCTCATGGAGGCGGCGAATCATGCAGTGCTTCCATGGCTTCGCACGTATTGCGATCGAGTCTCATATTTACGAAAAGTTTTTGACAGGGTCAAGGGGGTGGGCGTTGGCTTTTCTCCGATGAGGATACAACGGCTCGTGTATGGCAGCTGGGCTGGATGCGCAACGCGAGTCTAGGGGCTAGAAGCTTAGGTTGATACAAATATTTATTCGCTTTCCGGTCTTAGACATGTTGAATGGAACATTGTGACAATGACTGCCTGGCGTCTCACCTTCACTCGTACTACAGCACATGGACCTCGTAATTATATTCGTCTTCATGTAGGGCATTATGTTTCTGCAATTGACTGTCATGACTTTCCACCTGGAGACTCGTGCCCAGATTGGGGACTGCTACCAGCGGTTGGATTACCGTCCTGACTGCTTGTATCTTGTCTTGTGTCGTTACTCAGCTCGGGAATCTCTATCGGGCCATTCTCAATGGTGGTAGCTTCTTCCTTTTCCTCGTCCAGCAGCCGGTATTTTCGTCGACTCTTTTTGGCCGCGCTGTCGGACTTCTTCTTCTTTATCGCCCCGACCACCGCAGAGCGGCTCTGATCGCCATTGATGAACTCGTCAACCCGCTGCGCTAGAATTTCCCGGGCTAGCTTGCGGTTTTGGCTGCGGGATCGAGTGGCTTGGGATTTGACGACGATGCCGGTGGGGATGTGCTTTAGTTGGACGGCCGAATTGGTTTTGTTCTAGAAGAAAGTAACCGTAATGATTTTCTTAGGCGCTGTTGCTTCACGGGCAATGGAGAGAAGGGGATTTCCTGTGTGCTGAGGAAAGTGTACGTACGATCTTTTGGCCGCCGGGGCCGCTGCCTTTGAGGTAGGACTCTTCGATTTCGGAATCTGGTGGGGGCTTTGGACGGGGTGGGAGGTTCTTTGAGAGGGCGCCGAGGGTGCTGAAGAAGGGAGGTTTAGGTATGATTGTAGCTGTGAATGTAATTGGGTATATGAAGGCTGTGAGGAACGAAGGTGTGAAGCGAAACATGGTTGGAGGGAAGGACGTGTTTCTTGTACGGCAATTTGAGGTTGCCCGCGATGATGCTCTAAAATGACCATAAAGTCAAAGATGGCCGGAGGTTGAGCCGCTAAAATGAGCAACTAGCCTTGGCCGGGCGTGGCTTGTGGCGTGCACCCTGCTATAAACAGCGCTGGAAAGTTAGCACGGAAAACATGCAGCGACATCCAGCCGGACCGGAACGTGTAATTTTGGACTTTTGCCTTTTTTCCCTTTCCTCCATCACCATTCCGACCCGAGACGAAGCATTGGCCTCTCCACGAACAAACACCTCGCGATCCGAAAAGAACACCGTCAAGCGGCAAAAACTACGAAGCAGCTTGCGCCTTGCGAGAATATAAAGGCTCAGAGAAGAATACCGGACCGTCTGTTAGGTGGAAAGCATCTCGTCAATTCAATTCGACATGGCGTCACAAGGCATCAAGAGCATGATCCAGCGGAAGATGCTCCAGATTGACGTGACGTTTGGGACGTATCTGTTTTCGCCAGTGGAGAAGTTTGCTTATTGTATGTTTCCTTTTCCTTTGCCCATTGCCATCTCCCTCTTTCTTCGTTTTTCTTTCACCGGACGATTCATTGTTCTCTCGTGACCCCCTTTTGGGATGGCATGGTGATTGATTCCGGCAATCCCGCTCACGACACAGCACCCAGAATTCTTAAAGAATTGCTGCTAACATGAACTTTCTTTGCAATTGTCTAGACTCGATTGTGTTTTTGCTCTTCAGCCTGCTCTCCATCGCCGTCATCCTATACCTCCCGCATCACATTTCCATTCTGACCGGTCGCGCGTGGTACTACATCAACGGCGAGACTATTGACATTACGGCCTTCACGCGAGACGTCTTTAGCAGCGCGATGGGAACTGGTAAGGATGCTGCGGCGGTTGTCAGGGAGCTGTGAGGTGGGAACAATAAGGATCGATGGGATGGGCCGAGGCTCTTATGAAGTTTATGGATACGAAAACTGGGACTGGGAAGAGTGAACCGATGGGCTGCTTCCTGGCGAATTGGGCCATTTCGACGTAATATGGAGAGCGTAGCGAGAAGGCTCTGGTTGACGCAGTCTGTTTTGACTTGTCTTTATAAAATTTGGCGTTGGGCAGGTCGATTTATGAGGAAGCCTAATAGAATGGCCAGATGGTACATTAATAATAATATGCTCCTAGAAAGACTACGAATTAATTGAGAATAAAACAAAACTATTAATGGCAATGGAATGTCCAGTTTATTCGTGTTTGACCAAATGATGAATGTATGGTATTCAATTCAAGTGTATTTTAGGCGCCTATGACTGTTTCTGCTCCTTAAAGTATTCCTCTCCAAAGCCATACAGCCTCAATGAACTATCCTCTCCTGCAACGGCGAGTTCATACTTGCTTTCTTTTTCGTCCTTGTTTACCGGCCGCCAGGCCAGTTGAAGCACCGTCTTGGGAAGAATCAACCTATCCATGACTGTTAGTTAGATACTAAAGGGGAGAAGAGCAAAAATCTCGAGCGATTCAGCTTCAAAGAAGTGAAGCAGGGAACAAACTTACTCAGAAGATGTCGGCAACTTTGAGACAGAGGAGCTATCTTGAGCTACCGTGCACAGGCTAACCCGCCCGCTCTCGGTGCCGACGGCTAGGATGTATTTATCACCAACAGGCTGTGCTAGGAAGTCGACTGACGTGACGGGTCCATCAGAAGCCAAAGCAGATACTTGGGTGAATTGGGCTTTGGCGTCCTCGTTTGGCTTTGACAGAGACCATACTCTAACTTGCTTGTCACGACCGGCCGTGGCGAACAGAGGTGCCGCAGAGGGAGCCCATGCGGCATCGAGAATCATTCTCGAGTGGCCCTTTGCGTTGGCCTGCAGCAGCTGATACTGGACAGCACCGTCCTCTCCGACACCTCGCTCGAAGACAGCCCACTGACGATCACGGCCGACACTCAGGAGATACTTGTCGTCAGAGGAGAAGCGCAGCCGAGTGGCTGTCAAGGAGTGGGCTGCCAGCGGGGGTCTGAGCTCGGTCCACTTGTCCGTCTCGAAGATGCGGATGACGGCGTGGTTGACGGAGCTGGCCTTGCAGGCGCTGGCGATGAGCTTGCCATCATGGCTGGCGGCAAGGCACGAGATTTCGTAGCCGTGGCCGTAGAGCTTCTCCGTTTCGGGCCAGAGAGTGTGTCGGGAGAGGGTTTCTTCAAATGGCGGGTGATCAATGTCTAGATAGGACTTCTTGACGACGGAGGCCGGGTCGATGGCGTCTCGGTCGCGGTCGTCTATGGGCTGAATTTCTTGGTCGTCGTCCAGCGCGTCAATGGCCTTGTTCGAGAGGCCCAGAACGGGCATGTTGGCGGCGTCGGGCATGTCTGCAATGTTCGCCCCTTCGATGCCCCCCAAACGACTGAGCATGGTGGCCACCGCCTTAGGTTCGCTGAAGACTCTCATGAGCTTCTCATCGGCGCCAGACACAAACTGTGAAGAGCCCAGCGAGTCGATGCAGTTGAGATCGTAGCCGTGAATCTGAGGGCGTGACATTTCGTGCCAGGTACCAGAGCTCTTCCACTTCATGTGGAGGCGAGTTGTCTGATCTGAGCTTGTAGAGAGAAGGAAGCCGCCGTCTTTGGACCAGGAGATGCCGGTGACGGCTTTTGTGTGGCCAGAGATGGCAACGCAAGGCCGCCACATATCTTCCGAGACGTCATACTCCCATCTTCTCCAACTGCCCGTTCTACCCAGGCAAGCTACTGACTTTCCATCAGGGGACCAGAGACCAGTCCAGAAACCACCAGTGCTGCCTGTTGCCGTTGTAGCGCCCTTTTCTCTGCTAATCTCTCCAAGTCTGACCATGCTGACCCAGATACCGGAGCTGGGGTCGGCCTCCCAGATAGCCAAGGAGTTATCCGCAGAAGCAGACAAGAGTTGCAGCTTGCCATCAGCCTGAGAATGCCACTTTGCGCTGTAGATCCAGTCCTCGTGGCCCAGGAGCAAAGCTTCAAATGTCACGGAAAAGTCTTTGCCGGAAACCTTGAGCCAGTGTGCTTTGTTTGACGGGGATTTTCCTGGCATGAAGGCGCCACTTGATGGGTCTGAGCCTTCGGCAGCCAGGGCAGGGAGTTCTTTGCCCTGATGAACCCTCCATATTCTGATGTATTTGTCCTGGCTGGCTGACGCAAGAAGCAAATCGCTGTCTGGGCTGCTTGTTTCTCTTGAAAAGCTAAGAGATCTCAACCAGCCCTCATGACCGCTGAGTGTTGCCTGAAGCTGGAACTGGACGTTGTCTGCTTTCGTCTCGGCTGTGAGGATCTGGATGACATCCCTTGTGCCGGCTGAGGCGAGGATGTAAGCGTCATTGTCAGCGCCGAGAGTGCTGAGTGAGAGTGATAAAGGGAAGTATTTTGGCGCTGTGTTGATGGTCTGGACGAGTTGCAGTTGGTCATTCTCAAAACTCCATATCCTGATAGTCGCATCTGCTGCTCCTGTTGCAATAATCCATTTCGGCTGGTCGGCAGCAACTCGCAGGGCGGCAACGCAGTTAACAGGCCCGGTGTGTTCAGTTGCCGTCTGAAGTAGCTTGAAGTCTTGTCTATCATCAGTGGACTTCCAGACAACTATGGTCTTGTCATCTGAGCCACTGATGAAATACGTCGAGGGCTCATTGTCCAGCTCTGGCAAAAATGATATAGCCTTGACAGTTTCCTTGTGGCCGTTTAAGAGTCTAAATACACCTCTAGGTGGGTTGGCCTAGAATAAGATAATCTTGGTCAGAGACATGCCCTTTGAACATTGTATGTGAAAACATGATATCATGGTAGATTTGATAAAACTCACAGCTGGGCGCCATAGAGCGATATTGCAATCGGCTCCATAAGCCAGCAGCCCCGTCCGACTCCAGTCTGCAACCGCAGTCTGTCTATTCGCACCGGCAGCGAGATGCTCTACCGTCAAGTCTTTTGAGCTCATATCACCAGTATATTTCTGCCCGTTTATGTGTGGACTTGACTGAGACTCAGATTCATCGACGGAAGAGGGATCCACGTGACAAGCTTGTGACAAGAACTTTTTTTTCTTAGGCGGTTTTTGGCGCTTGCACGGTACGGGGCTTGGGGGCTACCAAGGTGAAGCAGAGACGCTGTGGAATGTTACACAGCTACAGCACTGCTATTCAGTAATTTTAGGTTTGGATGTGATTATATTTTACTTTGAAGCAGTTGAATCGTTGTAAACTGTATAAACTTCATTATTCTGAGTAGATATTTTGTCTATGTAGGGCAGGAATTCCGTATCAGACATCCGATTATTACATGAAACTTCTAGTTTGAGACCTGTACTAGAAGCATCAATCCTTCTAACAGCGCTTCGTACAGCGCTTATTCGTCGCTACAATTTAGGGCTGGTGCGGACGGGCTAGGCCGGAACAAGGGCTAATGATACGCCGCGCCTGTGTCACTTCTGCCGCTGTTATCAGATCCCGTCTGCCAGATGCCATTGCCACCAACACTCGATCTCCGTGAACAGTCACAGTCCGCTGGATCGAGCCTCATCGCAATGGCTTCCACCCCCGACGATGCCACTGCGCATCTCTCCCTGGACGTGGAGTTCTCGTAAGCCCCTCCCTTCTCATTCTCATGCACCTAAAGCACTCTCGTCACATATCCTTTCCTCCCTACAGCTGGACCATTGTCGAGACGCCATAATGGTGATACTGTGGCCAGCCTTGACGCATCTCCTCCTCCTTTCATTTCCTCATCTGGGTTTCCATACATGTCAAGGGTAGGCTAACTGTGCTATACAGAGGAGGCCTTGAGATGCTCTTCTCGGACCAACGCCGCCACTCCCTCACTCTGCCTGCCAAGGACAAGGATGGCAACCCTTCCAACATTGCGTATTTGATACATCATCTTTGCGAGAATGTCATGAAGGACACTCGCAAGGAGCTTTTCGTCCTGCAGGAGCATCTGTATGTCTCATCACCCTCCCCCACGAGCTTTTGTGTTTGAAAAGATAGACGTCTTCCTCTGGAGCTCTGCTTCCCCTGGTCCTCTTGCCCCTTCAGCTACACGACTCGCACAGTATCAAGACCATAGCTCGATAGTGTTTGTGATGAGTTGCCTCCTGTATCAACCCCAGCCTATCATAGAGCCCTCACGGCGAAGGACCAACAATAGCACTTCATTTTATTGCAACTAGTGGCAAACTGATGCTAATCTCAACAGACGACCAGGTATCCTAGTACTCATCAATGATGCGGACTGGGAGCTGGAGGGAGAAGAAGAATATGAGCTGAAGAGCGGCGACAATATTCTCTTTGTATCGACCCTGCATGGCGGCTAAAGCTTCAACATGGGCCTTGACTCGTCTGTGCTAGATGCTTGTGTCCATTTTCTATTGTTAGAGCATCGCCTCCGTCGAAAGCATCAGCGTCTTACTCCCTGCATGAAGGAAGTGTGCGGCGCCTGATAGTCGATTCCACGTTGTGACGATGGGTGGCTCAGCTGGGACGGTTCAGCTCGCTTTACATTGTACAGCCAACAAGCTGCCAAGCTTCGCATGAATCTTTGTTGAGATCCGAAGCTTTCTGTTCTGCTGCCCCAGCTACGTCCGCCACTCATACGAACGCGGGGGGGTGCAGATCAGGAAGATGTTCCATGAGAAGTTGAAAGAACCGGTCTTTCGGTTGACAGACACCCCTTGATACCCAATGCTACGTATTATACGGAGCACTCTATTCAGACCATGATACTAGCGTTGTTATCTCGTTGCGCTCTCGCGAAGCTGTCCAAATTCATAACCGAGCGCATGTTCTAGCTTCAGCAAACTTGTGTGCGCTCGTACGAGTATACACGCCTGCCGTCTTACTTGCTTCGCTCTCTCCAATCATCGTGACCCAGTATTGAGTCCTAGGATCTCTCATCTCTCATCTTGCAGCATGTGTTCTTGATATTGTCATGGCGGTGAGCCATGCAATGCATACCACCGTCATCGATCACTCCTTCGTGCTGATGTTCGACAATGCGAGCAAATCACGGCTTTGACCACATCACACTCGATGCAGATGCAGCTCTACCAGGTTTAACAACTATTCAACATTGAGCGGTGAAAACGAAGGGCGGGATGGCGCGAGCCAAAGAGCTCATGCATCAAGGCACTAGCTGATACTCGGCTGCAACGATGCCTGCACCAGGTTTTCGACGTGTAATATTCCTCATGGGCGTTCATCTTCGGCAATGTGTCGAATGCGTGCAGCAGAGCTGCATCTATGGACGCCACCTCCATTTCTCCGTATCATGTCTGTATACGAGCCCATGGCTATGAGAATCCACAAGGCCAACCCCACGCCCTTTGCGCTTCAATCTGGTTCCGTTTCGGTCTCGACGTTGTTGGCCCGCTCAGCGTATTCACCCATGGAAGCTCACAGAGAGTTGGGGGCCGTAAGTAGAAGTCGTCCATCCAGCAACCAGCATACACAACTTGGTGTGGTTCACTTTTACAGCCATGTTCCCTGTCCTTCCTCACACGTGCACACAAAAGGTATCCGTCAGTTGTTTTCACATTGGACCCTCGGCAGCGCTCTGGACCGACCCCCCACCATTTCCTCCGCCTCACTTTTTTTTTTCGCTCTCTATTCATGCGGTATACCGAGCCTTACGAGGGTTTTTTTTTTGCTGGGTGTGACCATTTTCATGGGTTTGGTGACATTCATGATTCAGAACAATGAAGAATCTCCGACTTGTTGACCAACCCCCCTCATCTCTCTGCTCTTGCTCGTGTCACTTTTACACCCAATCTATCACATCCCAATACAACCCAACAGGTACTCCGTACATGCATTCGAATCCTTTCGTCCCAAGTTTCCAATCCCTACCCCCTCCCCCAGCCGGATGCAGCGAATGAGAGCACCATTAGGTGGTGTTTTCCATTTCTCAGGTTCAGCCGCTCGAGGGTTCCTCTTCAGCAGGAAAAATCCCCCGTGCGCCCGCAAGCAGCAGGGGTTTGCAGAGTGTGTATGTACTCGTACCATTTTCCACTTGGTGCGCAGCAGTTTTAGCTGCGTTTTTTGTCATTTTTTTTTTCTTCTTTGCCCTCTCTCGCAATCTATTCCCCTTAGCCTCTGCGGCTGAGATGAGGGCCGCTTTTAAGAATCTGACTGGGGGGAGTTGGGATCCGGGTTGCTGGGACTCAGTGCGGGTTGTGTGTGCTCTGGATCAAACACACGCGGGCACGCTTCCTTGAACATTCCACATACACTTCGGCAATAACGAGAAAACGACGCAGATTTTGTAATCATCATGACGATTACGCCACGACTTAGTTTTATTCCAAAGAGGTAGGTAACATGAGATAAAGACGCAAGGAAGCATCATGCCAGCGGACAAAGTTCCTCAAGTCGAGAGAACACTAAGCTCTCCCTTACATCAAGATCTACCCACCCAAAGCACACGTTGCTGCCCCCGTGTTCTACAGCTTTTGTGCCTCGCAACACCCCAAATCGCTAATTCGAATGCAAGGGGGAAGTAAGCCGGATTTTCTCCAGCAGTTCCCACGATTGTTACAGATCACTCTGCGTGGCTGAAAAAAAGAAAGAAGGTGATGTCCAGGTGCGTGGGTTCTGTACCGATGTGATATTATTCCCTCTCCCCTCAACACGCCCCCCAGATTTTTGTGTACTCGTACTGTACACGGGCGTGTCGTCTCATTGCGTCGATTGGAACTAGGAACGCCGGAATGAAACCCCGTGACATGCCACCCCCAGCCTGACGATGCAAGCGCGGCGACACTATTCGCTCGAACGACATCATCCCTGTAAGGTACTTTGTCACTTGCTTCCTTGTCGTAATCAAGCATAGGGAGCATCATAATCACGTTGAAGGGTGCCAAAAGTGTGCAGAAAATGCCAAACTATGTTGTGATGTTTGAAGCTAAAGTGTTCCCAAGACGATTTTTAAGAAAACAACAAATGAGCATAAAAAATAACAAAGAACAACCCGACCAAAACCCAGAATGCTGCCAAAAGTCCACCGTCATCTCCTTCTATGATTGCCCTCTTCATGTGAAGAAGAAGCATACCCAACACCTGCCATATCATACCAAATTACACAGCCGCCCATGAAACATCCAATACCAATATCAAATCCGAGTACAAAAGTAAAGACAAACAAACCTCCGCACCAATAAGTCTCGTAGATGCCCACGAGGTGATGTGTTGAAACGCAACATGCCATAACATCCCCTTGAAGCAGTACCAAAAACGCAGAAGTCCATCCCTCCAACAGTAGCAATGTACCATGATACATGCAAGGGTATCTGCGTAACCAAAATTCAAAATGCCTCTCCCAATCTCTTACAGGTAGGCCCGTCCGCCGGCCTAAAGCTCAATATAATCCAAATTCCAATAACTGGCTGTGTCGCGCAACATCCTAAATGCTCATGTTCTGTCGACAATCACTATGTCGATTTTTGTCGTCGCTCTATTCCACACAATATGCCCAATCCAAAGAAGTTTTCCTTCTTCTTTTCTTTTAACCTTTTTCTTTCTTTCCGGTCGAGGGTATTTAGCTTTAATAATATTGCATTCTTGTTTGTACCGTGTGAGCACCGCTCATTGCAATCGTAACCTTGTCCTTGATAACAGTTGTATATCTTGGCTGTCTCGTATAATCATCAGAAGAAAACGGAATGCCACGTTTTTAATGATTCTTAGCATAGCCGTGTTGGGGTCCCCATTTGGAGAGAGCCATGTCATACATAACCGGAGGCGACGTTGGTCCATAGTGGCCAAAAGAAGGATTGGGGTTACGCAACACATTGCTCAAGCCATTGGCGGGCACCTGAGGTGTCGCGTATGGCGAAGGTCTACCTTGAGAGACTTCTTGGTTTTGGGCTGGCATAGCCATCTGAGGCAGCTGAGTGGTAGCAGGGGTCTTGAGTTGGGCGGCTACTGGAGACTTGGCATTTCGAGAGGCAGCAGCATCTTGAAGCCCACGAGCTGCCACGGCACGAGTCTTACCTCGGCCTTTGATTCCCTTGTTGCTGTTCTTGTAGTGTTTCTGAAAATATTCGAAAAGGTCGTGGTAGTTCTCAGGCACTTCGCCATGCTCAGAGAATTGCACAAACATCTGGGTGAGTTTTTGGAGCGTCGGCTTGTGAAAGTTGTTCTGGTGTGTCTGCAAACTCCGTATGTTAGAATGGCCTAGTTGTTTATACTTATTTCTAGATTGCCCACCTTCATGTTTCCCAGTTGGGAAAATGACTTGTTGCAATCGTCAAGCCGGCAAATGAACGGCTTAAGACCTTTATGAGTCTCTTCGTGAGAGCGAAGATTTCCTCGTTGAGCAAAGGTTTTGCCACATACACTGCAAGCGAATGGCTTTTCCCCCGTATGGCGACGGATATGAGTCTGTAAACAACCGAATGAGTTAGTAAGAATACAACTGTGAAGAAGGTCGGGGGATTTACCTTGAGATTCCCGCGCTGCGAAAACGTAAGGCCGCAGTTTTCCTTGTCACAGACCTATCTACCATTAGTGATATTGCAATGGAGAGGAGATCGGACACATACGTATGGTCTTAGGCCCGTGTGAGTGCGTATATGAATATCCCGGTGGGTTTTCTGGACAAAGGATTTGCCACAGTTGGGGCCATCACACACCCACTGCTTTCTGGGCTTTCCACCTTGGGTACGAAGGACGGGCGCATCTGATACACAAGCTCTTGGTGTCTGCACAGGCGTAGGAGCTTGTTGCTGCTCTTCGGTGGTATGTGTCTTCTGGATGGCTTTCATGAGCTCGTCGACTTCAGTTTTGAAGTTGATTGCGTCGCTCGGATGAATTGTCTCATTATAAATAAGAGTCTTGGAGTTGATGACCTGACTCGCAACCAAGGGGGCTGGAGTAACTGGCCCTAGAGAGACGAGACTCGAAGCGACAGAGCTGGGAGTGCCAGGGCCAGCAGAAGATTTGGTAGCAACAGAAGAGATCGACCCCCTCCTCGAGATAGGAGAATAGGGTTGATAACCTCTCATGGGCTGGGAATGGCGTCGATCGACCGTAGAGTTGGCCATACGCGCAAGAGTATGTTCGGCAAATTCAGTCTTGAATGGAGAGCCAAGCGGAGTTGATGGCGGCGGGCTCTGATATGCCATGTAGGAATATGTGCCCGGATGCTGGTACTGAGGAGACGAGACTGTTGACATGGGGGGCTGATTATAGTTGGAGTCCATCAGGTACTGGGTAGACATCTGACGTTGCATATGGCTGCTAGCTTGGACTCTAGGGTCAAACGGCATGAATTCAGAAGAGTTCATCATGGGGAAGGTTTGTGGAATCTGCTGAGGCCAACGGGTCCAGTTGGCCTGAGTCTGCTGTTGAGGTTCGAGTGCCATGTTTGCTGGCCGGTATTCTGTTCTCGCGGCCACAAATCTGATCTGGTTTGATCAAATGAAGGAAGCTGAGCGTGACCAAAAATACAAGTGTCTAGGAAGGGGTAAAGTAGTTGGAGGGGTGATGACGAATATGGACGAGAATCTGGTTTCCAAAGGTTTGTTGTAGCCAATTCATAGATCAAGATAAAGAATGAGGGTCTCTGTCAAACAGATAGGGGAAGAGGAAGGTCTTCTGGAAGGCGGTGGTGGAGAGGGTTATATACTGGGGGCCTGGGCTGGGGAGATCTTGGGAGAGCGATATGATATATAGGTAATTGGCATGAGCAGCAATCTACCAGGTTTGTGGGTGACTGGGGTTTGTGTGGAAGCCCAATCGCCTGGTACTGTGAGCCGGAGATCTTGGGCTGCTGAGTAGGCCATATCCAAGATGTGACTGGGGTCCAGTGTCTGGGATGGGGCAAGACGCCAGGCACATAGCATGAGTAGTACTTGACTACAAGGGGGAGCGGAAAGAAAAGGCTAAGGCAAAGGCTGCAGAGGCGATTCAAGGACAATAATTGACAAGTGACGAACCTCAAGTACCGATAGAGCGCAGACATGAGGCCTTTGCTCCGGGAGGACGGAGGACGGGTAAGAGCAAGCCAAGCAGTACCTAGGCTGGTAGAACTTGTTCACACGCCCCCTTCTAAAATAGAGGCTAAAACAGGATCCCCCAGTCTTAGCTGAGTGATGAGATGTGAAAGCTGGAGGAGAGAGGAGAGGGGGTGTGGCAAGGTGCGACAGGGTTGAGATGGGGGTCCAAGACCGAGCCTTTTGAGGGCTAGCTAAGGCAGGCCATGATGCTGCCAACTTGGAGTAAGTAACAGAGAACAGGAAGAGATGCCAGAGAGCAGCCGAACAAGGGGCCTCGTAAAGGGAAGAGAGAGTAAAGAGGCTATGTTTAAAACCAGGGTGTTGGTTCGTCCTTACAGGACTCTTGCCTCCTTGCCAACCAGGATAATGGCATCGCCGGCGGGCTCCTCACATCGGACCAAAAACAGGTAGATGGACTTTTCCGCAGCAACGTGACCTGCGTACGAAGCGCTTCATATGAGCATATCCACAGTCGCTTAAGCTGCCTAGCAGTAAGGCTCGGGCCCTTGCCACGGTCCCTCAGTTGGTCCCGTATGAGTACTGCGGCTCTCACACGCGCAGCAGTAGATTTTCGGCACGCATTAGGCCTCGGATAAAGCGATAGTTGCATGTATGTCTGAAGAAGACGGCAGCTGCTTGGATGCAATAGTCTGTCGCTTCTGTGTGAGCTGAGACATGTCAAGCCGGCGAATTGGCCACTCGTAGTAGGTGATGAGTTGTGGACTGCAAGTGCAAACAGTCACTGGCCATCTACCCATTGCCACCAGAAGAGGAGGAGAGGGGAGATGGGGAGAAGAGCTGGGGACTTTTCCCCAAAATGTGGGTGTGAATCCTTTGGGTCCCAGCCTGATGATGCCCGTGGATGCCGTGGGGGTTAGAGCAAGAAGCTCCAAGGCGAACAAAGGGACGATTGACTGTTGGATGCAGGCGTTGAAAGCATACCTGCTCTGACTTGAGGCACGGCTGCTGTATTTTCTGGTTCATGATTCGCTTTTTTCAGATTGTACTTGCTTTTTTCTATCCTCCCTTTTCCTTTTTTTCTCCAGAAGATCGTTTCTGCGAACCGCGGGTTCTCCCAGAAAGAGGGCGAAGCTGCCCAGGTTGGCCAGCTTAGAAGTGGGATGAAGAGGAGAGACGGTTGTCTACCAGGGGATTGCAAGGACTGGAAATGACCAGTGGGGAGAAGCGGGAGGTGTGTGTAGAGTATGAGGGGGGTGGTCGGAGAGGTACAATATCTGATGGACGGTTTGTGTGTCCGCGGCAGGCGCACCGGGCGTTGGTGCAGCGCGGGTGGCAGGTGCGATTGGAGGCGGTGGGCTGGAGCTTGGAGCGACCGCGAGGGGTCATTTAGGTTACCATTTCGGGAAGCCAGGGGATCCCTGATATGCTGATGACAGCCTGTCTAGGGGCTAAAAACGACGAGGAAGAGCGACCGTTACAAACTGTGCATTGTACCTGAAGAAATTCTCAGGTCTATGGGGTATAGTACTTGGCAACATGTGAAAATTGCAACGGTGATGTATGTACTGTAGGTTAGTACCTCCTTTGGTATGATTGGAGCCCTATTAGGTGCCTGCCTATGGACAGAGGCATAGAGATGGATTGGTAGTATGGAAGGTGGCACTGATGAGCACATCTGGGACTTAATTTGAGTACCTAAGGTATGTGCTGTAGGCTAGCTGGACAGACAAAGACCATGCAAATTTTTGCCGGTGTCTAGGTAGTAGATACCAAAGAAAACAGATGCCAGCGCACGGCTGAAGATGATTCCTTGTTGTGTCTCCTCTCTGATCAGAGAATAGTAGGTTACCTAGGTTAGTCCCAACGCATCCATGCCTTGGACTGATCAAAATTATCAAGGTACCTGTACGGAGTAATTAGATGTAAGAACGTCGCCAACGTCAATACCATTCTCGTCTTGCCTAATGGTAGGCACGGATGAGTATTTTGCCTCCATACCATTGCCCTCAAGCTTACATATGCCCGCTTAAAACTCAATACTGTTCAATATATGCAGCTTATGGGCATGCAATTAGAGCCTTCGGTCGCCATTAACGCTCCAAGCCGTCATTGCCAAGGCGATAAAGAAAGCCGCAATGGTCTATCGCAAGTCATACGGAGCGCAAGGCATGGAATGCGCCTTGCACGTATTACCGGCCCTAAAGGCGGAGCCGGTGATCGTCTGCTAGTGGCACGGCAAGCTCCCAGCTCGGCTGCCGTTCAGAACAAGCCCTGGGCGCATTTGGCACAGTCATTTCCAGGGGACAACGATGCAGCTACTGTACGAGTTACTGTCGAGTAGTGGACTAACCAATAGATGCCATCAAAACTCTACTTGTACCCCCCGTTGCCGTGCTCGTGTCTGCTCCGTGTGTCACCTGGGTGGTCGGCCGCCCAGTCATCCCGCTCCGGGCGGTTCTAACCGGTGGACCCCCATTTCCCGGAGAGCTTCATCTCGCACACTTTTAGAGTGTACCGTATTGATGAGGAGGGGACAATATTGCATGTTGTATCGTATTGTCAATGTCATGGAAGCCCAACAGTCGCGCCTTGGCCTGGACAGAGAGGCTTGCCAAGTTCTCAGCAGTGTGCGATGTGGTATTCGGTACCTGTCCGTACCATGCACGTGCAGCAAGGACGAGTCCAGCTGCTGGGATTGAAAACGAGGGAAGAGGTACCAAGCTGTCTCGAGGTCCGGATTGGGTAATATTTGGCAAATTCTCGCATTTGATTCGCTCACGGCCTCTTCGTGACCTTTTGGGCTAGGCTTCTTTTCTCTTTTTTGGTGTCCATTAGTTATTTCACACCCTTCCACCCTCCCACCCCTCACACAACTTCTAGCTCCAACATGCCAAAAGGCCGCGGAAGCTCAGTCGTCGCCATCAGCGTTTCGCTTCATGCGTGTACGGGCAGCACCTCAGATTTATTGCAGACGCCACATCTTGTCCTTCGGGATAGGCGTACTTGCCAGCACGGGTGCCGGAAGGATGCCTTGAATGATGTATCTGGATGAGTGAGTATTGCCCACAACAAACTAGCACTGGACGGCAATAACCATGCGCGCAATGTTGGGTGCGAAGCATGTCCACCGTCATTTCGGGCTTTCAATGAAAAGCCTCGTCAATTTTTGTCATCGTCGGGCATACGAGTACAGTATGAGTCTGTATTCGCTGGACGTGCCCGAGCTGGTGGATGCCACTCTTACATTACTCCGTACACAATTTCGAATTTCCTCTCGCAGCGAAAAACTGTGCACCATACGTGTACTGACTATTAATAGAAATGCGTCGCCATAATTTCACATCGAGATTATCCCTTTTATTACGCACGCAGGGAGGGCTCAAACCGACACGCCGAGCTAGATATGCCTCCATGTACAGCTCGCTCAAAGCACCAAGTGCCGATGCACGCACACCAACGCGTTTGTTTTATGCGACTCGTACAAGCTCATGCAGGTTGCACAAAATCGTGGTGACCAGCGAACAAGGGCACACCGCAGGAGTTCCGGTTTCTTGGGACTCGATCAATCTGTGAACATCACTCAACGCCAGGGGGTCTGTGACAGGGATGCAGAGATCCTAGCCAGGGGATTGCACCCGGTTGGCCAGCCATGTCACGAGACGTCCCTCTTCAAACCGAGAGGGGGCGAGAGCCCGTACAAGTACGTCGTACTCCGTCCACACCGTGCGGTAGCAGTTGCTGTCTTGTCATTTCTGAGAAATGTGCTTCATCCACGTCCCGCAAAAGCGCTGCTGCAGTAGCTCAGTGACGGAGCGGCTTCGTGGTACCTCGAGCAGCATGACTGCATCTGCAAGGGCACATGCAAGGCCATCAAGGCTCCTTTTGCCCTCTGTCTTCTAGCCTGTCTGATCTTGGGATTTGGAGGGTGAAGCAGAGGATGGGGTTCTTTTTGCAGTCCTCTCTACCGGCTCGACTTTTTCCAGTCACGTTACAGGCACGCTGATTTGTCCGTTGGGACAGTACAGACAGAGTACGGGGCCTGCTATTGCTGCGGTGGCGATGAGAAAAGGGGGGTGGAAGTCGTTCTTCGCCTTGTTGAGAGCGGCCAACTCGCAAGGTTGCCAAGTAATAATAGCGACATCAAAGTCTCCGGGATGTTCTCTCCACCGCACTCACCTGCCGTCACAGCGAACAGAGCCGGGTTTTTTTTTTTCTCTCACCTGCCAGAGGTGCCACCAAAATAAGCCGAACGTCGTCAAGCACGGTTCGCAAAGCGCCTTTGGCAGCCTTTATTCCCTGAAAGCGGGCTTCCATCCGAGTTTTGTCAGTGCAGAGCATGCTCGGAGCTTATGCCCAAGCCAGTAGAAAACCAAGTCGATGGTGTGGCCTCCAAACGAAGAAATGAAGAGCGGCCGAGGGACGAAGCAACAATCCGCTGCAACAGTCGCTCCTAGCAAGTACGGGAGACCAGGAACAGTACCTGGTCAGTGTACAGGCGAATGCAAAATTCTGACCTGTTACACTGCAGTCTGGTATTCTACGGCCCCTTTTCTATTTCCCCCTAAGGGGAAGCTTTTGATTGGATGCTGCGTCTCCTGCTTCCAGACGGACAGTGCGTGTTGTTATGTGGTGAACGGCGAATTATATCCAATACCAGCATTCCCAACGGAGATGAGGTTAGATCTTCGAATAATGGAAATGATCCAATAGGAGCGGCGAAGCACGAAGTGGAAATTAAAATAAAAGCTGCTCCAACACCAGAGGCAAGAGGTGATGGAAGTGTGAAGACAACTCCAAGCAGCCTCAATACATCTTTGCTGATGGATAAACAAGCATCACTTTTATGGATCTGATACTGTTTCTACGGGCTGATTAGGATGTTCCAGAAGATATCTTCTGCCAATTGTACTACAGACCTCGTTACCTTGCATGTGTACGAGTACTCGTATATGCACCCCATACATGATGCATGTCCGTGCTTCCTCGATGACAGGGACATTGAACGGACGCATGCTGTACTACGCACGTGCTCACTCTCTACCTCGACCTCCCAACCTAGCATCAGCAGCGTTATCTTCTCTTCTCTCGCCGCAACTTCCAGCCAGATAAGATTATTCTGCCCAAGTCACCCCCTTCCTCATAACAGGACTCTAAGCATCCAGGCTTCAGCTTCAGCCGCTCCCATAGTAGCAACATATATGGATGTGGTGTACAATATTGTATTGAGGTTACATACTGAAAAAAATGTGGCATGCCAACCGGGTAGCAGCGGCCAAGGCTCGGGCTCGATCCAACAGGATTTTCAAGGCTGCATATGCACATCTACGTTGTGTTACGAAAGGTTACAACGCCGAGTCTGCAGGATGAGCAGCCCTGTCTCCCGGGTTCCGAATACTACTGGATCCCGCTTTGTTGTTTCTGAACCGGTTTCATGACATCTGTCCATCTCACAATATGCTTCTGTTTGAAGCAACGGGATGTTCTCCCTTTTTGATGCCCTAGAAAGTACTTTGTATACTTGGTGCCAACGACGAATGGCAGTGGCTAGAAGCACTCTGGTGGGTTGCCTACGTCAGTACGAATCATCTACGTTATGTATCGAGATTCTATCACCGTTTCCTTGGTTACAATCCGGAGCAATGTTTGATGGTTGACGAGTGGTGCTCGCATGCAACAAGGAGCAGTAGCAACATCCCCTTTCCCGTGTGCTAGCAAATCTGACGTATCACCTACAGCTGAACCACATAAATCGGCTACAACTACGGAGTACTCTTTTCATAATCTGTCTGTTTCAAGCCGTCCATTGGGCTGCTCTTGTTTTCCTTGCTCTAGCTGCGTCAATCTATGGAGATGTGTTAGTCTCACGTCCACGCCCCCGCTCGGCCGCACTGACGGGATGATTGACTGATCTACCCGCTGAGCACGAAACCATTCATGGGTAGGCCGCACATCCCGCGCAGGTGAGGCTGTCTCGCTTGGTTGGAGGGTAGTATACACTGCCTGCCTTCTCTACATCAATCTTGCCTTGAAATGCGTCAGACAAGGCAGGGCGGACACATACATCATCGTCATCGTCGCCTACTTGGAGCCACCTATTTGTCTACATGTAAAACAGTAGTCGGTACAAGTCTCATTGTTTGGTCACCCGCCCGACTGGGATGTATGGGACACAATAGACTCCCATTAATCTCTTTTCGCTTCTGTTTTCAAGCTCATTGTGGCTCTCATGGTGCGCCTCATTTCGAAGTACACATGACACAGGCCACAAGGTGACTTGACAGGTGCTGGCGACTAACATCGAGCCGTATCTTCGGGTCAATGGCTACCGAGCTAACAGCTTGATGGCGCGGGTGTTGCTGGATCCGAGAATCTATCACAAAGAGGCCATGTTGAGTTAGATGAGAGAAAACAGTGCTTTACCAAGGGTGGTTTAGAGCAAGAGCATCACCACCGGGGAGATGAGGATCTCTATCCGGGCACCACTAGCAGTAACCGGTTCTTTGGTTCAGGAAGCTAGACCAACTCCCTTAGTCGTAGGATTTTCTGCTTTGTGATTTGAGATGGCAGGCACAGCATGGGTGCATGACGCCAGCCCAAGCTGATGCGGCTGTGAGGATTCGAGCAAGAGGAGGGGTTCAGTAGGGGTCTACATTGGCTCTGTATACGAGTTGGCTGGAAGCTGAAGGTAGCATTTTAATCTATCTGAGATGTCATGGAGCAGGCATGATGGCATCAATCTGGGGGCCGCTTCTCAGCCGGACCTAGCGAAGCTTCGTTGGTTGGTTCACACATGCATCTGACGCGCTTTGCATGGGCCCATGTGCGTGTAAGATTTGGAGCAATGAGAGAGAACATTGAGTGCATTTAATTTCTCAACCCGAGTCACGGCTAGAATCGCATAGCTGAAAGCTACCTGGCTAAGCCAATAGCAGTAGCTGATTGTGTTGGGTGGTGATACTTCCATGGGTGTAGAGCTCAACCGGACAAGACGAGGCCATGCTGGTAGAGAGAGAGAGACGGGAGAGCAAGAGTCAGGGAAGAGCGCTATGATATTGCAGTTGAGATATGACGAGAGCCGCAATTGGCTTTGTGATTTAGTTAGCACTAGTCCAACCACGGCTGCAATGTCAGGGCGTCAATAGGCAAAGAACGGGAGCATCAAACCGAGTCCAACTTTAGAGGCATGAAGGATTGAAGACGGCGCATTGAATCTATCAGCCCGCTGAATCCATGGATCGCTGCCGTAATTTGTCCCGGCTCTCGCTGGGCGGCCGCTAAGGATGAACGATGCGGGGGGTCACGTTCAGCTGCACAGAAGGGGACCGGTGCCTGTGAGACGCCTGTTGTCTGCGGTCCGTAGCGCTCCCTCCCGTCCCTGCTGAAATCTGCCATCATCACAGGTGGCTTACAGTATTGATGTGACTTATTGCCTATGTGCTCCAGCTTTGATGCATCGTACACACCCCCAATCACATGCCGGCTGCAAATCTCCTCTACAGTGACGTTTCAATGCTCCAGTTGATCAATAGCAGGCGGGACAGCCTCAAGTGAGTGGCTGGTTTGTCCCATGTATTTCCTAGCCGGGGTGGGCCAAGTCTTCGGGGACCACGGGACAGACTTGGTTAAAGAGCCCGAAAAAGATGATATGCGATAGAAATGCTTCAGCAGAGGCCGGGGACACGGTTTGAGGGTTTTTGGAGAGCGAAAAGAGAAGAGACGCCCCCAGGACGAGAAATCTCTTTCCACATAGAGATAATGACCAGGCCTATTATTCAGGAGTAGTTGGTATTCCAGGATGCTCGGTGCCAGGTACGGATACAGATCACAATCTGGACAGCTTTGGTTTTGAAAACAGGATAAAATCCCAGAGGCTATCCCAGTAAATCAGTTCGGTCCCAGGACTTTGGGTAGGGTAGCTGGCTAAGAAGGTCGGAGATAAACCACCATGCTAGTGTAAGAGACGACGCTTTCTAAGGAAGGCCGCGATTTACCGGCCACATGCGCGGAACTTGGATGAGCAGCGAAACTCTTGGAAGACGGAGGCCCGGGTACCTGGTCCCAAGGCCCCCATAGTTTGCACATCATCTAGAGATTTACGTTCGTGAAACTCGGTTATGATTTCTTGGAACTTTGATTGCCAGGAGAAGTGCATGCAGCTTCAACTGCATTTGGAATGGGTCTTGTAGCCACTGATGACTACTGACAGACGCCACGGTGACACAAACATGCAAGATGTGTTACACTATTTTGGTTGGCATTACCATTTAATCACCCCGCACATGTATTGGCATGTAGAGTATTACGGGATACAAAAAAGCAATACAAAACCCCTTATTGCTCCAATGATATGATGTGTCGATATCAGATTCAGGTTTAGGTTAGGTACCTCATTCACCACCGGCTTCCAAAAGAGCCATCATCCTATATTCATCAGATAATCAGATACTATTTTGTTTTCTCGAGCGAAAAGAGACAACAAAGAAACGGAAGAGGGGTGTGTGAGCAAGAAGATTTCCCAACGAGGGCGTGGAAGCCACATTCACATGAATCATCCATGCCTAATGCTACTGTCACCACTCCAGGGTATTGCCTATGCTTGTAGATGGAAGAACAAGTATTAGTAGACCTGTCATTTCCCGGATGCTCGCCTACCAGATGACCTTAACGCCCTGCCGGCGAGAGATCAAAATCTGTTGCTAAATCTGTTTTGCTCGTATTATATTCTACATGCGCAGGTACATAGCCAAAGTTGGCAGACATGGGTTCGTTCACCCCCCGGCCGCTACGGGGGTTTAATTGTTACGCATGAACTGAAGTCACTTGAACAGGCAGCGTGCCCTGGATTTTCCATCACCTATTCGTTTCCATTTTGAGAGACGGCACAGGGTATAGAGTAGCAGTCGGGCAGCGATGCTAACGGCCGTAAATTGCAACAGCACAGTTGCGGCTGTCGGCTCCATGGATGCTCACCAAAGATTGATGCAGGGGCCGCTGGTCCTGGGCACACTCAGCGCATAGTCAATCTATTCGGCAGGGCTCCGTATCAAACATGGTCGAAGACCGCGCAGATTTGATCCTGCTGGGAGATCTTGGGAAACAGACGTGTCATGTTGCCTCAGCTATGCGACCCTGACGAGACAACTCCTTCGTGCTGCTTGGGGTCATGCTCGGATACTCCGTATGAGGCATCAATAGGGTATTAGTGCCTGCCTACCTAGTAGCATCTCGGAGCTGAAAGATTGTACTTAGGAGGTAGTATTGATTGACATCCATGGATGAAATCCTGCTCCCTGGAGACTGGTAGCTACCAATTACAGATTGGGTTGCGAGCAAGCTTCACGGCCCAGACAGGAGAAAAGTTATACATCATATTGTTGACTTCTTGCCTCACCTGGCACCTGAATGGCGGCCGTCATTGGCAGTATCAAGGCAGTGCACGGCTTTCCCGATGTCCTTGAAGCTCATGATATGAAATTGGATGCTGAAGATGAGCTGTAACATGTAGGTACATGTACTTTGGTACCAAATGTGCTGTGTTTAGTCGCTTGACGTCGGGACCGGCTTATCTTTGGTCCTCCAGCTAACTTACCTTGAGTCAGAAACAACACCCTCTAGCTTCATCAGATACTCATGCACACACACTCAAACACCAGCGTCAAATCATAGAGGCCGCCTAACAAGCTGGGCTTCTTCCAGTGCTTTTGTGTCAACAGACCTAGGCGCCTAACCTTAAGATTCAAGCTCTGCGCTTGGCTCTTCGTCCCGCCCATCTCCCCGCTCCGAAATGGAACTACCGCCCGCCATTGACGCTCTAGTGCCCTTCGTTCTGCCCTGGTCCCTGATCGATGCCTCCAACACCAAAAGGACTAATTAGCTGCCAGTTTTGCTCCAACAGGTTCATCGCCCTCAGAGGCTGGCCACTCACACGGCCCTGCATAGCGACTGCTCACTTTCATGTCTAGTGCCAGCCCGTCTACGGAGCTGCAAGAGACGAGCGTCTCTCATTTGCTGCCTCTTCTCATTCGTCTTTCACACCTACACGGCCCCCTCTTTTGCCGAATGATCCTGGCCTTTTGTTATATGTTACAAGCGGCTGCAGCGAAAGATCTCCCCGAGGGTGTGGAGCAGCCGAGTCTCAGATCGTGGTGAACAGCATGGAAGATGGCGATCGGGGTTTTCGCCCACATCTGCCTTTGCCATCATCACAGAGATTGTGCCCCGATCGCTAGCGAATACAAGCGTCAGAGGCGTTGTGTGAAAGTCCAGGAGTAGGAGGGGCAAACGAAATGAGAGAAGATGAGAAAACATTACGCCCCAAGACTACAACAACCATACGGCACGGTCTAGATGCTCCTGGTTCTCTCCCGCTGGAACTTCTGCCATCAGAGGGCTGGAAACATCCACACGCCCCCATCAAGCGGGCATTCCGGCGGAGGGATGGCCACGAAGCGGCCAGTTATCCATGGACAGTACCGAACAGAAGACGCTTTGGTCTTCTCGCCTCTCACATTTGGCGCCGCGTCCGAGCGAACTGCATGTCTAGTGCGGCGAGACAGAACGGATCGATGAAGCAACGCGCGTCTCCATTTTACTGGATCAGGGGCCGTTCTTTGGTCCCAGCTTTCGCTATTGTTGTATTCAGAGATGCAGGAACGCGAGCTGTAGATGGCTCTTGCGCCCTATCGTCGGCGGGCTCGAATTGTTTCTGATATCTCCCAGCATCCATTGTCATAGGCCTCATGACTTTTATGATGTACCCTGGAGAAAGAGGTACGATTTTTTTCATTCTGTGTTTTTGGCAAGAGACATTGCATGAGACTGTCATCGCGGGTGCGAATCATTTTTCGACACACGCTGAACACGTCTTCACCGGTCATAACGAATATGCTTGTCTAACATCACTTGATACGTATCCTTCAAATTTGGGACATCCCTCAATAAGTATGCTAACCATAGTCATCCATAGTGCTAATTTCAAGTGCGGGCCAACTTGACGTATAGGTTTGAGGCGCCTATATTGCCAGGAGTAAGGCCGAATTGTCCTCTCCTCTCAGAGTTATCTCATTTTTTGTTTAGTAGGCGTGGGTATGTACAAGTAAGTCTTTCATACTGTTTCCGTTTGTTACGTTGGCGGATCTTTCCTCTTTTTTCCTGAGGCTTGCTTGCTACTTCTCGTCTCATCCTAGTAGAGTCTACCTTATACTGTTGAGCACGTCATTAGTTCGTAGAGTTATATGTGCTATGATACCTTCGATAACATACTGAAAAGCGTTATAATGGTATCAGGCAGTGTCCGCCAAGGCAATATTGCGGTGTGATTGCCGTACACTCGCATACGAACTATCGAGCGGTCATCACAATCCTGCAGGAGAAACATACCGCCACTCCGTCACGCTGGCGGGTGCTTCAGCCGGGGTGATAACATCGAAGAAGCTCCGGTCATGTCTCAAGGAGCTATTCCTACGAGGAATTCTAGGCCGTGGTTTGACCATATGCGGAAGAACGTCTCAAGGAGACACCATTCAGCTACCACTACAACATCACAACTGGACCTCCTTGTTTGACTTGTGTCATGCGGGAAGCAGTCGGCGAAATAGTCTGGTCTCGGCGCTGCACGAGTTCCATCGTGATAATTCGAGCAGTCCATTCATGCTACATGCCGCCCAGCAGGGTGTATGGTCGTCTTCATGGGCATACGGCCATGAGACGCTCAGCTGCGATGCCCCCTTGTGAGTTGTGATATACATACTACACTCCCCTATTCTATCTTCTATCCGCTTCATCTGTGTGTATGTGACGATGGCTTCAATCACCCAAGAATCCTGTCATTTATGTGTCGTATGCTCCCTCCAATACATCTACACCCCCTTCAAAAGACGACATATCTCTCTTCTTAGAGGCCAGACGGGTTCTGGCTGCTCTTTAGACATCGCTGCCCTGTCCCTGTCATTACACCACAACTTCACTTCCATCTCTGTTTCTCTCTCCTACTCTACTCTCTCCATGCCAGAACTCCCGCATCTTGCATGCCCGTACTACGTGCGGCTACCTATTCACGCGCGGACTTGAAGTAGCGGGGCGACTAGCGGCTCATCTTGTGATAGGACAGGGCGACGCAGAATGATGTTATCCCGCCTAACAGAAGGGATGCGCATTAGGGGATCTAAGAAGCCCCACGAATAACAGTCGAGAACCGTGCCCATCAAACCTCCCATTACGGCTTCCACTGCGGCTGATAGGTTTGCGATGCCTCGAAGAAGGTGGTCTACCCTTGTCTCTTGCTCTCGGCTCTTAGACAAGCGGCCGTCAAGCTCCGTATCACTTAGTTTCCGTTCAATGACGGTGCATAAGGCTCCGCCAAGTGCCGCTGAAGCTCTGCTTGTCATATTACAGAAGCCTCCGAAACAACTGTGGCAACTACGCTAACACTGGAGGTTGTGCTGATTCACTCTGTCTTTCGCTCTGTCTTAATCATTTTCTTCCATCGGCAGTACTGTTCGAGGGAATGAGTATTGGTCTACAGCTGAACCAAGTGGCTATGGTGAGGATAACAACTGCAGCTCTACAGAGCATGCATGCATGCCTCATGAGGATAATGCAACTATGGAGCAAGCTGACTCAAGCAGCTGCTATATACGACACTGCCTCAGATCTGGATGATGACCAACACGGGCAACATGGGAATCGGCGTCTCAAAAGCCACGGTCCCTCTTCCGCGTCCCCTTCGGGATTCCCTTGCATTACTTTAGTAGCCAATCTGCGTCTAAGCGGTGCATCTCCAAGCTTCTTTCGGTAGCGACGGCGCCTGAGAGTGCTTCGACTTAGCAGCCAGGCTGTATCAGGAGACCCTGCCTCGCTGGGCTTTTAGCATCGAGATGGGGAATCTCTGCAGGACTAGCTTCGCAGAGGCTGAAGCCGATGGCCCTTTTGGCAACCTGCAGGTAGGCAGAGCGGCACATTTTTCTTGACTTTCGTTTCTCTCTTTCATTTCTGTTTTTGTCCTCGTCCTTCTTCCGCTCCATCGCCGTCCCCTCTCTCCTCCGTCCACATCCCCACGTTCTCGCCACTTTCTCACACGCGCGCTTCATGTAGCTTCTTTCATGTCCCTAGTCTATCTCAGCCCCAGAACCCCTGTCTGGTGCAAAGACCGGATCTCAGGCACGGTGCTTCCGCCGCTTTGCTCCATTTCCAACCTGTGGGCTCTGACACTAATATTCATACTCGTACATGCTCATACACCCGCTCGTACATGGCCAACCGGATAGTGCTGGCTCCACGCCTCTATCACATCTCATCTTTTGCTTTCAAAACACCCTCTTGACACCAGTCTAAGATGATCACCATCAAATGAGCAATCCAAAGCGAGTCCACTTCATTACATTTGGCGGGCCTCCCGTTGACTGCTCCCCCGCCCTCTAGCACGGAGCTACATCGCCTTTAATTGCGGGACGATAGTGGTTACTGTTGTTGTCTCGAGCGGCTGATGGGTTTTGTTGAAGCCAGCCAGCCTACATGTTAGTTGCTGCCTCACTAGAGGAGCTACGAAACACGAGGGATCATGTTGGATCAAGTCCAGCCATACATCGAGCTAGTCAGTACGCTGCCAGCGCACGTCCATGACGAGCTACGAAATGTTACATATGCATCATACTGATCATTACATGCAGAGGACTCTGTGGCCGTGCATGTACATACGCTCACGTCGGGGGTACTTTGCCTTGGCTGCATCTACCAGATCGCTGGGCCTGCACATCGATCTAAAATGGTATGCTTTGAAAGTCTCAAGTACTCGCTGGTATACTGAACGTCGCCCACATCCCGAGGAATGATGGCGTGGATGCCAACAGCTCAATCAGAGCAAGAGATACGTTTAGGAGGCGTTGTGTTTGTTCCATCGTATCGATCCGCTCTGATGGTGTTGGCATCTCATTTCACTCTCAATATTGATTGTCTTTGCCACCATGCGCCGGATCAATAGGGTTGGGGCCGTAAATAATTTGCTTTCCGTGTTGCGTCTCCCCCCTGGCATTGCCACTCGGGATTTGGGTAAGAATGGAGCAAGTGTGCCGTCGAGAGTTTGTTCAGCTTGACATGGAGCTTGAGGAAAGGACGTGGTGGACACGATGGATGATCGGCTGTAGCTGTGACATTCGTTGATGCTGATCTGAGCTTGGAGATCGAGTGATGATTTGCAGTTTCAAGTGTGATGTGACTGTCTTCTGGTAAACTCGTCTACGATTCTTGCTGTTTGTGAGAAACTGTTTGCATTCGAAGGCCATGTTCTTCTGGTAAGTTCTGGGTACAGAACTGGCAGAAGAGATGGAAAGGGGCTTACGTCCCTTGCCATGCTTTGCGGATATTGTGCATTTTGAAGAGCATCTATGTAGTTCTTGCTAAAGGACATGTGGTCATCAAGTACTCGTGGATGGAATCCAGCTCTCTCTGATGAAACATAGTGTGTTGTAGGAAGGTTGAACAAGAAGAACATTGTCTATTTAATAATTGAAAGCTATTTTAGTGACCGCATCTATCTTTCCAACCTGTCCGCTCTATATGCGATTTCCCCCTTTTCTGAGAACGCCGTATTATGCTCTTCGTATAGACAAACGCTGATTTACATAGCAGAAACTGCCGGCCGCCAACAAATCAAGCTCGAAACGAAGCACAAACATTAAGAAATACAAAATGACACCCCCTGAAGCTCATTCCCGTCGAATCGGCAATGATCACGACATCCAGCGAGGCAGATAGTAGCGGACGTTCTCGTAGACCAGGAACGTTACCCAAGTCGAGGGCATAACCCGGACGACTCCCGGTATCAAGCCGCGGTAGAAACCCCTAATACCTTCTTCTCTCCATGTCATCCTCACGACGCCCCTGAATCCCTTGCCAAACTTCTCGTCGGCGTGGAAGACCTGCAGCCGGCTCCGGAGCACCTGGTACGGATACGTGACGGCGCCGGCGATGAGCTTCGCGGCGGAGGAGATGACGACGGTGGCCTCGGTGGTCATTCGGCTACTGTCGAACCCTTGACTCTGGCGGCGCGCAAAGTAGAAGCGCTTGGCGGGCTCGTAGACGGCGAACTGGACGGCACCGTGGGAGACGCCAATCATGGATACGCCGAGGCCGCGGTACAGGCCGCGGAACCCTTCGGTGGCGTAGATTGTGCGGAAGCCGGACCACATGGACGGGTAGGCTCCCTTTGCGCCCTTGTCGGAGGCGAGCATGCGCGTCTTGACGACCCAGATGGGGTTGGAGAGGAAGCTGGTGGCGGCGCCGCCGAGAGCGCTGGCGACGAAGTAGTCGGAGGGGGTGGGACGTTCGGAGCCGCGGGCGAAGGTGAGGAGGTCTTCGAAGCGGGTCTTGAAGAAGAAGAAGGAGGCCCAGCTGAGGGCGTTGCCGGTGAGGTTCGGGGTGAGGCCGCGGTAGAGGGAGGAGAAGGGGCGAGGGTTGCTGGAGAGGGATCGGAGCATGGCGAGCATGGAGGGGTTGTGCTCGGCGGCGGAGGCGGCGCTTGTGCTGACTGTTGAAGCTGAATTGTTAGTTATCGTGATTATTCATGGAGATGGGAGGATTGATCTGCTATAGTCCTTGCTTCTTGTCTCTCTGCTTCTTCCAGCTCCTTGCTTGTCGTTCTCTTGCCACAACTCCCCCCCTCATCCCCCCTCCATAACATGACAAGACCAACTCTCCTGAGAAACCCAAGACAGAAACAAGAACAGGAACGGGAACAAGCAACTCACTCTGCATGCGCGTCTTCACAATATCCAGCGGATGCACAACTAGCGTCGCAATCGAGCCCGCGCTGAGCCCAGCAATCGACTCGACCAGAGCCGGAGACAGCCGGCCGGCATCATGGCTTCCGGGCATGGAGCTGTTCGGATCGGAGTTTCGTCCGGTCACATTGTCGGGCTGCGCAAAGTTGACGGGCGAGTGCTCGTTCATGTGGAACAGCTTTATTGCTTTGTCAAACTGTGTGGCGTATTGGCATATAGATCGGTCCCTGTTTTTTTTTTTTCTTTGTCAGTCCAGTTGCCGGTCACTGGCGGGTAGCGGCGGGCGGCTTTTTTTTTGTTTGTAGTCGGGCGCTGTCGGAGGCTAGGGGTCGGCTATTCAATCTTTTGAAATTGTAAGCTGCTTTGCTCTGTCTTATCTTGGCTGTGCTGGGGGTTCTTGAGATTCAGAGAAGAGGTGGTGGCATTCAATTGACTGACAACTCACTGGTTGAGGGTTTGTTTCTGGTGTTTTCCAACTTGGCTTACGGTAAAGATAAAGGGTTACATTGTTCCAACTGAATAAAAAGCGGTAGATAAAGCGCTATCGGCGCATGGATACCCTGTGCTTACTTGCACGGCAGAATTAGTTCAGGTTAGATATGAAGCGATAGTGGCATTGGAGAAGAAGGGTAGTGATGTTATCGGATATTTGAAGAAGCAGTGAATAACAGACGTTTCCTCTGCGTTTCATTGCAATACTTAACACCCCCCGTAATCGCTGGGGAGTTGCATAACCAAGTTGAGGCGATAGAGAGTCACTCCAGCTCAGGTGGCAGTATCAAGTATGCAACATGGATGGGCGGCAGAACTGAATAAAGAACTCGTAGAGTGGTTACTTGGTCCAATTATAGTACGGAGCAGTAGATAATACATTCTTATTGGTACATGGCAGCATTTGGTGTCCTCCTTTGCGTCCTCTCGGCGACGTTGTCGTCATATTGTATCACCCGTCCCGTGCCCTGTCCTGCCTTCTTCCAAGACATGTGCATATTACCCAAACGCCATGATGAATGCTGGACATTGAGCTTCTCTCTGGCCGTTCGCCTCTTCTTGTTGCATGCCTTTTCCCGTGCCCTTGAGCCGTATTATAATCGTATATCGTACAACATCGCATGCCCGTCTGTTTTTGCGTTTAGGAAAGAGGAGAGAGAAGGCTGTTTGTTTCTGTTAGCGACCTTTGTCTGGGTATTTGATTTGAGATGAACGGCATACCGGATGACTGAAGGTCGGGGGTCGCTGCGGGTGTAGCCTAAGTCCAGACGAGAAAGAATCAGTTTCCGGCGTAAGCCGTACCATGCGCTTCAAGATCGCATACCGAGGTAGAGAATCAGAGGAAGGTAACCACTAGATTGCAACGGTTAGCTCCCGGATGGCACAGGGAAGAAGAAATATCAGGGAATTCCATACTAGTGAATGGCGACTCGAGAAATGTCAATGAGCTTGGCAATGCGCTCCTGTGATCGAGAGAGTTAGTCCGTTTGTCTCTTCACCATCATCACATCATCATCCTCTTGTTCCTCCCGCTGTCTCTCTCGCTTTCCTCCTCCTCCTCGAAGCGCCTCGTATATTCGTACCTTGGACTCTTCTGAAAGGGCAAACATCTTGAATCTGGAGGTCGTCGGGCGACAGGTTCGAACAGCAGAAAATGTTGTCGTTGGATGCGAGTGCGCAAATTGATGCTTCCAAGCTCTTCGTCCAAGTGTCCCGCCTACTAAGAAATTTCGAGGCCTGCATGTACGTACCGGGCTAGCACGCTAATGCGGTCATTACCTCTTGCGGGAAAGCGCCCGCCAATCAGTGCCGGCTCAACTCTGGCTAATTTGATAAAGCCGCTTGGCAAGGAATACATGGGTACATTGTATCGCTGCTGCGAAACATTTCTGTGGTTGAGATTTCCGAGCTTCATCCTAAGCTGCATCACACGCGACGACGATATTGAAGCTGTTTCTTTTCTTTTTGCTCGCTATTCACAGATAACACCGCCGTTCAGAGAGCCAATTCCTACATCCAGCATCAAACTTCTATCTCTCGTGCCGTTCTCGTGAGGCTCCGGCCTGCAAACCGTCAAGATGGCAGTCAACAGGCATTGGTACGTTCCTCTTTTGAGCTTCCCCCAACCTCATCCCCGTTTACTTCGCGTATTGATACCATTTGTCTCGAATCAAACTAACCATAAATGTAGGGAGCAAGACAAAGAGGCCACAGTTTACATTGGCAACATCGACGAGCGCGCGACCTCGGCCATGGTCTACGAAATCATGCTCCAGATGGGCCCCATCCACAACATCCACATGCCTCGAGATCGCGTCACCCAAACCCACCAGGGCTTCGGCTTCGTCGAGTTTCGCACCCCGGCCGACGCCGAGTACGCCGCCAACGTCATGAACGGCATCAAGCTCTACGGCAAATCGCTTCGCGTCAACAAGGCCAGCGCTGATAAGCAGAAGGCAGCTGAGGTGGGCGCCGAGCTGTTCATCGGAAACCTCGATCCCATGGTCGACGAGAAGATCCTCTACGACACATTTAGCCGCTTTGGCCCGCTGCTGAGCATTCCCAAGGTTGCTAGGGAAGATAGCGGCGCGAGCAAGGGCTTTGGTTTCGTCAGCTACGGCGACTTCGAGAGCAGTGATGCTGCCATTTCCAACCTGCATGGCCAGTATATCCTCAGCAAGGAGGTGTCTGTGCAATACGCCTTCAAGAAGGACGGCAAGGGAGAGAGACACGGTGATCAAGCTGAGCGAGCCCTGGCCGCGCAGGCCAAGTCAAGAAATATCCTTCCTGAGGCCCAGCCTCTTCCTCAGGCTTTCCTCATGAACTCCGCAGCCGCTGCCCCTGCTCCCGCCAACGCAGCACCTCCTTCTGCTCCCGCTGGCTTCGATTCCGGGGCAATGGGCGGCATGCCCGCTGGAGTACCGCCACCGTTGATGGGAACGCCCACACATGCGAATATTCCAAGCGGCTTTGCCCCTCCTCCACGCGGACCGTCTCCTTATGGCGCTGGTCCTGGTCACGCTCCAAATGGCTTCCCTGGTGCCGGACGAGGCTCAGCTCCTCTCCCACCGGCACCGTCAGGTCTACCTGCACGGCCTCCTCAGATCCAGGGCGGATACACGAACCCTGCAGACTTCCATCCGTCCCACTTCCGCCCTCCCTCAGGGGGTCCTCCTGGCGGTGCTCCTCCGCCACAAGGCTTCCCGGCAGTCCCGCCTCCTGGATTCCCCGTGCCTCCTCCAGGAGCTACAGGGACGCCGCCAGTACCTCCTGGATTCATGCCACCTCCTGGATTCCAGCCTCCGCCAGGCTTTGGCCGCCGATGAGAGAGGCCAAATATCCGTTCCAATACATCTTCTGAATAAATAATACCTGGTTCAAGTAGCAAAGGACAGTGACTTCAATCAGGTAAGAGGAGGGCCAAAACAATGCCATGAAAAACACACAATTACTACAGACTTCTAATTTTCTGGGGATTTTTAAAGGAGGAAACCATATTAAAAACAGCGCCCTCGAGGACTCTTCCTCATCTAGCAGTGTCCCACGACCCTTTCCCTCCCAAGTATAATAATGGCCAAGATCTCTCTGGTCAGGTATCGTACAAATTTTTTTTTAATCTTTCATATATACCAGGACCCCTGCTGTATAAAAAGCCATCCAAATTTCCCTTCTGGGCCAGAAAAGTCATGTTCTAGTGAAACAATGGGAGGAAAACCACAGAAAGAATAAAAACACCAGTCAAGACCCTTATAACTCCCTCTCCCCCCTGTACAAGAACGATTCCTTCGCAAAACAATTATATCTTTTTCTCGGTCCTTTTTACACGAAGAACACTTCTCACAAGCTGCGGGAAAATGCGTCTCTGGCTTCCTCGGTCGCCTTGTCCCACTCTTGTTTGGCTTCTTCTCTCTGTCCCTGCACCTCATACGACTGCGCCAGCATGCCGTCTGCCACGCTCTGCCACAGCACGTTGCCGCTCCTTTCCGCTTGCTTGGCTGCTGCTCGAGCGCTCTTGAGTGCCTGCTCGCCAATGACGTTCTCGAAGAAGCGGCTGCGCATGATGCAGAGCGTGACGGCGGCTCCGAGCACATTGCTAGTGACCTTGGAGCCAGCCATGGCGGCGTGGATGTGCTGTTTTTGCTGGTTGAGCTGCTGAGGGGGATCCGTCACCAAGGCCGCCATGACGTTGTGCCAGGCAGTCCGGAGATCGATATTATTGTGGTTGGCGCAGTGAGGCTGAAGCTGCTCAATGAGATCCAAGGTCTCCTGGTCGTTTCGACAAGACGGGTGCTGCATGATCCAGAGCCTGTTCAGGCCCGCAAGCAGCGCAATCTCCTGCTGCCCGGCCTTGATCCCGGTGCTTCCTTGCTGATGGACCTTGAAGCGGTCGTCTAGGAAGATATCGACGGCGGCTTGGAGGCTGCCGATGCCCTGGTGATATACGCCCTTTAGATAGGTCGAGAGCAATCTCACAGTAGGCTGCGTTGAGGGCGAAACAAAAGACTCAAGATTCTGAACCATTTGCTTGACCGTTGCCCATTGACAGTGACTTGCCGCTACCAATCCCAGGAGAACAGTCAAGTAAGCCTGAGCTTCTATGCGCCAGGCCCGCTGCTTAATCGCCACGTTTAAGGGGATGGGGGCGCCGTAAGGTATACCAGCCGTTGAAGCGTCCCCTAACGAGTGTCAGCAAACCGCATTGCAAGTAATAGTGTATGTGCAGTAGACTTACATGTCTCGAGGATCTTGAGGCCTTCCTTCCAAAACTCTGTTGATCTGCGACCTTGTGAAGAAGGCTTGTGAAAATTGGCCAGGCCGCTAATAGTAAATCTACACCAGATTGTTAGCTTTTCGTCGATAATTTTGTGCCTGCACACGAGGGTAGAATAGCAGATATCCTATGATAAGCACGTACACGAGAGATCTCAGCTCCATCTTTGTCATAAACGTCATAACCAGATAATCCATCTCGCTCTCACCCTCGCCCAGCCGCAGAATAGCCTGAGTATCATCGCTCACAGTCCTGGCCGCAGAAGACTCCTTCTTGATGGGTACGAGAAAGTCAGATTTGACATTATGCCATTCTTCGCAGTCGTCCAGGCACACCTGCAGCTGCCGTAGCTTCTGGGCCGTGTGGTCTGGGTTCTGGTGGTGTAGACTTGCGGCAACCTCAAGCAGCAAAGTCAACATGGTGAGCTGTGTGATCTGCACTGACGGGTCGAACTGGTATTTGGCGACTTGTGCAATGCAGGCTTGAATCTTCTCCATGTTGCCATCCTTGGTCGTCTTGAGGAGGGTGAAGCCTTCTATTAGCGAGGCGAGGACAGAGAGCGCCGTGTCGCCTCTGGTGTTGGCGACATTCTGGATGGCTCGTATGTTGTCGAGGGCACCCGTGTCTGATACGCTTCCAATATCAAGATAAAAAGAAGCTTTTAATAGGCGGAACGCATAGTACCATTGCACATGCTTGAATCTGGATATGCTTGTCAGCTTTGACCCGTATTCAGGGGAAGGGAATATGGCTTACACTTCGCAGTTAGATATGTGACCGTCTACCGCTTTTAACGCCGCTTTGTGATTTCTCTGGAATAGGACCTTGAGCATGAGATACTGCATGCAATATTTAAGATCAAACAGGCGGTGCTATTTGTTTCTTTTATGTCAGCTGGTTGTCCTCTAAGAGGAACCAAATCGAGATCTCACGACTCACCTTGTCGCAAAGCGGAATGCCCTTTGCCAGAGCCGTCTCCGCTTCCATTAAATTCTCCGTCTCTTCTTGCAAAAGGGCAGCGTATCTTAACCGTACGCGCGCCTCTTCCCGCGGCGCAAGCTGGGTATTACTCTGCAACGCAGCCTCTAGACATGATAATGACGTCGCTATTAGCTCCTGGTATTCGTCGACTTGGTTCGGACATAGAGTCATGGCCACGTCGTGAGAGGCGTTGCGCGCCTTCTCAAGACATTCTTCCGCAACGGCAATCATTAAAGGCGCCGTGTTAACGGGCCGAGGTTTAGGTGTCACTGCGGGCGACTTTTTGGTGATACTGGGGGATCTCATAGATAGTGAAGGTGAATTGGTGACTGAGGAATGCGGGCTGCGTTTGATGCGAGCGTCAGGAACTTGCTGAAACACTCGGGTCGCAATAGAATCATCTTCTTGCTTTTCCTGCTTGATCGCTGCACTGGGATACAGAGGTTTGACAATGACAGTCTCCTGCGGTTTGACAATGACAGTCTCCTGCGGTTTGACAATAACAGTCTCCTTGGGTTTTTCTTGGCTAGTGACGGGGACAATCAGCGAGCTCGTCGTCGTTGATATAGGCAGAGAAGTAATCGAGGGCTGCTTCTGGATATCTTGAAGATTGACATAATGCATCGGCTCTTGCTGGAAGAGCTCTGAAGGAGACACATATTGCGGAGGTTGCGGTGGCTCGGGGAGCGAAGCCTGCTGGGGCTGCTCAGCGATCTGGCTCGGTTGAGATATGGGAGGCGGCGGTTGCGGTTGTGGTTGCGACTGTGGTTGCGACGACACCGGTGGTGGTAGGGGTGGCTGCTGTTGTTGCTGCTGCTGAGGCTGCTGCTGAGGCTGCTGCTGAGGCTGCTGCTGAGGCTGCTGCTGAGGCTGTTGAGGCTGCGAATAGTGTTGATGTTGCTGCTCTGCCTGCTGCTGTCGCTGTTGTTGTTGATGCTGCTGCTGCTGCTGCTGCTGAACTTGCGGCGCCAGTTGAGGTGCCGGTTGAAGCACAGGCGACTGATATTGTATCGGCTGCGGATTAGACGGCGGTCGATTCGGCGGCAGCGCGTGGCTTCTTACGGGCGACGGCTGTGGAGGAAGGGAGGGCGCAGGCGAGGGTGTATGATTATGATATATCGGAGGCGGTTGATGACGCTGTTGCTGGCGCTGGACCTGGTGAACTTGTTGGAGATTCTGCTGTTGGTGCGGCGGTAACTGCTGGTGAGGAAGAGCCTGGTGCTGCATCGGCTGCTGCGTCATGGCCTGCTGCTGGTGGTGATGCTGTTGCTGCTGCTGCTGCTGCTGCCAGACGTTGTTCGGCGGCAGATATTGGCCCGCCTGCGGAAGGTGATGGCCGCCGCCCTCGTAGTTTGCGAAGCCGTTGAAGTTGACGCCGTACGGCGACGGCTGATGGAACTGCTGCGGCTGCATGTACATGCCGTGCTGAGGTTGTTGCTGAGGCTGGTAGAACTGCTGCTGCTGCTCGTGGCCCATGGCGCCGGGATACATGGACTGCTGGCCATGGTGAAGCTGCTGCTGCTGGTTATGTTGCTGCTGTTGCTGTTGCTGTTGCTGCTGCTGTTGTAACTGCTGCTGCTGGAAGTGATAGCCCGCAGCCGGGTGTGCGTACATCTGCTGCTGGTGATGGTGGTTGTGGTGATGCTGCTGCTGCTGGTCTCCCTGGCCAGGAAAGGCCTGTCCCGAAGGCAGCGTCCCCCGGAACGACATCGCTCCGTCAGCATCTGCCGCTCGTCTTGCTGGTGGGAGAATGAAGCCCTGCGCAGCCAAGTCTCATGTCATGCTGCTTTCCGCCTCGTCGTCGACTTCATTGGCTATTCTCTCTCTCTTTCGTTGTCGTCGCTCGATTCAGCGCGCTGCCATTCGGAGAGCGAGCGCGCGTGTGCTTTTTTGTCTCTCGTCGAGGCCGAACCCGCTGTGGACAGGGCTTTTTCTAGTTTCGTCTTCTTCAATCGTCGTGATCGCGCGTCGCGGAGGCAAAGAAAAAGTGTAAAAGAAATGGGAATGTAAAAGGCAAAAATCTGGGATTCTTTTCCCCCCTTCTGGCTCCCTCCGGCTCGCAAAGGCTCGACGTTGGCAAAGAAAGTTTCGCGGCTTCAGTGGTTGAACAGAATGCGGGATCACTGTGCGAATCAACGCGCGCGCCAGAAGGCCGTTCTATCACATGGTTGGCTCAGCTCGATTCAGCGGGTCGTCTGTCCCGGTACCAAGTACACGTACTAGGTACTGCGCAGATCCGGATGTGCTTTGACGGCACCCGGATGCGACTCTAAGTGTTGCCATAAGTTTTAGTGCTATTTGAATTGAGAGAGAAAATACATTAGTTGGAGAAAAGCGACAGAATAAATGGATATTTCTAGTTTGATGACGATCATATTACAAGCATGTACTGTACTGAATGGTATTGCTTTTTAAAAGAGGTACCTGACATCGTAAGTACCTGTACGAAGCATTGCAAGGCTATCAAGTTGGAGGGAGTGCTTAGGTAGTTTAGAGCAACTTCCACGGAATAGGGCTTAGGTAGTACAGGGTCTTCTTTAAACGGGCTTGAACATTCACTCTTGGGACATTATCGTGATGCTCATGGAACACTCATAGGTGTATTTGCGTGCATGTATTAAAACAGGATTTAAAACACAAGGTATAACTAGGTAGTTAGGTAGTGTGGTCTGATGGACGGCTTCTGCTTGCCGCAAGCTTCATTGGTAAGTTACATGACATACATTGCAGCGTAACAACATGATTCTTCAAACGCGTAACAATGGACCCCGTTCTGGCGGTCTTTACACAAAATCAAGAAGAAGAAAAGAAAAAGTAAAAGAAAAAAAGAAAAACAAATCGTAGCTAAACGCCGTGACATGCATATGCACCATATACCGCCCAAAATCACCACACTTTTTGTTGCGTAAGGAAAAATGTGGAGGCCCCAAAGGGGACCGAGAATATCAACATTACACACATGTCCACTCAGCAAACACGCACCATCGAGCGGTGCGGTCTGCCAGCACTAGGCCTCGCCAAACGCCCCTCTCGGAACACTTGATGATCGTCTCCCAGGTGCCGCCGTCGCTGACCTCTTCGTCTGGGGTCCGCGATCCAACACTAATCCCCTTGCGCTCTTCCTTTCTCATAAGACGAAGAATCTTGCCTCCCGGTGTCTGGATTGCCAGCTTGGCAGGCTTCTTTCCCGCAACGGTCCCGCTGGCTGAGCTGGGGTTCGACCCACTCGCGCTGGAAGCGTTGACACTCATCGCCGAAGATGGCCGAATGAAGGGAATTGGGCTGGCCGATCCAGGATTCGACGACGGTGTGAGAGGCCCGTCTGAAATGGAGCTGGGGTGCTGTCTGATAGCAAAGACAAAGGTATTGTTCAGAGCCAGTTGCTGACACTGAGGTTGGACAACATAAATATCATGCCTCTGTGCGTGAGGCGTCGGATGTCGCGTAACAAATTCATAGGGCGGATTTTCGCCCGCGTGGATGATGGGTAGAGTAAAGGCCAAAGGATGGGGAATATCCTTGATGCTTTGCATCAAGCCCCTTTTCCCGGCATAGACTTTCAGCATGCCCTGGCCTTCGTCACCAGGGAGTAGCGCCTTGACTGTGTAGCGCTTCACACCATTGAACCACTCAGCCTGCGCCAGCGCCTTCTTCTTGACGATATCACCATTCTCAAATAGATCGCCATCATGATCCTTTGATAGTGCTCGTGCTTCAACTTCGGCTGCAATCTCAACGTCGGCCGGTACGTTAAAGTTGATGTGGACCATCTCAAGATCTTCTATCCTGGTCAGACTTGTGTTAAAGTCAACCAGCTCGATGCCGTTCTTGAAGTATGCCGGGCATGTGCATGGCAGGTTGAGCAGCGTGTCATAGGCTACTGGGGGCACAATATGCTGCTGGTCGTGATGCTCCGGCACATGCGTCCAGCACAGCTCAGTAGGCCGTGTGAGGAACCACCAGGTGTCTGCCGAGGATCCGGAGACGCTGGAGTAGAGGGCACGTTTGGGGTTCGAGGGACTTGCTAGACAGGTATCAATCATGCGCCATTCGTCGTCAACAATAACTGCGTTCCACCAGTGGTTGGATCTGGGCATCACATTAAGGTCGGGAATGTCGCCTGGGGCTTTTAGGTAACCCCTTACAACCTCGCAGTGCAGCCCAATGGCAGAACACATTTCCATCACAAGGCAAGCATACTCCTCTGCGCAGCCCCTCTTTGCATGGATGGTTCGCTCGGTATCGGCGTCGCCCTCGAAATCTTCTTCCCAGGTGATCTTCTCTGCCACCCAAGTAAATATCGCACGAAGCCGTTGCAGATCGCTCCTGTAGGGCCTACAGATGTAAGTCTGTGCAAGGGTTGCCACCGTCGTCCCCTGAGGTGGCTCCTTTATGAAGCGGGAATTCTTGTCCACCTGAGCGAGATTGATCATGTGGTAGTTTTCTGGTTTATGAACAGGCATGCCGTCCGCACCTTCATCACCTTCGATGCCCTCATAGAGCTCATCGACAGGATTGAGTGTTGGGTGGTCTTGCATCTGGCAGCGCTCCCTGCGCTCGGTGCGTTCGATCTTGCTGACGGAATTGGAGCGGTTGACATCTCGGCGGACTTGTACCCAGTCGATGGCAGCGCCGAGGCCCATCTCCCTGGCGGCATCACGTCTAGAACGAGCGCCGCTCAGCGAGAGCATGCTGGCTCCCGGTGCCACACTATGCGGCTGCTGCAGGCGAGCAAAGGGCGAGGACCTCACAGTGGGCACATGGCCGGCGGCGATGCTGCCCCGGTTGCTAGCGACGCCCGTCTTGGCTGAGTCGAGGATCTTCTTGAAGATGTTTCGCTTTGGTGACTTGGGCGCGACAAGTCCACCCAATCCAGGGGTACCATCTTCGTGAATGCCAACCTGAGATATCGGCCGAGAAAACCCACTTCCGCTACCACCTCCGGCATAGTTGCTAGCATGACTGCTGTGGTAAGTCACGCCGGTAAACGGCGAGTCAGGACGGTCCCCTTCATCGTTGCGCATGCTAAACGAACTCTGAGCACGGTGGGCGGTCCGAGCCAAGCTTCCGGCGCTTGTCGCACTAAAACCACCGGCAGAGACGCCGCTCCAAACGGTCCTGTTTGTACTCTGGGTCGAAGAGCTACTGTTGCTCTGATTGCCGGTTGACGCATTTGTTTGAGTCGTTTTTGTCGTATTGGTGCGCTCGATACTACCCACCGCTCTATCATATGGAAATTTTCGTCCCCGTGTCCTTTTATCCATGGTAACCAACTCTCCTACAGTTGATCCGGTGGACGACTTTGGGCGTGAATAAGGATGCCCCTTTGGCGGTGGGGGTGGGGGTTTATCGTCATCGTCATCGTCGTCATCTTCATGGTTCACCACGGCTGGCATACTCGAGCTGTGTTGGTGCATTCTCTGAATCTGCTTCTCCATCCTCTCCACATAATTGCTCAGATGGGGGTCGTAGGGCTTTTCGCGATGTCCATCTTGTTGTGATGCATTGTGTGAAGAATTTCCACTCCAAGTCTCGTAACCTTCGTCAAACGCTATTCCTATCGACGTCAGCGGCCTAATGCGCCCTCGTTCCCCTCTTTCCTTTTGTCTTTGTTGCGGTGCTACCAGGTCGAAAGAATCGGGGGACCACGGATCAAACGTCCGCTCCAACGCCCTCTCTGGCGACTCCGCCTCGCGACCTCCAATGCCTTCCAGGCGATCTAGCTGCTGCATCACATCATCCATTGCTTCGCGCAACGGTGACGGCGTCATGTGGCTTCCCTCCATAGATGGTCGATGAGAACCTCCACCCCTAGGTGTGTGGTATCCGTTACGCTGGGTCCCATAGCTGGTATCGTTGTAGGAATCGTATGAGGCCTGCCTTGTTAGATCTTGAAGATCCGTGTAAGAGCCGTTGGAATGACGAGATGGACTGTATGGCTCATACGACATGGCCGAGCCGTGCCTTGGAATTTCTGGTCCATTGTATGACACGGTAGAACGCATAACGTCCATAGGGTTGTACGAAACGGTAGAGCCTGTTCTTGTTATATCTGCCGGGTTATATGAAACGGTAGACCCCGTTCGCGTAATATCCGCTGGATTGTATGAAACGGTAGACCCCGTTCGTGTTATCTCTGCGGGGTTGTATGAAACGGTAGAGCCCTGCCGTGATAGGTTGGATGGATTGTATGACACTGAGGAGCCGTGCTTCGATAATGACTGATAGCCCTGTGTCCCCTCATCGGGATCTGCCCGCCCAACATGTCTGTGAGGTGGTGGTGCCGGAGGCGGTGGAGAATCGCTCCTCGTCATATTTTCCAACCGGCTCGGTGGACGGGTCGGTGAGTGACCCATGGAAGGAGCCGGTGAAGGAGCTCTTGATCCATATCCATTTGCTGGTGAGAGAGAGGGAGTGGGAGCGCGAGCGATATCCTCATGAGCACTCCTCGCAAGGACAAGAGCAGTACTTGAGGCTGCGGCCGAATTTCCCCTTGATCGCGATGATGTGGTTGACACCCTAGACGGCTTTTCCTTGAGACGCGACGTCGGTGTTTCTCGAAATGTTTCTGGTTGTTTTGCTGTGGTATAATGTGGCGCTTTGGCATATGCCTCGAAGGGTTTCCGAAATGTTCGTGATTTCTGCGGCACCGCCTTGGGCCCTGACGCTATATTCGGCGGTATAGGACTCGGTGTTTTTGTTGGCCGAAAGTCTTCTGGTAGCACCTCGACGAAATTGGACGGGAAAGACCCGACAGTCCTCCGATCTCGAAATAGCCTGCCCACCCACCACGAACCGTCTCCCGCATTCAGACATTCGATCAAGTCGCCCTCGATAAATCCCAGGTCGCGTTTGGACTGCAGAAATGTTAGCAATTGAGAGCAAGGCAACACGCGACGTCATATCACAAACCTCGCCTCCCCAAGAATAGATGGCCCGGCACCAGCACGGAAATCGTGAGGGCAACGGCGGCGGTGATAGCGCCATAATGTTGACAGTTGCGCCACGGTTCAGTCGCCGAATTGACCAGCTCTGAAGTTGTGGGAGAGCAAATGGTCGGAGGAAGAAGGAGAAGGGGGATGAGGAGAGCGAGAGAGAAAATAGGGAACAAGGGCAAAAAAAATTATCCCCGTTGTTGTTTATCCCTTGTCTGGCAGCAAGTATCGGGGCGACAGGTGTGTGCAGCTGATGGAATCAATCGACGCGTTCGGCACCTCGCCGCTTCACCGAACAAACCAGGCTGGCCGTCGTAATCTCAACCCGACAACGCGCAATGGAAAAGGCGCGGCTGGCGATGGATTAGAAAAGGCCCAGAATTGAGAGATGGCACATGTCCAAACGCTGCGATCCAACGGCGGCAGCAAAAAGCATGATACCCTGGGCTCTTTCTTGTTGATGGCAGACGGGGGGCGGATTGGAATTCTCTTTGTCTCTCGCAGCCCTGGACCTAAACGCAGCACAGAGCAGGAGCAGAGACCCAGCAGCTCAAGGGCTAATGCAAGCTGAGCACAGGCAGAATGGATCAAATGGAAGCTTGTGCAATTGAATGCAATGCAAACTGCAGGTAGGCTAGGTATCGGATACCAGGAGTTGGGTGCAGGGGGCCCGTGTGTGTCAAGTACGAGTACAGATGAGATGGGTTGGATTGTTCGACAAGGAGCTGTGCGAGAGCTGTGCGAGTAGCTGTGCGAATAGTCGGCGAGTAATGGCAAGCAGCGTAGCAATTTGACGTCTGGTCTCGCAGCCGCAGGTCGTGGATTGGGCTGCATCAAGCGAGATTGCAGCAAGGCATGGACGCAGCTCCAAGGTCCAAAGGTCCGCTTCTCAGCATTGTCCCCGTGCTGAGCTACGCAACTACGGGACTGGCCGACGAAAAGCTGCCGGCGACGCCTTGCAGGGCCCGGGACAACAGAGGGGCAGATGGCCGTTGCCGTGGTGATCGATTTGGAGGTGGCTGGCGGAAGGGAGCGCGGCCCCTCGTGTTAGCGCCATGCGCTGTGCGATGGCGCTAACAACGCCTGTGATCAACTGTAAGACGAAAGGGAAGCCTGCGAATGGCGAGCCAGATCTTTGGGTGGCTGGGGGGAGGGGGATCGAGGCGCGGTTGCATGGCGACGGGCTGCAGCAGAGATGAAGAGCCTCCCTTTGGCTTTGGTGTGTAAGTTTGAGTTTGATTGAATGTCTATCTATGTCTCCGGCTCAGGTACGGAGCATATACATGTACGGAGTGCTGACTGCGAGAACAAGGTAGCGGCCGCCGAAGAAAATTTGCTGAAACGTGTGGATTACGTCAATATGGAGATTGCTAGGCGCTACATGAAATGCTGGTGGCTCAAAGCACTAATGCCAATGTACTAAAGCATCGAGCAGCATTAATGCCTGTACAGCTGAGCACAGCTCCATCCAATCCTCCACTGCACTTGTAAGAAAGAGGCCCTTACTAATTGACGTCTGGTATTCTGAGGTACGAGTACTGGGCTGGGCTGACTGTTAGGTACACCACGTCCGTCCATTTCCCGCCCACACCCCGATATGCACTATGGGTTGCCGTGCAGCAGAAAGCAGGCAGAATGCACTGCTTTCGTGCATTGGCGTGAGCAACAAGCTGCATGTTTGTTGATCCCTCCTCAGCTTTATCAGCCGCGCATGCATGACTGTTTATCGCAGTGCAGATGTCCATCATAATATTGTCGAAATTTGAAAAAAATCAACACCATAGCATTGACGTGATGGATCCATTAAACTTCAATACAAACTTAGTACCTGTAGGTTCCAATTAGTGGCGCTTGGGCGCTTGGGCTGGCGGGGGGAATTCTTTTCCAAGAAAAGCTATCCCAAAGCGGACTATGGTAAACAAGAGTTACCCCTAGCTGTCTGCAGACTCCACTGCCCCGGACAACCGTCCATTTGTTCACTCTTTAACCTTGACTGCAAAGCAGTTAGAATGCTACTACTATTTGCCGTTTGTATATTAAACTAGGGCTCCTACGGTTACGTATTGTTGACGCCTTGTTATCCGATCGCTCTTGGCTTCCTTCGGCTCGCCATCTGCCGCAAGTTCCACTGTTCGCTGCTTAATCCCGACAGACGCCAATTTCGACTTCCCACCGGTGCGGCCCTTGCGCATATCGCCTTGCCTGCCCTGTTTTGTTTAATTGCGCCGGCATCTGGGGAGAGTACGAACACAAAAGGGAAGGGCAATATCGCTTGACCCTTCGCCAGGATGGCTGATGACGAGAGTCTCGCGTCGGACTACCAGGTGCTGGAGGAACTAGGCCGTGAGTCCACTCTCGTTGACAGTTTGCTTGTTCGCACGACTAACATTTGGTTTCTAGGCGGAAGTTTTGGAGTTGTTTACAAGGGAATCGATAAGATCACCGGAGAGACTGTGGCCATTAAACATGTAAGACCTGCCCTGGATTGTCTGTTTTCATGGCCCTTATTCCAATCACACAAGGGGCAGTGGACTAACGGGACCGTGTTGCGTAGATTGATCTTGAATCCAGCGATGATGACATTCAAGACATCCAGGCCGAGATTGCTGTCCTCAGTACCTGCGCCAGCCCCTACGTGACCCAGTACAAGGGTTCGTTCCTACGAGGTCACAAGCTATGGATTATCATGGAATACTTGGGTGGCGGATCTTGTTTGGATCTGGTAAGTCGACATCACTGCTCATTATCTCGTCTTGACTTCACTTCTAATCAACCATCATTTCTAGTTGAAACCGGGAAATTTCACTGAGGCGCACATCGCCATCATCTGCCGTGAACTTCTCTATGGAATCCAATATCTGCATAGCGAAGGCAAAATCCATCGTGATATCAAGGCGGCAAACGTTTTGCTCTCAGATAATGGCAAGGTGAAGTTGGCTGATTTTGGTGTCGCCGCCCAGCTCACCAACATCAAGTCTCAACGCAACACCTTTGTGGGCACTCCGTTCTGGATGGCACCTGAAGTCATTCAGCAAGATGGCTACAGCTTCAAGGCCGACATTTGGTCTTTGGGCATTACTGCAATGGAGATGGCCAATGGAGAACCTCCTCTCTGTCACATCCACCCGATGAAAGTGCTCTTCCAGATCCCCAAAAACCCACCACCACGACTGGCAAATCACTTTAGCAAGGAATTCCGGGATTTTGTGGCCCAGTGCCTAACCAAAGAGTGTGGTCGTCGGCCCAGCGCTAAGGAGCTGCTTCGGCACAGATTTATTCGCTCGGCCGGTAAAATCGAAGCTCTTCAAGAGCTAATCATGCAGAGGCAGATGTGGGATGCCAATCAAAATCGCCAAAGGCATCCGATTTACTATCAGGAAACCTTGCAAACGATCTCAACCAAAAGTAGCAACGATGAAGCATGGGTGTTTGACACGGTGAAGTCGGTAGTTCCGCCGAAGCGGCCAACTGTCAAGCATCATCGCAAATCATCATCTGTGTTGTCAGCTACCGAAGAAGGATTTCGCAAGCCAGACATCAATGAAGGGCCTCTGGGTTCTTCATCGCCTTCATCACCAGCTGTTAGCACTATCCGAAAGTCAACAGTCCGGCGTACACCATCTATCATGCAAGTTCCCGCGTCATATGCCAACGGCTCTCCCCGAGGCTCAATCATTGCTCCTAAACGACCTCTTCAGCCCGACATGTCTTTTGGCAATTCGGGATCGACTATGCGTCTATTTCGAGGAGTTCCGTCAGAGGAATCGGCCGGTGCGCTCGTGGTCAGATCTACAACCCCAGATGATGACGTCTTTGTCGACGAGAATGTTCCTCCACCCGCGGCTACACCGGTCGAGCCCAATAGCAGAGAAGCTCTCTTGGGGCGAAGGCTATACTCTAAGGCAGTGGAGCCCACTCTTGCAGAGCTCCATGCACAAACTTCGACCATGGCAAAGCGGGAGGCGCTGGCCAAGCTATCCGAAGCCTTTGCAGCATTGGACGCTGTTGATCCCGAGGGATCGTACCATCTTATGAACAACCTGATCACTGCCATGAGCCAGGATAACAAGTTGAATACAGCAGTACTGCGTCAGTCTGTACAAAAAGTCCCAGATGATGGCACTCCTCAGGGAACAGTGGTCGTTAAAACATCCACTCCGTCACCGAGCCCTGCTAAGTTGGCGCTGAGCTCCTCCACAAATCCTAATTTCAGGAGCCATCGCCGGCGCCAACTCGAGTCACCTGTATCAAAGGAGAGCCTAAGAGACCAGGACAGACAAGCTATCGAAGACAAATATCCTGGACGGGAGACACAATCGGGCATGGAGCACTGCAAGCAGCTGTCTGACGTGCTGTACAACCGGTGGGCTGATGGCCTGCGCATCCGGTGGCCGGCTATATGATCCAACAACTGCGATTTGCAAACAATATTTTGCATGTATCTGAATTATGCGATTTGAAACGAGTTTAATGGATGAAGTGATAATGTTGGGTTTCTCTTGGGAGGGGATTTGTCAACAGTTTGACACAATTTCACGCGCGATATAATGAATTTGGCATATCGAGTCCCGTCCCCCGGATGAGGAGCAACTATTAGAGGGATGAGGCGTTCAGGATCTTCGTCTAAGATACCTATTTTGACCTGAAATTTGCTGCTGGTAGAGGCATTGGAGCACGTATGGGTGCTGTCTCTTTTCTATATTCTATTCTTTTTTTTCTCTTCTTTTCACCTTTTTGCACCTTTTTTTTTAACTTTGTTCGATTTGCTTTTTTTTTCAAGGGTCGAGGGAACAGGCGTCTGATAGGATGATTGATTTTGATTTGCTTTTCGGAATGTACGTATGGACGTATGTAAACATGTAACCCAACATAATGGAAGGATATCTCATGGTCGAATTAACGTAAAACTGATATTGACGATTACAAAAACGCCGTGATGTACAATTGTGTTTTATACAGACTGTCGTACTCTCTCCGGGAGCAATCTTGATTCACTATTACATCCAAAAAGTTTTAGGATTCACTTGCGCCCAGGGCCAGCTTGATTCTCCAGTCCTTAAACTCGTCTGTCAGGATATCGCCATGTCCTGTTTCTTCCGCCTTGTAAACCTCAATGACGGGCGAATGGGCCCGTCGAGATATTCTCCAGACTCCTTCGTCATTGACGACTTGCATGAGCCCTAATTATAAATTAGTATAAGCGAGAGAGATAGGGAGGTAAAGACGTACACTCTAGGAAAGCGGCCGCGAAATTCACACATATATCTGCGTTCCAGGCGGGGTTTGGGCGCGCGTTTACCGTCTGCGGGATCGACTGCGTCTCAATCTCCTTGATGTCGACGAGGATGCCGTCCTGCGTGCGGAAGCCCACAATAATCTTTGGGACGCCTAGGAGGAATGACTGGATCCAGTACTTCATGAGCTTGCGGTGGAATTTTTCGATATCGCCGCCGTGGCGGATCTCGGCGCTTGTCTTGAGCTCAACCCAGTTGATGGGTTTTCCTTTCTCTTGGGGCTTGCTGTCCCATACTATTCATTTAATGGTTAGTCGGAGTCGATGGCTACCGTAACGGTATGATGATAACTTACTGGCGTCGACTTCTCCTCCTAGACAGAGCACAGCCTTACCGATGCCAGTCCGCACAACGGAGCAGTATTGCTCCTTGTTATTGACGACATGTTTATCTCTGTTTTCAATAAAGTCTCTCGATGTCTCTGCCCATGGGGCAGGAAGCGTTGACAAGGTCTCAAACTTGTATCCTTGTATTGGTCAGCAGGAGATGATATAGAGATGGCATTGATATTCACCCCAAAATTGCATGACATCAAGAGGGGGTCCCCTCCTAGGTTTCCCGCGATCCTCATTCTGTCTCGAGAGCATCTTCTGTGTGTGGTTGTCTTCGATAAAACTGTGATTGGCGTCAGAAGCCGGGTTGTTAAGCTGTGGTTTGCATTACTTACATGGTTCCCTAGAGGTTGATTGCGTTAGAGATATGAATCAGGGTCAAGCAAGGTGAGATGAATAGATATACCTGGTATAGTGTGGCATTCATTTCGAAGCTGCATATGTCAGGCCATTGGTCTCAGGACAGAAGAGGAAAGGGAGTTGCTACCCGTCATATTGCTCAAACGGCGCAGCCAATATCTATGTTGTTGTTAGCTCTAATTGCTGCTACTCTTATGACGGGGGCAGTGAACTGCTGGGTTCATCAAGTCTTTTTTTACCTTGGTCATCATGCCTCTCCATGTGACTATATTCGCATCTATCTTGACTCCAGTCTCTTTCTCGTGTAATACAATGGCTTTTAGTAAGCTGTCGAGATGTTCATCCTGGGAATCATCGTGTTTCACAAAGGTATTGAACCCTAAGGACAAGTCTGCCCCAAGCTGTGGAGGATAGTAATACTTCACTGACGAATAGTCAGGGCGAAATTCATGGTTCTCATCAAAAGAGAAGCAAGAGAATTCCTATTCGGAAACTATGTAAGCTTAACTCGGTGGCTGCCATTGGATTTGTTACGTTGTGATTCGGCACAGCGCGGCTTCTTCTATTTTTCCATACCTTGGGTCTCTTGACAGGTTGGCTGGCTCCTACAAACCGCCCTATCGGCTGGATGGAGAAGTTGGACGCCATGTCAAAATCTGCGGGCGCGACACGTATCACGCGTCGTCGTGTGTTCTAATCACGTCATCCAGGTGAAAAGAGCTGCATGGGCGACGGACCGATTAGGCAAAAAAGCAGATGAATCGAGATGGCACTGATGTGAGAAGTGAGGCGAGAACAAAGTGAGGCCGAGATCGAAGACGCTTGCGAGATGCAGGTGTGCTTCTAGCGCGTTTGCAGGCTGGGGTCTGCTAAAATCATGGGGACTCGGGGGGTTGAGGTACCTGGAGGTTAGGGGTACTTTGCACATTAGGTGCGCCAGCAAGTCACCTGAGGTAGCACTACAGATCTGCAGCCCGACAGGTTGAGAAGCCGGAGACGGCAAGCCGTGCAGCTTTTATGCAGCCAAGCTGATCGGAAATGCATCCAAGACGCCACCGCAGCTCGTTGCCGAGCTAAAAAATGTAATTGATCAAATTGAGAGCTTTTGGTTACATTTCCTGACCAGGGCTTTTGCATTTAGGTGTCGAAGCTCGGAGACTTTTATTCTGTAAGCAGCGCCGTTTGCACATGAGCCGTGGAGATGATTCAACAGTCCATATAGAAGTAATGTCCATGCTGAGACTACAATTTATTAGTATTTGCTATTGAACATGTTGTTTCGTTTTACCACAGTGCCCCAATTTTATATCTTGATAGATGGCAGAGACATGGAATATGCCACCTAGCAGTCGTAGAGAGGATGCCTAATATGCCGTACGACGCTCATAGGCACCTGTAAAGCTATGGACATGAGGCATCGTCAAGCGATGGCATCAAATCTCCCTGTTCCAAGTACGTGGCTCGAAATAGAACCCTTGTAACCGTTCGTCTGCCACATTTGTTATAAATTAAGAACCAAGGTCATCTGACAGGTTTCCCAGGCACCAGTAGTCATTTAATGTTGCCGAATGCCCGATTATTTGTCTTCGCCACTGACAGAAGAGACGATGCAGTGCTTCCAAGCTGTTTCACTTTCAGATCAGAATCACAGCAAGTAGTCAGTGAATCCATGGTCACAGTGCTCCGCCATGCATGCCGGGCAAAAGTGAACAGGAAATGACTTTTCCTTTGTTTGTCCAGCTCTGTGCACTAATGTAGACGTGCGCGACCATTTCCCTCTGTTATCAAATACCCAAAAAGTGTTTGTGCTAGCACTACCTGGAGTACATAAGGGAGGGGCCGGGTGACGGCAAAGAAAGTTCTCTTGAGGCCCAAGCGAGATTCTTTCTTCTTCAACCTTTCAACCTTCATCTTTCAGCCTTCACCATATTAACCCTTTGGCCTTTGATTTCAGCCAACACTGGACCCAACTGCTCAACTGCAATACTTCTTGATTTTTATCTTATCTCTGCAATTAATCATCCGTATCTTCCACAGAAGTGTTACCAACTACTACATCCGTGCCATTTCATTCAGTCGCGATACGATACGAACGAATTCGAGAGCCAGCCTCGTCCTCGCATCACCAACAGCAAGCCTCAGCGGTCTCACACTGTCCCCTGTCAGCGTGTGCCTTTGCAGCTTTCGCCTTGTCTCGCCCCGCCAACGCACGTCGCTACCAGGAATTTAGAGGTTGGCGCCTCCACGTGATTAGCCAACCAGCTCCCTTGCAAAGGCTCCTATCGCATCGCCCTGTCCGACCTTCTCAAATCGTCGTTGGTGGGCCGCTGGCGCACCTCAGCCTCGCCTCTCCAATTGCTGCGTGAGCTCGACTTACATCCTTTGCAAGCGTCGAGCGCCGTGCCCGCCAGACGTTTGGCTCAGGCCGCCCGGCTTACAGAAGCAGCTTCAGTGCCGAGAAGCTGTTTCGCCCTCTCCAGCTTTCAAGGCAGACACCCTCTATCCGCTGTGTCGTCTCATTCAGGCCAATGCCGAAGGCACGTAAAGGCTCATCAAAGAAGTCCAAATCTCGCAAAAGGCCCGCCGCCGCCCAAGACGAAGGCTGGTACACCATTAGGCGCATTCTTGATGAGAGGACCGTAAAGGGTCGCGTCGAATACCTGGTTGACTGGGACGATAATACCGTCACCGGGCAACCTTATGATCCGACTTGGGTTTGTCTAACACGATGCTCTCCACTTACATGCGCTGTGCGGATGCAGAACTTTTTACTAACTTTCATGTGCCGCAGAGCTCTGAGGTTACAAGTATTGCCAGAGTGGAATGGGAAAAGGTCAAGGCTCGGCGTCGCGGAGAGGACTATCAGCTTGAACAGCAGCTTGAGCAACAGCTTGAACACCACTTTGAGCCGGGACCAGGGCCGGACCCGGAGCTAGACCCGGAGCAACAGCTGCAAGATCGCCAGCAGCCAGAACAGTCAAGCGAACAGGAGCCAGAAGCACAACCAGAGCCCGCATCAGATCAAGAAAGCGACAACAGCCAACCGCCGCGGCCTGCTCATCAGCGGCGCATCAACAAGGCGAGCTCAAAGAAGCGGCGACGCTCAGCCTCCTTGATTTCATCATCTTCCACCTCATCCCCTATTCGGCCCCGTAAAGCCCCCAGGAGTGACACTTGCGGATCTCTATATGACGAGCCTCTAGCATCTCTCGTATCGTCGCCTTCAATCTCTACGCCCTCCGAACTCCCAGATCTGCCTGACGTAGATCTCTCAGAACATCGTTCACGAGCTACGTCTCTGGTGGTGGTAGAGATTCCCAAGAACTCGAATCTCAACCCGGCTGATTACTTGAGTGTCCTCGGGTCGCAATCAAGCGGCAAGTCTACGCAGTCGCTGGCCGAACTTGAAAACGAAGACAGCCGCGTCACCATTGCGCGAAACAGTCAAGGAACTGTTCCAGATTCTCAGGAGATTACAGATCGATCTTGGACCCAGCAGCATATTCCAGCCGAATTGCCACCATCTTCCAACCGATTGATTGAGTCCCAACTTCAAGACATCGTACCCGAATCTAGTTCTCACGTCATTCCGGACTCTTTCGAGGCACCTTCAAAACCGATATCACAGGAACTTGATAAAGAAACTGAAGAGCGACACGACTCCTCTCTGTCTAATCATAATTCCACTGATACGGCATCCGAGGACCGCATTCAAGAGTCGCATGCGACTGTCAGTTCAGATATTCCTTCTCGCCAGCCCGATCAGTTAAGAGAGGTCCCAGCAGCCGGCAGCCCAGTTCTGTCTGAGTCGTTATCACACAATACGCCCGATTCCCGTAATCGGCAGCCGCTAGCATCATCAGGGTCCGCCAGATCTATACATACACAACCAGAAGCAAGCCCCCGGTTTCTTAGTCAACCATATTTTGCGACCGTATTAGAGAACCCAGAGAGTTCTATACCTAGTCGAATCTTCGAATCGCCTGCTCATCCCACTACGGAGATTGCCTCTTCTTATAGCTCTGGCACTCTATCTGCGTCGGATCAAGGGGTTTCTCAGGCTGCTCAGATAATTTCTCGCGATTTCGAGGCACCGACACAACAACTTACAGAGAGTAAATCTCAAGAAAGTCCAGCCCAGTCTAGCTCAAATCGCCGTCGTATCAGCAGCGAGAAGGATCACACTCATATCCCGGCCTCGCCTCGTCCCCGAGAGGCTGCCGATCTCCTGCCACCGCAATCAGCCCCGGCACGCTTTGTAGGCCATCCTGGAGGCATCTCAGGCTCACCAGCGAACCCAAAAACCCCACTTAATCCATATAAAGGCCAAAAGATGGAAAACGAAACTCCAGAGCAAGCCAAGGAGAGGCGAACCGAGGAGAGGGTTCGCGCACAAATGTTGGACCTCTTCCACATGGACGCCTTTAACAGCGAGGCTGGTTCTACGTCCTATCAGATACCACTCCACCAGACTTCAGCTGAAGAACCCGCTGAGCACCATGCACCGTTAGAGAAAAGCGTATCCAATACGTACACTGAGCTACCTGTTCATTCAGCAGACTTGCCTCGCGGCGCTGAAACACCCGGCAGTAAAGAGAAAGAACAAGCCGGAAACACGGTAGTTGCAGCTGCAACCGAAAGTACGGGAGACGAGAGGGACACAACGACCTCGACATTTGCACTACAAGTTTCAACCCCACAGGAACCCGTCGCCGCAGAAGTGGCAGACATATATGGTTCAGCTTTTGTCGGAGCAGAGCTGGAGCCACCACCTGTGGCGGCCCCAGAGTTTATCCTAGCACAGCAATCTACAGTCTCCCTTGCTGACATCAGTCGACAACCAGAGCCAGCATATAAAGATATCCCTCTGGTGTCTTTTATCAGCCCGGATGAAACTATGATGCAAGAACCATCAACGTATACTGCTCATTCGGAGCAGGTTCAACGCGAGCATAGTCCCGCCGAATCATCGGCATCTTTCGCCCCTTCAGCAGCGGTAGAACATATTGTGACACTCCCTTTCCAAGCAAGCTTGCGTCAGAGGTACAAAGACACCATAGAAGAATTTAGGCCTTCGATCTTGGAGTTTAACGAGTCTTTTATCGGAGAGGACTACTTGGAGCCAGACCAGCTTCTGGTCGACCGCATTGACGAGTTATTCAACATTTTGTTGAATATATGTGATTATCCCGAAGATGTGGTGGGAAGCGGCCTCGAAACTCTACCTCCAGCAGAGCTAGCCAGGTATTGCTGTGATGCCAACCCCAAGTTCAATTTCATCTTTGAACTTTTGAGCGGCATTATAAAGCATCACTCAAACATTTTGATAATCGCTCGCTCTCCAGACCTCCTCCGGCTCCTTTGTCATTTAGCAGAAGCTCTGAAGATGCCATTCAGCTGCGATGCTATTGGTGAATCGGATCTCTCATCCGGCGATCCATCCAGTTCTAAACTGGTTCTTGCACTTCCGGCTGATGATATCGATGCTCGGAAGTTTGATATCGTGATTGGATACGACCATTCTTTTAGGCACTCGTCCATTGCACAAGGGCTAGGAAGCCCCGACAACACCAGACGGCAGCTTATTTTGGTTCTGGTTACAACTCATTCAATTGAGCATATTGATCTTCAAATACCAGACGATTTGACTCTAATAGAACGAAAGAGCGTCCTGACATCTGCAATCGTGCGCGCCCGGAAGCTGGTGGCCAGTCCCGAACACGGCTACCAAGAGCCACATGAGATTGCCGCCTTCTTCATAGAATATCTCGAAAGCGATCAAGACACGCCTCTATGGGATGCGATTCCTGTTCCAGATGATATTCTTGACGTCTATGAACATTCCCAATCGCGATCACAGATGCCGGCATTTCCCCATCAAGAGCAGGAAAGCGGTCGCAAACGCAAACATGTAAGTGCATTTCAAAAGGTGGTGAAAAGCGCGTTGTCAGCGTGATTTCGATGTTACTAATACTATACGATGTACTCATAGAACGAATCGGATGTTTTTGAGACTAAGAGACCACGGGTGCTTTCTACAAGTGAGGCGATAGCAGCGATTGGAACAGGCCAGGCTCCAGTATCCGACGAAGTGAAAGCTATGCTAGCTCAGTATACCACCGCAATAGGGAAGTCTTCTCGACGACAAGTATCGATCGATGTCCCCCTTACATCACTACAGAAAATGGCTGAAAGGGTACGCTTCCATTACCACTACTATTTATTTGGATGTCTGGCTAATGATGTATAGTTTGCCGAGTACGAGCGTCGCCTAGAAGCTGCTGATCGCAGCGCAGAATATCAAGATGTGATTTCACGCCTCGAGAAACGGGTCAAGGAGTACGAGAGAACAACGCACAGAGTGTACGAGGCCAAGCGTGCTGCGCTGCAAGACCGTACTCAATTTGAAGCCGAAAGGCAGAAAATGGAGAAAGCCATGCAATCTGCTGCGGCCCAATCGGAGAAGGAAGCTGGGAAAGCAAAGAAAATCATTACGGAGCTGGAAGCTGCTGTGGCGCGGCTCACAGAAGACCCAAATTCTTCCGATCCACAAAATACACCTTTGGCAAAAACCGAGAAGCTTCTACACGATACCCAGTCCAAAGTTTCTGTTCTTGAGAAGCGGCTGGAGAATGCCCAGAGTGAGGCAGACTACATTCGGACTCAGTATCAGGAAGCTTCCTCGGTTGCTAGTAGGCTACAAACAGAAAACAACCAGCTTATAAGCCAAAACGAGGAACTTGCCAAGAAGGCTTCCGAAAACTCGGTCAAGATCCACGAGATCCAGGAGCGAAATACTATAAATACATACATTGCACAGGTTGCAGAGCTCAAGCAACAGATCCAACTGAGGGAGAGGGAGCTAGAGCTTGCCAATGATGAGCTTCGACAGCTCAAGAACGGACGGCGAGAGACCCGACAGTCTAGTGTACCACGGAGTCCACGCATGGGCATGCTAAGCCCGCTTACTCGAACAATGGGGGGCCCAGGTAGTAGGGGGGCCAGCCCGGCTCTGGGAGCTGGGATTGAAGGGATGCAGCTCTACGGGCAGCAGCCAAGAAACAGCAGATACGATCATTTGAGATAGGGGCTTCTTTTATACTTGACACACTATTTCCTTGGGCAGAAGGGGGGAGTTCACACTGAGACTGAGTAGGGGACGAACGCTCGTCTCACTTACACGTCGTTTATTTTGATGCTTATCTATGAGAGTGGGAGTAGTGTTCCCTCCCCTTTCTCTTTCTTTTTCTGTTTTATTCTTTTATTTCCCTACTTGGAGTGGTATCTTTCTTTTTTTTTGTGTTTCAACAGGGAATTGGCTCGAGGCAATTTGTCTCCTTACAGGGATCAAGATGGATACATAATTATATAAAAGGCATAAAGGAAGGTCGCTCACGGCAATATCACACTGGAATTGTTCATGCAGATGGAATAGCACACGCTATTTGACTGAGGAAGTTTTGTCAGGAATATCAAATGTGATTTTTTTTAATGGTATGATGATGATATGACGCAGTCAAGGGAATCTGTGAATTTCTTTTTTTAAAAAATTCCGTTGAAGCAGCTAGGCGCCGCAACAACAGTAGGGAGCAGTATACACTATATGCTTCTTCAAACTTATCAGACATTGGTTCGGGAGGCCCCCTTCCCATCAACCGTCTAGCACCGTCGTCGCTATCCTCTTCCCTCCCAACACAATACCATGTACAAGACTCGGAACAGACTTTTTCTCCTCGTGGGCAGCTAAGCTTATTTCTCCTCGGGGTAAAGGTCCTCCTTCAGTGAGACACCCAGCTCCTCTCGCAGGGGCTTCAGCTCGTCCAGGTACTGCTGGTACTGGTTCTTGTTCTCGACCTTGGCCTTGATGCCTGTGTATCGGTATGCGCGTCAGCATGCTGGTCTTGACAAGATGATGCATGTAATGTGTAGCATTGATAGTGTTTGATATAGCACATGGCGCCTCCCGCGGGGTGGAGACAGACGCCCGGCTTGGCTGGTGACTCAATTAAGACGACAAAGAGGAGCAGCAATTTGGCGTACCTTCGAAAATGCGGACGGCAGTAGCAAAGTCGTTGACTCTCCGGGCAGCCTTGAGGGCAGCGGCGACGACAGAGGGCGAGGGGACGAGATCGTAGGCGAAGGCGTTGTTGAGGTTGCGCTAAAATATGACCTTAGCACATCATACGATACTGGGGAACCGCAGAAGGCGTACCTGGAGCTCGAAGACGTCCTGCACAGCATCAAACTCCTTCTCGAATCTGTAATTTTTTCACAGCGCGGTCAGCCATTGAACACGTTCGGTCGGCGATGGCATGCACGGCAGGTCGTTGATTGGAATCGCCAGCGCTCTCATTGGCAAGCCGCAAAAGTTTCTCGGTTGGCCGCCCACTTGTCGACATTTTTTTTCTCCCTCTCTTTTGGTATATCCCTCCAAACAGCGCCCCATTCCACCACTCAATTCCAACCCTGCCGTGCAATCCATAAAGGAAAAAAGCAGAGCCTCACCTAGCAGTGAACTCTTCGAAGGTCTCCTCAGCGTGCTCGGCTCGTCGGGAGGCAGAGACGCTGAAAGGGCGAGCGGCAACGGCCGAGCGAACAGCGAAAGGTGCGGGACGGACGGCGGCGGCGCGGACCATGGAGGAGCCGCGGGCGGCGGCGCGGAGGAGAGCGGCGGACTGCATGATTCGTAGGAGAAGCTCGAGAAGCGCAAAAGAGGGCCTTTTGAGGGGAGGGGAGGGAGATTGAGTTTGGTGTTGTGGTGAGCTTTTGGGCGGTGCTAGAGATGGACAAGAGGTGTTTTGGAGCAAAGAATCGCCTGAGGACGGCGGATGACTAAGCTACGGCATTGCCTGATTTACCCGGCCAAGCGGGACGCAACAGTGCGAATTGTAAATTTGGCGGGGCTGTCTCTGGGCGAGATTTGCGTGTGTGGGACAGTGCGTTGGCAGCGAGCGCGTACGGCCTCAATTACGATAGGCTTTCAATTTGGCCAGTTTCTATTTGTCGAGCTGAAAGCTGCTGATACCGAACCTCCGTATGGGGTGTGCGGCTGGCCGGAATGCCATTTTGATACTGGCATGCATGCATTCAGCGTGTTGAAACACCATCATTGAAGTTCATGCAAGACGCTGCGATTATATACTGCTTGATACAGGCTTGACTCGGTGCACTAGCGGTGGCAGCTTGTCTACCCGTGGTTCGATCGGAAGGGATTTTAGCGACGCAATCGTTCCTCGGTTCCGGGTGTCGGGGATCCTGGCACTCCGATTGCATCGGCATCCGGTTTTGCGAATCTGCGGAGGGTTGCGTTTGCTGCTCTTGGAGCTTTTACATTGTAGTCAATTGCAAAGTGCTAATCAAATTCCGTGATTTTCAAGTTGTTGGTTTCGACGGGGTATCATGACAAGGCGGCTTCTTGGATGGCGTACGCTTAGGAAGCCTATGTGTTGGCCCCGAGAGAAGATGTTGACAAAAGTACATGTAGAGCACGAGGCCAGCTCCCATCAAGGTTCCAGTGGATGGTGGCTGTCATCTGCCTTATAGTGTTACTACTCTATTCAGCTGCCGCCCTGCATTCGGGATCGGTCTCGTCTCATATGATTTAACTACCACTCGTATGTTCAAATTACATCAAAATCGCATTCGCACGGCGTCCGCGCAGCCCCGAAATTGCGGTAACATCCATTCCCAGATCTGTGCCTCGAAATACCACATCTCGCATTCGCCTGGGCCGAGGTCACGTGGCCGCGAGAATGAGAGAAACTTTGCGGCTTTGCCAGACCTCGGATTGGCTCTCGAGGGGCGCCGATGCCCAATCACATGTGGCAGAGGTTAGACTTGGCGTCACCGCCTGCAGAAGCCAAATTTCCACTCTCTGGAAAAGGGGATGAGGCGGCTTAACTATGCTGGTGCTAGTGTCGAGGCCACCTTTAGATTCTGCCGTAAGACCAGGTGCGCATGTGCGTAAGTACGTTGGCGTTGGGCTAAGTATTTCTTTCGGCCCTCCTTCGTGCCTCCGTCCTTTTTCTTCTCCTCCATCCCCCCCGGCCGTCGTGAGAGTTGTCTTTTCTTCTCGGAGTTGGAAGTCGAACGCTTCTTACCCCTCCTTTTCTCGTCACTCCTTCGTTGTGCAATCGTTTTTGCCTCGATCACTCTAGAGATTGCAATTGCAGTCTGTTTGGGCGCTTCTTCTTGGGACAAGGTTTCGTTTCGCTTCCGTCGCGTCGCGTGTCCATTCGAGAGAAGTCTTTTCTTCGATTCTTCTTTTTATTCTTTATAGAATTACAACAAGGCGCAAGGTTTTGCTTGTGCAACTCTGCCCACCATGGCTTCGGCTCCCGCCACGTTTTACGAGCAGTTACCGCTCCCGACGCTCGATCGTCCTTTCGGCGTCCATCTATGGCCTCTTTTTGATAAGGCCTTCACGGCCGTCGCCGGTTTCTCGGCCAATGACTTCAAGTTTGTGCCTTTCGAGACTCCCATGTCTACGCTCAAGTCGACTTCCATCTTCATTGTCATCTACTACATTATCATCTTTGGCGGTCGAGAGTTGATGCGCAACCGCGAGCCCTTCAAGCTCAAGGCTCTCTTCCTCATCCACAACCTCTACTTGACCGCCATCAGCGGCGCTCTCCTGGCTCTCTTTATTGAGCAGATCCTGCCAACTGTTGTCCGCAAGGGTATCTTCTTCGCCATCTGCGATCACGACGGTGGCTGGACTCAGCCCATGGTCGTTCTCTACTACGTAAGTAAATTCTCTCGGCAAGCGATGTATGGCGGTATGGCCAAAGGCTAACATGTGACGATTAGCTCAACTACCTCACCAAGTACCTTGAGCTGCTCGATACCGTCTTCCTGTTCCTCAAGAAGAAGCCATTGACCTTCCTCCACTGCTACCACCACGGTGCCACCGCTCTTCTCTGCTACACTCAGCTGATTGGCCTGACTTCCGTCTCTTGGGTCCCCATTGTCCTCAACTTGACTGTGCACGTTGTCATGTACTGGTACTACTTCCAGAGCGCACGTGGCGTCCGAATCTGGTGGAAGGAGTGGGTTACTCGTCTCCAGATCATCCAATTCATCATCGACCTGGGTAAGTGATATTACGATGTGCCTTGTTGGCTCCCTTTTGTTGGCTCCTTACTGACTCGTTGGGCGCACAGGCTTCGTCTACTTCGCCTCTTACACCTACTTCACCTCCACCTACTTCGACTGGATGCCCAATGCTGGCAAGTGTGCCGGTGAGGAGTTTGCTGCCTTTGCCGGCATCGGTATCCTCAGCTCATACTTGGTTCTCTTCATCTCCTTCTACTTCGCCACCTACAAGAAGGGCGGCAAGGGTTCCACTACTCGCAAGTCCCTTCGCCGCATGAGCCAGGCTCCTCTGCCCGACCCCGTCCACATGGCTGCTACCATGGGCACCAAGTCCAATGGCACCACCACTGGTGCCAAGACCAACGGTGCCACCGCCCGATCCCGCAAGGCTTAAGCTGCCTGCGCGCGATGCCATCGGGATGTCTGATTGACATGTCAATGGCTAAAAAGCTCCGACGCCCGAATGGGTGACGAGCATTCTTTTTTATACATATTACGAATCCAAAAGGCCAGTTCCTATAAGGCCAATTACAATTTTTAATCTCTGTTTTTTGGACATGAGGCCATTTGTCCCGGCAAATGAACCAAAATATGAATCGCTTACCCTGCGATGATGACATGTCTTTTTTGCGATTATGATGACAGGAGGCTGATGACGGCTATATGGGCTAATTCGGGGCGGAACGGAGGAAAATGTTCTGGTAGGCGCAGGGCAAGGCGGGCAGTTATTGTTACGAGACAACGCCCCGGGCATACGGAGCTGCATCGTACACTTGTACGGCAGTGTCACCGGCCAAGGAGGTCATACTGGTTTTTAATCATATTCTGTCTTATGCTGTACTATACTTGCTTGTATGTATACTTGATTCGCCTGGGACGCTCCATAGATGGACGGTACGGGAGGGTACAGGTTTTGCTGTAGTTTCGGTGTCTGAATATTACGTTGACGCGGTGTTGGATCCAGTTGTTTATCGGCTCAAGCACGTGTCAAGATACCATTTGCGATGAGTGCTGTACATCTTAATACATGCGATTCGTCCAATGTCGAATTGTGAAGCGGGCATGGATAGCAATGCATCACATGTGAATTGATAAGGCTGACTGAACCGTGTTTATTTAGAGCAGTTGCAAGGTATAAAAGCTGGTTGGCAGAGAGCTAATGAAAACATGGAGGGTAAACATAACCTTGAAGCTTGTTGCGATGCAGGGGGGCTTGTGCGATTGCCATTGGACTGACTGGAAATGCAAGCAGCCCAGGAATTGGTCATTACATATCGATTGGACCCTGCAAGAGGAAGATGACAATGAAAATTACAGCCCCTCGCTCTCACTGCCATTCAAACGCTCGGGAGGTGAGAAATGAGCAAGGAGCGAGGCAAAGCAAGCGGCACAGGGCCCTGAGAGCCAATCTTTCCCCGCATAATTCCATGACCATGGCCGCTGGAATCTCCGAGCGGGACTTGCCAGCGCGAGACGCTAATGCTGGTCCAGTGCCTGAGCCAGTGCCGTAGGTGCCTGTCCAGTTACGAGCCAAAGCACTGGCCTCGGGCGCCACGCCACTAAAACGGCCCCCCGAGCGTGTTCCCCCCTTCAGAGCCCCAGGCTTGTCAGTTGCTCGTCAGTTGTCCAGCCAGTCCCTCTCATTAGCCGGCGCTACAAGGAACGCAAGGGTCAACTGGCCCAGGGACCGACCTGGTGGCTTCAGGTACGAGCTTGAGGTGGCAGCTCCGCTCTGTGCTGCTGAACTTTTGCACGAGAGCCGCTGTGGCGTGCAGACCAAAATACACGACATGTCCAGCTGAATCCTGTCCTCATCTCCCTCCATCTCCCTCCCCTCAACTTCTTCATCCTTCCTCTCTCCTCAACTCTTCAACTTTCAGCATCAACTACCTACCTACAGTAGTGCTTTGCCCCCTAGTCCAGCCATAGCCATAAGGGGCAGGCATACTTCATACCTTTTGACGAACGACGCCCCTCGTTTGCATTGCATTGTTTGCAAGAGACATCGCAATCCTCGCACCGCCGCAGCCACTGACTCTCGCTGGCTGTGGAGGGACCCCCCAATTTCAGCCTCGTTGATTGTTCGCGGGGCACGCAGCAAGGGATGCGCGAGACAAGCTTGATTCAACAGCATTGGTCCTTGGCGTCGCTTCTCGTCACGCTCCCCTAGACATTTTCGGCGTCAGCTTTTTGTTTTTGCTTATATTTTCTCTTTTCCTGGTCTCTGTCATTTCTTCGGTTCTGTTTCTATTTCTGCGACGCCTTTCACTCCTTTTTATTTTCGATCCCTCGCTACGCGTTTCTCTCGATTCCTTGGCCTTGATCATCGCCACAACGTTTACCGCTTGATTCTGGTTCGGATTAGCCCAGCTCCGTTTGTAACAGCCATCCCATCACCACTATCACCATGAGGTTTCCCTTTAGCCGGAAGAAGGACAAGAAGAAGCATGAGCTGTCAAGCCCTCCTGAGGCATTGCGGCGGCCTGCTGATATCAGCCGCCAGCCTTACTTCCCGCCGAGTGTGAGATCGAGCCAGCTCGTCGCCGTTCTCCCACCAAAGGTTCTCGAGCGCATCTTTCTCTTCGCCTGCCCTCACTCTGGCGATGAGACGTATGATGCCTGCGAGGATAGTGGCAGCGGCGAAGGGTGCATGCTGTGTGACCTGCGTGACCTGGCCCACTGTTCGCAGGTGAACCGAATCTGGCACGATACTGCCATCAAGCTATTGTGAGTACTGCCCACCACTGAGCCGTTCATGCATGTTTCCCAACTGAACTTTTCCCCCTTAGGTATCACAGCGTTCGGATCGACCAGGTCCACTACTGCAAGCTCGAGGCTTGGTTGGCCGAGAGGCGCAAGCAGACGAGATTTGACCGCAACGCCATTCCTGAGGATCCAGCTCAAGCAAGACTCAGGCTGTTCCGTCGTACGGTTCGCGAGGACCCGACTCGCATTGGTAAGAGGGTTGAGTTTCTGAAGACGCCCTATCAGGTGCGAGAGTACTGCCAGGTGGAGTTGGCTCAGACCATTGCAGTCCTCCCCAGCCTCAAGTATGTTGACCTGCCAGAGGGCATGTTCTCGGATGAGTCGAGCAGCTCGACGCTACGATTCGAGGTGCAAGCCAGATGTCCCAACATTCGAAAGATGACGTACAATGCAGGCTCGGAGAAGAGCTTGGCAGCGCTGGCTACGGGCCAGGTCTGGCCTCAACTCGAGGTTCTGGAACTGAACGGCATCAGTGTCGACACCATGACTATGAGAGCGGTGTTGAACTCGTTGGCAAACCTCAGGGCCCTAAAGATGACCGAAACAGAAAGTATATCTGATGAAGTGCTGATGGCTTCATCGGGGCCTATCATGCCCTCGTTGGAGGAGTTCATCATGGAGAAAACTCCTCGAGTAACGGCTGCCGGCCTCATCGAGTACCTTGCTTGGCCAGAGACACAGCGCGGACTCAGGGTCCTGACCCTCGTACACACTGGCGTCCACCCGCAAAGACTTCAAGAGATCTTGACGATGGCGCCATGTCTTAAGACGCTGGGCATGAAGCACAAGGTAATTGAAGGCTTTCCACAGCACGCGGGCATCGGATTTCTTGCGTCTCAAAGCCTCGAGACTCTGCGCTTTGAGATTTCTACCGAATCAGATAAGGAAGTGTACGCAAGCATGAAGGCCAGTTGGTACGCTTACCTCGCTCAATCCGTCCTCGCAGGGGGTATGCCTAGGTTGCGTAAACTCTTTGTCCACGATGAGTCCTTCCCGGAGCAGCTTCAGGGGCTGCCTCCTCCCAATGCTAGCTTTGCGGCGGGAGGACACATGCGAAACCCATCTCACGGCTCTACTCGCAGCTCCCACGTGCCTTATCCAGGCATGCCAACCACGCCTACTTCCAAGACATTTGGGAACCCGTTTGGCTCGCCCGGCTCACCAACCTCTCCTAGGTCTCAGGTTCAGTCTCCTCGACAGCTAGGCGTGCCTGGGGCACCAGCAGCACACCGGTTCAGCTCCAACAACCCATTTGCGGCACACATGCGAGCCACTGCTCCCTCACCAGCCCACACCCTTGAGGTGTATACCAAGACTGACGAGTACGGTAAATGGAACTTTAGCAAAGTTGACACATCAATCACGACAGGCCAGCCGCTGCGACGTCCGGTCAGCAGCTACGGCCTGGCATCAGACGTGGCCGGAGAGGGGTGGAACCGGGGCGAGGTCCGACGCAGCATCATGGTCGGAGACGGTACGGGACTCTTCTTGCCCCTGCCTCCGCCGCCGGGTCAGGACGAGTACGGCCGCAGGGGTTCGGCCATGTCGGACGCTTGGCGACCCTCCAGCAGCGGTGGAGATTCTCTCCGCCCACCGCCACCTCTTTGGCAGTGATTTCAGGTTCTGTTGCTTTTCCTTTTTTCTCTTTTCTTTTATTGGCGATTTGCCGCCCCGGTGCAAGGGAGCTAGGTCATGAGGCAAATCAGAGGCATGATGATTGATGATAGCAAAAAGGCTCTTTTTTTTTTCTCAATTTACTTCTAATCTTAGTGTCCAGTGTAATATAGGAAGACCAAAAAACTGGGGGATCTGGGATTGCATTCAGGGACATTAATCAGTTTGGTTCATAATTTTCCGTCATCTTCGACGATAGTTCTATACAAATTGACCTCTTTGGCCTGCTCTCGTGTTCGTTCCAGCTGTCCGGCCTCGCGGGAGAGGCGTCATCCGCGCTTTTTTATAGCCTTGTGTCTCTCTATTAGTACGAGCTCTTGTCATGATCAGATGATGCGGCAAGCGGAGGTCAGAAAAACCGAGACTAAGAAGACTACGAGTACTGCGCGTTATATTAAACACTTATTTTTCGAGTATCTAATTTTTCTTTAGTAACAACTATTATATTTATATTTCAATAGTAACTACTACTACATCTATATTTTTATAGTAGCTGCTATTAAAGTTATATAATTACCAGTAGCTCATTAAGCAGTGCTTTTATAAGGGAACACTTATTCAGTCAGCACGCGAATTAAGAATTTGATATAAAAAGACACCGAGAAGGAAAAAAACATACTGGAGCGTCGAACTCGTGGTTTAGGGCAGACTTTCGCGATGTGTTCCATTTCGCGGCAGTTATAACATTTCTTGCCTTTGAAAGGATTTTCTGCAAGTGCCCAAGTTTGTTCTTCTTCGGTAGCTGTTCCAGAGTGTTAGTGCGCTGCAGCAAATAGAAAATAAGGCTGAAGAAGATGGTGGAGTAGGAGTAGAAGAGCCAGTATCTTTTACTAGGGGAGTGGAAATAGAAGAGTACCTATATACCTAGGTAAACATAAGATGCCCTTATTTATTTTACAGTCTCCCTTTTTCTGGCCTCCGCTTGTGCGGCTCTCTTTACGACTCGGGATTAATTCCTCGTGGTGGGAAAATAAATCTGGCTGACTCACAGCAGTTCATATGATTACATACTCGTAGTACTGCATTATAAGCTTACTGCACCGCCATGTGGTAATCGATCCGGCTGGACCAACTGGACGGAGCCAGAATGACATTCTGCAAGAAGACGAAGTGGAGAGAGGCATCAAAAATACATCATTGTTAATTTATTGTCTTGTTCTCCCCGATAAAGACGTCAGAAGCTAAGCAGCCTAGTTTTTGGGGATTTTGAGCGTTCTAGACGCAGCTTTGTCATGGGCCGTTGTTCGTCAAGTCACTTTTTGGGACGATTGGGCTGTGATACTGTATGGAATCGAGGAATAGTAGATTATTATTTAGCTTCATTGATTTTGGGACGAAACAAACCGTTTGTGAGGTGGGACTGCTAAATAGAGCACGGTTGCTGGGAGAAGATGATGAAATCGGCCGCTATGCTTGACGATAACCTCAATACTGTGCAGTACATAGATACAAGCCAACTTAGGTGGATCAACGATTACGATCAACAACCAGTGGCGAAAATGCACGGCCGTTTAGTTCAAGATGCGCGAAACTAACAAGTGTAAGCTCGTGTATCAAAATATCCTGAATTCGACACTACGCATGTACACAGTTTACGTCCCAAATCCCGCCAAGACAAACCCAACAGAGTAAAGCAAAATCAACCACGTTGGTGATGAACTCTTTGGTTTTTTTTTTTTTTTTCTTATCATGTTAGTATCCATTTTTTGTGACCACGACCCGTGTATCAGGCCATGTTTCGTCTTGGCGTTTAGCTGTCCGTCACCAATTAAGAAACAATCGTCAAACAAAAACGTGTCGCCCGGGGGTGGTTGTTAGGACGAGGGGGGCCCGCCGCACGGATTGAAACGCTCGTGGCCGGTGTTGAAACGGCCCCGGGTTGGGCAACGTGACTACGTTGGCAATTTCTGTGTCTGCGTTTCAGAAACTCACCAAGAGATAAGAGCGAAGGGAGGGAAATTTACGGGTGGTGCTGTTTCCGAAGGAGCCAGCCTCATCTACAAGTTTGGTATTTTGCGAGAATGCTTCTACAAGAGAAGGTACGGAGTACACTTTTCGGAATATTAGGAGAGTGCACAGCCCGCTGAGCTTCACGCCACGCGCAAAAAGAAGGGTACCGGAATAAGGGTTCAGGCTTCTATTTCTGGCTCGTTCTTATTGTTTAAATTCGAAAAAGATGGGGTTAGTCTGCTTCGGGCATAGGTTTCTTGTGGCTGGTGGTCTGTGGCTTGCACGGATCCTCCGCAAAACGAAGCTCAAGCCACTAAAGAGGTCCCGCGGAGAAGGTTTTTGGGGACCAGGTGTGGCGCATGGCAGTTTAAGTTGTCAGCCGGCGGGAGCCCATGACGCCATGGCTGGTGGTCACTTGTATCTACCCTATAAGCAAAGTTGCTATTTCGAGGGCCAACTACTCCGTACCTATGACAGAACTTTGAGTGTGTGTGCAGCATCGGGATCGATACGGAGTCAGCATTCCGTCAAGCCTTACGCAGGTCACTCGCGCGGAGCTTCAGCTGTAGGATGGGCTAAGCACAGCCGGTGGCGGGTGCTTTTTGTTTTCTTACCAGAGGGCTGGGATACAGTATGGCTTCACTGTCCAAAGGTACATGAACCAGATTGACGGAAGCCCAGACCTCCGACTTCTAGGTTATCGCCAACGAATGGGGACCGGATCTCGAGCGGACGGATCTTCAAGATGAAGCGCTGTGCGTCGCGAAGGTTTTTGGTGTGTTCTGTCAGATGCCCAAGTTTTGCGGCACTAGTCCAGTCAGTGTTCCAGCCTTATCGGCCTGAGCCAGTCACCGCAGAGGGTTGCTGCTGGATTAGTGGTTTTGGTGGCGTTCTGGTTGAGACATGCAGTGAAGCAGATACGAGGCCCAAGGCTGCCCATCCTACCCAAGAAGAGGAGGGTATCAAGTAGATGGATGGGAGGATGAGTGAGGTTTGAGTGGGATTGAAGAGTGTCGCTGTGTCTTCGGATTTCCAATCAAAAGAGCCCAGTTCTTGTCTGTGTCCCTCCTATGTGTCGCATTTACACTGGTGTTACGGAGAATCGTTGGTAATGGTATTTTGGTAGTTTGGGATGGCCGGCTTAAGTTGCTGTAGAATCTGGTGTGACTGCGATGCTGCAAATCAGGGGCTCGGTAGAGGCGATCTCGGTTCGTACAAGCGGGAGGAGTGACACCGTCAAACGGTTCCTTCTTCTTTTCTTTCTTTTTCTTTTACTCCCTATGCAAGACATTGGACGGTGCCGCTATATACGGAGTACATGCAAGAAAAATGATACCACGAGGTTCACTTAAATGTGCTAATTCATCGCCCTATCTGCAGAGGCCTAAAAACCGGTCTGGCGCAGGGAACTGCAGACGAAGAAGAGGCAAAAGGAAACAGGGAAAAGGCCTCCATCGGCATCTGTATCGTCACGGTGCGTTGATTCGCAGATGATTGGGCGGTAACGATGCAAGTCGACAGACGAGTGGGTGTGGACGTCGGCGCTACCAGAGGCACCAAAACTGCTCTAGATCAGATTCAATGGACTGCGTCTGCCGGTTTTGACTGGATGGCGAGAGGAGGGAGAGGCTGGGACGAAAATCAATGGCGCGATGCATGGCGTGAGTTGAATGCGGATGAATGAATGAATGAGGGCATAATACGTGTATGTAGGCATCAGGGCTGGAGTAGATACCTCTCGCGCATAGGGGTAAGGGCTGCGGTTCCCTGGAGAGGGTGGAATAATTGATTGATGCCATACAAGTGATTTTGCAGGATATTGGCGTAATGTCTTGCATCAGCCCTATCTCAAGGCAATAAAATACCACCCTATCTAACCTACGACCAAAGGGGTATTATCCTATGTACATTCTCAGACGGCCAACTCCGTGCGAAGTCCACCTCCATAAAATATTGGAAACAATTAAAAACGTCCCGAAAGCCTTGGCCATCGTGCATCCAGTCCCTTTTCGCCCTGCGTCAGGTGTTGCCGTCTGTGCAGTGTTTTGATCCGTGCCACACGGCGCATCATGGGGACAAGTAATTTAACTTGACGTGGCGGCAAGCGTTTCTTGTGCGTGCGGCTGAAGCATTTCGGATGGCACAAGGCGAAAGGAAAGGAAAAAGGGCTTCCGAGAGGGCATCATGAGGAGGAGGGAAGCAAGGAAGAAAATGGCCGTGTTGAGGATGTGATTGGTTCTCGCTGGGCGTCACGGTGCAGCCAGGCTAGATGCTAGATACAGTTCTGGTGATTCACGCGCTGCCGAGACCAGCCGTAGGTCGCTTATTAGCTTCATGGAGCTTTTTTCTTTCTTTCGTCGGCCGGCACTCTCATCAAGGGCCTTGTAGATGAGTAGATGAGTTGGTATCGGCATGTAATCAATCCAATCTCATTCAAGAAAGTGCTCAAACCGATCTGCGGTCTCGATGCTACGGTACGGTAAAGCACTGTACATTATCCTCCCTGAGCCTGTAGCCGCATCTTCATGCTGTTAGTCACTGCACTGCTACTAGCAGAAACAGTTAAAATGACGAGCTACAGGGAGCTGCGTGCTCAGCCGTTGACTAGCAGCACCCGCGTGACGAGACGACGATCCGCCCGGGATGTTCGTTCAGGCTAGGTTTGTCAGTTAGCAGCCACGAGTTGCACGAGTAATGGCGTTGGAAGACAGCGGTTTGTTTGCTTCCCAATGATAATGGCAGTTCACCCAATCAAGCCGGGCTCTTGCGTCCACGTCGACGCTTGGTGCGGTTGGCGTCATGGCCCCTGGAATGATCCGGATGGTGGAGAAATGGAGAGGGTTTGAATGAATGACAGTTGGGACGTGGAACGTGGAACGTGTCCGTGCTGTGAGGATGGAGTTTGGAGGGGGATTCGATATCAAGGGCGGGTTGCTGCAACAAGAGGAGAGATCGGCGAGGCTGCGACGAGTCATCGGGTGTCATGTCATCCATCAATGGGGGCTGCTATAATGGCGTCAAGGGGATCATCTCAAGTGCCGTACGGAGTAACAATTAAAGGATTGTTTCGTGGTGATCTTTTTTGTCTTTGATAATTGGCAGTTTTTATCGAGCATCTCGTGATTCTAGATTCTAGATTACGCTGCTTACTGTATTTGACTTGGCACCACTGGCAAATACTCTGTGCCTGAATGCCAATGGGAGCAAAGGGTAGCACTCGGCACTTGAAGTCGAGTGGTGATACGTGTTGCGTGCGGAGAGCTGGTGGGACGTCACACTCGCCATCTCGAGCTAGAGCGGCACTCGCACTCACACATGTCCTGATTCTTACTGCACCAATGCACCAAGTCATCTAGTCCAATGTGATGGATGCAGTAAATCGTACGAAAGCAACTGGAATGATGGCATTCTGCAGGTGGTGGCTGGGGAAGCAAGAGAGGCGTCAGACAGAACATGGAGAGAGTGGCGCATGAAGGTACGAGGAGAAATACAACTGCTGGTTTCTCCATTAGCGAAAAGGACGTCGACGCCGTGGCTGCAATGAGTTTAAAAACAATTAACCATTTCCAAGGTCAAGCCACATGGCTGGAGCTGGAGGTGGCATTGCTTCGTAGAACCCGACAACTTTTACGGAGTGTCTAGCATCTTACAGTACAGCGCTGTCCTCCGTACAAAACTCCAATCTATCTGCAGCAGTCACATTCTTGGAAAATATGACGAGTTGGGATAGCGAAATGGGGTGGACAGAAAGAGCTGCTCGCTCCGTCAACCGGCCGGCCAGTTGCAGGCCTGTGAAACGACTTGCTTGCAGGGCCAGTGACATGTTTTGGTTAATTGTGCCAGGTCCTGTTCAGTTCTGTACAGGCTCAGGTCCAGCACTACGACAGGTAATAATTCTGCACAGCACCAGACATCAAATGCCTGTGCCGTCATAACGTGGGCTAACCCCTTTCTGGCAATGTCTGGATCCACCACTTGACCCCTGCCAGGATACCAAGTGGGCCTCCAAGGTGGGAAGTGGGCTCGCCGTTCGTGGCAAGTACACAGTGCGCGGGTAGCAGCATGCCAGACGGTGGAACATGCCCATGCCTGCCTCACATACTTGTATCTGTGTGTGCCCCCTTCCCGGCGCGTGGAGAGAGAGTCAAGATTCTCTTCCAAGACCATTCAAGTCAAGTTTCTTTTCTTTTTTCCCTTCTCTGCGCGTGAACGAGACGGAAACAGCTTCAGCTACATTCCTCCCTCCACCGCCCTTTCCCTTGTTCCATATCTTCATATCTTCCATACCTTGCTCTTCCACTTCCATATCTTGGCTCGTTTGACGCCTTACAAGAATCCCAACCAGAGTCTCTCCCTTTGTCATTCTTCTTCTTCCTCCTTCTCGACTTCGCCCGCCTTATTGGTCTTGGATCCGCCCTATTCGATATATTGCCGCGTCACACGTTACGACTATTGCCCAAGTTGGTGGAACTTTGCAAGGAGCCATTGATAGGCAGTCGAATTCGTCCCAGGCATCCATACTCTAGAGGGGCAGGACCACACAAAGAGATTCGCATATACATCAAGCTTCCCCCAAGCTCCCAAGCTCCGCGAGGGCTTGCTTGCACCACAACCAACCGATATCGACATGACCCAGTTCGACACCAACATGTCATCAACAATCACCCAGACAGAGACCGTGCTGCCCAAGGCACCCGCTCTACCTCCCAGAAGCGCCCTGAGGGCCTCAAGGCTGCTGGCCACCATGCCTCAGAAGCTTTCAGGACACCGACCCGTCCTCACTCCCGCCGCCCCTCATCTTCTTTACCTTTCATCCGAAGAGGATGTTTCTTCTTCAGCCGACGACTTCTCCGACTGCGACTACAGCTCCGACAGCGAGCAGGCACAAGAGACACCCGAGCAGACATCAACATGCCAGGACATTGCCCGCAAGGTTTCAGTGGTCTTCTCTGGAAAGGCCTGCATCGTTCAGCTCTCCCGAAGATCAATATCGCCAAGCTCATCAACAAGCTGCGCCGCGAACGAGCTTACAAGGACGTCGACCGAGCCCATCCTGAAGCACCGAAAGGCATCTACTAGCTCCACGTCGTCGGCCAAGGGGGTTTCACAGCACCCTCCCCGGTCAAGCAGCATCATGTCTCCCATCAGCTTCGAGGGGGGCTCGCCCTCGTTCCTCAACATTGATCCATTCGCGACAAAGTCGGAGCCCGAAGAGCCTGAACCCCAGCTCCGCAAGACGGCGCAAATGTTCAAGAGGACGCTTAGCCTGGTCAGGAAGCGTAGCAGGCCTAACCTGAACCAGTCGGCGTCCCTGTCTCGAGAGGCTCTGTCAATACAGACGCTGCCCATGGAGCAGGTCGGTGAGGACAAGGAGGAGAACCACAGCACTCCCCGGAACGCGACATCAATACCGCCCTCAATTTACCAGGACGTGATGGCCTCCAGGAGAGCCAGCAGCTACTCAGCCACAACGTTATCGCCGGTTAGCGACGCGGCATCCCCCCTGTCACCGACAAAACGAATTCGCCAGGGCTTCTTGACTCGACGACGAAGCATCCGAGTATGAGCCCCATACACCGCTACCATTCCATTCATAACACTCTCTTCACCTTGATTTTACCTTTTGCGACACTGGATCCACATTCAACATTTTTTTTATGAATGCTCCGACCAACAACAGCTGGCCTCTACTTTCTTCACTCCTGCGAATTTCGTAACGACGGTGCTGGAATCTTCTCCTTTTCCTGCTTTTTTTCGACTTGGTTTTTTTTATAGGCGGCGCATTTTTATATGGCATAACAAAAAATGGGGGCATATATTGCACGGAGCGGCGTTTTCACGTGGGCATACATGAGAAGAGTTCGTCATGCGAACATGACACTCTTGGGGAGGCTTTGCATTGCCTCGTGGCGTTTTTTTCTTTTCTACCAGTTTCTTTGGGACAATACAGCCGCGATGACATCAGCTGGCAAACACTGTTTTTTTGTTTTTCGCTTTAGCTACGCAAGTAGTCATGATGCTACCAATGAAGAGAGTCCTCGGACCTCGATTTGAATCCATTTTTTGCCTATTTTGCCAACAAGTGACCATTTGTGTGATGTGTTTCTGTGTGCTGACTACTCATTATTACACAGTACAGTCCACTACGCCTTTGTTGCCTTTCCTCGTGGTTGCCGCGGTGAACTGGGGCTCTCTATGCACCTACACCGACGTTGTAGTTGCAAGGGTCCATGACCTGATAGGCAAAAACTCCTGCATCGAACATCCCTGGCAGCCGAGGCGGTCTGCCATGAACACGGTGTACAAGAGCCGCTTTTTCTTTATTCCCGTTGAAGATTGTTTAACCCAGAGTGAACAAGTTGGGGTGAATGCGTGCATGAGAAGTGCTCGTACCTACTGTACTCGTACTTGGCGTGGGAATGGAATGCCCCGAACATACATTTGACGTTGATGACTGTACGGGTACGTGGATGCCCAGAGTGGGGATTTGGGACCTGATGGAGCGGAGGAGTCCGGTTGATGGCACTCGAGATATTACACATACTAATAGTTTTACTATAAAGTAAGATGAGATGAAAGATCTTGCTTTGGGTTGAGTGGTAAATGTAATGGTTTAATGGATGTGCTTCAAAGTTGTAATTACAGCTTATGAGAACTACAGTACAGACTTCACCGCATGGACGGAACGAGTGAAGGTCTCCACGAGGCAAAAAGGGTAAAAAAGGCGGGATGGGATGTTGTTGAATTTTGGTTGGTGTAAGTTTTCTTTTGCCCTCTTTTTTTCTCCCCTTCCCGCAGTGGAGTTTGAAGAGATGTGTTGTACATGCAGATGTATGGAGTACTGCCGACATGTTTTAGTCCTGTCCTGCTTTGGGGCTAATGTGCCATTACTGCGTTTTTTGGGCATGGAATGAGATGCTTGTTGTGCTGGACTTGGATTAGTACCCTTTTTCTGTATGGATTACTTGTGCTGGTTACGGTGTGTCTTGTCTTTGGTCTTGGTGTTTTGTGAGACCTTCCGGCTTCGGTCACGATGGTTAGCACTACTACTAACAACAATATTGTAAGTTTGATACAACACAAGAATCAGGATAGACACGATCACAAGATGGACATATAGAAAATATCGGAGAATAAGCGTGAGCGTAATTTATCTTTATTATTTTTTCCGTCATCTATCTGTTCTGTGCCTGAGCGTTCGCTGCACGCACTCCGTGCTCCTGCGTCGAATATCCCTTCTTTTCCTTTCTTTTTACTTCATCATCATCATGTACGAGTACATACCCGCAGCAGGGCAGGGCAAGGTATGTGAGTGAGCAATCTGCAATCCGTGCCCACGTCTGTCTGCTGCTGGAGACGGCCATGTGCTGCTGCTGACAAGTACATGATACGTGATACGTGATACGTGATACGTGATACGTGATACGTGATACGTGATACGTGATACGTGACGCCGCACGGAGTACGTGATACGGGCAGTTAAGGAGCAAGACAGAGAGAGAGAGAGAGAGCATGGGTTTCAGGGCAAGGGGAATTTTACCAAATAATGATGTGCAGGGCTGTTGATGCACAGTGTTACTGTATTATTACCTGTTACGAGTGCGTAAATGTGCACATACTACTTGTACGAGGCTGATTTTGATACCGCGACGTCCGAGATAGGGAGGACAAGGGGTGTTGTGTATTTTTTTTTCTTACTCTTGCTTACTTGTGCAAACGGGCATTATTATTATTCTTTTGTTGTTTCGCGTCCGTATCGAGGGCCTTGTCTCAGCCGGAGAGGGCGATGCGGGCCAAAATACGGAGGCGCGTGTGTTCTATATCGGGATGCGACGTTGTTTGGAGATGGCGACGATGGACACTTTACTGTATACATCTGTTCGTATCTAATAATAATAATAATTATAGTCCTCGTACAAGAATACATGGAGCGTTCAAAATGGAATTGGCCGTTTCAATTCCCTTTCCAGGACTTTTCTTTTCTGCTCTATCCAATGTCTTTCATGCTTTCGGCTGGCCAAGCAGTAATAGACGGCGCGGAGATGTCACCTGTTCATGATGAAACAAAGACGACGGGCTGGCATTTTCAAGAACATGCACTACACGCACTCGGCCGAATTGAACAAGACAAGAATAAAAAATAAAAATAAAATAAATAAAAAAAGAGCTGCTACCTCAGTTCAGTAGGTGATACTTGATATAGTATTACGTACTTGCGTGCTACTGCTTGCAACTCACGCTTCAGAGTGCGACATTGTCTGGGACACGTCGCGATGCTGCGTGCCTCGTCTCCAGATCGGCTGGATGCAAGCAAGCAAGCCCGCTGTTTTTACTCCGTAGTCAATTGCATACTGCTACGTGTACAGAGCAGAACAGAACGGAGCAGAACAGATGAATGGCATCATGAATGGCGGTATAGCAACGGCAGAGAACCATGGATCGGTTCATGCTCAGCAGCATCACGCACCTCAACGATCCATCCATAGGTACTAACTTGAACCAGATAGCTATAGCTTGCTGTAGCTTAGCTACCTAGCATCGTAGCAGCACATGCAAAAAACAGCACGATGAACAACAAGAAGCAAGACAAGACAAGACAAGACAAGACAGTCTCAGTGCTCCACCATCCAGCATCACGCTTGACAGCACATCAAACCCGCATGCAAAACAAGCCCAAGTAAAAAACTCTACGGAGTAACTGAACCAACAGAACAAAGAGAGAGAAAAAAAACACGGTGCACTGTGAGATACATGACATGGGGGCCCCTCCCCTGAGAACTACGCCCATGGATCGCTCAGGTCGAACGTAAAAAAAAAAGAAAGCAGACGAGAGACACACACAAAAGCTAAGGTACAGTGGAAGCGACCTACCGAAATTAGCTTGTGCCCCACACGAGCTTTTTTTGCTTGCTTGTCGGTCAGGGGTTTGTTTTTAAATTCTTCGTGAGGACCATTGGACTCATAATATTTGATCAATGTGTATTTCGTTGAAGAGTGACGAACAATGCGATCGTCTGGGGTGTAATTTCCACCGAGATTGAGACGTGCCATTCGCAATATACAATCACAATCAATTAATATCAGCAAATCACGCAGTCCATCTCCATCTATCCAATATCTACTCACATCACCACAGCACCCCTCACGTGTCAAAAATACGGTGTATGCACAGAAGCCTCACAGAAGCCTCACCGCATCTCAGCCTCTCTCTCTTTTCCCACTTTCACACTCGTATCTGCCACGAACCCCCATGTCCTCAATCCTTGTTCCCTGCTAAAAACTTGCTTTAGCATGTCCACTCTTCTTCACAAGTCTTCAACCCTCTCTCCATCGCTTGCCGTCCCCTGGCGCGCCATCTCGCCTTAGCACCAATCCGCTCTACTAACCCCGATTTCTGCTTGGCCAGTTCACCTAACGCTCTGCTTTACCGCAAAATAGAGACGCGGAACAGCTCTGTCTCTTACCCAGTTCACGCTAATGGCCACCGAATCTTGCATCACCGCCTTTTATTCTCACTCTAAAAACAGAGAAAAATCTTCTTTGCTGCCCCATCTCCATCCCCAGCCCCCAGGGGGAAACATGGACAAACCAATTGACTCCATTTTCGCTTCCTCTCGCTTCGTAGCGGGCATAGCCATGAGCCATCTCCATCTCCATTCAATTAGACAACCCCCCCCTTGCTCCGTAGAATATTCGTAAACACACGCAACTAAACGCATGATTCTCATTCGACCGTTCATTCAATCATGCCTCGTATGACGGCGCCATTCCTGTGCTCGTCACACTCATCATCACAATCGATTGCATCTCTCCTGTCAATTCAAATCGACCCTCTCCCCAGGTACCCGGAGATGATGTCGTAACCTTGCCCTGAACTCGGTTAGAGAAGCCCATCAATACACTGTATGCCCTGAACTGTATTGTGAATATATCCTGAGAGACAATCGAATCTCCTTCACAACTAGTGCATACGCACGACACGCTCATGTAATTGGAGATCCACAGCAAACTTCAGCCTCAACGCCATTGCCGCGCTAAACAGATCGCCATCTCATCTCCAAACCCCATCGCGTCATGTCTGCACTGTCAAAGTAGGGCACGTGTCGTTCATGCCGTGGACTCTCTTCTGTCTCTTCATATAAACTTCGTGGAGCACAGCGTTTCAACAGAGCACGTGGGCAAGCACAATACAGACAAGCAAAAGAAATATAGTACCAAGATAGTATGTATTCATCATTCAACATACGACATACGTACAGGTATTTTTTGTCCACCTTTGATCAAATCCGCAATTGACCCGAAGCCGACATCCGTCCACTCTCGCCGACGAGTCCCTCGGTCGAAACGCCATCTTTTCCGGGGTTTTCTTCTGCTTCACTCTTACCCAATCTGTTTGCTTCCATTGGACCTCGGCCAAAATGCTGGAAGAAACAAAAAAACACATATCAAAGATTTGACACACAAAGATTCACTGTCAAAATGCAATCCGATACAATGCTGGCTTGGCTTTGGACGCATGTTGCTCATGGGATAAACGCCTAACTTTGCTCTTTTTTTCCCTTTCTCTTTTTTCCCCTTTAGTCAGTACCGTTGAGCGTGGCCTGGGTCTCCGGGCTGATATCATTGGGTTGCTTCGTTCGCAGAGTCAACGAGAAGGGATACTCTTCGGGATCCTCCTCCTCACTAGGTCCAACATGTTAGCAAAAAGCCGAAATAACTGTAAATCATGTAACCGCTGTGGAATACTTACGGCAGCTTCCAGGCAACGTAATCCTCCGTGCTCAGGCCTTCTCGTCCCTCCTGCAGGCTGGCAAAGTCTCCAGGGGTCATCATGCCAGTCCGATCGCGAGGCGAGCCAGGAACGGAGAATGGCCTGGAGATCTTCTGCTCCGGCCCGCGGATGAAATCTTCTATCTCCTCTTCCTCCTCATCACCGTTAAACGAGTTGGGATATGCTCGTCGGAGAGCGAGCTGGCGCGCCTTGATGTACTCCATGCCCATGCGCTTCCAGTCAAGCAGGTCGCTAAGACGCTCAGTACGGTTCCTCTGGTTGATACGTTGACGCCGGCTCTTGCCGCAGTAGTCAAACATGAAGCTGGACAGTTGGTTCACCGAATCCTCGACTCCCTTCATTCTCCGGTCCACAATGTAGATACCGTAGTCACTAGAGTTCTCAATGAGCTCCTCCATGTAGCATCCAAACCCGGAGAGGTTGGTAGTGATGCTCGGGACGCCCATGACAGTACATTCAGCTGGGGTGTAGCCCCACGGCTCATAGTATGATGGGAAAACACCCATGTGGCAACCACGTACAAAGTCGTCATAGTCCAAGGGCAGGACGGGGTTGGCCGAGTTCAAAAACTCTGGGTGGAACACAACCTTGACACGGTCTGACGGGTGGTTGAACAGCTGAACCCGGCGAATCTGGTTCAGGACGGGGTCTTCGCTGTCATTGAGCATGTTGTGAGTCACAATTGGCGGAAGCCCGTGGCGCTTCATGGCAAAGAGACGCCGGCGCAGGAGAACACGGTCCTGGCCAGAGATGAGCTCCTTCTCATCGGGCATTGGGTCACCCTCGTGCCACTTGAGGGATCGTTCAAAGATGCGACGACCAATGGCCTGCTCAATGATGTTTGTGGTATCTTTCAGGGACTTGATGACGGCCTGGCCCTTGAGAGCCTCAACAGTCAGCGATGTGGTCTGAGCAGGCATGATGATGAAGGCGACAACAGTCATCTTGCTGTTGGCCGCCTTGAGTCGTCCATTGAGCCGCGCAAGAGATTCGATGAACATGTCGACTCCCTTATTTCGGAATTCGTAGCGTCCGGCAGTGAAGAAGTACAGTGTGTTTTCTGGCTCAAAGTCATAGTGGCCGTAGAAGTGTCCTCTCACGAAGTCATGAATCTTCTCCTTAGCCTGCTGGTGCAGGTTTTGGAACTCGTGAACCGCCGAGAACTTGGTGACGTTGAGGCCGTTGGGCAAGACGCCATCAGGCTTTCGCTTCAGCAGATGCTCTGATTCGAAAGCAGTGATGTGAGAGACTGTTGTGAAGACGTCGCATGAATGAGCGGCAGCTCGTTCAATGCAATACCGGTGGTAGATGCCGCGCTTTCCCGCCTCGGCATCGACGTCAAAGAACTGGAGATTGTTGTAGAAATCAACCGAGCCGGCACAGAGGTATCGTCCCAGGAGAGTGGCATGGGTGGTGAAGATGGTCGTAACATCAATGCGCCTCTTCTTGGTAAGGGGCAGAGCAACACCAGCCAACCATTCGTGGAAGTGGGCAATGACGGCCTTTTCCTTTTCGTGGCATACAAACTAGTACTTGCATGTTAGCGGCAGCCAATCAAACGCTGAGAAGCAACGACAAGGAAAGCTAATGTCAACTTCATGGGACTGGGGCAACGACGGATGCTTACCTCTCCAAGGAACCACGCCACCAGGTAACCAAAGACAACGGCCTCATTGGTCTCCTCGTCATCAGGTGGGGACGGAATGCTGGCAACTGACCAGAGGTCCGACTTCCACTCATTGACAAAGTTGTAAGCCGTCTTGGTATCAATGAGAAGAACCCGAGGGGCTCCCTCAATGAGCCATCGGCCGTAGAGCATGCCAATTCCGCGATCCTTCATGGTCTGCATGGTGGCGGCAAGCTCCTTATTGGTGGGCTCCATCTCTTCGACCTCGACTGCGGCCTGTTTCTCGTCAGTTGGTGCCCAATTTTGAGCTATTAATTAATTCTTGCAAGGTAGAGGGCGCACCGATTGGTGGTTGAGGGGACCGATAAGGGTGTATCGATCGCCATATTCAGCCGTAGTCACTGGAGCCTTGGACTTGAGGACCGAGTAAATACCACCGACTGTGAGGCAATAAATGAGTTAGCTCTTGATCTGGGCCGACATTGGGTTGGGCAGGAACGGGCACAGAGTGCCATGGTGACATAATCGCCAGAGGGTAGGATGCGACTTGCCTCGATGAGCTACTTCCGTAGCAATCTCAAAGAGCAGGTGGTTTTTGATATCGCGAACGGGGTTTCCGTTGGAGGCCATTTTGTCGTCCTGGACTGTGAAAATGTCGCGAGAGGTTGTTGTTTGACCCTTTTGGAAGAGCTCCGGCGAAAAGGCCTGTGCCACGGGCCGACAATCCAGATGACGTAGGGGATTAGGGCTGCGCAAAGGCTGCACAAGCTAGAAAGACTGAATTTTGTAAGCTTTTGGACGTTTAAAAAGCAGCAGGAGATGAGAGGACGAACTGAAAATGCTTGTAGCTATCAAGGGAGGCGAAGAAAAAAACTTTTGGTTAGTTAGGCCGAATTTCGGTGCGAGATATTGTGGTGTGATGACTTACCTAGTGCTAGTAAAGCTCTTGATTGAGGTGGCGTTGGAGCTTAGACGGATCTCCTGTTATAGTGAGTTGGTGAGTGAGCGCGGGCAGCGAGGCAAACAATGGCTGGGCCCGTGAAGCTGGGCAACGAGCTCGTTAGGGTCCAAGGACTGAGGAAGCTGAATCTGAGGCCGTGGGATGAGAAGAAAAGGCAGAAACAAGTCAGGCCGAGAGGGGGAGAAGAAACTTGATGAGGGACTTGGACTGAAGCTTTGGAGGGGTGCTACATAGAAAGTGGGGACCTCTCGCGGCGGTGGGTCTGGGGTTGGGGATAGCGCAATGCTAAGCCAGACGGCCAAACCACTAACAGCAGTGACTGCGCAGGTGTGTTCATGTACGCGATTTGCGTCTGCAGTTTTGACGCATGCGCATCATCGGGAGAAGACGTCTGGAATCAGGCCGCAAGCTTACCTAAGGCCTGCTTTGTGCTGCATGGCATTAATTGCACGGGATTATTTATGCCGCTGTTCAATCTTTATCCATTTCCTCCATTTCTCCAACTATTTTTAACCTATTTCTTTCGGTTCCTCGTCCAAAACTCACCTTTGCCTTCCCCGGGCTTGCATGGTTCCCCGGGCCGCTACGCAGCGCCTCTCAGCATCAATCGCCCACAAGCCAGAGCCGCTGACGTCCCCCCTTCTCAATTGGCACAAGCAAACACCTCAATGTCCCTGCATAACAAACCATTCGTCTCTCCAATCCAGCGGGTCGCCGCAAGCCAACCGCGGGTGGTGAGGTGCCAAACTGGCCTCGTGCACTACCTTAGCAGTGTGGGGATGACGCCATGGATTGCGGGGGAGCTGATCGAGGTTATGTGATGAGAGATGCGGATTGGCTGGTGTTTTGCATCTGGACGGACATTTACCATGGATATCTTGGACTCTGCCACGAGTTATTCCACGTTGCTGGTCCCCAATGGGACAGGAGCCATGCCCGAGTTGCATATCCTCCGCATCCCATTGCAGCTTGGGTGGTATTCAGCACTCAATTGCAAGGCGGTGACGCTAAACGGCATTACAATGACAAAGACTCGCATCATTGTGTACGCCCAGACATTGTCTGCCCCTTGGACTTGTCCTCGAAACACCAGACATGACGTATGGTGCTTATCAACGACGCTCTGTTGGTGTTAGTTGGATATGCAAGGGATGGCAAGGATGGCTATTCTATCTCTTGTGGGGATCTCTTTATCAAGATTGTTTCCCAGGGAACAAGGATAGGTAATCCAAAGCAGCTAACACAGCCTGACGGTCCACAGATTCTCCTCAGCTACTTTCTGACTACTAGTCGGATGTATGTCTCTGCTCCATGTGTTGTGGCATCTTAGAGCATCAATTAGGCGGTCTAGATGCAGGTTAGTGTGCATTAGGTCGTCTGTTCAGCCTTGCGCTGTCTTGGCTCTAATTGGCTACAGATTTCAACAGTGCACCCCGCAGTGGATCCACTACTCACAAGGCTGCGCTGCATTTTCCAAAAAAATTTGAGAATTCTCTAGCCTACATGTGCACCAGCCGTTACCAGCAACTCGCATCAAAGTGACGATCCAACGGGCACAGTTCTATATCATTTAAAACAACCAGGGCATCCAAATCACCCATTCATCAATCTTTTGAGCACATATATTAATTCTTCTTTTACCACAATGGACGCCTCATCTGCCCAGGTGAAGGTCGTCTTCACCACCAACGAGGAAGACCTCGTCCTCCCAGAGTCCAGGAGACAACTGCTCGTGCCAGCAGGTCAGTTCCCTTGCAAAATCTCTACCTCCAGTTGCGATACATGGATAGAAGGATGAGCCTTATTAACAAAACTTAGATATCAAGCGCTATGGCCTCTCTCGCATCTTAAACTCCGAGTCGATGCTGGACACTTCATCGCCGGTCCCTCTCGACTTCCTCGCCAACGGCACATTCCTGAAAACGAGCATTGAAGAATACCTCAAGTCAAATGGCCTGTCTCAGGAAACAACGTTGACCCTGCAATACGTCCGCAGTCTTCTCCCCCCAGTTTACGAAGCCAGCTTCGAGCATGACGACTGGGTTAGCGGTGTTGACGTCCTGTCATCAACTTCGCCCGCCGGTCTGCTGGCTGGGGATGCTGCTGTGAATGAGCGGGTTGCTAGTGCCTCTTACGATGGGCTTGTGAGGATCTGGAACCCCTCAGGAACGGCAATTGCCGTCTCTGCTGGTGGTAAAGGCGAAGGACACACTCAGCGCATCAACGCTGTGCGATGGTTGTCACCGACCCAGCTGGCATCGGCTGGCTTGGATCGAAAAGTCGTCGTCTGGGATTACAAGGAAGCGGATGATGGCTTCTCTGGAACTCTCAAGCCCAACATGGAACTCTGGGGCCACGGAAAGAACATTAACAGCATTGATGTCAACGGTTCCACACGCCGCATCCTGACAGCCTCCTCTGATGGCCGCGTTGGCTTGTGGTCCGCCTCCAAACGAACGGCGCCTCAGGCTGACCCCGAATCTCTCCCCTCAGCTCACAACACTAAGCGAGCCAAGCTGTCCAACGCCGGCTCTACCGCCCAGCGCGGACCCCTGGCAATGATCCCCTTGCACGAGGAGGCAGTCACCGCCGCCATCTTCCATCCCAAGGACTCGACCGTCGCCTACTCTGCGTCCTTGGACCACACAGTCAAGACGATTGATCTCACAACACAGCGGGAGGTGTCTCGCCTCACCACCATGCACCCCATTCTTTGCGCGACGGCACTGCCTGGTGCGTCGCTGATAGCCGCTGGTTCTTCCGCACGACACATCACCCTGCTGGACCCCAGAGAGTCTGCTGCCGCAACTGCCGCCATGACCCTTCGAGGTCACGTCAACATGGTTGTTTCGGTGGCTGCCTCCCCGGAGAACGACTACTCGCTGGTTTCCGGCTCGCACGACAGCACGTGCCGTGTGTGGGATCTGCGTAGCGTCCGGCTCGCATCGTCCGAAGAGGGCGGCGGCAGCGTTAGCGAGCCAGTCTACACCATTGGAAGAGAGTGGCTGAAGGGCAAGAAGCTGCCGCCTGCCGGAGACGGCGCCAAGGTGCTGAGCGTGGCGTGGGATAAGACGTGGGGAATTGTAAGCGGAGGAGAGGATAAAAAGGTTCAGATCAATCGGGGTAACGGGCTGTTGGCTTCATAGATGCTATTTTCCTTTAGAATCTGTCTCAAAATGTGAATATACCAAGGCTATACTAGTAATTAATTACACGCTATGTCTATCGTTTGCTTATTTCTGCTCGTCTGGCTTCACTTCCGTTTGCTTCGTTTCCTCGTTATCGGGGCTCAGCTTGACTGCCTGTGAACACTCCTCGCAAAACGACTTGTACTTCAACATGTACGGCTTTTCGAGGTCAATATGGCACACCACCTCTTTGTGCAACCTGCCCAACGGATAAGGAAACTTCTCAGTCTGTATCGCATCCACGATATACGCCGCAACAGTACTGGTCAGCAGCGGCGGGTCTCGCAAGAGCGCCGCGATATCGGCTGGGCAAAGGTCCTCATTCCGATACCAGATGTAGTACGCTCTGATGCGGACCGGGGTGGTGACGGGCCAGGTCGAGTTGGCGGCAGTGTACGCATCGTTGTACGCCTTCATCTCTGCTTCCGCTGCAATGACCCGCGCGTCTCTAGTGTCGGGGGCTTTTGGCGGGCGTTGTCTTTTCGCTTTGGGGGCCTTTGTGGCCGAATCACCCGATGCTGCAGCTTCCGAGGCTGGAGGTTTCGGTTTAAAGGTTTTGGGTAGTTGCCTTTTCGGCTTGGAGTCTATAGAATTGGGATCTTCTAGTTTAGGATCTTGAGGCTCGAGGTCTTCTAGTTTAGGTTCTTTAGGCTTGTAGGTTCTGCGTTTATATGTGGAAGCCGTTGCATCTGTCGAAGTTGTTGCTGTCGGGTCCACGGCAGCAGCATCATCCTCTGTTTTCTCTACAGCTGGAGGAGCTGGGGGATCAGGAAGTGGAATAGGTAGCCGCAATTCCGCATGATGCGGTCTAGGAGGGCAAGGCACGAGGGCCTTTCGCTTCTCCTCGAGCACGTAGTAAAGCTGAAGGCCGGCATACGCATCCGACGCAGCATCTGCAGCTGATCAGCCATGTGAACTCAAAAGCATATTTGGCCAAGTGACACATTGGGGTTTGTCTTACAGTTGATTTGTTGCGAGCTGAGCCGTCTCATCCAATTTCCGGTTCGGACTAAGTCTCCTTTGTATAAAGGAAGCAGTAACTGGTCTTCAACTTGGGTAGCCAGTGACACCAATCCTTTGTGGACCAGGTTAGGCGTCTCTGGCAGATACTTGACGACCCTGTAGAGATGGCTCAACTCAAAGACGCCCCGAACAGTGACGCCGAGATGAGTTTTGAGGCGCGTGCAATCCGGTATGATGTTGACGCCGACTTTGCTCACGTTGGGATTCTCCATTATCTTGCGAAACGACGGCCCTAGAAAGTCCTCCTTCTCTGTGAACACTGCGACATGGATCAAGGCAATGCGGCTAGGGCTTGCAATCTGAATTAGGGAGACGTTTTGCCGTGGCCCATCCGTCTTCCTTGCCCACTTCATCCACTCCAGGTCAAGGCCGATGACATCTTCATTTAGGAAATATTCGCTGCAGACCCGTTCCGTGGTAGCCTTACTTTCACAATAATGGACCTTAACGTTATCGATCTTTCCGTTCTCACCGGCTCGATGGTACATGGTATATGACCAGTGAGCCTCGGGAGTGCCAGGGATGGCAGCGCGGGCAGCTAGAAACTCTTTCTTGGAGATGCTGAACTCTAGTGAAGTCGACGGCGGCTCGACGATAATCTTCTTCTTGTCAGCGTCAGGAGCCGCGGCGCTCTCTTTTGAGTTGGCATCCTTTGAGCTCGCATCTTTTGAGTTGGTCGCGACATTTGGATCTGGGAGAGCAATAGGCAGTCGTTGAGCGTCTGTTGGGCGTGGCGGGAGAGCAATGGGCGCTCGCCGAGGACTCCTTGAGCGTGGAACTGATAGCAATGGATCTGGGGTAACATCCGTCGTGTACAGGCCGACTTCGGCCGAAATTACAGGGCCGTCGGTACGGATCTCATCACCGCCTAGGGCAGAAGTATGAATAGACGTAGAAGCAGTTGATTCCTGGCGCACATTTGCAAGTGCTCCAAAGCGCACGCCGAACTGGGAGCTCCAGAGCTGGCTCGTATGGTGGTAGCTCATAGCTCTGACCAAGGAACCTCTGCAGGGACCGAGCACTTGCGCAGACAGACACGAATGCATGCCTGGGAGTGGAGGAGGGCGCGTTAAGTATACCTCAGTTTGAAACCGCCATATGTATGAGTGCCTGTACCGTTAGGTAGCTACACTGCAACCTCCGCAGTTTGACGGCACATGAGCAGGGCCTCCGTTCAGCAGCTCCAAATGCTCCGAACAGGCCATTCGGATCGCACCACGGGCTCCAGGGAGGGATTGACGAAGCCGGGGAGCTGAGTCTGTGAATCGTGGTGATTGGCCGCCGAGGCAGCCATCATGTCTCAGCGCGCTTAGTTGCAGTTTGAAAGACAAGGGACAAACGGCGTTCAAGGCCGAGATGCCCTTAGTCAGCCTCGCGACAATGTGGGGGCCAGGCATTTTGCGTTGTCGTGCTGCTTTTAGCGCTGCCCAGCCCACCAGACCTGCTGGGAACGACTTCAACTGAGAGAGAGCGCAGGCTGGATCCGTCTTGTACCTGGGTGGCCGAAATCGAAGCTTGTGCGAATCATCCTTTCATATCTTTGCTCTCGAAGATTACTCTTTCTGCGTCGTAAACGCAACAGGCAAAACACCCTTGCCAAGATGGCGTCACAGCTGCTACCCCTCGGTGAGTTCATCTGCTTCGGGCCCCATGTCCATATTCCCCGAGCTCTGGTTTACCCAGCTGACACTCCGCTTCAGAACTCATCGACAAGTGTGTCGGGTCAAGGATATGGGTCGTCATGAAGGGAGATAAAGGTGAGAACAGCAGACCTTGTCTCGAGCCTGTGCTGCAGAATTAACACTTTGGGCAGAGTTCAGCGGCACACTCCTAGGCTTTGACGACTATGTCAGTAAGTAAACGCCCTTCTCAACAGGACCTTGTAACTTCATCTAACTGTATTCCAGACATGGTGTTGGAAGATGTGACGGAATTGTGAGTCTTCGCCGACCTATGCTCTGGATCTGGGACTGTATTGACCATGTTTTCACATGCAGCGACTACTCTGGAAACCACACAAAGCTTCCTAAAATTCTGCTCAACGGCAACAATATCTGCATGGTATAGCTCGCAACCCTCGGCCTAATGATCAATGATATGTGCTGACACTTTCCCCTAGCTGATTCCCGGAGGGGAAGGCCCAGTTGGTGCCGCGGCTTGAGGGACCCAAGTCTCAATGGCATGTCCAAGCACATGCCGACTCATCGCAACCAATACCACGCCCTGACGGCTTATTACGCGCGTGTCACGCATTTCACGACAGAGTTGCTACTCAGTAGGATCTAGCAACAGTGGAATTCTACTGCCCGATTGTTGGAGGATAGCCAGTATCGAGACTGGTCTGCATTATCTTTGAATGCATACTCTCTGTTACAATAACACAAATTTAAATTCATTTTCCCTGGTCCAAATGAAGCCGAAATGCAAAGCCCAATTTCCTGTTCCTGTAACGCCTGACTATGAGACGACTTGATGGTGTTCTCAGTGGCCATTGGTGGCCCCTTGGTCTCCAGTGTTGGTGATACGTCTTAGCTCCCACTCGCGAGTGAACTCTTGATACAACATCTCGAGCTGGTTGATAAGCTTTTCACATACTGACGTAAAAACGTCACGGGGCGAAATGGTTCCGTCTGTCTGTACCCGGATGTAGAGCTCAGGAACATTAGGGTGAGCAACTGTTTATCCTAGTCAGCATGATTCCAGCCGACCCCAGCTGAATTGAAAGCCTACTCTTATACCCGGCCATGTAGACATTTGGGTGTGCTTTGAGATGCTCGGCGAGCAGATTACCCAGCGTGTGGTCCTCTTTTTTCAAGACAAAGTCCGAGGTGTTGGACATGCCTGTGAAGAAGAGTTAGGTTCATTCAAGCCCAAGATGGGATATCAGTCACTAACCAGAATAAACCTTCTCTTCAATCTTCTTTTCGCCCTCGCCGAGCAAAAAGAGCTCGAAACTGATTCAAAATTAGCATAGTGTTAAACAAATCGAAAAAATCGAGATAGAACGGAGTTGGGGTAACGCAACGGGTTGTCCTGGAGGTTGTCATGCTTCGTATTGCATCCCGCCATTTTCGCTGGTGCCTGGCAGAAATGACGGTGTGCTAGTGAGGGTGAAAAGCCGTTCAACAATATTAACAGGAAAAATGAAAGTGTGAAAAGGCGGAAAGGGTGGGAGACAGGCAGCTGCCAATTTGACAGCTGCCAGGAGAATGGCTTTGTAGCTTTGGGCAGATGACAAGTGCAGATTGAGAATGGAGCAGGCGAAAGCATTCATGCTGAGCGTGCACTTGCACGGGCAGCATACACGCAATATGGTACAAAATAAATCATCCGTGGCTTCAATAACAACCCAGAAGGAGACGATATATGCCGTGCCCTTGGCTCTCAGGCATCTGTATTCTGCATGATGATTCCCAGCTTCAGGAGAGCGTTGGCCACAGCATGGGTGACTCTGGAAGTGTAATGAAGCAAAATGGCATCAACGGGAAGTACAGTGGTAAAAATAATAAACATACCGATCCGGTGCGTTCATCTTGATAGAAAAGTGATGATTGGATGTGAAGGCTTGATGGTGTCTCCAGAAACGCGTTGAATGAAATCTCGTGGCAAGCTGCAGGACCAGGGGGGAACTGTCAAGCTGGCTGCGGAAATAGATGGCGATATAAGGCGAGAGCAGATTTATGCCAAGCCGTTGGGAACAAATATTCTCTGATAATCCAAAAAAGTCGGGCAAAAGTAGTTCAAAAAGGGTCTGTCGACATCGGTTCTAAAAAGGTGGTATGGATATTGAATAGATTAAGAATGATACTAAAGGATGAGCGGCGAGTACGAGAGCCTGAGCAGACCGGCTAAAGGCCGGCTATAGCTTAGTCCACTAGAGGCGCTAACAAAAGGCAGCATTTAATGCAGCGAATTTATAAGTGGCAGCAATTATCTCGCCCAGCTCTATTTCCTCTGTTAAATAAAGTCTTAAATAATTGGGAAACAGTTGCCATAAAACGATTCATCTCAATCATTTGCCCTTTGATACGAACTTTTATTTACACCACATGCGTTGTGTAAGTGCGAAACTTGACTGCTAGTTTGGTAGCATTTAGTAGACCGTTTTGGTAGAGCTTAAAGTAGCCACACATTGTTTGCACCCGTATTGTGCTGCCTTTTCCCCTTCAGCAAGAACAAGGCCAATGTCGCGAATCCCGCCATGGCTCTTCCGCAAGGCCAGCCGTCGCTCAGCCAACATTGCCGCACTGCTTCCGGCATGCAGGGACCTCCAATCGGCCATGAATGAATTCCGATGGCTTAAAGAGCATGTTAACAGCACTGCAAGCGCCAGCAAAGAAAACTTGCTCTCTAGGTTATGCAGAAAAAGAGGCCAAGGCTACCCTTTGCAATACATCCTGGGATCTCAACCGTTTGGGCCGCTGGATGTCAAATGCCGTCCGGGCGTCTTGATACCTAGACCTGAGACCGAGGCGTATACCTATCACCTGGCTGATTTGATCAAAACTGGAAGCTTAAGGGCTGGCGAGCCGGACCAACGCCTTGGTGTTGTTGATTTTTGCACAGGGACGGGATGTATTCCTCTACTTTTTTACTCTCTACTCCATCAGAAGTTTGAGCACTTGGAGGTCGTTGGAGTGGACATTTCTTCTCAAGCTGTCAGTCTGTCCAGGGACAATATTGTTCATAATATGGAGCTTGGCTATCTCCCACAGCCCCGGCGAAATCGTACCCTCGACATTTTACAACAAGACATTTTCCAGGACAAAGTCATAGAGAAGCTTCAAGGACGCACTTGGGATGTGATGGTATCTAATCCACCGTACATTTCTCGACGAGTGTGGTATCATGGAGGTGGCCAAATTGGACACTCCGTTCGCAAATACGAGCCGTCTCTGGCTTTAATCCCGGGGAACGACATTTCAATTCCTGCAAATTGGGATCACGAAGACGTCTTTTATTCCCGATTGCTAAACATCGCATACAACCTCAAGCCAAAGGTGATATTGTTAGAGGTTGGTGATGAGATGCAGGCACTTCGAGTTATATCGCGATTTTCCCAACACAAGCTCGCTACCAATTCACATGTAGAAGTCTGGCGAGATTGGCCAGATTTGGCACCAAATCACGATGAAGAATCTCCATTGAAAATCACAATGGATGATGGAAGTAGTCAGCTTGTTTCAACCAAGGGCAGCGGCAACATACGATCCATCTTCATCAAACTGGACGTCTGAGTTTCATACCCAGCCCTCTCTCGTTTAGCCTCGTTTGATACTGCCGATTATGGCCATTTATTTTTCGAATATGGTAATTTCAGCATTGAGAGAGGGAGCTAGGCCATCACGATGAATGTACGCAATTATTCTTGTAACATTAGTATTAGAGATCATATCACTCCATATAATCTAGAAGAAGTAGATGACGGAGTTTCTCCCAGGCGGAACCCCGATCCTCCGAGGCTACCCTGCATCGCTCCGAATTCCGCACGTGACTCCGTACAATTTTCGGGGTTAATGTGGACCGCCGCCGGCAGGCTTCAATCTCGTGGTGTCATCTAGAACAAGTCCGCAGTGGCGTTGGAACATTGCATTTTTCTCACAGCGCATGTCGATTTCCTGACAAAGCGAACCCGGAGCCATCAAGCGCAATCCTGCGCAGCGAGTGCGACTTACTTGCACTTCTCCCTCGTCATTGACCCAGGACCGGCGGATCCGCCGCAAACCACAACCCGCCGCCCTCCACCATGTCAAGATATCTTCGGCAGTCGAGCCAGCTCGCGCGGCTGGCAAGATTCTCAAATAGCGTGAGCTTACAGAGAACACAGAGACTCGTCGCCGGATCCAGCGCAGTGTCTCTCCGAGCATTGCCGACACCCTACGGCATTCTCCCACGATACTACTCCTCCAAGCCCCCGCATCCCGATGAGAACAAAAACCCCGGCCCAGAGAAGCCGATCAACCACAATGATGCGGGTGCAAAGCCAGAGTCAGATGGCGGTTCAGAATCACCAAAGATTCCTCTGCCACCTCTGCCAGAGGGTTGGATTCGCCTGTCCAAAGAGGAGATAACTCAGCTGCAGGCGTTCCAGGAGATGCTTCCCGAAGGCCAAAGACAGACGTTGAAGGACATCTTGGTGGGGCTTCAGCATACTGGTGCACCGGCCGAAATACGCGAGCTATTACACAAGATGCGCCAGGGACCTGGCAACTTGTCGATAATGGACAAGGGACGGCTGATGCGATGCGTCTTCATCATGGCCGAACGGGTGGCAGAATGGGAAATTGAACAGCAGCAGCAAGGAAAGCGAGGCATGTTTGATCAGAACAACCCTGAGATGAGCGACCATAAGGACGGAGAGAGGGGAGCAGACGCCAATCGATCTCACAAGGCGTCCGGCGAATCACACTCAAATCAGCAAGGATCTGACCCCAAGTCACCCAAGCCTGAAAGAAACGCATGGATGGATGCCCTTCAGACTGGTCTTGTTCTTGGTGTTACACTTTGGGCTATCGAATCGTTCAGCAGGCCCTTCTCCGAGAAAGAAATTACCTGGCAGGAGCTGCGCAAGGCCTTTTTGGACAAGGGTCTTGTGCAGAAGCTGGTAGTAGTCAATGGGTCTCAAGTGCGAGTGGAACTGCATCCCGATGCTGTCCAGGGAACGACTGATGGATCTGGAGCTAAACGAACCTACATCTTCTCAATTGGATCCGTTGAGTCGTTCGAGAAGAAGCTGGAGGAAGCCCAGGACCAACTGGGTATTCCACCATCTGAGAGGATACCTGTCAGCTATGAGGCAGGTGGCAGCACCGTTGGCAACTTGGTGCTGGCCTTTGGACCAACTCTTCTTTTCATCGGCTTGATCTTGTGGACACAGAGATCTATGGGCGGACGAGCAGGGGGTGCTGGAGGCATGTTCAACTTTGGAAAGAGCAAGGCCAAAAAATTCAACGCTGAGAGTGCTGTTAAGGTCAAGTTCAGCGATGTTGCTGGTCTGGAGGAAGCCAAGACTGAGATTATGGAGTTTGTTAGCTTCCTAAAGCAGCCTGAGAAGTTTGAGAAGCTGGGTGCCAAGATTCCTCGAGGTGCCATTCTCGCCGGCCCACCAGGAACAGGAAAGACTCTTCTCGCCAAGGCTACTGCTGGAGAGTCTGGCGTGCCTTTCTTCAGCGTGAGCGGATCTGAATTCGTGGAGATGTTTGTTGGTGTGGGTCCTTCTCGTGTAAGAGACTTGTTCGCTGAGGGCCGAAAGAATGCACCTTGCATCATCTTCATTGACGAAATCGACGCTATCGGTCGTGCTCGACAGGAGAGCGGCCGTGGATTCGGCGGCAACGACGAGCGTGAGGCTACACTTAACCAGATTCTTACGGAAATGGACGGATTCAACACGAGAGAACAGGTCGTCGTCTTGGCCGGCACCAATCGTGCCGATATACTAGACAAGGCACTGATGCGACCTGGCCGCTTCGATAGGCACATCTACATCGACCGACCCACCATGAAGGGACGACAAGAGATCTTCCAGGTTTACCTCAAGAAGATTGTCACCAAGGAAGACCACGAATACCTCATTGGCCGACTTGCCACCTTGACCCCTGGCTTCTCCGGTGCAGACATCTCCAATGTCGTGAATGAAGCAGCTCTGATTGGTAAGCCCCTAAAGCTGTAGCATAATGTCTGTTTTTGAGATTCAGTACTAACGGTAGAAACAGCCGCGAGAGAGAACGCAGACGACGTCAAGATGATCCATTTCGAGCGAGCCATTGAGAGAGTCATCGGAGGCTTGGAACGCAAGTCCCTGGTGCTCAGGCCAGAGGAGAAGAAGACAGTGGCCTACCACGAGGCTGGACATGCCATCTGTGGTTGGTTCTTGAGATATGCGGATCCTCTCCTGAAGGTTTCCATTATCCCCCGTGGTCAGGGTGCCTTGGGTTATGCGCAATACCTTCCTCAGGATGCTTACCTGATGAACACTAACCAATTGATGGACCGAATGGCCATGACCATGGGAGGTCGTGTGTCTGAAGAACTACACTTCACCACAGTAACGACCGGTGCTAGCGATGACTTCAAGAAGGTCTCGCAAATGGCACGCAGCATGGTAACCCAATGGGGCATGTCGGACAAGGTGGGACCTGTCCACTTTGACAACGATCCGAACCGCATGGTGAAGCCGTTTGCCGAGGCCACGGCCCAACAAATCGACCAGGAGGTGCACCGGATAGTAGAGGAAGCTTACACTCGGTGCCGAAACCTTTTGGTGGAGAAGAAGACGGAAGTCGGCCTGATTGCGGAAGAGCTGCTGAAAAAGGAAGTGCTCTCTCGCGACGACATGGTGCGAATCCTTGGCAAGCGACCATTCGATGATAACGAGGACTTTGAGAAGTTCTTCGGAGGCAAAGAGGCCAGCTCCCCGCCACCTTTCCCGACCGAGACCGACACACCGAAGGAAGAGCCACCTGCGCCCGCGCCCGCCTTCCGGAAGCTGTCAGACGAGTGAAAGAGGTGCTGTTGATATTATGTAAGATGACGGACCGTGAGGGGACATGTACAGCTGCAATGAATAAAGGGGGAGAAAAGTCTAAAGGGAAATAATCAAGGCGGAAATGTTGTACCTCATGAAGCCAAGTATGGGGGGACTGCCGGGAACTTCTTGACAAGCCCGGATTGGCTGCTACATCTTCGCCAACGGGAGCGGGAATCAACATCCGCTAACCTGTTGCCAACGATGACAGCCTGTGTTTATTTTTTACGAGTCTCAACTCTACCATGAGCAAGGGGGATGCTAAAATCTCCTCTGCATGTACTTATTTATCATCATATGGGGGAAACTAGCGGGTAAGGAAAAGGGTGGCAGGGGCTTATTGAACATTACTGTGTACTCGTATCTGGATTTAGAACTGTAGACGTATTGGTAGGATCAGGAAATCAAGTAGAAAGAGCGCCACTATCCGGCTCAAAATGAAGAAGGGAATTTGATGATGATGAAATATAATGTATAAGCCGTGAGTATGCCATTGAAACACACTTGCAAGTAAAGTGGTAAAAAGTGACGGATAGCCTATCGATTTACAAGTTACACCACCTCAAGCCTCTTCCATCACCAAGCAGACGCACGATAAGGGGAACATCACATTCATTGGCTTGTTGTTCCCAGTCATTGTAATTGTCCTGAAGTTTTGCAACGCAAGGGACGATATCTCCCCGAGGGGTGAAGCAAAAATATGATTGGCTGGGAAAGTTCCTCCCACTGGTGACGCTAAAACGGGCGATGGGTAACACAAAGACAGGCGTTATGGAGCCCCAAAGTGGCGATGCTTTAAATGCAGAGCTCCGAATGTAGAATATTTTGCGTCTGGGATGATGGGGGGAAAAGGGATGATTTGTGGGATGATTGGATTTTACCTATCGTTGCCCATGTGCTTGGGGTTAGGCGAACTGGTGGATTTTTTTTTTTTTGCAAGGGATTCTGCCAAGAGCCGCAAGGTTAGCATACCCCGTACTTGTATCTTTACACGTTCGTTATCTGGTTTTTATAACTTTGGTTACACAGCAGAGTACTATAAAAGTTCCGTGCAGCGAGTAAATGAGCATGTTGTGTGAGGCGTCTTGTTCGCTGGTTGGTGTTAAAAGTTCTTGTACTGTAATTAAAACATCATCCCGAGTGTTTGCGTGTGAAGCCGTTTGGCGCTGACGGCTGATGCTAGTAGTTGAGAAAGTTCCACAGTGAGGTTTGAAAAAGAAATAAAATTGCTATGGGGTAATTGGTAGAGATGACCTGCTAGATGAGGTATCAATTCGGATTTGGGTTTTGCTTTTTTGGGTTGGTAATGCATTGAGATGGTGCAGTAAGGTAGTTTGTTGATGCTTGTGATATAGACAGGCTGCCTCTGGGTCTCTGGTGCTACTAGAATCACAATATCTATCTGTCTCGAAACTCTAATACCAGGTCAAGTAAAAGATGTACAAGAGATAAATAGTTTATCTATTTAGATCTGATAATGCTCTATTACTCCGTACCCGTTGCCAACTCATTTCGTCGTCAATGCCTTTGTTCTCGGTATAAAGTTAAATAGCCCACTCACTCCCATATGTGGGGGCGAAATGCGGTAACGACACACCACTGTCGTCTAAACCAAGTCGGGCAGTGTTTCATCTAATGTGTGCAGTGAGCGATGTCATAGGCGGTGTTAGTGCTGGTGGCCTCCGATCTCGAATCTGGATCTAGCCTCCCGAAAAAAAAATGGGAAAAGAAAAGAACCCAAAAAATAAAGAGGCAGGGTCTCTTCTACTTTCTTTATCAAACAAGCGGGGATGGGGGAGAAGAGGAAATTCATCTTCAAACATCTCCACTGTCTTTTCCTCTGCAGCTAATCCTTCACAGCTAGTTGCAGTGGCGGCTCTGTCTTTTTTTGCCTTGGCCAGGGGGGTGTTGACATGACTCCCTTGTTGGATCCATCCGCCATAATAAAATCGTTCGTATAACGATTCTTGTCTCTTTGCTTTCCTCGTCACGCTTTCTCGAGTGTTTCCGCCGTCTCGATGACTTTGTTATGAGGAGACGCCCATACCCGGCTTGACATTTCAAACCGTTCCACAGCTCTGCGAAGAAGGCTGTACTTCCAGAGAACCCGGGCGTCAGCTCGGCGTATTCAGTGCCGAGAAACAAAGTCAACGTCACACGGCGAGGCTACAGTCACCGAGAATCAAGCTCACCATGACAGCCCCAATGGCGAACTCTGTCGACGGAGGACGAGTGACTGGTGAGGACGGTGGCTATGGAGCGACGCTCATCTTTCGAGCGGCATCAGGCCAAGAGGTGCCCATCACGACGGCAGCATCATCGACGAGAGACGACAGGGCATCGATGTCAACATCACAGCGGCGTCACGAAGCCTGGTGGAGCATTCATCCCTTCCGTGGCATGGTCAACGATGTTCGTCGGAGAGCGCCGTACTATGTCAGCGACTGGCTCGACGCGTGGGACTATCGTGTTGTGCCCGCCACCATCTTCATGTATTTTGCAAAGTATGTGATATCCATTGCTTCTCCTCGTTTACTGATGAAAGTCTATCGAGCAAGCCCTTGCTAATCCGTGCTATTGACAGCATCCTGCCCGCCCTTGCCTTCTCTCTGGACATGTTTCAGAATACCGGATCAAACTATGGTGTTAATGAGGTTTTGCTGGCTTCTGTCCTGGGCTCTGTGGTCTTTTCCATATTTTCTGCTCAGCCGCTCGTCATTGTTGGAGTTACTGGTAAGTGTGCGCTCTGCTACCTGCATAAGTTGCATGGTATCTTCTTGGTTCTAACATGGCATTCTACAGGCCCCATCACTGTGTTTAACAGTACAGTCTATGACATCATGAAGCCAACTGGTGTCAATTATCTGGGATTTATGGCTTGGATCGGAATGTAAGCTCAATGTCACCCGGGGACTGCATATTGACAAATTATTGACTCGTTGTCCCTTCTAGATGGTCGCTGATTTTGCACTGGATCCTTGCCATTACAAACTCCTGCAACTGGCTTCGCTGGGTCACACGATTCCCCTGCGACATCTTTGGATTCTACGTGGCCTTCATCTATCTCCAAAAGGGCATCCAAACACTAGAGCGACTTGGCGATGGGAGTGCCTTTTATCTCTCCATTGTCGCGGCACTACTGCTCTTCATGGTTGCTTATATCTGCGGAGAACTGGGAGGTAGTAGTCTTTTCAGACATCCAGTTCGTGTTTTCCTAAAGGACTACGGAACACCGTTGACTCTCGTTTTCTTCACTGGATTTGTTCATATTGGTCGTATGTCTGAGACTCATTTGGCGGTGCTCCCGACCAGCACGGCGTTTGAGCCGACAGCCGATCGAGGATGGGCCGTCAACTTCTGGGATTTGAGCGTTGGAGAAATCTTCACCGCTCTCCCATTTGCCATTCTCTTAACTATTCTGTTCTGGTTCGACCACAATGGTAAGAGTGTTTCTCTCTTTTCAATATGTACTTAGTTGCTAACATTGACGCAGTGTCATCTCTTATTGCGCAAGGAAGCGAATTTCCCCTGAGAAAACCCGCTGGTTTCCACTGGGACTTTTTTCTTCTCGGCATCACCACCGGTGTGGCCGGCATTCTCGGCTTACCCTTTCCCAATGGGCTGATTCCACAAGCCCCTTTTCACACAGAGTCTCTGTGCGTCACCAAAGCCGTCAAGCAGCTCGATGAAAAGGGTGAAGACAAGGGAGCGTATACTTTCGAAGCGACTCATGTCGTCGAGCAGCGTGTATCCAATCTGGCTCAGGGACTTCTCACTCTTGGCACCATGACGGGCCCTCTTCTCGTCGTCCTCCATTTGGTCCCCCACGGAGTTTTGGCTGGTCTCTTTTTCATCATGGGCTTCCAGGCCCTTCAAGCAAATGGCATTACAGCCAAGCTACTCTTCTTGGCCCGGGATAAGAATCTGACTCCCGCAAACTCACCTCTCAAATTGGTGAAGCGCCGCGCCGCAATCTGGGGCTTTGTCATTGTTGAGCTGGTCGGGTTCGGCGCTACCTTTGCCATTACACAAACTATTGCTGCTGTCGGCTTCCCCATTATCATCTTGCTCCTCATCCCAGTACGCGCTCTCGTCCTACCTAGGATCTTTCGCCCAGAAGAACTGGTCGTGCTCGACGAGCCAACTGCTTCCGACTATATCATGGAAGGAATAGGCGGCTCCTGGGGCGGTGTGAGTCAACAAGATGAGATTCAGAGCAGCGATGACACACCCGTAGCGAGCGGGTCCTCATCATCTTCTCAGCGAAGCGGCACTCTTGGTCGCGGCCAAGGAGGCGTTCACCATGGCTCTCTGCATAAGAGTCAAGAGGATCTAGCAGAGCTTGGACAAGCTCCTACTGGACAGAATATGGTAGCTAGGAGGAGGAGTATTGATAAACGAGTGGAGAGGGAGCATCACGTCTGATGCTGCATAAAATCTCAAAAAATGATTTGCTCGATGATGTAAGACGATGGAGTTTTTGATACCCGGGATGATGGTTTTACTATTGGTTATATGTGGAATTGATGGGGATTTTCGGTATAAGTTGTCTAGAAATGAAAAATTGGCAGGTTGGCGAACAAAATATATAATAGACTTGGTTACGAGACCACTTATACAAAATGATACACCATTGAAACCGACTTTTTTCTTTTATTAATATGCGGTCGTCATTCATATCCCAAAATTTCCTCGCAATGCTCTGTACACATATAGTAAAATATACGGATAACCCTTCTCAACGGACCCTTTCTACTCCTCGTCATCACTATCTATGACAAAGCCACCGCGCACCCTCGGCCTGCGAGTCACAACAGGCACGTCATCACCATCTTCCTTGGCATTGTCCTCCACCTGCTGAGACTGTGCAGCATGAGAAGCATCCTCCATATCAGCATCCTCATCCTCGACGCTAACTCTCCTCTTCTTCCTACTCTCGCCATCGCTCTCTTCCATGGGGGTATCATCCCTACTTTCCGCCTCCTCATCGTTAATCAAGCCTAAGACATCGTCATCCTCACCGCCCTCATCCTCTTCATCGCTATCAATCCGCACCGCAGCAACCTTCCTCTTCTTCACTGGCTCAGGATCCACAGCTGACTGCGCAGCCTTTGCAGCACGAGCGGCAATCTCGCGCTCGCGGGCGAAAAACGCTTCGTCCTCCTCTTCGTCGAATTCGTCGTCTCCATCTTTGACGTACACGGCAGATTTGATCTTCCGAGCCTTTTCACGCTCTCGCTCGCGCCGCTTGCGAGCTTTTTCTTCGAGTTCTTCGTCATCTAGTTCCTGTACTTGACTATCTCTTCGTCTCCTCTTTCTTGTCTTCTTGGGTCTTTCTGACTCATCGATTACTTTTCTTGCCGTCGGGCCACCGGGTTCAAATAGAATCTCGTCATCTATGTCATCACCTTCGTCATCATCAAAATCTGCCTTCTTGCGGGGCAGTGTTTTCCTCTTTAGCTGATTTTCAGCCAGCTGTCCATCGTCAAATGTTGGGGGGCTGAATTCCGCTTGGTTGATATAATGCAATGTATCTTTGAGTGAGTCAGCGGTGACATCTTCTGGGAGCACCCAGAGGGACTCGGGTGTCTCCTCTGAGGCAGGCCCAAACAGCCGAAATCCGCAGAGATTCAATAGAAGACGCAAATATGGATTCTTAAATCTGGCGGTACGTCTCGCGTCGCTATCCGGTTTTACGACTAGGTAGAAGTTAGATATAATCACAGTACAAACAATCACCAGAGACTTACTGAAGGGGGGGGGTTTGCTCTTTTCTTTGGGTTCGTTGGCATCTGTTGATTCTTCAAACGGATTTTCTGTTGTTGCCAAGGCCTCCTCAGCAGCAGCCCATGATCGGCGTTCGCTTTCGGCTTCGGCAATAACACTCTTCACCCAACCGATATGATCTCCCTCGTTCTTATCCAGCAGTGCACCAACCACGATGGCGATTTGCCGATCGAGCTCTTCTGTGTATTTGAAAACAAGTTCAGCCCCAGGCTTCGCCTGCTTCTTGGAAGTGGTCTGCTTTTCATATCCGTATTCTAGAAAGAACGCGGTGCTTTGCAATTTGCTGAAGAGCATTTCGATGATGAGTTCTGGCCTTTGCTCAATCTTCTTGAAGCACTTGCGAAGTATTTGCTTCACGAGCTCCTCCCAGTCCTTGTACATGCTTGACGACTTATCCAAAGGCTCAGGGCCTTTGATCATATTGTATAGCAAATGGATTATATCCACACGGAAGAGCATTACGCTCATCTCCTGTTTGAATGCGAGGCGATAAAAGTATCGATGGACGCGCTTCAACTGGGTATCATCCATATCACGATAGAATCGCGTAAACTTGACAAAAGTATCCACCACGCCTTGTGGTGAAAAGCGAGCCGCGAAGCGTTGAAAATCAAATTTGCGTTCTTTGGAGGTACGTTCTGTAGCTTCCTCATCGTTGGCCGAGTCATCGTTTTCTTCAGCCAGAGCACCGTCTTCAGTACCCTGCTGCAGTTGCTGCTCTTTATTCTTCTTCTGCCGTGTTCGTTTGCGAGAGCGAACTTGCATATCCGCATTCTGCTTTGAGTATGCCTCCAGAATACGAAGGAAGTGATGAACCAGCTCCGTGGCAGCATCTAGATAGTAGAAGCCTTGATCCTTGTAGGTCCTGATTATGTTGGCGATGGTATCGTGCGTTGATTCTTCGTAAAACAGACGACTCAAGACGTTTTCTGCAATTTCCTCATCGTCCTCTCGGCCGCTCTCGGACATTTCTTGAACTGTGAGTAGAATCTGGGTGAAGCATCTCATCACAGCAGCCAGCTCATGCCAGTCCTTGTACTCATATGCTTCATGCATAGCCTTGTTGAGAGTGATGAACATTTCTTGGTTTAAAACGCCCGCCACAAGACTGAAGCTGGATACCTCATCATCCGCCTTGTTACTAGATCCTTTCTTCAGCTTTTTTCGTGTTCGTTCGGCTTCAAGGAACCATGCTACGAGGTAGAAAAATTGCCTCCTGTGGTACTGCATGACATGCGAAGCCTCTCGATCAATGGTTTTGCGAACGTGTGAGAATAAGGGGTTGAAGCCCGAGTCAAGGAACTCTTCAACGAATGAGCGAAGCTGTCCGGCTGCTCGCGCGTTAAGCTTCGCAGGCGGGCCCAGGTCCCTCTCATCCTTATTCTCCTTTCTTGTTCTACGAGGAGGTTTGAACACTTTGTTGTTATCCATCTTCAGATTACGTGTTGAGGCGTCGCCAAGGACATCTTGTCCTGAAAGTGAAGACATTTTCCCATCCTCACGCTTGACCCAAATCATCGTTCCGAAGCGGTTGTGTCTAGTTGGGCCGTTGCGGGCGTAGGCCTTGTGCATGGCCGATTCCTTATTCATCAGCGACGCGAGCTCGTTGGCCTTTGCTTTGTGTACTTGTTGCTCTGTCATGAAGAGTTTATCTATGTCGACTCGTTTGATGAGATGGAAAATGATCTCCATAACAGAGGTGTCTTCAGTTCTGAAATCTTCACCCATATTTGAAGCCAACGTAAGGAGAAATAAGAATATGTCTTGGTATGAAAAGGCATCGATGGTGGCCGACCGCGAGATTTGTGTCTCGTCACCCTCGTATTGGACATTGGGTGGAGGGGCAATCATGGCCATGTTGCGGAGGAAGAAGAGCACCAGTTTGATGATGCCTTGATCTCGTGCTGCTCTGTCACCAGCTGGGAGCGCCAGCGAGGGCAGAGCGGTCCTGACGGCAGCATGAAGGATTCGAGCTTCATCAAAGTTGATAATGGCCCTCTTGTATTGAACCTGTGCAAGCTCCAACACAGGCATGTGTCGATGGTGATTGACCGTCATCCGTTCCTTATCACGCTCCATAGGCCAAGTCAAAGGAACCATGATCTCAAAGCATGACAGCGCAATTCGAGACTTGTACTTGCTATCGGTAGCGTTTTCGGGCCATGTCGCCAGGATCGGGAGCAGGTCGCCCTCAATCAAGTTCGCCTCGTGGATGCAGCGGGCAACATCCATGCGGTTCGTCTTTTCGTCGTAGAAGCGAATCCATCGTTTGATATCGCGGAGGACTTCCAACGCATCGTCTCCCAAGTGGTATCGGCCATCATCCTCCGTGCTTGCGCCTCCCAACTACCATCATTCATCAGTATAAAATTGTTCCGGGAGTCCAAGCAATCGTGATTCCTCTTGAGAACTTACCGCTGCAACGAGGCTGCTGATGTGTGCCCGAACTTCAGGATGGACAATGTCCGTTGTACCGTCGCCCAGCTCCATCGTGGCCGTCTTCTAGGTGAAGCTGCTATGGGTATTATAAGGGTGAATTAATCGACAACATCGAAGACGGCCAAATGCAAGCAGCTGTATGCTTCAATGCTCCAGCTATCAATTGTCAGTTCAGTTCATAAATCTATAGCTGCCCCTCCAGAACGCGTCTAGCTAGACGCGCTTGGGGAGAGCGACCAATTTACGCGGTCGATAAGCGGAAGATTGTCGGCACCGATAACACGGCTTCACTCAACCTCCACCGCGCAAATGGGCCGAGGTTACCCGGGTTGCCGCAATCCATATTAAGTTGTTCATGTACCTCGTCTAGCCGGCTTGGACCTTCACCGATCTCTCTCTATCCTTTACAGTTCAAAATGGCCAGTTCAATTCTTCGAGGGAGGGCGCTGGGAGCCGTGCGCCAAGCTCGTTGCTTCAGCTCTACTCCAAGGCAATATGCCGCTGATGTCAAGAGCGTCGGTGTTCTCGGCGCCGGCCAGATGGTAAGAACACTGATCCCGCTTACACGTGAAGATGGAATTCTGATGCTACATTTAGGGCCTGGGCATCGCTCTTGTTGCTGCGCAAAAGGCGCAGGTTCCGGTTACTCTCGTCGATGCTTCTGAGCAGGCATTGAGTAAAGGCATTGCTTTTGCCGGTGCGTTGGAGCTTCGAGCCCGCGGGCTAAGTGATGTCATGACTGACAGCCGTGATAGAGAAACTGCTGGCCAAGGACGTGTCCAAGTCTCGAATTACTCAGGAACAGGCTGATCAGGCCCGCTCACTGCTGACAACTAGCACCAAGATTGAAGACTTCTCTTCTGTCGACTTCATTATCGAAGCTGTGCCCGAGATCCCTCAGCTCAAGTTCGACATCTTCAGCAAGCTGGCCAAGGTAGCCCCCCCTCACGCAATCTTGGCCACCAACACCTCTTCAATCTCCATCACGCGCATTGCTGCTGCCACTACCACCGATCCCAACGATACCTCAGCTTCATCGAGAGTTGTTTCCACTCACTTCATGAACCCCGTCCCTGTTCAGAAGGGTGTAGAGATTATTAGCGGCTTGCAAACCAGCAAGGAGACGCTTGACACGGCGGTTGAGTTCTGCAAGCGGATGGGCAAGGTCACTTCCGTTTCGGCTGACTCTCCTGGCTTCCTCGCCAATCGAATTCTCATGCCTTACATCAACGAAGCCATCATCTGCCTTGAGACGGGAGTTGGCGACAGAGACTCAATCGATGCTATCATGAAGAACGGCACCAACGTCCCAATGGGCCCTCTGCAACTTGCGGACTTCATTGGTCTCGACACTTGCTTGTCTATTATGAAGGTTCTACACACAGAAACAGGCGACTCCAAATACCGCCCAAGTGTATTGTTAGGAAAGATGGTGGATGCTGGTTGGCTTGGAAAGAAGAGTGGAAAGGGATTCTACGACTATTAATGGCCCAAGGACATGTGTATACAAAGCTACGATAATGTGTCTTGTTGAATAAAAAAGTTCGTACTTATGTATAACTCGAAGTCGTGAAATCATACATGTTGACAATTTGGGCATCCTGTTTACACATGTTTCTGTCACAAAGTGTAAGATGCGAGTACCTCATCATGAATATGTTTCTTTATATTCCAATTTTATCTTCTCCATTCAACGAAATCAAATTCTATGGAAATTCATATTAATATTCATTTAATGATCCAAGGGTTACATTTAGTTCCTTAGGACTTACTCTAAGATCTAAGGCCATCAACAAAGAGTTTCATAGAGGCGTGCAGAATGACAAAAGTCTCTATACCATACCTACAGGTACATCTTTAATCACCACCCCTGGTACCGCTTACTTTGCATTTTGAGGTCACGAGACTATCAGAGTGACGGCAAGGTAATATATGCTCCTACAGCTCCAACAAGGTTGAGCACCCGTATCCGTAAGCATTAAGTTACGAGGTGGGTTGACTTGCATATGCCGGCAGAAGTCGAGTGATGGTGACGACCTTGCATTCAAAACAGATAGAAAACCTGAATCGTCCAAGTACAGCGAGTTTCATTGCCGTCCTGTGGAGAACACAGCCTGCCTTGATGCGTACAATAAGTACTGTAGCCGATTCAGGGTGCACTCAGCGTCTGCTTATTTCGCTCGCGGATGCTATTTCGTATCCGGCAATGTCGCAAAGCCGTCATGTACGAATTACTACTTTTCTCCAACCCGTCAAAAACGAGCATCTAGCGTCTGTGCTCCCAGCGTTTCAGCGCTAGGCAAGTCATCCGACGGGGGCTAATAATAGATTCATTTGGAGATCGGGCTGTTCCTGGCGAAATGTCTCACCAAGCCTTACAATAATAACGGTTGATTAGCACCTAAGTGAGGTACTTTAGTATTAAATGAAGCCGTGGACACCACGCCTCAAGTAAAGTAGGTACTTGTGGTCCCATTGAGGTCATTGATTAAACCGGTGCATATACCTTGTACGAGTATGGTGGCTGATCTTGCGAGGGGCGTCTCATTCGATGCAAGCCATGTTCATATTCTTGAGAGCTTCGACTGCGTATCTGACCAAAAGTGAGAGAATTCCTGTAGGATGCGGGTCACTGACTAATGCGCAACTAAGATGATGCAGGAAGGCCGATGCTCTGATGCATGATGCGGCACTCAGACGGCGCTTCTCACTTCAGCTCTTGGCACACCTTGTAAGTAGTCGAGAGTATTCAGCCGTTTCCGACGCCGCAAATTTGCGAGATAAACGCCGACAGGGAGAAGATGAATGGAAAACAAGAAGAAAAATAGGCGGAATTATCGAAGCGGCGATCGGTCACTCTGCCTGTACTTGTATATTTGATGTGACGCTGCCAGGGCCAGGATTCTGCTCGTGAGATTGAGGCTGAATTGAAGGATTGCTCTTCCCCCTCTGCAATTACGTGGATGGCTCGATCACGACTCCTCCCGGGAGCGGAAGGGAAATTAGACGAGCAGGTTTGCACATCCAGCACCGGCTAGGACCCCTCCGAGATGTACTCGTACAGATACAGTACTGCACCTAGGCGTCGGCCGAATCGAAAAGCTGGGCGTCCGGGAAGGTGAGGGTTCCCATCACGCCAATGTTCAGCTTCTGCAACCCACGGCTGGGCCCATTGTTGAGAAGTGATTTCGATTTCCGGCTAATTTACGCCGGCATGTACTCCGCACTTGCCGTAAAGTAGAGAGGCGGCAGTGATGAATCTGCATGCTTTGCTCATCTCTATGCGACTTCGGGGGGCAGATCTCCCGCCTGCTGAAGCGATGATTAAAGACCCGGCCTAGTCCAAGAGAACATGTGTCCAGCCCATGTGCCCGACATGGCTTGCAGCATGGATAGGTCTGTATCCAAGGCCTTGCCTGGCAGCATGTAGTACTGGTGGCGGTCGTGGTAGCAGCACCCTCCTTCGAAAGGAGTAATACACACGCGTGGCAACAAGTATGAGTCTTCATCCAGGTGCCTGCTGATAGGTAGAATCAGAATCAGCACCGAGGGCAGTACTACAAGGGCAGAGGCACACACACACACACCGCAGGCACACCTTACTTACCTTGGGCATCCTATGAAGCTTGTTTCCAATAGCTCCAAGGGCGGTATCATAGCACCGGTACAAGGAAAGTACAAGATGCTCTGCGCCCGCATATGATACCGAACAAACAAGTTTGTGCAGTAGGCATCCCATCAGAGCCGTCCATCCACAGGGTTGCTCGCCACACCACCAGCTGGATGCAGTAGGTCGAGAACCAACGGCACAGGCGTGAGCGAACGCTGCCATTGGGCCTTCGGGCAATCTTGGAGTAGACCCGAGGATGCTTCACGGTCACGCCCGGCAGGCCACCCACGCACGCGGCCGGAGAGGACAAACCAAACGTCTTTGACGACTCGGTCCTGTGCAAGCTCGAGTAAGCCTCTTTTCTTTTTTTCTCCCCTAGAGCCGGGTACCTTGCTTGCTCATCTCTCCATGGCACCAGGCCAGCACATGCAGCCAGCTTGGTAGGGGCAACTGTCGTACAAGTCGCAATGCTCCGTCCGGGACAGGTCGCAGCATCTTGAAATGAAAGGCCCGGCTGCTCCATCTGCCTCTCCATCGCAAGCCATTTGCTACCTGTTCGGGCGGGAACTAGCACTGACTGAGGCATTGGTCCGGGCCTCGATTGGAACGCGCTCCTCAGAGCTCCCCGCTTTGTCGCGCAGCAAATTTGAAGCTTGAGCGAGCATGTGCATGTGAGCGGCTGGGACAAGACCGGGGGCTTCGCAAGGCGTCAGGCGCGGGGAAAAGGCGGCGACGCGAGGCTACGCGAGAGGTCCTGAAATCTTTCAAGCGGCCAGCCATTGGCGGGAGTCCAGGGTAAGGGCAAGGAGAGAACAAGGCCGGTCGGGCCATGGTGCAGGTACAAGGTACAGGTGCATGAGCAAGTACTGGGACAAGGGGAACCACTGCAGACAGGAGCGCTGCAGCACAGGAACAAGCACAGGAACAGGTATCCGGTACGGGTGCCTGAGGTGGCACTCCAACCTTGGAGGTTTGGGGAGGGGGAGTGTCGATATCTCTTTCCCAGGTCTGCAGCTCTCTTCTCACCCTCCCCCTTAGCACAGCCTTGCTCTTTCGTCGTGTTTCCTCGTTTTCTTCTTTTGCTGCCCATTCCTTCTTCCGGCCAGTTTCCTCGTGGAGGGTGGCATCTGGCAAGCGATCAGCGAGTGGCCTGCTAGTGGGCAGTCCAGGTAATACCAGGCCCCAAGTACAGGTACGTGCTTGTGCAGGCCATCGCCGGTGCTACACATGTAATGCTACGGCAAACGCGATGGCCCTGACCCTTCGGAGCATCTTGAGATTAACACCTTGCGTGCGTGCTACTGTACAGGTACGGCAAGGCTACTTGCTCCATGCATGCACACACAACCGTATGCACATGACGGATGTTGCAACGATGCCTTATCGTCGTCGACTGTTGACTGTTGGGCCCTGAGAACGCAAAAAGAGCTGCCGAGTTGCTGTACTCGTATACGAGCACGACCTAGGAACTTTGACTTGGAACATGTTGAAAAGAGAAGGCGACAGCACCGTACAAATACCAGCTCGGCCGTTCTCGAAACTCGCCCGGGCTGCCCTGGGCCATCGGGTGATCCATTCTTTCTTTAGCTGCTTCACAACGGCGGCAGCTAGAAGCTCACAGTCGTGCCACAGCTGACTGGGGTCCCTATTTTCTCCTTCTTCCAGACAGGGAGCAGAAGCTCCAAACATGACTTCCAAACAGCCAGGCCCGCTGCGTCAACCAAGTCGACCCATACCCAATGAGTCAAGTAGCCCTGGGGCTTTCCCACTTCCGACATGGCGGCTACTTGCGTCCGCGTGGCCGGCGGCCATCCGAAACCTGGCACGAAAAGCCATGTGGTCGGATCTTGCCTAATACAACGTGCGGCTTTCGTTGCTCGAGGCGGGACGACGGAGAGGAAAGATGACCAGACAAATGCTATATCATTACTTCGTAGAACACGTCAACGGTTGGGCAGGCAGGGCCCGAGAGACGTTGAGCTCCGGATCTTCTCACGGGCGGCAGGCATTGTGCGAGCCTCGACCGCTGTTGCGCTGCACTCCGTGCGACGCCTTGGGTGCCTCCCAGTTACTAGCACCATGGGCGGTAGAAGAGTCACAAGTTTGGCGACAACAAGAGCTATCCGTCATGCGCACATGTTTCAACAGGGGCAGTAGCAGCGGTCTGGCAGATTCGCGAGGCTTGCTGTCTGACCTGCAGCTCTCTACGATATAACGACGGGCAATAATACGCCGTATTGTGTTTTCTGACTCGCTGCCCCGCGCCGCCGCGTTGCTGGCATTCATGCTTATTCCAACAGTTGTGATGGACTATCCCCCCCCTGATGTCTTACTGCACCTGTATAGTGGAGTGTTTCTTTCTTCTAGAATCTCGCTCCCGGCTCCGTTGACAGCATTATCCGCCCTGGCCCCGAGATCCACTGCTAAGGCATCTTGAAACGACATGGCTCTCCTCCTTTCATTACCGCGTATGCGCAACATACTGTAGTAGCATCTACAGTTTCAATCGATATGCTACTGTGGACTACAGGTGGGCTTAAACATTAACTGTGTGAGATCTTCTGGTTGCTCGCTTTCGCTAATACTACTGCAATGCTCTTAGAACTAGACTCTTAAAGAATATGGCTCTGCCCGATATGGACTGAAAGCATCAATACTTCGCACGTGGCCTACTGCACTTCTGCAAGAGCGGGAACTTTGAAAGCAAATATAAAACAGCAATTCAGCAAGCGGCGGGCCTGCCAATTACCGAGCACAGCGACATACTTGAGCGTTCTAGTTCGTAGCTACCCCTGAGGGAGCTAGAGACGTGAGTTTGTCTAGCCACCCCCCGGCTCGGGATGAAACGACTTGGTTTACAGTACAGCTTGTCTTCAAGTGCTGTCATGAGTGCTTGTACGAATCATCGTACTGCCATCCTACCTCATTGCTCAGACGTGCGACCGATTGCACTTCGCAGGCTCCAGCTTGCCTGCACCTTGGTCCAAACGCGAGCTGGTCATACACATACATACACGCGCAGACGCATGCACTCGAGCGCAATGCTACGTGGATTGAGCATCTCGCGGCTTGAGCTAGCCCCACTAAGACTGGCCCGGTTGCACCGGCGCATATCCTTTCTCAGCACCTCCATGGAAAGGCTGGCACTCGTACGAAAGTACGAAGTACGAGCACATCCCAGGTAGCCCTAGATTGATGTACGGGTAGCGTGTCGTTGCCCTGCAATTCTTCCGCGTGTCGAATGATCCGTGCGCGGACATCCTGGCGATGCTCTTTCGACCTGTGGCAGATTCGACTTCGAAACTTCTTTCCTCCAATATCAGCAACGCGGCTCATCTCGTTGTTTCTGTGTATGTGTATCGTGGTCAGGTGAGGGATGCCACTTTCTCGCTTCAGCCTGATGCAAGAATGGGAATCCAATCCACCCTAGCTGCAAATGCCGTTCGCTTTGCCTCCATCGTATGAGAGCTAACGAGGCATATGCTAGGCACGACTCTGCAGTGAGAGGGCCTAGCTCCATTACGCCACGCTCGGGAGGAGGGGTGGATACCTTGAAAGGCATCGTGCTGCAGTTTTCCCAACCGTCATCCGCTTCACATGTTCTCCTAAGCCCAATTGATCGCGCGCGTTATCTGCATGAACAAGCGGAACGAGGCTGGACGTGTTAGTCACTGTTGCTCCCACCCTCTTCCGGTTACAGCAGAAGAATAACTCAGATAGCTGGAGATATCTCTTTCACATCGGCGATGGCTACCAGTACGAGCGTTGTCTCGATTCAACACAGAGACAACAACTGCTCCACCACTGCCTAGTCCTCCTCCTCGGCCGCTGTAACTATTACCTGCATTCAAATGTGGCGACCCTCCCCCCCACTTACAAGGCCTGCGATTTCTTGTCGTCTTTGACTTGCCGCTGGCGACCCCTGTCTTGGATGGCAGCCCCCCTGGTCACCGATATGCGCGCCCCCTGGCGTCAACCCTCCTTGTTTTCGAGGACCCCCCTTGCCCGTTGTACTATGCCATCAACTACCATGACCTCTGTAACTCGTTGAAGAGCCCATTGGTTCAGTACGCAAGCAGGCCTCGAGCGACGGTCATGCGTTCGTCCGCGGGCTCTATTAAGAGAAAATGTGCTACTACTCTCCAGGAGCCGCTGAACTACCCGCCAGTGGTCCGGCCGAGGTGCCGTCTGGCAGTCGATTCTTGCGGCCCTTTTATGTGGTCCTTTGCTACTGCTTGGCTTTGGTCTTGCTATAAGCCCTGTCCCTTGATGCAAATTGCTGGCTAATGAGATCGATCCCATGCCGCTAAGATTGAAGAGCCACTTTAGCTTGTGCTTTCACGCGGGCGTATAACTATCTTCGCAGTTGGAAGCGGCGGTCTGGCATAATGGACGAGGCCTTCATGCTGCGGCTCCAGGTGCTTGTGCGGACGAATAACTGAACGCGGCGTCCCTGATGGGTCTGCTTTTGCATACCCGGCGCAAAGAGAGCATCGGATCGCTGCGTCGCCGCGGCTGAGTTCCCCCTCTTGGCCGACACGCACATTATAGATGCTAGTAGTAGTACTACTCGACTTGCTCGACCGAGGGCCCAGATCCGCGCTGCTCCGGCCGCTCCCCATGTCAGACAGAGCTTTCATTTTTCGTCAACTCCTTACTTGTTAACTGAGAAGTCCAAGTTGCTGGCAATTGCTAGAGACTCATTGCCACTCGTTGTTTTCACAAAACTACATGACACCAAGTTGGTTCATCTTTATACTGGAAGTACGGAGAAGTCGTCGTAGTAGTTCGACCAAGAAAGGCTTGTGGACAAGGGGCCGTTCTCAATTATACCCTTCCTGGTAGTGGTCCCTCTTTCCCGATCTTGGAACACGGAAGACTCCTGGTAGCTCAACCGACAACCGCAAGGGTGAGGAGCGCATGCTCTGCACTGCTGGCCCATTACAGTGCGGCTTTTCTCGAATCAAGAAGCTTCAAAGCCTGCATAGGCTCACCCACCCCATCCTCCTTCATCAGGTACCAGGTACGGAGACGCCCCCCCCACAGCTTCTTCTCCATCGATACAGGTCCTTGTCTCTAGCGGCAGCCTCCATTTTTGCCGTATTCTCTGCGGACAATTCTCTGAAACCCCTCCTAACGGATATTACGAGTACTCTGTTTTCTGACAAGATCTGGAGCTTGCAGGCTCGGGACAAGTCAGTCATCCTGCTAGCATCTTGGGACCACCCGGCACCCCATACCTGCACGAGGCATATACCTGTATGCGAGCTGATGATTCCAGGACCATCGATTGCACCTAAATCGATGTCGGACCCCACTGAAGCGCGTGGTATGCGGTCCTCATTTTCATGTCACCATACAAGTCTATCCCAATCCTACCTCGTGGAACCTTGGAACTAAGATACGACCCCTTCAAATCAGTCTTGCGACCTGAACTTGGATAGCCACTCATGCCCTAACTTTGCTCAGACAGGGGTCGCTCACTGGTTCTTCTCGCTTTGCAGGCGGCTAACTACCTACTTCTTTCTTGGCCAACCCGGTCAAAGGGATACATCCACTGTATTACCAGTACAGCAAGCTCTCCGCAGGCCGAGATCAAAGGCAGTCCCTTTTCGAAGGGATCCCGCCCCCTCAACCCAGACCAAACTAATCCGAGCCGTCCTTGTTCCGTACCACTGCTTCTGGGCATAACTAAACTTGTTCCTCGTGATAAATCATTTGGTTGGTTGGTTTCGAGTTTCTGAATCATACAACTCGCGAGCGAGACGACTCAACCAGCAGCTTCCATTTCCTATCGGAGTACCACGGAACATTCCTTCGGGACCTCGTAAGCTGGCTTGACTGTTTGAGGATCTGGATCTGTCGATAACTTGCTGGCGACGGCAGTAGCTTCTCTGTCTGGGTCTTGCCGAGTTGATTTAAGCAGCGCTTTCAACCATTTCTCGAGAAAATCGTGTGGGTGATTCCGCGGGCGCCTCTCCATCCGAAGGGCCTAAACCACATCCCAATGCTCGCCACTAGGTCCTGCGACCCTGAGCACAGCCACTGGTCCTTGGGCAAATACTTTCCGGCTCCTGGTAAAGCTTCGACCAGTCCACGCATGTCAGACCAATACGACTCCTCACTACAAACACAGCCAGACTGGCAGGGCCAGTATCCGTATCTTTCGCAGCCAGCTGGATCTGCCTATTCTCAACCCTCCGAATCGAATCATGCCAACTCGGGAGTAGTCCAACCTCAATCCATGGCACAGAGCGAAAATCTTCGGCTAGAAGCCCATGCAGATAGACAGCCAACACTGACACCCAGTTTACACCATAATACTTATCGCGGAGCAGCAGAGGACCACGGCCACCCTTCCCGACTTGCCGAGTCATCAGAGAGAAAGGAAGAATCAAGAAGCATGAGCACGACATCCCGTTTGCTGGACGAACCCGTACCGACTGCCAGAGCCACTACTAGAGATTCTGCACCTTCGGGCTACGTCAACTCAACTTCAACTATGGCGAAAGGCTTGGGCAATCCCTCTGATAGATTTGGACCAGATGATCAACGTGCGGTAGTACCGAAGGATGAAGAGGATGCCTTGCTTGACGAGGATATGGCCGAAGATGAGGCGGATTCACTACTTCAAACTGCGGCAGAACGGGTGGCAGCTCGCAGAAAGATGAAACGGTTCAGGTAGGATTCTAGCCACGGCTGGATATGAACAAGCCAGCGAGCTAACATGATGGTGAAGGCTTACGCACCAGCAAACACGGTTCTTGACGAGCGAATTTGCAAAGCAGCCTCACCCCGACGCTGCCCATCGAGAAAGGCTGTCCAGAGAAATACCTGGATTAAGCCCTCGACAAGTCCAAGTGTGGTTTCAGAACCGGTAAGTTAGGTCAACAAGAGATGTTCTATCCCAGGCTCTCTGGGGGTGGGAGGAACACCAATAGCATCTGACCAGTCTGTTAGGCGTGCGAAGATCAAGAGGCTCAACGCCGATGACCGTGATCGAATGATCAAGATGAGAGCAGTTCCAGACGATTTTGACAATGTACAAGCTTTGCATTCTCCTTACGGGGCAGTCCATATGCCGATGCCGCTGGCAGCCCCCGTAGACTTTGGACACCAACCTCCATATCCGAGCAACTCGATGAGAGCACCCCTAATGGTAGACGTGCGGCGTCAAGAGGGACCAGGTCATATGTCGCCCACAGGCTTGACGCCATCGTTTGGCAACATCGGCTTTTACCATTCAAACGCAGTAAATTCATCCGGAGTCATGTCGCCAATATCACCGCACTCTAGTGAGCGCTATCCTCCCCATGGAAATGGCGGGCCACACGGGCCCCTGGATGCGCATCGCCACGGAGTTAGGCCACTCCAAAGCTTTCATAACCGGGATCCGGTATCTAGGCCAAGGTCTGAGTCTCTGCAGTTACACTATATGCATCCTGGTGTGAATACGCACTCCAGTGTATCTGATCGGTCTTCCCTGGTCTATCAGCCTGGCCAGATGAGCCAAGCGGCACCCAGCAGCGCAGGGGGTGTTGACCGGAGTCCCTACACAAGTAAGTTGATGCTAGACCTCGAAACCGGTTGAATATTGACGCTAATGATGATCAACAGGCAGCAGTAATGCACAATCATCGCCGACAGGATTGAGCTACCCCAATTTCCAGCAGACATCTGAAAATGGATCTCGTCTTCGAGCTGCCTCTGCCTCGTTGCCCCTGAATACGACAGACCATTATCGAGCACTCCAATCTCCTCAGTCGCACAATCATCGAGCAGCCGGACCATCTTCGCAATATGGAGCATCCTCAACATACCAGGCCAGCTACGGTGCCGCTCCTTTATCAGCGCCGCTGACCCCTTCTCTGGCGGCTCCTCCACCGCGAACATCAGCTACACCATCAAGTGTAAGAGACTATCCAGACTCTGTGGGTACACCTGGGTTTCCCCAGACTCTGCAGAGTGGCCTGAATGGTCATGATTCTCGTACAGACTCGAGAAGCGTTTATCCTAGCGGGGCACCGGATTACGCAAATAACCAGCAACGTAACGACAGCTATGGCATGAACGATTTAAACAGCGCAATTTCATTGAAACGAGATCGAGGATATATAACTCAAGGAGGAGCAACGTCACCACTCGATAGAGCGAGGCCCTCATTGCATCATAGCACAAGTTAAGTCTGTGCTTTGGGCACCAGAAACATTGCCAATACGTTCCCGATCATAAAGTTGAACGAGCATAACTACATAAATCACAGAGACAAGAATTACGGCCGATTAGTATACGGAAGGCGAGTGCATGCTACGTGGCGATGTGGCAGTTCACATATTACATTTTGACAAACGGCGAAATAGATGAGGCCAGGGCTTGCCCATCTACACTTCATTCGACTTTCTCCCCTTTCATTACCGTTTTCCCTTTGGAGTTGGGCAGCAAATGATTTATGCATTGGGAAGCACTACGGACGGGCCCTGGCAGGCTCGGCGGGCGCCACAAAATACGGCAGAGGAGCTGTTGGCTTATAAGGGAATCAGCAGGCCATACTCCCAAGCCAAACTCGACTATATACTGTCCCCAGACCATCTTAGCTGATGGTAAAGGAGCTTCCTTGGGATTACTCTAACATTATTCGGGCGGACTGGTCTGGGACTTGAAAAAAAAAACGCATTTACCTGGAGCGATACGACGGGACCATGTGCGGAATTTGAGATACCAAATACCCTCTTGGAGTTGGGCAAACGACGCAACATCTTTGGACATCCGACAATTTCTTCTTCTCTTCTCTTCTTCTCTCTTGTATTTTTTCTCTTTTGCAATTTCTTTTTTCACATCTTTCTCTTCTTCAACTTCCTCTTCTTCTTCTTACCACCTTCTTTGCTTTCTCTCCTTTCTCCTTCTCTTCTTTCCGTTCAATTGTATAGATTACAACAAGGACATACCCGATTTTACCCCCTTTCTCTTGAGAAAGTTGCACTCTGGCAGGGACTGGACACGCTGAGACGTGGTCTTCTTTTCTTCTTTTTCTTTTACTTGTATATAACATACATACTTTCTTGGCAGCCGGATGCTCCTCGTCGTTGGGCGAAGATAACCAATTGAATAGGTTTTCTTTTTGTCATGATATAATTGTCGTTGCTCGTCGTAAAGTTTAACTGCTAGTTGCAAAGTGCATAAGAAAGATGTTCTCCAGCCAACCTTGTGATTTGATAAAGAAAAAGAAAGACAGAAAAGGCGAATTCACTTCGGCCGACGGGTCGTTTCTCGTAATAATAAGCTACAGATTTCACCTTGAGCGGCTTACACCTTATGATATGAAAACGATGCTGCGATCCGCGATATGCGTTGTCTAGGCTGGTAACGTCGTTGTGCTTCGTTGGCTCACCTGGATAAGCGACTCTGGTCAGTATATCGGTTACGAATTTCAAGCCGATTCCTTTTGCTTCATTTAATATCACCACACTCCAATCAGTTAAGCCAATGATTATCCGCACGCAGCCAAGTGGTTGACGGTTATATAAACGATATCGTTTAAATCCCCTGAAAACGGCAGCATGGCAGATAGGTTTACCAGATGTTAGGTGTCATCATAATAGGCGGTGTGTTTGGTTGGAAGACAAAACGCTACGGAGTCGAGCCTATGAATATATATAGCTTACCTTTGTATTTCTAGTTTGTTCCAGTGAGAAAGATGCACATGCCAGTGATGATACGACGGCATTCCGACTGGATCCCGAGGAGATGTATGTGTGCGAGGTGAGGCATCTTATTTGGTGATTCACGGAGATGTGAGAGAACTCGGAAGACTGATATTCTATTCACATGCGCGCACACACACATTCACAATGACCCATTGCACATGATTCTCCCCCGCAGATCGTTTCCCAATTACAATAGATATAGTGAGAATAGTATGTCACTTGCGTCAGGTCATCACCGCATCATGGTAGCCACACAGACGGGGCCCTCGTGATGATGGTTTTAGGCAAGGTTGCTGTAAAAAGTGCGCTCTGGACCAGGCATCGAGATATCGTCGGCAGCATCGAGGCGTCGCTGAGTGATCAGAAACAAGCCGGCGGCGGTTTTTTTCATTATCGATTGCTGGTCGTGGTTTTATGGAAAAAAGAAGAAAAGAAGAAAAGAAGCAGCTCCAGCGGGGAGAAGTTGGAATTTTGTTTGCACGCCCTCGGATCTGGAATTCTGCCCCGCCGGTCATGTGATTTAGCTTGTGATGCGCATGTGCTCTGCTTACTGATGCGGTCGGAAGGTGGATGGTGGAGAGGTGCTGAAAGCCTCTGCATTTGGGTTACATAAGCATTTGTTCATGCAGCGGAAAAGCATTGATTGATCGAATTCACCGATGATGGAGCGCTAGCGGCGGTACCTGTACGGAGTACGAAGACGAGCACGGCGAATTGTTTTTGGAGAGAGGCTGAGACATACAGGCACATGCCGTTGAATACGACGGGAGAACTAGTGCCTCGTTTAGTAACGTTGAAAGACACAAAGGTATCTCTTTGGTACTGGTGAATTTCTTTTTTCTTTTTTCTTTTCTTTTTTTAGAAAAGCTCTGCAAGCGCCCAAAGTGTTTGTTGTCACACATCCCCCAGCAACGTGCCAGCGTTCCAACGAAAGCAAAAAGCGCACAGGCTCTTTCTGGCTGGCCCATCCTCGGCAACCACGCGTTTGTTCACGCAACAGCCCACTGCAGCTTAGCGCCGTTGCCCTTCTGTGCTCGCCGACGGGGAGTGCTGACAGCCGCTGGAAGCCCACTAGCCTTTTAGCCCGGCCAGGAAAGGCAGCCCTTGAGCCGCCCGCTCTTTTCCCAGCCAGCCCAGCCCAGTCCACTAATCCAGCGGATTGACTGTTGTGCCTCGTCTTTCAGGCTCGGAGGATCCCTTCGCCTCTCCACCTTTTGCTTCTCCAGCATTATCGCCTCTCCAGCCCTCAGCGCTTCCATCATCGCCCCCGTCCGTCGCCCTACAATCGCTCTCCCTGCCCAACTGTTGAATCGACGACGCTCACGGTTTTGTCCGTGTCCATTCACTCTCCCGCATCTTTGCGCCGCAGCGGAATTTCTCCCCCAGCGAATTCCACCGACCGCCCCCTAGCGATAGGAAGGAAAAAAAACCCTGAAAGACGCCGGGCTCTGCTCCTCTCGGCTCGCCGACACGGGACCGTCGCCCTCAGCTGTCCTCCCGTCATCTCCAGAGAACGCAAGAGACGACTACTCCAGGCAATCCGTCATCGTCGACACGCCGAGTGTATGAAGCCGACCGCCTGAATTCGGCCCTTCCCCTTACCGCAGCGACATCTCGGCCTCCCGGCCTGGCGCGACACGCCACTCTGGTCCCTCGCGAAGGAGCCTTGGTTCATGATGTCTTTCCACCCCCAAACTCCCCAAAGTCCCTCGCAATTCTCGCCCGCAACCTCTTCGGATCCCTCCCTCGGCTCGTCCAGCTCTGTGGCCGCCGCGGGAACAGGAACGACGACCTTGCCGACTCCTGCACACAGCGTCAACGGCAGCTCCTCGCACCCCGACTCCATCATGCTCGACGACTCACCGCACAAGCGAAAGCGGCCCCTCGAAGATGTCGGCGAAGACCGCGACCTGAAAAAGGCTCACATTGACGACTACAAGCTCGCCATCGAAGACCTGCACCGGGACGTGGGCCTGAAATACCTCCTTCTGAAATCTCGTAAGACTCCCTCCGCTGCTCTCGTCTCGCTCCTCCTCCCTTGGATGACGGGATCTCGACAGTCGTTGGGATGTTTTTGTCGTTACTAAGATCTCTGCTTTGTTGACACTGCTATCCATCTAGCGCATCCCGAGTCTCTTCCTAGCACGTCGGAAGATCTCTACGACATGTTCGACTTGGCCAATCTGGCCGCCGAAGTCGCCAGAGAGAAGCCAAACGGCGAGAAGAACGCGCTCCGCAAGACGTACAAGGGTCACATTAAGCGGCTGGGCGTCACTGGACACTTTGATGTCCAGAAGAAGAAGGAGGACTCGCCCTCGGATTTCCTAGCCATGCTGCAGGTTCCCGACCACGAATGGAACGTCCACATGGTCAAGGGCCGTTCTCTCATGGATGGCTTGTCGGAGCTGACCCAGTCGTCCTTGGGCCGCGCCTTGACTATGGCCAAGGGCCCAGTCGCGAAATCTGTTTGGGACACGTCGGTGTTAGGGGACATTGGCCCATCTAATGGTGATAGTTCGAAGGCACCGTCCGCGAAACCGACGGCGCCCAACACGCCTCTAATATCCATGCCTGGAGCGGCCATCAACCGGCACAAGTCTCAGCTGTCGTCTGGCTCAAATGCCGCACGACCTCAGCGCAGCATCAAGAAGCGATCCTACGGCGACAGCAGCTACGAAGGATACGGCGAGGGATTTCCCGACGACGACACTGGCCTTGAAACAGGCTACTCTACGGGAGAAGGTGAAGGAGGCCAGAAGCGCCGCAAGAAGGCAAGCGAGAACCCGAATTCCGATGCTGCCGGTCATTTCTAACACCGAGCAGAGTTCAGGAAACACACCGCCCTACCCGAGCGCCATGCGCCAATCGAGCTACGGCCCTGGAATGGTCGGAGTATGACACCTACGGCCTTTCTGAATCCGACCTGCCATTTCAACAGAGTTTACCGAAGGGACTCGCGGAGAGCTGAAATCAATGCTCTCGAAGAATCCAGACGCTTTAGTTTTCGTCGTTGATTTTGTGGTCCATGATGGTTCTTTGCAACTTGGACTTTTTGCGACTTGGGCGTGGAACAAAAAGAAAAGTTATGGGGACAATGGTTTTGGTAACTTGTACAGGCTCTATATCACGATACATGAAGGCTCGGCTCTCACAGAAGATCAAAGGGGGACTGGCTTGCTTTGTTTTTTCTGCTTTTTTTTTTCTCTTCGACATTTACATTTTTTGCATCCTTGGACAAAGAGGAATTCAATCCTCACATTTGCGATTTTTGTCTAGCACGGCGTTTGGGAGAGGACAAGGGGGGTATGTATCAAGGGCGAGCAGAGGCTTCCTTTATTTCTATCTTCTCACCGGAAGTATTCTGCTTCGCCCTTGTTCTTTTTTTATTCTTTTCTTTCATTTTTTCATCATCCTTTGACATTTGCGTTTGTACTTTTTTTTTTCTCCGTTTGTTTTCTGCTCATTTATACAACCCTTTCAGCAAAACAGCAGAAAAGGGCCGGTTGGAAATTTGAAACCCAAAAAAATAACTTGCGGGGACGGGGAATATGGTTTGTCACTGAAGCTGCTGAAACAAGCCGCAGAAACGTCATGGAAGGGAAACTCAAGCGAGGACGGAGAACGATTCGGACGGAATGAGAACGGCTGAAATGAGAGAGAAAAAACGAGGGTTAAAGACATCTTGGGACGGGGAAGGGCAGCTTGTGGGAATGACACTTGAGCCCTTTCTATTTGGTCACAAAGGTGCAAAGTTTTTTTTTCCCTGCCTCGGGGACAGCGGAAAGGGAAATGCGGGTGTGATGGTTTGTTTTATTAGCCGCCTTTCCCCCTGGGTTTTAAAAACCCGTTTTGGAAGGGATTTTTATGGCTCGTCGTGTTTGCTTTTTACACAGATACCAGTAGGTGAAACAATAAAGCTGGTCCCCCAGCGTAATTGACACATATACTTGTCTCTCTGTAAATCGAGTGTTTGCGCGAGAAATGCTTCTTGATACCACCTACGTGAGGGTTTACGAGATACGACGGCTAAGTGTAAATTAACAATAATAAAGTAGTTTAATATACATCTTGATTACTTTCAGCAACGACGCCACATGTCTATCTGATCGCACCATGAAAGACTTCAAAGAGAGAAGGAACTAGAAGGAAAGAAACAAACAGGTAAAAACAAGGACGGAGTTGAGATGGCATCCGGTCATTAAGTCATGCTAGAATACATTCAGGCTCGCTCAAACCAGTTTATCCCATGAAAATCCAATCAGCACACATTAATCTCAAAATGAAATCGAAACAAACAAGTTATAAACATTTATCACATTGAAGCTTCCCCAGCATCATCCAAATCACTGTGGATGCTGTCTTGGGTCGAGGACCCCGGTATTCTCAAGGCCGCCAAAGTTGCCGTTTTCAACCGTGGGGTACGCTCCTCCGCTCATCTCGACCCAGTTCCAATCAAGACTCATTGATAGGGAAAAGAGATCTTGGGGGAGCAAAGGCTGCTGGAAACCACGGCCGTTGGGCGCCGGTGGCGACTGCATGTCACCACCGAATCCGGTCATTTCCTCAAAGGATTCAAACTCCATCTCCTGGGGAACCTGGAAATCCTGTGCCCATCCCATGGAGTCGAGTGACGGTGACGACCCTGACGGCGTGGCCCTGTTCGCAGGATTCTGATATGAGCGTGCAGCAGCAAACTCGGGCGATAGGGTGTCATGGGCATTGGACTGCGGCGTCGTCGTTGCGGTGCTGCCTGAGTGCTGCGGAGTATGGGTCGAAGAAGCTGGGGTTGTCGACTTGGCGGTATGTGCAGCATTCGGCGACAAAGATTGGTTACGAGCATCACCGTTTGCTGGAGTTTCCGCGGGCTTGCGCTTGCGACGGGAAGATTGCTCTCTCTCAGCCTTTTCAATAACTCTCTGAGCGATGCGACAGAATTCGGAGCAGATGCCCAGCATTCTGTGGACACCGCCCTGCTCTGCCTCTTGGCCAAGCATAGAGAGGAAAGTGACGACGAGATTCATTAGTCGAACATCTGATTTCGCTCGCTGGTCGAGAGGATTTTGGAGGATATTGCCGAAAAGGGTGACAAGTGCCGATACTGGGAAGTACAAAATCAACCTATTAAGATGTTTAGCCTTTACCTCCCTCTGTGTTGAGGGCCATGATGTTCTTACCAGACACAAGAAAAGTCTCCTTGTGGAATATACTTAAGTAGAGCAATGGATGCCCGTGCTGCCGCTGTTGAGAGCATAGCAGACGAGAACACTCTAGGGTTCAACGGCCGTACATTCTGGCCGGAGATTGCGTAGTTGGCCAGTCGGCTTGTCCAGAATCCATGGTGAATCGACATGCGGTGGATCGTCGTCAAGCAGTTGTAATAGGTGAAATGGACCATGACGATGTGGAGGATAAGAGGCGTGTGAGAAGCCCTGATTTCATGTTCAGGCCTGAAGTCAATGGGAATTCTGTCCTTCCACTCCTCTAGCTCTTGATCCAGCTCCCCAATTGTAGCAAGAAGCTCGCCGTCGGATTGCTTTGCCGCCTTTGCTGAATATAGTCTCTTGTACACGTTGCTTTCGATGACGGCGAATTCGCACATGACCCGGAACAAGTTCATTTTGCCCTTTCCATCTGCCAGAGGAATGTTTCCGATGTTATCCTCAGGGTCAGCGTCGGGAAGTTCGACGTTCATGTCGTCATCGTCTTGGGCAGGAGGACGCCCAGATCTCAGGCAGAGATCCTTGTCCAGCATGTAAGCGATCCAAAACACCCTCTTGCGCTGCTCGATTTCAATGGGGTTGAGGTTGAATCCGGTTCCCTTCTTGTGAAGGCCAATACTATGCGAAAGTCGAATGGCAGCGGCAATCAAAAGGAAGGTTGGCTGAGGGTTGGGTGTACCCTGCATGAAGAGCGCCATTCCAAGCAGGGCCTGGACACTCAGCAGGTCCGTGTTGCGCATGGTGAGCTCGGCAAAGACGCCCATTGCGTTTTTCAAATAACCCCACGCCTTTTCATCCTCCTCTTGTGGAACCAGGTTGCTCATAACGCGCAGGCGATGAGCGATGGCTAAAGCACAGTTGAGACTGGCCCACCAACCGGAGCCCTGGTATGGATCATCGGAGTACTGGCGTTCGACTAGGTGCATAAAAGTCGGCTGGTGGAAGAGCGGGAACATGCAGTTGAAGTTTTCGAAGAAGTCCTTGAGCAGGGACATGGCCTCGGGCTTTGACGGTAGGGGTCGGAAGACAGGTCGCTGAAACAGGTCGCTGAATATTTCAGGCTTCCAGTTTGTCCATTTGTGGTCGTCCTCGGAAACTTCAGAGATCATATTCTGGAAAGTGGCGTCGCCAGTCTTGTTGTTGATCCATTGGACACCCTTGGGCGAGAAGATGGAAAACCCGGAAGAAGAACCTACGTCTTGTTAGTCGAGCGTATCCATAACAAGTCTGCCAGCATGTATGATTTTACCAATATATCTGGTTTCTCCTTGGTGATTTGTCACCAAGGAGCACATCATCTCGGACAAAGCCTCGACTTCCTCCTCGCCCTGGAGGCTGCCTGGCGTGGCAACTGGTTTCTGTTTATCCTCTTGTGTCCTATCCTTGTCCTTGTCCTTCTCTTTCTCCTTCTCCCTATGCAGACCAGGAGATGTGACGGAGCTTCTGGGGGAAGCTGTAGCGTCGCTTTCTGACGTAAGGCGAGAAGGCGAGGAGGGGCCGGAGCTTGGAGCAACGGCTGCTGGATGTCCTGACTTTTCGATAAGTCGCTTCTCGAGTTCAGCAAGATCATCATCCTCATTTACGAGAATGCCTAAGGAGCATGCGTAAGTAAGGTCAAAACTTGTCTCGGGGGAAAAGGTTGAAGAGCGTACCGGCCAGCCGAAGAAGCTTTTCCATGCGAGTTAGACGGTTCTCCAGTGCCTCGATATATTTGGCCCTATCATGTGTGAGTAGAGCTCGTACAAAGGACGCCTGGACAGTCTTACCCCTTTGGCGTCGCCCTTTTCTTTTCAATCTGGGTGAAGATGCATTCGGTCTTGTAGTTAGTGCAATGAGTGCACGATGGCAGCTTGCCGTCACACTTGATCTTTTTCCTTCTACATTGGTCACAGGCCTGGAGAAAGATCGGATTAGCACGTCGAGCTATATCATTGGAAGCCAACTGCAGCATATGCGCCGCTCCAACAGGCATATGGGGGAAGCTTACCCTAGCAATTCTCCTTCTCTTAGCATCCTGGCTGTCGTCAAGCAGCAAGTTGGAGTCAGCAAACATCTGTGCCGTCATGTCTGGTGGAAGCTGCTGCAAGTTGGTCAAGCCATCGTAGCCAAAGATCTGTGGCGGTTGGCCTGTGAGCGGTGGTTGCACCAGGCCGGGCATCTGGAACATCCCCATGCGATCCATGGTGGTGGCGGGATGAGAAGCAGTTGATGTCCCCTTTGTCGGTGAAATATGCGAATCGTCTTGTCTTGCTGTGCGTGTATCTCTATGGCCTATGATTGGGACCAGTCGACACGGCTAACATGCAAAAGACGGGATGGTCTGAGGCTAATCCGCCAACTGGTGTTATAGCTTTTGGTAACGCAGCGTCAAACAGTTGATGCCGTATGCCGATGCAGAATGGACAGGCGACACTAGAAAAGACTATATGGCGTGAAGTCTTTTGTGATACCCAAGCCAGGGTTAGAGGGCATCAAATGCGATGTGTCAATGGCGAATGTCGCAAGCCGAGGTGAGAGACGTGAATGGGCTGTCTGTGGCTTTAATCCGTTGTCGAGAGTCGCCACAGGGAGGTTCTATGACGAATAGAACGATACGGCGCGAATTTGGAACAGAAGTTGTGAGAAGCTCGCCTCTGAAGAAAAACTCAACAAGAGGCTATTCGGATGCGCGCATCTGGGGCAACGTGAGGGAGTGAGTTGAAGGAGTGAGCGAAGGAGGATGATTTGATTTGAGAGCAGTGAGAAAACAAGCGGGGACCAGGAACCTGAACCTACTGGATCTTGTACGGAGTACGAGTACGGACTATCTCCAGTTGGTGCTCGTACTTGGTACTCGGTGCGACCACAAGCCCGCAGCCCGTCGACTGATGACACAGGCGCTCTCTTCCAGTTGCTGAGCCCCAAAACCCACTCGGGAAAGCCCTCTGAAGGGCTCCGCCTGACGCTCTCCTTACAGGCTCTGGCGCTGTCTGACGGTTCCCCGTACTGCCAAGGTACAGGTACCAAATCGGGGTCCCAAACGTCTATGCCGCACAAGCCGCTTCTGCTTCTTCTTCGGCGCCCATCAGCCCACTGATACCCTGGACGTGCGGCCGTGAACGGCTAGAGCCTTGGCCAAGTGATACCGCTGGCGTCATGCCGTGTAGCAAGTACAGGTACCTACAATTGTCAGTGCGCCGAAGCGAGCCTTGAACCTCTTCTTTCGACACACGACGGCTTCAGCGATGCTGCCCACACACACGCATTTGATGTAAGTTATTGAAGGCAAGTTATCAAATGGTTATATAACAGACACATTAGCAAGGTATAATGGAAATGAAGTGAAATAGAAGTAAGTAGAAGTCAACAGGCGATGCAAAGGGGCAACAATCCTGCCCGCCACCAAACATCCCAACCCCAACACCACTAGAAAAAAAGTCGCCGTGTGGTTTTGCTTCACTGATTGACCCCTTTCTGACCAGACGACACCATGATTGATGCCTTAATGGGGAACTGCCACTAGCACGCGGCATCGTGTGACAGCAAAAACAAGGTGCAGCATCGCATCATATGGAACTAATTTGTCTTTAACTGGTTCCCCATCCGTGCTCCACGATGTTCAGAATCGGGCATGCTGTAACGCCCTCCGTCGTCTTGGCTTCGTGGAGTCCGTCGTCTTTCTGGCAATGTTTGTCAGCTAGGCTATGTACGACCTGCAGCTCTCCGATGATCATTAACCCGAGCTAATAATCCTCTATATTTCCGCATATCAAGATGGTCCTGGTAGCCGCTGTAGACTTATCAACCTGGAAGTCTCATACCTTGGTTAACATTCAAGTTACTATTGACGATGATTTACGGTTCTTATTAATTCTTGACGGAAAAAGATGGACAAGTCACAATAAACACACAGGCGTAATATTCCCGATACAGCATTCGGCTATTGCGGAGATGAACGCACAAACTGCTTGGATTCCCGAGCAATCTTACGCTCTGCGGACCTGTGCAACGCAACAGCGGACTTTGTAAGTCAATGTCAAATCTCCATTCTCGAAAAACACACACACATATGGAGTGCACGCACAAGTAATAAATCCTCAGAAGAACGCCAAGTCGGCGTCGGCGCATTCATCCCAAACGCACACGCAAAATCAAAGTCAAATTCTCCCTATTGTTCTTGTTCGGGTTATTGAGGACCCCGCCGCCGCCACCAGGGAGGAACCCGCGATGCCAATCTAGCTGCGACAAGAATAAATCATACGTGAAACACACACACCGATCGATGCTGCAATCGCGAGACGCCAGCTTGCTCAGGATCTTGCATCCCCTCCCCTATCAAAACGCCACCCTATTTGGAATTTTGATTGTACTCTTCTTGCCAGCCAATCTTGCTGCCATCCATTGCTAAGCAATCTGCACTACGTCGAGGTTCCGACTTCTGCCAACAGAGTTCCGGTACCGGTACCTGTACCTCGCTCTTCTATACCAGGTTCAGCCGACTTCAAAACTTCTGCACTTGACTTGTAATATCCGCCAACTAAAACCTCTCAGCCAATCAACCAACAAACTCGCTCATTACACATCCAAGCTGGCAACAAACTAGAAGAGCCCCAGAAAAGCCACTCGTCAGCTTCTAAAAATGCGTCCACAAGTCGGTGCCCTTCAAAAGGTCCCATCGCACTAAAAAGTTGCCCAGAGTAGGCAAGTCTGTAAGCAGCCAACCAGAGCGTCGTCAGCCCTATCAAGTTTACTCGATCCCTTCTTAATATAGCTCACCTGGTTTATTATGCCTTCAAAGCATGGACACTTATATTTGGACCAACGGCCGCGGTCCTGCTTTCCCGTGCTATACATAGGTGGCTTACTTACTATTCACGTTGCCTAGTAGCTCGTAGTCAATCTTCCGCTGTGGTCAACACTCTCAATCATGAGAGCCCGATGAAGTGCTGCAAGTAGACGCTTCCGAAGTCTCTTCAAACGCAAGGACCTGTCAGACGTCTAGCACCACGTGGGAGCTCGGATAAAAGTCTTACGAGCCTTTTCCAGCTATCAAGTTCCCATGACATGACTCACGCTTCAATGCAAATGTCTGTTCAGGGCGGACTTTGCGTCCCATGTTTCCCAGTGCCGGCTCCGGATCTTTGTATCAAAACACCGGCCCGCTCACACGCAATTCCTGCACCGTTTCATCAACGTCTCGTCTTCTTATCAACGCGTCCGTCACACTCATCACGTTCATCCTTTTTTCTCATTCGTCTAATGTTTGTCTTCATGTCATGCAAGCTGCACGGACATCCCGGAAACACGGGCACGTAGATGCAGTATGATCACTCGACGCTATTGGATCATCAACAAGATGCCTCCTAAGGTGACATCACACCAAGAGCCATCCGTCCACAAACGATCAATGGATGCCTTATATCGAACACAGCGGCTGCCGTGATAGGTTATTTGTATTCGAGCGATGTTACCTGCTCATATGCAATACTACATTCTCCATTCTATGCGCTATGACACTGACTGCAGCATCGTAGCATCTCCTTCAACCCCATCATTCTCACACAGATACAGCATGGAAAATAGTCATACATATGGGTATTTGTTATTTTTCTCCTCTGTCCTGGCCATCTGGGTTAAACCCAGCAGCTGTGGGTTAATCTTTATCTCGGGTTTTCTGTCACCAGCTTACTAGAGTTTTACGCTCGTTGCCCTTGCTACTCTCGGTAAACGAATCCCCAGGCTTGTCGTCTACTTGTTTAATGATGCGATTGATTATGTCCAACGTTGTCTTCGCCGACGTCGTAGAAAAGAAGTCCGGCGTCGTCAGTCTCGTGGTCAAGGGGGTAGTCATCAGGCATATCTGTGTTCGCATCCCGTCCAGCATCTTAAGCCCATCGTTGGATATCCTACCTAGTATCTTCCTTCACCCCATGTAGATAAGGACTTCCAGTTCTGGCAGCCTTTATTCACAATATAACTGTAGCTAATAATATGACTTCTCTATGCGTGCACCTGCCTGACAGCTGCACCTGCCTCAGTTCAACTCAACACCCATCATGTGACCCCCCGTGACTGCCAGCCATCACACAACTATTTACCCTGGAACAGCTACCGAAGAACAAACTGATACTACTACGCAAAAAGTGGAGGGTCTCGAAATCACGGAGAATCCGCATAAAGGCAAAAAGTGCTATAACTGCTTGGAGATGGATCACATCGCCAGAGTATGCCCGAAGAGGCGAGTTCGACGCAACAGTATGTTTTCTCACTGTCTTTTCACATTCTTAACTCTAACCAAAAATCTATAGAGAAACACAACTATCGACTGACGAAACAAGTCCATTCTAAGTGCACATTCAACTACTACTACAATGGTAGTGGTCATGATGGAAAAGGGACGGCGAAGTAGTTTCTTTGTAACGGTGGCCTGTGGTAGTTTGCCGGGTTTTTTGTCCCGGAAAACCACGCAAGGGTCCCGCCCAAATAGCTTAAAAGGAATCCGGAGGGAAACGTCATCCACAAGTAAATACTCGTCGCCATCAAGCAACTGGCGGACAAGTTTGGAGTTTGAAGCCCCCAAAACGAGTGCGAAATTCATGGGAGGATACACAGGCGCTGTTATACCTGACCCCGTTTGTCCGAAAGTCTATACCGGGACGGGTAGTTCTGGTGGAGGCTCTTTAAAAACGCATTCTTTGAAAGGATACCAAAGATGACTCCCGGAGGGAAGATTTAGTTGAAAGTCTCGGAGGTACTCCAGGAACGGCCAATTTAGGACAACGAGGCCGAGTCAGCATTGTGAAGGATTTGCCAAAGAGTTCAGGAGAACGCTACTTTCGGCGCCCGCTCGTGGGTGCCATTCTACTTGGCAACGGGTGCATCAATAACGGGAACCGGTGCAATCCTCTTCCAGATGGAAGATAGCTGTCCAGGCACGGTGTGTGATGACCAGAATTGGTCTTCGGTGAGGATTATTATGTAGATGTTATTTAGGCTGGCGGATAATGAGAAGAGATATTTTATGCCAGAAAAGGAGATGTTGGCAGTCGTCCGAGCCTTGTAGGAATGTCAATGGCTAATCCTACATTCACCTCATCCGCTGAAAATTTACACTGATCACAAAGGAGTGGTGGATTCGATCTGACTGAGGTTTAAGGGAAACGGGGACTATGAATGGAGATACTCCTGGAGTACGATATAGGGTTTGTGCATCAATTGAATGCTACCAAGGTTATAAAGTTCGCAGACAGTATATCACGTATGCCAACCCCATCATTTTCACACGAATACGACATAGAAAATAGTCATACATATGGGTATTTGTCTTATTTTCTCACAACTCGCACCGTCCTACTTAAGCTATACATAACATAATTGTAAAGTGTACAAGCGCATCGTACATACAAGAATCGCTCTTTGAACCCTCCACCGATGCAAATGGATTGTCGTTAGAGATGGACAAGAAAGGGAAAAGAAAATGACTAAGAAAAGATAGACAAGAACAAAGAAAATGGCCCTCCAAGATGAAAGAAAAATCTCTTCCTTACTTTTCCTCTATATCCTTTCCTTCCTTTTCCTCAGATTACTGCCCAAAAACCCCCCACTATGTCCACGCCAACGCCACTGAAAAGGAAAAGAGAAACAAAAGGAAAAGAACCCAAAATTCAAAAGCTCCGTAGGTGGGGGAGCAGCCCAGTGAGTGCAGTAGCAGCAAGAGAGAAAAGAAAAGTATCTTCTTAGGTGGTAATAGATTGTAGAGGAGGAAAATGTACAAGAAACAGTATGGGTATGAAGTTTGTATGTAAAGAATTTGGTATCAATCAAAGGCCTTCCTGAAATCTGGATCCCCTTCCGGGGCTCTCGCGTTGCCGCATCATAGGGGGCACGGAGGCGTCAGCAGGGGGGGTTCTCGGAGGGTCTGCAAACGGGTTTGGCTCTGCAACTACAGCTCGCGCTGGGCCGGATCGAACAACGGGTACGCCGCTGTCTGGTCGCATGGGGACACCAAGCTGTAACCGGGCTCCCGGTCCTCCGAAGGGATCAAAGGCCTGGGAGCCACGGTTCCAGTCTGAGGTGCCGCTCATGAAACTCGCACGAGGGTCTGAGTACCCATCACCACCCACCTGCAGAACTGATGGCAGCTTTCTGCCGGACACACGGTAGAAGCCTCTTTCTCCAGTTTCCGCAGAGTTTGCAGAAGCGGAACTCGTTTTGGGGGACAAACTAGCAAACGCAGCGGTTAGCGCCGCCGCGCCGTATCTCTCCGTCATAGCGCCTCCGTTGCCACCCCCGTTTCCTCCGCTGGGAGCTCCGTTAGGGGCACCGGTGGCCGGGGGTAGTTCACGGGACTCTGAAGTAGGTTGACTGGCGGCTTGAGCTGCATTAAGTTGACGCCGCTTGTACCTCAGAGCTAGGAGCACCAACACAAGAAAGAAAGCCGCGCCAGCCAGTCCTCCAACTACACCTCCAATGACTTGCTTCTGCTGAGGAGAGAGCGCACTGTCGGTCGAGTTGGAAGATGACGACGTCGTGGGCGCTGCGCCGCTCGCCGTTGGTGCACTATCTCCTCCAAATACACCTCCAAATGCGCCATCAGTAGGCGCAGGCTCAAAGGAAGAAGTGGCAGCTGGAATAAAGGTATCTGAAAACGATGTAAATTGAGAAGAGGAAATCTCCGAGGTCGTCGATGAGGTATGGTGGCGTGTTGTCGTCGAAGAGAATTTGGTTGACGAGGCGGTGTTATTTACTGATTCAGCATGGAATAATGAATTGGTCGAATTATGATGAATAGAATGATGAACTATCACGTTAGAGTTAGAAGGGGCGCATGTTTGGTTAAGCTTAGACTTGAAAACCGGGTGACGACATACTGTTTGTTCCGTTATGGCCAATGCCTAGCGAAGGAGCCGGGGGTGCCGTTGGAGGTGAAGAATGAGCGGGCGGAGAAAGCGATGCCGGGGGAGATATCGACGAAGCTACTGACGAAGACGCCGACGAAGACACTGGTGGAGACCCTGATGAAGACCCTGATGAAGACCCCGAGGACGACCCCGAGGAGGAAGCTGAAGAGGAAGCTGAGCTTGGGGCAATAGGGGTGGCATTTGTTTGCGAGCCGGTGCTGGACGTTGAAGAACTGATTCCTCCGCTAGACCCCGGGCTGGAACCCGGCACAGCAGGAGCTGCTGTACCATCCGGGTTAGAAGCAGATATCGTCTTGCCCGTGTTCTTATCCACAACGACGGTGTTTGGAATAGCAAAGCGAGTCTGCGTTTCGATTGGTGATCCACGGGTATCCACGATTTGAACGAGCGAAACGGTCTGGACGACCCTGGTAATGAGAGAGGTTGCGCTTGGAGTTAACACATCACTGGGCTTTTGGTCCGGGACAGGCACAGCAGCTCGATTATCAAGATCTGGTCCTTCAGCGTTATCGGGCTTGATGTCGTCAGGGCGAGGGCCGGCTACGGCGTCGTGAGGATACTGATGATGCAGATGCTGGCCGTGGCCGTGTGCGTGTCCAAGTTTGTATGCAGAATGAGCGTGAGCGTGCGGACCGCTCCGGGCCTGAAGGAGTGAAGGCCGGCGGTTCGTCATGGTGGCAATGTCGGTGGGCAGTGCTGATTTGCCCAGTAGCGACGATCGTATCGAATTCCCAGGTGTTGTGGGGTCTGGCTGGCTGACGCCGAGGGATGAAGCAAGTGAAATTCTAATTCGCTATTCCTTCTGCTGGCTGCATCTTGAGAACCCAAAATAACCACCGTCGTCGTAGTCAATGTCGTCGTGGCTGGTGTTGTCCGTCTTGGCGTGGGCTGTATCGAAGAGGATCACCGCGCTCTCACCATCCGTCCGTGTCACTGGAGGATGGGCCTGACAAAGTTCAAAGGCGGCGAAATCGAAGACAGTAAAAAATATCGCGAAAATAATTGCTGGACTAAACTCGCGACGGCGATTCGTTTCGTTTCGTTTGCTCGTGGCTATCCGGTGCCTCTCGTTTCTGCTTCTCTATTCCTCTAGCTCGCACGCGAACTCCCCTTATTTTCAAAAGAATGGCTCAACAAATGTCAACGGAAAGAAAGGCAAAGGTCATGGCGAAGAAAAAACAAAGCAATGATGCGCGCACGTCCGCTGGCCACGAGGAGAAAAAAAAAGAAGCAAAAGAAAAAGAGAGCAAACGGGCGAAAGAGGAGAAGCGAAGGAAGGGGAGACGACGATAGCAATCTCTCCGCCAAGGCACAGGGACGAACCGGGCCACCAGAGATTTGCTCGTGTACACGTACCTCGTGTAGGCACTTGCACGGCGCAGCACGGCACACAGACAAGGACCAGCAGAGGTACCTGTACTTTGCGCCGGCACAGCTAAGGTGCGTTGTACTGCAGGTTGTACTGCAGGTACTCGTACGAACACGGGCAAGGCCTCTGGGATCGCCTGTGCAAAAGCCGAGCTGCACGACTTGAACGAGGATGCCGGACCTTTTCGAAGCCAGGATTATTGGCTGGTGGTTAATTACAGGTGCTCCAGGCACTGGCGCATCTCCCCCAATTGCTCCGTGCCTGAGGCTGATGCTAGCGCAGGTGCCGGGACAGGCCTGCTTCCAGGTGCAAAAGGCCGCTGGAGAGGATACTTGTCGGTACATGCAATTTCGCTATGGCGGGGGTTGCGGCGCCAGCAGCCAATCACAGGCCGTCTTGTCACTCGATTTACGGGTCTGAGTGCTGGAATGTCGAAGTGCCAAGACGCACCAAAACGATGCAGGTCTGCGCACAGATTGATACGATACAGGGCGAGATGCCACTGGCCAGCAGAGGGTACAAGGAGGTGGTGAAGCTTTTGATCCGTCCATCGGGATGCATGTGATGTGCCCGTCTGAGGACTAGCAGCTGCAAAAGGCATCCATCGCACCCAGCATCTGCATATGATGCGATAACAACATCGGGCATTGGTGAAATTGAAACCCAATGAATGTATGGTACTTGTGTAGTGCTATGTCTGTTCAAAAACGAGTACGAGTGCAGTAGTAGAAGTGATACGTAATAGCATGCGTGCGTTTTTGAGGCAGCTGATACAATCTAAGATGATATAGGCAAAGGCATTGTGGTTTTAATATAGAATAGTACGGATCATCTCTCGTCGGTAATCACAATGTGCTCCATCTCGGTATGCTAGCGCGAGGGTGTGACTGGGTACTCGTGCTACAGCAAAGATCAGTCAATCAATGGAGACAGGCTTGACGGGGCATTCCGAGCCAGGTTCGGAGAAGAAGTACGCGGCGAAATATAGCATGATGCAGTACCCATACGGAGTAAGCACGGAGAATACATATCACAAGCGAACAGACAAGCATTTGGTTGGTATGACAGAACATCACCGCTGAGATTTCGCTGTAGTACGAGAATGTATTGACTCTATCGCCGTTAGTTGCAACAGACTCATCACGAGTCATCTCACCATGCCTTTAATTATTCTACGTCCATTAGCATCCAGAATAGCTTCCTCTAACGGCACGTGAGTTGCGCCACTAAGACCTTTTCTCTTCTTCATCTCACTACTGTACAGTAGAGTCTTCGTCCGCCTAGTTGTTTGCGCGCTATTCGCCGTTTGTCCAAGGTACGGAGCGAGCAAGCGATGGACAACCCTGCTAGTGCTGTGTAGCATCAATGCGTCCCTAGTACTACAGATGGGAGACTGCACGACGAAAGAGGGCGGAGACTAGGAGCTCTCGCCGTGCTCCTGGTTAATCTGCAGGCACTGCTAAGCTGCTCTAGCAACAGTTTCGTGGGCAGTCATATCTCTTACAACAGCAGTACGGAGTATCGTGCTGTCAATTTGCGTGTGGTATTCTGATGGGACCTTTACAACCAAAACGTATGCTTAGTACTCGTAGGTACAGGCACTAAGGTAAGGTAATCCAGTCTGCATCTGCTATAAAAAAAAAACGCCAACAATACGAGATAATCTGGGTCCAATGACACTTGACATGAATCAAAATGCCACCAAAAAGACCCCAACGGCACCAGTGCGTGCGTGTCTTGAATCAGCGTGGTTCGGGACGACGGATGTGCCGTGGTGGTGCTCCTTTCTAGCATTGATGCCCCCAATCACCAGCACTTGTACTTGCTTGTCGTTGTCGCTCTGCTTTGCTGCCATTGGCTCAGGCTGAGACATCAACCCCCCACTCTGAACGGTCCATGCGCAGGCACCATGCAGTGGCTTTTTCACTGCCACATGCAGCTTAGCCTAGCCTAGCGCAACAGCTCGTTGGGAACATACGAGTACGCCCAGGCACCAGGTCCCAACTGCAGGGCTATTCATAGCATCAATCCAAGGCACTGTACAGCAACGTCGTGGTGCTTCTATCTAACGCCTAACACCTAAATACTCGCTAAATAGCGCCGTAGCACTTCTTGCTCCTCCACTAACGGGGAATGCTTAGAGCCGCTATACAGCTGCAGTGCAGAGGCATTGTACTACTCCAAAATCTACTTAGGTACCTGGTAGTGATTCAGGGTCCTTATCGATTGCGCTCAGCAAAGAAACGGCAGCCCCGCCATCTGCATCTCGGCCAGCCTCAATCCTCCCCCGCTCCGGGCTTCTGACCATCTCCCGAGTCCCATCGCCGATCGTTTGACTTTGGTTCACGAGCTTATTCTTATTCATCTTGATGACGACGACATCAAGCTGTGCTTTGTGTATGTAGCTGCGGTCACAATACGGCAACAGTGATGGCAACTCTTGCACAATTTCATTCAGAAATCCCCTCCTGACATCAGCCCTCTTCTACACCCTCTGACACCCCGGAGATATCCATATCATCTTCATCTTTAAACCAACCGCTTCATATCATCCCTTAATCCAACACCATGGCATCGCCTCCTCCTCTACCAGAAAGATCCGTTCCTCGGCCGCTACCACCTCCCCTGCCGCCAAGGGACAATTCCCAATTACCTCCGCCACCTCCCTATTCCGCCGTGGATGAGTCCCGAGCCTCGCTGGCCTCTCCGGATCAACAAGGCCCCCAAATCCTGCTCTCTAAAGTCAAAGCTCAAGACCCCCGTACTTCGTCATCACAATCTTTGGTACCATCAAGCTCCGGCTCGGATAGCAGACGAATCCTTCTATTGGTCTACATCCATGGGTTCTATGGGAATGACCAGTCTTTTCAATCATTCCCTGCTCATGTCCATAACTTTCTACGTGAAGCGCTTTCAGAAACCCATGCCGTCCATTCCAAAATTTACCCTAGATACAAGACGTACAAGGCAATAGATGTCGCGAGGGATAACTTTAGCGCTTGGCTGGAGCCTCACGAGTCGCCCACAACCGATGTTATTCTCATAGGCCACTCCATGGGAGGCTTACTGGCTGCCGAGATGGTTCTCATGGTAAGCCATCCCTAGTCTGAGAAAGCCCATGTTTATAACGATTTCCCTGTTCTAATGCCGTGAACTTCCACAGCCTACCCAAATCTCGTCCAGCCAGCGGCCTCTGAAGCATCGTATTCTGGGAACTCTGTCGTTAGATTCGCCCTTTTTAGGACTTCATCCCGGCATCGTAGCTTCGGGAATCTCAAGTCTCTTTCAACCATCCCCGACTCCTTCTGGTCAAGCCTCCGCATCGCCGTCCTCTCCAGAGGCTCACCCGGCTGATCCACAGCCCCTAACACCTACCATGTCGATGAATAGTCCACTGAGCGAACCAAGAGATCCTAACTTTGACCCCCCTTTCGTCAATGACGCGCCATTCAGAGAAAAATCGTTTCTCACTCGCATGATGAATTTCAGTTCCAAGCACTGGTCTGAAGGCCTCCTTACTGCCTTTGGTAACCACATTGCCTCCCATCTAGAGTTTGGGGGATGTCTGGCCGACTATCGCGGGCTCATGTCGCGATACAACCAACTTCGTGCTCTTGAAGATGTTGATGATCTCCAAGTCTTGAGCGGTGGCACATTCAACGATTCACACACTCGAGTTCGCTTTGCCAACTATTATACGCTTGCTTCTGGCCGCCCTAAACCGCCATCTACGGCTGAAGGCAGCCGTGATCCAAGCCAGGTCGATGTGTCAACAATTCCTATATCTGAGTACAAGGCTGAGGACAATATCAACACAAAGCTGGCCGACGTGACCATTTCAACAGAGGGTGATGAAACGAGAAGTCCGGTCTCTCCCACACTTTCTAATCCCAGTCCTCCGGCTAAAGAGATTGGTCTTAATGAACCAGTAGCAGCCCCAACTCCAAAGAGAGAGAAGGATATTGAAAATGCTGGTTCAAGTCTTCAGTTGGAAGAGCCGGAGTTGCCTACTACTTCGAACCGGCTGTCCAATGTGTCTATGTTGTCTATGCAGGAGATTGACCCAATTCCCATGGATGAAACAGAACACGATTTTATAGAGCAAGACTTAGAAACAGCACCACCAGTCATATCAGACGCACCATCCGTTGTGCCTGAGGGCTCTGTTGATGAAAAGGAAACTCCGTCAGACACACTCCTGGTTTCTCCTCCCGATATAGACCTCCCTCCAATCCCTGATCCCCCTCAAGCCCCAGAGCAACCGGACCTATCACAATATACAGATAAAGACGCCCGTAAACAAGCAGAAAAGGAATTTGGCCGCTTGCAAAAGGCCTACGAGAACGCCGTCAAAGACCGCAACAAGGCCCTCCGCGAACGCGAAAAGCTCATCGAGAAGCGTCAAAAGAAGGTCCAAAAGGACGCCCAAAAGGACGCGGACAAACTCGAAAAAGACATGAAGAAGCAGAAGCAAAAGGACGCGGATAAGCTCGAAAAAGACTTGAAGAAGCAAAAGCAAAAATCGGAACAAGAAAAGAAACGCCTCGAGAAGGAAGAAGAAAAAGCCGGCAAGGCAGAGAAGAAGCGGCTAGACAAGGAAGAAGAAAAGGCCAGCAAAGCGGAGAAGAAGCGGCTAGACAAGGAAGCAGCCGCGGCATCGTCCTCCGTCTCTTTGGCTGAGACTGCTGAGTCGGAAGCGATGGGTAAGCCTAAGAAATTGAGAAAGTTTTGCAATACGCCGAGCAAGACGGATGGGGTTATGGATCCTACGTGGGTGAGCGTGTACATGGACGGCATGGATGAGGTGACGGCCCATTGTGCGGTTTTCTTGCCTGGGCCGCATTATGATAAGTTGGTGGGCGATGTGGCGAGTCGGATTGTGGGTTGGGTGCATAATGATTTGTCTGTGAGGGCCATGATGGAGATGGATTGATCGAACTCTAGAGACATGATTTGCCATGTTTGGATGATGTATGAAGAAACATTTACAATGATGTAAAGCACAAGAGTAAACTAGTAATTTAATGATTATAACTTGGTATCGATATATTTCGTCATGGAGACGCCGCGTACACTTTTCCCATCCCGAATAAAACAATCAACATCCCCTTGGTATATAGACATATATATACATATCGCAAACTCATACATCAAAAAGTCAATTAATTAGATTCCCACCTCTTTCATAACGTATACAAGCATTAAACAAAATCAAAAGGGATAATTCAATAGATGTCCAACTCCCGCAACCGTACCCTCAAATCCTTCTTCTCCCCGCTCCTCGCATCGACACCCTTCATGATAGACGCATCAGCCTCGTCCGCCACAGGCACCAGCCCGCCATACGCGATGCTCAACGCCCCAAGACGCACCCACTGGCCCTCAGGATCCCAGTTCCTGCGTCCGCATATCAGCGCCGTGGCCGTAGCCGCGGCACTCCCCGGGCCCGTGGCGCGATGAATCGGCCCATCGGACTTCCAGTGCCGCCCCGAGACGAGGACGCCGACGAGGTGGTACTCGGGGTCGACCGGCGTGTCCTCCGCAGAGGCGAAGAGAGTGGTGACGGACGAGCGACGGATCCAGGCATCGATGTATTCGGAAGCGGACCTGCCTAGTGCGGAGGCAACGGGCTCGGCCAGTGACAGGGTCGACCTGTTTCCCGCGCCGGCGGGGGTTCTCTTCACGTTTAGGTCGAAGCAGTACGTCTTGAGGCGCAGCATCTCGATCTTGTCGGCCTTGCGAGCAATAGCGTCGCCGTCAATCTCCCACGAGAGAACCATGCCATCACTAAAGCCGACGGAGACTTCCATCCCAGGCGCAGCCGATACGCCGTCGAGAAGCGGTGAAGTGTCGTCCACGAGGTTGAAGTTGAAGGAGTAGCTGGGAGTATTGTAGTTGTATGTTGTTTGATTTGGCCGCCATGCGAGCCACGTCCACGAGGGAAAGGGACAAGGGGAATCGATGAGAGAGTAAGGGTCGATGACGGGGTTGTGAAGGAGGTCGTCGTGGGAAGAGGTAGTGGAAGCGGAGATGGAAGAGGAGGGGAGTGTGCGGTTGGGCATCCACCCCAGGGCAACGGCCAGGCGGTCCGTTTGGCTGACGACCTTGTGCCTGGTAAAGTCGTCGGGGTGGAAAAGGGGTAGGCCGAGCAGATGCTCTACGGGGAGCTTCTCTCGCCGTGAGTATTCGTGGAGTAAGCCTCTGAAGGCATCCAGATGGTCGTCGGAATAAGTAAGGCTCTTGGCCAGGTAGGCCTTGATATGATTCTTCAGCTTGTTGGGCCGAAGGATATCTTCGGTCGAGTGGGGGAAGACCCGACCAAAGTTCAACCCCGGTGCGTATTCGAGGGGCAGGGAAAGGCTTTCGTGACAGTGTATGGCTTGGCACTGGAAGTAGATCTGCGAGGGAGTAAAGATGAGGCGTCGCCGCGACAAGAGACCCTCCTGATATGTCCATGCCCGAGACGCCCACTTCGACGAAGCAACCTCAAGGTCTGGGCGAAGGAGCGAAGTGGTGAAAAGGTCCGACTCCGTTTGTATTGATAGCTGCTCTTCGCGCGGTGCGCTGACTCCGACGATGCCGTCGTCAACGCCTTCGCCCGCGGCAACGACGAGCGTTAGTGCCGAATGACTGAATATCTGGCCCATGAGGCTGAGCTGTCGCTGGCGCTCCGACGCTCCCTCCGCGTCTCCCTTTGCGGGCATACAATATCGGTCAACCCAGAGGTACCGATATCCAAGGCCCTTGGTGGTGGAAATAGCATCAGCAATCAGCTTCGGGAGCTGGCGCGGCAGCTGGTCGTCGTCGTCAGTTCCTTGTTCAGAGGTAGCGTCAGTGTCCTTGCGGCGAGAACTTCCCCAGACATAGCTAAGCGTGACATAATCCACATTCTGGTGCCTGGTGTTGTTCTCATGGCTATTGCGAGTACCAGTTTGGCTTTTATCGTCTTGTACCTCGTCGCGAGGTACTGCTGCGGATAGCTGCTCTGCAAGAACAACTCTGTTCTCCTCGCAATCGATCAGCTTCAATCCCTTGACCAACGTCAGATTCTTGACGGAGCAAGCCTCGGCAGCATGGTTTTCGTCGCAAAAGTCAATCCAGCTCTTTGCAAGCGGGAAATCCAGCAGCGGAGTTATCTCCCTTCCTCGAATGACCCTTGATTCGTCTTGTCGTTTGTCTTTCCCGTTGAGTTTCGCATGACCATTCTGCTTCTCTTCAACATGATCCTCCACATCGTCGGTTGTCGATGCCCTTGGCTTGACCTCTGATAACATCTCCTCTTTCAATTCTGCATCGGCCTCGACACCCGAGTCCGTCCCTGTTTCCATCTCCCCTTGGGTGCTTGTCTCTGCCTCCAGTTCCGCGTCTGTCTCTGTCGCTGTCTCTGCCTCCGTCTCGGCATTTGTCTTTGCTTCCTCCTCTTGCTCCTCCTCTTCCTCCATCTCCGGTGCAGCTTTCACAATGTACCCCCATGGAAGAGACCGGTTCCTCGTTGTGACTTCAAAGAGCACCGATTTCCCCAACGCGTGCTTCTCCCCACCGCCAAGCCGCTCAAAGGCCAGGCGAATTCGCAGATACGGCGTAAACTTGGCTTTCATGACCCTCCCATCTCTCCCATCCAGGCCACCAGTCTCGTCCCCTTCCGACACTGTGGTGATCATCGAGTGGAAGAAGACACACCACGGACACTGGTTTCCCTCTTTCCTCTTCTTCCTCCGCCTCTCGTCCTCGCTCATCTCGTCTCCATCCAGCGTCATCCCGTCGAGGCCCAGCCCTTCGTCCTCGGGCAGCCTCAGCTTCAAGCAGTGTGCCAATGAAACCCATGGTCTTGAATCCCCCGGCTGCCAGTCCAGCAGCCTCGCAAAGTCAATCTCCCTGCAAACCTCGCAAAGCTGCCCAGCGTCGTCGCTCCCATCCGCCAATATCCTGCCGGCGCCGTACTTGGGAACCTCCTTTGTAAAAATGCGGCTGTGGTTCTCGCCATTCATCGCCAGTCCATCGTCACCACTCCGCCACCGTCTGGACGTCAGCTGGTGGAAGTCGAGCGAAGACTCCAGACCTCCATCCCAGCGGCTAGGGTCGTCGCCGCCAGATCGCCCAAGTCGCCGCGACAGGATCTTGGAAAACTTCTTCATCCCAGTCGTTTCGCTCGCCGATTAGAGGTCCGGTAACGTGATCCAAAAAAGTCCGGCGTCAACTCGCTTCGCGCTCTCTTCTCACTCTCACTCAGCAGTTGCGCATCTTCCCGTGCTACCAGATGCGCGTGCCTCTGCAGCGAGGCGCCTTCGAAAAATAATAATAAATGCAAGAGGAATGATAAAAGAGCGGATATTATGTGGTGAAACCGCGACTCCTCCTCTTCAAGCAAAGAAAAGCGGAACAGTGATCTTGTCGCAAAGGAATGCGATGGATGGCTTTTTGTTATGAACCTCTTTAGTAATCGGAAGCAGCCAAAATAAGGTAGACGTATGATTCCAGAAAAGTGATTTAAAATTAGAGTTCCAGATGGCACGACGGGGTATTCAAAAATGAAGAAGAGAAGAAAAAAAGATATAAGACAGGGGTCGCAACCTAGATGACGCCTCCAGTATATTATAAGAAGAGTTTCACAGTAGAAAGAAAGAAGAAAAATTAGACGAGGGAGAGAGACCCAAGGAGATAAGACACACCGAGAGCTAACGTGGTAACAGAGAAACCAGGCCCGCGGATCGGGGATCAGGAGGTTCCAAGGGGTCCCACCGCAGATGATGGTTTGACTTGGGTAAGTAAAATAGTGGGTGGAAGGGCAAGACAAGAGTCCAATAGCCCGTAAAAAACCGCCGGACCGGGGCGTCTGATTGATCCGCCGAGTTTGATTGAACTTGGAGCTGCACGCCAGTCAGATTTTTCTATTTCATTTTAGTGAGTATTTGTATTTTTCCTATTTCTATTTTTTAAAATTAAATCTCTTCTGTCCCCCTCCCCCTCTTTCTGCTTTTCTCAGCCTTTCTCATCCATTTGAAATCAAGCAGTCAAGCCATCCATTTAATTCCCTTTGACGCGCCGCTCCCACTTCAAGTTGTCCCCCCTCTCCTCATTTTCGTAGCGCCGGACCATGCCCTCGCTAGTACATGTAGCCAATAATTTCTCAGTGACACCGAGTCGTGAGAATATTGGCGGAGGGATTGAAGCATTAACACGACAAATTTAGGGCATTTATGCTGCCATTTCCGCCATCCAATAGTCGTGTATATCGATGAAAGGATCAATGAATAGCTCACCACCGTCGAGACATGAACTGTTGACTTCCTCAAGAGTGAGTGCTCATAAGGGTGTGCTTGAAGAAGGTCAACACACCACACCCTTACCGGGAATACACTGCAAATGCCATCGTAACGCTTCAATCCTTCTCTTCCTTTTTAGGTGCTCTATACGCTCTCACCATGTCACTTCACTTCAAACAACCCCGGCCCCGAGGCAGTATCAGGTAGCATCTAGTCTAGTCTTACTTCCCGTGTCTGTGCTTGCTCCGTATCTGCTGCTAAACCCTGCACGTAGCACCACGAGGACCTGGGGTAGACGGGAAATGTTCCAAATTAGCTTCCAGTCTCTCTGGAGTGTTGCAGTCTGTCTGGACGTCTCGCCAAGCCTGGATCCAGCGCGTGCGGATATAAATAGAGTTGCACGCGACCAGCTCGATATTGCCTCGGGCCGTTCTGCATCTGCATCGTGGTATTCAAGCAAGGTTCATGTAGATACTCCGTAGATAATTCCGAGATGGCTACAAGTCATATCAATATCAGTCAACATATAATAATAATTATCAATCTACTTTGTATCATTCAACGCTCTTCGCTATTTCTTTTCTGAAGCGCATAATAAAAGTCGCCGAGTCTCCCAGCTCATCCAATGACGAATCTCTCCAAAGTGATTCCTAAAGCACATTTATGCGCCTAGCCTATTGTGTACCCTGCTTCCCTTCAACCGGCCCTTTTCCCTTTACCCCTTGAACTAGCATCCGTAGATCCTCCTTCACGACACATAAGCCAACGTGTTGTCGTGCCTCAGTGTTCCGACAACACCCAAGTTGGTTTCGCCGCCAGCAACGCTTGGTCCAGTTGCAAAAATCTATTTAGTCCATATGTCAGCGCAAGCTATGCTAGTTTATCAGAGCATGTGTTAAGCTTACCTCTCCCACAACCACATCATCTGTTGTTTTGAATGAGCCCTTGTCCTTCAAGCGGATCTCGATGCTTGTCGCAGGTGCGCCAAAGTGGCCATTGTCGCCCTCCTCAACTCTGTAGTCATAGTAGGCCGTCTGTGAAACAGCGCCTACCACCCGAGCGCTTGTCAGAGCATACACAACCCGAGCGCCAGTGAAGACGCGCAGATCAGAAAGGACTTTGGAGGAAAGGTAAGGAGTGTCTGCTCCAACACGCTCTGCGGTATACACGAGCCTCAACTTGCTGAGGTCGGTGCCAAGGGATGGTTTCGCTCCAGCGGCAAACGCAGACAGCAAGTTCGAGGATGGAAGAACGCCCTGTTGAGTGAGAGTACGAGTCGACATGGCATGAGAGGCCTTGGCAAGAGGAGTGTTCAGTTTGGCGATGGACTCTTCATGGATCTTGAGCAGACTGGAGGGGCTGGCAACAATCACCGTCGGAGCGATGCCCTGAGTGGCCAGAACCAGATCTGGCGATCGGCCAGCAACCGAGTTGAAGGCTACCGAAGAATTCTGATAAAGCGCAGCCAATGTAAGAGCAAGGGTGTGGATGCCGGCCAAAGATTCAGCGGGGAGAAACAGGTCAGCAGGAGTCAATCTCTCCTTGATGGGTACAGCGTTGATCTGGGAGGCGATGCCAGCAACCAGGTTGGCCTGTGTGAAGCGCACCATCTCTTCCAACTGGCCAGGTTTCGTCTGCCAGAAAGTAACCACATCCATGGGAACCTTTTCCAGGTTCAGGGGAGGGAGTTCAGTGCCAGAGTCCGCCGGGGCGTCGCGAATGATCTCCTGCCATGTAGCAACATTGACGCTGCCACCCATGCCCTCAGGAACCTCGTTCCAGTCGAGATGCGAGCTACCCTCATCCACGACCCAGATAAGCTGTCTCAGCGATGGATATGCCTTGGCAACGTCATCGAGCGGGAATGAGCCGGGTGTTGTTACGACGGTGTCAACGGCAGATCGGCGCATCATGGAGACGAGCTCCTCGTTTGAGACGTTGAATGGGATCAGGACAGTTGTCAAGTTCGGGTAGAAGCTGCATGCCAAGAGTGTAACCAGAAACTCAACGGAGTTGGGCAGATAGATGGCAACTCGGATGCCGCCCTGCTCTGCAATGTAATGGCCAATAAGGTTAATCTGTCTTGTAATGTCCTCTACAAAAAAGGAAGAAAGTTAAACAACAGTCAGCTATCATTGTCTCTTTGGGAGCTTCCATGGAAATGTAAACAAGTCTTGGAAATCCTACCTAGGCGATGTTCAATAACATTCTCGGATCCGAGAACAGTGAGCAGTTTTCCCTTCTTCCCCTCGTCGTTTCCAGTCGCCGCTTTCCGCCAAATATCTCGAAGATCGCCATCGCGTCCCCTCGCCCACCGAGAAGCACCGGGGTCCTTGACATCCAGTCCGCTGTTCAACGGCATACTGTGAGGAGCAGCCAGGCATCTGTAGGCGGCGCTCTCGCCTTCATTGCGCACCGTAGAAGCGCCAGCCTGTCTGGCAAGCAGCAGAGGGTGCACGTCAGGCTCGCGCGACGAGGTGATGCGGTACGTGACGAGGACAACCAGCAGCGTCACCAGCCCGGTCGAGTAGGCATCCCACTGGCCCACAAAGCCAGTGATGCCGGCGTCGAGGCTCTCGAGGAGACCCATCTCGTCGCTCGGGAGCAAGGCAAGAAGAGCTTCAAGAGTCGTGGTGATGCTTCCTTGTGCTCCCCTCTAGTGTCGAGGCATGTGATGGGAGAGGAAGAGAATGAAGAGCTGTCAACCAGCTTGGTGGGGGGGAGGACAATGTGAGATATGGATGACTGTCAAGTTGGCCAGTAATAAGCGAGCCCAGTAGTACTTCCAATCGTACCCAACCCCGAGCCTTACCTGAGGTTCTCCGGCCGCACCGGCGCAGCGGGGAAGATGTCAGCTAGGTACCGAGCTCTAGTGGAGCTCACTGCCCGAGAAATCAACGTGCAGTGCTAGACGATGCCCTAAAAATCTGCCGTCTTCCCATCTGCAGCATACATATTCCACTGAATTACAGCAATTTCGGTCCACTACCCGTGACAGCCCCCAGTGAGTGAAGTCTGGCTGTTTAAGCCGCTGCCGCGGGAGGTTCTGCGCGGGATGACGGCAGGTTTGTGTGGCTCCAACAAACCTCTCATACATACATGGACCGACGACTAGTCCAGAATCTTCCACGCATGAGAAAATCTCTTACCGTTACAGCACAGGCCCAAAGATTGGCAAGGTGGTATTTATGAATAACCCCGACTACGTACGGAGTAGATACAAAAACATTGCAGATTACAGATAGCTGGAGAATCATTTTCCCTTTTCAAAATTTTCAATCGGGAGAGCGGAGAACAAATGCGCAACAAGAAGCGAAAACGAAAACGAAAAAATGCAGGGTAGCAAGACAAGAAAAACCTCGACAACATACCGAGTACATGGTGAGAATCTTCACAGCAAGGACGGAGAAGTAGACATATGGCCACCAGTCATCCTGCGTTATTCTTCATGTATCAATCAAATACGTCACATGTAACAGACAAGATATTACAGAGTCACATCACAGCAGTAGTACCACGCACAATTATATCGCAAAACCTTTTATTTTTTTACTTGGGACTCCTCAGTCCACTCTGGTTGTCTGTCTATCACGGGAACAAAAAACTCCCAAAGACCCTGTTCCTTCAAGGCTGCGTACTCGGCACCCTTTCGGCCGAGTCGAAGCGTTCCATTGTGCTAATGACGGTCAAAGAGCCGAGAGCCTTTGATCCATGCCCTCCCAACCAAAATCCATAACTAGCGTCGAGAGGCCCAGTTCTTGCTCTCGAATGAAATAGAGAAACCGACCCATAGGCCATCTGTATTCCCAGTCTATGCTCATATAGCTCTCTCTTCCGTCCCAATCCGTGGGAGACCGTCGAGTAATTCCGACCAGAGAACCGAGTAAATCCACTTTTGTCTATGTATGCCACGGCGATAGCATGACCCTCTATCATGAAAAGCGAGAAAATGCCCTGCGGGGGAGGAAACCCTCGTAGACAGCAGAAACATGAAAAAAACCGTGATGTCCTAGTCCAGATCTAACAACCGTAGATCTCTCAACACCACACGTTCTGCCAGCGTCGTTAAGTTCCTCTATTCTCGGTCTAAGGGTATCAAGCGAGGGAGGATGCTGAAATCAAAAGAAATGCAATCTATCACATGCGTCGTGAAATGCCCCTGACCGTTACTGCCCTTTGCAGCAAATAAAAAAAAGGCACTCTTCCGCCTTCGCAGGTCATGATGCCGCCGTGTCGTCGAAAACAAATGACATGATGCGTAAATGTGAAATAACCGATTTAATCAAAGCAAAATTGATGCGCAAATAGAATAAATGACGATAAGGGAAAAGTGAAAACGAGAAAAAAGAAGAGTAGTGGCTGAAACCTGAGCCACAAGGATAGACACAGCGATATGCCCATCAAGAGGGAGCGTGAGTATTTACCACCACGAGGACTGGGCTCCAGCACCGCCGGGGTTGCCGTAGCTGCCACCACCGTTGCCGTAACCGCCTCCGTAGCCGCCGCCGCCGCCATAGCCAGAGCCTCCCTGAGACCCTCCGCTATAGTTGCTGAAGCCACCACCCTGCTGGGGGTTGCTGAAGCCGCCGCCGCCGCCGCCGCTACCACCGAAGCCGCCACCGCCAAACTTGCGGAAATCGCGGTTGGCATTGCCACGGCCACCACCGCCAGGGCGAGAGCGACCGCCACGACCGCCGCCGCCGAAGGAGGACTCACGAGCGATAGCCTCAAGGAAGGGAGGGATCTCCTGGTTGGCCTCCTTGAGAAGGTCAATGAGCTCGCGGACAATACCACGGTTGCCGCGGTTGAAGAAGGCGGTAGCAATACCAGTGTTTCCAGCACGGCCGGTACGACCAATTCGGTGGACGTAATCATCGACATCAGTGGGAAGGTCGTAGTTGATGACGTGGGTGACGTTGGGAATATCAAGACCACGAGCAGCAACAGCAGTAGCCACCAGGATGGGGCAGCGTCCGTTGCGGAAGAACTCGAGAGCACGCTCACGCTCACGCTGAGTCCTGTCTCCGTGAATGGAGGTGGCAGGGAAGCTCTGGTTGATGAGGAAGTCGGACAGAGAGTCGGCCATGCGCTTGGTCTCGACGAAGATGAGGGTCAGACCACCAGCGTGGGTGTGGAGGATATCGAGGAGAACAGAGCGCTTGTCAATGTCCTCAACGAATTCGACCTTTTGGGTGATGTTCTCAGAGGTAGAACCAACACGACCAACAGACAGGAAAACGTAGTCCTTGAGGAAATCTCTGGCGAGCATCTGGATGTCGCGAGGGAAGGTGGCCGAGAACATGAGAGTCTGTCGTTCAGAGACGTTGGGCATGTCCTCACCCTCAACAATACGGCGGATCTGGGGCTCGAAACCCATGTCCAGCATGCGATCGGCCTCATCGAGCACAAGATACTTAATGTTGCACAGGGAGATGCGGCCTCGCTCTATGAGATCCACAAGTCTTCCGGGGGTGGCAACAAGGAGGTCGCATCCGCGCTCAATCTGGCGAAGCTGAGAGCCAATATCGGCACCACCGTACACCACACAAGGGCGGACCCAAGATCGGTAGGCAAACTTTCGGGACTCCTCGTAGATCTGAGAAACCAGCTCTCGAGTGGGGGCAAGGATGAGAGAGGTGGGGTAGGCCTTGCGCTGACGACCAAACTGTCCAGCAGCGCCGGCGGGGACAGCAGAAGGACCGTGGATGAAGGCCTGAGAAAGGATGGGGAAAAGGAAACCACCAGTCTTGCCAGAACCAGTCTGGGCACAAGCCATGAGATCACGACCACCCATGACGATGGGGATGGAGTATTTCTGAACGGGAGTAGGGACCTTGTAGCGGGCCATCTCGATGTTACGGCAAAGGTGCTCGTCGAGAGGGGGGGTAGTGAACTGGTTAACAGGCTCGGGGACGTCGCGACCCGAGGCTTCAACAGGGATATCGTCGTACTTTTCAAAGTTGATACCGGTGTGCTGCTTGGAAGGATCGTCGGCGGTGCCAAAGAGCTCACGCTCGACACGGGGGTTAGCTGGGCCGGGAACGTGCTTTCCGTCTCGCCACTGTCCATCTCCAGAGCCACGAGCAGTGTGGTTACCGCCGCCGTGGCCTTCGAAGTTACCACCACCACCGCCGCCAGAGTAGCCTCCACGACCACCCCAGCTGCCACCACCGCCGCGGCGGTTGTTCTGATAACCGCCCTCGCCGCCGTTCCAGTTGCCACCGCCCTGTCGACCGCCGCTAAAGCCTTGAGTGTTACTGTTATCAATGTTAGTTGCGTTGTTCAGTTACGAAGTAGAGATGATGTGCTCTGCACTTACCCAGCCCAGGAGCTGTTGTTCAAACCGGCGGCAGGAGGGGCGCCGTCTTGGACGGGGGGAGCGGCGCTTTGACGGCTACGCATGTGAGGCGGGATGTAGGAGCGTGCCTGGGAAGCCGCTTGACCACCTTCACCGCCGAGGTTGAGGCCGTTCATGTTGAGTTGGTCCGCCATGTTGGAAGTTGGGTTCCAGTGAATAGGGACTTGAGTCGTCGTAGTGAACTTTTTTGTTTGCAAATCGCGAATGGAATCGTCGAACTTGGTCGATCAGAAATCACCCTCGCAAAATGAATGAGAGTGAAGTAGGGAAGCCTGTCCGCAAAAATGAAGACAGAAAACACGAAGAGAAAGAAACGGGAAGAACAGAAGTTCCCTGTTTTGTTTTTTGTTTTTCTTTTTCTCCGACTTGTATTAAATTGGGCACGCGTAAACAACTTGTGCTTGCACTTTCCGTCGAAGAACACGCAGAATCTTCAAAGGAAAGACCAAGGAAAGACGAAAATGCCTCGAGAAAGTATGAGGATGAAAAAAAGAGGGAGATGGAGATGAGGAGAGGTTTGTGTGTTGGGAGGGTTGAGTTGTGGGAAAGAAAAAGAGAAAAGGGACGGCGAGCCTTTGAGGCGAAGGCGAGAAAAAAATTAGTCTCCAGGCGGACCAGAAAGCGGCTAGTGCCCGAGGGGGGTCAGAGATTTTTAGGATGCAAGCCACCGAGAGAGTACTCTGCAAGTACTGCATCACGTGTTTGTGCTCACTTCGGAGTTGTCCCTGCACGGGGCGCTAGTGCAGCGGTACCTGCGCGCTACCTGGACCATCCCTCGCAGTGCCGTGGCGCTGTGGCTTGTGACGTTACTGGGCAGACCGATGGTTTCCTCCCTTCTGGCAGTTGAACATTCTCATGGCTTCTATCCGAATCGCCACTACGGGGGATTTAGTGTTTCGGGGTCAGCGAGGCTGGCTGCCGGTCTAGAGACAAGAGACTTTCGGGAAATGGCATTTGTTCGGATTGGTGCCAGGCCAGAAGGTTTGGGGAATGTCGGGTTCTTTCGTCTCGTCTTGGCGTCTAGACCCTTATCATGATGCCTGACATGTGCCAGCCTGTTCATTACGACACTTCCACTGTACTGTACGAATATGCTAGCTGGAGTGTTAGTGCTGTATCCGGACCAACCAGCAAGGGGCCCTAATAATCAACACGAAGCATATTATTCGTTTGATGCCTACGTGCCTACACCGATAGGTAGGTACAGTGCAGCTCAAGTGAATACCGCCTCGTCCACCTGCAGAAGTGGGACGGACATGTACACGCGCATTCGTGGATGACATGCGCTGCAATCAAAAGGAGGCAGGCCAACGCTGCAAACCCTTGCGGCTACTAGGTACTACACAACTACAGTACATAGTAATAACTTTCGAACTGAATCAGCATCAATGGATATATGGAATCAATCTTAACACCAAACGACTCTGCAGTGCTTCTCTAGCGGAGGGGATGCCCTGTAATACGGCACGGATCCCCGCCGATTGAAGACCTGGATGGCTTGCTCTGACAGGTGGGGGAATTTTCCAGATCTTCGTCCGTGCCAGGAACAGCGGGTTTATCCCAGTAACGGGGGGAATTTCATTGGAATGGAAGACAGCAGCAATTTGGTACCCACCATGTCTGCTCAGTATGAGAAAGTCAAAAAAGGCTCTTTATGATTTGAATTGCAAACTACCGCGGAGTGGCAACCTGAAGCATTCAAGGCTGTCTACGTCAGGATTACCTCGTAACATGGGAGGATTCAAGGTTTGACCAGGGCCCTTGCCAGGTACCGGTGATTCAACCCAAGGAGATCCGATCACTGCCACCTGCCTGTATCTAACACGAGACCCCATACTATCCCAGCACCGCATGTGCGCCTGGCGCTGGTATACAGATAAAATGCGGAATTCCTTCTTTTGCACAGATCGATAGATATTGGCAAAGACATATACATTGAGGAGTATCAAGGTAGGGTGGCTAATAGTGAACTCATGCTACAAGGTGGTAAAATTTCCGACAAAGTCGCAGCTTACGCATTGAGAAAGGGGAACTGTAAAACACAAACGATTCCAGACGGCGGATGACGGAGGAGAAATTCGAAGCATAACACGAATGGGATACAACAGTATCCAAGCTGCGTTTGAAACCACGATATCACTGCTGAAATGTCTCATAGCAGCCATGGTGAAACTCAACAAAATGTCTGGTTCAGTACTGTAACTGAAACGTGCCTGGTATTTGGGGGCTTAGTTTGACGCAAACCATGGATGCAAGTTTCATTTGCGATCGAAACTACGTGCAGACATCCGGCTATTCTTATATTGCATGCAGCTGGCTCTAAGCCAGAGTATGGAGCCTAGATTGTCACTTAGACACGGCTATAAGTCGGCCCCTACAAGAATAATACACACCGAGATGCTGGGAAAGATGCTAATCCTTGAAGAATAAATCCACAACAGCAGTTCAATATGGCATATCCAGGAAGCTTCCAGAGTTGCCGTATATGACTTGGGCCCCCCACGGCAACTACTAGGTACTGTATACCTCTTCTCGCCCTGCATTCGCCAAACCGGGACCAGTCGCATGACGAAGTTGATGAAGAATGAACCGGAAGAAGCGGCCGTATATTAATTACCAAGCTCAAGCCAGTTTCTAGTGATACACGCCATCCCTTCTCCAGCACCCGCTGTTCTTGCTTATGCGCTTTTCACAATACGGTCGTCGTCGAATTCTATATCGACAATTCCGTCTGCCTTGATTGCCTTGACCACCATTCCCTTGAAGTCGATCGGTAGTCGACGCTTCAGCTCATCTATGCACATCGTCATGAGCTTGATTCCCTGTCCTAGTGTAATGTCTGGGTGGTGGTGCTTGTCAAGAAGAGACAGGCAGTAGTATCTGTTCAGAGAGTAGCCAGCAGTTAGCAAGCCCGCAAATCAAGAAGTAGATGGTTCAAAGCTGTAGCTCTAAAACTCAGAGCTGCTAAACAACCGGGAAACAAAACACATACTGCGCATAGCCGTGTGCTGCGTACGGTACCTCCGCCAGCGACGCTAGGTAGTCCAGCCAGTATAGAGAGGGCTTGCCGGTAATGGGATCAACTCCTCCCATGAGGAGATTTACGTTGTATGGGTTTCGGGATCGGAGGCTGGTGGCGAGTTCTCCTCGGACGAAGTGGGCGAGGCCAGAGGGTGACAGCTCGGTCTCGTTGCGCATGGAGTAGAGTTGGGCATTTCGTTGGATGTATTCGGCGAATTGTACTGGGTACCGTTAAAACTCCTATGCTCCGGACGGCATCAGAACCCGAGGGGTAGCTCACCTGTATCGCCAGCTTCTCCAGAGAAGGCCAGCAGAGTGTGCTTGTTCAACGCTCTTGTCTTGTCGTCGGATGCCTTGAGGATGGTGGCTCCCCTCATGGCAGCTTTGGAGGCGCCGATGAGAGTAAAGTCCTTGCCCGTAATTCCCAGAAGAACCTCCCTGAAGACAGTTTGTTAGCCATCACAAGCCGCAGACGAGGCGCATTCGCAGGTACTGACATGATGACTGTGTGTGTTTGGGTATGATGTATCTTGTTGGAGAGCTGCAGAGATTCGAACTGCCCTCAATTCCAGTTACAGTTACAGCCCACCGGCAGCAGCCAGAGCTACCTCGTCCCGCTAGGCTGTAGCGCTGCGCGTCAACGAACCGCCCACCTGCCCGTTTGCTTGTGCCAGAGCTGACCGCCCTGGGCCGGAAGCACTATAACCCGGGCTTGCCGTGTGATTCGCCGCCGCGAGACATGGTGGGTCCCGAAAAGTTCAGTGGGCCAATCCATCTCGAACTTTTTTTTTTTTCAGGACGGGTTTAATGGCAGAAGGTCGACCGCACATAGTGGAATAGCAGGCCGGGCGGATTGAGCCACAATGTCGTCGTTTTTCACAGTTCCTGGAAAGAGGAAGAGGCCTGCAGGTCCTGAAGCGCCCAAGAAGAGAGTCGCCGCTACAAAATCTTCCGGCAAGTCTTCTGCGAGATCTGCGAAGCCTGCCGCGAAACCTGCAGCCCCCAGCAAGAAGCGAGTTGAGCGTGACGACGAGTCAATCTCGGGCAGCGACTCTGAAGATGACGAGAGCCAACTGAGCGCCTCCGATGCGACCAACGATGAAGACGACAATGACTCTGAAAACGAGGGCGAAACCGCCGCCGAGAAGCGACTGCGGTTGGCTGAGCGCTACCTGGACAACGTCAAGGAGCACGTGGACGAGGTTGGATTCGACGCCGCGGAGATTGATCGAGATCTAATCGCCGAGAGGCTACAAGAGGATGTCGCCGAGTCAAAAGGAAAAGTTTACCGTCAATTAGCCCAGGAATTGGCCTTTGAGAGCGTCCGCCAAACATTCTTCAGATCAAACACAAACTCTGTCACATCCATTGCCGCCTGCGCACCTTACGTCTACACCACCACCAAAGATCTCTTCCTGCACAAGTGGAGGATACAGGACCTCCCCCAGCACCAGTACCCGCAGACAACAAAACGGAAACCGAAGAAGCCACCGGCACCGCCCAAAAAGAGACCTGAGTTGGAGATGTGGATCAAGGGAAATGCGGGCAAGCAAAACGATAATACTTATAAGAGACATGTGGGCAACATTCTAGCCGTTGCCGCTTCTTCAGATGGCAAGTTTGTTGTCACCGGAGGCAAGGACAAGAAAATTATCGTCTACGACGCCGAAACTCTCAAGCCAATCAAGGTCTTCACACATCACCGCGACGCCGTAACAGGACTGGCGTTCCGGAGAGGCACAAATCAGCTCTACTCATGCTCCAAAGACCGAACTGTCAAGGTCTGGAGTTTAGACGAGCTGGCCTACATCGAGACGCTGTTCGGCCACCAGGACGAGATCCTCGACATCGACGCCCTCGCTCAAGACCGCTGTGTCAGCGTCGGCGCCCGTGACAGGACGGCCCGACTATGGAAGGTGGCCGAGGAGACGCAGCTAGTCTTCCGCGGCGGCGCGGTAGACAAGAAGCCACAGCCCGGCATCAACCCCCGGTCGCTCCTCCACGAGGGCAGCATGGACCGCATCGCCATGATTGACGACGAGCTCTTCGTCACCGGCAGCGACAACGGCAGCCTCGCCCTCTGGAGCGTCTCCAAGAAGAAGCCCGTCTACATCCAGCCCCTCGCCCACGGCCTCGACCCGCCGCTCAAGCCCGAGGCCGCGTCCGCCGAGGTCAAGCCGGACCGCAAGGCCGTCCCCGCCCCTCTCCCTCGCTGGATCACGGCCCTCAAGACCATCCCTTACTCCGACGTCATCCTCAGCGGCAGCTGGGACGGCCACGTGCGCGTGTGGCAGCTGTCAGAGGACAAGAAGAAGATTGACCTCGTCGCCACCCTCGGCGGCTCCCCGGACGATTCTGACAAGCTGGCAGACGCCGCCGACGGCCAGCCTAACGGCGCGCCTGCCTCTAAGACCGGAAAGGAAAATTCGCATCCTAGATCCGTCCACGGTGTCATCAACGACATCGCCGTGTTTGAGCGCGGCGACCGCGGCCAAGACGGCGTCTGCATCGTCGCCGCCGTCGCCAAGGACCACCGCCTAGGAAGATGGAGCGTGAGCAAAGGCAAAGGCGTGAGAAACGGCGGAGTGGTATTTGAAATCCCCAAAATCCCAAAAGCATCCACCAACGGCGTACATAACCAAGAAGAAGAGGAAGGGCACGGCTCAGACGAGGACGAGGAAAAGCATCAAGCAACAAAATCATAGAAAGGGTACATAATAGCAAAGTCCAGAATTTTTCGTACAGCATCGGGTTCATGTATATAATATTTTTCTTTTCAGGTTTTTGAAAGAGGGGCACATAAATATGCATGTATACAACACCGTGATGATCATCTTAGGGGGGTTTCTCAACGCTCGGAAGGGTTTTTCTTCTTTGTTCATTACTCTATCTTGGTGTTATATCTCTCTCCCTCGCTTCCGGCTGCATTTATATCGCCAACATGATATTTTAGCCAGCCAGGTATCGAATTCAGCAAACCTGTCCCACCTGCATAGTTGACTTCCCACAATGCTGCAAAAGAAAAAAAGAAGGCAAAATGAAAAGACGCTCCCTGCTATGCTCAACCGTATTTCTCCTCAAAACCCGCAAACGCATGCGGCATGGAAGCAACAAATTCAGAGTGAAAGTTTGTCCACAACTCCCCTTGTCTCAGCAATGTGTACCCTTCGCATTAAAGTAACGGGCCACTTGGTATTTCCGTAGAACAAAAATAGAATGAGAATAAAATGAAATGGAATAAATGCCAGAAGAATAAATTATAATATTGTTTGGCCAGAAGATTTCCCCGATCTGTCTATGCCATCGTATTTGGGTTCTCCACGGGACCCTTTGTCACTGTCGTATTCAATAGACTGTCGCGGCTTCAACCGAGGCGAAGTGTGGACGGAAGACTTGTTCTCCTGGTTTTGCACCCGAGAGGATGAAGTTGGTCGACTTGTTGTTGCTTCTACCACTTCCACTGAAGAGTGCCGACGCCTGCGTGTCTCTGTAGCCTTTGAGCCGCCCTTTTGCGCGTATGGCTCTTTCACAATCTGGACCTCGTCGTCGTCGAGCACGGTTGGCTCTTCAAACTCGCTCTTGTCATAACCCTTCGCAGACTTCAGCTCTACGACAACTCTACTGGAGCGGCTGTCAAGCTTGGGGAATGAAGAGGAAGTGCCAACAAAGGGTTTGTCCTTTGTGTCTGGGGGACTGATGCTCGATCCAGGCAAGGGACTTATAAATCGGAACTCTTCAAATGTATTTGGCTTCTCCTGAGCTTCATGAGACGCTTTGCCATTCGAGCCTCTACCTTCCGAGTCTTCGGTTTCCTGGACAGATTCTGATGACGAAAGCGTTGTCTCTGGTACTGGTTTACTCTCTGGAGAGTCTGATGGAAATGCACCCGGCAACTTTGGTACAAGAGGTGACATTACTACCGATCTGACCGGCGAAGAACTTCGCGGGCTCGATGGGGCCAGGGACTTTCTCTTCGCCCTGCGTAGCCTTTTCTCCTTTTCGAGCTGCTTGTGGTGCTCTTGTTGTTCGCCTTGAAGATCAAAGAGTAGCCCTCTTATGCGATTTCGCATCTCAGACGGACGGATGTTCCATCCAAGTTCTTCTTTCATCAGTAGCTTACGTGCGGCTTCATCCGGGTTTGCCAGGAACTCTTGCATATATCCTAGGATGAAGACGCCGCAATCGCAAAAGTTGTTTTGCTCCGGTATTCCTCTAGCTGTCATGCCTGCGGGAACCGTTGCCAATTCTATCCCCTTCTTTGTCTTTGCTTCTTCGATCAAGTATTCCCTCAACGCTTTGCAGGTTGGAGCGTGTGGCCCACCGAGTGAATCAAGGGTGATGATTCTCGGTTGCGAAGGGTCAAATTTGGACGATGTAGCGCCTGCGGATTTCCTCTTCTTAGGAGGCGATCGCGATACCTCAGCTGTCTCTTCTTTTTGCTTTCCTGTCGCCGCAGTTCCATCCTCCAAGGAGATTTCTGTCAGGTCCCTCTCTACCGTCGATAATCTGGGGGAGCTGGGCGTATCTGTTACTTCTATGGCATTGGTCATTGAATTTGTCAATGTTTCTGAGTTTTTCCCCTCCCAGGTGGATTGGATGGCATTAGGAACATTGCAAATAATGGCCAGATACCAGTGAGCATGTTCGTTGACGGGCACAACGATGTAGTCATAAGATAGCAAATCTACCTTTGCAGTCCACGCTTTAACACCGTCATAATTAATCTTGCCCTTTGTAGACCTTAGCTTTTCAAAGAAGAAGGTGCTGAAAAAGTAAACTTTGCGCAGCAGCTCGGGCCTTTCTCTTTCCAACGTGTGCTCAAGGTATCGGATGTAAAAGTTGATGAGATTGTCGTTTAAGAATTCATTCTCATCTAGTCTGGGAATGTCAATCTTATCCACCAACGCTCTATTCTTTCCGGTGGGTGGGAATACGAGCGGTGCCTGCCACGATTCATGCCAGTCCGGGTTCACTTGTGTCCAGCCTACCGGGGACGGCATGCGATAGCGGGTAGTCGGAGCGGATGATCTCGTAGATCGACGGGTATCGGAATCCAGCATCTCCTCAATTCGCTGCAAAGCATCAGAATCATCCAAACTCTTGGTTGACTGTATTAAGTTGTCTCTTCGCCGGAGAGCATCAGAATCATCCAAATCCTTAGCTTCTGATTGTATCAAGTTGTCTTTTCGCTGCAAAGCGTCTGAACCATTCAAATTCTTGGCTGACTGTATTAAGTTGTCCTTTAGCTTTGCACGCGTCGATCCTGGGCGTCCATCTGGGTTTGGGGGTGCTAGGTCTGTATCGGTTTCTCTCTTGTCTCGGGCAAATATTAGGCTGCTGTACTTGGGAGGGCTATTTGAAGCTATCCAGCTCTTTGCCTCGTCGAATGCTCTCTCGGCCCTTTTTTCGAGTTCAGCGCTGTAGAGGTCAAGTCAGCAACGCGGTTCACTTAATGGAATAAACAGAACATACATGAATTTCTCTGGGATGGACACAGACTTGAGAGCGTGGCAGAATGCCTCGATGCCATCATGATTTTCGAATTCCAGATAAAGCTTTGGGCCTGCATCTCCCGATTGCGAGCGTGCGACGAAGCCATAACGGTTCGGTACCTCTGAAACTCCAAAGGAACGAACTTGATCTAGATCAACGCCCAGCCAAGCATGTTCGCCTGATACTTGACCATTTTCTAATACTGGGTCAAGTCTTTTGCCCTCCTTTCCTTCTCGATGCAAGAAGACTGCACCGGAACGATCGCCACGATTATAGATCCATTTCCCACAAACTGCCCTGGTTATGGCTATCATTTCGGATCGTGGCCGGCGTGACCTTTTTCCAAAAATCGTGTGTTGGATGTCACCTCGCATAGGATTCTTGCTCAAGCCACCCGCAGTGCCAGAGGATCGTGAGATTGCGTTTTCTCTTTCGTTCGGGGCCTTCTGCTTGGCAGAATCGGCCTGGAGTTCATCTTCCGAAATGTCGATGGTCTCCTTGGGCGTTGACGGCTTTTGACGTTTGAACTGACGTCCAAAGTTGTCTCCAGGACGATGTGGTCGTTCTCTTTTTACATTGAGAAGAGGAGAGATATCAGAAACTATCTCTGAGACCCCAGAAAATGGCTTTTCAGAATTGAGGACATCTGGGCTGTCCGAGATTGTAGATATAAGTGTTCGTTTTGTAGAAATCGTGGGAAGTCGATAGGGACCAGGACTGGAGTCGCGCTGCTGGGAACTCGAATTCAGGCCAGTCCGGCTTCTACGTCGCCGACCCCCTTTCCTACTCTGCGGCAGTACGTTCCGATATTCGACGACTGACAAATTGTTGGCGCCCGTAATTCCCGCGCTTGAAGTGCTTCTAATATCATATATGTCGTCTGGCTCAACACGGACGTCGTGAATCTCGCTGCTCTTTTTCGCCCGAGGTGTCGCGAAATATGGGCTCATTGTAGAGTCGCATGGTCGCGCACCGTCTTTCTTTTGACGCTTGGCGGACGGTACATCTGGTTCGTTGTGGCCCTCGTATCGTCGCACGCTGAGGGTGTTGACTGGTTTGGCCACCAGCCTATTGATCTGTTTCTGCTCGCTGTCTGTCAGTACTCTGCGTAACGCTCTATCAACGAATGTCATGACCAACCAGCCGTTCCGGACCCATGGTAGATCTGCGACTCCGGTCCCTTTTCAAGTCAGTAATTTAGAAAAGAAGGTGATCAGATGGATTCGAAGCCTTACCCATAATCTGGAAACGAGTTTGCATCTGATAGGTAGCGTGCAAAAGCGCTGAGACAAAGTCAGCGGGAAAAGTTGCTAAGCTTAGCCGCGAGTGGCAATCATTGGGCGTCAACAGAGTTCACATACTCCAAAGGTTTCGTCGTCGGCTTCCTATCGCTGCCTTGGTCCTCGTGACTATCTGGCAATTTTTCTTCAACGGCTTCGATGGGAATTCGGCTAGCGACGCTTGGCGCCGATTCGGGCAGCCTAGTGCAGTTCAGCACATGCTTGAAGGATGACTGGGAGGTGGAAGGGGAAGAGAGGCGATGAGCTTACTTTGGGGCCCCGACAGCTACAGACTCTGGCTGCACATGGATATGAATCTTTGGCAACGACGGCGATAGTGGTTGGGTCTATGTATATTCTAGACATTAGTGGAGGGGTCCACGATGAAATGGCAAAATCGGCCCGTGGCCACAGCACAGGCAGGGCAGGCAGAATTTGGAAATCATAGCGGCCATAGCGCAGGTGGTGTGGTGAGCTGGCGCAAGTTAGTGGACATAGCCTACTGCGTCACAGCGCGTCAGGGCCCACGCGCCTTGGAGCCTCCACTAGGGGACTCGCTCAGGAAGGCTCCAGTGCTATTTTGAGGATCGAGGATGAGATGGAAGGGAAAACAAGTGTCGAGGAATAAAAATAGGGAGAATAGATAAATCGGCAGCGCGTCTTCAGACTGAATGGCAAGGCTGGATGACGATGCTTCCTTCACTTCTCCCATCAAATGCTTCTATTTACTTGCCTTGGGCCCTGCAGCATCGTCTCTCGCGGCTGTGGTCACGCTGGGCGGCTTATCGTCGTCGCAGAGGGACATGGCGTCGTCGGTTGTAGTCGCATTGTTCAAGTTCAAGCGGCGCTCTATCGATGCTATGCGAGTAAGCAACGGGGCGCTGGGCATTTATCGCGTTCGCAGCGATTCCAGCCGGTTGCGTTCACTGCCAGGGCTCTCGGGCTCCTGGTTCGGAGAAAGGGAGAAGAAGGAGAGGAGGGGAGGCTGGCATGGGAGAGAGGTCACTCGTACCGGGTTGGTAGCGATATCACGGAGAAGAGGCGGATAAAGAGCTGCTGCACTGTTCAACACCTGGAGACGGATCAATACAAATCATGTGAAGCGACACTCCGCCCAGGCTTGATGACGGGGGAAAAAAAGGTGGGCTGTCTCTTAGTACCAGGTGCAACCCATCTTGGCTTTAGTCGCATCGATCGATACATGAAAGTGACTTTGAGCTATCAAATTAGATGCGTCCATCTCCAGCCGCAGCCTCCCCCAATCGCCCAATGAGCGGCCAGATCCAGCTGCAAGGCTGACACTCCCAACTCCCGCCCCCAGCGACGTGTCCTATTAAGCTACTAAAGCTTGGCTATAATACAGCAGCATCCACATGGGAATCGGCAGCCTCACTCTCTCCACAACGCCGGAACTCCTGCTAATTGACGAATATCGACCCCAGTTGCTGCGTTCTGCCGGCGCTACAGATTGTTGCCCAGCATGCACAGCTCCTTCACCCGTCTCCAGAATGTCTTTGGCTTCTTCACAACAGTTGCCTTTGTCCTGGGCGCATTCATCGCGGCCACAGATCTAGGCTCTACTCGCTCTCCCAGCGGTGTCATTAAGACGGACAACATTCAAGTGTACGTGCAATTCCAACAGAACAACATCTATTATACATTGGCCTATCTAACACATCCTCTATCTTTCCCGAATCAACAGTGTCAAAGGCCGACCCCATTACTACTCTTCGAAAAAGGAAGAGTATGCCATCATCCGCTTCTCTCTGGAGGCCGACCTCTCTTCTCTCTTCACATGGAACACGAAGCAACTTTTTGTATACGTAACGGCAGACTGGACCGGCCCCGGCAACACCAACAACTCCGCCGTCATCTGGGATAGCATCATCACCAACCCCAGCGCCGACCACTTACAGAACATTGGCCCCGTGGCCATGAAGAAGCTTAAGAGAAGCGCTGAAGGAAAGGCCATTGCGCCTGAGCGGTATGTTTCGAATGTTCTCTAGGTGCACGTATTGTTCCCGGACTCAACTAACACCAGTGATTGCAGAGGAATACTCAAGCTCAAGAACCAGAAGCCCAAGTACCAAATCACCCACCCTAGCGGCAAGATCGCGGAGACTTCCGACGTGACCCTGAAGCTACATTACAACGTCCAGCCCTGGGTCGGGCTTTTGACATGGAACATGGATAAGTCGTTCGGTGCTTGGAATGCCATGAAGGGCGGCATCAGTGATCGGTTCACGCTCCCTGCTCTCAAGACGAAGGATAACAAGGACAAGAACAGCACAAAGAACAAGACCAAGGGCAAGAAGCCTTGAGATATTCCTCTTTTAAAAAGCATAGCAGCGAAAGAAAATAAGAATAAAAAAAGACGTAAAATTTGAAGCACGTATAGGGTTTTAAGAGTAACGATTTACGAGGTTAAATTGCAAATGATATTTAGGTGCCGCTATAGTCAGATTGAACTTGCTCCTATCATGCCACATCATGCTCATGTAGTGGTTCGAGATATAATCTGACATGCTATCATAGCTACATCTATCTGTCACAAGGCACCCCAACATCCTACCACTCAATGCCATCTTCTTCTCATTTCAAACCTAGATAAGGAGGGCCATAGAGGTATGTCTTCCTAAGCCTGGTGCGCTATAGCCCCCCCGCGGCCGCGATTGGGGTTACCCCCGCCACGTCCCCTTCCTCCTCGGCCACGGCCTCGTCCACCCCGCGATGCCTCAAGGTTGGCTGGAGGTGGTACGTTGGAGTAATCTCGTCCTCCAGCTTGTGGAGCAGCCGAGCCTCTGTTGCCGCCGTTGCCTCGACCACGCCCTTGACCTCGGCCACCGCCATTGCCGCCTCTCCCATTTACATGATTGCCATTTTGAGCCTTGTTCGCGTCATCGCCTCCTGGGGCTCCCCCTTGTGAGCCTGGCCGATAGACCAGTGTGCTGTGCAGTAGGTTTGGCTTGCCTCCACGCGCGCCGCGATTGGGGCTGCTCTGTCCACGGCCAGACTCGCCCGTGGCAGCTCCACGCCATCCGCCGCGTAAAGCGGGAGGCGCAGGAGCGTCCTTGTATTGTGTTACACCGACCGAGCCGTACGATCCGGTAGACCCGGCTGCTGGAACAGTGCGTCGTTGCCGGGACTTGGAGGAGGCAGAGACGACCTGCCAATTTGTAGTGTTCAGCACGGTAGATGATGACACGGTCTGCCCGCGGAACATTGGGGCTCTCTCGCCAAGGGTTGTGCCGCTCATGAAGGGGACATCCCAGACCACATCCAGGAGAACAGCAGTTGCGGTGCGAGAAATACCAGCAACTGTTCCCCGAGTTGCAATGGGGACTTTTCCAGCAGCGGCGACAAAAGTGACCCGGTCTCCCAACCTAAAGTACTGGTTGCCCAGTACCATTTCCGCGTCCGCTGGTTTCAGCAAGGCTGTACGAGGGACAGAGTTGAGAGTCTTGGCAGTCGCTTCTAGACTCGCCTGGTGCAGCTGCTCTCCGGCTTTGGCCAAGGCCATGACAACCTCAGAGTCCAGTTGCTCAGCATCCAGCGGAACTCGCTCAAACTTGCTAGTTTCTTGCTTCTTCAGCCATGCCACTATGTCTTTGATCCTCTGGTTTGCGACGCTAGGATCGTTCCACAGGTCGGTTTCATAAGTCTCGCTCTTCTGCGGCTCCCTCTGGATCGCCGCGAAGAAGTCGGGGAAGGCCACCATGTAGTCGGCAATGAGTTTCACAGCCTGATTAGAGAATTCCCACCCCGTCTCTGACTTGCGTGAGAATCCCAACACCTTGAGTTTTCGGCCTTCAAACTTCAGGTTGAGACCCAGATTGAGTTTCAATCCTGCGGAACTAATAACTTGGTAAGATGATGTTATCTTGCTAAGTATGAGGGGATGAATGCCTAGTTTTTTGGCAATTGCGTATGAAGGCGTGTATGGGTTGTTGCGCTCCGCTTGGAAGATCATCTGCTTGGTGATCTCTGGCTCTTTGTTCTTAGGAACGGACACGACAATATTTGCTTTTCCATTCACATGTCCCGTCACTTCCAATGGGCGGCCATAAGCGAATTCGCCCAGGAAGAAAGCTCTTGTACCTTGCGGAAACTCTTCTTCGATGGGGAGGGCTGGCCTTTCGATGAAGCGTTCGTCCTCGTTGACTACCTCCTCCACGATGGTCTGCGACGCATATACCTTGCGCAGGCTAGGGTTTTCGGCATATTCCTTGATCAAAGCACCCTCTTCTGTTCGGATGAGACCTTTGAGCATGTGGACGTGGACTAGGCATTCAACCTGACCAACTGTGATGCCTAGACGCTTGGCATGCCAGTTCTCCAAGAACTCTGCCTCCTTTGCATAATCAGCAGCATCTCTATTACTGTGATCCTTTGTGATGATATCTTGTTCATTCTCAGCCAACTCATAGGTGAAGAGTTCATCTTGAACCTTGATAACCTTGGCTTCCTGAAGGAATGGATAGCCGACAAAGCAGCGCTTTCCCAGTTTCTCTTTCCAAGTTCCGACTTTTGTGCGGTTCTCGGTATCGGTAAGAGTGACAATGATGCTTGGATTCCTGCTATCCTGCTGGAAAACATTGACTCCAGCTCCCTCCACCAGCTGTGCTGAGTATGGTAGCGTATGCATTGTCGGGAACCCGGCAAGGGCCTTGATGTTTACCAAAGCTCCGTTGGTCAGGCCTGAGACGTACTCAAGCCCCTCAACATTGGGTAGGTCGAATATGTTCTCAATGCAACGGCAATATTGGATCTCCGGGAAGATTCCTGGGAGGGGAGAAGGATAGACGAAATTCACTTCTGGGGAGTAGGTGAACTTGATGGCAACTCCAAAGCCGTTTCGTGCCTTTTCATCGTCGCTTAAAAGCTCATTCTTAGGCCCCATGGCAGTGAGGAGACGTGTCTCTTCGATGAAAGGAATCTTGACCACTGCTTCCCATTCCATTTTCTTGCCGTTCATGTCCAGTTCAAAATCTCTCGGATAGAAGTCGATGATGGGGGAATTAGGGTTAGTCATCAGATCGTGATAGACCGTCGGCACGATTTTCTTGCTTCGATCTGGCAACACACCCATGAGCTGCTCGTATGGCTTGAAAGGTTGGCCTTTCTTGAAGTTCAGGTCGGCACCAAGACCCTTGGTAACATCTTTAAGAAAACACTTGTCAGCAGAGAGTTTCATAGTACGATAAGATCAACGCGACAACGCTTACCCGACGTAAGTGGTGCATAGTGATATGCGTAAAACCACGGCCACGACGCAATTCCCTTGTAGTAGTAATACAGCACCCACTGTAGACCCTGTACATAGTTCTCGCATAGCTGCTTTTGCTCTTCTTCATACTTGTCTTGAGGCCACTCCTCGAACTTTTGTAAATAATACTTGGTCTTCCAGCCCTGATACTTCTGCTGGTACAGTTCATCATATTGCTTTTGGGCATCTTCTGGCGTGACATCGACAACAGTTGCCTTATCGTAGGACTTCATGACACGGTAGGCAGCGAGGTTGCCCTCCTCGTCCTCCTCGTCGTCATCATCGCTCTCCTTCTTAGGGGGGAATGCGATTTTAAGGCGACGGTTACCCTCCTCATCTTCTTCAGTAGACCATTGTAAATGCATGGAGTCGGCAAGATCTTGGACGAATTTTCGGTCCTCTGCTTTGAGATCCGATCCCAAATCCAGTGGCTGTTGGGATCTGTTTGAGATGAAAGGGCGAATCTTTTGCTTCCACAAATCCCTTTGGAACGACGTAATGATTAATTGGTTGTTCTTTTGAGACCTGGGTTTGGCCCCATTTCTCTCTTCGAGCTTCTTCTCCATTTGCTTGGCTGCAAACCATTTCTGATCAGAAACTTCGTATTCAAAGTGGTCCAACTCAGTCTTGCTGAGTTCGTCGAGCAGGCGTTGCAAACGAGGCATGTTGATAACACCATTCTCGTTGATATAGCCTTCACACTGTGGCAGCACAGATTTATATATTCTGAACATTTTTGCCAGAGCGCCCTCGTTAATATGCAGGCCTGGAAGATTGGGCAAGAAGTCGTTTCCAACAAAGAATGCCATCAAGATGAAATCATCAATGACTCTTTCGAGATCAAATGGAAAACCCAAAACATCTTTATTCTGAAGCTCCTGGAATTCCATTTCCAGGTATTCCCTCACAATACAGAGGTGGAGCAAATAGAAGTTTTGATGTTCCAGTTCCTTTGACTTCGTCTTGGATGCCCGTCCAAATGTAACTTCTTCACGCAGCAGGCAGAAGTGAGGATCGTGACTGAGAAGTCCCAGCATGATCAGATCGGCATCGAGACCGTAAAGACAGTGCCGAACGTTTGGATCGTAGTTTGGCTGTGCCTTTGCATTTCGGATGTACTCCATAATCTTGTGCTCTCCTTCACCTGGAACTTCATGCCCGGATAGGACAATGTCGCATCCTTGCCAGTCGGTGTCTTCTGAGACCTTTTTGTTTACAAAGTATCGGAGTTGTTGGGAGAGCTTGGCCATGAATTCAGTACCTGTAAAGGAAAATATATGGTTAGTTCTGTAGCTAAGAGGCTGTGAAGGGATATGACGAACCTGGTGTAATGCAGTTACTGTCGAAAGGCTCCTCTTTTGGGAGCTCTATTCCATCTTGGATCGCTTTTTCGCGAGCCTTTTCAGCATCCAAGGCTGTTCGGAAACGCCTAGCACGTTGCTGGTTCATCTTCGCACGAGGGGCTACTCCATCAATTGCCATGAAGAAAAGCTTCTTAGGCTTTATCTTGCCGAACAAATGCTCAATGTAGTTGAATATGCGAATAAACATCTCCTCTTCGCTGAGTCGGAAAGTAGCATCTTCGCCCGCATCTTTGTGTGTACAGTTGTGGATAATTCCATTCATGTCAAGCTAGGAGAAGGTGGATTAGGACTCTGCGTTGTGACGGCATCGAGAGCAACTTACATAGAGGCAGTCGAATTCTGGAATTCGATTCTCGGCAATGACTTGCGAGATAGCTGGATAGCGCTCTGAGAGCCATCTGAAGAACTTGGGAACACTATAGGCCACATGTATCAGCATTAGTAGCAAGAGAATTCCGCAGCCGAGAAACGAACCCCATGATGCCAGCAGCCGGGCAGCTTTGCGCCAATAGAATGCAGAAGAATTATACGTCGAACAAGTAGGAGAAAGCAGCCGTAGATACCCGATGGCGCCGAAAAATCAACCCCAGATATCGCAAAGCTGGCAGATTCAACCGCTGTGTCTCAGGGACAGGAACAGAGAACAACGCCCGCAAGACACCAAGGAAAAGAAGGCTCCGGAACTCCTGCAGATGCGCCTGTAGCTGATCCGATTAGGATGCTTCGAGGCAGCTGGAGCTGGAATCGACGAGATTGTTGGGAGGTGATGAAAGGTGGGAATTGAAGGCAAAAGCTGCTGCGACAATGGCTCGCATGGAATGACTCTAGCGGCCAGCGGGAGTTGAGTACAAGGTACCAAGGTACTGAGGGGAGGGGGGTGGCCGGCAAGGCTGCGGCCTTTGAGCCTGAGACTTGCTAACGGCACGCCCCAGAGCAACCGCTTGTCACTTAACGCGCGACGCGCCCCAGTTGGTACTAATTCTGGGTGCTTTTCAAGCTTCTCTTCTCTGAACGCAGCCTTTTCTTTTCTTCTCCCTCTCTATCGCTGCGTCCACGCCCGGAAGCTTCTCTTGTTGGATGCGAAGCGCGGGCTCTTCTTTTCTTCTAATAATCACAGTCTAATAATATTGTTTTCTTTGAGATTTCGCCTTTCTTCTGCACTCAACGCCCCTCATCCATTATGGCTCCTCAAGGCTCTGAGCTCGACCCGGATGGTCAGTAGCCATTGAAGCTGTATCGTGCGATAACCGGTGCTAACATGTGCTTATAGTCGACATGGTACACGATGAGGAAGATGACCAGGAGGAAAGACTCATCAACGAGGGTAAGCGGCTATCTCGACCCAGACCGAGCTTTACATTGTGCAGCCTTCTGATCTCAACTTGGTATAGAGTACAAGACGTGGAAGAAGAACAGCCCGTTTCTATACGACATGATTCTGGGGTTAGTTGATTCTCCAATCGCAATGATTGACGATTGGATGGTTGCTCTAACCTTTCTGCTCCAGGACTGCCCTGACCTGGCCCACGCTCACCGTTCAGTGGTTCCCTGACGTCAAGGAACCCGAGGGCAAAAACTATCGCATGCACCGTCTTTTGCTCGGAACACACACTTCTGACGACAGTGCCAACTTCCTTCAAATCGCCGATGTCCAGATACCCAAAGCCGTGGCGCCGAACCCCAACGACTACGACGAGGAGCGAGGCGAGATTGGAGGCTATGGAAAGGCAGGCGATGTTGCCGCCCTCAAGTGCGACATCGTACAGAGGATTGAGCACCCTGGGGAGGTCAACAAGGCCCGTTACCAGCCTCAAAACCCGGACATTATTGCTACTCTTTGCGTCGACGGCAAAATCCTCATCTTTGACCGAACGAAGCATCCTCTGCAGCCAACGACTCTGGGCAAGGTGAATGCACAGATTGAGCTCATCGGTCACAAAGCGGAAGGTTTCGGTCTCAACTGGAACCCCCACGAGGAGGGCTGCCTGGTATCTGGTAGCGAGGATAAGACCATGTGCCTGTGGTATGTATAACTGTCGATGGCCGCTGGCGACGACGCCGCTAACCGTGCTCTTCTTTTTTTCCATGTAGGGATCTGAAGACTCTCGAAGCAGACTCTAGGATACTGAGGCCTGCTCGCAGGTACACTCACCACACTCAGATTGTCAATGATGTTCAGTATCATCCCATCTCAAAGAATTTCATCGGCTCCGTATCAGACGACCAGACTTTGCAAATCGTAGACTTGCGACACAGTGAGACGAACAAAGCTGCTGTTGTTGCGAAGCGAGGCCATTTAGACGCCATCAATGCGCTAGCTTTCAACCCCAAGTCTGAAGTCCTCGTTGCCACAGCTTCCGCTGATAAGACGATCGGAATCTGGGATCTCCGAAATGTGAAGGAGAAGGTGCACACCCTCGAGGGTCACAATGATGCGGTGACCTCCCTTGCCTGGCATCCTACCGAAGCCGGTATCCTAGGAAGTGGCAGCTATGATCGAAGAATCATTTTCTGGGATCTATCCCGCGTCGGCGAGGAACAATTGCCTGATGACCAGGATGATGGCCCACCTGAGCTGTAAGTTATCTACATGCCCAGAAAACCACCTTACAACTTGTTTCGCACCAAGCTAACTAATTGCTTTACTAATAGACTATTTATGCATGGCGGCCATACGAACCATCTCGCTGACTTTAGCTGGAATCCCAATGAACCTTGGTTGGTTGCCAGCGCCGCGGAAGACAATCTGCTACAGATCTGGAAAGTTGCAGAATCCATTGTTGGAAAAGACGACGGTGACCTGCCGGTTGATGAGCTTGACCGATAGATGAGGTGGAAGTTCTGGGAGAAGAGTCGATCTTCATAGGATGAAGGTGAAGAGAAGCTCTGGCATGAGATGGCACAACTTCGTGCACAATGGGCCAGGGAGATGGAATCCCTCCGTACCAAGCCTGAGATTGTGACTGCGAATCCTGGGGATGAGACTTTGAGTTTCATGGAAGAGGATACGAGAGATGAGACAACGGTGACTTTGCAAGGTCAGGATGAGTCTTACCGCAGGCGTTCTTCGGATCTGATCATAGTAGATTCAGAGGCAGACGAGATGAGTGATTATCTCTGAATCCAAATGAGTCACGGTTTGATAGCAAACATGTTTTCTTAGCTAGGGGTTAAAGCTATGCAATTGTACAGGAAAATGGAGATACATTGGCTGAGATGGCCGAAAAATGTTTATAGTGACAGCCGCCTGACAGTTGGCAGATGCGACGGACAGATGCCTTAATATTTTGTTCTCCCATCTTTTCCCATTGGTCGACGGGTCTTTATTTTTCACCTCTGTCTCACATTGTTCTCAGAAAATTTCAACTTCAGTTTTATTTGCTCTTCCTGGGTTTTGGGAACATCCCCTTCTAATCAAACAAGGGACGCCTCAAACCAAAGAACATTCACTCAGTCGCCTCCCTTCCTCATTCTCTCTTTTTTCTTCTCCAAACTACATCTCTTGATATTCATTCTCTTTGTGAACTTCTATTTAGTAGGACATTACTCCCCCACGCATATTTTCCCCAGTTGAAACGATGAATGGCAACAACGAAGAGGCTGGGCCGAGCAACGACCCGCAAGCCAACGAAGAAGACTTCCTTCAGCTCCTCGAGGACATTAGGCGCCGAGCATCAGAAGAAGAAGACGCCTCGAAGAATGACCCATTGACGCAGAGTGTCCATGATTACACGCTGGAAAATATGGGGGTTGATGTGACCGGAATGGAGTGGCTATTCGAACATAACGACAATGACATGGAGGGCCTGGAACTGAGCGACGATCACATTGAGCTGCTCAGGGGCATCAACCGCGTTACCATCGAGGAGGTTGAAGTCGACGGCATGATCAAAAAGAAATTCAAGTTTGACGACCTCGATGTTGAGGATCATTTTGGCAGCGTCGATCCGTACGAGAGACCAAAGAAAGCAAAGGCTGGCATCGCATATGCGGGCAGAGATCTCATATCGGTGATATGCCAGCATGTAGAACTCGCCGTGGAACTGGGCAAACATCTCAACGGAAAAGACGTGCTGAATCTGTGTCTCGCAAATCGCCGCTTTTACGAAGCTATCAACGGCTATCTGCTCTCCAGCGTCCGCGCCTGGATCGAATACAAAGCCCCTGAAGCAGGCCGCGTCTTCCACTACCAGTTATACGCAAGGCATCTAGTTGACGATCCTCAGAAGAGAACGTGGATGGCCTTGAATCAAGGCATGACAACTTCCCCAAAGAAGGACAGCAAGGTCCGTAAGGTGCCTGGACTGAAGTATCTACAGCTCGTCCTGGGCCGAGATAAGTACTGCAGGGAGATTCTCGCCATCATGGCTAGGTGTGGCCACAGGATGCCATCGACGATGCATCACTCGCTGCTGCGTCTTTGGCTTATCATGGACGTTGCCACTACTCAGCAGAGACAGGCGATGCTACAGATGACACACATCTTCAAAGACACCGATCTCTACAATATGCAAATGTTCTTCATCAAGCTCGGCATGCACTTCAACGACCCTGTCTACGGTCCCTGCACGTTTGATCTAGTTCAACTCATGATGGGTCAGAAAGGCCTGTTCAAGCTCTGGCAGCTGCTCACCCGCAAGAAGTTCAACAAGCTGGCCGACATCTTGGATCTCAAGTTGCGCTACGACTTCAACTTTGTCAGCGAGGGCACTTACTGGATGGAACATGGACTGAGCCAGATCCAGGGTATCCCTCTGCACGAAGTCGGTCAGCAGCACAAGGAAGGCTGGGGAGCAGGTCGAATGCATCTCCTTCGCCCAGACGAAGCCATTCCTGTAGAGGCTGTGCGCAGAGGCCTTCAGTTGGACGACCATCTGAGCCACATGGTGATCTGGGGCTACTTTGACTGGAAGACGGGCGAGAACATTGTCCCCTCCCTGGAGGAAATGTACATTGAAGATGAAGACGAAGTGCTCGCCAACGTCGATACGCTTGAGCACTGGAAGCCAAAGCATGTCCTCAAGAAGCGCTGGGAAGAACTCACGCCCCAGCAACAAGATGAAATCCTGTCTGACGAAGAAGACGAACGGCTACGCGCTCAAGCGTGGTGCGGCACCTTAGATGAAGACGACGATGCCGGCAGTCTGGACGACTCAGATTCAGACTCTGACGATTCACTCGATCTCGACGAGGAGATCAACCGCGGCTACATCGTGCCCCCGCAGCCCAAAGACCATGAATCTACTGTTCCAGGTGTCCATGACGCACAGGGCTGGGTCAATTTTGTCAATCAGGCGTTACTGGGTGGCATGGTGCCTGACCTCGGAGGAGACGAGAGGTTGAGAGCCGAGGCGTGGAACTCGCATCCTGAGCCTCAGCCTGAGCCTGAGATTGACAGTGAGCAGCTGCTGGACGCATTTTTGGCGGAGCTGCGAAGTAGACATCGACAGCAACAATGGGCAGCGTCATCTGTGCCCCAGGAGGAAGACGGAGATGATGGTGAAGAAGAAGAGGAAGAAGCTGCCCAAGACGACGAAATGGAGGATGAAGACGACGATGAAGGAGATGTCGAGGATAATGACGGCATTGACGGCGACAATGACCTAACGAGAATCTACCAGGGCTTCCAGTTACAATTCCAACCACCCTCTGATACCCAACTCCCCTACTACTACCCTTTCGACGACGCACAGATGGATCTTGATCTGCAATCCTTTATGCCAACATCCTCTGCTACCGACTTACCGGAAGCCTCTGTCGGACTCTACAATGGGGAAGACGAGCTCATGCAGGACGAGAATGAGGGCCAGGACTACGGTGATGGATTTTGAATGACCTGGTGATTTCTCAATCACTCTCCTTTTCATTGTCACAAAGGGGGATAGAGCAAAGCTCTCCTGGATAGATAGATGCGATGGCGAAGTTAGCTACGAGGCCTCGGCAGCCGTTATTTGTAAACTTTGAAGATTCAAGTTATGCTAGCAGCACAAGTCAATAGAGTATATATACTCATATATATACTATCATTTAGTATATGCTCATCTATATACTATGATATAGTCAAACAGAGCGTACTGACATAAGTCTCATATACATCACTACCAGAACAGACAATCACACAATAATAAATCTCCAATCTCCATGAACCCCAAAGATATAGTTGCAAAGAAAAAAAAATCAACACACAATATATTAGGACACGCCTCCCCCCCATCCCATCAAATCTCACTCTACTTTTATTTCATGTCCACAATCCCTTTGGACGGTTTACAAAACATCAGAGCATTCTCACATTCAGCAAAATCAACCGTAGCCAACCACCCACCCGCCGCCCCCAATTTGAAAGTCTCCTCCCCCCTTTCCCATCCATCCCATCGCCTTTCCCTCCCCTAAAGTTTCCATTTCATTTGTCCCAAAAACAAAAGGTGTTATGTTTTCCCTTCAAAACTCGATTTCAACCCAACTCCCGCCAGAATTTCCCCCGCTCCTGTGAAATGCTGCTACCTTGACACCTTCTCTTCCCAACTGTTTAAAAAGAAACGAGCGAACGAAAAAAGTACAATGCGAGAAGAGAGAATGTCCTATGTAAGTTAAAAGAAAGGATTTCGGTAAAAGAGATCAAGTAAAAAAAGGGAAGAAAGAGAAATCAAAAGGAGAAAACGGAGACAAGAGAGATTTCAGACCAGTAAAAAGCAAGTTGACAAGAGAGAAAGAGATGAAACAAAATCAAAGACCCCCTTAGATCTGAGTGATAAATCCGACACCGAGCGAACTGGATAATTGAGTCAAACAAGGCCATGATATACCCTTACACTCCCTTTCGCTATGCACCAGCACCGGGACAAAGGATTCCAGCAAAAAAGATGCCACGTCCGACCGATAATCGAGTCCACACAACCTTATTTCCCTTGCCAAGAACCATGTTTGCCCCCCTAGCGCGAAAGAGAACCAATAATTTTTTTTCTTCCTCAGCAAAGCTTGATACCACAAGACTCGTTGACCCAGAATAGCCGTGGTGTATTTCACTTTTGTCTTCCAGCCCTCGAAACAAGATCACAGCCCCGCCTAAAACATATCCGACACTCCGTCCTTAGTCCTCCAAAAACAAACCAAATACACACCAACCCCTTTCCCTTGAAATAGCAAGCAAGCCAGGTCCAGAAGGTATTTGCCAAGGTCAAATGCTCTATGTTCATCATTCCAAAGTTCGTCGCATAGGAACGAAAAAGATATACCGATGGTACATGTAACCAGTTGAGTTAAATCATCATCTAAAAGACGGCGTGTGCCGCAGATGCTTTGGCTCCACCGTTTCGAACAACAACATCACCTCTAGGCGGGTGACTTGTTAGGGGTAGCACCGGCACCATTCTGGCGAGCGTCACCGCTGACAGAGAGGCCACCGATACCACTGCTCAGAAAGGCAAAGGGATCGTTTTCGTTGTTGCCAGGGTTACCGTTGTTGTAGAAGTTGTTGCCCGGCCCGCCAGAGACAGGACCGTTAGTCGCAGACTGGAAAGCCGCCTCGGCAGCCCTACTATCAAAGGGGCCAGCAGAATGCGAGCCGGGGGCGGAAGCGAAGCCCTGCGTGTTAAGAGAGCCCGGATAGCCGCCAGCACCGCCACCCAATCCCGAGGGAAGGAAATGGCTGGGGGGGCCGCCAAAGTGTTGACCGTAGCCGCCTCCCGGTCCAAAGGATCCTCCAGAAGAGAACGGGCCAGGACCTGGCGTACCAGCCATCGAACCCTGGCTCATGCCATACTGCGAGCCGTTATCCATCGGAGAGGGGTAGCCAGAATCCGCAACAACGGCAGCACCAGCGCGACTGGCGCCACAGCGAAGACAGCAGACGTTCTTGGCGAAGTTGTGGTATCCACAAACTTCGTTTCCACACTTCCAGTCACCGGCACGGAAGGGCACAACGCCGCCACCGCCCATCCGTCCACCGTGCATAGGACCGTGGTGGCCACCATGGTGAGGAGGGGTCATCATAGCAGGGGGGCCGTATGGGTATGGGTAGCCGCCAGGACCCATGTCTCCAGGGGCACCGCTTCCAACAGCAGGGAACGAGCAACGGAAGCAAGCTGTGCGGCGCTGGAAGTTGGAGAAGCCACAAGAGGGGCAAGTCCAGTCACCAGGTCGGGGACGGTTCTTACTCGGCGGGAAGGGTGTCAAAATATCTTGAGCTCGATCCAATACACGGCTAGAAGAAGGAGAAACCTCAATAGCCTTTTCGTTCAGCGCACGTCCGTTCATACACAAACTCTCAGCAGCCTAGACAAGGTTAGTTACGGCAGTCCCCAACTTGTGGATACATAGATATTTGTAAACAACATAAGGTGGGCGAGTGTGTGCAAGTTTCCTTGTGACTCTGAGCAAATAAAAAGAAAGGACTCACTTCTTCATGAGATGAGAAAACAGCAAAGCCTGTGCCAGTAGGCTTGTGCTGCTCGGGGGTTCGAAGAGTCCAAAAAGCAATGGGACGACCACCAAACTGGGTGAACCAGCTCTCCAGCTCGGATTGAGTAGTATCATGCGGCAGACCAGACATGTGCAAAACCTTGCTCCTCTCAGAAAGGAACGCCCGGACATCTGCCCTCGCATCCATAGGTCGAGTCAACACATCGGGGTGATCCTGGGCGGGCTGAGACTTGCGAATCAAGCCACGAAGAACGCGGGCCAAGGTAATGGCCTCTTCCATTGCGCGGCGAGGAGAGGCGGGAGCCAGAGCCTGCAGGTGGAAAGGCAAGTTATGCTTAATAGGTGCACTGGACTGCACTGGCTCGACCTCGAGAGCAGCGCAGATGTTTGACAGCATCGAGGGGCCGAACGGCAGAGACTCTGGGTGGTGCTGTTGCCAGCGTTGGTATTCAGTTCGCAGGTCGAAGGTGCGAGAGTGCTGCAGATAGGGAGGCAGCACAACAGCCTTGTCGCGAGCTTCTCGCGGGAGCTGAACTCGCAGATCCCAGGCATCGAGCGTGACGAAGACAAAGTCGAGGTTCTTGGACGTCAGATACTCGGTAGCAAACGTGTCGAATCGACTGATAGCATCCCTAAAAGTACCGGCATTTCGAACGTGCTCCCAGGTCAGAGTCGTTAGGCTCGCTGCGAGGAGAAAACATCACAAGTCAGCCCCAGTTTTCGACGATTCGCCGCAAGCTTAGAATTTTTGGACGCCAATTCTGTGCCCGCCCTCACGAGCGCAAGGCAATAGGGGGAGGTCGCGACAGAAAAGGTCAAAAAGGGATGCACGGCACTGAAAAACTTACTGCATAGCGGGGTGATGGGAGTATTGACAGGCTTGACAAGGACGCTTTCGTGGGTGATCTGTTGTGATGGCCGCCCGGGTTAGCGATGCTTCAGCTGGGAAGCCATGCAGTCTGTGCAGCATGGTGTGGCCAGGTAGTGGCGCAGGGGGGGGGCAAAGGTATTTCTAACCTCCTCCAGACTGTTAGCATCAAGGAGAATCCATCCAAGCTCAATGACTTCGGCGGAATCCTTGGTAACGTAGACACCGTGTTCATCGCAGGTAGTCGCAACATGGATCACGACGTAGCGGTCGATGTTGAGCTGAGGCTGCTGCGAAGACATGATGGCGACGGGTCTGCCGGCTCGAGCCAACAAACGTATGCAAGACGCAGAGCAGCGACTATCGACGGAGAGGCGATCGCCGGACCACTCGCAATGGGTCGTCGAGAGGGGGGATAGGAGTGCAGAAACGGCGAACGGCACCCCAGCCGGCTCGAATATTTCACGGGCGGGAAAAAAAGGGCGATGGGAGAGAAGCCGTGACGAGGCTTTCAGGAGGCGTTGTCAGAAAACACAAAAACTGCCGGGGAAAAGCGAGAAGCTCGGGTGGCGGCCGGGAGAAGAGAAGAACTGGTGAGCACACAATGAAGGGTCGACGGAGTGGGAAAAGATTGGCCGCGCCCTGCCAGAATGCGCAACAACACCCTCGAAACAGTCGAGCTTTGAAGTAGATGAAGAAAGACTGCAAAAGAGAGAATGGGGAGGATTAGAAGAGGCCGGTTGGGCGAGCGGGAAATTGGTGGTAGCAGTTTTCTCTTGTCGCAGCGGCTACTGTACAAGTTAGCTCAGGTACCTGGTTCCAGCGGGCGGTACAGTAACAAGGACCGTTGACGGGCCCTTTTCAGGGCCTCTGTGGACCTCTCAGTGGGCTCAGCGTCTTTGCAGGCTGCACAGGTGCGCTTCCAGCTGGCCAGCTCAGGCGCTCGACCCTGCTAGCCCTGCTGCTAAGCGTCCCCCAACTAACCTGGCGGGAAACAATGAACGTTACGGCGGTGCGACCTGGGCCGCTTATCGGGGGCTGGCTGGCTGGAGCGTCCCACCCAATGGGGGCAGGGGCACGGCCACGGCCATCCGGCAAGTCGGAGACGGCAATATTGGGAGAATTCATCAGCAGAGTGCATGTGTCTACTGTGCAGGTATCGTACAGGGACTTGCTAGATGGATCAATGGGTAGAGCCTCAAGCATCGCTGCGTGCCGTCAATGCCTGTCACCGTAGTCCCGTAGTCCCTTGGTACATGTACTTGGAAAGCAATGACAGCCCGGTACTACAAGGTACTAGAGATACTAGGAGATATTTGACCTCGGGTCTGATCCCTTTCAAATGATGCTGTCCTTCTGTCATATGGATGGATGGAAGTTAATTGAAACCTTACTCAGGCACTCGAATTCGTATTGACGCACCAGGTCCGAAGCCATTGGCCGTCCCAGGGCAATGTCCATCAAAAACCTTGAATCATGCCCGCCGCGCCGCTGGTCTCGGCAGGTCTATGTACTGCGACCTGTACACCGTAACTTCAATGCCTCCATGCTCAGGTACAGGCACGGCACTACATGTATGTCGTAGCCTTGCCTAAGTTCCCCAGATCTATATTAGGTTATGCGCAGTACAGCTTGTTTGGCTCGATAGGCGAATCTCAAGCAAGGAGAAGCTGTTCCACCTTGGAGGACACACCAGATAGCCAGCTACCAATTGCACGGCCTCTGGCTCGCCCGTGTATATCTATCTGGGCACAGCACAGCGAGGACTGGAGTTGTCAAGTCTCATTCGAATACGAAGTACTGAAAATGCATTGATATCCGTTAATTCCTGCAGTTGGGTCCCATCCAATGCCGTTCCATGCAGTATCCAATACAAATATGGGCGAGTATCATAGTCTCATCAATGATCAGCATGACCAGGTGACGGCCACCATCTCCGCAGGAAACAACAACAGCAGTAGTAGCAGCATCATCTTGATCCTCGCTCCGTCTGGAAATAGGAGGACCTCTCACCGCCGCAAGCATGTTGGCATATTGTAATCCTGCTAGTACGGTTTCTTACACTACTTGGACTGGGCCCAGGATGGCAAGCTGCGAGTAGAAGCCCGCCAGCTTTCCAAATCAATCAGTCGGCAGCCGTTGGCGTATTATGCATAATAAACGACTGCTAGCTGGCATGACAAAAGACGAGTTCCACATGCACTCGCAGGCCAGCTGCGTCGAACCAAGACACCGGCGCTGTGTGGCGAGACAGAATTGGTCTCTATCGCGCGGATCTCTGGCGGCTCTCCATTGTTTCGTGGCCAAGGACTCTTGTGCGTGCTACTACTAATATGTAGTATCCATCGCCATCCCACGTATCACGTTGAGATTTGCTGCAGAGCCCTGCACTTGGTCACTTGTGCGCGGAGGTCAATACAGTGTGCGATACCCTAGCGGCATCATGCTGAATCAGGTTTTGACAGGAGCTTCTGTTGGGAGAAAAGTGACCAGTCTCATGCAATCAAGCCTCTCTTGAGAAAAGAGCCACTCTTGTCTCCTCCATATTCGGTATACAGGCATGGTCCACGAAAGCTCGTAGTTGCGCAGCCCTTGTTTTATATCAAACACGGCTTTGCTGGTAATAAGTACTATCAGCCGCTCGTTTGAGTCCGACTTACGTACAACAACACTTGACTGGGGCATGGCGTCCTTTTTTCCTCTTTTCTCTGAAGCAGCGGCTAGTGTCCAGAATGATAGTGTCCGTCACAAACCCGAACCTTTTTAGTCCGCCACACTAACTGGTATCTACTCCCGCATGGGCGTCGGTATGTCGGGAATACCCGCTCTGCGAGACGTCTGGAAGCAAGGTCGAGAGACGAGTGGCCTCTTCTCGTCATTGTTTCCACATAAAAAAAGGAGAGTCGCCTTACCGACTTCACAGAGGAGCCATCTGGGCAGGCCTCAAGAGTGGGAAATGATCCGATTTGAGTCACGGGTAAAAGGTTAAGCTTCCCGGTACCTCGGACAGCGCTCAGCGTCGGCAAAGACCGTTGTAATGTCGTGATGACGGGTCAGAAAAAAAGAAAAGAAAATAAGAAAAAGCACTGGTTCGTTTGGACAAAGTGCTCTGATTTTAGCGTACTTTCAATGCAGACTCTCAGACGCGTCTGAAGTTGTCTTGGGTGGGCAAGGCAGCGGGGTTTCCTCCCTTGGCATGTCCTCTCGGAGCTCAGGCCAACCACGAGGCCTGCACAGTGGCGGGCTGCCGACTGACCCAGATGAGTTTCTAGAACGATGTCAGAACCGCAGTGTCTTGTAGTTGGTAGGACTCGTATACGATGGGTATTGCCAACTGACCCAATCCCGCAGTACCAACTGCTGTGTGTGTCTCATCCTCATAGTAACAGTCGTCGTTGTCTCTGGGATTTGCAAAGGATGCACTAGTGAGCTCGACTAGATGCCAGTGTTTTTAATCGTCGTTGCTTGGCTGTCATGCTCTTAGCTTCGACGCATGCCGCAGGGGTTGCCGGAGACTGGCTGCTCTTACTCCGATTCTCAGCTGAGACAAGTCCAGCAGTGTTTCACCTCTGCTCCCCGCACATCATTGTTCTGGCACCAGCCAAGGGGCTGGTCGGGAATCTCGTTTGTTTGTAAGGGCAATATCCATAATCCGGGAGTTACGGCTCGATTCCGTCGGAGCTATAAGTCGCCGGAAGGTCATACATTTGGAGACCGGTGCAATCCTTACTCGCTATGTAAGATGCGTTTGCCTGGACTGCGAAGAGAATCAAGTCAGCACGTCTCAGCTTGAAAGATGCAACATGGTCCGGCTATCGGTCGGCTACCTTGCAATGCTGCGGGACAAGTACCCATTTGGACGAGGGATTGTAAGCCGTGCAGGCCATCTTCCCATCGCCACCAATATGATATGATGGGCTGCTGATACTGTAGCAATCTTTTACACCGTGATCTCTTTCTCATGGAGAGACGGACGCTTTGGAGGGTTTGGAAGCATTGGAAAATGTTTCGCAGCCTTTGGACGAAATTTGACGTCTTGTCTTGTCTCTATATGCACCCTTGATCCATCAGTTTGGAGCTGGGGACAAGAAGTAATAACAGGGCAGCTGTGAATATCTGGTTCAAGAAAAGTGCATGGAGAACTTTTTAAGGTTTCCTCAAATTATTCTTGACAGCTCCATTTGTTCTACCATCGATCAATTGAGTTTGGACCTACGAGGAAGCCACGCTCCTTCCTGATCGCGAGCGGAAAAGTCGCCCACGTGCGCCTACGTCATCCACTCGTCCAGATCTGCGTCATTGTTGGCACATCGCGGGTGGCCACTGCCTAGCCACTGCCTAGAGAGGCGGTTGATGGTGGTTGATTGCGTGAACTCAATAACGGCATGATCAGTTGCACGCAAGCTTGTTACGCAATAGAGGCTAAAACTTTAACCTGCTGTCGCATTCCAATCTGCAATTAAAAGAGCCAGTCTCTCATCTTTTGGAAGGATTGCCGTCGCAACAGTTGATCTTGTAAAGACTCGCCTCCAGGCCTCAGAAAGACGAATTCAAGTCTACGCGAACTGTCTTTTTGCAATCGAAAGCTACCCGTGCAGTGCAGCCACTACACGTCAATAAGCCAATCAACCTCTTAACGAACCTTCATAGAACTTGCGACGACTTTCTACCGCCATCATGGGTGCTTGTGCCGCGGTACTAATTGTCATCGTCACCATCTTCTGTAAGTCCAGACAAGAGGACCGTCTCAAATGACAGTTGGCGAATACTTGCTAATCATGCTTTGTAGTCCCTCCGCTCGGCGCATGGGCTGTGGCAGGATGTGGAATGGACCTACTCATCAACGTATGCCTGACGATACTTGGATATTTCCCAGGTCATATACATGCGTTTTATCTCGAATACGTGTATTACGACCGTCGACAACAAGCCCGCGAGGGCCATTATCCGCCGCGTCGTGCTCCTGGCATCTACTCTGACAAGGTGCAAACGGGCGGACAAGGCCGTCGACAAGGTTATGGAACGATGGCACCGCCGCCTGCTGGGCAGCCTGCTGGTGCCGGTGCGCCTGTCGCTGGCCCTCCCTATGATAGCCAAGGTTATAACAACAACCAAGGCTATGTAAATCAAGGCTATGTCAACCAAGGCTATAGCAACCAAGGTCAAAACCAGGGATATGCCTAAGTGCCGTTGTTTCAGCATAGGGCATTGAGTAGCCGTGCACCTACAAAGAGGAGGAAGGATGATACAGGAAGCAGCATATTGAGAGTCATCGCTTCGATCAACATTGATTCTGCCACCATGGATCGGAATTGGTTGAATTGAATTGAGTTGAAGGGAGAACAGTCGATTCGAAAGAAGTCGCGACGCAGGCGTAGTGCCTAGGAGACATTCTAGCCAATTAGGTTCAGAAAGTCTTGGCCGAAAGTCATGCCCTGCGTGAGTGAAGTGTATCTAAACGGGAGCAGAAATAGCATTACCTGCTATGTAGTAGTAATAGTAATGGGCATGGAAATATCATTTAGATCTCGCTGCATGTATATGAGCTTGGTGAAGAATTGGGGGATGACATCACCACGGCCAAGCATCTCCGCCTTTGCGCTTCTGTCTGGAGATTTTGGCCACGGAATATCTCGTCCGTAGATTCAGCACAGACGGCCAGCAAGGCATTTTCAACGCCAATCGGATGCCAGCGATAAACCGCAAGATGCATTGGCCTGAAACACTTTGCGAATCATGCATTTATTGCCCAGCATAAGCTGTCGAGTCAATGTGCGTCTACGGAGCAGAGCTTGAGATTTTTGACGAATTGGAGCTGAGCTTCCCCGCTCCCGCAAAACTTGCCCCAATCCTCCGAACTGTGACAGCTGAAAAGTGAGACAAAAAAAAAAAAAAAGGAAGCACGGAGCAATGGGCTGGGGTCTGTTTACAGTACAAAGCACGGACAACTGATGCTGGTGTCGATGATACGGCTGAATACAGATAGACGACTGCGGGGAGAAAGGGCCAAAGCTCTTGGATATATGCAGAGTCTTGGGGATTCAATTGCCTGACAGTACCAATTGGCAAGCATCCATAATATCCTACATATCAATTTCTTCATCTCACCCACAAAAACTTCTAGGCAGTGCCCACATCGAACATCGACATCAAACACCAAACCATCAAACTGTGCATGTACCCTGTAAGCAATTGGTGATGAGCATCATCTCCCAGCGCCGTGATTGGCCTCGGCCATGCAAAACAGCACCTCAAGCAGCTCTTTGGAGCGCATCGCTTTTGCCGCTGCTGTGCGCCTTTCCGCTTCAGTCGGCGAACACGTCGAGATGCCTCTTCTCCAGCCAATCGCCGACGCCCACGGCAGCAAACAGCTGCGGCAGGGATGGGCGAGCGAGGGCAAATTCAGCCAAAACAAGCTGTAGGCAGAGGCGAGACGCTTCCCCCAGCGGCCGGCGCCGGAAGGCAGAAGCGCCTTTGAGCAGCGGCCACGACGGTCGTGCAGCTTTTCGCTTCGCATATGCCATTGCATGCTTATGCAGCTTGTGCAGTTTCGCAAATGCAGTGCGTGTTGCGTTCTTTTTTGCCTTTTGCTCCGCCCACGCCTGTTGGTGATTTTGGTTTGGCGTTGCGTGTTCGTGAATTGATCGCCTGGCCCAATTGCGCGTCTCTGTCCTGCCCCTCACTGCAACTTGCGCGCTGTTATTCTACTACGACTACACCATCCATCGACAGCTAAAGACATTGAGAGAGCGTTCTGTCATCTTCTCCCCGTCTTGCGCGTTTCTCTCTCTCCGTCGTTTCGTCCTGCTGCTGCTTCGCCACTATTACCACCACCAAACCACCAACCACACCACCCCCATCGCTTGCTTGCCACTGCTATTTCAAGCACCCTCTTGCATCTGCATCTGCATCTCCTCTGCCTTACGCTGGCCCTTAGTCGTTGTGTGAGACTCCGCCAACGCTACATACATACACTACAGTCACTGTCGTGCCACTCTTGTCACTAGCGAGGGACACCCTACGGCCCTACCACGTATCCGTCCAGTATCCTCCTCTTCCCCCATCCCATCCCATCCTGTCGAAGCCAGCCAAACCAAAGCCAGACCAGACCGGATCAAACCAGACCAAACCAAGCCGGGCCTGGCCAGGGACCTTGTCCGAACGACACGAATTGATGCCTTGGAGTGCTCGGAGCTGCACAGCTTGCATGTTGCCGCGCCCGATGTCTTGCTGAGACCCTGGACCGATCGTCGCCGAAGCCCAACACCCCAATACTCTCTCCCAACCTGCCTGGCCTTACATATATCGTATTTAACCACCGATACGCATCTTCTCAGCCCATCATGTCTTTACCCACCTTTGGCCTTGAACCGCCGTCAGACCAACCTGAACCTCAGCCTGATTCTCATTCTCAGTCTCAGTCTCAGTTTCAACACCAGTCTGAGCCTCAATCCCAGCTACAGCCTCAGCTTCAGCCCTCATCTCTGCTGTCGCCTCGGTCATCATCCTCCGCCACCGAACCTCGTAGTGGTGCCGGCAATTCCCTCCCCGTCTCCCTCAGGCGTTCCATCCAGCCCAATCCATCTCCGACAAGCCTTGTGCCGTCCACTGCTGAAGGCAAGCCGATCCCCGTCGATGATTCAACCGTAGAGTACCGCACCACCGCCCTCCGAGAGCTCAATCACAACTTCCCGAGCCATCGCTACGCAAAGTCGACCGGCGCCCAAAGCAGCACATACTCGGAACCCGTCATTGTCCGGAGCTATTACCCTCCGCTGCCGTCCAGCAGGCCGTCCAGCTCCTCTCGTGGTCCCATCGCCCACGGGTCGTCCGTCTCCGGTCCTGGTGCCGGCTCCGGGTCCCAGGTCAGCCGGTTTGCCGAAGCAGTCGCCGGCGTCCCTTCCAGGTTTGTGTCCGGAGAGCCCGGCATGTTGAGCACCATGGTGCTATCCTTTGGAAAGAAACCCGTAAATGGCCGTGCCGAGGACGAGGCCCGTCTGCCCCCGGTGGAAGCCTTTAGCTTTAAAAGCTTCATGGCTAATATCGAAGCGCAGGGTGGCGGCGTTGCTAGTGATATCAACGCTGATCTAGACCGGATTGCCGAGATTTGTGCCAGATCCAGGTACTCGCTGAGCAATCAGTACGAAGTCCATTATACCCCCCATGGATCTGGAGCCTCCTTCTTCACTTCCTCGGCCCAGTTGAATGACTCCCAAGGCCCGACCCTCCAGGCAGTCTCCGCCGACGACGAACACAGTGTAGGAGCATCAACCCGTAGGAGGAGACGCATGGCTCGCCGGAATAGCAGAGCTGTAGGGACCTTGGAAACAATCATATCGTCCAGCCGATCTTCAGATGAAGAACAGCCCGGCAGGAAAAAGACTGCGTCCGAGATTGCAGAAGAAATTCGCGGTCGGGCGGCGCTGAAGGGGTCAGGACACTCCTCCCACAGCAGTTCTTCCAGCGAAACCCTTGATGAGCGAAGTGACACGCACCACGAGGATGCTGCCCCAAAGAAATCCTCATCGTCCCTTGCTCTCATTGATGCCTCTACCAGACTCAACGGCACGGCTATAGATTCTCCACGCTCATCGGCCACCGGCCTTGTCAGTGAGCCAGCGCGGCCCCAAGAATCAACGAGTCAGCTCGAGATACGCACGGTCCCAGAGGAGCTTCTTGAGGGACCCCCTGTCGTTCTAGTCAAGGAGACACCTGCTCTTCCCAAGCAATACGGCCTCGCTGTTGCAAAGGGAGCCATTACGCACACCAAGACGGACATTGCAGGCAGTGGCATCCTGTCCATGATCAATGGCTGGATGCCCTGGAAGCCATCTTCCAATCCGTCCGCCCATCATAACAAGGGCCTTGCTGAGGGGAGTCTCCGAGACCTCTTAAAGGTTACCGACTACAAGGGAAAGGGGATTCTTCAATAGTCCCTTGCTTGATCGGTACTGCAAAGAGGCATTAGAGAGACCGATGGTCGAAAAGGTGTATATGGAAAATGGTCTGTTCAGAAATGATCGCATATGATACCAAACAAGACTGAGAAAGAGGAGGAGAACACAGAACGATCCTCTTACTTGGTTTCTCTTTTTTTCTATTTTGGCTGGCTGTTTGGATTTTACTTGATGGGATACCCGCATATGAGAAAAGAGCTTATGATACCACACTTTATGACGAATTTATTGATGATATTATGACGATGGGATGACATTCTCAGAAGACTTGGGTTTCTTTGTATTTGTTGTTTCTTTTGGCTTGCCTACTAGGTATACATCGCACGAGGCAATGCGTGAATTTCATGCATTTGATGAAATCTAGAGATTCGATGCATATATAGTCGGAATGACATTGATTCCAGTATCACAGTGCACAAGACAGCTTAATTCGTCGTAACAGCTTTCGTATATTAACTTCCCGCCAGAAGCCTAGGCTTCTTCTCTTCTACATCCCTCCCAAAGCCATAAACAACGACGCAGAGCCAGTCTCTCTCTGCCATGCAATGCCACCTCTCCCTTTAGGAAAGCTTTCCACGTCCACGAAACGCCAGATATACCCTTTTGAACACCTTTCGAGTGAAAAGAAGAGAAAACGAAAATGAAAACGAAACCTTTCATGCCACATGTACGGCATTATAAACTACATTGACAGCGCCGTCCTATCTTCCGAACCTCAAAGAGCTAGGAGCAAGGGAAAGCCGGCTATATATCAAACAAGTAAAAATTTCCCACAATGCCACCTTGAAGAAAAGAGAGAAAGCCGCGCAATTCATTCTTTCGTAGCTGTCGTAGCCGTTGCTGTAGCAGTACCACCTCGGTTATCCGCCGGCTTCTGATCGACGTGTATCCTCTTGGCACTTCTCTCGCGATCATGAGACTCCGGGACGCGTTTCTTGTCCTTTTCGCGGGCAGTGTCCTTGGCTGCTTTCCGGGCCTCCCGATCTCGCCGCTCGTTTTCTTTTCGCAGCGCCTTAGACTCAAACTCGTGCCAATCACCACCAATATTTGCTAGTCTGTCATCATGGGTTAGTAAATCAGAATATCCATGACAAGATAGTCAATCTGAAGGGGCATTGAACTCACTCTATTGCCTGTCGGGGCAATGGCTCTTCGGTAGTGAAGTACGGGTGTTGCAAGATCGTGGAAGCCGTGGGCCTCTTCGCCGGGTCGTAGCAGAACATGGATTGTAGCAAGTCAAAGGCAGCAGGAGAGACTCTGTCTTTGTATTTCTCCGCAAAGACATTCTTTCGTTTAGCAGTTGGTCGGAGCAGCTCGAACCACGCCATGTCTGTGATTCCAGGCCAATCGTGGCGGGTTGGCGTCCCAAGAACATTGTATATCTTGTCGAGCTGGCTGAGCTCTGTTCCGTCTCCAGCAAAAATAGCTAGTCGAGTGAAAATCTCAACCATAACACAGGCGGCACTCCAAACATCGACGGCAGCGGTGTACTTGGTCTCTCCCAGCAGGAGCTCCGGTGAGCGGTACCAAATCGTAATGACCCGATTTGTGTAGTCCAGCTGGTGTCGTTTCGCATAAAACCGAGCCAGTCCGAAATCTGCCAGCTTCAATATTCCATCGCTGCTAACAAGAATATTCGCAGCTTTGATGTCTCGGTGAAGGACACCTCTCTCATGAAGGTAGTCTAGCCCTTCGAAAAGTTGCTTGGCCATGTGCTTCTTCTGAGCTGAATCTAGCGAAAAGGAAGGATGGTTGAGCAGACCCGTCAAGTCATGAGAGAGGTACTCGAAAACCATGAAACAGTCATTCTTCTCTACCATGACCTCCTGAAGATTGACAATGTTGGTGTGTCTCAGCGATTGTAGTAGTTTGATTTCTCGGACGGCTGTCACGGGGAAGCCATCTCTCTCGCCCTCCATACGAATTCGTTTCAGAGCAACGAGTCCCTTTGTGTATACATTGAGCCCCTTGAACACTTTTCCATATGTCCCTGAGCCGACAACAGATTCATTTCCAGGTTTTCTGAAAAACACCGAATCGGATTCAATCAAGTCGTCGGGGAGAGTCGGTCGCGGCTTTGGTCGTTTCATAAGTTTCATCACCTTCCGCGTTCTCGGTGCCAATTTTGGTCCCTCGGGAGGATTCCTAAACTCTCGCCGGGAACGTGCGGAGGACGGCTCAGTGGGTGCACTTGGCGGAGGTTCTCGGTCCCGATCTCGGTCACGGTCCCTGTCACGTTCACGCTCGCGCTCGCGCTCACGATTAGTGGGTTGGGCCTGCTGTACAGGCTCTCTCCTTGGGGGTGCGGCGTTGAACTTTTGGGAAATCTCAGGCTTCGGAGCCGCGGGGGTTGGTTTTGAGGAGGGCTTAAACGCAAAGCTGAACTTGCCAGCACCACTTCCTGACTTGGGTGCAGTTTGTGATGACGCTTCAGCACCATCCTTGGACGTAGTATGGCTGGTAGGGGCTGGTGGTGCATCGTCTGAGCGATCCAAAGAGGCATTTTCATGAGCATCATGGGTCTCAGTGTCTGCCACAGCACCCGCATCCGCATCTGCGGCGGTGGACCGCTGGTCAACTTCTTCATCTGACGGGAAACCATTGCTTCGAGGGGGAGGGGGAGGTGGCGGCGGCGGCGCCTGGAATGAAGGGTTCCTAGAGGTGCTCTTGAAGCCAGTGCCACGATAGCCACCTCGATTTGCGGCGGGCCCGCCACGAAAGCCACTCCCTCGATGACCCCCTCGGTAGTTACCCTGAGGACCAGTGGGTGCGGCATAAGGGGGGGAATGCTGCGAGTTCACATGGTAATGGTTCTGTGATCCATTTTGAGGAGGGCCACTGGAAGGATAACCGCTGCCACCGTGAGCATACTGCGGAGGATATTGTCTGTTTATTCCGATTAGCAGTGATGAAATGCAGATAGTTAGCCAGATACATACTGTTGGGGAGAGTATTGATGATTCCAGCCGGAACGACCCGCACCGTATGACGATGGAGATGGCGAGTTGTGAAAAGAACCCGAGTTCTGAGGAGACTGAGAATATCCTCGAGGGTCATTGCTGTGGTGGGATTGATGTGAATAGGTGGGGTTGTATCCTCCTCGGTAACTGCTCCGAGACGTCATGTCGTCGTCAATGTCGGACCGCGAGGTGTGATGTGGTTCGGAAAATTCTTTGCCTCGATTTCGATCACGATGGGCGACAGGAGAAACAGGTCTTTGGTCTCGATTGGCTTGTCGGTAGTCGCCGTCGATTCGCGACCGGTCGTCAGTGGCAGTGCGGACCGTCAATGCTGGCTCGGCCACACGTGACTGCGAATCTCTACGGTTCGAGAATGAATGTCGACTGCTGGCAGGTAGTGGCGACCGTCTCCGTGATGGGCTTCGAGTTGCTTCAGGTTTGTGACGGTGGCGTGAGTCGCGTCGGGAATGTCTCCTGTCGGCTTCAGATCTTGTCGGAGAGCGGGAGTGAGATCGTCGTCTCGAGTGGTGGCGGACTTCGTCGTCGACTCGGGAAGGAGATTTGTGGGAAGAGCGATGGTGACGCGGTGAGGGGCCTCGACGATCGGGAGAATGGTGTCTTCGTCTCTTGGATTCGGACTTGGAGCCTTGATCTCGACCGCGCGGTGGCGGACTGTGTGCCTTCTTGTAGCGTTTCCGACGTGACGAGCTCAGAGACCGACTGCGGCTTCGACTTCGACTTCTATGTCGCTTGGACGAGGACGGTGAGCCGAGTCCCCCACGGTCACGATCTCGGTCTCGATCTCGGCCTCGCTCACGGCTGCGGCTACGGCTACCCCGAGTCGTCCTGGCCTTGACTTCAGAAGAACGCGCCTTGCTCTCACGATAGCGAGGGATCAGGTCGTCCGAATCAGCAAGCGGGCGCGAGGATGCAGGCCTCTCCCGCCGGGAATATTCCCGGCTGCGGTCTCGTGAGCGATGCCGGTGCGCTGGCGCTGAGTCTCTGGGGCGATGGTGCTGGCGAGAGTAATCCGAGCTGTGACGGGCCCCGTGGGGAGGAGATCCTGGTCGATCCGAGGATGTCACTCCTCTGCCAGATCGAGGCCGTTCTCTGTAATCATAACTTCCTCCGTCGTCTCTCATGGCAGCATGTCGAGGGCGACGCGGAGGCGATGTAGTCTGCCCCATTGGGACCTGCACCTTGTTTGAGTTTTTAGCGTCGCAGCGCTGGTAAATCGCCGCACCTTAGCCGGAGGAGCAAGGGTCGAGGTATGTCCGCGTCCCACAGCCTGGGACAAATGGCGCTGCAGTTGAGGGTTGTGAGAGCAGAGTGCAAGGCAGTAGAGGGAGAGGAAGAGAAGAGAAAAGAAAAGGGTAAAAAAAAGAAAAGGGCGCCGAGGCCCGGGTGCCACAGCCCCGAAAACATCCCCCCAAGAGCTGACCGCCGTCATGATGAATTTTTCGCGGCCGTCGTTGGATGCCCTGAGCCTCAACCGTGGCTCTTCCCCAAGGCAGTCCTGTCCCGGAATCCGCCACGTCCAAATAGCCACCCAATCTTCCGGACATGCACTTGCAAGCTTGCACCATCATGGCAGTTTTCTCATACACCTCCCCGTCATTCATAGCCCCAAGACATGCAGAAGACAGCCCGCTACTGCCAATCATCTCGACCAGCCAGAGCAGAGCATGCTCTAGCCGTCATCAACCAGCAACAAATCGCTATGTACGTATCCTGACGGATCATTTACGAGACTTACCGTGGGCAACAATCGCCATTCTAACCCCTTCTGCCACGCAACTTCGCCAGCTATCTCGTGACCGTCGATATGTGATGCATAGGTCAAGTGAGAGAGCTGACCACCACGTAACATATGTAGGGATGAAACGCGCAAGTTTTGCGTTATTAACCCGATGCCCGTGTCGTAGCTCTTCTCCTTCTTCTTTTCGTTCCTTTTAAAAAGTTCATTCCCCCTCCAGTCAAGTAGCCAATCATCATTCAGGATGCCTCAGGGTTGGTCAGCGTCACTGTCGACACTGCAGCATCTCAATGGCATCCAAGTCAACGGAATCCCTGCCTCAAGGCTATAGAGAGAGGCTGCTGAGCAAGCAGAGAAATAAAATCTGGGTCCATAGGAGGCGCAAATGGCCTCTATCCCGCCAAATCCGGCGCCTGAACATGTGACAAGACTTCTCGACAGGTGAAAGACGCCATATCGGCTTGAATAGGGCTCTGGTGTTGAGAGCACAATATATCTGCACGACCGCGTAGGGTTTTATCCGTCATATGCAAAGTCGAATCCTCCGAGAAACCTAGCCGTCACAGGGAGATACCGTAGGTGTGCGAAGGAAGGGCACGGTGAGGCGATTTACAGGTGCCTTGTTGCGACGCAAACAATAAGGTTGTGGTGGGGTATTGGCGACGACTTCATCCGCGGGTTGGCGGCTTTATATCATGTCTTGTTCGTAAGCCCCAGCAAGCCCATACTTGATCAGTGGGCCGCATCCAACGTGTCGGCTCGTGTAGGGAAACGATATTCCGGGGGACAAGGCTCCAAATCGCTCGTCAGGGAGTCAAAAGCGCCGGGCGCCTATTCACACCTCCCCCATGCCTGGCAGGCAGTGCCATAGAATATCAGAAAAGAATCATGGCTCTCGCTCTCCAGCAGATTCCGACAGTCACAGGCATCGCATCTCGTGGAGCGTCGATGCGAACTCGTTGCGTTGGTGATGCTTGCTTTGCATGGTAGAGTCTCTTTCGTGCGAACCCACACCAAAAAGAAGGTTGATCCACGTGATTTATCTCGTGCACGGCAACGGGGGTGCTTCCTAATATGCACTAGTACATAGCTCCAGCGCGAGGCAAGTAAGACGCTGTTAGGCAATTAGGGTACCTTTAGCGCCTCTGGTACCTCTAGTGCCCTTAAGTTTGCTCAGTGCCGGGAGTCACTCCATCCAGCATCTCAGGTACCTTGTCAACTTGTGTAAATCGACCCGCAAAATAAGAGAATCAATGGTCATGTTCAGTACTTGAAGACAAATTGACTAAGACGCAAGCAATCAGATCTGACATATAAATAGCGGTTGATAGGCGTCAGCAAACTCTAGCTAAATAACTTGAAGCAACAAAATTCAATGTATCGCAAGGCATTCGGTGTCTTAGTCCACTCCGTGCCTCAACAAACTAACATCAATTCCAGAGCATTTGCCGCGGTTCGGTGTAACTACTCGAAGCCTCGGAAGTTAGGTAGTGGACCCCTGCAGTCTCTGATGCCAAATGAGTAACTGGCACCGCTCTGTACGGTGTACACTCCCATAACCAGCTATCGCCACCGCCATGGCTGTACTGTCTACCAGCCCGCAGGGGTTCCGCCTCATGGACACTGTTGCATGTGCAACCCTCGTTATCAAGAAGCGGGCTTTTCACTTCTCATCTAGATAAAGATCCGAGTTTTGCTGGTTGTCTCAGCGTATTTCTAAATTCAATCACCCCTATTCGCCTTGATACTGTACCACCTTCTAGCCCTTTCTCTGTGATTGTAGCTTCCGTCGGGTTACAAAACTGTTTCAACATTCACAACAATGGAGTGGCTCGGGAGGGCCAAAATTGAGTTTACACATTCGCCAAATCCTAGGCCGATCAAAGAAAAGGACGGCAATGAGACGGACCTCCTCAAGATCTGTGAATCGAACACGCCGCCATGTCAGCTAAATCCGCTGTTATTCAACGGCCACATACAGACAATCTGGACAGCAACGAAGCCGCATGGACCACTGGTGTACTACAAGCGCAAAATCTTCCAGGCCGAACATGAAGCCTATGACGGATCCTTTGCTGTCGATTTTGTCGTAGAGCCTCACGATGGTCGAGATGAGGGCCTGCCGCCACGTACTGTCCACTACTCGGAAGAAGAGTTCGCCAATATCAGCTCCGACGATGCGAAGCCTATGCTGGTGGTGCTACATGGCCTTTCCGGTGGCTCTCACGAGGTTTACCTGAGACACACAATTGCTCCTCTGCCCGAACAGGGCTGGGAGATTTGCGTGGTGAATTCTCGAGGCTGCGCGGGCAGCAAAATCACGAGCGGCATCTTGTATAATGCACGGGCTACGTGGGACATCAGACAAGCAAGTCCCCTCAAAATCAGTTGGTAAACATGAAGAGTTTCTAACAACTTCGTGAAACAGACGGTCAAGTGGCTTCGGAAGACTTTTCCAAATCGCCCACTGTTTGGCATTGGCTTCTCCCTCGGTGCCAATATCATAACGAATGTAAGTGCCAGAATCTAAATGTCCAAGTGCATCAGTGGCTAACCTGCCCGCCAGTATTGCGGTGAAGAGGGTTCAGATTGCCTTTTCAAGGCTGCTATCGCCTGCTCAAACCCCTTCAGTCTAGATATTGCGAACAAGACAATGACGAGCACCTTTATTGGAAAGGAGGTCTACAGCAGAGTAATGGGCAGTAAGTTTTCTTCTCAAAGTACACGCTTGAACCGAATCATAACACATTATAGCTGCCATGAAAGCCTTGATCGAGCGCCACAAAAAAGAGCTCAAGCAACACACCAACTTGGATCTCGCTGCTATTGCAAACGTTACTTATTTATATGAGTTCGATCGGCAAATTCAGTAAGAATATCTCCCAATCGCGTCATCCAGACATCATGCTGATACTTTCTCAGATGTCCCACATGGGGATACCCAACGGAGACTGCTTATTACCGTGATGCTTCTTCGTCAGATGCAATTCTCTCCATCAAGATACCATTCTTGGCGATTTCAGCAATAGATGACCCAGTGCGTTCTCCTCTCCCACAACTAACAAACAGTTGGATACTAACACTTCTTGCAGATTGCTGTCAAGGAAGCCATTCCATTCGAAGAATTCCGTCAGAACCCCAACACAATTCTACTCACCACATCTCTGGGCGGTCACTTGTGCTGGTTTGAACCTGGAGGATCTCGTTGGCACCCTCGTCCGGTATGTACTCCATTACCTCTCTGTCTCAAGGGTGATAGTTCCAAGGAACCTCAAATCACTAACACAACATTGTAGGTGTGCAATTTTCTTAACCATATGGCGTATAAGGTTGATCTCGATAGCGTCGTGCCAATGGATTATCCCGCTAGGTCGCAAGCGTTTCCAGGCTCTGATTATGACCCAATGAGACGTAAAATGAACATTGTGCGAAGTTAGGGGGCATTAGACATTATTTTCTTCCCGGATAGACAAGATTATGAATTATATAGACAAAAGAGCAAAAATGGGATGGATATCCTTAATAAATAGGGTTAGCTCAACCCTTTGAGTTAATACACACGATATATCATTTCGGCCGTATAATCCATCTCCTTCAAAAGGCGGTGCAGCTCCACACACATAGCACCGACTTATCATTTCGTAGCTGACCGAATGCTATTGTAACTTGATAAAAACTAATTTCCTGGCTTCTCCGTTCGCTAAGTCTATGTATAGGAGGTTGTAGCCGGAAACCACAGGGTTCCCAATTATTATGCTCGAGGGGAGGGCAGAAGTTCCCACCCCCATGTGTTGTATAGTGATACTGTTGTTTCTCTCCCGATTGCACGATTCCGTTGCTAATAGCGGGTTTAGTTCTTTGCTTCTTCAGCCGTCCATTCTTCCTCGGAAAAATGATACCACTGAGAAAGGCCGGTGAAGACCGCCCAAACCTCTGTGGTGAGGAAGAGGTGCAAATACTCTGTCCCTAGATAGTTCATGAGTGACGTCCAAGTGCAGTTACTGAGAAGATTAGTCTCGCATATGTCTTCACAGGGTAGGCCATTTCGCAAGCAAAATGCTCGTGCCACTAGACGCAGAGCGGCTGCATCATACGGGGTCATCAACAGCCGTGTTATGGAGTTGGCAAGCATATGCGATGCCAACAGTGCCGGGATCTGGGTGAGCAGTGTATCCAAGTATGTTGGCTGAGAACTGACAGACGCTCTTGAATCTGTGTTGGCAACGCTTGGCCGCAATTCTGCACTCCACAGCCCTTGGGGAGCATCCGTAGACTCAGTCGCTTCGACGTCAAAACTGATGAGGGTCGCCCTTATCACATCGTTGTCCTCCTCATCGCTCCCATAATCATCACCTCTTGCCGAGAATATACTAGGTCGACGAACGACTTCCATGCTTCCCGTGTCGGTTGGCATCTGGCTATCCACTGGCGCAACGGGCGAACCTCCTTCATTGCTGTGAATCTCACTAGGAGCTTCGTTCATGAAAGACTGTGACATTGACGGCGGAGCTTGCGGTATCGTCTTACCACGGAAGACCGTGCTGGGAAGGCGCTTGAAAGTCTCGGCCCATATGTGTGGTTTCCAATCACGAACCATTCGTTGAGTCATAACAAAAACAAGAAATGGGGCGTTGGTTATCAAAGCACTGCCCAGCCACTGCAGAATTGCAGAAACTCCAAAATTTTCGGGCGGCGGCGGGGCGACAATCGGTGATTCTTGAGTAAAGGGGATAAAAAAGGAGGGGCTGGGTAGCCATTGACTACTCGGTATCAAACCAAGTCTTTGTAGGGATATGTGTAGTTCTAGATGAACTCGGATATATGACCACACTTCATGGACACTGAAGGAAATGGGTTAGTAATTCCACATAAAACAAAGTCTTCTGTCACGAAGAAAATTCTGGTGCTTACCAGCGCCGAGCAGTCAGTTTTTCTTGCTCACCAAGCCACAGCCGGGCGACTGAGAACTCGATATAATTTGACAGCAGGTTTGCGGGAGCACCAGGAAGGATGTCCCTAGAGATTGAGAAATCCTGTCGCGCTTGCTGATATAGTTCCCAAAATGGAATTCGGGAATATCGTTTGTAAATCTAGGAATACACAATTAGCACCAACAGTATGAACGATACAGAGTTCGTTGATTGGAGAGGGGCGCTTCACCAGAATCCGATCTCTTAGGCCATTGACACCAAATAGACCAACTGCCTCCACACAGCGCTTAGCAGAAGATGCCAGTTTCAGCCCAATTGCTTCTTCATAGGCGCCGTGTCGTCTCTGCGAGTCGACTTCAGGGCCGGGATTTTCAGGTTCAGCTATGCCAATAATAAACATGACCTGATTGTGTGACCGGATGATGTCCCTGTTGATCCTCATAGTGTCAGGATTGATTGGACGTCCGCCATGATCGTATTGCTGACTTGGTATCCGCGGGTCCTCTTCACCTTCACCTTGAACTACATCGTCAAATGGCGAGCGGCCCTAATAGCGTCAGGTCAGAAGTGATAGGTAATAGGCCGGCATATCATCTCATACCAGGGCCTGGGCCACGAGCGGGCCTTGCATCCCCATAGCGAATGACTTTTGAAGCGGACAAGCTCCTCAGCATCTCACTTCATTGAAACATGGTCCACGGACGCGGATATCGGTATAGATGGAGCTATACTGTATGATGGTTAAAGGATGTATTTTGCCCCCCAAGACTCTCTCACTATATACATTCAATAGGATTGGCAATGGATTAGCACGGGAGCAAGTTGCCTTAATTGAAGTGGACGTCAAGGCGGTTAAACCATGGCACAAAAGCAAGACCAATCATGTCCAAGCGGCGCCGCCTTTGTGCATTAGCCCGGCTCTTATCTTATCGGAGCATCAAAAAATAATTCCCAGACAGGCGCATTGCGCTTCCAGATTCCTCTTCACGACGAGCCGAGTTCACCACCATGGCGACGAAACAGCCCTTGAAGACGACGTTTGACGTCGAGCGCGTCATTCGGCCAATCTATACCGGAGGATCTGTTGCAATTGACAACAAGGCGCAGATTCTAGCCACAACTCTAGGCGAGGATGCTATTCTAACAAACCCCACCAATGGAAAGCATTTGGCACAGATTGAAGGCGTAAGTGATGTTACGGACAGAGAAGAATTTGGATGAAAAGCTAATTGAACAAAGGATGGAGACTCAATTTCGACATTGACACGTTCGTGGATTCCGCATGACATTGGTATAAAGCAGAGACTGACATTGTGTAGTAACGCCTTCCGGTTCCCATCTCATCATTTGTTCCCGATCGCTGTCCATGAGAATTTTCGTGCTCAAATGGTCCTCAGAGGGTGATTCGATCGAAGCATCACTTGTCCGTACACTGAAACCGCATGCAACCCCAGTCATTGTTCTGGCGGTTGATCGCACTGGCACTCTCCTGGCGACAGGCGGAACCGATGGTGTGATCAAGGTCTGGGACATTGCTGGCGGGTATGTCACACATACTTTCCGAGGACCATCAGTACTGGTGTCCGCACTCCGTTTCTTTGAGGTTGCAGCACGAGCAACACCCAATCAAAATCTCAAGGGTTCGAAGAATCGGTCCAGGACGGAGGATGACGAGGACGAAGACGAGGCAGAAGCCGCTACCACTACAAATTTCCGATTAGCTTCGGGTAGCCAGGACGGAAAAGTGCGGATTTGGGACCTGAACAAGAGGAGCTGCATCGCCAACTTGGACTCCCACGTATCTGACGTACAGGCGATTGACTACTCTCCAGCACAACATGCTCTTGTCACAGCCAGCAGAGATAAGACTCTCATCTGGTGGGATACGAAGTCGTGGAAAATCCGAAAAGTTGTCCCATGTCTCGAGCTCGTCGAAACAGCGGGATTCATCGACGATGGAAACCTCACATTCTCCGCCGGAGCTAACGGATGTCTTCGCATTTGGGATACCGATAAGGGCTCAGAGCTGACACCGAAACAATCTGCCAAGAGCGAAGAGGAAGGAATCATTGCTGGCATTTACCGACCAGAACTTCCCTTTATTCTCCTGGTGCAGGTTGATCACACGTTGGCTTTGTACGAGTTATCATCAAAGGCTACAACAACAACCTTCACCGCACCTGAGCCTTTCCGCCGAATATCCGGCACGCATGACGAGATCATCGACATGGCCTATCTCTTGCCCGATCACTCACTGCTTGCTCTGGCTACCAACTCAGAGGATATTCGTTTGGTATCTGTAGCTGAATCAGAAAATGGTGCTCAGGAGACGGCGTGGACAAAATCGGAGACTCCATTCTTTGGCCAAGATGTGGCTCTCTTACGAGGACATGAGGATATTGTAATTGCATTGGATGTTGACTGGTCTGGGCACTGGGTTGCCACTGGAGCTAAAGATAATACTGCAAAGCTCTGGAGAATCGACCCCGTCAGTAACACTCATGTGTGCTGGGCCACTTTTTCGGGACATGCGGAATCTCTTGGTGCTGTGGCCTTGCCCAAAACTGTTCCTGTCGAAGGCTCAGCGGCACGAACCGACCCTCTCAACCATCCACCCCCTTTCCTTTTGACGGGATCACAAGATCAGACAATCAAGAAATGGGAGATTTCCAAAACACCCCAGCAACAAGGTCAAAAAACCAACGCCCGATCTGTCTTTACGAGAAAAGCCCACGACAAAGATATCAACGCAATCAATGTACACCATGCCGGCCAGCTTTTTGCATCTGCTTCGCAAGACAAGACTGTCAAGGTGTGGTCAGTAGAGGAGGGAGAGGTTCAAGGTATCCTTCGCGGCCATAAGCGAGGAGTATGGACTGTGCAGTTTTCGCCTGCTCAGATGCCCGCTCTACAGGGAGAAGATGGCCCTGTCACAGGCAAGGGTGTTATCCTGACTGGCAGTGGTGATAAGAGCATCAAGCTCTGGAACCTTTCAGACTATACGTGCATTCGCACATTTGAGGGGCATTCAAACTCTATTCTCAAGGTCGCTTGGCTCAGCATGACCTCGCGTTCGGAACAGGCCAAGGGGCTGGTGCAGTTTGCGAGTGCCGGTGGTGACGGGCTTGTTAAGATTTGGAACGCAAACTCTGGAGAAACTGAGTGCACTTTGGACAACCACGAAGATCGAGTTTGGGCCTTGGCTGTGCATCCAAAGACCAATGCGGTCGTCTCCGGAAGCGGTGATTCTACCGTTACGTTTTGGAAAGATACGACATCCGAGACTCAAGCAGCAGCATCTCAGGCAGCACTGAAGCTCATCGAGCAAGAACAGGAGCTTGAGAACCACATGCATGCTGGATCCTACAGAGAGGCCATCACTTTGGCCCTCCAGCTGAATCATCCGGGACGGCTGCTCGGCCTCTTTACTTCTGTTGTCACAACTAGCAAGCCCGAACAGGGCAGTCTATGTGGTATCAAAGCAGTCGATGAAGTTCTCGCAACGCTCTCGGACGACCAGATATACTTGTTGTTGCTGAGGCTGCGAGACTGGAACACCAACGCTCGCACAGCCCCAGTGGCACAGCGCATACTGTGGACGCTGATCAAGAGCTACCCGGCTTCAAAGTTCTCGAACTTGCCTGTCAAAGGCTCGAGAGGAGAAAAGAGCTTGAAGGATGTGCTGCATGGTCTGAGAGTGTACACTGAGAGACACTACAAGCGCATGGAGGAATTGGTGGACGAAAGCTATCTGGTAGAGTATACCCTGCAGGAGATGGACAGCCTTGCCCCGACGCTCCAAGGCGACACTGTCATGAGTGGTTAGAGTTTCAATTACAAGGAAGAACATATATATGGCAGTATATAAGGTAGTTGGTATTTTACTGGCTGAAGGATGAGTGGATGTAAGTGGCCATTTCCAAAGTCATCATATTATAGCGAAAGGATTAGATAAATAAAAGGGTAGTAATACACTGGTTGCATGTTCATAATATCAATTATCGTAATACTCAGTACTACTAGAACTACTCAAGTAAACAATGTTTCTACCTGAACGAATCGTGAGACTCGAGAAATTAGAATTTGGAGTCTAGGTTAGGAGAACATGAATTGAAAAAGACAGGTGAAGGATGTTGAATTTACGTGTTCCTCAGAAGATCAGAGGCAATTTTAATGGGATTGATTACCTAGATAAATAAAGTTACGTTTAAACCAGTTCAATCATTGTCCCTAAGCTGTTGATAATGGGGAAATTGCCTCAGCTTCAACTGAATATCGTGAGATGGAATGTCGTCCGATCTACATGTACGATGACAGCTGCCCATGCCGCTGACTTTTAGGCTACCAGACCCACTGACATTTTCCATTTCAGCCTTGTGGCAGTCAACCACAACCTCTTCCATTGTCCAATTCATATCATAGCATTGCTCTTTTCCATACACACAGCTTCTCTTCCTTGCTATTCCATCACAGACCATGTCTAAACGACAAGCTTCCGAAGCTCTCGATGAGCTTCAGGACGTCGCATCGCCCGCGTCCAAGCGATCTCGAATGGGCGACTTCGACTCGCCCCTCCCAAACAGCCACGACGATGCGCAAAGCCCCGAGCAAGACGGAGACGCAAGAAACGACCGTCCAGACGATGAAGACAGCGAAAGCTTCAGTGAAGAAGACGATGAAACGCCAATGTCGGCTCCTGTTCGACAATCGGGGCCGGCCGACGGATACGACGACCTCTATCTCGACACCATCGACCGCAACGTGCTCGACTTTGACTTTGAGAAGCTGTGCTCCGTCTCCCTCTCCAACATCAACGTCTACGCATGCCTCGTCTGCGGTAAATACTTTCAAGGCCGCGGCGTAAAGTCGCACGCCTACTTCCACTCCCTCGACGAGGACCATCACGTCTACATCAACCTTGAGACGCAAAAAGTCTACGTCCTGCCAGAGGGCTACGAGGTCAAGAGCAAGTCGCTCGACGACATCAAATACGTCTCCGACCCCAGATACACCAAGAATGAAGTCATCCAGCTGGACCGTCGCGTCAACCACGTCAGCTGGACGCTCGATGGCAAGGAGTACACGCCGGGATTCGTCGGCATGAACAACATCAAGGAGAACGACTACCTCAACGTGGTAGTGCAGGCGCTGTCACACGTCTCTCCGCTGCGCAACTACTTCTTGCTGGAGGACTTTTCAAAGAAATCCGAGCTCGTCAAGAGATGTAGCATCCTGTTCCGCAAGATCTGGAACCCGCGCGCCTTCAAATCCCACGTCTCACCGCACGAGCTCCTCCAGGAAATCGCCCTCCTCTCCAACAAACGCTTCACCCTCACGAACCAGTCAGATCCCGTCGAGTTCCTTTCGTGGTTCCTCAACAATCTCCATCTCGGCCTCGGTGGCAGCAAGACGAAGCCAGGCAGCTCCATGATACAGCGCACATTCCAAGGCAAGCTCAAGGTCGAATCCCAGGCCATCACCGCCCGAGCCGACGCAGGCGATCGTCTGCGCTTTGAAGAGGCCGCCGAAGTCAAGGTCGACATTGTGCGCTTCCTCTTCCTGACGCTCGACTTACCGTCTGCGCCGCTGTTCCAGGACGAGCTGGAAAAGAACATCATCCCGCAAGTTCCCCTGAGCACCATCCTGAGTAAATACGACGGCAAGCGGGCGCAAGAGCACCACGCGCAGCGAAAACGCTACCGTCTGCTGCACCCGCTCCCGCCGTATCTCTTGCTTCACGTCAAGCGTTTCTCACAGAACAAGTTCGTCTCCGAGCGAAACCCCACAATCGTCACCTTCGACGCGAGGAACCTCGACGTTTCGCCGTACGTGGAGCCTAATCCAAACGAATGGCCCGTGGGCGAGCCGATATGGTACGATCTCGTTGCCAACGTCGTCCATGAGGCGGTCCGCAAGAGGGACGATGTCGCGGATAGCGGCGAGGAGAAGAAGACCTGGAAGGTCCAGGTCAAGGACAAAGCCACGGGCGAGTGGGTTGTGTGCCAGGACTTGTTCGTCGACAAAGTACAGAGCGAATTGCTGTATCTCGGAGAGACATATCTACAAATCTGGGAGCGAAGAAGAACGCCCACCAAGGCAGCAGGATCGGGAAAAGGAAAAGGAACAGCGTAAATGATGGAGCTGTGCATGTAATACCACCATATAATACCACTATATAACGTTGGCGTTGGATCAAGGGAGAAATCATCACAATAAAAAAGGAGGCTCAACCATATGTTGAAATAGAACGGACACTCGCAGGCTCTTCAGCCTGCGCAAGAGCATCTTTTTTATTTCATTCCTTCTTGTCCTTTTTTTTCTGTTTCGTAAGACACAGGCCGCCGCCAGGCTTTGCCGTGCTCAAACCATCAAGCTATAGTACATTATCCACATAATAAAAAAACCCGCCCTTCCGCCCACCATTTTCCAGGTAGAGCAAAATCAATCAGTTTGTCTCCCAGTGTACATCCCAGTAGTTTTCCATCCGCGGAAAGAAAATCACACGAAAAACTGCCGCACCCAAGATATAGAGTTAAAAAAAAAGACAGAAGAAAAAAACATAAGAGGACGTACAGAGAACCAGGAAGCGAAAAACAACGAAAGCAACAAAACAACGGGTCTGCAACATACCCAAGCGCTCTTGCCCGGTAGTGTACACATAAACTTTGGGAAAATTCCATCATAGCCGACAAGAAGGACGAAAACATGGCACAGTTTGGCGGCATAAATAAGATCACAAGAGGAGGTTTTAAGGCTGTGCGAGCCTTTGATGATGTCAAGCTTTTCTTCTTTCTTTATTCGTAGGTCTGCTTGGCTGCGTTGGCTGTGTGGCGTTTGTCATTGTGGTGTTGACTGGCCTTCTCGCGACGTTGTTCGTCAATAGCAGTTCGTTGCTGGATACTAGAATCATGCGACTTGAACTCGAGACGGGTGTTTGCCGGGAAGTTGAGAACCTGCTTCATAGTCTCGCTAAAAAGACGAACAAGGGGTTAGTTGACTGGATCGTAAAAAAGTTGTGATTCAGAGGGACAAAAAAAAGATCACACATACCGGATCTTGAGCACGCGACCGCCGTCAGTTCGGGTCCAAATGCTCAAGATATCCTCGCCATTGCGCATGCTCAACACGGCACCACAGACGTCCTCTCCGGCATCGCCGAATTGGTCGCCGATGAGGGACAGCAGCAGATCCTCCCAGTACCGATCTGCCACACCCTTCTTAAGGCGAACAACCCACTTGCCTCCCTTCCGGTTGACCTCATCCTCCCATATTGGCCGAATGTCCTTTTTGAAGAGGTGATAGTCGGACACGACGGGCAGGCTTGACGGCCGTTTGAGGTGGGAATAGATCTGCCAGAACTCCTCCGCCGACCGCACCGTAGCGATGCCATGCAGTGTATTCTCATACTCGATGAAACCGTGCGCCTTCGAGATCGGGGGCCTGTACCAGAACGACCATGCATCTTTCAGCATGTGTATCTGTGTGACCCCGGGCAGCGGTTCTGCGGCCTTGGACTCGGAAATGGGCGCCATGTTGGGTGGTCTGGCCACGGGCTTCACCGCGTCCTTGGAGGCGTTTTGCTTGGCGACGGCTGAGCCCATCGCGGTTTCAAAAGGGTTCCCGCCAGACTTTGGCGTTTTGGCAGAGCCAAACGAGCCAAACGAAGCAAAAGCCCCCGAGCCCAGACCAAAGGCGCTGGACGCTCCCCCCGTCGGAGACACCAGCGCACTCCCCGGAGTGCTGTTGAAAGGATTCGATTTGCCATGCGACGACTTTACCGTGGCACTGCGGGAGGCGGGATCACCTCCCCCCAAGCCGTTGGCCCCATTGGAAGGCGTAGTGAGGGAAAGCTTTGACGAGCTAGACACCGGAAGGTCAGTCACAAGGGCTTCGCCGTGGAGGCGACGTGTAGGGGGGATCATACTTGGTTCGACGAGTCCATAGATTCTCCATTAAGCCTTGTTGGGGGTATTCGTCTGGTCTTGATGCCGGTGCTGCGGGGAGGGGAGGGACGCCTCGCTCGGGAAAGGTTTTTCGAGGGTCAGACGGAGGTCGCAGGGAGTCGCTGGATGAGGCGTGGCAGGAGGCGATGCTGTGTTTCTGGATGCGCGGGTCTCGAAAGTCGGTGACAAGATGGGAGAAAAACTTGTAAACTATGCGATGCGGATGCGGGAGGGAGCGAGAGAAGGAGGGGGGTTTTGCTTAGAAAAGCTGGTGATCGGAACGGCGATGGAGGGGCTTCGAGGAGGCGGTCGCGAGACGAGGAGGATTGTTGGATACTTGGAAGAGCGATGCAGGCGGAGGGATGGCGGTGATTGCGCGATGTGTCGACGAAAAAGCTGTTCGGGTTTGGGGAGAATTATGTAGTGAGGTTGTGGATCTTTGGGGTTCTTGAAGGTAGAAGAATTCTGCGTGACATCGACGGTTGGTGAATTTACGAGTGCTAGCAGGTACATTGCCGGCCGTTACGGTTAGCGGCTTGAGAGAAGCCCTCCCTGCCCTTTTGGGGGGCCTTTGGGGGGAGCAGCCATTCTGGAAGCCCACATAGACCCACTTTCAGGCCCTTGAAGCCGGAACCGACAGCGCGTCAGACGCCCGTAGAAATTTCTGTCAGTGCGTGTAGTGTAGCAGCTGAGCACTGCAACCGCGAGTGCATAGTGGTGTGCGGCATTAGTCTCAAGCTGCTACCTACCGACGCATGAAACGGTGCTTGGGAATTGATCTGTCCAATAATGTAAAGCGAGTCTAGTTTTACACGTGTTTCCCGCAGATGTATGGGAAGCTTCTTGATGATCCATTCCGTGGGGGAATTGGGTATGAGACGGGATGTTTATAAATGGCCACAAAATAGATAGGCAGAGGAGTTCCATAAGATTATATCCAGCTTGCTTGATCCCAAGGGGAAAAGGAATACACAAAAAAATTAGAACAAAGGTTCCGTTTCGAATGGCGTTGTACCGAGCTTAGACGGACTTGGCCCACGTCACACTGCTTCAATTTTTTTTTCTTTTCCCTTTTCCTTTTCTCCATCATCTACCACATGGCCGCATATTAGCCTGATGGCTGCCCATTGGGCTTAATAGGGCCTCACCGAGCTATTGGACTTTTGGGGTCTTGCATGATCTGATTTGAAATCCTTTTTTGCATGGAACTTCGTTTTGGATAACAAATAGCTCGAAAACGTTGTTGCTGTAGATCTCTTGGGCTGCATATAAGTGCATAATCAATGTCTCAGCCTCCATACCTGCCAGAATAGCTACTGACAGGTACTGCAGTAGTATTATTGGTAGCTTTATGAACTCCCTGTTATCAATCAGATCATCTTACCCTTTGGTTTCGGAGCGCGAGAGCTGAACATGTCTTGTTTATATGATGTGTCAAAAAATCTGCCGTGTTCTCCTGGAGCACGCGACTCTCCTTCCCCGGCAACTGGACCGCCTAGCAGGACTATCATCTGGCAAGCAACAAGTGAAAAGAAGACATATAGAAGGATAACAACACTGTGATGTGCTGATATTATTGTCGGCGCATATGCGTAAAGATATCACTGCTGCTTCCGGCGTCCAAGATAGGCCACTCATAGTACTATGCACGCTGAGTTAACGCCAGTGAGGTCATCATCAGTCGGACAGATAGATAGCAGGTCTTAGATATCATCCGCCAATTAGCAAATCAAGGACCTTTAAATCACAGCTCGTGTCACACCACATTTGTATTGCAGCACCGAGTTATCAAGACGCATCCTTGCTGTCCAATGCGGCAAGGTTGGCAAGTTAGGTTCTAGAAGACGTAGGCCTTCATCCAATACCACCGAAATCCCCCACCCCACAAAGTACAAAGTTACTTGTTTATCCACGGCCATCCTGTTATCGCCCCTCGATGCGACCGATAAGAACCGATAAGCCCAAAAATTTCTGCGGCGCGACAGCAAAGCTTGGAGACTTGTCTACAGTGCACTAAACCACCAATTTCAACTTACTACATCTCGCATAACAAGAGCTTTCGCAATGGCTCCCAACAAGACGCGGACGATCAAGAACAAGCACGCAGGCTCGAAGAGCAGCGCGGGCGCGCCTGGAAAGGGTGGCGCAAAGCGGTCTTCCACCGATGGCATCTCCAAGCCCAAGTCCAAGTCCAAGCCAAAGGGCCCCGTTGTGTCGCAGCAGGTCAAGGAGAAGAACCGTGCCTTGTTGATGAAGCGGCCGAAGAAGAAGACGTATACCGCCGAAGAGCTGGGCATCCCGACTTTGAATATGATTACTCCCATTGGCGTCGAAAAGCCCAAGGGCAAGAAGAAGGGCAAGGTTTTCGTGGACGACAAGGTAAGCTCCGGAATTATGCCTTGAAGGGAACCAATTGGATGCTAATTGTGCGATTAGGAGAGCATGACGACGATTCTGTCCCTAGTGCAAGCCGAAAAGGAAGGCCACATCGAGTCGAAGATAATGAAGGCCCGCCAGATGGAGGAGATTCGCGAGGCCAGGAAAGTGGAAGCTGATAAGAAGGCGGCAGAGAGGAAGGCAAAGCTTGAGGACACCAAGGAGTCCCTGAGGAAGAAGCGCAAGAGAAAGAGCGAAAAGGGCGATGGAGACGACACCCTGAAGAGCATATCACTTACGGGCTCAAAAGCGTCCAAGGCGGGCAAAAAGAGGGTGTCATTTGCGTGAGGTGCGTTGGAGGAGGGTTATGGAAAATGTACATTGCATCTAGTATAATCGTTTGCTTTCCTACTGGCGCATGGAGTTGGGGCATACCATGAATAGCGATACTACAGAGATTATTGCTTGACATAAAGTATCTATATAGAAGTTCAGTCAATAGGAGCTACTTGGAGAACCTTTTTGTCACCCACTTCCTTGCTCATCGTACGAGTTGCGTATAGTCTCCATTAAACTGGACACTGAAAACTCCAATTAGCACATGGAAGATCGACCACGGTGAGATGTGCGTTTTCGATGGGATCAACTAAGTTGTTGCATTTCGTAGAGTACATGACCAGACACATATCGATATCATGAGAATTAAGAATCGATAATCCTGTACGGATTTCTCAATGAACCATGCACTACGCATCCGTTCATTTGAGTTTTAGTGTTTGCCATTGGCTAGCAGGCTCAGTTTTTGACTTGCTTCCTAGCATCACAACAGATCGTATTTCATCGGGAGATCCCAAGTTCATAGTACCAGGCCAGAAAGAGACTGCGTGACGAATCAATATTCATATCTAATATCTCAAGTGCCAAAATCAAGTTTGGCATACCACAACGCCGTGATAATACTGTGTTCGTGCGTCTGTGTATTGCTGGGACAATGCCACGATACATGCCCAGTTCCTCTCCCATCCGTCCATCCAAAGACGCCTCAGGCGGACTCCTTTTTTCCACTTCCATATTCCTTTTTTCCCTCTCCTTCGTAGGGTCTTTCCTTCTAGGGCTTAGTTGCCGGGGATGGAAAAGAAAAAAACAAATTAAGCCCAAGGAAACAGTTATATATAGCTGCTAATATCACTTTCGCCGTGTCCTTTACTCGGTGGGCTCGCGAGGCTCTCTGGGCTCTCTTTGTTGACCGCCGCTTCGACCACCTCCGCGTCCGCCACGCTTGTTTCCGCGCTGGCCACCCCTCTCACCGTCACCCTTGCCCTCCTCCTTCTCGTTGCTGACCAGGTTGGCCGTGGCCAGTCGCTGGGACAGGTCGACCTGGGTTCGGATGGTGTTGGCCAGGTAGCTGACCATGAGAACGTCCTGGATGTGGTTGTTGAAGTCGTGCTCGATTTGAGAAGCGTCGACCTTGGGGGCCAGGGACAGGGCGCTCAGGAGGTACTGAGCCAAGGCATTGTTGGGCTCCTCATCTTCATCGAGTACGCCGTTAACCCACTCGCTGACACGGTCCAAAAGGCCAATGGTTTGCTCGATAGATCGACCCAAGCTCTCAATATCTGATACTAGGGGAGCACTCCGTGACTCGAGGTCCCGGGCACTTGCGACAGCCTCGAGGGCGCTCTTCTCGGCATCTCCATACAGCATCTTGTGGGGAACCTGGATGAAAAGGCAACTCTCGGCAGCTCGCTCGGCGTTGACGGCCACAGGGGCGCTGATGTAGCATCTTGTCTCGATATCCTTGCCGGGCTCTGTGGAGATGGTGAGGTGGATGGCGGGGTGAGGGAAGGTGCCGGTGTCAGGGGCGGCGAAGAAGTTCTGGATCAGAGCGCTGAAGCTGTTGAGCTCGTGGGAGGTGGTGTACCAGCCGAGCAGGGACTCGCGGGGAGAGGCCTTGAGGACCAGGGCGAGCATGTTCTTCTGGTATTCGACATCGACCTCGACTTGGTCCTCCTCCTCGGTATGGGGGATGGCGAAGCACGAGCGAACCTCGACCTCGGTTCCATCTTCGGAGCGGGTTCCTACCAGGGCGCCAATGACCCGAGTTGACTGGGAGTTTTCACGGACATCTCGTCGAACGGCGTGATCGAGGATGGAGAGGACAGCCTAGCCACAGTAACACATCAGCCAATGAACTTGTTTCTTCTTCTTCCCCCCTCCTCTTTATGCCCTCTTTATGTCTCTCCCGGTCCTATATCGAGGCAAACTGGAGGGGTTCTCTCGTGATGGTGCATTATATACCTGAGGCTGGATCTGGACACTAAGCGGGGCAATGTTCGTCTGGAGCCCGATGTTCGTGTGCGCCAGCGGGCGAGCGAGGTGCAAAAACCGTTCCGTTGCGGCAGCCATATTGGGCCAAAAAAATGTCTCGACGTAAAGAGTGTCGAACGATTTTTTCCCTTCTCCCTGCGATGCGTATGACAAGGTCGAAGAGTGGGGGTGGGAAGGGGAGAAGAAAAAAACGAGTGGCGCCGGCTCTCTCAAAAACTGGCTCGCTTTCTTTTTCCTCGCGATAGTCTCCAAATTTCGCCGATTTTGTGATTTGCACGATTTGGCGGGCGGCGCTGGGGTTGTGCGCACTAAAATTGCTGCAGCTCACCTTTTCGACAAGGCTGCGTGGCGCAAGACCGAATCTACCCCACCATGGTGTGGCTGGTGAGTCTGATCCACATATCCATGCAAGGCTGACAGCTTCAATCGAAACTTTTTTTTTCGACCTTGTCCTGTTGTTGAATCTGCCATCCATTGCGAGGAGTTACTTTGATTTGCAGCCAATTTTGTTCCTTTGCAATAAAACGTAATGGCTGGTCCTAGAAGAGGTGGAAATTTCAGAGGCGGTGGTTCGAGAGGCGGTGGGAGAGGCAGTTTCAGAGGCGGCGGAAGAGGCAGAGGCGGCAGCAGAGGCGGCAGCAGAGGTAGGGGAGGAGGAGGAGGTAGAGGTCGAGGTCGAGGCGGCCAGTTCAGCCAATGGGGCCCAGACAGGAGATTTGACGGTGCTCGTCTGGCTGAAAATGGCGAAGAAGAAGAGTAAGAATCTTGAGATCTGTTGCCTGTATTCGCTTGTAGCTAACGAATCATTTCACATATAGCGAGAATGGATCCGATGCCTCAGATGTGGAAGACGAGATGCTCCAAGATGTAGCATCAGACGACGATGACGACCAAGAAGCCCCCGCACGCCCGTATATGGCACTGATGCAGAAATTCCACGATTCAAGTGCGCCAAGCGCCAAGAGGAGAAAGATTGCACATGATGAGCCCTCGAGCCGGAGCCCAAGTCCCGCCGTGAACCAGTCAGACGACGAGGAAGAGCCCGAGTCTAAGCGGGAAGACATTGATGAGGCCGATGAAGAGGAAGAAGAAGGAGGAGATCCAGCTTCCAACATTGAAGAGGACCCGGAGAACGATTCAGAAGACGAGATTGACTCTACGGACCCGTTCGATTCACATTTCGCCAATCCAGATCAACAAATCAGCTCGCAATCTGTTGTCGCGGCGAAGAATGGAGAGTGGACAACGACTCGAGCTATTGTACAGCCTTGGAGAGCAGTGATCACATCTCCCGGCACTGATAACAATGTCTCCGCTCCCCAGCCAATATCAGGGCTTGGTGGGTTGAAGCTGAAGCAGAAATTGCGAGACACGGCAAAGGAGAAGATGGGCAACCTAGACACAACGCAAAAAGCATTCGCACCCTTATTATTCGACTACAAAGACATCTTGTTTTGCGATCGGTCCGTGGAGAACTCCAACAAAATACGACAAACCGTTTGTCTACACGCACTTAACCACATATTCAAGTAAGATGGACCGAAATAGCTTGAATTTCAGAGGATTAGATGCTAACCTTATTCCAGGACCCGAGACAGAGTGATTAATAACAACTACAAGCTTTCCAAGGCTGGTGATGATTCGGAGCTTGAACTCCGAGACCAGGGCTTTACCAGACCCAAGGTCCTATTCCTTCTACCAACACGTAACTCGTGTGCCAAGATGATGAAGGTGATTCAAGACTTGGTTGAGCCAGACCAACAGGAGAATTTCAAGCGGTTCAATGAATCCTACGCTGAGAGCGACGAAGCATTTGGCGCTGATCGGCCTGCCGACTTCAAAGATCTGTTTGGCGGCAACGATGATGACATGTTTCGCATCGGTGTGAAATTTACGCGCAAGACGATCAAATACTTTTCGCAATTCTATAGCTCCGATATCCTCTTTGCTAGCCCTCTTGGTCTCCGCATGGCAATGGGATCTGAGGAAGAGAAGAAGAAGCCTGATTTTGACTTTCTCAGCTCCATTGAGATGGTTGTCATGGATCAAGCAGACGCTCTTCTGATGCAGAACTGGGAGCATGTCGAGTACATCTTTGAACATCTAAACCTTCAACCAAAGGATGCCCACGACGCCGACTTCAGCCGTATCAGAAATTGGTACTTGGAGGACTGGGCAAAGTATTTCCGACAGACTGTCATCCTATCTGCCTTTAACACTCCCGAATTGGCAGAACTCCAGAGGTTGTACTGCCATAACTGGGCCGGAAGAGTCCGCCTGCAGCCAGAATACCACGGTGTCATTGGACAGCTGGGTGTCAAGGTCAAGCAGACATTTTCACGTTTCCAGTCGAGCGCCGTGGAGAGGGATCCCGAAGCTAGGTTTGACTACTTTAAGTCTGCCATTATCCCATCTTTGGTGAAGCGATCCAAAGACTCGAGTGGAACGCTCATTTTCGTCCCATCCTATCTTGACTTTGTACGCGTGAGAAACTATTTCGCCACTGCCGACGAAGTGAGTGCTCTCACTTTTGGAGTGATATCTGAATACACCGAGGTTCGAGAAGCATCTCGAGCTCGATCTCATTTCTTGACTGGTCGACATCGGATTTTGCTCTACACAGAGAGAGCTCACCACTTCCGTCGATATCAGTTCAGCGGAGTTCAGAGAGTCATCTTTTACGGGCTGCCGGACAATCCCATCTTCTACAAGGAGATTGCTGGTGGATATCTGGCCAAGAGCGAGAAAGACATGAAGATTGAGCCTGGTCAAGGAACGGTGCGAGCCATCTTCTCCAAATACGATGTGATGAAGCTGGAGAGGATTGCGGGCTCGAAGAGGGTGGGAAAGATGATTCAAGATCGTGGTGATACCTTTGATTTCGTGTAGATATGTCCTCGGCGCAAACGATAGAGTTGGAAATGGTTAGCATAATATCATACTTGGCATGTAAACTTTGTCTCATTGGGGATTGCCTGCAAATGATTGTGATTCGAAGCCTCGATATCTTGAGGCAGTTGGTTTATCATTCCACTATTGTAGATATAAATGTACATAGATATGTTGTGTTGTACATGGTGCGTCCATCCCTCAGAAAGGGTGTGTCGCAGCTCTAGATTTTTCATCTTCTTTTTCCCTTCTTCTCGTCATAGCCCATATCCATCTTTCATGCATCATAGAATCATTCACCTCTTGACTTGCTCGCCGGATTTTGCGCTTTCAGGAACAATATCTCCCGCCATGATTTCCGCAGCAGCGCCCTCCTTCTTTGCCAACTTGGCTGATTCTGCACTCTGAGCTTCAGCCGCACTCTCGCCCTCGGTGCTGAGAATCATGAAGCGCTGAACCATTTCCTCCAGCTCCTTCTCGTCGCGAAACTTGGTCACCTTCTTCACGTTCTGCAGCGTTACAGGGGTGGAGGATCGTCCTAATAACCGGTCTCGCGCAAGAGTCTTGGCCGTCATCATGAAGCGAGAATCCTTCTTTCCGTCGACAAACTCCAGGATTGCGCTCTCGCCCTGGTCGTATGTGTTCTTGGGCTCGGTGCGGACGACTCGAGTATAGCCTCCCTCGCGGCTCAGGTAGCGGTTCCGTAGCTCACCAAAGAGCTTGGGCATAAGCAGATTTGGTGTCTGATTTCATGCGGTAAGTAGTTGAGTCGAAGGAGGGGGAAGAGGAAGCCAAGCTGCAACAAAGAGAGATTCAGCTTACATAAAGAATACCCTGCGCCGACCTCCTGCACGGCTCATTGTTTCTTTTGGCGAGCGTTATTAGCTTTTCGGCGAGGCGCTGCGTCTCTTTTGCCTTTGCGTATGTGGTCTGGATGTGTTCATATTGCACGAGCTGGGTAACGAGACCTCGCAGCAGAGCCTGTCTGGCCGAGGACTTGCGGCTCAGATGCCGATATTTGACGAGGCCACCAGCCATTTGTGGCCAGCAGAAACTTGGCGTACGATTGAAGGTTGCAGGATGTAGGAATGCGAATGCACGTGCGAATTGCGAGAGGATTTGGTCGCTTTTCCTCTGCTTTTTTGGCGGTTGAGGTCGAAACGTCTCACTGCGCCGGGACTTTGTGGTGGGCTGTCTGTCGTCTGGTTGGCTGTAATTTTTTGCACGTCTAAATTTTTGGCGGCGAATCTCGGGCCCAATCTGGGAACGTCGAACGCTGGTATCGGCCGAGCTACGTCAAAACCAACCACCAAAGCTCCAACATCGTCACTCTTTTTTTCCACGCCCGGCGCAGGCAAAGTTTACCCTGTGATTCGGCCTGAGAAACACGCAATTTTGCATCTTGTGGGAGCTGCGCAGCTCAATTGCACCATGAGAAGCCGCGCATAGGGCATTACACACAGCCGCACCTGTCGAGATTCGCCCCAGGAATTAATATCTCTCTTTTCATCAGCCGCCCCCGTTCGCATTCGCATCGTCTCTCCAGCGACACCATGGGCTTCGCAACCGGCTTTGTGAGTCAACTCAGTGCCTCCAATTCTTGATTTTCACGTTGCGGCCGGTTCTACGGTACAATGCTTACATGTCTCTCTCTACATAGACCGGTGGCGTGACGCTCACCCTGTCCCTCGCCTACCTCTCTGTCCTCGCCCACCAGCGCACCCGCGAGGCTCAAAGCAAATCACTGCGCACGCAAACGCTCATGATCCAGCACCTCATCGATCCAATTCCCCAACCACTGCCCCCGACCCGATCCGAAGTCGCCGCTGCCCAGCGAGAAGCCGCCGTCGAGGTCGCCAAGCAGCGATGGAACTCTGAGGTCGAGAACGCTGTGCGCTGGGTGCAGCACACGGACTGGGAAGAGGTACGTGAGGGCATGGAGGGCAGAATCGCGTACCTGTGGGCCAAGGCCACGGGCCAGTCTGTAGAGGAGGTGGAAAAGGCGAGGCGCTCTCTGGAGCCTGTCAAGAGGACGCAAAAGGCTGGCGGCGAGATTGCAGCTGCTACGAGAGGGGCGTTCAACCAAGTTAAAGAATCAGCTGAGAGCGTTGAGATGACTGCCGAGAACCGGGCTCTGGACGCAAGGCTGAGAACGAAGAAGGCCATCGAGGAGACGGCTACGGAGGCCAAGGGAATCGTTAGCGCAACTCTGGACAAGGGCCGAGAGAAGGCAAAGGAGATTGTGGGCAAGGCAAAGACTGCTGTTGGTCTAGCAGAGGCCCAGGTGGAAGAGATGACGGGTGACAAGGCCAAATCAACGCTGAGCCCTGTGCAGCAGGCTTTGAATCAACGATACGAGAAGCCCTCAAAAGACACACGGACAACAGCAGAGATTCTCAAGGAGAGATACGTTCCAATGGACAAGCGAGACAACTCGATTTTGCGAGGATTGTAAGAGGGTTACGGATTGTTGGGAGTATGACATAAAAAAAAAAGGCGAATCTGAGCACTGTGTCATGGCACTTGATCAGGCTGGAAGCATCTATAACTTCATATGGCGCAGATAGACATTACAATGTACTACTACATCCCCTACCATGTTAAGAATTTTGCAAAATGGTATTTTTCTCATTGCGGAGATGAAAGGCGAAGGTGTGTAACAGATGATGACATTCCCCGGCTTCGTGGTGGATAGTGCTCACGCGAGAAACCACCTCGCTGCATTGGCGGACTATTGACGATGAGGAAGGCTCTTGGACGTATAAAGAGAAGTTGGAATGCGGTCTGGAATAGGATACAAAGAAAACAAGCAGCGATAAAATTAGACAAGGCTCGGAATATGACATCAATAGCTGGGGAGAGCACGGAAGTGGTGGCAAGAATTGTGCCGCACCCTGCACGGCGCAGAGAAGAGCAGAATTGAGGTGTTTGTATCGGAGTACCCCGAGCAAATGCCGGGCGTGATCCGGCTCCACGGACTCGTACGAGGATTCCCGAATGGTGCCGCACGCTATGAGCAAAAGGAGGTGGTCTAGCTAGTGTGGCTTTGTGCCGGTTATACAGTATGTAATATTATTAGTAGTTGTTCTATTTTATTCTTTTCTCAAATGCAATGAACTTGTAGGAAGTGAATCAACAATAATCATGACCGTATACTCGTAATACGACAACATGGATCAATCAGTTCCTCCGAGATCTCATCTTACTCCCCTCGGCACGCAAGCACCTGTAAGCAGCTCGGCACCGCCAAACACTTGCAGGAGCCGTTGAGTGCTACATTCCTCTCTCTGCCCACTAAAAAGCCGCTAAACCGTAGCGCATATTGGAAAATACCCTTCGCTGATTGGCTGTCGGCTGCGTATCGGGAGCGTACTGAGGCGCCTTTCCGAGGCAAGTTGCAGCACCTGCACCATCAAAGTTCCTGCCTCCGCGGAACCGCTGCTGCGCACAGGCAAAAAATCTGACTGCAGGTACATCCCTCGAAACTTCTGGGGCCGACATCGTTTCGCCTTTTTCTTCTTTTTCTTTTTCTTCTTCTTCCACACTTCAACTTCACTGTTTATTTTCCCTTCTTCAGTAGCCTCTGCCTCTTGTTTGGTGCCGGGCATCTCGTTTCCTGCGGCCTTTTAGAGTCCTAGATTTTTGTGCTGACCATCGGAAGGCGACCTTCCCATCAGTGTCACCATCCACAGTTTCCTGGTCCCACCAAACCATCACCACGACTCGCACAGAGCCAAACCGCTCAATTGACCAGCGCAACATGTCCTTCTCCAGTCTCGTCCAGGAACTTAGCCTTCGCGATGCCAACAGTGCTCGCCGGCCTGGTCCTGCGCCTTCAGTCTCAACATTCGATGACCGAGCATCGCACGTTTCTCGCACCATGTCTGGTTATGCCAGCACCGCAGCCACCAGCGTGAGCATTGCTGGCGACATCGGCAGCCAGCTTCACGGCGGCTACTTTCACCCTCTGGCTCGATCCTGGCAGTCTGAGCGCCAGCTGACCAAGGTAAGACGGGATTCCCAACAATTTGGTGTGATATCTGTCTTTTACTGACTCTCTGCCTCCAGTCTATGCTCATCTACCCCATCTTTGTTACCGACGGCGAGGATGACATGGTCGAAGTGGCCTCTCTTCCTGGCCAGTTTCAAGTCAGCATCAGCAGACTGACTGGCTTCCTCGAGCCTCTCGTCCACAAGGGACTGCGATCCGTCATGCTCTTTGGTGTCCCCATGAGGCCTGGCACCAAGGATGCCCTTGGCAGTGCCGCTGATGATCCCGAGGGCCCAGTCATCCAGGCTATTCAGCTCATCCGCCGCCGCTTCCCTCAACTCTTCATCTGCGCCGATGTCTGCCTCTGCGAGTATACCTCTCACGGCCACTGTGGTATCCTGCGAGACGACAGCAGCCTGAACAACCAGATGTCTGTCGACCGCATCTCTGATGTTGCCATCGCTTACGCAAAGGCTGGAGCACACTGTGTCGCTCCCTCAGACATGAACGATGGCCGTATTCGTGCTATCAAGCTAAAGCTGATTGAGGAGGGCATTGCCCACAAGACGCTCCTCATGTCGTACTCTGCCAAGTTTTCTGGTTGCTTGTACGGACCTTTCCGGGACGCAGCCGGCTCTGCCCCGTCATTTGGCGACCGCAGGTGCTACCAGCTCCCCCCTGGAGGTCGTGGCCTTGCTCGCCGAGCCATTATCCGCGACATGAACGAGGGTGCCGACATCATCATGGTTAAGCCTGCTGGTCAGTACTTGGACATTATCAGTGACGCCAAGGACCTTGGCAAGGACCTGCCTATCGCTGCCTACCAAGTCAGTGGCGAGTTCTCCATGATTCACGCTGCTGCCAAGGCCGGAGTGTTTGATCTCAAGGCCATGGCTTTTGAATCTACAGAGAGCATTCTTCGAGCTGGTGCCACCATTGTCATCAGCTACTTCACCCCCCAGTTCCTCGATTGGCTCGACAACTAATATTTCGGATGAAGAGATGAAGAGAAAATAATGGGTTTGCGTTTCAAGGAAAAGGACAAATAAAATACCAAGGGAAAAAAGAGCAGGCGTTTGGCATTGCAATTTGATGGAGGCCGACTTTGTAACATGTGCCGTTAGAAATCTGCTTTTCACGTCTTTAGAGCGAGGCATGGGTTATGAACACGAGGGTAATGAAATGATGTATACTTGAAGTTTTCTTTTTCTTAATTCAATATTCTACTCATCAATTGAGCCATTCATGGTTGTGTTGACATCTGTTTCTTTGCGCCTGGTTGCACGCTGTCCTATTATGTTGTACTATGGATTATAATACGAGATGCGCATGACGGCATTTGTTTTGGTTTGTTTCCTATTTTTTATGTGCCTTTTCTAATGTCTAGTCTATACAGCTAGCTATTCTATCACATAGATCTTCATCTGTGTCCACCGATCACTAGAACACACCAGCCTCGTAGTCAAAGACAGTGAGCTTGTCGATGATGGGAACAAGCTTGGCTACTAGGCTCTGGTGAGCAGGATCTTCCTTGAGATAGTATGCCCTGTCCTCGAAGGAGCTGAACTCGAAGCTAAAGCCATGAGTCAAGCCGTTCTATCCACCGAATTAGTTGTGATCTATCTCCCCTTCTCATCCTGCGTAACTAGAGAAAACAAAACACGGGTCCCCTTCTCATCTTCTGAAAAGAAAACACGGGGTTTCATAGTTCTGCCAACGGAGATTTTGGGAGAACTTACGTTGCGGCCTTCGGGAGAATTGTTAATTCCGCCTGTGACGGACTTGATGTAGGGGGTTTTTGTGGTTGCGTGGAGACAGTTGTCCTTGAGGGCGAGGAGGCCTGCGTTGGCCTGTGGAAGTTTGGGGAGTTGCGTTAGTATTATGCTCTGTTTCTTGCGATGGAGAAGTTATGGAGGATGTATACGCACATCTGCAATGGCCTCGGGGGCGGCGTCTGGATTGAAGGCCACTAGAACGAGGTGGATGATGGCCATGTTGGTTGGCGGCTGATGTAGCAAATGTATGTGCAGGAATAGACAAAAGGACGAGAGAGAACGGCTGAGATGAATTGTTGAGATTATGGGTTCTCAACTAAGTGGTTCATTCTGGCTAAGTCGTATATATAGTCGTTTTCCACAAAGCGGAGATGCGGTCTAGCAGCAAGGTATACTAGATAGTACCTAGTGGTCTGGGAATTCCCGTCTGTCCGATATTGATCATCAGACTGCTTGGCTACGCGGTCTCGTAGCAAGTTATGCCAGATGGTAGCCTAGACTCTGGGAATTTCCGTCTCTCTGATATTGATTATCAGATTCCTTGGCTATGCTTATCAATCTTGAGATCCTTCATCGGCCAGTCTTCCTTGGCGAGCTGGTTGAAATACGGTATTTGGTTAATAATCTGTGAAACTAGCCTTAGTAGGTGCTATTGAACGAATATAGCAATCCGCAGACCGGAGGACGACCTCTCGCTGCTCCTTTTCTTTTAAAAGAGGCAACTTTGTGCGCGACCAGCGCGGTCAAAATGGGACCCGAGAATGGTCTGCCGCGGCATCCTAATGGCGAGGCTTTGGGGTATCTATTTGCGATTGGGCAAGTCGGGGTTCTATCCGTGGCGCAGAATATATGTCTTAGTCTCCACAGGCCCTAAAAATCTCCTGGGATCGGAGTTGTCAACGCAGGAGTTCGGGGGTAACTCCTGGGTTGTCGGGGATATTGATGATTCGGCCGGAGATTGGATTGATTAGATTGGCTGCGATGAGATCCGGCTCTGGGGTGCGGATGGATGCATGATGTTGTGTGGGATGGGCAACCGACCAACAGCATCATTATATTATCCGCATATGCACGTCATGTTTATTTTTGTGCCATTTGAAGTTTGGGGACGAGAACCTGTAAAACTATCTATTATACTTTCATTCTGGGTGTATAAACAACTTCGTTTCCATCGCCGGTAAATCATCTTCACCTTACTCTCATATGTTGTACTCTCTTCAACTCTAGTTACCATGTCTTGTAACTTAGTTTCTTCTATTGATTGCGAATAGTATCAATCAACTCTATTGCCGCTTACCCATGTAAAACACTATTGGCCGGATGTGCGCATCCTGCCGCAGTGGAGCAAATGAACTTACATCCAACATCGTCCAGTGCCGACGTCGTCCAAGTGCCGAAGATGGCACCATATGCTAAACGCGGGAAAACAATTCCTGCGGAGGATTCGGCGTATGAGTCAACAATTACGACGGTAAAACTCTACCATGTCGTCGTACAAAATGCACGATCCTTTCTCTCCACGATGAATATTGCATCTAAGGACCTAGTAGTCCATAGCTGTAGTTGAAATATCACGTAAATATGGAGGTGCATTACAGCGCTGATACGCCTCTACAAGTGAGAGAGTCCAAGGTAGGCTACTGGGCAAGGTAGAAAACAAAACAAAAACAAGGAAGAAAAAATAAAGAAAACCCCGAAAAGTTTCTGGGCCCATGTTCAAGTGCTGATACGATACCTCGCTGTCTCGATTCTAGTATCCTCTCCAGTTGCTTACAGAGAACACCCCAAACGGCAAAAAGGTGCAGATTCTACTAGAGGAGCTCCATGATATATATGGGCTTTCATGGACCACTCACCTCATCGACCTCGAAACAGACGAGCAGAAAAAAAACTGGTTCCTCCAGCTGAACCCAAATGGTATTTCTGAAATGCCCTTCACAACGTCGCAAGCTCTGACAGTCTGGCATCATCTAGGCCGGATTCCAGTCCTTCTAGACGTCGTTGAAGCGGAGACTGTTGTTTCCATCATAGAGAGCTCAGCCATACTCATCTATTTACAAGAGAATTACGATAAACGCAACGTCTTTGGCTTCGATTCCACCCACGAAAAGAGCCAGGCAATACAGTGGCTGTTCTTCTGGCATTCTTCGGCTCCGGTGCAAGGACACGCTCGACATTTTATGAAAGGAACCGCAGAGCCCATACCATGTACGTAAACTTGTCTTTTCCATTCTCGACAAAGCGAAAAGTTCAAAGACTTAGGCTCCACGACCAACAACAGATGCAGCGCAATATTTCGAAAGGGCCATGCTTCGCATATACTCTGTGCTAGAAGCTCACCTTAGTGGACAGCATAACGGACAATCTGCGGTGCCTCGCGAATACCTCGCCGGCGACGGGGTAGGAAAGTATAGCATTGCTGATATGGGCACTTGGCCTCACGTTCGAGGGTACCGGGCATTGGGATTCTCCGAAGAAACTGACATGCGGCCCAAGTTTCCGCATCTTCTACGGTGGATTGATTGCATAGCAGCAAGGCCTGGGGTGCAGAGAGGTATTGACGCCAGCAAGTATGATAGCGAGGAGAACCCGGGGCTTTTAGTACGGGCTGGATAGGCAGGGCCGGAATAGTATGATTCCAGTACTGAAGCATACTTCATACATGGGATTTTGACCAAGCGTAGCACTTTGAATCATGGTAATGAGAAAAGTGTTCAACGTACTATCATCAGACGGGCTCTTAGGAGATACTGTGCGGAGAAGGTGGTAATCAGCGTTATCTGTAGGTCAGACAACGGACCGTCCACGGACGCGAAGAGGAAACTGGCGAATGCGATCGGCCGTGGGTCCAGGGGGCTTTTTTCAGGGACAGCGTTTCTATCTTTCCCATGAGGCGCGAGTTTGGGATACTTCAATGGATAGATGCTTGGATGCGTCGGTGGACACTGTCGCTAGCGTACGATGAGAAGCCAATTATTGCAACTTGATTCAGCTAAAAGAGCGTTGATCAAACAAGCTTTTCAGCCGCCCCTGGCAGTATGCGTGGTGAAGCTGATGAAGCGGCAGGGGTTTGATTGTTTGATGACGGCAGAACAATCGATGGGTGCCACATGCTATTCTTTGTTAGCAGTTGGCTGCTTCATCGTTCTTTTAAAGAGGTTCTGCATCTGGTCTGAAAACGGATGTGATTAGGTGCATAGATTATTTTGAGATTCTGGGGAAAACAAGCAAACCAACAACACTTGAGCTGTGTTACTCGTACAATAACAAAAAAGGAGAGCCAACGGCAAACATCTCTTTGTACTCTTTGCTCCAGCCAGGGATGTTTGCGTCCATTTAGGAAGGGAACAGCGCCAAAGAGACACGAATAGCCCCAGCGATACTCCGTCATGCGCCGATCGGTGGATGCATGAATAGCGGTGGCGCCGTGGGACCGACCCTGCTGAACTTTGGGATGCTCGAGAGAATGCTCAAACGACTCATGGCCCAAACATCTCCATCCAATGCCATTTTTTTCTCTAGGAGACCAGATTGAAGCATCTAGACATTGCGAAAGCGGTTGTTATATGTAAAACCAAGATGCTGCTGTGTTTTAAAAGAAGCAATTAATGGTACGCAATGGGTTTCACTGGTGGTTATATGTTCATATACCCGTCTCCGGTTGAGATGCGAGACTCGTCGATCATGGTTCGATCATTTCGGGTCACCGGAAATTTCACAAACCATTTACCGATGGCATCTTTAGACCGTCTTGAATTTTAAGAAATTTTTTATTCTTATTTTTTAATAGCTAGTGGTATTCCCATTTGGACCCTTTGTAGATCTGGGGATACCGGCAAGAGACGCAACTTCCCGTCTACGATCCACGGCTCTTGCCTCGACGCCATCCGATACTCCGTACAGATATTTGTGTAACTGTGTACATGTATGTATCTTTTAGTATGTCACAGCTTGGTCCATACCTTCTTCATAAAGCCATGAAAAGTGGAAAGTGGACTCGGGACGCATGTCACAATCTTTGTCTCATACGAGCTCTTGCTCAAGCCACCCATTGGCAGGCTTTGAACAAATGTGGAAATCCGAAACCTGCATGCGGAAGGGGCATCTCACACGGATCGACATGGAAGGTATCGCCTTGTACTGGAGCTATTATGAGCAGGAGGCACTGATCCTCGCCTTTTAGCTTCACATCCTTTCCTTTCTGGTCATCTCCTTCTTTGTTCTCATTTCCGATGTAAACAAATGCTCTCCTCTTTATCTTCTTTATCTTCGTTTTCCTTTTCTTTTCCTTTCCTCAGTCCTGTTTTTCCTTTCATTTTCAATCCCTCTTATACAATCCGCGGGAGAGACAACGACAGAGAGAGTCCGGGCTACCTCTCCTCTGCCCTCTCTAGTCGCTTGCCTCGTTTCCTGACTGGTTCGTCTTCACTGTACTCTCTTCCTTATAGAGTCTGTTTTTCGGTTTGCATTTCAGCGCACCTTCGTTCTTTTGATCCTGTACGAGTATAAACACGCCAATGAAAACAACGGAAGGATCGTGCCACTCGCTTCAACAACTGTTCATTACCTACAAAAAGCCGCCGATTGAGCATATCTCGGTATCCACGAGTTTCGTGATTCGAGTTATCCCTCTTGCTCTCCGTACAGGACGAGCTCCAAACCCTAATTATCTTTTTGCGTGGCAATGAACCATCACAATTCTATCAACGATTTACCATCAGAAGAGAAGATGGGCCTACTGGACCAAAGACGGGGCTCGGATGCCGCAACAGACGTCAGTGATAGCAGTACTGGTACTGCGACTGGCGCTGGTATTGCCACAATTCCGGCCCATACCGACGGCCATTTTCAATTCGGTCTTTTAAGCCCTTCAACTGAGTCCCTGAAAGCACCCTTCGGATACATTCGATCAACGCCATGGCGGATTCTTGCCGTCCGCTTCCTTGTCTTTCTCACACCTAGCTTCTTGCAAGGTCGTCACGCTCGCGAGCAAATATGCCCGGCTAAGCTTGCTCCAACTGCCTACCTTGATGGCATGCGCGGTCTGGCAGCACTCTTCGTCTTCTTTTGTCATTACTTTTATCAAGCATTCACTATCGCCGAGGGATGGGGTTGCGGCGAGACCAACTACCACATTCTCAAACTTCCATTCCTTCGTCTTTGGTACCAAGGCCCTCCGGCTGTCTGTGTCTTCTTTGTCATTTCTGGATATGCATTATCATACCGACCTATGAAACTCATTCGAAACGGAGCTTGGCCTGATTTCGCCAATACCATGAGCTCTTTAATATTTCGACGAGGAATTCGTTTATATCTTCCCACTGCAATCTCAACTTTCATGATTATTTGTTTCTTGCGCATCGGCGCATACGAGTGGACTCGAGATTTTGCCAACGATCGAAAGTACATGAAAAACATTGTAGAGCCGCATCCAGCCCGCATGGAACATGCATATGCTCAATACAAGGATTGGCTATTACATATGTTTAGATTTCTCCAAGTCTTCAGCTGGGACAAGTTTGGTGGAAGTACCTGTAAGACGAATGATCCATATTCAACATGTTTTCTAGAAATGCATACTAACACTATCTTTCCAGCGTATGACGTCCATTTATGGACCATTCCCGTTGAATTCCGATGCTCGCTGTACCTCTTTCTTACCATTATCGGCACCGCCCGCCTGCGTACTTCGGTGAGATGGCTCACTGTTGTCTTCGTCATGTTGGTTACCTATCGTAACAGCCGATGGGAACTTTTGCTATTCTTTTGCGGGATGCTCATTGCTGAGAATGATCATATTCGTGGTGCACACGTCCCGACATGTAACCCAGCCCTGCCGATAGAAGAAAAGCCTCGCTCGAACAAGACCAAGCTGTGGCCCATCTTCTGGGCCCTATTCAGCATTCTTGGCTTGTACTTGATGTGTCAGCCGGATGGTCGCGGTGAAATTACCCCTGGATGGAGATGGCTATCCTCCCTCATACCTAAGTGGTGGAAAGAAGAAAGGTACCGCTATTGGCAGTCGACTGGCGCCGTCGTTTTCATCGTTGCCGTGAGCCATTCGCCTCGATGGCAACGCTTCTTTAACTTGCCAGTGGTTCAGTACTTTGGCAAGATCTCATACGCCCTCTACCTTATGCATGGACCAGCCATGCATGTTGTTGGCTACCACTTTGAGAAGTGGGCGTACAGCGTAACTGGAGTTCAAGGCTACTGGTATAATGCCGGATTCGTCCTGGGGGCGTGCTTTTGTATTCCCACGGTTGTGTGGTGGGCGGATATCTTCTGGAGAGCGGTTGACATTCCTACTGTCAAGTTTGCCAAGTGGTTCGAGAGCAAAGTGATTGCCAAACCGTGAGCTCAGATGAAGATATTTACAGAGAGAAGGGGGGAATGATTTCTTTGATTCGGATGCATAAACTAAGAGCTTTGCAGCTTAGATGGCGTTAACAGCGGGGTGTCATGTTATTTCCAATATGGGCTTGATTTTGTCATTGATCATCATCGTCGAAGGAGATTTCTATTTGGTATTATATCTTCATAAAATTTACGTTCTTCATCTAATTACAGTGCATAAACTGCAAGGGGTATGTCGTGAACTTATTTTCTGCTCGAAAAAAAACGGCATTTTTAGAATCCATATAACATCTTATGCCAGGGGTAAGGCACAGAGAGTGAGAATAAAATTGTGAAATGAACGTACACACCTAGTAATATGCCCTTACTTGGCATCTGACAACGGCCATTGTTTCTCATCTCGTGAGTATACTCTTCGTCCCGCCACCCAAGTCTCTCTTACTTTGAGTGTGCGAAGCTTCTCGACATCCATGTCCTCCAGCGGCTCGTCAAGCACAACCCAATCCGCAAATGCACCCCGCCTAATTGAGCCTGCATATTGCTCGGCGAACGCACCATACGCAACATTCTGTGTGAAGCCCATGAGCGCTTCATCCAAGGTGAGAGTCTCTTGCGTATGCCATCCTTGCGAGGGGTTCTTCGGATCAGGCCCTAACCCGGTGTGCGGGTTCTTCCTCGTGACCGCAGCGTAAATGCCTTGGAACGGGTTTGGTGGCTCGACAGGGAAGTCACTGCCGAGGATAGGTTTGATGTCAAGTACAGACTTCATGCGGTAGGCTTCCTCTTTTGTTCGCTTTGGTCCGAGCCTCTCCTCGGCGTACTTCATGTCGGAGGTTGCGTGGGTGGGCTGAATGGAAGGGATGATGCCGAGAGCGTGCATGCGTTTCTGGTCATCGGGGTGGATGATCTGGGAGTGTTCGATGCGGAACCGGTGCTTGGATTGACAATCGGCAAGGTTTTCCTGCTCACATTGCTCTTTCAAGGCTGCTTCAAAGGCATCAATGGCATTACGGTTGGCCAGGTCTCCTATGGCGTGAATATTGACTTGAAAGCCCTCTCTGGCCCAAGCTTTGGTCACCTCTGTAAGGGCTGACGCATTGATTAGGAGGGATCCGGAAGTCCAAGGGTGGTCACTATATGGCTCAAGCATGGCACTTCCCCAGCTTCCCAAAGCTCCATCTTTATCAGGAGAGAACAAAGTTAGCACTGCGATAGAATCTGTTCAAGCTGAGTGACTTACCAGCAAATAGTTTGACGCTGCGTAATCCAAACATGCCGTTTGAAAGAGCGATTTGAGAAGTGGCTTCGGGGCAAAATGTGTTTCTCTTCTCACACTCCAACATACTGTAAACTCGGACAGTCCAATCTGGAGAGATTGCCAGTTCAGAATACAGCCGAGCGTTGTCTGCCGTCACACCGGCGTCGTGCATTCCTACCAGGCCAACCTTGTTCAACTCCTTCATAGCTGACTTGACGGCTCGAGCTTTCTCCTCTTCTCCGGGCTTCGGCCATAGGGTCATAATCATGTCCATGGCATTATCGCAGAAGACTCCTGGGCCAGGATCACGAATGATATCACCCCCGGGAACGTCTGGGATTTTATCCGGGAGAAGATTCAACACTGACTGTGAAACCCATGAGCAATGAACATCAATTCTGTCCAGCATCATGAAAATTCCTCTAAGCTCATCGTCTTGCTCGATGTCGTTCTGAAAGTTGATGATACGATCAGTTATTAGCAAAGTAGGTTTCAAGGGTATCTATGGAAGTCATCAACTTACAGCAGTAGGCATGCGCCCAAAGGCAGATTGGTCCCATCCAATACCACGAAGCCACTGGCCTTTGGTGCCTGCTCCGGGGTTTGCGGCAAGGTATGTCTTGATGCGATCTCTCACTTCATCGAGTGACTTGGAGCCAAAAAGATCAACCGAATGAAGAAATTCTCCATACTGTAGCAGATGCCCATGGCCATCCCAGAGACCAGGAATCGCATAGCCGTCTGAAACGGTAATGTCGGCTCCTTTCACTTGGTGCAGAGAATCTTTGCTATCCTGGGTCCAGACGTAGCGAAACATACCATCCTCCACCGAGAAACATTCAGCAGACGGATGTGCGGCATCATGAGTCCTCACACTTTGGTAGCAATATACCGGAAGAGGGTCATTGTGAACACCAGTGAACAGAAACGGATGTTGCTGGAAAGAGTAGGCAAAAACCGCGGCTGCAATAACTGAGATAATGGAACCCCAGCGAAGGAGCGGCGATAAAGCCATTTTTTCTCAGAGTCGGCGTTGATTCTGAAGGCTCGAAACAGCAATTATCCCTAAGTTAGTGCTTATATACAATTTTTTTTTCTTATAGTTTCGGAATCACTCTGACATATTATTTGCATGGCTTACGCCAAAAGTGCTGATGCTTTACATGAAGGGCACGAAAAGTGGTCCTAGAAATGTTGATAGTGCGCCTTTGTGAGAAGCCTTTTTTTTTCTTTTGGTTTCCCGACCGTAGTCCGAGACATTTTTTGGTCCCTTGCAGTGCGACGCCCTATCTCTAGCCAAAGGATTGCGATATCGATTTTGATTTGTTGAATCCATGGCTATTTTGCCGCTGATCAGGGACTGGCTTGCGGACACTAGCATTGAGTTGGAGGCATGGCGGGGTGAAATGGCGCCGAAAAAAGGAGGGGCAGGTCGTTGAAGAACCCCTCATTGGGATTTGGGGTTGCGCGACAGCCTTTTTGTGAGGGCTGTTGATGATTCGTTTGCTGGACTGTCAAGTGATTTTGCTGTTTGTTTGTTGTTTATTTGTATTGGAATAATTGTGATGCGTGAAGTAGAAATTTGGCGGTGAATCACGTGTGCAGGCGATGGTGATGGCATCTTCTGGGAAAGGAAAGAGCTTAAGGACAGAGTAGCGACTTGCCGTTTGTCGCATTGATCGCAATTAGACTAGCAAACCGCCAAAGTATTACTTCGTATTACTTCGTATTCCTGCTTCTCTCACCCTTACAACTTCTCCTTGTTCTTAACCTCCTGCTGCAAAAAGACACTTCTTTGGGAGATAAACAAAAGAGACTCAGAACACGGTCGAGCTACTCCTGTCGAAAATTTCTAACTGATACCCAACAAAATCACAGCCATGGCTACACCGACTTCATCAGCCCAGCTCGATGAGCTCGTCCGGACTCGCGTCGACAAGCCAATTTCTCCAGAAGTTCTCTTCCCAATTCTCTCTTCTGCACCCTTCATCCCCAGCAAGACGCTCATCAACGCCCGTGATATCGGCGCTGTGCCCGGCAGCAAGATTCCCTCTGGGCGCATCTTCCGCTGCGGCACCCTAGAGTACGCCAGCCATGATCCCGACACCGTGGCCTGGATCAAGGCCAACGTCCGCCGTATCTACGACCTTCGCAAGCCACTCGAACGAGAACACGGCCCTGACCCCGAGATTGAGGGAGTTGAGAATGTCTGGTTCCCTGGGTCGCAAGAGTACAAGACGCCGAGCTTGGAGGATTTCGCCAAGGGGGACGGCAGTGCCGCCTGGAAGGACCAGTACATGGCGGTTGCTCTCACCTATGCGCCGACATACAAGGCAGTCCTAGAACACATCAGAGATAGTCCCGCGGAGCCATTTCTCTTTCACTGCACAGGTAGGCAATTCTTCTTGGCTACGGAATACGTCCTCGTTATTAACACCGTAAACTAGCCGGCCGTGACCGTACCGGAGTTCTCGCCGGCCTCCTCCACCACCTCGCCGGCACGGCCACTGACGATGCAGTTCGTGACTACATGCTTTCTCGAATCGGTACCGAAGTCGCTCGCGAGAAGCTTCTAAGATTCGCCATGGACAGCGTTGGCACCAACGATATGGAGGTACCAGGCTTCTACAACCTCGTTGAGCTGCGACCGCAGTACTGGACTGCCTTTGTCGGGGGTCTCGAAGAGCAGTTTGGTGGCTGGGACGGCTACGTGACCAAGGTTCTGGGGCTGTCGGAGGAAGATCTTGTCACTGTGAAGAAGAACATTCGTTCCTGAATTTTGCTATGATGACAAGAGAAGAAGTGGCAGTTATCAATCTGTTTTGCATTGCTGTTTGTGATACCATAGACGTTTGATGACGTTGAAGATGGCTATGCTGAGAGCTTCGACTATGTTGGATACCCAATCCCGTCTTGAAGCATCCAAATTTCCTATTACAGAAAAGCCTCTCACGTTCGGTAAAAATATTTATCCGTATTTAAGGTACGCCAGTCTAACAATACCCCACCTCCGGGATTGAGCTTTAGTCAACTCCGTGATAGCTAACGATGGCGGCCCAAACAGTCACCAAGGCCAGGACTCATGATGACTACACTGTGGGATGGGTCTGTGCCCTATCCAAAGAGCAAACCGCGGCAACGGCTATGCTGGACGAGAGACATGACGATCTCGTTAAGCCGCTAAATGACCCAAACACATACACCTTGGGGTCGATCGGGAAGCATAACATTGTTATAGCTTGCTTGCCTCAAGGTGAGATCGGTACTAGCTCAGCAGCGACTTTTGCAACATGGATGATCTCCACTTTTCCATCAATTAAGTTTGGCTTGATGGTTGGTATTGGAGGAGGCATTCCCCCCAAGGTTCGACTTGGCGATGTGGTTGTCAGTACTCCGACTAACCAGTATCCTGGGGTGGTTCAATGGGACCACGGCAAGGCAGAGAAAGGGGGCCAATTCAAGCAGATTGGATCGCTGAATAGCCCACCGGCTCTCCTCCGCACGGCCTTGGCGAAACTGATGACAGAGAATGAGCTGAGCGGGTCTAAGATACCTGAATATCTAGACGAACTAAGTCAAAGATGGCCGAGACTCGTGTCAAAGTATACTTGGTCAGAGTCACTTAAGGACCCTTTGCAGACTAGTGATAGTCACGGCAGCCAGAAAGCTGCATTTTCAGTTTTCTTGAACGTGATTCTTTCACTTCTCAAATGGCTCTTCGGCTTGTGGGCGATGAGTCCCTCGGACCGTGGGGTTGAGAGAGGTCCAAACCTCCGTTCCCCTGTGGCCGATGGAGGTGAGAGGAAGCCGATAGAGACACGCGTGCATTACGGTTTAATCGCTTCTGGTAACCAAGTGATCAAAGACGCGGAATTTCGTGACAGGCTTGACCAGCGTTATGATGGGAATGTGTTGTGCGTCGAAATGGAGGCAGCAGGATTGATGAATAATTTCCCATGTATTGTCATTCGGGGCATATGCGACTACGCCGACTCGCAAAAGAACTATGACTGGCAGGAATACGCAGCGGCGGTAGCTGCGGCGTTTGCAAAGGAACTTCTGCATTATATTCAGCCACGCGATGTTGACGGACAGCGGCCAGTGAGAGACATAATTAACGAGGGTTAGTCATTCCCCAGTTACACGGATGGCAGATCTCTGATAATAAATATACCTAGTTTATAATGACGTTACGCACATCAAGTCCAAGCTAGATGGAAAGGATGATGTTGAAATTCTCGATTGGCTTACACGAACCGACTACGGTCCGCAGCAAAGCGATCACTTCAATAGACGGCAACCGGAAACTGGAACTTGGTTTCTCGATTCGGTAGAGTTCCAAGACTGGCTTGCTACGGGCAAGCAAACGTTGTTTTGTCCAGGCATCCCCGGAGCAGGAAAGACTATCCTGACGTCAATTGTGGTCGATTACCTTTGCTCGAAGTTTAACAATAACTCGACAGTCGGCATTGCCTACATCTACTGCAACTTCAAAATGCAGGATGAGCAGAAGATTGACGATTTGTTAGCAAGCGTGCTAAAACAGCTAGCTGAAAGCCAGTCTTGTCTACCTGAGAGTATTAAAAATCTCTATAACCGCCATAAAACTCAACATACACGTCCTTCCATTAATGAAATATTAGCAGTTCTTCAGTCTGTGGCATTAATGTATTCAAGAATCTTCATCATCGTCGACGCTCTTGACGAATGCCAAGAATACAGTGGCTGCCGGGCGAGGTTCATCTCAGAACTTTCTAACCTTCAAAAAAGTAGTGGAGCAAACATCTTTGCGACATCGAGATTTATCCCAGATATTATGGACAAGCTCAAGGGAAGCATCGAGGTTGAGATCCGTGCTCATGATGAGGATGTGCGAAAATATTTAGAGAGCCAGATAATGCAGTGTGGTTCGGCACTCTTAAAAGCACGTTGTGAGGAAGTTACAAGGGAGATTACAAAGGTGGTCGAAGGAATGTAAGTTTCTGTTTTCCTATTATATAAAAATTAGTGTTAAATAACACTTAAATAGGTTTCTCCTTGCACAGCTTCATTTCGAAACTGTCAAAAGAAAAAAAACCTTAAAGAAATTTAAAAACACATTAGCAAACTTGCCTACCGGCCCCAAAGCATATGATTTTGCTTACGAAGAGGCTGTACGAAGAATTCAGGATCTTGATTCAGATTCCAAGGAGCTAGCATGGCTGGTTTTATCATGGATTACCTGTGCGACAAGACCACTTGCTACAAAGGAGCTTCAGCATGCACTTGCGGTAGAAATAGGCAAGGCTGAGTTAGATGAAGAAAATCTTGTCCAGATCGAAGAGATGGTCTCGGTATGTGCCGGACTGGTCACTATCGACGAAGAAAGCAACATCATACGACTAGTCCACTATACAACTCAGGAGTACTTTGAACGGACGCAGAAACGTTGGTTTCCAACTGCACAGACAGAGATTACCACAATTTGCGTCACCTACCTCTCGTTCAGCGCCTTTGAGATTGGGCGGTGTGGGACAAAAGAGGAACTTGAGGAGCGTTTACAACTATTTCCGTTCTATAGTTATGCTGCTCGCAGCTGGGGGCACCATGCTCCTAAGGATAAAGCAAGTCAAGAAGTCATCAAGTTTCTCAAGAGTCAAGCCAAGGTGGAGGCATCATGCCAAGTGCTGATGGCCGCTGGGTACAACTCCATTCATGTTATACCACGGAAAATAACTGGACTACACTTGGCAGGAATTTTTGGGTTGAACAAGGCCACAGATACACTCCTTGAACTTGGGCATGACCCAAACGAGAAAGATTCTCAACACCAACAGCCTCTATGGTATGTTGCCCTGAACGGACATGAGGCCCTCGTCACGCTACTGTTAGCACGCGGAGCAATGGTAAATCCTCTTGCTGTTTACGCAAAGGGTCCGCTCTTTGCAGCAGCTGGAAAAGGCCATCAAGAGATTGTTGAGAAGCTATTAGCGGCAGGAGCCGATGTTAATGCTGTTACTGATATTAATGACACTGCACTCTCAGCAGCAGCCACAAACGGTCATCAAGAGGTCGTTGAGAAGCTATTAGCAGCAGGAGCCAATGTGAATATTATTATTGGTACGGACAGAACTGCACTCTCAGCAGCAGCCGGAAGCGGCCATCAAGAGATTGTTGAGAAGCTATTAGCAGCAGGGGCCGATGTTAGAAGTCTTTACGGAGGGAGTGCACTTTTAGCAGCAGCCGGACACGGCCATCAAGAGATTGTTGAAAAGCTATTAGTAGCAGGAGCTGATGCTAACGCTCTTACTAGTGTATATGATTGCAAAACTATACTTGTGGTAGCAGCAAGAAACGGCCATCAAGAGATTGTTGAGAAGCTATTGGCAGCAGGAGCTGATGCTAATGCTTTTACTAAGAGTGATGAAGAAACTGCACTCTCAGCAGCAGCCGGATACGGCTATCAAGAGATTGTTGAGAAGCTATTGGCAGCAGGGGCTGATGCTAACGCTGTTACTGGTTCATGGGCCAAAACAACTGCACTTATGGCAGCAGCTGAGAACGGCCATCTAGAGATTGTTGAGAGGCTATTAGCAGCAGGAGCTAATATTAATGCTGCTTTTTCAAAAGATACTGCACTTACGAAAGCAGCTGAGAACGGCCATCAAGAGATTGTTGACAAGCTATTAACAGCAGGAGCTGATATCAGTGGAACTGCACTTGCGGCAGCAGTTCTGAACGGCGATCAAAGGATTGTTGAGAAGCTGTTGGCAGCGGGAGCTAATCCTAATTCTACTGACGGTTTTAGAACGCCTGCACTTGCGATAGCAGCTGGGAGAGGTTATCAAAAGTTTGTTGAGAAGCTGTTGGCAGCAGGAGCTGATGTTAATGCTTGTATTGGTCCAGCAGTTGCTAACAACTTTGCTCTTGTGGCAGCAGTTAAGAACGGCCATCAAGAGATTGTTGAGACGCTGTTGGCAGCAGGAGCTAATGTTACTTTTGAAGACCCTTGGGGACGGACTGTACATATAGTTAAGATTGCAGCTCACAGAGGTTACCAAGCGATCGTCGAGAAGCTGTTGGCAGCAGGGGCGCAGCAGTAACTAGTAGGTATTTACACAAGAATGGCAATTATTATCAGGAAATCTTGACACTTTGTCTTTATAAAGGAAGCCAATTTCGCACAGACCCTAGATAACGTTGAAGAAATGGAGGGGGGTAAAGAGTCACTATGGGGCACATGACAACTCTGCACGAATATGTAGATATTGACACACTTCATTCCGGAAGAGACAGCTCTGTGTCAAACGTCAAATCATTTCGGCGTTAGGCATATGACGACCGCTATGTATCTCATCTGTTCCATGTCCATAGTAGATCAAGAGTAACTTGCTTTGTACCTTTCCCTCCCCAATATAAACATAGCCCTTTTAGCCCTTGCATCTTGGACTTACCGCTTTTCCTTCATTCCTCACACAGCCTGATACTCCCAATTCACGCCATGTTTGACACCATGTGAAGGGCATAGGATGAAAACCGAAATGGTGTCTCAAATCGATCCAATAAGGCAGAATTTGCCGTTGCAGAAACATCGCTTTGAAAACCAACCACCTTATTGGATATTGAATACATACGCACGCGTATAGAAGCAGGGCTAATCTTAACCCTGCATCTTCTTTCTCTTGCCGATCTGGGCAGAGAAACCCGTCTTGATGGCTGTGACACTTCGTCGTGAACCGCAGTTGTTGCAGGTGATGAAGTATAGACGGTTCTCACCCTTGTTGAGCTCGGTATCGGGGGACCTGCAAGTTTTGCAAGTAACGTACTCGACTGAGAAACAGTTAGTATGATATTAGTTGACCCAGGTTAAAGAAAGAGGAAGGGGTGAATGGCAAATGGAAGAGTAAGTGATGGCGGTAGGAATGAAGAGGATGCTAGTCTTGGGCCCGGGATGGGCAGTATGAGGCTCCTCCATTCCGCCCGACCGCTTGTGCGTGACGGGATAGACGTACTGATGTATTTTCTGACGACGTTCTCAATCTGCTTCTGCTGGAATCGACCCTTGATGACCAATCTCCTATTTCCGTCAACGGAGCCGTTTGTACCCAATTCGGCAAACAGGTAGGCGGTGAGATGTTCTTCGGTTCGCTTCATGCGCTTGCTGATATCGGCAATGTTGGCAAAGACAGTTTTCCTGTTGCCTTCACGCATGCACTGGGGAGGAGGAATCTTGTAGCTCTTGGTGCCGCTGAGTGAGTGGTCGGGATTCTTTTGTGATAGGACGGTGAAGAAGCGGGAGAGCAGCATGGTGTAGGGGATTGTCTTGGACTCGTCGTGGGTCCAGACACCGGTGCCAGTCTCCATGTCACCCTCGTCCTCCTGAGCTGCCTCCTCGGCCTCTTCGGCGTCCTTAACCTCGAGCTGCTTCAGCTTGGCAGTGAACTCATCTTCCTCAGCACCCTCGGCCTTCTTGACCTTCTTCTTCTTCTTCTTCATGGTCAGGTCGAGACCTCCATCTTCGGCGGGGGCAGCGCCATCCTCAGCATCGGCATCGGCTTCGCCCTCAACCTTCGTCTTCTTCTTCTTCTTCTTTTTCAGGAGAGATAAGTCAAGGCCGCCATCTTCGGGAGGGGCAAGTTCGTCGGCGGCGGCTTGAGATGAAGTATCAGCAAATGCTTCGAGGGCGGCAGACAGAGGCGGCGTACGAGGCGTGTGTGACTGAGCCGTCTCCTTGGGTTCCTCGACAGCACTCATGATGGTTATTGAGCCGTCGGTCTCGACTACTAGTTGCTCGTCGGTGAAGGCAACGGATTTACGGGACGGCTTGCGTTCGAGTTGGTCCTGCGTAGTGGGGAAAAACAGAGGGAAAACGTTAGCAATGCTGGATGGCTTGTCTCGTGATGGAATTGAAAAGTCTAACAGAGGTAAAGGCAAAGGCAAAAAAGGGAAAATCTCAAAAGGGATTAGGCTGGGGAGTGGTACAGTACTGATGATGCCTGGTGATTTGTGATGCCGTCTAAATGGCAAAGGCTGTGACTCAGAGGTATGACAAGGGAGGAAGAATCATCGGGTGGATGAACAAAATGTCCGCGGTGAGTGTTGGTGGGGTAAATTTGCAGTGATTGGGGCTATTTTTTGCGTGGCCGGTGCTGGACCTTGTGGGCTGTGGGAGGAAGAGAGGGGCAAAAATTGGTGTAGGAAAAGCAGAGGGAGAGCAGAGCAGCTGGAGTGGCAACGCCAGGGCTAGCTTGCTTGGTCCAGAAGGTAAAGAAGGTTTCCATGAAAACGGAGACACCCTCTTGGTTGGGTGTACCCAACTGTAGTGGTGCAGCGTAGGGTGGCAGACGTCAGACTTACCAGTACTTCGTTGTCCATGATTGCGGTGGTTTCTAGGCTTTTTGCCTTTGTCTTGCTTGTCCTTCCTTGGCTTTGTCCTTTTGACAGCTCAGGTCTGCTCACTAGAGAAAAGCCCCTCTCTGTGCGCAACGTCTGTCTCAATCGCTGTCCTTCCTTGCGTCGCTGCTTGCTTGATAACTGAAGCTGGCCGCTTATAGGCGCTGAGATGTCGAGTCGGCGGGCGATGGCTGACGCTTTGCAGCCAAATATGCGCGTATCTGCACGACGATGGCGTTTCCTGCAGAGGCTCACTGGTCCTTGTTGTAGCTGCAGATGAAAATGTCGAGTGAGCAGCGCTGAGTGAAAAGGTTGAGTTTGAGTCAGCTGCACGTCATGTCATGGGCCGTTTGTTTGGGCCGATATTCACGGAGCTGCTGGGCACTGATCTGATTGCACGGGGGAGTCACACCAAGAAGGAGGGGCGTCACGTGAGTTGACAGTGCACGATAAGATAACAGGTGCTGTGCCGTTGAAGTTCCAAGTTGCTCCTCGTCCAGCCGACAGTACGTACCTCAGGCCTGAAGTGAACTGAACTGCAGCGCTGCAAACCTCCCGAGGTGGGCCAGTTGCAGCCGCCTTTCGGCATCAGTACAGTACCTAGATCGGAACAAGCTCCACTGCGATTGCGAGGCCCAAGACTGTTCACGACGTCTATCCCATCCGCAGAGACAATCCAGATCCAGCAGTCGCTTGCATCTCCATTCATGGCCTAAGACCTCCGACGACGCCGTAAAGCGCTCTCTCGTTCTTCCCGTCGGGTCTCTCTCTCCTCCTCCCTCCACAGAACAACCACCCAATCCTCTCTCTCTCCTCCAGAACCTCGTCGCAATGGCCTCAGACGAGTCCCTTGTCGACCTCCACGCTTCCTCCATCACCGACGACAAAGACGACGTCGATTCTCTCCCTTCCGAATCCACCAGCGATCTTTACTCCGAGGCCGATTCCGAGGCGCAGGCAGAATGGGACCGCAGCCTTGAGCAGCTCCAGCTCCTCCTCACCATGATTCTTGTGCCGTGGATGGGGAAGCTCTTTGGCCGCAAATTTGCATATTGGAGTGAGTTATGCCGGATATCTCCATTCTTTCCCCCTCTGAATGGCTCAGCTGCTGACGATTGTTCTCGCGCTTAGGCTGGGGTAAGTACATGAACTGGGTGCACAACGTAGACGTGCAAGTTACGAACAAGAAGTCATTCAATGCTGCTGGCGCCGTGGCGGCCACTTTATAGCCGTCAGTCGGATTAAAGATCATTCGGCGTTCTTGGATCGACTGTTTGTCCTCACAGGCTGGGAATGGGAATGCATAGATTGATTCCGGTTCGATATATAAACACCAATCCGATAAAACATCAGAAGGCGCCGCTACCACATTTTCGGCCATATCTATGATGAAAGGCCTTGCAAATACATGCTCGGAAGCACGAGGGACATGCTACTGCCAGGAACAACACCACATGTACCGCGGCACATTCGGGTGTCATGAAGAGAAATGGCAAGGGGCAACGAATAATGTATATATAAACATGACTTTGTTATTCATCCCTCAATTACTACATTAGTTATCATTTCCATAATACTGTCCCTTTCCTGCCAACCTTTGGCAATACCAATCCAATACCGAATATTGCCCATCGTAAATGTACGTGCTAATACAGCGTAACTTCATATACCCGCCCCAACCCATCAACTTGACACCGATTAAAAATGTTGGCTTCTTCTTGACAAAGCTCTACTCGCATGTGTTGAATTGAGAGAACATCTTCATATTAAGTCTAGCTCCCTCAATTGCTAGATGATCCACCGGGGACAAAATCCTGTTGATCAACAACAATATTCCTCTCATAGCGAATGAGCGAGGGATGTGAGGGGAAAGGACAGTGGATGCTCCTCGTCGAGCACACTTAGACCTGCGACATGGCAGGTCGAGATGATCGCGAAGAGCGGGACGTCCGGATCGACCCGCCAAAACCGCCGCTGCTCTTAGAATCCAAGATGGTGATGGCCAAGAGCAAGCTGAAGCACACCCAGAGGAACCACATGAACGCAGTGCTGGCCTGGATCTCACGGCACCTCCTCTCATCATGGTGAGAACCGAAGCCGATCCAGCCACTGGGCAAGTGAGCACCGGAGATGTTGCCGCAGTTGGGAGCTCGCAGCTCGGCGGCCAACACAATGGCGCAGATGAAGGTGAGCAGAGTAGCCAGACCGTCCCAGAAGACGAGCGCAAGGGGCACGGCAAGGCTGACGACGAAGACTGCAAGCAGGCCGTAGAGGAGCGCAACCCACGACCAGGCGGCGACGAACATGGTGAAGTTGATGGTCTTCATGTGACCGTTGACATTGGCGGCGATGACATTTCCGATGAGGGCGGTGATGAGCAGGGTCCAGACGAGTGCGATGATACGCAGGATGATCTTGAAGAGGTTGGACATGGTGGCGGTGAGGTCCAAGCCTTTGATTTTACTGTTTTGATGTTGATTTTGGTTTGATTCAATTCAATTGGCGATCCAACAGTCAGTCGCGAATTGTGGGATTGATCTTCCGCAGACCAGGCAGGGGGAGGGCGTGTCTACTGTCTGCGGGTTTCTTTTCAATCGGCGGAAATGCCTGTCCGTTCAATGGGAGCTACCGGCACAATCGGTGAAGCACACAATAGCGAAGCTAATAATCGTAGAAGCGCCTAAGAGCTAAGCGTATTATGTTGGCGATGTTGTGTTTGACTTGGAATGGGAAATTGTTACGGATTCAATTGAAGCAGAAAAAAGACACGACGCTGCACACGAGAATCGTCGAGGCAGAGACGCAAGCGATTCGAGTGGGAAAGGCGTTATGCAAGAGTGTCGACCGAGCAACCACGGAAAGGAAGCTTATAAGGTGAGATGGGCGGGCAGTGACGTGTGGGGGGAGGAGGAGCTTCGATCTACTTGCTCTAAGGTAAGGGTAAGCTGGGAGCTGGGGTGGGAAAACAACACGAAAACGACAAAAACAAAGTACAGCGTCTCCGCGATTGGCAGAGACGGTACCTCTTGCGTGTCTCAAAATGCCAAACGAAGGAGGTGTAGCTTCATGCGTCTTGTGCTGCCGGAGTTCTCGGCACTTGTTGAGGGCTTGCATGACGTTTTGCATCCGGGCGTCGATCAAAAGTGTCAGTGTGAAGCTTGTTTTTGCCTGTGACTGATGCTTTTTGCCTTTGGCAGCCAGAGAGTTATTTTTGGGAGAGTCTAAAAATGCCCTTTAAAACACCCTGACGTCACATTCGTCTCAAGCGAGAACAGCCTCAACAAAAAAGCATCCTTCATTACAAAGATAAAAAATTAAAAATAAAATACAGCCACCAGTTATTGTCTCAAATCTTTCACCTGTTGTGACACAATTGTCTTGTCTGCCGCATTGTCGCAAAAAAGCTGTTCTGTGCTGTTGCGTGTGCGGATTGGCTTCATTGGCTGCAGCTGGACCCTACATGAGACAGATCTCCCTGGTTGGGAATAGTCGCGCGGCTGCTCGTTGGCCAGTGGACAAATCCATGTCGTCATCGCCATCATTGGTCGGGAAGCTTTTCCACGCCCGAAACGGACCCAGCTGAACACTTTGACGAATAAACTGCAGACGTTATGTGATGGGAAGGGAATGTTGGAGGTGAAGCGCGTTCTCGTGTTCGTATCCTCATCCGTCTTCTTGTTTCAGACGGCTGTTTACGTGTATTGAGCACAACATGTGAACAGGTGAGAATGGCCAATCATTGCGCCGCTCCGATCAGCCCATGAGACCATTCATACAACCTCAGCTGAGCCAGAAGTAAGATACAACTGCCAATCAGAGCAAAAGGATGCCAAGAGGAAGAACAAACTGTGAAGTCTAGCAGAGTAATCCGGATAAACAGCCCTCCGTTATGGATCTTATAATTGTTTCTCAATAAGATGAACTCCGGCTAGCCTCGCTTGTCCTCCGCCGGCCCCGAGCTCCGAGTTCCGGGGACTTAACCGGAGCTCTTCGGTCGTCTTCGGACATCAACGGGGGTCATCCACAGTTGAATAGCCTTATCAAAAGCAAACTGTGGCAACGTCTGTGCTCGTTTTAATAGAACTCTATCACGAGTTGTATTTATGCCAGAATCCTCCTCCTACCCAAAACCAGTTATATCCCCGTGAAAGAGGCACCTAACAGCCTGAACTCACCGAGAAGTCCCCAATTTTCTCCATACCGGCCCTAACAAACGGAAGAAAGGAAGAAAGAATGTTTCAGGTAACTTTACTGGAACTTTGTCATCGCTTCCTTCGCCGTCATGACGACGCAACCCCAAAAGGTCCCCGAGGGCAAGGTCCCCACAAGGCTTCGTAAAATGACATTGCGCGATGGCTACTGTGGCTGAAGAACACTGAAACTCTGCTCACACTTTTGCTTGATTCTTCGAGGCCCACCGAGGCCATGCTCTCTGAATCAAGCAGCTACTTTCCCGGCCTTTGGGCAACGGGTAAAGTTGCCGGTCCCACGTGGTGGCTAGGGTTTCGTGGCTTTTTTTCTGCCTCTCATTCATGAGCCACCTTCAGCTTGGGACCAAGCCCCATTGATGAGAAAGAGTTTGGGCTGTTGCGTGGAATCAAGGTGGTCGCGTGCGTGTCGCACCATCTCCGGTTGGCGGGCTACCAGCCATATGATGGCTGGAAAAGCTTGTCACCCATCTTTATGTGCGTATATTCCACAACCACGTCACGTAGATGAGAATGGGCTTCATGTGGTGGATGACATATCATCTCTCCCAAGATATCTTGGCAGATTCCCGAAGATCCGATCGCGTACCCCGCCACGTTGCTGATATCTGGTTACGTGGTTTACCAGACTCCTGGAGCGATGCTAAGAACCAGTATTCTGGGTCAGATATTCGAGTGAGAATATCGGAGTTCCGCAGTTAATGGGGAAACTAAGAAATCCTGGCGCTTAACAATATTGCTTCCTAGCTCTCCTCTCCGTTGTCGGTAACCAGGCAGACGTCTCAGTCAAAGGTCAAAGCTATCATCAAGATCAAACAGGACTTGACTTAGCAGGAAGCTCTCGCCAACTCAGTAAGCAATACCTCATAGCTTCTTTCATACACCGGCAGTTGCCACAGTAGAAACTCTCGTCTGTTGTAAAAAGTTTAGAACTGTGTACCAACGCTGCTTTCTCGTGCTTGGTAATGTACGAAGAGAGCCATTAGCCAAAACCCTATCTCTCGCTGAAACAAAATACCAGATTTTGATTCCGATATGCGGCGTCGCCCTGGATGCTACGTGATTCGTCTATTCATAATAAAGTTGATTCGCAAAAAGTTGCAAGTAGAAGCTACATTGAACAACAATATGCCAATGCCACACATGAGGCTGAATGAAGGTTATTTCCTTTCTTCCGAGGCCTCCGTTCTATTTACAACTTCCCAAATTAGCAAAAAACGTGTACAATTCCTCCTAGTTATTTCCATGGCAGCCGCTGAACGAAAGTGCAGTTCTTTCAACGTGTTGGCTAACAATTGGTGCAAACTTTCTCTCTTCAGGTGGGCAAAGTTTATGCCGCAGACAGTCGGCGAATCGTGGCAACGAGTTTGCCGCAGCGTAGAAATAGACGCGTGTTAAAATAGAGGTTGAAATGCATTTCTCCGCCCAGGCGCGCCTCAAAAGCTTGGGAAATCGGAGATATGGCGGGAACTTCTCCCAACGTGGAAGTGGCACCGAATATCCGCAAATTTCCAAGCGACACTAGATGATTCAGTTGTTTAGTTGGTGGAGGCTGATAGAGAGGCCGATGGTTGATCGAGATGCCGATGCGCGTGAGGGCATTGAGCAGTGGCTATGGGGATATGTTGTGCATCTGAGACTTGGGACATGTAGAAAGGGCAATAAATATGTCCTGAACATCTACAGAAAGGGGTAATAGCATGAAATTGAATAGGATGAAATGTGTAGCGGTGAGCTGATATTTGTTCTGTGCAATTTGTAGGAGGATTAGAGACAATCGTCTTATACGTCTTGAGTAATAATCACACTTCTTGTTCCCAACTGAACTCCAAATATTGTCATCTACGCTACGACGAAACCAGTCTTGTAGTGCCAAGTCGTAATGTAAGACACGTAGAACGTGCTATCCTTAGTTAAGAAAAGGCTTCCGTAGAATGTGCTATCCTAGTCAAGGAAAGGCTTATGTGTAGGCGAACAAGTATACGAAACAACAAGACAAGTCAAGTCAAGTTCAAACCAGCCAAGCATTTACAGTGGTATCACTCAAGCGGCGAAGAAGAAGATATAAGGTAAGATGTATCAATTGAAAGTAAAAAATAAAATCAAAAGTCTATAGGTCCTTCGCTGGTATCTATGTAAAGGAAATTCGTAACAGCATCAAGCTATATTGTAAACACCAATCCAATCTTTTTTGAACACCCGTTCAACCAAACTTTCCACCTTTATCCACATAACCCACGCTGCATCGAGCGGAAAATCCTTCCCAACCATCCAAATAGATAAGTCATGAGATATCATGTCCCATCAGGAGTAGTCTCGACCTTGCCATGGATGTAAGCAAGGCTAGGCACCTTAGCTTCCGGAAGGCTCGCCTTTAGTGTTAGCGATGCTGCTAATCGGCCATCATCCGAAGGAGCGAAGAGAGAAGCAGCGAGATCGCCTCGACATGTGAGATTGTACTAAATCTCCATCTCGTATGCAAAGGTCCTGCGGCTAGCCAAGAGATTCAGGTCCCCGAATAGGCGGCGCCGGGTAAAGTCGAGTTTCCCATCTTGGATGTTTTGCTGACGCTTGGCTGTATAGGCGACCCTAAAGGCCCTAACCTTTAGGGGCGGAGGCAGCGCCAGGGGCAACAAGGTCGTCCGACTCTTTAGCGGGCTTATGTGGTTCATATCGCCCTTTGTGGGACCCGCCTTTCAGCGATCGCACAAATGACGAAAAGGAAAAAGTGGTTTCTGTAAATGAAGAAGAAAAAAAAGGGGAGGAGATAGTGAAGAAGAAGAAATTGGGTAGTGCATATGTGCGTGCCAATTGGCGTTTTGAGGTGGTGCTTGCATATGCATTGCGAGGTAAGGATGGAAGTGTAGCGTGAAAGTCATGAGTTTTTTCTCACAGGAAGAAATTGTTGTGAGTTGACAAGTGGATAGTGACAGGTGTAAAAAGGCTGTCACGTTCCGTAACTTTTTTTGGTCATGGTATCATGATGATAGTAAAATGTTTGTTGTAATGGGTGAATGTAATGGTGAATATGCTGGTAGGAAGCCCTGCTCACAGCCGGATTGGTGGTGTTGCAGGGTCTTGTCCTCCAGGTGGGTGACCGAACTCTTTTTGGGGAGATTTTTTGTTTTCCTTCGTCGTGTGCTTTCGTTTTTCCGTGTACGTTATGAAGAGGGCGGCCGTCCCATGAAGAGCGCAACGTGTGATCCAAAGGATCGACCAGTGTGGTGGCTCAATGGAGCAAAGCGTGGTGATGGGATGTGAAAAAAAAAAAAAGTTTGAATGAGGGGAGAGCGACAATGATATCACACGCTTCTGCACCGAGGGCGGATGATCGCCTGTCTGGGGCAATGGCCAATTGCTCATGCCCTGGTGTGATCCCAGTATCGCTTGCGCGCCTTGACGGCTGTCTTGTCGCCCTGGAAGCGGTGCTGGAAGAAGTTGAAGACGGCAAACTCATCGCGGGTCATGACATAGGAGTCGGGCTGGGCCTGGACCTTGCCCCAGATCTGTGACAGAGCCAACTCGAGGATCTTGCTGACGGTGGGATCTGAGGCACCATCGGGACTTTCCCTGGCAATCTCGAGGGCCTGGGCAACGGCAGCATCCTGCTGGGCCTGGTGCTGCTGGGCAGCGGCGGCCTTGGAAGCGTGGTGGTGATGGGAGTGACGATTGCTCATGCTGGCGTAGCCGAGCGAGACGTCAGGCTGGCGGTGAGGCATGGGGCGGATGGGAGAGTGGTTGAGGTGCTGCTGGTACTGGATCTCAGAGGGATAGACAGACAGCATCGTACTTGGTAACTGAGCGGTGGTGGTCGGGGCGATGGTCATATATGCGTGGGCGTGTACGAGCAACTTGGGAGAGGAGCTTGTACGAGTGGGTGTCGGATGGAATGGCGTGCGTCAGTGACCGGGGTATGGGTATGGCGTATATATACACGCACTTGTTCGGGGTAGCGTATATATAGAAACAAAAACAAGCAAGGCAAATTACTCGAGGCGTCCAAGTAATAACCTAGGTCTGCATATAGTACAAGTGCAAGTACTCGTAGTAGTACAGCACTACCAAAAACCAATATATGCGGTGGAGAGTGGGCGGGAGTATCGATCCACGATCAGGCTCTGCCAGGGAGGGGGATCCTTGCTCTTCACACACACTCCCAGCAGGCTTGACGGCTTGGCGTACGGTCCGTGTGTGGGGGCCAAGAAGCGGGTGTGAGCTTGAGTTCTCTCGTGCGTCTAGAGTCTGCCTGTGGTGTCCCAAGAGGGGGTTCTCAGCGAGACGCAGCCGCTCTTCTGGGCAATCTGACACTCGTGGGGACAGGGGGGTTCCCTGCTGGCCAGGGCGTAGCGGTATCAAAAGCAGTACAGTACAGTAGACCAGGCGCAAGTCGGCCGTGTCAGGTTGGGGACGCTGGCAAGAGAGTTAACCGTCGACGTTTAGACCGGGTTTGGTTGTATATCAGTCGAGAGGGAAAGTCTCTTTGCGGTGGACACGTGCGAGATGTTGGGGGAGAAGTAAAAAGGCAGAGGAAGAAAAAAAGCCAAGAAGGACGTCCCAGAAACCCGGCAGCGAAGGATAATTATAGTTATAGTTATTCGACCGACCCGGCGTGCTGGGAGAATGAAACAACGTTTGTTCGGGTTTCCCATCAAGACGCAAAAAGCTTGACTAGCGCCAATTGCAATGGAAAAGGCAAAAAGCACACGCACGGAGCTGAGACATTCGCGTTGCCTGTTTGCCCAATCGAGCATGTCCCGCGCCAGCCCGTTTGCCGCCCAGGCTAAAACGCCTCCGAAGCAGGAGAGACACAGTTTGCAGCGTGGCAGAACAAAGGGAAAAAAAAGAAGTGGAAGTGACAAGAAACTGGCATAATTGGTAATCAGGCGGGACCCGAAGTTCCGGGACTCTTCGCCGCCGTGGGAAAAGTTAAAGATACGAAGTATGGGGTACAAACGTCCACTGGTGTAAACGGCGCTGCGAAGTCGGTACGGTACTGGTGACATTGGCGGAGGCGTTTGCTGGCCATGCGAGCGCCGGCACTAGTCCGTTGGCCGTGACCGTGACGGTTTAGTCAGGCCGAAGTACGAAATACATGGCCAAAAGTCTAAAGAAGGAAACCGAAAATGCTTGACACGACACGACGCAGAAGCCCACAAAATGCCCACAAAACATTAGATGGCAATGGCAAAATGGAAAATTTTAAAATAGGAGAAGAAGGAAAAAAGAAGAAGAAGAAGATGATGATGATGAAATTACAATTCGTCCGAGCAGTCTCGGAACTTGCCATTGCCTTCAAGCAGAGTTTGCTGCCCAATTCCGATGGCGATGGGATGGGCCTGAGCGGAACTATACGCACACGCACACACACGCCCAGAGACATGCTTTCAAGAGGCCAAAAGTCAGAAATGCCGCTGTGTGCAAGACGAAGCACGGAGTACCGAGCACACACAGAAACCCAGTTTTTGAGTCAACCATCCCGAAGCCAGAACAACGTGAGGGATGTCCACTTGGAACGCCCTTTTTAGCGCATGGCACCATGACACGGTGGCTGCTGTGCAGTCCCTGATGGGCAGCGACTTCGTTCGGGTCCTGATGCGCTCTGGGAGCCTGGGAGTCTGGAAGTCTGGGCTACTGTGGGCTGCGGCTCCGTGGCATTCGGCGATAATTCCACCTAGCCGGATAGGCAGTACGGAGAACCGGACTTGAAGGTTTGGGACTTGAGACGTGGACAGTGGACACAGAGACGGACAGCCTCGTTCAGAGTTGCTGATTACATACATACAGGCAAAACCTACGAGCCTACACCGCCTTGTTTGGGGTGGCACCCAGACGATCCGGCTTGTGTTTTGTAGAACCATCTCGTGTGTGTCTGGTGTGTGCTGTGTGCTGTGTGCTGCATGTTAGTCGTGCCCTGCTGTGTGCCCTGCTGTGCTGTGCTCAATGCAATACTGTCAAACTCTACTTACCACTGTGTTACTGTACGAGTACGTATACTGCGCAGAATACTCCGTAATCATCATTCAATGATAACAATCATCATCATAGTAAAAAGGGATCAACTTGGCCCGAGTCCCCTCAGTCCCCTCAGTCCCCACGCAAATCTCGATTCACCAAGCAATAACAGGCAGCCGCCAAAAGGTTTCTGTTTCTCACACGAACTTGCCCTAGGGGCGAAGCTACTCAGCCGCTTGGGCTCAATCTTGTGCCTGCAATCAAATCAAATCAGATCAATCTGAGTTTTTTTTTTTTGTTGCTGGCGACTCAAGTGCTCTGTGTCAAGCAAACCCCCACACGCCATAAACTGACTTTGGCACCATCTGGGTCCCTGTCCAGCCCAGCCTCAACGCGGGTGCCAGGCGGTCAAGGGCACGTCACCGTCGTGCTGGAGGAAGTGCGGAATTCGCAGAGGTGCGTGTGCTGTGCTGTGCTTCTACACGCCTCCAGGGCTTTTTTTTCCTCCGTCCCTTGTCCGTTCTGATTCTCGTCCGTCTGGGCTCGTCCGTTTGTGCTTCTGGTTGATCTTGTATATCCGTATCCGACCGGCATTTCACTGCTTAACTCTCTTAATCTTTTGGCCGGCCGGGCTGCCAAACCAAACTCAATGCCTACAGTAATACCCAGCCTCTTGAGCGAGTAATGCGCACGCGCCGCTCTTCCTCTACCCCAAGAAATACGAACAATACAGCCCGAAATGGTGAAACGCGCTACTATTTTGGGACGAACCTTCAAACCCATCCCCCATTCTCGAGGGAATGCCAGCTCCAACCGTTTTGTGCTCCTTTGCCTTTGTGCAGCAATTACACTTTCTGCTCGATTCCATTCCAACATCGCGTGCCCACGAGGCTCGACCCTCTCTCTCCACATGACAGGCGCCCCCAAATCTTCCATTGGGACGCGCCAGCTCAGCTAGACAAAGTGGGCATTGCAACGACACCGTTGAAGTGTAAACCGTGCTTTTCGCAAGCCAATATCAGAATCTTAAATTGGATATCCCACTTGGCTTTCCGACCCCATTCTATCACAAACAGCCTCGTGCCCATTCTTAATTTTTATGTTTTTTTCTTTTTCAGCTCGGCCTTATGCTTGTTATTCATACTTTGGACATTCATGCTTACTGTCTGATTCACTACACGCTTTCTCATGGGCTGTGAATACGCGCCGGGTGGAGAGAGGCTGCAGGCCTGATCAGCCTCCTTCACGCCTCATCTTCGGTAACAATAATACCGTCTGGGACAGATGAATTGAAACGCCGACACTACCAGCAGCCGGTGGAACTACTGGACGGCACTCGGATTATAGAGCGGCGTTTGGAAATTGGAAGCCTCAGCGAGCCAACCGTTGGCTCACCCCCAAACCCCTTAGCCCAGCAGGCTGTCTGATGCAAAAAGTTTAATTCCTTTAGGCGTTTATTCAACCACCACATACAATCTTCTCTACCCGCGCATTTTCTTTCCCTACCGCGCGCGTGCATTAGCAATTCCTTCGATAAGAAGACCTCGCGGATTCGTTAACATGATTACTTGCTTTGGTTAGTTTATGCGAGTAGGAGATCCACGAGTAATGCCTCCCGCCGTCTAGCCTGTTCCCTGACGCCTTCGATGAGCGTGTCTCTGATCCGTCCTTGAAATCGAAATCGAAGATGCGGCACTCGCTCAATCAGCTAACGGGGACCGTCGGCGAAAGTCGGTGCCAATTCCCCTGACCGACAGTCTCGAACCATTTGCTCTACTCCGTACGTGGCCTAGGATAGAATGTCGAGGAATCCTGATGCTCGTCTGCTGCTATTATATGCTTCGTATTTGACCAGGCACCGCTAATAATAGGATGCAGTCAGCCAGCTTATACAAACCGAAATCCCTACAATCTTACATATAACAATAACAACAACAGATCCAAATATAAACCCAAACCAACGTCAACGTCAACGACAGACTTTGGATGCCCCAAGGTATCTCATCTCGCCCGGTCCCTGTACTCGTACGCCCTGGGTGGATCGTTTACGGTGTGTCGTGACTCCCCACGATCGTCGTGGAGCATAACAGCAGCCCACATGCACTAAACAGCGAATAATGACACATAAACATACAACTTGCTTGCTGGCAGAGCCTCTGCTCCTGTTTTAGGGCCCCACTGGAGATGCTAGTGGGCCAGATTCGATGTTCTGCACTCTTTAGATGACGCCGAGGACAGATGCGAATTGCCTAATACGGCCCTTGCACTGACTCGTCATGTACGTACCCCAGGCCTTACTATCCATGTGCCGAACAGCGCCTTGAGCGCCCTATGTCGGAATACCTACCCCAAACAAGATTCTCTTACTCTATCACGCCTTTCCTGAAAGAAAGACCGGACAGTCGCAAGTGTGCAGCAGCGGCGGTGGTGGGGGGTTCCATCTCCAACTTGGGGGGGCTGGAAGGACGGAACCTTGAAGTCAAACCTTTGAACGGAATTACATGGATGACGGAGTTCCGCACAACGGAAGCTCGAAATTACGGCAAGCCATGACAACATGAATGTCATTCCGTTGGCTCGTTAGAGGCCGCTGTCAGGTAACGCATTAATTCACTTCATTTACCGCTATTTCGTGCCGGTTCGTTGCACGGTGGGGGGCCCTCGAGCGTGAAGCATAATCAGACCGTTTTACAGACAATGGTACTCCGTAGTAGTAAAACTTGCCCATGAACGAACATGGCTCTTCGGCAATCCACCCCGAGGTGCCCGTCGTTCTGCATCTTGCGCGCCCAGACATACAAAGTCCCAGAAAGCATGGGGATCGGTCACAATTGCCGGCATGACATAAGTGCTCCCCATTGGTGGAGGCTGGGCGCTGAAGGCTGAAGGGCATCAGCACCTATTTGCTAATTCGTGGGTTCTCCACAATCGCGAGACTATTGAGAGAGAGAGATGATATACTTGTAACTGCCAGCGGGCGACTCTGATGCGCAACGACTCATGCTGCAGCAGCGTCATGATCAACGGCACTGTGACAAGAAAGTGTATTCTTGTGTGTCGCATCAGAACGAAGAGGAGGGGGGGGGGGAGAGGGGGGAAAGGGATTCGGGAAGGGATTCACTCAATGGCTAAAAACCTCCCAAGCACAAAAACAAAAAAGAACCGCCGCGAATCTCACACTCTGGAATACCGCATCGTTCTGTATACGTCCACATGCGTTTGTCTTCGTTGCCTTTGGATATACTATCAACCACCCCCTGGCCCGCACTCCACGCTTTCGTTCCCACGCTCGTCCAGTAGGCATTTCCAAAGACGGCAAAGGTAGCGGCGCTAGAGAACTGGCCATGCATGTCAGAGTCGAACCATGGCCCGGCTTCCAAGAGATTCCCGCGTAGCTCCCCCATACCAAGACGCCCCGCCGAGTCCCGGAACCCGAGTATCTGGGAAGAGCCCTTTTAATTTCTTTTTTTTTCTCTTTTTTTTTCTTTTTTCCCTTTTGTGGGTGTGTGTGAGCTGGGCTGAAGACCACTCTTTTTTTGATATATCTGATCACTTTTCTGGGCCCAATTCTTGTTTAGATGTTAGTCTTTGAGCGTTCTACCTTCTCGGGGACCGCTCGAAATACAGCCGATATCACAAAAGGGCCTGCGTGGGGAGACAAGAGTGTGGCTACACAAAACGACCTGTTTCTTACACAGGCAGACCAGGATGAGGATGGCGTTTTGATGCATGATACAAGTTGCTGGTCTGGTCTAGCTAGCACGGGCGGGTAGTTCCAAGGAAGGGCTGCCGTGCGCACATCGTTGCATGGCTGCACTGCACACTGACGGAATCTCCCAGAGCAAAAAGAACTCAAAGCTCGCATTTTCCCACCCCAAGTCACATCACACTAGGACAAGCGCAGATCCTTTAGCATCGAGTACCTACGCCGCATTGAGATGGTAGGTAGGTACCCAGGTCTGTTTTGCCGTATGTATGTGCGAGTATGTATGTATATGTATATGCAATGCACGACTAAATAGTTTTGGCCCTTGTTTTCCGCCCAGTCGCCGAGAAAGAGAGGCAGAGAGGGGTGTGTACGTGTGCGTGCGAGGAATATAGGCGAGCACGTATACCTATAGTGTCGTTGGGAGGAAACAAAAGAAACCCCGAGCAGCATCAAATCACATTGCCTCGTTCATTCAGCCAAGCGAGAGCGAGCAAAACGAGCAAAGATCCTTCATACTGTACACGTATACACGGCAAGGCGAGCAAGGACGGGATCAAAAGGTCCTCTGCCGTCCAACAAAGGGCCGTGGGCCCTTGTCGTATGTTTTATTATTTTTTTACTGGGCACTCGGGACAAAAGAGAGAACACACCACCAACGAGAAAGGGAAAAAGAAGAGCGCAGTGCGGTCTCCTTTTTTCACTATGCGCGATCCCTCACCGAGCCAGGATAGGCATATGCAGAACGCAACTCTAAAACGAAAAAGAGGCGTGACCCTTTCGGAACGGGTCCCTTGTTTTTTTCTTCCTTTCCCTTTCTTCCCCTTTCCCTTTTTTCTTTCTTCTTTCCGGGGTTATTTTGTCTTGCTACGCCTTTTTTTGCTCCGGTATAGGATAGGATAGATAGTACGTAGGCGCCAAACTCGGCTCTCGCCCACCCCAAGCTCCTTCGATGGTCTGGCATCTAGAACCTGTCCAAGGAAAGCCGTCATGGTTTGGGGCTGGATGGATTTAGCCATGTTCATGTTGGCTCTGCCGCAGATGCCGCTGCTTGCTGCTGCTGCTAATGCTCCGTTCCGAAGGAAGGGCGCTGGCTCAGGCAGATCAAGCAACAACTCGCGAATGAAGGGCGGCCACCGGCCAACATCCCTGGCTGCCGGGAGGAAGGGCTTTTGGTGCCATACGCATACGCCGCGCATGTAATGCTGGTCTTGCAGAAACGGGTTGCAAAAGTATTGGGTGCATCCCGTCGATGCTACTGGCGGAAGCTCGCATGTAAACTAATGTACGGTATAGCCTGCAGTTGCAGCGTGCAGCAAGTTGAAATGCAGGCGGCCCTTTGTGTCTCATTCAGCTATGCCGGATGCAGTTTTGCCTACATATGAGGCCCTCGGCAAATCCTCCATTACCGCCCGCATATGCAATGCGATGCGCCCTCGTCCGCGCATCACCCACGCGAGCATGCGGGCCTCGTCCCTGGAGAAGCCAATAGGCCGAATTATCTGGGTTTTTTTGGAGCCGCCGGCCGGATTTTTTTGCACCTCGAGCACCTTTGGGAGCATTTTTTGATCACGGTGTGCAAATGCCCGACGACTCGGATGTCGTAGAGAGATTGAATGATTGAATTGATTCTGGACTTGCCCTTATTAGCCTGGTGCACAAACGCCGTGAATAGAGTTTGATTACAGACTGCTGGATCGGCGCGCCATAGACAGACAGTCTCTCCCAAAACCACCAATTGGCATCCATTGAAGCCAGACACAGACGCAAAACAAAAACACCCGATCAAACACCCGACCAAAACCCGACCCTTGGAAACCTGGAAGCCATACTCCATACTCCGTACACAAACCGCTCAAAAACTGGCCCAACCCAACAAACCCAATTGCGGCCTAGCCAGCCCGCGTCCTGGACGGCCGCTCGCCAGAATCTTCCGGCTCCACCCCGCCGAGTCTCCCTGAAAACTCTATTTAATGGGCTTTGCTGGGCCAGGGGACGTGGGAGGGTCTCAAATAGCGGCAACAACGTGGCTCCAGTTACGTGGTGCGTGGGCAGCGGAAAAAGAGGGAACCCGCACGCTTTTTTCATCGCTACTTCGTGGGTGTGGTTTTTTTTAACTTCCATTGGAAAAATCCATCTTTTTTGTGTTGCCTGTTTCTGTTTGCTGGCACTGGCAAGTTGGTAGTAGTTTCGAACTCTGTCGGCTAGGTCGCGAAAAGGGGAGGGCCAAGCGAGCGAGTGCGTTGTTTTCTTGTCACCTTCTTCTTTTCTCTTTCGCTCCCTTTTTCCTTTTTCCCTTTGGCTCTGTTTTTTGGCTTTGGCTTTGGGCTTTTTTTTTGTGCAAGTGCCATGTGAGAATGGACTCCGTTATCCGCTTTTCCGCTTCATCTCACTTCTCCTTCTACTCCTTCTTCTCTCCCCCATCTCCATCTCCCCCCTCCCCTGATAAACCGCAGCCGGGAGCCGATTCCCGTACAATTGCCCGGGGCCGTAGTTGATGGCGTCTAGGCTTCCCACGTCGTCTCATCAAACTGGGGACACAACGAGCAAGTGGGAAAAATCCCGCTCTGTGACATCTATCTGGATAGACAGCGAAAAGAGGCAATTAGCTTCCGCTGTGATCCGTGATGCCCTGTGCAGTGAAGTAATAACAACGTGGCTTGTGGGTTCCCAACCACACACACTGTCGCAAGAGCAGCATGTCACTCATGAGGGTTGTTTATGGGGAAAACGCATCATCACAATCACCTTACCAAAGTGCTCTGATGTCTGTCTGACTGCCTTAACCTCAACGACTAAACTACCTAACTACTAAACATGCCATAACCATACTACCTCCATACCTCCATACTATTTCACAACTACCTCCAACCTTGTCAAAGTCCCCACGTCTTTAGCAGTCTCAAGACTCCATCGTCGAAAAGCACCGAAAACCCAAAAATGTGTCAGTCGGCGATTACAAGGTGGACGTGGACGCCTCCCCATTACCAATCTTCGTCTTGTCTTCTGTTTCCATCTACGTGGTTTCCACAAAGGGCAAATTCCCAGAACGTGTCAAAGGGCAACAAAAATGAAATAAAATGAAATAAAAAAAAGGACTCACCCGCGTTTTCCGCATTGTCCGATCTTCCCGTTCTGAGTAATTGCTGTTTCTTCATCATTTCATTTCGTATAATACACCAAGTTGGGAAAACGACCCCGATCTGTATCGTATGGCTACCCCCCCTTCTTCTTCTTCTTCTAATGTTGTGCGCGATTCATGTTCTGAACTTTCTATTAGAATTTTTTGTTCTAGAAGGGCTGATTTCCAGCACTACGGGTTGTTTGCTCCTGGGGCGGCGCCGCCTCGTTTTGCTAAGAAGCCCTTGGGAAGAGATTACAACTGCTCTCTGCCCACCGGAAGGTAGGGCGGGCCCAGCTTTGGCCGCTTGTCAAAAAGAAAAAACTGGTCTGAAAGCTAAAACGCACGTTTTAGAGGAGGGGCGAGGCGTTTTTCGAGCGTCTTCGTTCGCCCCGGCTTTGTCACCATGGCCATGGTAGGGGGCGCTTGGGGGGAATGGAGAACACCAAGAAACGCCGCACGGCGTCCAATTTCCTTGTCTCTTTCTCTGGAAGAGAGAGAGAGCGAGGGCCTTGTCACTGTGTCCGCTGGGGACACACCCCCCTCAATCTCTGCCAACTAATGAGGAAAAAAGGGTTGAGACCAGTTGCCCACCACGCTGAAAAGATAGCCAGACGCTGGTGTTTCTCATGTTGACGCTGGTGTTCCTCCTTGTGACGCTGGTGTTCCTCCTTGTGACGCTGGTGTTCCTCCTTGTGACGCTGTGTGTGTGTCGGCCCGAGATTCCCTGATTTGCCCATTCGTTGCAGAAATCTCCTTGAAGAAGGGGGGGTACGGAAGACGGAGGTGAGCCCGATACAGGCCCGGAGAAAGCTGCGGACTCTTGTCCGTACCCCTATCGAAGACACGTCAACAGTCGCCCGCGGAATTGCAGCTCTGGGTCGATGTGCCTTTGTCTCGCCACTTTTTTTATTTGCTTATGCAATTTCTCATGGATCTTAAGCTTTTTGAGTTTCCTTCCATTCAAACGTCTTTTTTTTTCTTGCTGACTGACTCTCCCCCTTTCAGCTCAGCTCTCTTTTCTTGTTCCCACCCCAGGTTTTTGTAATCACCCGCCCATTCCACCATTCCAGAGAGACGGGAAGAGAGGGAGAGAAAACGTGACAACCCCGGACCGCTGGGACGGACGCGGCGTTTTTCTTTCCCTTTTTCCCTTATTACCTACCTACCTAACCCATGGTAGTGTCTCTTCTGGCTTTTGGCGCCGAGTTGGTTGACGTGATACGTCATGTTTTTTCTGATTACCGATGACAGCTACTTAACTGGTCTTGGCTAGATTTCCGCTCGAAGAAATCGGTGCTAAGCAGTGCTGGTAGCTTTTTTTGCGGCTTCGACAAAGAAAAAAAAGGGGGGGGGCTGAAGTTGGGATGGTGTTGTCGGCTTTTAAGACTTGACTTACGGCCTTTTAAGCTTGTAGAAGCCGCTGGCGGTGTCTTTGTTCGTCGGCCTTTGTCCGTTGCACTACTGCGCGCTTCTGCTTCTGGCGCTATCCGCCGTTGAAAAGTTGCCCAAAGCCCAAATGTGATATCGGGAATCAAGATACGAGCAGCCGAATAGCCGTAGAGAGAGACAGAGAAAGAGAGAGAAAGAGAGAGAACTGGCCCCCATCTCTAGTTTTGAGGCGTGGCTTCGTAGACTTGGTATTGTGCAGAGTTGTTGGTTGGTCCATTCTCATTGCCAACGAATGTGGTTGCGGGCGCAAGCGGGCTCATTGCGAGTTTGTGTGTACTCGTATCGTTATTCTATGGTATGGAGAGTCTCTGTCTGTCAATCAAGAACATCATGTTCTCTGTCTAAGCTTTTTTGGTTGTCTCTGCCATGTCTCTGTCATGTCTGTACTCTTCCAGCCTAATATTTGCCAAAACCTGTCTAGATGTATAGTAGTGCGATCCGTACGCCCGTGTCTAACTGCACCACTGCGCCCTCCCCCCAACAAACGTTGATAATAGTATTACAAAATTCATACAGCCAGATAGAATAGCATGCTTACTTGCAGATCTCAAATGCCAATCTCGGCTTCCTTCGGGTTGTCTGTCATTTATGACCGTGGGGTCCGTTTGCCAATATTCCAACCCCATCCACGAAGCACCTTGACCACCTTGGGCGTCACCGCCGCTGTCAAGGGCACCCGAAGGAAAATGAAGCTCTTGTGGATGGCGTACGCCAGTGCCAGCTGCGTTGCGAGGCCTGCCAAACAAAAAAACCTCATTAGCTTCCTGTGTCTCATATCATGCCATACTGTGCCCTCCTCGGCTGCTGCAAGTTACACGCCTCGAAAAAGCAGTCGGGCATAGTCCGATGACGTGGAGTCGTGCAAGACATTGCCAACGCAACAAGACATTCTCGGTGAAAGGGGGGGCCGTTCAAACTCACTGGCTTCTTCCTTGTTGCGCTGTTGCGCCTTCTCTACTCCCCAGCCCGCCATTTCCACCTTGTCGCTGATATCGTTGCTGCCCAGGTGCTGCTTCTCTTCCGACTTGAGAGATTCTCGCCATTCGTTCCATCGTGTTCGCACCGATTCGGGGATAAACTTGGAGACTGCGGACACGACGTAGTGTTCAACTTGACCTGTTTGCCATCCCCACGCTCACATCAGCATACTCAAATTCATACTTATAGTCAAACTCATACTCTTCTAGCACAGCATCGACGGCTGAGAGGCACACGTACCTATCCGCTCTGTCCCGACTACCCTCACCAGGAGGAAGCAGAACGGAAAGTCCAGCACGCTGAGCGCGAAGTAGACGCCGACGGCCGACCACCCGTATTCCCTGGAGAGCTTCTTGAATCTCCCGCTCAGCGACAGCTTCTCCTCGGCCCCTTGCGCAGTGTTGCGCCTCCATGCCGAAAACATAAAGCTCCGCCTTTGCGCCCCCTTCGCAAAGCTGTCAGCTATCCTGACATTTGGTCGCATCGAAGCGCCGTGGCGCGTGGTTCCCCGCCAGGACTGAATTGAATGTAACCTCGTCCATGATGTGTTGCTGCTGTTGCTCTGGAGCTTTGTGGCCGGCTGTGACGAAAATAGCCTTGCCCAAGCATCCCTCAATGCTCCATATTGTGCCGTCGTGCCCTTGGTCGCCCTAAACGGTGCCGCTCTCGATTGAAACGCCGCTCGAATCATTTCGTAGGATGCAGTGAGTGCAGAGGTTCCTCTTCTTCCTCTTTACCCAACGTAGTTGTTTATATCGAATTTCGCTCCGTTCGTGAAAGGCAAAAGAATAACAAAGGACTCTGAAATGCTCGCCGAACCTCGCAGAAGGAATCACCGGTGAGATGGAGATAGCGGAGCCTCGGAGCTGCAAGAGTCCGCACCGGCAGCAAATTCGTATGCCGTGCAGCTCAAGCCGGAATTGCCGAGAAAAATGCGTATGTACGATGCCGAGAGCGCAGCAATTCAATTGCAATGGCTCCCCAAGACGTAAATAAATATGAAGAGCAACAAAGGGAAAAGAGGGCAATCAATCGAAAAGCCCGCTTTGGCCTCCTGAGCAAACAATGATATTGCTTTGTTGGGGCTGGTGGGGTGATCAAAGCATGAGGTAGCTTGCAGCTGGGTTTTTTTTCTTAGCCTTCTAAATTTTTTTCTCTCTTGCTAGGGCTGTTCCGACATTTCTCTGTGCCGTCAGGTCACGATGATGTAAAAACACGGCTCTCCCCGATCCAGGTCCATCAAAGGATCGGGACAGGGATGAGGCGCGCTAGCAGGGCTGGTGATGCATATCACGTGCTGAAGCTCTGGGCGACGACGTTGAAGATGGAGAGGAAGCTGTAAAAACATTGATTGAGAACGAATATAGGCAGAATATTTATTTCTGGTTAGCTTTCAGGAGAATTATTTAGTATACGTCCCTTTTTTTGTTGGCTGACGATATGTCAATGGCATGGCTTTGGTATTCACACTTAGCCTTGGGCGTCTGAATGATGACGGTTCCTGACTTGGTAGAAGTAGTTGCTCAGTAGAAAAAGGTGTATATAAGAAAAAAGACTACTTATCTCAAATAATAATACAGTGGTTAAATCACTTTCTTCTCTGCTTTTCCGTCAAAGTTGTAGATGCTTTTGGGCAAGTATAGATGTAGCAGTCTTGCAACATACCAAGAGCATCCTGCATCACAACGAATACCTTTCGACTGCTGATATCGGATTCTTGTTTAAATATGCATATAACTCAATCAAATATACATATTTATGATCATAGTATCAGATACAGAACTTCAATATATATATGATGCATTGGGTAACCTCGTAAGCTTGCAGTCCATCAGCATGGAAGAATATGACCTATCATGCACACTACCCCAAAAAGTGAGCCATGCTCTTAATATAAACTCCCGTCTATCTCACATATCCAATGAGTGTAAACGTGTCTCTAGTTGCAGCCTAATCGTTTGATGCCCAGGCAGTGATTCAGGGACACGCTGCCGGTGGCTCCTGCCACATCTTCAGTGGCATCCTCCCCCTGAACAGCTGTTCGTCACCTGCCAAGTCCTCCAACATCAGGCCAGTCACTCCCTAAAGGCTTCTGTGGATTTAATTCTGCCGCATTGCACCATAAAGGTGCATAAATATGTACGTTTCCTCTTCTCACCGACATCGGCGCCTTTTTTTCTTCTTCTTCTTCTTCTTCCTCCTCCTCTCCAAAACATGGGCTCCTAACACTCTGCCCTCTCTCGAGCAGCAACACAACGCCCATCTTCTGTACCTGCGCTCTTCCTATCCGACAAGACAAGATTTCGCTTGCGCCTCGCATCGCATCGCCTCTGGGATATGAAATCTCCCAGCTTCGCCGACCGCCCTGACCATATGTATGATCCTGGTGGCCAGCCTTAGGGTTTCCAGAGGTTGCTCCCCCTACGAAGATCTGGCTTCATGATCTGTCCTCGATCATCCAAATCTTACTTCATCACTTGGAAATTTTTGATTGCGAACCACGCCATTCACTATTATTTTTCCCATTCCACTCGTTTGACTGACTGACTCTAATTCACTCGTTTTCCCTTCGTCGTTCCTTTCGTCACTCATTTTTCGTTTGTCTTGTTTTTTAAGCCATTTGGCCTTCTGTTACTGGCTCATTCACTTCATTTTTTGTTCCTCTTCTTGTCCTTCCAGCTTTGAAATGGCGCCCCCGCTTCGAACCTATGGGAAGAAGAAAAGTTTGCTTGGTCCCTTGGGCTCCCGACATCGTTCCAAGGCCTCGGCCGATTTCCCTCCAGCAAAGAACCCCGGTAAGCTATTTCTTTTATATAATATTTAATAAGAGGCGAAACTAACTTGGGAACAGATCTTGGTACACAATCTGTGAACCCCTGCTCCGATACTGCGAAGAGACACTCTCGGACGCAGAGTAATGTCCAACCAACCAGCATTGAGGAAATTGCGAGCGCCTTACTCGATGACAGCAGTTCAGAGCTGCCAGCAGAAGGGGATGCCAAGGGACAGTTAGGAAAGGACGATCCTGACTGTACAACTTCTATTCCACCAGTTCGTGAAGACTCTACACCAGAGGTTGGAGAACAACCCATCATCTCGCATTCGCCAAAGTCGTTAAAGGAAGGATCGACTAGCAATAGTCGAGCACCCCGGCCGAGTGCTCCGAGAATTCAGAAAATGTCCCCCAACAATAGGTTTGCAAAGTCCTCACGGCCTCGTGGAAGCTCAACTTCATCTCCTAAACGGAAAGACTACAGCTTGATCCGCCCCCTCGCGGACTCTGTGAAAAAGTCGACTCATCGTTCCCCGTACCCTGTTGTGAAAGATGCCGAAGCTGTTTGCCTTCTTCCGCACAACGTCATGGATGGAACTCCAAGAATTCTCTTGCAAAGCGAGTTGGCTGGTCAAGGCCGCGCTGTGGCGACTAGTGCCGATGAGATTCAGGAGAAAGTATGTGCCATGTTGGCGGCAACGGACGCTCTAAAGCCATCCCCTTCTCAACCGAGAAAGTCGCCTGTTTCCAAGATGACTCGCATGACTCCATCAAGAGTATTGGCCAAAGTATCCAGTGCATGGGATCGATGGCAGGTCAGATCGTCTAGCGGAGGAGCAGCAAAACCGCGCGCCAAGCTCACGAAGCAGCCCGTTCAAGAAGACTCCCCTAATGGCCCACTGACTTCCCACCCCGTATTTGTATCTCCTGCCCTCAAAAGAGCGTCTTTAATCGATACGATTGAGATCCGCCTAAATGAAGGCGACAATCTCAATAGAAAGAAGGTGCAGCAAATGGTGGGTGGTCGTGTAGCTCGCAAACCTGTGGCCAATGACGGAAAGGCTCTCAGGAGCGGCCGATCCATGGACGATGACCCCTTTGCTGAGCCCGCTCTATACCATAGCCCAAGCGCTATTGAGAGACAGCAACATTTGAAGATTATGGTTGGATCCAATACAGCGTCTCTGCTCATCATCGACCCTTTTGAAGCCGAAAAGGGATTCGAGAACAACCTCGAAGATAGGATCTTGAGTTCTTCCCCAGTCTGTGCATCCACGCCTCGGATTCATCTCCATAGGGTTCAAACTCCCACTCTTGAGGATAGTCTAGACGAACAGTGCTCCAAGCTGCCGACTCAGATTAGCCTAGAGAAGGGGACCACTGACTTGACCATATACCAATCTCAAGAAGCCATATCTTTCAAGAAATCCCCAAATCAAAGTGGGCAGATGAGGGCGCTGCCAAACACCGATCGTATCACCGTTGGTTTGATACGAGACGGGTCTTCCCTCGATACGTGCAGCGCAAAATGGTCAAAGAAGCACCCATCTCCGAGCAAGAGGGATCTGGAACAGCTTGAGATAGCCTTTCGATGCTATAGCGAGCTCAAAAGACGTGGGATAGGTGAAGAAGCTGATGAACTCGCGGCGCACTATACGCCCTCCACTCGGTACTTGTCCCCTCGAGATACGAACAGGATGATGAAAGCTCGTGAAGAAGGTGTCAAATCCATGTCTAGCAGTGAATCCCAGTCTCCCGCCAAATCGCAGATACGACGCCCGACTGATGACCTAAGACGTCATCATCAAATTCGCCTTGCTCCTGTTTACCGACCAACGATTCCGCAATCCGATGAGGTTGACGAATTGCAGTGAATCTCTAGGTTGAAGTCATTTCTTTGGTGAAAGGGGAATTGGAATTGCAACTCGTTCAAAAAAAAAAAATGCTACAAAAAAAAATGGAATTGGGACAGGAAAAGTACACAAGGATTTGCAATAGACCCAGTCAGATGACAGGGCATTCAGAATGGCTTCTACGCATAGGTTCGTCTAGAAACTGTGCATTCAACGGTGCTTGCACAGGAGCCACATCTACAGTTGGCTTTGTCAGAGTATATTAGACAGGAGTTACAGGGAAATAATCGGCATGAATTTGATGTTCTCAGAAATATCAAGGTAATTATTCAATAGATATTATTAATTTAAAGAAAAAATGAGTGTGAGGCGTTGCAGCTATCCTCTATATGGGTATCATTCTGTGCCATCATCATTTCGTGAAGTTTAAAGCGCCTTTACAAAAAGCGTCTGCGACGGACGTGCGATCCACGACCATCTGTGCCGCGCATTCTGCGAGTTCCGGCGGCCTAAGATTTGCATTTATGTTAGCCATCAAGACTTTTCTTCTTCAAGTGTCACATATTGGTAAGAATTGTAAGAGATTTCAGTCATACCTTTACACCTGGACGGCGAGTCAAGCTTCCCCTCAATTTGAGGAGAGCGCCGCTGACCTTGTCCTTGAGCGTGGGCTTGCGCTGGTGATGCACGCGAGGAGCCCGAGTAGTTCGAGGAGTTCTGCGGGAAAAGATGCTGCGGCGATAGGGCCGGGCAGTGGTGGTGGTGGTTGTGTGGTGATGGCGACGGTGGGTTGCGAACGGCATGATGGTGGTTTGGTTTGTTATTGGTATAAGTGATTTGTTTGTCTTGATGTTTGGTTTCTTTTGTGTTTGTATGTGGTTTATATGGGTATGATGGAATGAAACATTGGCATTATGGAGGGAAAGAAGGGGATTTATATATCTGATTTAAAGCCATCTCTTACATGGAGACGACAGGTCGATAACATGATGCAAGTCATTGTGGAGGGTACCCTGCAGGACCAAAATCGACGATCGCAACGTAATCGATGCGTTACGTGTAATCGTGCCATATAATTGAAAACAAGGTAATATAGTTTGTATTATGGTTGGGCAGCTACACGATGGCTTGAATGTGTGCAAACAATGCCTTGGCGATCTATTAAAAGATGCCTGTAGTCCGTCATTCTACGTCACTTTGTTGGACGACGTTCAATCAGGATGCTGGGATCGTCGTTGGACCCTGTGGCTAAGGACGTCATTTGTGGCGCCAGTGGGTGGTAGGTGTGGCTGGTGGTGCGTCACTGAGGGGACTTGGGATCGAGATGAAGCAACTTGAGGATTAGAATACGAGCTTTTCTGGAACAGGAAATTTGAATGCTTCAAGATTCTAAGCTTTGATTCCGCTTATTAGAAGGAAATGGAATTTGGATATCTAACAAGAGTTTGAAGCTTGTGGTATAGCCATCATTGATGAACTATCGATACACGCCACACGACCATAGGAGATGGTATCTTTGTGATCTCTTTATTTGACAATATCCATACGCACACATCTCATCATTGTTGCTAGAACTACGGTCGTTCTCTCAAAAGCTAAATATGTTGTTCTTCTAGCCCTTGTTCCGTCAAATCCCTAATCTACTGGACATGCAGAATCTCAAACGCGAGGGGACTTGAATGTAAGAAGAAAAAGGCACCTTAGCGCCTGATTGTATTCTCCAACCCGGAGTTATAAAATAAAAAAGCAGGCATTCTGTGTCGTAAAACTAGATAATACTCTCGAGTACCTTGTGTATAGCAGGCCTCTTTGCTTTTTTGCCTCTTTCTCCCCATTTCTCCCCCCATTTCTCCCCCCATTTCTCCCCCCATTTCTCCCAGATGTCATTTCTGCCTCCACCGTTTAGTTTATTTATTGTACAGCATCAATAAGACCAGATGAACATGAATCAATTAGCCAAACGCCGCCCAATGACAGAAATTTGTCAAGTCATTTCTCTTTACGTCTTTTCCCTTCTTCACTTTGATCCCGGTTTTGTCCCTCCATATCATTCTCCTCATCTCATTTCTTCCTCCGCGTGGCCTTTTACGAGGCCTTACCATTAGTGTTATTGTTGAGTTCACCGCCCAACAGGGGCGCCGACAGATTCATAGGAGGGATGGCATTCTCTGCCTGCTCCTTGATGTGTTGGGCCTGTGCCGCTTCCAGAGCGGTGCGTTCCCATTCCGTCAGGCGATTCTTTTCAATGTATTGTGTCAGGAGCTTGTCCTCGTGATGCATGGCGTCAATCAGCTTTGACCTCATGCCCGCCTCAAAGTCACGGAAACGGCTGTCGAGATGCTCTGAAAAGGCACCAAGAGCGTCTTGAGGCGACATGGGCTTGAAGACACTGTGGGCATTCTCTGTAAGGTTGCGTTAGCTTTCTTCTTATGCTTGTTTTCTTGATTCCACTCACGGTATTGAATGCAGTCTGACAGCATTGCGTATAGCTCAGTGCTTGCCAGTCTCTCCACCACTTCCTTGTCATCCTTCAACTGCGTGTCGTTGATCTTTGACCAGTCATCCCGGATAAAGAGCCTCCTCCAGATGAGCCGTTTAGCGTCTCGAAGTTCATCGCCGTGGCAACTGCTCTCGGCCACCTTAAGAGCCAACCAAAACGGATGTGCTATTTCTTCTCGGGATTCTTGTGTGAGCTCCACGAGTGTCAACAGGTCAATCAGCGTCATGGCATCAAGAGCTTCATGCTTAAGCAATCTTTCCATGCCATCCTCGAAAACCTGCCGCAGGGCCTTCTGGCGTTTGGGCACATTTGCACCGTGGGCCTCCATGGCAAGATTCAAAGCGGCTGCTTCGTCAACGGCGTCGTAAGTACTGGGGAAAATCTGAGCGTAGAGCTGATCTTGGATCTTAACCGTAATGAGCTCCTTGTCAACCTGCGCCAGTTTCTGCTCAAGTCGAAGGTCTGTCTTTGGCTTCGAGCTCGAAGGCGGCGACGTCTTCTCTATCTTCTCTATCTCAGCCAACAAGGCCAATTTTCCAAGGCTGAGCTCGATTTTCTTGCTCCACACTTGGTGCTCCTTTTCAAGAGCGAGATGGATTAGCGTCTCTGCAGCATGACCAACTTGCTGTTCTTGCTGAATGTCGTTGATCCATGATATCCGTGCCAATTCGGGCCGGCTGCGAAGAAACCGGGTCTTGTAGCCTAATGTCTCGAGCCCAAACGCCAACACAGCATCAACTCCGTGCTTTTCGAGCATATACTCGTAAACGGGGAAGGCAAATTCTTGGCCATATCGGGTGAACCTTTCTTCTAGCTCTGCTTCTTTTCTTTTCTTCAACACCCTCAAGTTTTGTGACTCGAAAGTAGTCAGTGTGGGCTCGCTGAGTATCAGCTCTAATTCCTCGATATGATCAAGTAGGATAACTGCTAGGCCATCTAGGCAGCCATGCTTCTCGGCGATAGTAGCTCCTTCTTCCCATTTACCTGCTCGTCCAAGGCTGATGGGTCTGTTATACCTTTCTTTTTGATATTCCTTGGCAAAAGTTTGGCCCATGGATTTCTGGTCCGGTGTCGTCTCAGCCCATCGAGCATATTCCAGAATAGAAGTGAGCATGCCGTCAATGGCCGATGGGAGATCCTTGTAAATCTTGGAAATGATGGCAGGGTCTGGTTTGCCTGATGGCTTGGCTTTTTCATCCGCGGCTTTTGACCATTTCTGATACCATTGATCCGAGAGCTCAACTAAGCGCGCGACGTTGTTGGCAACGTAATGGCATCCTGTCCATGGCTCAGGGAGGCCGTCGTATCCATCACGCAAGATGCCCATTCTCAACTTCTCGTCACCCAGCCCGTAGAACGCAAGGTTGTTTTTGCGGAATTCCAGAGCTCCAAGCAGAGCGCATATGTTAATCTGAAGTGCTTCGGAGATCATCATCGTCACCTTGGCGTCATCCAGTAGTTTATCCTTGTACAAGATCTTAATAACCTCGTATGCCCATGCCACGAAGAGTTCAAGACGGAATATATCGTTGATGAACCAGTGTCGAATACGATCAACTTCGCCAATTTCAGCGCTAGGGTTGTGCTTTTGGTCCTGATGAATGAATTCAACAATGTATCCAATCAAGCTCTTCTTGCTGTCGGACGGGCGCGCTGCGACGAAAGCCTCCTGTCGTTTCCAAAGGAGCGCTGCTACGTGCATTTTTTCAGCATTGTATAACAGACTCCAGCGGGTTTTGCGGTCCAGATGGGTACCAGTAGCCTTTAGGTGAAGGATAAGCTTCTCCAAAGCATTCGAGCGTGCAACAAGATTTTCTTCCAGTGACGCAGGCAAGGTAGACATGTATGCGGTAGTCGAACTCAGAATCTCGTTGCTGACCTCTTGTGCCGCCTGCGCGATTTCATCCTTTGAAAACGTAACTTCCTGGCGGGCATTGAAAACCAGAGGGTTGTTCTTCTTAGTGCCAAAGAAGACAGCCTGTTCGAGTTTGCCCTTGGCGGAAATCTGTGGAGGTTGATCGCTTGCAAATTTGTCCACATCCGTTGTCGCAATACGGACGATTCCGGCACCACGAACCATCAGCACCACGGCTGGGTTTTTACTCTTGGCGCGAGCAGCCCGACTTTCCTCGCTGGAAGACGACACATGCGACATTTCTTCGAATCCAGATCCAATAACCTCATGCACATTATCTTCACGAAAGTCGATGACATCCTCAAATGAAGGAGATAGGGTGTGTGTATCGGTTTGAAGTTGGGCATCAGGAGACTCTGGTGACACTGCAATGGACGCTATTACCGCAGCACGGTCGAATACTGCGAAAGCCACGAGTGCAGGACGTGGCAGATAGAGCCGCGGCCTAACAGCCTGGATAGAATCCGCCTGGGGAACTGGTGTAGTGTAGGAGGTAATTGGTCGAATCATGCCTACTTGGAATCTCCTCTGCGTTAGAATCACCTCCACGAGGGCGTAACGGGAGACGGCCCGGCTAGTCAAGCTGACAAGCAGTAGCAATTGCTGAACAGATGGGTCATCCGTAGATGTAGCGGCGCTGAGCTTGCTAAGATCTAGGTATTTGTGTTCCAGGCCTCTCGGGACAAAAGTAAAGTCGAGAGCTTCGAAGGAGTCGGCTGGAAGTTCGCGGCAGAAAGGATCGACTTCCCAGAGCGCTGATATGATGGACTCTCGGGCATCAAATTCGCCGAACGGTTCACTGTGACCTCCGCGATGAACATTCCATGACTGCAGCTTGCCCTTGTTTGTCATTGCAACAATATTCTTTTCACCAACTCTTGTGGATCTATCAGCCCGGACAGCTGCAATATCCCCCTTAAGGCTTAGGTGCGAAAAGGCAGAGCGAATGGTACCGAATATGCCGCTGGTGGAAGTCGAAAGATTGCTTCGTAAAAACTGAACAGAAATTGCCGGTCGTCCATGGCTGTCTCGTACGTTCATGTAGGCCAAGCGCCCACTGTTAAATGTGAGGAGGAATCCCGCAGTTTCTGCATTAGTGATGGCAACCGCTTTTTCGCCCGAGGACATTCCAGAAATCTGATGCTCGACGCCGGACCTGTCTTTCTTGATGAAGGCGAACGTTGCCGCGCTGGAAATAGATTCCCAAAAGACGACCTTGCCGGTGCTAGCCATAACAACAACCAGTCCAGGTTCGGTCGATGATGCAGAGGGGGAGACGAGACATCCCACCGGGAGGGCATCGTTGGGCTTCGAGGAGGACGGGAGAGTGAAGGTGAAGGTCTCGGGAGATTGCGAAGTCGAATTGTAGGGCCAAACAACAGCATGTGTAGGTGTTAGTGTCAAGGCATAGCCGGATGATGAGAAAATGTCGGCGTGTTGGCTCCCTGCTTAAGTTAGAACGCGATGTCGCATGGGCGAGAAAAAATTGAACAAAACATACCAGACCAGTCACTCCGGATTCTGTCTGGCAGTGCTGGCAATTTGCTGACAGTATACGCATTGGTGCTTGTCTAGAGAAAGGGAAAAATATATTAGCATTCGACAATGGGGGAGTTGATGAAGAACTTGATGCGACATGGGGAGTGAGGATGAAGCTTGCGGCATACCAGAACGAGGCTCCCATCACCCTTTGGGGCAGCACGATCGCCATGCTTAGGCTTCTTCGTCCGCACAATCAACTCCTTGCGCAATACGGTCTGTGTCGGAGGAGCGTTTTCGACGGCAACATCCTTCTTGGGCTCGACGGGTGTTGCAACTTTTTCCGGTCTGGCCTCAGCTATCTCGGGCTGGGCATCGTTGTTGGTCGAAGTTTGCTCGCTCAGAGGCACGCGCTGTCTCTTGGATTTGGGAGCCGTCACGAGCTGCTCCTGGCTCTTAGGGCGCAATCGCCGTCGAGAGCGAGTCGCCGTGGCTGGGCCACCTTCGTTCGCGGATGGAGAAAACATGATGGTTGACGAAAAGGCTGAACCAGGCGATGAACTGGAATTTGAGATCGCTGGGATCGCGCCGGGCGCGCGAGTCGCGATGGAAGCTGCTGATGGTTCCGGGGGTTTGCGGGAGATGGATTCGATGATGGAAAGAGACTCAGAAGGGCATGCCGAAATGCCTGTTCTTGGGCAATGAAGGATGCAAGATTGACCTCCACAGGCCAAAGGGCAAATGTGGTGTAGTGCGTGAGAGAAGCAAAACAGCTGCTTTGATTCATTGGTTCTGCTGGCGGTGGAAAAACAAATGGGCAGAATCCCCAGCGCACGGAGGTGGGGACAGCATAGGTACGTGGATTTCAACATATTTTACACTGTGATTTGAGGTATCTGCTAAGTAGCGTTGCTCTGGCGCGCCGAACTGACGTACCCACGCGATACCTCAGGAACAAGTATCCGTCAAGCATTTAGTCTATTAGAAGGTACCTGCATTTTGGGTAACGACGAACAAAAAAAAAAACAATCACACTGTCGTCAGACATCTGTGACCAGGAGAGAAAAAGTCATAGCTGGAGAGCCGTGCACAAGTACAACGGCCGACACGTATTTTTGCTGCGATCAAAAGGTACTCCGTATCCCCAACACGCAATACATTTCGGTATCAAATACAGTACAGTTACCTTGTTCTAATAGCTCAATGGCATTGATTGACTTAATACAATTAAATTACATGCAGTATTGATTCACCAACCGCCTAGAAGGGCTGAGAACTATCACTGGAGACGGGCGACTGCAGGTATAAAGACGTCTCTGTGAGTGTACGGTATTCAGCATCATGCAGGTACTGTAATGGCAACAGCTCAGCTACTCCCGCGAACTTCCTAGGGTAAGCTACAGCTACTGCCAGACAACCTCGGGTGTTATAAAATTTAGCACTTGGACAAATCTTTTGATATCAATCAAGACAATCACATATCTGACTGCATTTAAATGTTCTACACTGTATTTATTGTAAACTCTTGGACATCTCCTTCTTCATTCGTACTCTAGAGGTTCTTTGTACAATTTCCCTCATCGTTCTATATCCTCCCCTTTCACACCTTCTCGCTTCTATATACAGGATATACAGGACCGCCACGATGACCAGAGTGTAGATGACAGGAACATCAAGCAAGAAATGTTCAAACATTACTCGCTAAATGGCTACTTATAAACAACTAGAGAGATGAGCCATATAATCAGCATGAGGAGATTTTCCACAGCCGTCATCATCACCGACCCTTTGGTCAAATACCAGTCACTAGTTGCAGCAGGTGTTTACTCTCCCGACCCGGCCCAACACCGTCTGGCACGCCATTTACACAAGATCTATGTCCGTATAAAAGACTACTCTCCCCAAATCGAATATCGCCAGCGGCTAGATCAAGTAGCCCGTCTTACCGAGCCCAAAAAGACACCGCAGGAAGAAACCGGAGAGGGTATCCTGGCACTACGCCACCACGCAATATGGCGGAATCCCATATTCAAACATCTACTCAACACACCTGAGGGCAGAGAGAGCCTTGCTCTTACTCGAGTTCTTACCAATCACCAAACAGCTATTGACATTGATTCTCCCAAGGGACTATTTCTTTCTGGAGAAGTTGGCACGGGAAAGTCGATGCTGCTGGATCTTCTGGCTGAGGGCTTGCCAACGCAGAAGAAGAAGCGATGGCACTTCAACACGTTCATGCTCTACACATTATCGCAGCTTGAGAATCATCGAAAGTCACACCCCCAGTCTTCAGATGCAGCCGCAGAACATTCGCTCCTCTGGATGGCCAAGAAACTCATCGACGAGTCTCCAATCCTCTTCCTAGACGAGTTCCAGCTCCCAGATCGTGCTGCTAGCAAGATTCTCAGCAACTTATTTGTTACCTTCTTCCAACTCGGTGGAGTCCTTGTCGCATCATCAAATCGGATGCCGGAGGAGCTGCAGAACGCTACGGGCATTGATTACGCCCCGACATCGAGAGGTATCATGGGAAAGATATTTGGGAGCGCGACGCGCAATCGAGGTGAACTCTTCGGCCAAACGAGCGATTTCGCTGCATTTCTAGAGGTCCTCAAGGCTAGATGCGATTTTTGGCAGATGGAGGGAGCCCAAGACTGGCGGCGGAGAGAAGAGCATTCCAGTCCTGATGCTTCTGTAAATCAATCGGAAGATGTCAATGGTGTTGTGCGCATCACCACTCCAGCTGAAAAAGGAGAAGATGAGAGCAAGACCAAAAAGAGGCCACACTACTATTATCTCTTTGATGAAGACGAGCAAACATTCACTCAGAAAGTTCAGGAGGCCGTTTCAGGATCCAACAGCGAATCAATCCCATGGGAGCCGTCCAAGCTCATCGTCTACGGCCGTCAAATAATCACACCGCGCCACTACAACGGCTTTGTGTTCTGGAACTTTGATAAGCTCGTCGAATCGTTCGGACCAGCAGACTATCTCACAATGGCATCCACCTATCACACATTCATCATCGACCACGTCCCCGTGCTGACCATACTAAGCAAAAACGAAGCGAGGCGCTTCATTACCCTTCTGGACGCCATGTATGAAGCCCGTTGTAAGCTTATCATACGCGCCGAAAACCCCCCCGATGATCTCTTCTTCCCCGAGAAATCGTCATCTAGAAGTTCATCTAGAGAGCCCGATGAAAGCAGTGGGAATGCGGACCCCGGCACCGACGACGCGACTTACTCCGAAACAGTGGCTGAAGTCTATCAGGACCAAATCTCCCCCTTCCGTCCCAACGTGTCCTATTACGACACTAGATCTGCCACATCAAAATACGATCCGGACCAGGATTCCGACTTTGGCTTGCAGAAGCGACCTGTCGACTTTGGTAACACGGGCGCCTTTACAGGAGAAGACGAGCGCTTTGCTTACAAGAGAGCGGCTTCGCGATTATGGGAGCTGTGCAGCGCGAGGTGGCATGCTAGAACGGGAGACTGGTGGCAGCCGTTAACAATAGAGGCACGGCACTGGGAAGGGGGAGAGGCGTCGAAACCGTACAAGGTGAAGCCCATGGTGAAGCAGACGGTGAATAGCGCTGAGAAGATGGGGGAGAGCGTGGAGGTAGAAGAGGTAGCAGGACTATCGAAATGGAGGATTGAACATCTAAAGAAGCAGAACGAGGAAAAGGAGTGAGCAAAGGGATATAGGTGATATATATATAGGTCTGATGTGTCTAGTAGCCATGGGTGAAATACTTCATAGATATAGACGGCTGCAGATTTTAAGAGATGTATTGAAGATGGACTATAACCATTACAAAATCCTACATGCCCTAGACAGGAAAAACAATGCCCGGGCCAGAAACCAAAGGACATCTCGCAATCTCGCTAGTTGTACACCATATCAATCATGGATATCATGAATAGCCAGCCCACCCGCCAAAACGCCAATGCAAATGCCCAATCGCCCTACCCTTTATCACAGCCTCCCCCCCCCTCTCTCTCATTCCAATGATTCTCTTTCTATCCTCATTCTCACAGAGTCGTCACTCCCGGCGTCCATGCCTCCCCTATCCTCTTCATGTCATCCCCAAACTTCTTGCTCGTGATCCTCCGCCCACCCTTCCCCCCCAGCGGCGCATGCTCATCCGGATCATAAAACGGGTTCTGCAGCAGCCGCACATACGCGCTCTGCATCGCCCTAAACACAGGCTTGATCTCCGAATCCCGCAATCCCGCGCCCACGCTCCCCACAGACGATCGCGCCGCCGCCGCCGAGGCCGAAGTCGAAGAAGCTGTCGATGCTCCCGCTGCACCACTACCTTGCCCTGCGACGCCGCTACCCCCTGCCTCGACGCGTCGTCCGCGCATGTCCACTATGCAGACCATCCGCACGCCGGTGTTGGTCTCGAAGCCATACGCCGCGAGGCGGTCGTCGATGGCGTGCAGGAGCCCAAAGTCGCCCGACGCAGTGCTGGTTTTGGATCGCAGGTCGAAGACGTCGATTGTAGAAGACAGTAGGAGGGAGAACTGCAGGGGGTTCCGGATCGGCGTGAAGGCGTTGGCGGTTGGATCGTAGGAAGGGAAGATGGAGATGTGTAGGGGGTTGTTCTGCGGGCGCGATTTCGTCAGCTGCTGGGCCAAACTTGTTGCGCTCTTCTAGCTTCTAGAGAGAGAAGAGAGGGAAATCTAAGCTTACGTTGCGCCCGATGACGCCGAGGCAGGCGACAGAAGGTATTGCGGCTGACATGGTTCGTTTGTGTGTGGTTTGGAGAGGTTGCGGTTGATGTTGAGGTGCAGGAGCTTAGCTGCAGTGGGCAAGGATTAGGATGCACGTATAAAGTACAGCCATCTTGGTGGGGGTTGGCCTCGGTCATCTCTAACAACTTCACTTTTCTCGCCTGACGTGAGAAAAATGACTCCTTTCTTTCACTGCAGCTGAAGTACAAGAATTGTAAAGAAAATATCATTAAATAATATTACAATTCGCCTACAAAGTAACACCCTTGGGCGCATCCATCATGCCAATGTGCTCGCCATCTTCAGCTAGCCTTACCCTACTTATACACGGAACCCTATATACTGGAACTGAGCCCTCCAACCTAGGTATCTATACGCTGTCATTCCTCATTCGTCCTCATCCTCTAAGATGTTTGCCGTCTCTTCTAATCCTCGTAGCACTTCTTCCACCTCATACGGGTCTGTAATCGCCCATACACCTCCTCCCTTGACTAGATCCTTTCCTCTCATGCCCACCTCCTTTCCTACCAGATTTCTGCCCACTTTGCCGGGGCCGATACCAACCCATCGCCGGACTTTCTCCTCTTGGTCGAGGTACTTGATTGCAGCCCACCATCGAACCGTCTCAAGGCATCCTCTCGCCAGAAGGTCCTTTAGCTGCTCCTTGCTTTGGAATGGTCTGGCTGAGACATTGCTGATGCACGGCATCAGTCCGGGGAACGTAACGATATCCTCATTTTCTCGGCCTGGGACGCGGCTCTTCTTCTCCAGCAGTGTCTTCATGACAGTTACCGCAGGCTTCATGATGGGGCTGTGGAAGGGGCTGTCGCTATGTAGTCGCACTGCTCGTGGGTCGTGACCCAAGAACTGGCGAACATGCGCTATAAGCATCTTGATTCTCTCCATGTTGCCACTCAACACGATCTGGTTCTTGCTGTTGATGTTGGCGATCAGCACTTGCTCAATCGGCGGCACATCTTGGTTGCTCTCCGATTTGCTTCCGTCGCTCGAGTGTCCAACAAAATCTCGAATCGCCTTGATTAAGCCTTGTAGATATTCCGGTTCTGTAATCACGGCCACCATGCCGTACTCGCCTCCATACTCTTGTATAGCCTTCTTCGTCGCCTCCGACATCGCAGCCGCGCGCCGCTGCACTAAATAGTAGCTGTCCTCAAAGGCAATGTATCCTCCAGCGACTAATGCAGTGAACTCGCCCAGAGAATGACCCAGCGTAAAGTCGAAATGGTCGGCAACTCGGAAATTGAACTCGCGCTCGAGGATGCGCAAGATGAAGATGGACGTGGCCATGATGGCAGGCTGGGCCATGGTCGTCTGGGTGAGCACTTTGGACGGGCCATTCTGTATGACGTCGGAGATTTTAAACCCAGCGCAGTGGTCAATCTCTTCGATAATCTGCGAAGCTGTCGAGGGAAACGCCTCCAGCCAAGGCGACAGCATGCCAACCTTTTGCACTCCCTGACCTGTTCCACACTCGCGCAAAGCTCGCATCAGTCACAAAGAGCTATTCTAAACCTCGGCAATCACACAGGCAAAAGCTCACCCGGGAAGAAAATCGCCGTCCGCGGCCTTCCAGGCCTGCTCGAGCTCCATCGCACTGAATGTCCGCCAGATGCCGGCGCGCAGCATCGCGAAGCCCATGTCAGCGATGACGCATCTCGGCTGACCCTCGCGCTACGCCGGCAATGCAGAACAGCACCTCCAAAGCGCTTCATGGCCTCGCGACGGCCAATGTTGGAACCACGGGGATTCCGTGTTCTCTCAGCTCGATGATTGCGCTTTACACGGCCAGAATCGGCATGACAGGGTGGGATATGGAATGGCCAAATAGAAGCGAAGAAGCACTGTAGAAGCTCATCCGAGGATAAGAGGATAAGGAACAGTGACGCACCAGGATAAGAAGCACGTGGGGTATAGCGTTATAAGTGGCTGTTCCCGAGCTGTCACCGAGCTGTAGCACCTGCACTAGCAAATACCTAACCACGGCAATGCCAAAGGGCTGCAGATTCCGGCATCTTTAAAAGCTTCCGCTTACTGGAAGCTGCAGCTGTTCGTTGGGGCAATTGAAATTGTTGGGCCCAAAGGATCTGTTGACGGCATTCATTGGCGTGCAGTTGCCAGGGGATGTCAATAATGGTGAAGTTGCTCCGGACTTGTTTCGGGTATTGATCAACTTAGACTTTCAAATCCCAACACGAGTACGAGCATGACACTCCATGTGCCTGCTTAAGCAGGGATCTGATACTGCTAAATAACAATAGCGAGCAACACGATTTAACCTCAGTCTAGCAGTCTATTAGCAGCGAATCTCTACTCCTCCCTTGCTAACTGTCAGATACTTGACGCCCTTGTAAGGCTTCACACCCTCACCCAGCCCTCTGCTTTTCCTTGTGTCTATTACAATGCTCTCAATTTTCAGCCCGCTCGCCAGCCAACCTTTCACAGAGAAGCTTACAGATGCTGAACTAGGCATCAGAATCTTGTTCTGCGCTACCCTCTTAGGGTCCTGTTCATCATCCGTACCTTGCTTTTCCTTGCCTTTTTTGGCGGCCGGTGTGCTTTGGTATGGCTCGTTGTATGAATAGTCAGTGCCAAAGCCGAATCCTGTAGGATCAAACTCTTCCCCTTCATCATCATCAGCTAGAGACCCTACTACCGTACACCTCAATCCAAAATGAGACGTCGGGCCAGATATCTCCTTTGCGGGGATGTGCCACTCGAGTCGCCCCTCGGCTCTGTTGAAGCTTGCATCCCCCCTAGACGGTCTGATATCAGATAGGTTCCTCACGTCTTCAGGCAGAGGAATAGTGACTGTCAAGTCATCTAGAAGTGGCGAGCTTGGGGTTCCAGGATGCGGTGATGACAACCGTCCAGGGATTCCAGGTACGCCTGCAGCACGTCCCAGCTGGCTTGCCGCTGATGATGAATTGGGGGTGCCAAAAATCTTGTTGGTTTGCAGCCTGACTTCAAATTCGGATCCCACAGGCCCAAGACCGGTTTTCATCTCAAGGTTAACTGGAAGCTTGAGATTGTTTGAGTTTACGCTCCCACTCTTGCCACTTGTAAAGGGTAACAGGTCAACCTCGTAGCCAGCCAGGATGAATCGTCCATCGGGTGGTATAAAGCTCAATTCTCCAGGTCGTTCATTCCACTTGTTTAGCCGAACGCATGGGTGGAAGACGGGTAGTTCCATGATGCCACCGATGTTATGTTTTCCTGACGGACTGCTCAGGGTCACCAGGACATCTGGAACGCCTGACACCTTTGACGTAAATGCGATTGTCCCATTGGCAAATGCAGCCAAAGGCCTTCCTGAAGGAGCAAGTGTGACGGAGAGGGTTTCGACGACATCGGCGTAGAGCTCGTTTGACGTGTGCCGTACGTTGGCCCGTCTCCAAGGCAGCGCTGGCGTGTTGGAGGCTATCAGAGACGGTGTGTTTGAATTCGTGTTGAGTGGGTTCTTCCTATTTCAAAGTTAGTCGAGAGAACATCAGTTGCTGTAGTGTTGCAGGTCTGTACATACCCAGGCAAGTTGATGCTGCCTAGCAACTTATCGACCCAACCTTCCATCTCCACCACTTCTCGTAGAGCGTTGGGCTCCGTCGTACTGACGGTCCCCGCATCACACATCTCCGTTAGAAGCTGAGCGACGACATCGTAGTTGTTTTCTAGCTTGACAGCTAGCAAGGGTGCCCCAACGAAGTCTTCGAAGGCGTCCACAATCCGGTGGAGGAACTCGAGCACGAGGAGGGGTTCGATTTCGGTCGATGAGGTGGCCAAGAAGAGTAGATTAGAGTGCGTCAGGCTGAAGACGAGCGTCGGAGGGTTTGCATTGGGGAGGTAGATCAGGCTCGGCCGAGGAAACGGATGCTCGAGGTAAAGAGACAGAAGGTGGGAAGCTGAGAGGGGCCGTCCCGTGTAGGTATGTGATAGAATGGGATTCCTACACCTGTCAGCAGTGCTTGGAAGGGCATCCAGGGTGTTGAGGGATTACCTGTTGTCATCGTAGATGTGCAGCGCTTCAATAACGCCGTTCATGGTGACGGCTCAGCGCCTTGTCCAAGGTTCAATGCCACAAGCTCCAGCTATTACAGTCGCGCAACTAAGCATGACGAAACTCGGTGGTGGACTGTGCTGACTAACGCAGCTGCGCCAATCACCTCACGTCGCTGCACAGGCTGCTTGAAAACCCACCATTATCAGGCGTTTCTTATCGAATTGTCCTCGATCTTGCTTCGAGTTTGAGTGCCTCAGCTACTGAACCAGCGGCTTCTTCAACATGGCCGGCGACAAAATCCCGACTCTTCAGTCGCTTGAGAAGCCGGAGCGGCTGCAGGACATTTTACGCCAGGACCGCGGCGATGATTGCTTGAGCTGCAAAGTCATAGGTTGGTAACGGTCTCATGCAAGCGCAGTCTCATCTGGACAAAGAAAGGCTGACAGGGAAATAGGGAGTGGTGCATTCTTCTGTCTTGCGGGTTATAGCTACTTCTCAGGCATGTCGCAGCTCGAAAAGCAGCGAGCCGTCATTCTTCAGAGCAAGTCGATGTTCGGCATGAGGAGCCGAAGGGCTGGCATCGTCACCATCTCGGCCGCTCTCGCATGGATGGGCCTTTGGAGAGCTCTGAAATGAGATTGAGGCATGGGTGTATTTATTTGCAGCTGTGCGAATGCGGTCATTTGGCCTCTCATGTTGCACAAACTAAAAGGATATACGATGTACATGTCTTGCAGGATACGATGAACGACTCCGGATGAAGGAATGAGCTACACTCTGCTTTGGCGCCATTCGCTCATGAATACATGTACGAATGGAGGAATTGTGTCCGAACGGCTATGGCTCATTGGATTAATATCAACGACCGTCCTTGTGTATATATATATTAGTGTACTACCTCATGTATGATTAGGCTGGGGCATATGGGGATGATCTCTCGGAAAACGGCGCACGCGATCTCAGGTCATGGGAAACAAGCTACCTAGGTAGATACACGGATTGATTTATCTCTTCTCTTGATTTGGCTCCCTCATAGAAATTGTATTGCGCTTATTCTGTAGGCATGCAAGAAACAAGACATGATACCTGCAGCTACTGTCGCATGGCATCCAAGTCCCTTATGCAGTAAATATGGCACCATTATAAGGGACTTTATTTACAATTCATATGGAATACTAATTATCTTATCCGAAAAGGCGACTCTAGTTAAAGTTCTGTGGTCATATTGTAACATTCGCTCTGGTAAATTCGCCGTCTTTGCTCTCTGGTGGCTCATCAAAAACCAGGCTGCCGGCACCAAATATCGGCCCCACTTTCAACCTTTCATACCAACTTTTTCATACAAACCCAAAAGAGCATCAACTCAAACGACTAAATCAACACAAAAGCATCAATCCAGCGCACCGAAGTACAAGAATCGTATTCATCTACTGAGAAAAAGTTGGACCTAGTCTCCTGCAGGCTAGCCGCCAAATATTGGCGCCCTTTCGCCTTTCAATTCCTCACACCCAAGAAAAACAAGTGAAAAAAATCATCATCTCACAGCCCGCCATGCCTATCACAATTCACAACCCGCAGCCAAACGCGCCGACGCCGCGGCGGCCGCGTGCAGTCGACATCGATATGGATGTTCCCTCAGATTCGGAATCAGATTCAGAAAATGGCGGCGCAGCGATTGAGGGTGACATTCCTATGCTCGACGGCGAGAGCATGCATGTGGATGAGGAGGATGAAGATGAAGAGCAAACCGACACAAGAGATGAGATTCTCACTCCTGGAACAGTAATCACGTCGAATGCTCAATGGATGCGGTACTGTTCCCCCTACTGTCCCACCTCTTCTCCCTATCCTTTCCTCTTACGTTCTTTTCTTCCTTCATCTCTACATAAATTGGTGCCTCGAGTCTCAACCATATATCTACATACACACAAGAACACCTGCGCTCCCAATACCAAAATATCTGAAAATTCATTATTTGCTAACCTGTCTCAGTGGCCACGGCACATACGTCCCTCCAAACACCACCTCCATCACCTCCTCTCTTGCCGGCACACTCACCCGCACCAACAAGCTGCTCTCAGTGCGACCCCTGAGGGCGCGGTACAACCCCGAGATCGGTGACCTCGTTGTCGGCCGCATCGTCGAGGTTCAGGCCAAGCGCTGGCGCGTCGATGTCGCCGCCGCCCAGCTCGCCATTCTCCAGATCTCTGCCATAAATCTCCCCGGTGGCATCCTCCGCAAGCGTACTGAGACGGATGAGCTCCAAATCCGCAGCTTCTTCTCAGAGGGCGATCTCCTTGTCGCTGAAGTCCAGCAGCTGCATCAAGATGGTGCTGCGAGCTTGCACACCCGCAGTTTGAAGTACGGAAAGCTGAGGAACGGCGTCTTCGTCGCCGTCGGTGGCACGGGAGGCGGTGGAGGTGTGGTGCGTTCCAAGCGCCAGCTATGGACCATGGAGACTTCCAACGCAGGCAGCAAGATTGATGTCCTGTTGGGTGTCAACGGATACATCTGGATCAGCAAGCACATCGAGAGCGACGTTGCGGCCGAGGCGGTGGGTATCAACCGCATGGAAGAAAGTGTCAGCTCTCAAATCTATTCGAGCCAAAACAATCACATCGACGTCCCCACCATGAGAGAGATTGCGCGGTGCAGGAGTGTGATCCTCGCACTGGTAGAGAATGGAGTCAAGATTGATGAAGACACTGTGACGAGGGGATACCACGAGGCAGTCGAGTTTGGAAGAGAGTCAGCAGACGACGACATTTACCTGGGAGGGGAGCGAGGGAAAAGGCTAGCGGCAGCGTTATCTGGACGATAGAAAAGACTGAGGAATAGCAAAAGCTGTAATGTTGATGCAAGATATTGGACATTGTCCAAATCCATTATGAAGGCTCTCTCAGGAAGCGCTGTTTGGCTTGATTTATGTATAAGTCTGCTCCGTTGTTGGTTTAGAAGTCGTCGGTACCTGTGTCTCCTACATGTACCTGTCTAGAAGAAAAGGTACAGTACAACCAGCTTCAATTTGTTCGGGAAATTCTTGTGTAGGGAAAACTATTCTCGACATATGAAGTTGAGTGATGAATCAGCTGGTGATCCTAGACAGTCAGCGGATGAAGATATATGTTTGATCTTACAACCGGACCGATGCTTGAAGAATTTCTTTCCGATTTCGATGAACTGTTCCAACTCAACAGTAAGTCTTCTTTCTATTCTCCATCAGGAAAGACGTTCCGCGTTAAAACTCGCCAAGTAAGGTGTAATGAAGCCGCTGGCACAAAGTTTATTGACATCTTATAAATAATGCCTATTGCCCTGGAATTGCTCTCTGCCTCTGTTTTTAAAATGAGAAACCACTTTCAGAACCTCCGAACGCGCAGCTTTTTTCTACTTCTCTCCCGCTATATCCTACCTCTTTTGGCTTCTTTTACTTATCCAACTCTCATGTCCCACGATGGACGAGGTTCAACACCCAAATCTCGAAGAATCCATATACGCCGTGCTTGCGGGTACGCGACGGATTGACTACGATATCGCGCACCTAAAAGACCGCCTCGCTTAGATCGAGTGGCGTAAAAACACGCTTACGAGTGCGTATGAGAGAATATCTGACGAGTGGGAGCAAGAAAGGGTGGTGTATGAGCAATATTTGCTGGAAACAAAGGCGTTCATAGCCGAGCTTGAGCGACGTATTGCTGAGTGTGAGCGGCACAGGAGTATAGTAGTGGCACACTTTCTTGAGCTGAGAGAACAGGTACCAAGGGAGCCTGAGCCTTGATTCTCTTCTCTATCGGCGATGCATAGATGTGAGTTATAGCACGATGCTGGATCTAGTAATGTCCCTGTAAGCTGACTTACTCGTCACTTGTTCTAGATGGCGACTGGAACGAGAACTATTACGATCGACCTGGCCTGCGCGAGGCTTCCCATATGTCAATCACTCAGTGACATACTTTGGGGTGGGGGGATATTGGATGGATTCTTATATCTGGGATGCTGCCTGGTCACTACCTACATGTAGTTGTTTGTTTGTTTTCTAGTATGAAGCAGCCAGCGAAGAGTTTTATAAGAATGTTATATAATAATACATAAAGGTAGTTGACAAACCACGGTATCTCAGTTTTCAAGCTTTTTGCTCAATACTAAATCAGAGAAAAACGTAGGGGTTCCCAGAGAGACCCATCTCACAATAGACATTGCGTTGACACAATTTTCATTTCTTTACTTCATTCGTCTCTTCATCTTCATTCACAGTCCTAGAGAGTTGCGTTTCAGACCTAGTGTCACAGCCAGAGCAATAAGAACCCCCCACCTGAGAGCAAAGCTCGCCGCATTCTTGGAGCCCAAGCTCAGCAGCACGGCGAACCAGTACTTCAAGCCCTTGACGAGCTGGCCGTTGCGGTCAAAGTTGGGCTTCTTCTCGGAGATGCGGTGGTGGCGCTTCAGCTCGCTGGCGGAATAGGGCATGTATCGCACGCGCAGCAGCTTGTCCGCCCAGGTTGGGACCTTTGCGATGGAACGTTGGTGGCTGAAGGCCTTGAAGGAGAAGTAGCCGTGGTAGTTGCCCGTGCCAGAGGATCCAATGCCACCAATGGGGCTTGGGTTGAGCATGGCGTGGAAGAAGCCGTCGTTGATGGTGGCTCCCCCTGACGTCACGCTGTTGATGACTATAGAAGACGTTAATACTCTGTTTGCTCAACTGATACAGCGGGGGAAATTGGGATGTTTGTAGAATGACGCACCTTTTTCGGTTTCCGCATCCGAGCCAAAGGCGAACAAAGCCAATGGTGTTGGGTCGACCTGATTGGCGATGTTGATGGCCTCGTCCAGGGTATCAAACGGAACAATGGACCAGATAGGGCCAAAGCTCTCCTCCACCACCATGCTGTCGTTGATGTCGTCAACTAAGACAACTGTGGGTTCGATGAAGAAGTCGGTCTCATCCATGGATCCACCCATGACAATCTTGCCTCTGGAGTTGTCCAGCATCTTCTTGATGCGGTTAAAGTGGCCCTGGTTGACGATGCGGGAAAAGTCGGGGCTGGCCTTTGCTCCCTGGGGCATCATTTCGGCGTATTGCTTCTTGACCTCCTCGATGAACTTGTTGAGGACGCATCGCTCCACGAGCGCGTAGTTATGGGAGAGGCACACCTGGCCAGCATTCAGGCACTTTTGCCACATCAGACGCCGGGCCGCAATCTTGAGATCGCCCTTTCGGGTAATAAAGGCAGGGTTCTGGCCGCCCAGCTCGAGGAGCACGGGCGTCAGTGTCTCGGCCGCCTTCTGGGCAATGATGGTGCCGGTCCGCTTGCCGCCGGTGAAGACAATCTTGTCAAACTTGTGCTCCAGAATATGTTTCGTCTCATCGATGCCGCCGTTGAAGCAGACGTAGCAATCGGGGTCTAGCGCTTCGTCCATAATCTTCTTCAAGACCATGGCCGAGTGCGGCGATATCTCGGACGGCTTGAGGACAAAGGTGTTGCCCGCCGCAATGGCACCAACGAGGGGCGTCACATTGAGCTGGAAGGGGAAGTTGTATGCGCCAATGTTGAGGATGACGCCCAGCGGCTCGTTCCTGATGCGCGGCTTCATGGCCAAGAACTGCAGCGGCATGTGGGGGATGCCCTCGTCCTTGATCCATTTGTCCAGGTTGTCGACGGCGTCGAGACACTCTTGCTTGCACCAGTCGATCTCGGAGATGTTGGCCTCGAAGTTGGACTTGCCCATGTCCTTGTTGAGGGCCAGCTCAATCAGCTTGGCATTGTCGACGATGGCCCAGTAGAGGCGGCGGATCTGCTGCTTGCGGTACTCGACGTCTTTTGTGCGACCGGATCTGAAGGTGGCGCGGACCTTGTTGTACTGGGCCGTGATGTCGTCGAGGGCCGTGAACTGCAGCGGCGGGATGCCCGTTGTATTGAGCGCCATGGTTGCTAGAAGAGCTGTGTAACTGCTAGGTAGCTTGCTGGCTTGCTAGTTGTTAGTGCTGATAGTATGTAGTAGCAGCTGAGTTGAAGCTTCCAGCGTGTGTCGCAGCGCAGGAGCTGGCTGTCGAGATGGTGATGTAGATGTGATGTAGATGCGATGGATTTATTTCAAGCCGAGGGGATAAAACGAATGTCGCGCCGTCACAATTGTTGGCTTTGCATCGCAACCCAAGTCAGGCCGCGGCAGAAGCTACTCTGGCATGTGGAATTGCAATCAATCAAATCAACCCAAATCAATCGGTAGGCAGAAAGTGTCCGTTTGCTCCGTTACGACAGTCGAGGCTGGATTCGGGCTGGTGCCCGCGGACTGCCGTTAGTGTCCTCGCATTCGCTCCAGCTTCAGGCCTTGCCTTAAATGTTGTCCTTGTGCCTGTTCAAGCAAGCTAATGCAGCGCCAAAGCTTTTAGTCGCGCCAGCTCCTCCCCACACCCGGACTTTGAGATACAACGAACCGATGGTCTATGTTTTACTTTACTTTTTCAGTGCGAGAGACACCAGTTGGAGGCGGACTCCCGGCTCAAATATGGTGCCCGTTTCATACTTTACGTCCGAATAAGCGTCTTGTCTCCCGCAAAACAGCTCATCACGTGGCGTCAGAGGTAAGAGGTACATGCAAACTAAATCTGATCCTTTACCTTATTCAAGCTCCAGCCGAGGCATCAAATTACGGACCTTGGTTCGGAGTGGTGTAGCTAACCAACCCCGCTTCGAAATGCACCTAGCTGATAAAGGGAAATACTGCATTAAGGTTAGGTTGGTAATCCTCATCAGATCCATTATCAAGTAAACCTCTACCAATTGAAGGAAGCTGTCGTGATGTACCCAAGTACGGTAAACGCTTCATGTGGAATCCCGCCGGCCTTCTCTCACCATAGCAGACAAACTGCAGTCACGATATCTCTTCAGCTGGAAAATCGTAGAAAACGGGCATCGAAGCCACTGCCAAGCAACCAGCCGAGCCGTCAGCTTTGGGGTCTGACCTCAGATCTTAAAGATGACGCTCTCTTGGCAGCTTTCGTTGTGCCTCTGTTTTTAGCAATTTGATGCCATGATATCGATAGACGTGTACTGAGTATAGTTTGATAGCAAATAAGAACTACATACGCTCGTCCTCTACACAACCACCCATTCAGCTGAATCTCTTGTCGACTGCCACGCCGCTTCAACCTCCCTCAATTGCGTCCTAACACTAAAGTAAACCGACCTCGCTATCATCGGACAGTCGTGAAACTGCCAGGTCGGCTGCGGCAGATGAATATCCGCCCCCATCTCTAGAAACAGCTCAACCATGTCCTGGTGTCCCAACTCCATGGCCGCCTCTATCACCCTTCCGCACATGAAATCTATAAATTGGCAAGATCGGTGGTCGCAGGGAAGATCATGGTATCCCACATTAACATCTGCGCCATGTGCAAGCAGTAATCGCACCAGCTCCATGTTGCCCTGCTTGACGGCTCGGACAAGAGGAGGCATATAATCTTCATTGTCCGGGATCTCGGGGAAATGGCAGCCCCAAGTAGGAGGAGGAGGTCGATCATAGTCTTCGAAATCGCACTTGGCGCCGCTGCCTAACAAGATCTTGATGACAGCCGTATCCTTTCCATCCACGGCCCTTCCCAAGGCTCTGGTGAGATCAACTCTGTCGGCGACCCTGGCCAGGATGGCGGCAAGTTCCTGTCGACCTTTTTTTACCGACAAGAATAACGCGGTTCCCCACGTATCGGTGACGCCTTCATCAACGAACAGCTGTAGCAGGTTTGCATCTTCCTGCTCGACAGCAAATTCGAGCAAAGTTGGTACCCTCTGAAAGCCATAAAGCTTAACGTTCAGGTCCATATCACCATATTTGTGCAGTATTTGAGAGATCAGATGCGTATATCCGGCCTTCAACGCCGCTTCAAGTGCATCTTCCTTCTGGATTTGACTAGGCAAATTGCCAACATCACCTGTAGAGGAACCGTCGCGAGCTTGCTTCGGAGGCCGTCTTGGAAAAAATGTTTGCTGCACAATTAGTTGCTTTGCATTGTTGGAGCGGTTGTGAAAGTAAAAGACGTTAGTTTCTTCGTCCCAAACCAGCTCCCAATCCGGATTGGCATTAGTAGGTATCTTGGCTGCTGGAGAAGGAGGAGAAGGACGAGGCGGCGGGAGAGAAGCAGCACCAACAGGGAATTTCCCATTCATCTCTTTCATGAACTTTTTATTAATTTCCACAGCTGCTGGCCGTGTTGTTTGATCTATAGCCAACGAACTCACATTATTGGATCTTTTGTTTAACTGTTTCATGACGTTAATTTTGAGAAGTGCTCGCACTTTGCGTGACTCCGGAAAGCGCATCGTAACCTTGGGAGGCTTGAAATCGGGGTGATATTCACGCCGCATAAGCTTACTCCAGTCAATACAGTCGAAAAACGGGTGCTCTCTGATCTCACTTGCTCCTCGTTTCGCACCTAGTCGCTGCTCAGGATTGCGATCCAGAAGCCCGGCCAGGATGTCTTTTGCAGATGATGGCAGATAATTCGGATACACGATGAGCTCACTAGACGTAATCCTTTTATGTATCTTCTCAATACTCTCGGCGTAAAAGGGCGGTACTCCAGTTAACATTTCATATAGAAATATTCCCAAGGTCCACCACCAGTGTACAGATGTTTTACTACTGGAGTTTTCATGCAAAAGCTGCTCAGGAGCAGGATACTCCACGGTGCTATGGGAAGAGTTTTCCGTGTCTAGATAATAGAGACTAAAGTCGCAAAGGATAACATGCCCTATGGAATCTAGCAGGATATTCTCTGTTTTGGGTCCGCCATAGGAAGGGTTAGACCGCAGCAAACTTTCGAATGCGCAAAGGATCTCTGCGGCATAGAACCGACATCGGTCAACATCAAAACGTCGTGGTTTCTGAAGGTGATAAAACAGTGGTCCTCCATGAATAAGTGGTGCATGTAACTGTAGCCCCTCGGGAATGGGAGCAACAAACCCGAGCGGTGCGACGAATGGCTTGTCCCCCTGAGACAAGAACACATGCCTTGAGTTGTCGACATTTACAAGTTTCTTGCATGCGTAAAGCAAGTTCGTATCTCTCCTTTCGACTTGGGAAATGTAACAGTAGTCCCAGCTACAGCTCTCCCCAAGAGATTCACCCCGGCCGCCGACCGCTTGTATCCCCGGTGCCGCGGTCTTGGTGTATTCAATCTCAACACAGATTTCCCCAGCGCCCTCTTCCACTTGTAGCCACTTGGTATACTTTTTATCTTCAAGCGCTGACTCAATTATGGCCTTTCCAAGAAAGAAATCGCTGCTGCCTTTGCGATGGCTAGGATGGTACAGGTAGAACCTCAAGACTAACTCTGCAGCGCGAAAGACATCAAATTTCACGCTGTAAGATCCTAGGTTTTCCCACCGTAGATTCTCAATGGTTTTTGAAGCTGAAAATGAACGTGCATAAAACTTGTCATACTCTACAATGGCGTAGAGCAACAATCGGCCGTTCCGATTGAGCCACGGCCTCTTGGATATTTCGGCTTGTGTTAAAGAAGAGCCACTTTGAACGCTGTTAACAGCTTGATAGTACTGATCCGGTATAGAGAAGCCATTGCCATGAGAAATGCGGACGGTCAAAATCCCTGGCCAAGGTTCATTCGGCGGATGGGATGTAGACACATACTGAGATGAGGCTAGGAAAAGTATTAGTAGGATGCCACTCTTGCATACAACCGGCGAAAGGGATTCATACCAAATATGTCTTCATTTGTGAGACTGAAAGTCTTGCCCTTCACATCCATCAAATTGTGAGCCATTTCGCATTCTTGAATCGCCGAATATCAGTATCGAGGAGTATCAAGAGCGTAATGATTCTGGGATATTTAATCATAAGGCAATTCGATTGCCATCCCAAGACAGGCCCAAGTATAAATGAAAGCCGGAACAAAGCTCTATAATATGATACCATTCATTAGAACGCTTCAAATCGACATAGGAAAACAGGGCGGGGGCTATGTCAACAAATATTCAGCAGTATCTTTGCCTAAAGTCTCAATTCAGTGGTAAAATAACTCAAAGGACAGGGGCCAAAGAGGCAGTGTCAAACGACCCAACAACCAACATCCTCACGCTACGGCGGGGAGTAATAGCCCGGGCGGCTTCCTGAAATTGCCCAATAAAGATCTGACGAGAGAAGACGCGAACGCCACTATTACCAAATGCACCCTGAGATCCTTCAGGTCTATACTCATCGCATGAGGCAGATATAATACGTATGTACAACCCCCGAGTGCGTAATAGCGAATCACAGTTATGGCCTTATTGAATTGCAGAAGACGAATCTGCGCAACATTCTCTGAATCCAAGTCTTTTTATTCCGTCAGGGTAATGACTCAACGGCAGTACCAACCCACTGGCAAATCCTCCCAGTTCTTCTCACAAGCGCAAACTACAGTAAGTGAATGCTTTGATGCACTCATGCTGATAATGGAGTACAGTCCCTGTTCCACATTGCGAGCCACCTTGATCAACATCGAGTCAATGTCATCATAGGGAGAAATCCAGCGGAAGGTGGTGAATGTCGATTCAGCATACATGTTGTGCCAAATACAGTCGACACCATGAATTGTGTGAACGCCGTCTTCAATGCTGATGAAAGGTTCAGATTTAGACTTTGGATGATCTCCGCCAACTGCGACTGCTTGTTGGGGACTTGATTCTGTTTTGTCCAACGACACGGCATCCTCGCTTGAGTCACCGGTCACCGCGTTTGGAACAGTGACCTTGGTCATGGTGCTTGGTTTGCTGCGCAAGAGATTCTCAGGTGAATAATGCGATAGCTTTGCGCATCCGTCAATAAATGAAGATAAGAGATTTGGTATTGGGAGAGCAGGTATGTTTTTGCCTTTGAAGACTTCCTGCTATTACCGTTGTTAGCCCTTTGTGAGATGTTTGTGTGAAGAGAGCTTGTCGTAGAGGATTATAGAATCACTTATAACAAGAAAACAGAAAAAGCATGATTATTAGAAACAATAACTAGAAAAAAAGGCAATTGAAGAATTGCAAAGGAGCGGTAGACAGTAGGCAACACCCAAGGCATGCTCCGCAGATTGCATGTAAGTGGTGTGAGTGGATACGCCCTCGTCATCATCGTCACCATCAGTGTCCGATAATGTATTTAGATAGGTAGGCTATGACTCATAACTACAAGCTTCCGGTAGCAGTAATTAGTTCACAGTGAGATGCAACCAATCGCCGAATTATACAGCTTTCTTTCACGCATGCTGTTTAGCATAACCCTCGTCAGCAACGCGGCGCACCACCACTACTTTTTAGAGCATTAAAAAAAAAAATCGAGATCTTACAACTGGTATTAAAGCTCATCGCTATCTCACTGCCAAGCCGTTGTCGCAATTCCCAATATTGCTTGCTGGAGTGGATGTTTTCTGTGTACTTCGTATACGTTTTAGACAAAAGATTATCGTACCAATGTCGCTGAGTGTATGTGCTGTGGTCGCTCCTCCTCCAGAGGCCGCGGAGCCAGCGTCGTCGAAGGCACAAGTATGTCACCAAGAGGTCAATCCCTCTGGTCCAATGCAGCTGTGAAGTGAAAACTCTTGAGCTACAGTGAGATACACCTAGGCCAGACAGAATGTGATGACTTTTAGGTGTGAGCAGTTGTGTTACATGGCTAGCAAGAATCTTAAATAACTTCAAGCTCAGCAACAGAGCTCCAAGAATAGACAGGAGAAGAGTGAGCAGAAGAGGATAGACATTTGCTTCCTAGTGTTACACTAGCCTCTCTTGCCTAATAGAAATCTTAATCCTAGCTCCTTTATGAACAAGAAGACCCGAAATTCCCCTGTGGTTATTCCGAAAGGCCATAACAAGTACTAATATCACCTCCTTCATCACTCAGAAGCATTGCTATTGCTGCGCAAGCATAAGAAGCAATATTACCGTCACGCGACCACCCTGTCAAGCTAATAAAATAATGTTAATCCGTCTTGATCACTGACATAACCATCAGCTCCTTCATCAATAAGAGTACTTGCTATTCTCTCATAGCCCTCTCTTAAAGCCCATAAAAGTGGACTTAATCCAAATATATCGGTAGTATTAATGTCAGCTCCATTATCAATAAGAAGTCTTACAACTGCCCCATGGCCATTCCGTGAGGCCCATGAAAGTGGCGTTAACCCATCTTTATCGCTGGTATTAATATTAGCTCCATTATTAATAAGAAGCCTTACCACTACTTCAAGACCACTCCGTGAGGCGTACAAAACCGCCGTAGACCCATTTTCATCGCTTACATTAATGTCAGCTCCGTTATCAATGAGAAGCCTTGCTATTGATTCATAGCCACTTTGTAAGGCATACAAGAGTGCTGTAGAACCACTTTCATTGCTTGCATTAATATCAGCTCCGTTATCGATGAGAAGCCTCGCCATTGCCTCGTGGCCATTCCGAAGAGCTAACAATAGTGCTGTAAGTCCACTTTCATTGCTGATATTAATATCAGCTCCTTCATCAATGAAAAATCTTGCTGCTGTCTCATTGCCATTCTGAAGAGCCCTCAAGAGTGGTGTAAAACCATTTTTGTCGCCAATATTAATATCAGCTCCTTTATCAATAAGAAGCGTTGCTGTTGCCTTGTGGTTATTCTGAAGGGCCAAATAGAGTGGTGTAAGCCCATTTAGATCGCTAATATTAATATCAGCCCCTTTATTAATAAGAAGCGTTGCTATTGCATTGTGGTCATTCTGAAGAGCCCACAAAAGTGGTGTAAGCCCATTTTCGTCGCTGATATTAATGTAGGCCCCCCTGTTGATAAAAAGCCTTGCCACTGCCTCGTGGCCCTCCCGAAGAGCCCACCACAGCGGTGTAAGGCCACCATATAACAGATTCTCTGTGCCAACAATATCCCCCCCCTTCTCGAGAAGCAGCTTTACGATAGCCTCATGGCCAGTTACTGCCGCCATAAGTAATGGAAACATCCCGTATTCGTTTTGTGAAGTTGCTGAAGCGCCGTGTAACAAGAAGAGTTTGACTATATCTGTTTGACCCTTTCGTGAAGCTAAGAGAAGTGCTTCGTCACGTTCAGCTTCGTCATTACGCCCCGCCCTGTTCTCGAGAAGCAGCTTCACGGTAGCTTCATGGCCATTTTCTGTAGCTACCATTAATGGAGACCTCCCATGTTTGTTTCGCAATGTTTCTGAAGCGCCGTGTGAGAGGAGGAGACTGACTATGGCCGTTTGACCTCTTCGTGAAGCTAAGAGAAGGGCGTCGTCATCGCGCCCGTCCTCGCCATTGAGTTCAGCTTCATTATCACGCTCTGCTTCGAAGCTCTTGTCGAATTCTTGTGATTTGTGTATATTGGCTCCAGCTTTGAGCAATTCTGAAAGAAGCTCCTCAAGAACATTGTCACAGCCCTTGTAAGAGAGCTCTTTTAAGGCAAAATAGACAGCCCCGTCGAGTTTGACGTTTCTCCCAAGAAGCTTCAAGAGCAGCGTCTTGCTTTTATTACGAATGGCACGGAGAACGAGCTCAGTCTGCTTCTCGAATAGATCAGCACCCGCCTCAACCAACTTCAAGATCACATCCTCGTAGTCCTCTGTTAAGGCAATGGTCAACGGCATCTCGCCATCGTTGTTTGCCGTGTTGATATAAGCAATGTGGTTACTTCGGTTGCCTGTGTCTTTGTCCTGGATGATGTTTTGGCTAATTGCCCCGTGTCGAGGCTGCCACTCGATCAACCGATTCAGCAGCACGAGTGCCATATCTTGGTGGCCATCTAGGAGGGCGAGAAGTAGTGGTGTGTTCCCGTCCGAGTCTCTACCATCAATATCTACATCATCTTTCTGCAGCAGTGCGTCGAGGGCGCTTTTCGACTTAAGTGCAATCAGGACATGAAGCGGCGTTGCTCCGATAAATGGCCATCCTGCGGGTGCGTGGGCATTATTAGGATTCATGACTCTCCATATGCTCGCAAACTTTCTCAAAGATTTAGATTGTCGATCCCATTGAATGAGTTGGAAGAGATCATGCTGGGGAATTCCTTCCCGTTCTACCTCTCTGATATGATGGAAGAGAAACCGCACTACATACGGTACCAACGGAAATCTTGCTGAGAATGTGCCACGAGATAGCTGAGTCCCTTCTGACACCTCCCTCAATGCCAAGTATCTGAGACAGGACCTCGATATTTCAATGTGGCCAGCTCCAATTTGAGATGGAGAGGCATCATCACCAAATCCGACATGGCTGAGAAACTTCCCGAGTATATAGTCAGCGACTGATTGGTGGACGAACTGAACCTCCCGATCCGAGTCTTCTCCTCCAGGTTCGTATTGCTCCCAAATCTCACGGGTGTGGAATTCCACCAAGCCTTTGGATATGTGTCTGACGTGCCTTTCGAACTCTTCCAAAGTATCGGACCAGCTATCGTGGCTTCTGAGTTCGGAGAGAGTCGTGCAAGTCATGTCTTTATTGGTAGCAAGCGCCTCCCGAAGCTCTTGCGTAGACAAGGGTCGCTCAGCAAATAGAACCCACTGGAATAGCTTGGTCATCTGATGCTTTTCGGCGCCAGTAACGCCGCTCAAAATGTCCGTGTATAGCTCGTCAAGGGCTTCCGGAGTAGCTGCGATTTTATCGTGCAGCTTCTCCGCCTTGGTGCCAATTGTGCTCTCGTGAATCACCATTGAAGTTATTAAGACTACCCATTGGAATCCTCCTTGGGCCTTCAACAAGATCTCCTTCTCCATCTGCTGGCGCCTTGCTTTTGGTTGAATTTGCTTTAGCCGCTCTCGAATGACCAATCGAATGTCTTCGTCATTTCTCTCTTCCACAGAGATCGTTGAGATCGTGTCAAGGCCAAGAAGTGGAAAATGTCTGGAAGAAAAGCATATCTTTACCTGCGCTTCTTCGCGTTCAACGTTGTTCATGAGATTTTTGAAGTACTCCAACAAGTATCTGGCATTGCATTCGCCACACTCATCAAGCGCGTCGACGAAGATGGTAACAGGCCGGTTCCTCGTCCCATTGATCAAAACTTCGGACATGACTTCTTGAAGTTCTTCTTTGGTCCAAGCCCATCTATTCTCCTGGTAAGTCCCGAATCGTCTCTCCTGGTCATTGAATCGTTCAGTGAGTTGAGATAAATACTCTGGGAAGGATATGAGCATGGAGTTCAGTAGTGCGCGGAATACACCCAGTGGTGTCTTCTGCAAAAGCGTTCCTCGGCCATGAATGAAAAAAGACACAACGAGCTCGCCGGACTTTCTACGATCCATCATTGTAACGGCGTACTTCATGAGAACGGACTTGCCAGCTCCGGGATTCCCTTTGATCCAGAAAAGACCTCGTGATTTGTTCATCCAAGCTTGGTATTGCGAATCATCGAGGAGCCATTCACAGGTGTCCTTCGCGGATTGAATTTCTTTGAACCTGTGCTCTTGTTCTCGAAAAGAAAGCGACCTGAGACATACTACTTCGGGTCAGTCTCTTATTGCAAATTATTCTCGATTTACACACCAATGTTCTCATCGGTAAGCCGTGCTAACGTTAGAGGAGCTGTTAGTATATTGTAAATGTAGGGTCAGGGCTGGCCACCCACAATTGATTCCAACCGCCGTACTCACGGCAACGGCCTTCTTCTGCGATCTTCTTACTAGTGGCTCTAGAGCGATCCGAACACGGGTGTAGAGCTCGTCGTATTCGTTATTGTACTTCACCATCTCGGAATGATTGCGATTAATTGGATGTTGCTTGTTACTGCCGCATGTCGCAGAGAAGACGTCGACCAATACTTTAGGATCTCCGAATAGTTTCCATTTGCCGTCTTCCGTCTGAACGAGATGTAAGTAACATTTCAGGGCAGTAATATAAAAGATTAAAAAACCTCAAGAGCGCACCTCGACGGCAGTGGGGGAATTTTCCGTTTCATAGAAAGAGACAATTCGAAGACAATTTCTGCCGAATGCATTGCTGAAGTCTTTTTCGAGGCGTTGAAGGAGTGCTGAATTTTTATTGAGCGACTCAAGAAGACTCCTGTTGGGGGAATCTTTGACCAAAGGAACGAGTGATTCAATAGCTATCCCTTCATGAGGAACACCGAAGAACAAGAATCCAGAAGTAGAATTCAGTATTGATGCATCTTTCTCGTCCAATTCTTCTTTCAACTTGACAATGGCCTGCAGCTCGGGTTGTAAGTATGTGACACGGAAATTGCTTCATTAATGTTTGATGGAGCCAACACAAACCTCTTTAATAACAAGACCCCCGAGACTGTGTCCAATAAAAATTATGGGACGAGTTTGGGTGAAGTCCTGAACATAAGTTTAGCCAGAAGAGGCAATTTGAATAGAAGAAGACTACTCTACACACCCGAATGCCTTTCATGTCTATTTGAAGAGCTTTGCCCAAGTCCGTTAAGTTCTGAAATGACCTGCTCCGAATGAGTTGAGTGTCATATCCATAGATTAAAATCCTTGCACCGGGAACATCTATCGGAAGAGCATCACGGAGCCACATAAAGGATCCATGTCTTTCTTTGAAGGAACCGAACGCGTGTCCGCCGAGACCGGATATTGCGATCACACTGAATACACTCGTTAATGCTGTATATGTTGTTAGAAATTCATGCTTGACTCACTCAACATAGCAGTCATCGTCTTTGGTATGTTGAAGCGGCGTGAAACCTGAGAAGTGAATGTCGAACACAAGTGATTTTCTCCGGCTGAAGCCGTCCTCCTCTGAAGTTTCGTCCGCCGGAAGGTTAAACACCCATTCATTTCGAGAGCGGTCGGACAAACAGTTTGGGAGAGCATGAAAACTTAGAGTTGCGACTTTGCTGATTTTCTCGATAGGGCTAATTGCAAGTGAATGAACAACAACGCTCGCGCCGGATTCTATGGAAAGGATCCTCTTAACCAGCTCACGGACGTCAGCCCTGGTTTCGCATTCACATGGGATCCCTCGTAGCCTAAAATTCTGGTAGCGATCGTCTGACATGACGCTGCTGCGCTGTAGACAGAGATTCCAGGAACTCGAAAGTCAGAGAAAATTAGGTGGAAGCGGTATTTTCCAGGGTCGGTAAAAGCAGAGCAAACCCCGGCACCTATACCGCAAAAGGTTGTCAAGCCTTAGCTTCGAGCGCAGTGCAATTTGTGTCCCAGGCTCTTGTCAATTAGATGTTTTCAAGTCGGGCAGAAATACGCGCCTGGGCGCCTAATAGGCGGACAGGGCCGCGTCCCAATTCGAGGCTGGTCAAGATGATTGGGCAGACGCCCTCTATTACTGGCTGGACCTTCGAGCGATGGATTGGTTGGTCCATGGTGACACAGCCTTCAGCCCGGTCTTGGCCGGCTGCATAGTATGTAGAAGAGATTTTCTCTCTTCTCTCTCTCCTCTCGGTCTCTTTTAAAAGAGAATCAAATCTCTGCCAAAATGACCCGTTATCATGTCAAATGGGTGCTAGAATCAGCCGGTGTCCGTTGGTGGTCACCTCTTGTTCACGGGAGACCCCGAGGATTCCCTTACCCATGCCTATACTAGAACTAGGATTAAGCGTGCCCGAAGAAGCAGATACCATTCGTTTGGCAAGAGAGCGGTGTCTACTGACCCCATTCGAGATATTGACTCTTTCATTAACGCTTTTATTAATCACCGGCATGATGATTAGAGATTGTCAATTATGGAACAGTCTCAATAAATGGTAGAACAACTGTCAATACAAAGGAGTTAGTTGGCGATACCATTAATATATTGGGGGCGGACTAGATAGCTTTTCATGAGGCGAATTCACGCAGAACCTCATCAACCACCAGATTTCCGGAACCGTCTGTCGGACCTACGTCGATTCTCGCTTGCCGCAAGGTGTGCTGAAACCATCCCATTTGGTGCGGTTTCGGTGACCACCTCTACGGCTCAATGCTACCTTTTGGCGGAGTTGAAAACAGAGGATTGGTCAAGATGCCAGCCTAATTATCGAAACGCCGGCTTGGCAGCCACCTCCAGACAGTAGTGCCAATGAATACACAATTTATTACCCGAGGGAGCATCACATGGGTTTACTTTGACGGTGACTGGGTAGAACATGAAGCGTGTGAGATGCAGGTTTTCGCTATAAGGCGCCTTTATAAGTTAGTAATGTATGCATAGGGCAGTTAACATAGAGTCTAGTGCTAATACTCGCGGGTCTTTTGGTCTGTGTTAGCATTGTCGTTGATCATCTTTTCTTCTTCTTGTTTTCGATCATACCATTGATATCTTCAATGCGTTATAATTAGCAGTAAGATCCTTTTTCGTGCTACGACCACATCGCGATATTAACCCCTCATTCAATCATCATCAATTCTACCAGCTCCCACCCGAGGGCCGATACGAAGCTTACACAAATCCTTCAGTCCCACACTGCCACCATGTACCTCTCAAACATCATTATATCCCACACATTAATGTACTACTAACTACAACGCCAGTCATTAACAGCCGCTAGGTATCCTTGCACGCTCAATAGTATTTTGCAACCATGGGCGAAGATCCTAGTTAGGGACGCAGCGAGGGCAGAGCCGCAGGAAGGAAGACTCGCCTGTTACCACATTCCCTCGGTATACTGGAAGAAAACCTCGTCTGTTACTATATTCCCTCGGTATACTGGACCGTGGATTCTCTCATCATATGACCCCTGTTTCGATCATGACAAGTAATGCGCTAGCTTTGTCACGTTAGCATGTTACCATAAAACCAACGACTCAGTCCAGTTTTGCGAGGGAATATGGTGTTCTCTCTAGGAACAGACGATCTTCCACAATTTCTCAACGAGGAGCTGACTACCTCGCTGGTTCACCTCGACCTCCACAATCGACGACTTGCTGTGTGTACCTGTATAATTGGCCAGATTTTCAGGACATACAGACGATATTCACTATGCTGCCAAAGTGGGCAACCCATCGCGCAATAGGAACAATGGTGGTGATGCTGCTGTTCGGCGCTGCATTTTCCATAGGCCACCACTTCTTTTATCAAAGCCTGTCGGGAAAGCCGCCGCCAAGTTCAGTGTATTTCAGCCGTCTTGGTGGCGGCTTAACTGGACAACAAGTTAACTTGGCAGTCGGCTCCGTATTTGCCTTCATTGTCAACTCTGCTTTTGGCGCTGTGATAACCACTGCGGCGGATCAGGCGCTCTGGGCAACGGTTCGGACAAAAACGTTGAAGCTGGGCACTATTGACAGCTTGGCGACCGTAACAACCGGAATCTGGAGTATATTTGACTTTCGATTGTGGAGAGAAAGCCCGATCAGGATGATTTTAGCTACTATCTTTTGGTAAATACGAATCTTCTAGATGATGTATGTACACATACGGAAGCCTATAGATACTCACATTTATAGGCTTATATCCATTACGTCTTTCATAACACCAGCCACCCTTAACGTAGGATGGTCAGCAACAACGTCCACATCCGTAATGAGAGTCCCACAGATCGATTTTACCAGTTTTAACTTTGCCAACATACAATCACAGCCAAACCTCTCGCCTGTGTATGCATACAGTAATCCCCAATATGCTGTCCTGCAAACAGTGACGGGAAGCATCACAGGAGGTTACGTCTTGCCAATATCCTCACCATACGAAAATGCTACATGGTTGCTGAAATTTCCCGGGCCGGCTCTGTCGTGCGAAAACATTAACGAAGCATCGGCTTTATATCGCAACATCTCCGATAATATCCTCAACGCAACGACTGCTGGAATAGGGAGTTGCGCGCGGTCTTTCGGCTACCTCTCTTGGGTGCCGACTGTCCCCGATATCACTTCCGGGGCCATCAACTCGCTACCGTTCCCTAGCCTCTTTAATATCTCGGATAGCAAATTGAAGAGCGTTGTATATGAACCGCCATCACTGCCGCTCGGGCCACTAAACGGGGACGCTGAAGTATTAGAACTCTATATCGCATCCATACCGGGCATGGATCAGAATATTACTTGCCCAAGGCAGCTACCTAATATGACCATTACGAGTTGTTATATGTATAACACTTCATACACAGCAAACTTTACATACGTCAACAACATTCAGAGCGTGAATATTACAACGCAAGGCTCGTTCAATAATGTCTCGGCAATGGAAGTCGTTGCCGGTGTAGCTCCGCTCGAAATTGACCAGACCCCTCACAATCCGCCCATCTACAACGTACAAGGAGTCACAAATTATGCTTATGAGGCTGTAATGGATGCTTTTGGGCGAATGTTTGTGGGAGCTATCGTCCGTGACTTTGACGGTGATCAGTATGGGAACATAGGAGGGGTAACAATTGATACCAATATGGCATCAACACCACTCTTACGAACGAAAGAATTCAACTTCTTGCAGCCTCTTACTGTGACAGCCAACTTATTGTCACTGAAAACGTTAATAGCTGCTTCACCAAGGCTGTGGAATGGCCATTTTATCGAAGAAGCAGCCAACTCGACCATCCCTATGGCTAGGGTTATAGAGGAGCTATTCCGCAATGTCACTGTATCCCTGATGAGCAATTCTTTGTTACAGTCAGTCTGCCATGTCCCTAGCATCTCTTTGCCTGTATTTTCACTTTCTATGCTATATACAGTTTGGCTGATATATTTACAGGCCCAATTATTCTTCCCCATATGCACCGCCTGATATACCCGTGACACAGACACACTATGCTTTGATTTACTCATATGCAGCCAATACTCTCTGGCTTGCGTATGGAATTGCCCTTGGTATGACTCTGCTCAGTATCTTATTAGGAGTTGTCTCTATATACCATAATAGTGGTTTCTCATACATGTCTAAATTTTCCACGATACTTCGAGTCGCCCACTGCATCGATCTGTCAGATGCCATACAGCCTGAAGATAAGGATGGGAAAGATCCGACGCCACGATACATTAAGAATTTGACGGTTTCATTTCCGCCAACTGAAGATACAGTGCGTTATAGACGAGCTAAGAGAGATTCTGAGGGAGAGCAACTGCGGCAGATGGAGGGAAATTAGACGCGGATGGCGAGTCTTATCATTTTATGTTGTCATGGTGATGGATGAAGAGCAGCCTGATTGCAAGGCATATTATAACTAGAATCAACGTTACTAACCTAGTCCTGTTTAAACTGAGAGCAGCAAGCGGAGGACAGAAAAACCGAGACTAAGAAAATTTCGAACATCCACACGATAAATTATACGCCTGCTTTTGAGATTTCTGCTACTATAGCTATATTTTGCTAATATTCACTACTATATCTACATTTCTCTAGTAGCTATTATTATATTTATATTTCGCTAGTAACTTCTATGATATCGATATTTTTCTTTAGTAAATGCTATTTTAGTCATATGGTAAAATTCAGGTACTTGCTGAATACTGGGCATTCCCCTAATAAAGGACCCGTGGACCACTTAATGAGCTGTTCGGGTGCTTATATTACTGATTGTATGCAATTATTTATTTTGCAGTCTCGCATTTTCTGTCCCCAGCTTGAGCGGCTGACTATCATTTCTTGTTTCAGATGCTAGGCTGCGGAGTAAATTTCCCCAAAGACTATGCTATGTGTATGATGGCTCGTCAAATTCTTGTGGTTTGATACCTCTCCCGTTTTTCTAGGTTTAAAATATGAAGTTCACAGTACTACTCTTCAAGACCATCTACCCGTCCGATATTGTATTAGATCGATTATGACTCACAGCTACAAGATTCCAACAGCCACTTTATTTGTTGCGTGTACTTTATCATCATCCCGACATAGGAACAGTAGAATACTATATTGATGGCTGCCTAGCATAAGAGTCCTTTTGTGTCGGAGTCAAACATATAGCGCAATCCCTTCGTCACTATTGCTCAAAGGAAAGTCTATGTATCTCAGTGGCCTCGCAGCAGACTAGCTGAATCAAAGCATTTTATTGACGGCTAAGAGGCGTACCTTTAAACTGGACTGACAAGTACCAAATAACACACAAGAAACCTAACTCGCCTAACTGCTATAAAAAAACAACACAAGAACAAGTTGCAGCATTGCCTAGTGGATGTAATAGTGGTTGATTAATTGGCTTCAGTGCGGTAATATCCTAATGCCTCCAACATCGGCTTGTTATGGAATCTATATAGGTATACGCGACTATCTATATCAGCAGCGTGGTGATACTTATTCCACGCGGGTATACAGAATGTATCACCTTGCTTCCAACGAAAGCGCTGTCCGTTGATCTCGGTGTACCCGCTGCCCGAGAATACGTGGTATATCGACGAGGCAGTCTCACGAATGACAGGCGATGTGCAGCCTGCGTTCAGACGCTCAGCGGCGCCACCAAGAGTTCGTGATACTATCGAATATGTTAGGGAAACTACCTGGAGAGGCTTTCACCTCTAATTTCATACCTGATGTACCGTCTGACTTGGTATAATTTTCCGATGACCAGTCGCCTTCGTTCTCATCCAACTTTGTTTGCATGGCTACCCAGGGGAAAACGAGAGGCGAAGACTTGGAATCGATTTCTTCGTACGGATATGCAGGAGACGGGTAGTGCTCAACAAAATGCACCGGCATGAGTGTATAATTTGGCACATCAAGGCCGTCAAGCCAGACCATGGCTCCCGGCCCGTCTTTGCCCTGGTCGTGCCAATGCCACGGAGGCGTAAGCACCAAGTCTCCCCGCTGCATGCGAAGACGTTTGCCTTCTACAGTAGTGAAGCCACCTTCGCCTTCAATGATGAAGCGCATGGCAAAGGCTGTGTGTCTGTGTGCGACGGTGACTTCATTCGGCATCACGATCTGGAGTCCCGCAGCCAACGTGTCATTTGCAAATGGAGGCTCTGTGCATAACATTGTTCAGCGTCACTTCTTTTGAACCTCAAATTACATGTATTCATACAGCATGACTACACACCTTGAGTTGGATTGATCAACATCAATGTTCGTCTTTCAGCCTCCTTTGGAGGCACCACCTGCCCCGCAAGCAGTAAAACTGGTTTGATTTGCTCGTACTGCCAGACGACTGGCACGCACGACGAATTCGGAACTCGTGGGTTAATCTTTGCCATTTCTGTCCATAGAGGCTTGGTATGTGCCTCTGAGGCCAGCCTGAACAGCTTTTGGTTGGCGTCTGCCGCCGCATTGGCGTGCTGGTTCATCTTCAAAGAGGCCATGATTGTATTCGTCGAGTCAGATAAGATGAAGACGATGTGATGAGAGACGGCTAGGAGAGGCTGTCAATGGCATTAAATACATGATAACTATTAACGTCCATGGCCATATAGCAGAGCTGCGGCAGGAGAATACATGTACGCTTTACCGATACACACCCGACGGCACGTAAAGGCGGCAAAGACCTGGGGCAGCCGATTATCCCCGTTATTCCAGCAACCATGTTGAGCCGTTTATTCCGCCATGGTCTTATATATATATATATATTTAATATACACCTAGATAAAGTGAAAATCCATCGTATATCCTATCATAGACGCCATAAGTCCCAAAGTTCCGTTAACTAACATTTCTTCCCCTCATTTATACCTAGACATGGGTTCCATGGGAGCGAACAGCGGCTCGTCCGCATCCGCCTTTACTATATCGTCAACGATCCCTTTCTGGCGCAAAGGCAAGCAAGTGATATCCGCGGAGACATTTGATGTAATTTCTCCTCTTGATCAGAAACCATTGTACAAATGCTCTTCAGCCTCTGAAGAGGATGTACTCAGAGCAGTCAAGGCCGCGAAAGAGGCATACGTGTCTTGGTCTCGAACCAAGCCAGACACAAGAAGAGACATCTTTCTTCGGGCCGCTGGGCTATTTGAAAGGAGAAGAGAAGAGATGTTTCACTACAGCCACACCGAAACGGGCGCAGCACAGAACATCTTCGACATCGAGCATGGTTTTGCCGCCAATGCGTGCCGAAGTATTGCGGGCCTAATCCAGGTCGCAACTACATCGTCTATGCCCATCGTTGCCGAGGAGGGTCGCCATGCTATGTTGGTTAAAGAGCCTTGTGGTGTTGTTTTGGCAATATCTCCTTGGAATATCCCTAATGTGCTGGGTCTGCGTGCTTGTTTGCAGCCCCTGGCGATGTAAGTCGTTCATTTTCCTTCGTTATTGCCTTCATACATGTATTCTGACGTTGCAAAGGGGAAACACAGTGGTTCTGAAGGGCCCAGAAGCAGCCCCGGGGACTCTGTGGGCCATTGCGTCCATCCTTCATGAAGCCGGTCTTCCGGCAGGCTGTCTCAATACGCTGTACCATCGACCAGCTGACGCCGCCAAGATCACAAACATGTTGATTGCCCATCCGGCAATCAAGAAGATCAATTTCACCGGCTCAACGCCTGTTGGTGCCGTCATTGCCCAGCAAGCGGGTAAACACCTGAAGCCAACTGTCATGGAACTCGGTGGTAAAAACCCTGTGATAGTATGCGAGGATGCCGATATCCAACAGGCTGCTCTCAAATGCGCAATGGGTGCCTTTTTGCATTCCGGCCAAATTTGCATGTCTACTGAGCGTATCATTGTCAACGCTAAGGTTGCCGACATTTTCCGTTCAGCTCTTTGCGCTGCCGTGCTCAAATTCTTTGCGGATCAAGGCACTGATGCTGCACAACTCGTGAGTACTACTGCTGTGGAGAAGAACCAATGGCTCCTCAAAGATGCATTGACCAAGGGCGCCAATCTTGCCAACAACATTGCTCATGGTGTTGAGCATGGTGGCGCGCGAATACAGCCAGTCGTAATAGAGCATGTCAAGCCCGGTATGGAAATCTACAACACTGAGTCATTTGGGCCGACGGTGTCTCTTTTTGTGGTCGACACTGATGGGGAGGCTGTCGCAATTGCAAATGACACCCCTTATGGCTTATCCAGCGCTGTGTTCACGGAAGACCTCCGTCGTGGCTTCAATATTGCCCGTGCGATAGAATCAGGTGCTGTACATATTAACTCCATGACTGTCCATGATGAGCCAGCACTGCCTCATGGAGGAGTGAAGAACAGTGGCTGGGGACGGTTCAGTGGTTTGCAAGGGCTTGACGAGTGGGTTCAGACAAAGGTGGTGAGCTGGAGAGATTAAACATATCCCACATGAATGGAAATAGGTGGCACTTGCCGGTTTATTAAAGTCAAGATTGCACCGGTGGAAAGAAATCAAGAACCTATGGGAGAGACGAATCTAAGTGAAACGGCTAGAATTAATTGTCAATGTACAACCGACAATCTGATGATTAGTCTTTACGCTTCTGGCTTAGAATAAACTTGATTAGTCTAGTGTAGGACCAACAAGACGTTGAAAAGCATACCGACACACTCAATCCAAGAATTAAGTCGCCGAACCTTCTCCTGCCTGAAATAAGTCAGTATACAGATCAGAATTGATCCACTCTCGAGATGTCTCGAGCTCGAACATTTCCAAAGGATTGGGAGGACAGCTGGTTACAGCCAGGAGTTCATTGTTATCAAGTTGAGAATCCCAATTGTATATATTCGGCTGACTGTTACCGTCTTGGGTCTCTTGGCCGAGTGAGATGACTGAAAGAGGAACAGAGTAGCGGTCTGCATTTTCTCGGGTAAGTCTGCTGCTGATTTCTAGGTGTTTTTGCAGCATTTTATTAACCCTGCTTCCTTGTTTGGTGTCCTCTCCGACCCGCTGCAAAGACTCAGCAGCGCGCTGGAGATACTCAAATAAATTCACAATTTTGTTAGAGCGTGAGGTATCGGTGGTCGTGCTGGCTTGTTCAGAGCTGGACCTGGTGGCCGGGCTAGTGATTTCTAGGAGTATGCAGCTGAATATGACTACGGCAGCATTGAATGCTTTGAGGCGTTGAGCAATTGCATATACAATGCCATGCGTGAAGGAATGGATGTCTTACTGTAGTATATAGTAAACCACCACGTTTTCAGCGCGAGATATGAATCGCGCGTCTCATAGATGATGTCGATAATATCGATAGCTGACTGCTGACAGCTCTCAATGCTGAGTTCTGCAACATGCCGGGAGAACGGCGGATCCTTTTCAAGGTTTCTATCGGAATACGAAGTATGGCGATGAAGTAGAACAGTACTCAAAACAGGCCGATGAAGAAGGATGCGGATGTTGAGATACCTCAACGTCATGATAGTACTGAGCTTATCAAAGATAGCCTCAGAATCGTTTTCCATAGAATTATTATTGCCCCATGGTCTCCGTTGGAGCTGTCTGTACAGCTTTTCTCGCCACTGGTTTAATCTTTGCTCTTTTGGCATGATATAAGTGAATGCTGCAGATAAATCAAGCGAGAAGCTTTGATCAAGGTTTGAGCCATATAAATCAGAGATGATGGTTTGAAGGATTTCGTATAATTGTCTGCAACGGTCATGTCAATAACTATGGGAAACTGACGCTGCTCTGACATACATTGTTGCAGTGAACAAGCAGACGGTATGACAAGAATACGATCCGTTCCTTGACTTTCTCAAGGCGCTTGGACCATGTATCGTATTAGTATCAGGGGGATCTATATTGATATAGCTGGATGGGATTATGAACGGTCGTCCCAGCGTCATGCTAAACAACCTAGACTCTTGCCGTTAGACATTCAATATTATGACGTTATGAAAGATAGCTCTTCTGACCTGTCCAGTACGACGCAACCGAGCCAGGTTCTTCTCCTTCTTTCGGCTTCCGACGCGCTGAACCCATAGCACAAGGATCGCGAGTGTAGCCCAAGCTGGTACGCTGTTTGCACTGCTTGTCCGTGAAGACTCCATGCTTCATCCGGTCTATTCGTACCCTGGTAATAGTGCGCCATCAGGAGGAGATATTGCACTGTGTCTGGTAAACTTCTATTCCGCTTCGAAGGAAGGAGCGTTAACTGGCTCTTGGGGTGGAAGCCTTCACTATATATTACACTCACCAGTTTCCAGCTGGGCCGTATTTGATTCAGTGCAGGCCCATATGGCCCGGGCCTTCTCGCAGTATGCCTCGGAATCTTGTGCATTCTCGATAGGGGATCGATCAGGTTTCGCGCTGATGTATGTTGCAATAGCAAAGATTGAGTTAATAAGACAGAAGCAGGACGGGTTTATAAGTCTGTCATCCACGTTTATTACTGAATAGTAGGCTTGAAGGATGGTTTCTTCGTCTGTGATTGGAAAGATCATCCCGGTATCAGAGAAGAACAGCTTGATGAGGCGTAATGCGATTGTCTCCTTTGGCAAACCGTACAGATTGGCAGTTTGTAGAGACTTGGGCCGGCGACCCGATGGGATATTAACCGCATGTGATCCTTCCACTATCATTCCTTCGATCGCGTCGGTCGTTGATTCGCTCACTTGTACATTGGCTTTCAAAATTGCTGCCGACGCATCCGAAACTTGTCGAAGGGATTCTATGTTTGAAGATGGCCCGAAAAATTTGCTCGTCACTGTCTTCGGTCCCATCAGGGTAGCCATGCCGTCGATCGAATCCGTATCGTTTCGTGGTATGAGCTGATTCATATCCATAGCATTCTTACTATTGATCTGATTGTGGGTATCAACTTCAACATGCTGGACTGAAGGACTCGATCGCTCAATAGAATCGGCCGTCTGATGGCTTCGTTGGAAGAGAATATGTAGCATCTCTTCGATTTTAGAGAGCCTATCATTGTCATTGTTCCTTGGCTGCGGGTGCGCTCCTCTAAAATTGCTTGTTGAAGGCTGCTCGTAGAAGCAATCGAACCCGAGATGAACGCATAGACTGCATGACGGTCGGGTCCCATCACAGCGAGACTTTCGGCCTCTACAAGATGTACAGGCGACCGCTACGCGTCTCCGTTTGTAAGAGGGCATAGAGCCTGCGTCATGGTCATTGAGGCTCTGCGATTCCGCCATTGTTATTTAGACATGAAAGGCCGTTGGTTGCGTTCAAATTGAAACCAGGTTCTATAAATCAGGGCATTAATAGGGAAAATAGTGCTGGATAAAGCTCTATAGCTCCTTTAGGAAGGTGGCCATAACAGGCCGGACAAGTAGGCTACGGAGAAAGAGGCGGCAGTTGATGGTGGCTTTTACACCACAAGGGGACGAGATATAGACTTGTGAGTTGTGAAAGTGTTTATAGTAAGCATTAAGTATAATATGCAGTGATGTATTTGTATATGCTAGCAGCTCATCTTGTTTTACTACTTCTTGTATTTGTGTCACTTGCGGGGAAGGGGAGAGACTTGTGTAATAGAGAATATTAACATTACTAGCAATATTTAGGCTAGAGGCGGCTAACCTCACAATCTTTAATACATCACGAAACTGACATGAACTATTTATTTGTACAACGCGCGTGTATGGTATTCAACTCACGGTCGGTTTGTAACGGTGAGCAAAATTAAAGTGACTCTCTGTACCAATATAAATATGTGGAGACAAGACGTAATGTGACATAAATCCGACAACTGTCATCTTCGCCCTTGTACTTTGTCGGGCCGTCGGGTGGCTTCCCGTTGGAGTTCGGAATAGGAGTACAGCCTAGAGCTTCGGCATCAGTGACTCCGTCGGGTACATCGGGAGAAATACCCGACTCCGACATCTATTGATAATGGGGTTTGGAGCAATTGGTATGTAAATCATCGTGATGTGATGATACGCGAAGCAGAATTAATACCGTACATAATCATCTACACGCGTAGCACTCTTCGGCTGCTTTCACATATGACTACCCAAGTTCTTATTAATGACACATTCTGACTCACTGATATGGAGCGAAATTGGACTCACTTGATTCGATTTATTGCCGAAGAGGATAATCAGGTCCACCTGGGCCAGATTGATCCTTCAATAGACATTGGGCTCGATATCGAGGCAGGTAAACTAGTAAAGGCAAACCTTGTCATTGGCAGCGCGTTTGACGGGAAAGTATCCAATAAGGTCTTGACGGTTAAGCAGGTAAAGTGCTACATAACCATGGCTCATAATGTATAATGACATAGTTTCTCATTTAGTACAGCTCCTTTGCCCTATAGCCCAGCACGAAGTGCCAATAGTTCGATGCCTTGGTCTTAATTACCGTGATCATGCGGCGGAAGCAAACATTCCGGTTCCCAATGAACCTATCCTCTTCATAAAACCACAGACGTCTATTAGCTCGCCATATCCCGCAACGATAAACGTGCCGTTGATTGCTCAGGATGGCTCAAGCGACTACGAAGCGGAACTTGCCTTTATCATTTCGAAGGATGGGCGCGATATTCCAGAAGAGGAAGCACAGGAATATGTTCTCGGCTATACCTGTAGTAATGATCAGGAGTCAACAGTTCAAAAACAGTCAGTGGTCATTCTCCAAAGGTTTTGATGGCTCGGCGCCAATTGGCCCTGTACTCGTCAGGCCAAACGTGATCGGGGATCCTCCGATATTAGACATTCAAGGGATTCACAACGGTACTATTGTGCAGAGCTCCAACACTAGGTAAGCCAGGCAGAATGTTAATGATGCATTAACAAAAGCTAACTTATTCCAGGGAACTCATTTTTGGTATAAATAGGACCATTTCGTTTCTTTCACAGGGCACAACGCTTGAGCGAGGCACTGTCGTCATGACCGGTACGGGACCTGGGATAGGAGGTCTTAGGAGCCCCAAGATAGTCTTGCAGCATGGAGACGACATGAGAGTGCATATTGAAAAAATTGGGACACTGATCAACAAAGTGTATTACGAGTAGACGCATTGTTTGACGAAAGCAAGGAGCAGCTACCTTCCATGCTGATGGACTAACAATCTCGTTTGCTATAGCCTAAGTCCATTGTGGTTGCGCCGTACAAGTTTCAATGTTTCTTCTCTTCTAAATCCAATCTGCCCATACACTGTCAGTTATGAGTTAGGGTTCCGTTCAAAAACGAAATCTTCTGACTTTAGAAACAGAGTTTTGGGATGCTAAAAATGAAAGATATTATACTTAAGAGAACATCTTAACGGGACCCGGAGTTCTCCACTACCTATGGTCATATGTGATAGATTGGGCGAACTGTGATACTATTAAACATTGTGGTCTGGCGAGCCCTTGTGTCCTTCAATGGGTAGGTTGTCGTACTTCTCTCACTAGATTTTCTTCTGTTCTCTTCACGAGAATTTAATATTAAGTACCTAAATGGTAATTGATGCATGCTAAAAGACACAGCTGTGGAATTTGTGGGGGTGGAAATATATATTGAATTAAAAACGTTTGTTCCGGGCATACTATTCACTTCCTAGGTAACGGTAGACACCCTAATCGTCAGCCTGATTCTGACGATTACATGAATTCTGAAAATTTTCAAGGTCTTTCTCTCTTGTTTTGCCGATTGTGGTAGCTTTAATAATTTTTAAAGCAGCAATGAAATGCCGGCGAGTCAGAGTTCTTTCTTTCGTATCTCCTCGCTGCTCTGAGATGCACTCAGTGGCGGCAGTTACACAAAGACTTTTTAGGTCAGACCCAGTATATTGCTGCGTAAGATTCGCCAAAGCTGATGGAGTAATATCTGCACCTAAATTTTCCTCACGAAGGAGTAACTTCAAAATACCGAGCCGTTCTTCCTTGGTTGGAAGACCGAACTCAATTCGCATTGGAGCTCGTCGGAGCACTGCTGGATCGAGATCACTGGGTCTGTTAGTCGCCAAGAGAATGAACGGGGAGTTCATGTTGCTTGAAATTCCATCCCATTCGCTCAGAAATTTGTTGAGCATCGAGCGTAAATGGCGCTTCTCCCCGGCCTTACGTTCACCAAGCATAGCATCAGCCTCGTCTAAGAATATGATGCTCGGATACATCTTGCGCGCCATAGAAAAAACCGCTTGAATCATTTTCTCATCATCGCCGTGGCATTTCTGCCATATCTCTGAGGTCGAGATAGAGAGCATATTATATCCGGATTGTTTGGCAACCCCTCGTGCTAGAAGCGTCTTTCCGGTTCCCGGAGGGCCATATAGAATGGCTCCGGTCACCTTATTGCTCTTTAAAACACCGTGACTAAAAGCCAATGGTCTTTGTAAGCCAAGCAATGTGACCCGTTCTACTTTATCAATCACTCCGCGATCGATGAAAATATTTGCATAATTTGCAGGGATGTGATCTAACGCAGCCGCGACGAGTTAGCCTTGAGCATTGCATTGAACTCGGGAGGCAGTAACTCACCTGTATCGACAATGCACTCGAGTAACATCTCTTCAAAGTTACCCTTGGCTAAAGTTTTCCATTTCTTCATTTTCAGTTTATGAGTGAGTGGCAGAGACCCGTCCTCATCAAATTCAGCATCTGATGAGCTTTCTGATATGCCATGTTCGCCGCATTCTTCTGTACTATCGCCTGAATCCACGTCGCCTACAATTCGACAATGGTTTGCAACCTGTCTAGATGATCTTGAGCTTATTTTCTTTTGGTATCGACGGGTTTTTCGGGTGTGAGGAGAGCTCGGTGCCTCGGTGCAACTGCTATCAGATATATACAAATATTTCTTATCGTCTAGCATTTGCTCTCTAGGAGCCACTGACTCTCTTGGCATGTTGTTTGAATACTTTTCACGCTGATTGGTTCTTGTATCAACCACACAGCATCGGGACTCGGGATAGCTCTTGAGAGACGTCTGTTGAATATCTGAACGTGAACTGGAGGTCACCGGAAGTTCAACTTGATCTGGTAGCTGTTGAATCATGCTCTGGTAGAATGACACAGAACAGACATCTTTTGTGTCTCTTGTATCCAGCGCCATACTCAGTGAATGATTAATGCGTTGTTCCTTAGGTAGAAGAGCAGAAAGTTTCAAGTCGAAATGTCTTTGTTCTACTCGTACGAAATAGAGCTTGAGCCTCGCCTTTTGTTTGCAAGATTTAGGCATCTATGCGATAGCAATGCCTCAATCAAGCAGTAAATGTACTTCAAGCTGAAAGCCTATTTGCGTCCGCGCCCGGTTCAGCCTCACTTGGTTGGGCACCGCCTTGTTGGGCACAACTGCAGTATTTTTGCGAGCCAGTCATTGCTTCTGTCTTGAGGACGCCTTTTTTCCAGCACAGTCGGGCTGGGTGCATGATACCGAAACCTTGCATTAGTGGAGTTGCCTTTCAGCTTCGCTTATAAGTGAGGAGATAACTTGGAGGCCTCGCAAACGCGGCTCGAGACCTTGATTGAAGAATTAACTATCCTGATCATAGTGAAAATAATTCTTTAATAAGTCACTTATTAAATCGTCGGAAGCAAAACAAAAAAATTGCTTTCAGGTCTCTCAGCATATTTTCATTCATCGCAATCATTAACCCTTGGACGAGTATGTCCAGCGCGAAAGATACACCGCAGAGAGGAAATAGTGCTTCGAGTTCTAATTTGCCCATGGGCAGCGGCGTACCACAAGCCGGCATTGGCAATCAAAGCGGCAACCCCCCTCCCTCGTGGCCGACTCATACCGATTCAATGCTTTCACACCGGCCGACGATTCCTAGGACAGCTAGAAATCAGAAGAATAGACTGGCTCGTTACCTAGGTTATCTAAAGACAACGAATTCCAATGCAATATCAGCTCAGCATCAACAACAGGATGACGGTGCACCAGTTGAACGAGACCCAGGGCTGTTTAAATGCAATCAGGATACTATTCTGAACATGATATCCCACGGAAAATCATGTGATCCCTCTCAAGATGATAACTCAAAGACTGCAAAGATGCCGCAGTTCGATGACCTCACTGCGTATCTGCTTACCGAGCAAGACGCACGAAAACTTTGGAGAGAAGAAGCAGCTAGATTAAAAAAGGCAGTCGAAGACTACGATTCATCCTTATCATTCTCGAACAAGGGGTTCTTTGATGATGGCAATGAGGAAGGATATAAGAATCTTGCCAAGTTAGCAGAGATGATTCTCGCAGCCCTTTCCCTCTGTCTGTTAGACAACGAATGCATCTATGTCGAATTTTGCAAGCCGCTTGCCAACAGAAATCGAGTTGAAAAACTTATTCAACAAGCTAGAGTGAGCCAGACGAACGGCGAATGGGAAGAAAGTGGCCAAACGAGCAATAGAACCTCGATCCTAGATGCTATCTACAGCTTGGTAGACTACATATCTGCTGTTTTGGCCAGACTAATCTCTCAGGTAGCGACAGGACGATGTTGGTGTGACAATGTCGTCGCTGTGCTCACACAACGAGTCACCAAGCTGAAAGTATTGCTACTGGATATGCAAACCAATACGGTCATTTCCTGTCAAGCGGGTGAAGCGCTTCTTAATGAAACAGACATTTCTAATCGTTTGTCGAATGGCATTCTTGATGAAGAAGAATGTGAAGAAGTTTTGCGTATGATAGACGCAGAAACAAAGGAGGGTCTCGCGACGGCGGCCGAAGCGGACGCCGCCCGATATTGTGTTGACCAGAACCGTTTGCGCTCCGGTATTGATACAATCATTCGATATATACTCCTATCGCTCCGGTTTCAAAACAGATCTGGGCTCAGTGGTACATCCTTTGAGATTTGTGGCATGGTTTACGAGACGGGTGTTGAGGACTTCAAGGCGCTCCTATTTCAAGACCTTGATCTTGAATATTCAGCTTCATCAGACCAAGATACTTTAAATACGGCATATTCGGCATTTAGTATCCTGAATCGAATTATGACACAAATCGACGAGAAGGAAAATGGCAAACCGCCGAAGAGTTCACAAACGAACAAGAGCCTACAAACGACGGTTGAATGGACATATCTGGAGGCGGATAAAAACAACTCATGTCCAAACCCAGCAACAGGACTAGTATATGATGCATCGCAAAAAAAATGCCTTGTAGCAGTGAGAGCCATGGAAGACATTATAACTGCAATGATTCCCCTGCTTCTTACTAGTCCTATGGCCGTAGCCAATCTGACATCGTACCGCACGATGATGGCGCTGACTAGTGATACTCAAAACAGCGTGCGGCCATTTAAAGAAAAGAACTATACGGCGTTCTTTCGCATGTACACCAACAAGTTCGAGGACGATAGCAAAACATGGGACGTCATGCGCTTATCTACAGCAGTTGACAAACAAGTCTTTTCTCGTTGTGCTCTTATCTCTGGCAAAGATTTCTCAAAAAGATCTGACGAGAAAATGGCTGCTAAAATGGCCGAAGTTATGCAGGAAATGGACCGCTGGGTGATTGATGAGACTGGCGTGACCGTCGCCTGCAAATTTCAAGTATGCTCTGTTCTCATCGTCGCATTCATTATCGCTGGCGGTGGATTATCGATCATGGCGACTGGCAATCGTATCACTGGAGTCGATCCATCGAATTTATCAACGTATCTATGGGTTGTGGCAGGTGTTTATTTGCTGATTTGCAAGAGCCGCTTTGTAGAAGACTGGCCATGGAGCGATTTTTTGCATTTCCGCGTGCGTTGTCGCTCTGTGTCTGAGTTACATAATATCTCGGGGATCAACGAGCAGTTCATCATGGCCAAACTCTTACACGATGAGCGTGGTGGCAGCGAACTCAAAACAAGGGGCCCGTACAACAAAGCTTTTCTCCAGCGAGACTCAGCCGATGGCTTCTCGATTGACTGCCCTCTTCAAATGAAAACATTACTTCTCAGCGGTTTGATTATGCTGAAAGTGGTCACTCCTCGTGGCCACGCACTAGTCTGTCTAGATGCACGACGCGGAACGGAGCTCAAGGTAGTCGAGCATCAGGGAAACCAAGCTCAAGAACATTTGATCTGTGAAGACATACATAAGCTACAAGATCGACGTGGGCAAAAGAAAACCGAAGATAAATCAAGGCTGCAGCTGATGACATCAAGAGAGTTGAAATGGAAGAGGGTTCAGGGTGTATACAGTGATATGAACGCGGAATTCGTATGAGGCAGCCTATTTCATAATCAGTCATTCATTCTCCTCTCATATTTAAAGCCAGAATGTCAGATTCTTTTTTTTTTTCATGTTCTTTTAATACCTTATATAAAAGCGAGATGGAATGAGAGTCCAGAACTCCCAAGAATTGTAGGTGAGTGAAGAAGAGACGCAAAAAGACTCAACAAGAGAGCTGGAAGGATCACTGCCCTCAGTATTACGAGAAGCGGCAACTGGACTCTATTATGACGCCTCCCGTACTACACATCCCACGCCAGATTCTTCACGGGCTGTTTGCAAAAAGGTCAGAACACGGTGACTTCACAGAATATCACGAACCATTTGGACACGGTACCGGAACCATTTGCAAGTACGGCGAGCCAAGGACCCAAGGCCACTTCGTTAAGTGCCGAATGATAATGGCCCCGCGGGAGATCCCAGAGAGGAATCTTAGGTTCGGATACACGTACCTCACATACCTCCTACCAGTCTAGTAGGCTACAAGACCTATAGATAGTACCAGAAAGTAATAAGTCAGTGAAGGACACCACCACCAACTTTTAGATTAAACATTCAAACACCGCAGCCCTTACGATCCTACTACCTAGATGCAGACTTATGTAACTAGTTTATGCAGCGGACTTTCATAATGAAACAGAACTAAGTATATATACGGATGAGCTGGCTAAACTTATCCTCTGCTAAAACTTCACGACTAAATAAACTGCTTCTATGACTATAAAGATGGATATTTGCGTGACTTTCCAATACAGAGTAATGATTCCTTATTTATAATGTGATGAAAGATGAGTTTCTACCAGGATGCTGCTGTGTATCGATTGCAGCCTTGTTTCCTGCGCCAGAAGCCAGTGGCGGTGACGTGTCTTTCACCGGCGTTGAGCTCTATTGGCCAGAACGATCGTTTTCTATGGTGAATAATTATTTGAATAGGCGCGGCAAAGGTTTCCTTTTAATTTTGCGAGTCAGAAATTGAATTACTGGCGTGTGTGATCCTTTACAGGAGAGGTGGCTGTGTTCTATAGCTGCCGTCACATTCCTTATGTACGTCACGCATCTGTGGTCAAAGTCGGACTGACCGAAGTCGCTGTCCTTGCATTATGCAGGAGTGCCCAAGCTGAACCTCCTTAGTACATAGTAATTTTCGAGGCCCAAGGCGCACAGGTTGCCTCATAGTTGGCCTGCCAGGCAGCCATAGCTGAGGGGTCCTCCTGCAGCCTCGTTTGATGAGGGTAGGGTCGCATCGTCGCATCCCCAGGTCTGTAGTCAAGTACATATTTATTTCCTCATTATCACTGTCCCAGCGTCCTTCATACACTTTGCTGCAGCTACCGCTACTTTCTATTCAAATTCTCGGATAATAGATTCTTTCTTCGTTATTGATCTCCAGTTTTTGACATTATGGCCCACCAACCTCTTCGCAGATCTCGATCAGTTTCAGATTGCAACGAACATTGCTCAGATGATCATACTACGAGAATAGAGCAGAGTAATAGTCTGAAATCCTTTCTATCTGCGTGGGAAGAGATCCAGATCAGCAAGCTCAAGTCAGCTAAAACAAAAAAAGCTGCATCTGCGTCCACTGATGACCAATTTACCTTCCCTTTTTTTCACATGAATCCCTCTGACTTGGACTTCCCTACAAAACAAGTTTCTCTTTCTCATAAGAGCCTCGCAGATACGAAGTGGAGCCAACAAATCTCTCTCTTAACACCTTCTTGGGCGTCATCTCCGTGCGACCCTATCAACAAGCTCATGGAAATGGTTGGGCTCGACGACGTGAAAGCCGAATTCTTTTCAACCCATGACAAGGTAAAAGCAGCTGGTAGCCACCGACGAAAGAGTTTATTAAGAAATTTAAATCTTGATTTGATTATTACTGGAAATGCCGGAACTGGGAAATCGACCATTGCTCAACTTTATGCAGAGTATCTCCAGACTTTGGGTGTTGTATCAGAGTGCAGCACGCATGTCGTTCACAGACGATGGCGAAGACGTCATTTTCTCTATGACTTTGATGACTCTGATGAATCTGATGACACTGATGACTCTGATAACTCTGATGACGAAGGCGTTACCGGTAATGATGCCGTTGTAATGGACGGAAACATTAGCACCAACCTCCTTAACTCAAAGCGAGGTGTCTTTATCATTGTTGGCCTTAGAGACCAAGTCAAGAGCATTCTCAGCCATCCGAAGGCACGTGGTCGGTTCTCTCGGTGGATTGACATCAAAGACTATCCGGATGACGAGCTTCACATGGCTCTGGTTAACATGCTAAAGAAGAATTCTTTGAATGTTCAGGGAGGGTTCAATGCACCCTTTCTTCGCAAATTTATTCACCAAATTGGTCGCCGAAGAGGCCAAAAAGATTTTGAGAACATTAAGACACTTCAAAATGAGGTTAAGAAATTACGCCAGCGTCGGGCAGAGCGGCTGGAGATATCGGCGCGGAAAGATAATCCCATGGCTGCGAGTATTCCTTATCTATCCTACGACTTGATAGAATCAGATTTTTTTGGAATCAAACCTACGGAATTCTATGAGACGAGCGAAGCTTGGAATAAGCTTGAAAAGATGGCTGGATTAGAGAAAGTGAAAGAGGCTGTAAGGGAGTTGGTTCATCGTCGAACTATCAACTACGATCGTGCGATGCGGGGGAAGGAGCCTCTGAAAACCACCTGCAATTACGTTTTCCTAGGCCCGCCTGGCACTGGCAAGACAACAGTCGCGACGCTTTTTGGCCAAATCATTGCAGATTTAGGGTACATTGAAAGCGGGGAGGTAGTCACAAAAAACCCTGCAGACTTTCTTGCACCTTATGTTGGGCATTCCGAAAAGCGAACCAAAGAAATCTTGGGCGACACCAAGGGTAAAGTCTTGATAATTGATGAAGCGCACATGTTTTATCATAGTTCCGAACACGGCACCGACGCATCAGATATCTTTCGGAAAGGCATCGTTGATACAATCGTTGCTAACGTTGACAATGAACCTGGAAATAACCGGTGCATCATTCTAATGGGATACGAGGACCGGATGAAAGAGTTTTATCGCAACACCAATCCAGGTTTCCAGAGAAGATTTCCCTTGGAAAGTGCCTTCATATTTGAAAACTATGACGACAAAACTTTGAGTCAAATTTTCGATATTATGCTCCATAATGATGATCTTGCGGCCACGCATGACGCCAAAGTTGTCGCCATGGGAATCCTTCAACGGGAACGCGATCGACCAAATTTTGGGAATGGAGGCGCAGTCAGAAATCTTATCAGTCGAGCGCAAATCACACACAGTAGACGTATTCCATCATTGCCAAATGGGAAGCAGACTGTACGAAATGAAGCTCTACAAGATGAAGCCGAAGAGGGGCAGCTCATCTTGGAGCCTCAAGACTTTGATCCAGAATACGAACGCGGTCTAGTCAACAAAGACTTAGGCAGCTTATTGAACAATTTGGTCGGCTTCAAAGACATTATAGCGATTTTTGACGGTTACCAAAAGATGGCGGTAAATATGCGACGGCATGGGCTCGATCCACGTGAGATGATTCCGTTCAGCTTTGTCTTCAAGGGCTCTCCAGGCACAGGCAAGACGACAACCGCTCGATCCCTCGGAAGGATTTATTATAGTATGGGATTTTTATCTACTGCAGAAGTCCTGGACTGCTCGGTCACTGATCTCATCGGGCCAGGGAAAGGGCTAACAGGAAAGAACGTCCAAAATTTATTAGAGCGTGCTCTTGGAAAGGTTTTGCTCATTGATGAGGCATATCGCCTAGGGCAGAAAGACTTGGCAGGTGCATTTATTAGCAAGCTTGCTGTAGAGGCACTTGGAGAGATTGTGGACTGCATGACCAAAGAAAGATATGCAGGCAAGCTGGTTATTGTACTTGCTGGCTATGAGAAAGATATGAATGACCTGATGGACACGAATGAAGGATTGCGAGGCCGCTTTAAAGAGTTAATGTTTCCCAATATGAAGTCTAAAGACTGTTTGCGTCTTCTTCAGAGAAAGCTGGCTGAGAAGAATATTCACATCCTCCGGCCAAGAAATGCGGCTACGACACAAAAGGCTATTAAAGTCTTTGACAAGTTGAGCGAGACGGAAGCATGGGCAAATGCACGCGATGTGGAAACTCTAACAAAGCGAATAATTATCGAGGTGTTCTCAAAAGAGGTCGCAAGAGAAGATCGCCGCCTAGATATCTCCTTAGAAGACATTGTCGCAACCTTGAAGAAATTTCTTCGAGAACGAACGTCTTAAGAGGGGACAGGTATGCCTCCGGAGAGGTGTCCTATATATGAAGCTTGATTATATATATATGAGTAAATATAGTTGATACATCATTAGGTATTTTATATTAATATTAAGTACCAATTTATGCTTCTAGTCTTATTTTAATAACATGAAATGACGTTCTTTAAAGTATATCAACTCTTCGATTCTCGTTGCTCTTCCTTCAGTCCTCAATACACCAGTTATCGACCCCTGCATTCACCCACTGGCTGTAAGAAACTCCAAGAACCAGTCTACATAGCAGCCTCATACGGGAGAGCATGTTTCGAGAATTGTAAGAGTACAACAACAAAATAAAATGACATATCGATTAATAAGGGTATGCTAGGCAAGCTTGGTTGGGAGGAGCATAACATACCTACAACGAGACCGGTTCAGGCCGGGCCGTAGGACCTAACAATCCACAGTTGCAACAAGTTAGTCTTGATCTGTATCTGTATGTTCAAATACAGTGGCCAGAGCTCTCGGCTTGTTGCAGCATATTGATTGGCTGGATTAAAGTGTGCACGGCCATCGCGTACATAATCCCAAGCATCTCCATACAACAACGGAGGTCACTCAACGTGGTAGTTCGTTGTCCTTCAAAAACGGAATCATGAGACTCCAAATTGACGTCTAGTTCTGGGAAAACAAAACAAGAGAAGATATCCAACTCAAGAGAAGAGCTTGAAGAAAACCCTAGTTCTTCGCTGCCCATGGTCGTATGTATTTTTATGGAGTGTTGAGTCTGTCACTATTGTATTCAATCCAGGCGTCTATAGCTTATGAGTTCATTCACGGTATATGTATAAAGTATGTATACCAAATTAATAAAGCTATTGACAATCCATGTAAGGAAATAATCAGTTTGGGGGGCTGGACGTGAGAGGGAAAATTGATGGTGAGGCGGACATTGTTGCGGTTGAGACAGAAGTAGAGGTTGCGTTAAAAAGAGGCATTCACGCGAAATTCCCGAAAGATTTGCTTATGTAGGGCGGTTGATTGTCTTTGGTTGAGTTGATGGATTTCATTCCAAATTTTATTGTATGGAGTAGATGCTATGTTGCTAATGAGATGGAGATGAGAGATGATTCGTGATTTTGAGCTTATCCTGGAAGGATGAGGTGTGTACAAGCAGCCACAAACCGAGTACCCAAAACTGAGATGTTATATTCTTCTGCGTGGAGGCGAATAAGAGAAAGAGTTAAAAGTTGTTGAAAAAGGTCGTATTAACAAAGCACTTGATTTAGCTGTCCCATTTCTGGAGTCAAGTTCAGAACTGGTCCGAAAAAGCCAACACCACGCGTCATCTACATGAAGGGAACATCCGATCTTCCTCACTCGTAAGCGTTAGTTAGTTTCGAATTTCATTCTCAATCTCTACAAGCGAGACCTCACATTTACTAGCCAAACTTCTCTTCTAAGTCCTACTGCGATCCCCTTCCCGCTCCTATCCTCTGCATTGTTGACAAACTTTTAATTCTTTGCCAAGGACTTCGCATCTATCGGCACCCGTGGCTCCCCACTCTTTAACTCTCATGTATATTATTATCTCCCTGCCGAGAGATTTGAAGTCCTTTTTGTTTTGCGGTGCCCTTTATAACTTATATATCCCTGCATCGGTGTGTACTGGTACTGCTTATTTCCGGGGCGCTGTTTCAATATGTTTTTTGATTAGCGCCTTTTTTTAACGTTCTTACGGAGCATTTGTACAAGGTATGAGGTAATATCCTTACAAGGTGTGAGCTGATATTATTTACTAGTAGTTGGTAAGACACTATGATCGATCACTATTATACATATATGTTTATTTACTACGAAAGAGTTCGCTTCTTTGGGTTATAAAATGGAAATTAGTAAATACTGTCTATATCCTTTAATTTTTTCCCTGCTGGCCTTATCAATCGCAGGAAACTCTTTGTTTGCAGCCCTTCAGCGGCAACATCCCCATACCCTAGTCTCTTTCAGGCACAGATGCAGGGGATGTGGTGGATTCAGCCGGCCCGGGAATTTCAGGTGAAGGGGCGCCACGCGGTCAGAGATATATTGTAAATAGAATAAAGGGGTGTTATACTGAGAATTGAGCTGTTGTAGCGGAAGCAAACAATCCGTACTTTGCACGCTAGCATTACTCCTTACAGTTGTTTATAAAAGACCCCATGGTAACCAACCATAGCAATCCTCCGAAACATATCTGTCGATATAACTTACAGACCGGCCTTGAGTAAACATTTCGTTACTTAACTGCTGCGCATTGACAATCTATTGCATTTCTTCTGCATCGCGATCTAGAACCTGCAAATATGAGGACCTCTTTCTTGATTGGCTCTGCCGTTATAGGCGCTGCTTCTGCATACAAGGCTACTACTACTGTGAGTATATATGTACTTTAATGAGGTCTGCTTAATCGCGGCTAATCAGAAATCTAGCATTATTATGATGGGCAGGAGGGTGCTTGCGGATGCGGCTCAAGCTCTGGTGGATTCCCATGGCAGGTAAGACTCAAAGCTTGTCCAAACTATGAGCAGTAATTGATGGACGTCTTTTCTCTAGCTTGGCATTAGTAACGGAGTCTATACCGCCGCTGGTTCTCAGGCCTTTTTCGATACGGCCGGTGCGTCGTGGTGCGGCGCGGGCTGCGGCAAATGTTATAAACTGACCTCGACGGGAGAGGCGCCTTGCTCTACTTGTGGCACAGGTGGTGTTGCTGGCCAGAGCATTATTGTAATGGTCACAAACCTGTGCCCCTATAATGGAAATCAGCAGTGGTGCCCGAATGTCGGTGATACTAACCAGTACGGTTACAGCTACCACTTTGACATTATGGCACAGAATCAGGTGTTTGGAGATAATGTGGTTGTTGATTTTGAGCCTATTGCCTGCCCGGGCCAGGCTGTTGCTGATTGGGGAACTTGCGAATGCAATGGAATACAAGAGACCGACACCACGCCCGTCCTAGGTGATGACACTAGCCTGCCTGCTCCCGCCAGTTCGAGTTCAAAGCCGGCGGCATCGTCGACAAAGGCAGCGGCATCGTCTGCAAAGCCAGTGACATCATCGGCAAAGCCAGCGGCATCATCGACACCGCCATCCACCGGTGGACAACAACAAACACTTTACGGCCAGTGTGGAGGCATTGGCTGGACAGGTCCCTCAGTTTGCCAATCTCCGGCTACCTGCAAGGCACAGAACCAGTGGTACTCTCAGTGCCTTAATTAAGCCACCTTGAAATATGCACGTGCTTGTTTCTGGTGTTGACTCCAGTATTCTTCTGGCTTCAACTTGACCTGTCTATGGTTGATTCATTCTTGTATATATATATTTTACGTTGGCGCAGAGCGCCTGTGTACTAGATTTCTACCTCAGTTGCTCTTGAAAATAGAACTTTGTGGCTCCAAATTCAACACTCTAAGTCTTTAAAGTCCATAATCAGTCCTGAACTTTGGCAAAAAGTCTAACCGGCCCCCGAATTTTCCACGACCCATGGTTGTTTGTTAGTATAGGAGTGTAAACCGTACTCGTATATAGTGGCTTCAATTATTCTACTGGTTTATTTTATATTGCTAGCTACTTATGTTCTATGTAACTAGAATTGGAACGGTTGCCAATCGAGCTAGTGGATAAAAAGATACGTCAATGCTAGCAGCCGATGCTATCACTTCCCTTTACAACAGCTTGTAACAGAATCCTGCCACATTGAATGCCTAAATGGTATTAAACATGCTAAGCATTAAATGCTTATGAGACTCCCAACATCGTGAAGTTATTACTAGTATAAGAGGTAGATATTCACCGAGAGGTCAAATTTACATTTAGATAGAATTGAGGCTAATACACTACTAAGTCATGGGTAATTTCAAGCTCTATAAAGCTTGATTCAATGATTAAGGCTGTGCCATCAAAGCACGAACATACACAGTCTTTTCACACCAACACACACATAATTGAAGCCACCCAAAGACACAGTGTAGCAAATGGTAGGTAATAATATTACATCTGCTCGGCGAGTGACTTTTCAACATTCAGCTGCTTGAGAATTGCGTGGACAAGCGACCGTCCGTGACTTGACGAGACAGGTCTCGTGGGAAACAACCATATTCCTCCTAAGCACCACAAACGGCGATCCAGATGGATGTCGTCAAGAGCTCATCAGCCATGATTATCGTACAAACCAGCCCAGTCCAATCAACACATACGAGTTCGACCCCAAGACCCGCTTTGAGACGGCAGAACAAATAGTGTGGTTTTCGGCGGCTAATATGCAAGGAACAGCCAGCCATGAATTTCCTCCCGCTCCATCCCTGCTCCTGTTTGGGCGTCAAAGTCGAAAAGTAGCGAGCTGAGGCTCCCGCCATCGCTACTATTGCTGCAACCGGGCATACCCGTGATGGTTCCCGAGGTGTTTAGATTAGGTATTAGCGTCCGCGCTGCCTTTGTTCGAGATCGTGCGTATAAAACAACATCCAAGGACTAACCAGTCCTGGCGAGTGACTCGCATTGTGCGCCTTGTGATGAGCCCGTTTATTGACGGTGATGCCGTACTTCTTGTGCGCATCACCGAATCAAATACCTCATAAGCTTAACGACCTTCACTAGGGCATCTCATTTACCGGTCTCGGATGCCACCCCAGATTACTTGAGCCATCCCAAGAAGGTGGGGGCGTGAAGCATTCCGACAAGGTGGCGGCCTGAGCAACCTCTATTAACAAACAATATCCTCAATCGGGATACTGTTGCGGCCTTTTGATGGGCATTATCAAGTCTGAGCTCGTCTACAACTCTTAGAATTCGTAAGCGATTCATCTTCATTATCGTGGCTTGCCAATAGTCCTCTATCATGGCCTTCAGCGTGTCATTTGACACAGGTAGGCAGGATCCAAGCAAGGCAGAAAATATGTGCCCCCAACTCACCTTTTCCTGTGATGTTGACTAATTTTGATATCAATCACGTTGTATCTGGTTATAGCTTACCCGGAAGAGCTTCCATTGTCAGCTAGAGAGAGAAAATGACTATTGGCAATATTTCAGCCACCATGGACCCCAGTCTTTACGGTCGAAACTTGAGCTGATCACAGTTCTGTGATATGATTTGGAGTTCTGAGTAGTCCCTGGAGGTCATCGCCGAGCGGCTAACTATGTCATGCTATGAAGCAAGCGGTACTATAAGAATGTCGTCGACATCCAACCCAGACCAGGAGTCGGACTTTGCATCAGCAACTTCTCAGTTATTTATCTTTTTATAACAGCCCCTCTACTATTAGCTTTTATCCTCGCCTCCAACGCACTTTCAACTTTATCATCTTTCGCAATGGGAGACACGAACACACAGGCAGCAGCTGTGCTCAGCTCGATGAAGAATGCTTCCGAGGTTAGTCTTGTCCCACAATCGAGATGAACGCAATGCTGATTTCCCAATTGACTGTCCGTTCTGCCATTGCCGCTGCCATTCCCGTGGCCAACAACCAAGTCTTCACTGTTTCACTGCCTGGAACCATTATTGATTGGAAGTAAGTCGCATCATGGCATTTTCTGAAGAGCTATCGCTATCTGGAACCACACTAACACGCGGGCGCAATGGTCAGGGATTACTACTATAACTCCTCCAAGCTCATTAGGCCGCCACTGGACATTCAAGTCAAGGAGGCTAGGCTCGTTGATGGGATGATCCCATTGTCGAAGTTTACAGTCCGTCCAGACATCCTGGCGTATTGACTTTATGAATGTGATCGCTAACGATGGAGACGATACAGGCCGGAAAGACTGGAAAGAGTGTTGCCCGAAGCTACCTCGCCGCACTAGATTTGTTGGTGCCTGTGGAGGCCTCGGTCTCTGGCGTGATCGGCAATGATACCTCAGTGGTCAAAGACGAGCGCCTCAAGACCATCCGTGACCGCTACAAGCTGTCCATGGCGTATCTTACCTCTCCAGATGACACCCCTGGCAGTAATGGCAAGTCAAAGGTCGATACGTATGTACAGAAGCAGTCTATGTGGGCTAAGGAGGTGGCTGCGTATGCCCAGGCTCAAGCTCAAGCCATGGAGAGGAGCCAGCCGCCACCTGGGGCCACCACTGCGCAGGTCCGAGAGGCCAAGGAGAAGTACATGCAGTGGATCCAGGAGCATGCACGGGAGGTGAGTGCTATATCGCTAAGCATAAGAGTATAATACTGATGCGTGGTGATCAGTTCAAAAACAATATCCAGACCAAGTACATGGACTGGGTGGTGCACGGCTACAAATTCATGGTGAGCCACCCTAGTTTGCCGAGTCGCCTACGTTTCGAGAACTTACATTTTGCCAGGTCGATTTCCACTTTGGAGTTGTCGACATCTCCTCCGGCATGAAGCGTATTGAGAACAGCAAGGAGGCGTACCGAAACCTGACAGTCATTGCTCCTGATGGCTCAAGCGAGTACAATGGAGTTGTGCTCAGCCCGAGTAGCTGGTAAGTGTAATCTACCATGACTCTCTATGAAGCAGCTATTACTCACTGTTAAACCTAGGGCAACCATCGTGGCCAAGAAGGTCCTAAACTGGAAAAAGAACAACTCGGGGCCATCTCCTGCCGAGGTCCGCGCCGAGATTCGCCGTCTTCAGAACCTCTTGGTGTCTCACCAGACCCTACAACAGGTAAGATCCATTGTAAAACAGCGGCTGCCTATTAGCCTATTATACTCGATGTGATCCGAGCTAATCTTATCAGGCCATTACCGACAGTGTATTCTTCCCTGTTCTGGCGAGCAACAAGGACGCAGATCAGAGCGAGCTTCAAACTGCTTACACGGCGGTCTATGCCAGCATGGATGAAGAGAACAAGAAACTATTTGAAAAGAAGGAAGGCGCGCCGCCTGCTGAGGCTGACCCCAACGCTGCCAAGAAGGATTCCCCTCTGTCGGCACTCGAGAAAGCGCAGAAGGATTACACTAAGAAGAGCCTTAGCCGCACCACTGCGGCTGTGCGTGACATCGAGGGCTCGAACAAGGCTAATGTTAAAGGTTGGCTAGACGCCAGGATCGGGCAGCTGGAGGCGGACATCTCCGATCTCAAAGAGCAGCTCGGCATTGCAAAGGCCGCCGAGCAGTCTCCGGCTAAGCTTCTTCCCTTGCCTGTTGTGAACGAAAATGGCATTGTCATAACAGACGAAGAAGCCAGGGCCGACCCAAGTAATTCATCTTCCTCCCCATTTTCTCGTGGTGCGACTCTGAGTTCGTCGACGAGAGGGCTAACGCAGTTCTTAGGCATCAAGAACCCGGGCAAACCAGACATTGAAGACTTGGACAACGAGGAGGCCTGGCGTAACAAGACCGATGATGGGCCAGACCCCTGGACAAAGGTAAAGTGTCAACGACTAAATAGAGCTCATAAGTTGCTCCGGACTCAAAGAAACTGACCTGTACTAGATCTCGTGCAAGGTTTCCGCCAAGTCCGATAACAAAGTCACTAGTACGTCGCAATCCGCCTCTGCAATCGCAGCCAAGGCAGGTTGGGGATTTTTCAGCGCTTCCGGCAGTGCGAGTCACTCTGATAGCAGCTCGTGAGTCTATCTTCCAAATGTACTACCGAGCAATTACCATACTAAGTATTTCTCAGTGAGGCAATGCAGCAAATGTCCAGCCTCGACGTTGAGATTAGCATGAGCTGCATGGTCGTGGAGATTGAGCGCCCCTGGCTCCACGCAGAGCTTTTCGCCGATGCCGAGCTTGACTCTGGAGCGTAAGTCTTCAATCACTTCCTACACCACGATTGTGGCCCACGAACTCTTCTGACTCCGTAAACCCTTTACAGCTTCAAAATCTCTCCCGGTGAAGATGCGCTCAGGCTGGCATTTGAAAATGGGAAAAATCTTGACGGCGAGTACCAGCAGTTTTCCTCATATCCAACTGCATTTGTTGTCGCTGCCGATGTGGAGCTCAGTGTAAGTCGCCCTCCAGCCTGCACCTTTTCAGATTTCAATCTAACCAGTCTTCTCTAGTTCTCTGGAGATACAACCAAACTCGAAAGTGCCGTCTCTGCATCGTCCACGTCGGCCAACCTTTCCGTCGGGTACGGCCCCTTTGCACTCTCTGGGTCCCACAGCTCTTCCAAGTCCAAGTCCCGAACCAAGATGGACTCCACTGCGACTGGCTGCAAGTAAGTATTCCCTTTTCCATATCATTTCCTGTTGAAAGTAGTGAAATTACTGACATCCCGAAGGATCTCTGTCCAAGCTCCGCAGATTGTTGGCTGGATTCAAACTCTCCTGCCTGAGCTGCCCAAGGCCAAGGATGGAATCAGCACCATGAAGGGTCTTTTCGCCTAGGTGGCGCCACATATACTCCGGCAGCTGTAGCAATCTGACTTATAACCTACTGTTGCCTCCAAAAGATACGCCCCATGAATTGTCATAGTAGGTAGTCGAGCATATATACTATATACGTTGATCATGTGGAATGTTTCAGTTCCCGCTGTTGAGTTCACTAAATGGCTCCTTTTTATTAATACAAGTCTCTTTGAAGGCTTCTTAATCAGTTTCATTATATAACCTCAAATCAATCGAGGCATTACATTGAGTGAAGAGGATATTCTCTAAAGTGATGTTGTTTAAGCCTGGAGCCGCTGAAGACAGATGCCTGTCAGGGAACAATAAGTGACGAGATGGAGCGAATCAGACTAAGATAAAGTGTGGGGCTTGAGCTGTCTTGTGCTAAGTGGCTGAAGGAGTCTGATTTATAATCCATCTTCTTGCCTGGATGAGAGGGCGGATGAACGATCAAGATTCTGGAACTGGTCAAATGCCTTTTTGCGAGGTTTAATTTCCTCATGCACTTGCACGTCGCTTAGACAGCAAATCAGTTGCTTCTTCGAGTCCTCACCTTACACCCTTCCAATCCGAGTTATGGACTCACACGCGGGTTTCGCGGCCCAGCCAATTTCCAGGGCAGAGGAGCGGCCAGTCATCGTTCGCGTGAGTTGAACCAAATACTCATACTCAATGCCATTCCGCATCTATTGACTCTCAATGTAAGGCTTGCGACATGTGCCGAAAGAAAAAGATTCGCTGCGAGCCTACTTTCCAAGGATGCGGTCCATGCACCAAATATGGCACAGTGTGTCACTTTACGCCAATTGCAATGAAAAGGAAGCCTCGCAGACCAGCTGGGTCAGTATGCTACTCCATCCCACGAAGTTTCTCTTTATTAAGTGTTCCGCAGCTTCAGATACATCGCACAGCTCGAGAGAAGACTCTTGGGGGTAGAGGCTTTGCTAGGAGAAAGGTCATTGGGAAAGCCAACTGTGCCTAACATCATTTCGCATAAAGACCAGACGACAGCCGCAACATTACCTGACACAGCAGCACTGATCAAATCTCACAATGGAAGTAATTCATGGATGCCAGAGATTGAGCTACAAGTTCCCTCATTCGAACATACGAACAATCAAGTAGAGTTTCGCCATGGAGCTACATTTCGAGTACCAGACCTCAATGAAGCCGATTGGTCTACGCTTGGAAGTTATGTAACTGACCGTATGTGGCCTCATTCCGCTCCAGAGTCACGCCCAGTTTCTCTACCAGCGCGCCAGCAGCTACCCACAAAAGCAGTCGCTGAGGAGTTGATTGAGGAAACTTTCAGCAACTATAATAGATTCCTTCCACTTTTTCACGAAGAGGACTTCTTGAAAGAGTTTCACCTCAAGTACTCGACTTCCAGTCCTAGGGATGCTGGCTGGTGGGCATGCCTCAATGTTGTGCTGTCGATAGCTCATCGTCTCCGCGCCATACGCACATTAGATCCGACACAGGAACACATTCTAGCTTATGGCTATGCTCAAAATGCCCTAAGCGTCGTCTCTGAGCTGAACGTCTCCGACCGAAGCCTCTCTGCTGTCCAGGCTCTGGCGGGTATGGCATGCCTTCTCCAGGGCACACCGGATCCGGAGCCAGCCGCAATGCTCGTGGCCGCAGCTCTACGTTTGGCACAGCTTATGAATCTGCACAGAGAATGTTCCAGTCCAGGAGTCACGGAATCAGAAGCTGAGAAACGGAGGCGAGTGTTCTGGAAGGTGTACATTCTGGACAAGGATATTAGTTTACGGACAGGCCGACCCTTTGGTCAAGATGACGATGACATGGATGTACGTTTGCCATCAAACTCAAGTCTTGAGCCCGGTAACCTGGACCTCTTCAATTGTCGCATAGGGCTTGCGCTTGTACAGGGACAGGTGTATAAACAATTGTACTCAGTACGGGCTGGACGACAAACGGCGGCACAGAGGGCGATTGCGGCACAAGAGTTGAGTTCCTTATTATCGTACTGGAAGTCTAGCGCACAGCTGGAAATACCAGGAGACTTCGCGGTATCGTCAGGGTTTCAACTTGCGGGCGAGATGATACACAAAGTGGTTCTACGACTCACATATCTTCATTGCCTCACAATGATCGATCGCCACTTGCCCCCGACGGCGCAATCTTCCTCCAGCAAAGAACTCAGCCGGCCCGAACCAATGTCACCCCCAGGCAGCCTATGCGTCGCTGAGGCACGCGAAGCGATCCGTCTTATTGAAGCCATCCCTCAAGGTGATTGTGCCTGTGTCTGGTAATTGATCTCTAGAGAAGCAGAACCTTCCTGAATCTTTATCTGACTCACTCTAGGATGCTTCTTCACGCTTTCTTCGCCGCAGCTAGTAGCATGCTCTATAATTTAACACAAAATCCTATATCGCCAAACGCAGTTTCAGATCTCAATCTCGTTAAGCCATTTCTACGTCTGTTAGAGACACTTACCAGGGATCCAAACACGATCTCGCAATCCAAGGAGCTAGTGCAAATGCATCGCACTTGCAACAGCTTAAACCTCAAAGCCAAAGAGGCCGTTCAACATTTCAGTTCAGAGGCACTGGCGTCTTTTACATAACCATCTCAGCATAACCGGTTTCTCATAAAACTTTATTAGCAATCTACTTCACCTACAGCAGCAGCCCCTGTGACACGGTGGCTAAGCGTCCAGCAGACTTTATAGGCGCTCATCGCATATGGCAGCTTGGCTGAATCTGGCCAGATTAGCTAACCTTCCTATGAGACACACAACCATCAAGCAACATCGAAGCTTCGGATCTCGAAGACACAGCGCTTAAGCCCTCTAGGCCCTACAGTAGTAGTAGCTATTACAGCTATGAAGAGGCTGCCTTTCCTCCATCACGACAAATGTGGCGAACAGGGGTGACACCTCTGGCCATTGGTTGATAAGCTTGCTATCTAGCAAGGCCGGTCTATAAGGAACAAGACTACGTGGTGGCGATTAGAACGGGGATTGACTGCTGCTGACATATTACTCAATAGGACTTGTGTATTTAGGAAACTAGATACCAATAGTCGTTGTATCAAAACAAGCAAATACACACATAGGAGTAAGATGGATGCCACTACACAAATTGTCTTGACTTGAAACACGCTTTTATTAGGCCCCCATACCCTCGAGCCGGTCCTGCAGGACGTTCAAGATGATTAGACGGGCTTTCATGCACTTCAAGCAGTTATCAAGACCTGGGAAGCGTTTTCGAGACCCAGACTGTTTTTCCTTAGGGATAAAATAACGCACGAGACTAGGTAGAAGTATTTATTCATCATCCTACTTCAACATGATCCGTCTTCACCTCCAGTCACCCTCACAGCAGTGACTCGCCTAATTGACAAGGACACCCGTTCCTCCTGCCACACCCTACTTAGCTTCTTGGAGCTTCAGGAGCTTCTTTACACTCGGGCGCGCGAGCATGTTGTCAAGCCACTTCTTGACGTGCGGGTAGTCATCCTGGTTGAACTCTTCATTCGGAATTCGCGGCTCAGCTGTGTTCTGCCACGTAAAGAAGGCGATGTCCAGGTAGGAGAGGCGGCCACCTAAGAACCAGGAGTTGCCGTCCGCGTCAGGCTTTTGCTTTGCCAGGTGTCCCTCCAGTACTCCTGTCACGCGATTAACCTCCTTGACGTAGCGCTCGCGCGCTTCGGGAAGCGGCTGATATATAATAAACCACATTGCCTGCCCGTAGTACGGTCCCTGGCCCGTGGTCTGGAAGTAGAGCCATTGACGAGCATGGTATGCCTCAGCTGTGCCTGGCACGAAGCTTAACTTGTGGTCGGTATCATATTTCTCTGTCAAGTACTCGATAATGGCGCCCGATTCCCACAGAGTGAGGCCTGTGTTTGGGTCCTGAATAGATGGCAGGCGTCCATTGGGGTTGATGGCGACGTAGTTGGGATTCTTGACATCGTTAAGTGGGATCACTTCAGTCTCATATGGCAGCCCTAGCTCCTCGCAGAGGAGAATAACTTTGCCAGCGTTGGGCCCGTGAATTCCAAGTACTTTGATCGGCTCCATTTCACCCGTTTAGAGGAAGGTGTATCGAGATATACGAAGATAGATTGTAGGATCGAGAGCTTGCAAATTAATTCAGGTGTTGACTGATGGTGAAAGATTCAGCAGATAATATAGCACAAGAAGGGCTCGGAGTCATGGACTTTCGGGTCTCCTTTTAAATACATCGCCTCTCTCTGCCTGCCTTGAGTTCTACTTGATTCAACATTCATCGTGAAGGAGTAGCAAGCTGACAAATGTTGCCAATACGACAAAACATTCCTACTCGACTTAATACACCGAAGTAACAAAGGGAAAGCGAATATACAAGCTTATGCAACTAGAAGGGGCTAAAGTCAGCCGGAGCGGAGGACTCGCAGATAAAACAGAGCCCTCTTCCCACTTGATAGGTAATCCACGGGAACATGCCCCGCTTCTAAATTTCCTTTACGCAGGATGGAACGAGCCACTTCGTGCAGGTTCAAAGAGAATGGCAATATTTGACGTACAAATAAATAATTAGTAATAGCATGGAATGATAGGAGTTTGAGGCAGCAAATGGATATCGCTGCCGCTCAAAGAAGTAACCGCGACATTGCTAAGGAACGGAATTGAACATTATGTAATCGAATTCGGACCTTCCGAAGCCTCCGGGTCCGGGGCCGGGGGACCGGCGAGAATCCACTCATTAGCCAAAAGAGGCATACAGGCTTGGTCCAGCTCCGTGATGGCTTCTGTTACAAACAATACAAGCAGAAACCCCACCGTCTCGGATCACTGCCTGTGCCTTTCTTTGCCTCAATGAGAAGATACCTATGGAAGCATATATAAAGCAGATAAAGGCGCCTCGCTTTCTTGCTCGACTGCACACGGTCTGGCCTCTCCCATTCATTCCCAACCATGCCCGGAATATCTCCTGTCGTTCTCATCCTCGGTGCAGGACCTAAAGTCGGCCTCCCAACGGCGAATACTTTTGCCTCAAAGGGCTATAAGGTTGCAATCGCAGCCCGGTCGCTGAACGAGGCAGACAGCACAGACAGTCAGCTTCACATCAAAAGCGATTTTGCCAACCCCGACGACGTTGTCAATGCCTTTGTAAAGGTTAAGAGTGAGCTGGGAATCCCAAGTGTAGTCATTTACAACGGTATGTCTTAGCACCAGAGGACTCTAACTGAATGCCTGCTGAGCGTTCGTAGCCGGCGCCGCGACCTTCCCTTCCCCAGGCGACCCATTTGCGATCCCGCTGGACGCTTTCAAGCGAGACATGACTGTGAACAACACTAGTGTTTTTGTCGCGGCCCAGCAGGCCGTTCTCGGCTTCGCAGAGCTTCCTGCCAACGCGCCAAAGGTATTCGCGTTTACGGGCAACATCCTGAACGTCAAGCCTCTCCCGCAGTTCCTAGAATCCGGCGCTGGCAAATCAGCATCTGCACACATGATGATGGCTGCGGCCGCTGAATACAAAGATAAAGGGTTCAAGTATGTAATCCCTACCGTCATTTAACAACTTGAATGAATGAGACTGACAGTTTCATAGGTTTTACTATGTCGATGAACGAAAGGCAGATGGTTCAGCCACTTTTAAGATTGATGGAGAGGCACATGCAAAGCTCTTCTGTGAGCTTGCAGAGGCGAAGACGCAAGGTCCTTGGTTGCAGACCTTCGTCAAGGGCACGGGATATAAAGACTTTGGGCCTTATCGACTATAGTGTTGTCGCAGGAGCCGCTCAGTATACAAGATATTATATGGGGGAGCTGATTCTAGCACGGCAAATACAGAGAGTTACAGACCATTCATATGGAGCAGTCAACATAGCAATATGGTCGCTATAGAGCTTTTGCTAGAGAAATGGGCCGATGTAAATGCGATAGATGAATGTGGACGTACGCCTTTACTCTATGCCGATAATACATAGTATGTCGAACGTCATTAAAATGTTGATCGACAAAGAGGCACACCTCAACGCGAGAGACAGAAATGTCTGGACACCGTTATTAGTTGCCGTCCACTTTGGCCGCGAGAAAGCAGTCAAATTGCTTCTTGACACGGGCAAAGTCGACAATGATGCAAGAGATGTGAACCACGAGGCCGTATGGTCACTGGCTTTCAAGAAGAGAGGTAGCAGCATCGTGCAGCTCCTAAGTCGGTCGCTAGCGCCAATAGTCGAAAAGAGTCGGACGGATTTGTGAAGAGAATGTACTCTTCTTTTGGGAGCAAGACAACAGAGCGAATATTCTTACCACTACGAAGAGGGAGAGATCGATAATATTATTCTACGCGAGGAACTACTTCACAGTGTAGGCACTTCTATAACTATCGTATGGCTTACTTCAAATCCTGCCGCTACTAAAGACTTTCCATTCGACATGAAACTCATATCTACTTAAGCTGCCTTATCATGGATAACTACACTGGTATAATCAATTACAAATCCCGATGGCCCGTTGAGTACGGCAACATCTCCATTTCTTCGGACAATACGCCTCAGTGTTGGGAAAACCAGTCCATCGATGTTCTTGTGATCCCAACAATAATGGGCGGCCACTCCTTTCGCAACATCGGTGACATAATCCATCCTCCTCAAGAGAAAATCCTTGTCGTCGAAATAAAACTTTTGAACTTTGGTGTGCGTCGGGAATCCATCTGGATATGTTACTTCCAGAACGCGCCAGGTCTCTCCGCCCTCAGTATGCGGTTCAAGCTCACGACTTGTAAAATCGGGGCGAATAAAGAGAAACGGGATGGACAAGTAGTTGCACATCGCATAACTGATAAAGTACGTGAGTTGTAAATTGTCCCATTGAGTGGTACGGACGTGGTCTTTGAAAGAGAAGCGAGTTTGCTTGTATTCTTTTATGACCGAGCCATCTCTTGCCTCCAGCCACGTCCTATCGTTGTCAAAATACCCTCTGTTGTCAGGTTTGGTGCCTGGCAGTCCTTGGATGACACTTTTAAACTTCTCGGCATCAACAGTAATGGTTGGTTGATGGTGACCGGGATAACCTTTTAATTCGAGAAAAGCGCCGGAAAAGTTGAAGGTCACGTCAATGGACTTGACACGATTCCATCGGTCCAATCCGCCGTGTGCCTCAATGACTCTGTCAAGAAGCCGAGATTCCTGAGCAGAAGTGGCCATCATGAATTATCGTAAATGGAAATGCAGTCGATGGATGAATATTGAAACCGGAGTGGTAGAATGCAAAGCGCTGTAGATATACACCTGAGATTGTTCACTGACATGAAGGCACGAGGCTTATTCATTTTGATGAATAAGCTCTAGACAAAGCCCTTTTTGGCATAGACGTGATTTGCTTACCAAGAAGCATTAATAATTCTGATGATGTTTTTGGAGGGCGCTGCAACTTAGAAGGCGTGAAGCTTTAGAGGGCGCCAGGTTTGAGAGGGCGTAAAGTCCTAAGAGGGCGCAAAGTCCCAAGAGGGCGCGAAAATGACATCAGGAGTAAGGAGTTGAGTAGCTCGAACGTAGATTTGAGTAGTGAAAGTGGTAAATTTCCTAGACAACTCGGGTAGATAGCCTTCAATACATCTTTGGACGGTGAGGTACAGGCCATGCCTCTATAGTTTAGGGTAGCTTACAAATCGTTTAGCTGAAAGCGGATATAGTAACAATCAAGGCATTACTGGTTGACTAGGTATGGAACATTGAAACCTAGGTGGCGTGAGATTAATGTCAAGTGTCCACTTATAATGTGGCTTGTATTATACCACGAAGGTTCAAGATCCTAGCACAGTGAGGAAATTCTTGCTGTCTAGACTCAGTATATGACTGGTAACTGATGGTGTTCGCTGATGAAATAGTCAAATATACCACCCGAATTCTGACATTTCAGATTTCCATGCTTGTTCAAATGCCTAAGCTAATGGCGTTTTAACACAAGTAGACCCTAAGCGAACCCCCAAGTACTTCCTAAATCAGCTAAATATAATCTTTAAACTAATACTTTTTTGTTTCTTATACGCAGAAGATATTACCATTGTGTTAGCAGGATTATTACGTACAGATGCCAGAGTATTTTACATCGGGCAATTGTTTCCCGTCTGACCTTTACTCCACCGACAGAGCAGACCATCGGTCCCAGAAAATTGATCACAAGTCTCTAATTATCTTAATGTGAAGGTATCCTTGACATGATTAATAATGCAACGCCAAAATGCTACTCCCCGTCCGAGGCATGATTCATCCGCTACAGCTCATATACGCCAGTGTTTACGGAAAGAGATGTGAAGTCGAGCGAGCATAATATCTTTCAGATTACCTTTCCATTTTAAACCAACGAAAGCCAGTGTATCATGTCAATTACATGACATTGATACGTGAGAAGGCAACTGAACCATTTCCGCGGACTTAAGCTCGTTCCCTTATTTCGGCTATGCATGCGAGCTTCGCAGAACCAACAGCAAGATCCCTACAAGTCAACATGATTCAGGCAAATTCGAGGCATGTATCACCCCTCCGGATTACTATTAGCTGGATCCGAAAAGGGCAGGAGCCCGGCACCAGGGTCAGGTATGGTCAACGGCTTGACTCCCGCACATATCCGTTACTATGACTGTAGCATTATACGAGTGCTGATAATGACAAAGTAAAAGCCACTGTCAGACTTAATATACCGGCCTTTAATATTATTAATACGAGTCATAATGGTGTGTTCGCATATTGAAGCGTGGTAAAGTTTAGGTCCAACTAGTTGTTAGCAAATTATTTCTACTTCCTCCTTATACTGAAGTAGGGGTCAATATCTTACAGGTTTTATAACAGCCTGCTATGCCTTTTGAATCTACTATACAATCCGTCGCTTATTTGCTCGTGTCCATCCCGCCATGCTTTCTCAGTCGCATCTCCATAATCAGCTCGGATGGTCTAGTCGGAAAACTAGCCTCTTCGGCAATAGTGAACATCCAACGAGCCCTCGTGTTTCTGACCCTGCAAGAATGTTCTATATCGACGGCAACGACTAGGGGCCCGACATTCCTGGGCAGCAGTTGATAGAATAGCCAGGGGAATCACTTGAACGGTTATTATTGATTAGCCCTGACAGCGGCGGCGGTGAAGTTGGCCATGATCTTATTGAAGAAAATGAAAGTGATTACGAAAAGCTTTATTTGGTAGTATTGGTATAGCTAGCTCGCGAATAGCTTCGATTTAATCAAGCTTTAAGTGAGAATACCTTCCGACTTACGTGTGTCTTGCATTTGAGCCATGCTAGATAGCAATATCCGAATGTACTAGGAGATAACCCGCATTTCTAACACCAGCAGCGCGAGTCACCCCAAGAACACCTTAGATGCTGCTTGACCAACCCTTAAAGCTGGTTAATTGATCCCTAGATGAAAGATTTAGACACTTCATCCCTGCAAATACAGCTGTAGCTACAGGGGGAAAACTTTCCAACAGAAATCAGGTATCGATGATTAGATCAAATGGAAACAGACTTATCCCAGGCTATATTCTTAATAGAGCGTGGATGATCTGGTTAGTTACTGTAGAATTTACGTTAATAATAGATTGAAACCAGAGTTGCGTCCCCCAGCTATCAATACAATATAAATTTCTAGTGCTTATCGGACAAAGCAGTGAAGATGTTCTTCCGGAAAAATTACCGGAATGAGCGGCGCTTTGACACACTGAATTACAATTAGCAAAAGCAACTTCCCGGCCTCGTGATAATTTGGCCTATACAATGCAATGCGGTGATTGCCTGTCCATAATAGATCTTAGAGCTAGTCAAACGAATAGGAATAGGAGAGATATCGTACTAGCCTTATGTAGTCTTTGATGCGAGCTTATGGTGTTCCTATTGCGAAGCTTGTGGGATACTTACCTTCATATCGGCTTCTCAAGATCTCGTATAATATGGAGTCGATATTATTCCAGCGACTAATGAAGAAAGCCAAATCTCTCACCTTCTCAATCAAGGTGATCACCAGCTTCTTAGATTCCATCCAAACATTCTAGGCCTTCCACCATGATATTAAACTAACCGAAAATGTTCCCATGAAATATAGATTACTCTAGCTACGCCTATTGCCGAAAAAATAGAATTAGGAAGGGGTTTACCCAGCTCTGGGTGCTGTCCTGTTACGAATTTGAAGCGAGTTCGGAGTTCGTAAATGTTTTGATAACCGCCGGGATGAGAAAATGAGAGTTCTAACTGTGGGGGTAATATGGACAGATGAAGTATATAAGGAGAAGAAAGAATCACTTACAAAAAGCCTAAATCAAGAGGAATACAGGAAATCTAGCGTCCACAACAACCAACTTATCACCAATTTCATTTTCGCTTGTCTCTTAACTCTTGATTTCAACTCCTTCTCTAACTCAAACAACCCAATCATCAGCTCTCAATCAATATGAAGGTGTCGATAACTACTGCTCTCCTTTCACTAGGCTACCTCCAATACGCCAATGCTATCTGCAACTCGGGTGAGGTTGGCATCGGCCGCAAGCAAGAGTACGAATGGCAAGGGCAAAGCAACGTTTTGGTGAACGACCAATGGGTCATCGCCGCCAACAACTGCAATGATATTGGTCTCTCCCAAAACGAATTCAAAGGCGACCCTTGCAGTGCTGGACCAAGCTACGGCAGCGGCAATGGAATCAACAGCTGTGATAGCAGCGGCATGCCTGGCTTTGTATGGACCAATGGCGCCAACTTTCACAACTGCTATGGTGTTTCCGAGTCATGCGCCACCGGACCTTTTCTCTATGAGCCTATTTACTGGTGCTGTCAACGCTGGTAAACAAACCCCGCCATGATGATAAATTATCATGATCCGACTCTTACATTTATAAGATGGGCCTGCGGAGTGGGCATTTCTGGATCAAAGCCATGTCGGAACTGATCAGAAGGAGATTACTAGATCATTTGTGTAAATTATTAATCGACTCCGACTATCAGAAGCTCCAGACTTTAGTCTGTAACTGAACATACAAATTCACTTCTTTACATTCTTTTAGATAACTAAAATAGCCAATTATTACTAAGAAAATCCAAGTAACAGTTGGTATCAAGTGTGTCGAATGCATCTGTAGTCTTAAAAAAACATGGCCACCAGCGAAGGTCCGCTGGTTTATGCTGCCACATTTCAATTTATATAAGTTTTCCAAGACTAAAAACATCCTAATTTCTGGACAACCTGAGAAAATTGTTGTTTAAAGAGCTCCCTTTTACCGAGTCTACTATTCTTTTGTTGTGTGTCTGTATCCCCACTGTCTTTCCTCGTTGGGACTTTGGCCTCTTGAGAGCTAGCAGGATCACTATCAAGCAGCTCTTCTCCAAAAATGCGTGACGGGGTCTGAGATCCTGAGACAGAATATCCAGGGGTATTGGAAATTGACGTGACCAATGAACCGTTGATACTGGCTCCAGTCTGCGACTCATGAAGCCCTGTATATGAATCGCATTGCTCAGTCGTAGTTGATTCAGCTCCTGGCGATAAATGTCCAGAAGTCAAGCTGAGGCTATTATCACCTCCGCCGAGCATCTGAATTTGGTGAGAAACAAGAGCATTAACTCTATGTGAGGTTTCCAAAGCAACTGGAAGCTTAGACTTTATAGATACTCCTGTATCATCCCACATCCAGTTCAATTGGATGTTGTGGCTGAATATGACCGCACCTCGGGCTTTCAGAGTTCTGCTGCCAGCTCTCGGGATTCCTCTGGAATCTTTTGGCTTTCGAAGTTCTTGTACAAGATAGGAATGATTAGAATCAGTTTTTATGTTGCAGTTGCATGGCCCAAACGCCTTATCTGAGCTGTGCCAGCTGATGTTGTTCGTAAGCTTTAGCTGTTCGCCTCCTTCCTCCCCATAGGAGCGCATAATATTTATAAGGTCTAAAACACAAGCTCCAAGATAATATCTGTCTTCTGGCATTTGTGACCAACGATCACAGGTTGCCTCAGTGTTGGATGGTCGAATAATCTCGCCAAAGTTGTTGCCAAGTAGTACGACTGCGCCAATGTCCGTAATAAGATTCACCCAACCTTGACCCATTGCTTCGAGCGTTGCAACTCTGGGATGGCAATCTTTGTTTTTGGTGATGTCGTCAAATTCCCATCCATCAAGATGCTTGCGAACCCTGCATTTCAGGCTCATTCCATCTTTATTTGTCGTATTAGTCTGATACTCTACCATCTTCTCAAGATTGTTATACAGGTCGTCGACCAAATCCTGAAAACGGTAGAAGTTTTCCTTTTCCTCATAAATTACTTCTTCTCTGTCTGTCCCTCTCCGGAGAATTATCTCATTGTACTGACTTTTGTCTCGGTATATTTTAAGCTTCATATTATTTTCGTTTGTTAGCACCTTGATCGCAGACTCAGCCGTAAGCCTTTCTGTTGCTTCTTCCATTAACTCAGGCTCAAAGAGGAGTGAAGATTTAAACGGGCCTTCTTGCTTGTGTTTTAGTGCCGCCCGTGAAAGGTGAAGTAAAGCTGTTGTCCCATTGAGCAGCCAGCCACGTTTGCACTTTTCATCCCAAAGTACAATGTATTTGTCATGAATCCACTCAAGTTTCGGTGTGTAACTCCCTCTTATTAAGTGAATTGGCTGATCTTTAATGCCCATGGCAAAATTAATGCCTCCGGTTATATACTTTCCGGCAGATATAGAAACATTGTGAAGCACACAATCTGCGGTCGGCTTGGGTAGGCCTGACCTCTGCACGTTATAATTTGCCTCGGTGGCCCCTTGGTGGATAATTATTAGCAAGTAGAAAGCAGGAATGTTGTCATAAGCTCTTACCGGCGAAAATATCAGCTTGTGAGCACCATCCCACAATATTCCGAGATTCTTCCAGATCAGAAATACTTATAGGTATGTGAGGAACGCAAGCATCGAAGTAAGATATGTGTTCTCCATTACTTCTATATTGCAAATGCCAGATCACGACACCATCAGTATGGTCAGTAGGAATGAGCATAGTTGAGAAACCTTTGATGAAAATTTTGCCGTTAAACTCATCAATCCTTTGAGTATTGGCAAGTGCTGCAATCATGTTCAGAGACATTTCGAGACCTGTGTCAAGCTTAGGCCTGCGAAGTACTGGGAATCCCTTCACTAAAACAGGGTTCCTAAACATGTTATGCCAACAGTCCCCATTGCCTAACAAATTGTTCTCTTCCTTTCCACCAGTGTATTCGATTCGACACCGTGTTTTGGAATCAGATATTCGTACTCCTGTATTTTCGGGCTGTATAATATGCACAAAGGGGGTATAGAAAGTAACTCCAGTATCGCCAAGAGAAGAGCGGAGACTTGCACTGAGCCACGCAAGCTGTTCGCCAATTTCTGCAATAGAGGCTCTAGTACCAGATACCTCTGTAATGAACTCTGCATCGGCAATCCATGCGGTGAGCTGTGTGCCTTCTCTCAAATGACCTAAGTGTGTAAACTTTCTAGAACTTTTGTATAAAATTATAATTCCGATCACTTACATGTGTAAGTTTGCTCACGAGGCCCACACATCACGTCTTTTACCAATTTTAGAACATGCTCGCCGGTTGTTGGCCATGTCTGGCGAAGATATTGCAAAGTTGTTAATGCCTGCGCGTTCTTGGCAGATCCTGTTAAGGTGACTGCTCTCTCAATTGCCTCATCTAGACTCTCTTCGTATTGCTGTTCTTCAAGAAAATTGGCGGGATCCCAGTTAATCAAGAAAGTCATTTGAAAGCTCTCTGAAGATCTTGACTTGCTTATGTGGCGGATATGTGGTAGAAAAGAGACAATCTTTTGGTTAATATCTTTCATTGAATCCGAACATTTTGGTTCCATGGCCGATTCTCTTCTCAAATTTCCAAGAAGCCAACTGTATGCAGGGGATCCGCTAATAAGATCGCGATATTCACCTAGATCAGGGATGCTCTCCTCCTTGTCTTCTTCATCGTTTTGGTCTTTGTCTTCTTCATGGTTTTGTCCTATGTGATCGTCATGGATATCATCTTCCTGGAAGTGATCTTCTTCTACTTCCTGGACAGCTGCCATTTCGTAGGATTCGAAATCGCCTGTAAGGTTTTTGAGCCAGTCTTTTGTCATCTCTCGAGTGATTTCCGGGGCCAGCTTGTTGTCTTCTCTATATCTCTCATGAAGTCGCGTTTCAATCCGATCAGCAATTTTCCTTATGGGCAACGTTAGTTTTGTTCTGAAAGTGCTGATCATGGCGGGTGTTAGGGCAAAACAACACTTACTCGCTATATTTGTGCGTGTAGTACATAACATCTCTTTGTATTTGAGACTGAGCATCCAATCCCATTTTGAGAGCAAAATCTTTGAGAAGGTCTTGAAGAGCAAAGCAGATTGTTTCAATCGATTGCGCATCAAGCCCGTCGACGTATACCTCACCAATCAGCTGGTTAGCTAATTGTGAAACAAGCCCCTCTAATCTTGGGTTACTCAGGCCTGTCGCAGCTGAATACTCTGTTCTATCGTCTTCTTGCTCTTCCACACTCGTAGATATAGACTCCTGTGGAATATTCGTGAGGTGAAGGTCTGATCCTCTTATCACACTATACAGCTCTGGCATACTTGCTTCGTTCTGAAAATTTCCAGATGCTTCAAAGGTCTTTCGTGGTATTGAAGCATATCCTGAGTCTGAGAATTGTTCTCTTGAAGCTAAGTCATCAGCCTTATTCCCTCCGTTCTGGTCTTGGTTGAGTATCTTGTAGTCTTCTGATAATTTATGAAACATCCGGGCGTTAGCTTCCTCTTTCAGTAGCAAGAGCTCCAAGAATGACACCATGCAATGAACGACGCACCTGTTGCATTAAGAACGCCTTTTGTTATGTCTCCCCATAATGGCCGTGGTAAATTCATCGCCGCTGCAGCAACAAATGGTATTGAATCTAATGGAAGATTATTAGCTAATAACTATATTGATTCAAACAGGCTTTCAGCTTACGTTTTAGTGGTCGAAGCTTATCAACCTCGCTCGAGGGCAATATCTTGAGGAATGCTTTTGCATACGCTGCGGCTGTTGCACTTGCGTAGTCCTGCCATTCATTGTTTCTATGGGAATCAGAATAGTCGCAAATGCCTCGAATAACAACGCAAGGGTAGTCGTTTCTTAATCCAGCGGCTTCCGTCTCAATGCAAAAAATGTTTTTGTCGTACTTATTATAGAGCTCGTCGCGAAGAAGGCCATTTTTAATGGCTTGATTGCCAGATGCAATCAAGCCGTAGTGAATCATCATGCCACCTTCTCTTGTTCGTCTTTGAACTATTTTGCGCTTGTCACAGTGGAGACAACCATCTCCTTGGAGATAATCGTCGTCCCACGGTCCCTTCACATGGTTGTATGTTGACTCGTACAGGATATCCTGACGGGAATCTGATTTGAAGAAGCTTTTTGGCATATCAGATCTGCTTTCTAGATCCTTTAGACAGGTAAGTAATTTATCCCGTGTCATAATTGGGTCGTTTTCCATTTTTCCTATTGCCGTAAGTATCGCATTTGGTGGAGGAGCTAGGGATCCCGTTCGTATCAATGAACCTTGAGAACCGCCAGCGTCTGCTTTTCCCATGTCCCACTGAACAACGCCTGGGTCTGTTCCGCTAGGGAAACTAACAACAACATCTCCAAGCCGAGTTTTCTGAGGGATACCTCCGCCTATCCCTACCATCAAAATGATGCGTATATTAGGGCAGGTTAATAACATTCGAGTAACAAGTGTTGTTGCATCTGTGTAGCTCCCACTATGCGGCGCAACAATAACTATGTTATGGTGGTCGATAGCTCCAAAAATATATGTATTATCGTCGTCTGGGAGCCTGTCGGAAATTTGATGCCTTCTTTCCAGCATAACTGTCGCGGCCGCTTGCTCATTGGGTAGTGTGCAAACCCATCCAATGGTGTGTTCGACAAGGTCATAGTATTGCTTGTATTCCATCATATTGGCTGATGACTGCGCTCAATGATAGTGAGCACTTGTGGGAAGGACGGTTCGAGCTCTCAAAATAATAACAAGTTTCATGCAGACCACTATTTTTTCTGCTTTATAGTGCTGATCAGAATATGCCTGCAAATATGTTATAGATGGACCGTAAGAGGATGAAGATATTTAGATATCATGATGAAGGAGCTGCCGTGAACAAGGCCACAAGCTTATGTTAATACCTGATTTTAGAACTAAGCTGAAATGCCGCATAATGTCGGTGAGAACATGTTAGGCACAGTTTGAACGTAAGGCTCATATATATGAATACTGCCATATACACAGCATTATTAGCGCTAATGTGAGCTCTTCAGCCTCATCACTTCGCATGCCAAGAGCACGCCCAGCCACCCAACTTTGATGTAGGGTCATGCAATGAGACGTGGACCAAGCAGAATAGAAAATTTCATAGCCACATTATCACATCAACTGTGAGATGGGGCCCAATACCAGGTTCGGGTAATGTAGAAGTGACGTTATCATGCATGAGATGGGGCAGGGGTATCAATTCCATCCATTCAACGCAGCGCGTCAGTAATGTGTTGGACATGTATGTGCCCACAATCTCCCAGATCATCAAACGCCAGGATATGGCAATTCAGTTCAGTATTACAATTCGGACCTCACATTCGATAACAGAATCGAGCTTTTCCTATCGGCGATTCTCACCGCCCAGGAAGATACATGCATTCAAGTGCTGTATAATTGTACAATGTATTTAAGACCTGTGTGTATATACGTCAACTTCCAGGCTAAATTCTCCAGGAGCAATTCTATCTTGAGATCCATTAGCCAAAAAAGAATATTTTCCGCCTTACGTTTTACAAGACCTAACGCGCATATCCTGGATCAGGTCCAATTTAGTCTTTGCTGACTCCAGCTTCTTAATGTCATCAGCAGGCATACTCCGCTTGCATAGGCGGCACCTTTCAACCAGCTCGTTCAACACCAGCACCAGCCAGAGTGCTAAAAACGGTCTTGAAAGCATAATTGGGGTCTTCAACTACACTATATGCCAAACGGCCTGAGTTGCCTGCCGTATCTAGCAACTCGAGAGCGGAACGAACGGCTATTATCCGGTAGCCCCAGCAGCATTTCTGACAAAGGGTGGTTATGAAGAAAAGGACTCCGGTGATAAAGCTAGGGATCATGTCTTCATGTTCAAAATTCATCAATCTCTTTGACTACCGCCTGCATGCTTCTCACGGCCATCTGAATTGGCAGTGACGGGAGGGTAGCAGCATCTCCAAATCTAACCATTAGGTATAATCGTAGTTACCGACGGATCTCATGATCTTGAGTCGATTGAGAAGGTCCTTGGACTTGTCGTACGACTCTCCAATGACATTGCTTTGGTTTGAAGACCTTGGCATCGCCTGCAACGGGACAGTTCCAGGACCTGCTGTCCTGCTGCTTCTGGCAATCTTTAATACCCCTCCACCCCCCAGCAACCTGGTAGCCATTCGATGGACGAACTTCAACATCACCGCATGCGATCCAAGATTCTTCAATTCTATATGCATTGTTAATGGCTTTATCGAGTACACCCGAGTCCTCCAGCGTATACGTAACATTGGGGACCTTGGTGTTGGATCAGTCTATGCCATCAGAACCCTCTTGTAGGCCGTTGGGCACGTCACTTTGTGATAGCCGTAGTCATTCTGGCATTTTGAGGAATTGTCGCAATTCTCATTACATATAGTATATCTGGAAAAGCTGCGGCAGGTAAAGTATGAAGATCCTTCGCACTTGAAATAGTCGTCCACGTGGTCATTTCCCGTAAAAACATCGATACATTAACCTAGACTAGCACTTTCTCTATAGTTTACTCCTCATAGATGCTCAACTTTTCATCGTAGCCGTTATTCGCCAAGTCATTGGACTGCTCAGCGCGTCATCCATGATTCTGATTTCTGTATCGACGATATACTGATTCATACAGTAAGGGGGGTACTATCCAGTGTATCTTTAATCTGGTCCAAGTCGTCATAGATTGAATTGCAATCTTAACAGTAATCGTCGCCGATAAAGTCGTCATATTCACAGCGGAAATGGTGAGCGGGTTGCAACTCCTTTTTATTATAAGAGCGGCACAATAAATGAATCATCCGCAGGTCGTCACCTGAATCGACACATATCGGCCAAAGATACTACACTAAGAAAACAAAGAGCAACTAAAGCTACACCCCGTTCCCTTCCTCAAAATCTCCATCTAGCTACTGATGCAATTCGTTTAGCAGGACCAGTTCTCGGTGACACCACAAGCAAGGTGTTCAGATCCGACGGATTGGCAGTTGGCGTTGAAAGAGTTGTCGTTGTTAAACAGGGTCAGGCCAGCACCACCGCATCCCTTGAGGTAGTAGGTAACACCGTTGGACAGAGTGAAACGGTTGTCGCAACCGTTGGTGACAGTGTGAGTGCACTCAGACTGGCCGCTGATCCAGGCAACTGTCAGGTGTTAGCAGGCTATGTAGAAAACAGAGGGAAATTCAGGAAAGCTGCTTACTGGGAGTGCCGGCAGAGTCAGTGCCGAGGTTGACAGTGGCCAGGGCGCTCTGGGCCATGAAGCCGAAGAGAAGAGTGACAATAGCGGAGGTCTGCATATTGATTGATGTTGGAACCGAAAGGTTGGTGTTGAGGAGGTTGTTTGGAGTGTTTGTGTGTTGGAGTGAAGAAGTTGTTGGAGTGAAGCGATTGTTGGAGTGAAGCAGTTGTTTGACTCGGGCGATGGACGAAGGTATTTATGCTTGTCAAGAGACAGCGGCCGGAGTCTTGAGGAAACGGAGAATTGCCTGGATTCTAGAGAAACAATGAATTCCCGTCCGATGATGCCGCGGAATGACCCCATCGCAGCTTACTGACTGATTATTCCATGATGGCAAAGCCAATCCAAGCTCGCCCTGCCCTGAAAAGATCCGTAATACTTTGTCTATTTGCCGACAATCAGAAACTATCCCTGAAGCAGTATCAAGATGTCATCAACTGCGATTATTCACAGACCTGGATGTAACCCTTGATCAGTAAGCTGACGACCTTTCGTAGGGGACAACTAGTTAGAAATACTGAATTGCCGAGTGTAAATTGCAATTTTCAATGTTATGTTAAGCATATTTCAGACACAGATCTCCAAATCCTATACTGTGGAATAGGGAGATTCGGATTTTGGCGGAGGCGAGCCCAGTGAATCATAATATAATTTAAACTTTACAGAAACCGTTACATGAGGCAGACGTTAATGCGCACTACAGGTAGATTGAGGATGTTGGTGAACCCGAGGTTGTGGTTTGATGTTGGGTGGTAACGATATACCCGTGAAGCCAGGGCCTTTAGGAGTTAATTGCCAGATCGGGTATGCTTCACGTAGTAGTAAGCTCAGGCCGCTTCCAGTTGACGGGTAACTTGACTCGAACTTGGTCTTTATTGGCTACTTCAATCCCTCGGAAAATTGGACTATGCGTATTCCCAGAATTAATCCCGGTTTTGATCAGGAAAACACAGGGATCGGAAAATAGATATATACTACATAGGGATAATAATAGTAATGTTACAACAAGCTTATGTAGCATGGTAGTATGTGCTTATTTTTTGGCTTCTTATGTGCTAATTATTTGTCTATATGGTATTTATTTGTCGATATGCTAACTACCTACCTATTTGTCGATCCTCGCTTACATGTATTTGACAAACCCCTTGGCAACCCAGCTACATAGCATTGGGTATTGAAAACTTAACCCAACGGCTTGTTTTGATAACCAGATTTAAAAGCTGAAGCTATGATGATTTCGAACAGCAAAAAAGTAAATTATAAAAGACGTATGAGTTACTGGAGCTGCTATCCTAGCCCTGAAAGCATCAACTGACTGGTCCTAGTCAGAGATCCATGGATATTACAGGTGATTAACATCGGGCCGTCGGGTCTTTAGATCAACTAAATGAACGGAGTACATCCGGGCCATCAAAGCCGGTCTCCGCCCATCAGCCCGGCAGTCATCAATACATGTAATTAACCCCTTTGTATCTAACTAACCTCAGTCTGGAAGGAAGAAAAAACAAATACCGGCTGGTGAGCAATCAGGTATCGCACCACAATTGCCACTCCTCCACTACTCTCCAACCCGGAGGTATACGACGCCGGGATCGGGACCTTCGAAGCCACGGAACCAGCACGAGAGTACGTACGACTCCGAGACAAACCGGAGATAAGGGAGATTCTATTGTCATTTACGGCATTTAGAGAAGATCCGGACTCCTCACAGGGAGCCTACATACGAGTAGGTCCTCGTAGAATCGGCAGCAATCGGGCGCCAGGCCCGCAAGGAAACGGGTGGCCTCATGGCAGAAGGGCTATATATTGTATCCGTAGTATACATGTACGTACAGTTCTTGTAATCTGTTCCTAACAAGATGGAGTAGCGCTTCATCTAATAGGCTACTCGAATGGTCTTAGCTAGCGCTGTACTATTGACGATATCTCTAACACCACACCCGCTGTCCGACTTGTAGACTCGACAAGAACTTGGGATCGCGACGAAGCGTTATGAAGTCACCTGAAGAAAAGCCACTCTTGGATGTCAGGCATTCGCAACCATCACCGTTAACGGCACTGATAGTCTAATTCTCGGGAGGGAGGGGGCCGGGCAGCGTTCCCGACGAGCAGCACATTTTTTGACTAGGCATAAGCCTGGTTGGTGGGCTGAACTTGGCCAAATCAGTCTGGCGAATGCCGGCCACGGCATCACAGTCATCTTTTGATAGGATAGCCGTAGTTTTGTAGATGGCTCTGACGCTCAGTCATGACTTGCCCCAAACATGTATTGGTATATTTGATCCTCCAGACACAGAGGTGCGGTTTGAGGAGCTGTTTTTCTGGGAACTCGCAGATCATCTTCCATCCAGGTTTTGTTAATGTTCGCCATGGAGACACATCGCCCGTCCGCCCAAGCTTTGACGGCGTCTTTGACAGATGGTGGGTTTTCTGAGCTGCTCACAATGACTCCCACAGCATATGTAGTCTGCCCCACCGCCGTCTCCATTGCAGAGCTGAGCAACAATAGTCTTAGAAGTGTTCCGCAGGCTTTAAAAAGTTACTCAGGACTTCAGTAGCCAGGGCATGTTGCTCACTTCGGTGCCGGAGAAAACGCCAATTACAGAAGACTGAGAGTAGCCAAAAATCAAGGTGTTGTCTGTACAAGAGGATTTAGCAGCGCCGAATGAATGATAAAGGGCCCAATTCTTGGGCTGATAGTACATCCTTTGTAGCGAGGCTTTGTCCGGAATATCTCGGCAGGAAGAAGAAAGACATGTCTGATTGGCTTCAGGTGACATCCGTTCTGCTGGCGCGCATGCCTGTGACGAACCGGTCTATACCAAATAGTATAGGGTAGTTTCTCAAGGTAATCAATTGGTCGCAGTTTATGTTGACAGAGTCGGTAGGATGCAGTGGGCAATCTTATCACGTAGCTAGTAGGTTGAATGCAAAGATCAATCTTATTGATATGTTAACGACTGACTATCTAAGCTATCTAATGAATGTAATTATCTCGTTCTTATAGTAAGTCGTTCCTTCATGGAGCGATATAGCCTGTCGCTCCAACATTAATTCTCAAGGAGCGATCGAGGCCAGCGCTCCCATTCCTTATTAGCTGGAGCGGAATAACCTTATTCCAGGTACGTACTTGTCTTAGATCATATAAGAGGTTGGATTAGGTCGTGACAATGCTATTCAGCAATGCTCGTATCTCTGGCAGTGTTTGATCTAGTCAGGACGTTGGAGGTAGGCCCAAAGTTATTTTATGTAGTAGGACTATGTTAGACCAGGCGGTATAAAGAGATAGCTAGGCCTAGAACGTATATATAATTGAATATAAGGAGTATAAAAATAATTAATTAAATTTATTGAATATTATAAAAAAAGTCAATAACTTAGTTTAAATATATAAAAAATTATATAAATATTTAACTTAATATTTATTAATAAAATATTAATTATTATTGTTCTATTAATTATTTTATTTATTAATTTTATTTTCAATTTGTTATTAAAAATTTTTCTTAAATTATCTTCTCTCACTTACATATACTTAGGGTAGCTGCAAAGTTTTATTATTATAATACTAGTAGTAGTATTATTATATAAGAGGAAAAAAAGAAAAAGAGATTTAAAAAGAAATAAAGCAGAGGAAATAAATAATAGAAACTTAGACCTCTTAGATAAAGGTCAGCTAAGGTAATAACCCTTCTTGGCTAATCAAGTCCATAGCCTATAATGTAACGTCACTGCCCTACCCTTATGTGACCCACACCGCCCTCCCCTACATGGGGTGTAACTACGTCTGTTGTTTTGGCGTGGGGTGTGGGGTGTGGGGTGTGGGTATATGGCTAGATGAGGGGTGCGGCAGCTAATTAGCGGCAGCCTAAAATATCTGTACTGCTCTTTATGTATTATCCAAAGGATGTAATCTTCTCGGCCCTCGTACGAGTACCGCGAATCGAATGACCGACCTCAGCATAAAGGTCGCCGCTCACCGCGGGCCATCCATTCTTTACCCGTAATCTCATCTACCACTGGACTTCGCTCGTCATGTTCTCTTCCGACGACCGCACCCCGAGTGCTCTGGCACTCTGGCTGACGCCCATCGTCCTCTATGTCGTGTATGCGTGGCTCAAAGTCATCACCGGCGCCTTCTTTGGCCCTTTGAGCAAAATTCCCGGCCCCAAGCTCTGGGCCCTCTCGCGCATTCCTCGTATGTACATGGAATGGCAGGGTGAGGAAGCGCATGGAGTCCTCGCGTTGCATAAGAAGTACGGCCCAGTCGTGCGGCTAGCGCCCAACGAAGTGTCGTTTGCTGGTGGTTTTCAGGATTGGGTAAGGCCCCGTGGGAAAACGTGCCCGTAGCTATTCCCCAGCCGCGGTGACATAACTGACTCTCTTGTCGTGCCCAACAGAAAGACATTTATGGCTACCGAAAGAACATAGGCCAGGAGAAGCATCCGCATCGTTCGTCAGCGTCGTATTGGCCTGCAGCCAACGGAGTCCCGAGCATGATTCAGGCCATGCGCGACGACGAACACGCGCGACTACGCAAGAGTCTGGCCGTCTCGTTCAGTGAGAAGTCCATGAGGGAGATGGAACCACGCGTCAAGAGCTGGGCTCGGCTTCTGCAGACTAAGTTGGCTGAGCGCGGTGATGCTGCGGTGGATATGGTCGAGTTGTTTAGATGTGCAGTAAGTCCAACCATGTATTCCGTCTATCGCGATTTCCGATCTGCAGGTTATCGGAGGAGAGTTGAGAGCTGAAAGCTGAATGGCACATTTGGTTCTGATTGCTAACGAGGCAGTAGACCTTTGATGCCATGGGTGACCTCGCGCTAGGGTAAGGTAAGGCCAAGCTTCTAGAGATCGTTTGCCGTCGCTAAAGTCTTCTCCTTCGACAGGGACGACCTGCAAATGCTGAGAAATGGCCGTCTCTCCGACTACGTCCATGCGGCCTTTAGTGGTATTCGAACCATCATCCGCCTTCGGGTCCTCTCCACGTACAATTCCTTCACCCGCTGGCTCGTTAAAGACTGTTTCTTACAAAGCGCATTCGTCAAGAAGGCCGCCATGGAAAATCTCCGCTACTCCGCGGACCGTATGGATCGTCGCCTGCAAGATCCAGCCCGAGACCCTCCCGATCTCTGGACAAAGCCCCTGACTGGTATTGACGGCAAGATGTCCCTGGACGAATATCACTCCACCGCACAGCTTCTCATGACTGCGGGCACCGACACTACGGCGATAGGCTTGACCGGCACACTATATTTCCTTCTCACCAACCCCGACTCCCTCGCCAAGGCCACCGACGAGGTTCGCTCCGCTTTCTCATCTATGGACGACCTAACCTACGAATCTCTCGCCCAACTGAAGTACTTGGACGCCGCGCTGCAAGAAGGCCTGAGACTCTACCCACCGGTGCCTACCGGCGCACCCCGCGTCACTCCGTTCCCTGGATGGTCCATCGGCGGCTACTGGATCCCAGGCGGCGTGAACGTCCACGTGCCACACTATGCCACATCTCGCTTTCCCGCCCACTTCACCGATCCCGACTCTTTCCACCCAGAGCGCTGGCTGGGCGACGAGAAATTCCAAAACGACCGGCTTGATGCCGTCCAGCCGTTCAACTACGGCCCTCAGAACTGCTTGGGTCAGGTACGACTCGCCCACGAACACGCTCACGCGAACCAAAAACTCTTCTTGTCGATGCTGACTGTGAACTAGGCTTTTGCTATGAACGAGATGCGTCTCTTCATGGCCGCTGTGTTGCTCCAATTCGATCTAAAGTTGGGCGAGGACCACCGAGACTGGTTTGATCAACGAGTGTTCTCCATGTGGGAGACGAAGCCGTTGATGTGTGTCGCGACTAAGACGAACTGAAGTCGATCCCGCTCGTTCCATAATCCTTGGAAGGTGAGAGTATAGACGGTGTTTCAACTTTCAACTCTTATTCCTCGTCAAGGCGACTGCGCGAGACACTTCTGATCATGTAATATAACCGGCGTCCAGTAAACAGGCACATAACGCCATGGAGTGGAATGGTCGATTCTAGCACTCGAAAGATAAAAACCATACGTAGATGAGTAGATATTATCTGCTGTGCCTAGGTGCCCAGAAATCTAGAAGCCTGGATACCCTTAGGTCTATTGCAATAACCTTCCTATAACGATAGTAAAGGACGTGCTGACCTACATCGTTCTAACTAAGGTTTACTGTAATTGTATAACTTAATGGATCTGTCTTCTTCAAATGCTATAGGTTGGTCCCAACATTAGACTACTGGGTAGGACGGTGCGGGGTAGTAGGCGGGGTAGTAGGCGGGGTAGCTCCAGGGGGGGCGTGCATTGAGCGAAGCCGTGAAACGCCGCCTTTTTCTTACTGCAGATCTACTAGTAACCGCGGATTGGGAAACGCCGGGTTTTACGCCGAAGATGGGGAAATGGAGGCGCTATATAGGTGCGATAAGTAAGCAACAGGGGTCGCGACTGCGTCTGTTCTTCCCTCGGGGCTCTGCGTCCCGGAAGTCGCTCGTACGATATATTGATGTAATCTACCAATGGCGCCTGGACGGGTGTCCACACGGCCAATCGAAGTTGCGAGGCATGTAACCGCTCGACTAGGAAGGAGGTTCCAAGTTCAACGGGGTAGATAGGTGTTTTGATAGGGGAACTTGATCGGGCTTGTGACTTGTAGCGGCTAGGATTGATGAATAAACCGGACTCGGCCCGGCTTGGTGGTATAAAGGAAGAAGGATCCTGACGAAATGACCCCTAGCTGTGATGGCGGCGGAACGAGGCTACAGCAGCTAGATCAAATGGTTCTTTGAACTTGTTCTGGGGCCGTGGTCCGTATACCGGCTAGACGAGCTAGTTTTCTTGTGATGTGTTTAGGTGTTATTTGCCAAGTTCAAAGGTGCTTTCCCTAGTCTGTGAACAAATTAACATCTACCTCTTTGAACTTATATACAACAGTCTAGGTATGGTAGGGTAGTAACTATACAAGAACAGTACTTAATACTCTATATATACTTTTATTAATTTCTACTGCTCTACTTTATATGTTTAGTAGATTTATTATTTCACGATAATTAATATTAAAAGAGCTTCTATAACTTATATTAGAAGTAAGTAAAGCTTACTAGTATCTTTAATAAAAGAAAATACTTATATTATTACTAAGTATACTATAAAAGGCTAGATCAGATGGCCATTCTAGTCTCTGCTAAAAGTAGGTCGTTAGCCATCAGCCACCTCTTATATATACAACTGTCTCTCCCATCGGAAATTCTATTAGGCAAACCCTTCTATCGGACCTATCAACACATCCCCCAACTCTCGTCCACCTTGAGCCTTGAGCCATGTCCCACGACGGCGAGCCCGACCCGCAACCCCGCGAGCACTATCCCCTTAACCGTGACTTGCTCTCCTCCGCCCGCCTGCACCTCCAGCACACCGTCTTCGTCACCGGTCTAGGCTACTTGCTGCACCCGGACGTTCCTATCGGCCCCGGCTCGCACGTGGCTGAAATCGCCACCGGCACCGGCATCTTCGCCCTTGCCCTCGCCGGGGCCCACCCCGAAGCCCGCGTTGAAGCCTCCGACATCTCCCTCGCCCAGGTCCCCAACCAGCACTGGTGGCCCGCCAATGCGACCTTTGCGGTCCTCGACATCTTCCAGGACTTGCCGGCCTCCCTGCTCGAGCGCTACGACGTCCTCTGCCTCCGCCACTTCGTCTCCCTGCAGCCCGGCGACCCGCGTCCGCTGATTGCCCGCTTGCTGTCCATGCTGCGGCCCGGGGGCTATCTGCACTGGCAGGAATGGGACCTGACCACCGCCGCCGTCTCTGCCCCAGACGGCACTTCAACCCCCAAGATGCAGGCGCTGATCGACTACATCAAAGATCCCGCCCGACACGTCGCCCGGGCCACCTGGGTTGGCGACTTGCATCAGAGGGTCGAAGCCGGCGAGGTGCCTGGCGTGGAGCTGGTCGCCTACGACCGTGTCCGCCCTACTAAGCCCGAGGTCATCGCTATGCATCAGGAACTCATGGCGCTGGGCACCAAGGAGGTAGTCGCCAGTCTGCGGGCCCGTGAGGGCGAGGCGAGCGTCGAGGCCGCCAAGTTCGAGAAGATCGCGCACGACGCCGTCGACGAGTGTCTGAGCTTGGGGAGGGGCCCTGTGATTGATCAGGAGATGGTGACGTGGGTGCTGAGGAAGAGGTGATGTGCATGCAAGAGATAGAATGTACAGCCCACAAGCATCTACTTTGTTCGGTTTGGGTACAAGCAACGTAACCAGTAACAATCAGTAAAAGTACCTTTTCTATTTATTTTCATGTACAAGCTACTTCACAGTTAAAAGGAAGATAGATACTATTAAAAGGTTATAAAAAAATAAATACTATACTATCTGAATATATAGCAACTAGAAATGGGCTTTGTTACTGTTGAAAAGGTGTAATTAGGCGTCTTTTGCTATATTTACGAGATATAAGTTCATTGCTATGTATTGAAGTAGAGGAACCTATTTGTCTTATTAGAAATAGTTACTGATTAGGTACTGTGCCTGTGGGGTGTATTTTCTTCAACTTCCCCTCGTGGCACGCACGGGACTTGTAGCACACGTGTAAGGGTCACGTGTTGAATACATTTCAAAGACATCTTGGTTTATATTATCTCTACTCGTGACTCGGGGCTTATTCTAGTTGTCTCATGCTGTCGGCAACTCGACCGCTTTGCTCGTCGATGCTATCTTCCTACACAACTGAGCAAGACTCAACGAGCCCATGATTTCCAACACAGGCACATCCGCCTTGACCTTTCTCGCCATGAACGTCCTCAGTTCCAGCGCAACAAGCGAGTCAACACCATTGGCACTGATAGTCCTCGTCGGATCCACATCCTCGATTGCAATTGAGAGCAAGGAAGACAACTTATCAACGACCGCTTCCACCACAATCTGAGCCGCTTCATCCAGAGTCCGAGCCGCTCGAAGCCGCGCTTCAACGTCAGGTCCATCCCCCCCGCTCGTCCCTGCACCGTCTTGCTGCGTGTTGAGCCGCCGCAGCTGCGTGAAGAGGGGGAAGTTCATGTAACTGAGCATCGGCACGCCTCGAGCACGATGCTTGTCCAACGGAGTCATGCCCGTAACGAGCTGTGCAGGCGACTGCAGAGAAGCGTTCATGCCGTACTCAATGAGCGTAAGCAACTCTTCTTCGCGCAGCACTTTCATCATACTGCCTAGGTATTTTGTCATGGCGAGGCGGTCCGCATGATCGGCCACGTATCCGACGTCCAGCACTGCGCCAACGTCGATCGTCGTGGCCGCTTGACCTTGCTGCCGACGGAAGTGCGCCAGCGCATCCTGGAAGGTGTTTCCTGCGGCGTAGTTGGCCTGAGCCCGGTTGCCGAGGACGCCCGTGGCTGAAGACAGCATGATGAAATGATCCAGATCCTTGGGCAGAAGTTCGTGTAGGTTCCACGAACCTTGAATCTTGGGTCTAATAGCCAGCTGGAACTCCTCGTACGTCATGTTCTCGAGCATGACGTCCTTTAGCTTCATTGCTCCTTGGACGACGCCTCTTATAGGTGGGAGGGTCTTGCACTGTTCGAGAACGAGACGCAGCTGTTCCTTGTCGCCGACATCGCATGTGAAGATATGCACACGACATCCGTCTGCTTCGAGAGCCTCACGCATCGTTGTGACGGCTGGAGTGATGCGGCCGCTGCTGGAAAGGAAGATCAAGTTTCGAGCGCCTCGCGAAGCCATCCATGCAGCAACGCTCCGTCCAATACCTCCAAGGCCGCCGCTGAGCACGTAGGATGCATCTGGACGGAAGCCAAGCGGCGCCGGTGACGGTGGAAGGACTGGCAGAACGTCATCCTCCCGAGGCACCAAAACAATCTTGCCCATGCCCGTGCCGCCCTGGAGAATGCGAAGTGCATCCACCACCTGCGACATGGGCATAATCGTAGTTGGTGCTGCGGGCAGTGCCACGCCCTCTTTCCACAGCCGCATCGTTTCCTCTGTCAGCATCTTGATGAGGAACGGTTTGTTCTTCATCATAGAAACGAGGTCGACGCTCGCCATGGTCACGTTGCGCAAGTAGGGCCGAAGATCCACTTTGCCATTCATCATGGCGTCTTTCTTACCAATCTCAATGAAACGACCGAAGGGTGCCACCAGATCCCATGAGCGGCGCAGCGCCTCACCAGAGAGCGAATTCAAGACTACGTCAACGCCTCTGCCTTTTGTCATACGCAATATACCCTGGACGAATGTGAGGTCGCGACTTGAAAAGATGTGATCCTCTGGAATCCCGAACTCCTTCATTATCAACTGATTCTTTGTTAGCAAAAGGTGTAAAAAACTTCGATTGTCACGGCAATAAACTTACATCTCGCTTCACGGCAGTCGATAGGGTTACATACACCTCGGCGCCAATATGTTGAGCGTAACGAATCGCAGCCTGGCCCACTCCACCGGCAGCAGCATGGATAAGAATGGTTTCGCCGGCCATCAAGCGACCCGTCTCCCGTAGGCTGTAAATGACTGTGGCATAGACAACAGGCAAGCCAGCAGCCATCTCGAGACTGAGTCCATCGGGGACTTTGGCGACTGTCGACTGATCCAAACGCCCATACGTGTGCATGCACCCGACATGGTCCAGGCCACAGATGTAGACAACCCTGTCGCCAGGAGCGAAGTCGACTACTTTGGGGCCCACGCGAGAGATGATGCCAGCTGCTTCACTGCCCATCGAGTACGCCGTATGCTCTCCCATGGCAATCATGAGATCGCGGAAGTTGAGGCCAACAGCTCGTATCTCGATTTCTACTTCTGTATCGGAGAGTGGCTGATTGTACGTCTCGTCGGTCACCCACTCAAGTTTTTCTAGCAGACCTGGAACAGTTGTCGTGAGCTTGATGGGCCTGCCAGCATCCTTGGCCAGCGTTGGAATTGCTTCTGAGCGGTACAGAGTCGTTTGCAAGTATTCATCTGCACGAATGGCCTCGCGGAGCCGACTCGTCCAGATCCGGCCATCTTGAAGCATGAACTCGCCATTCATGTTTTCAACTGGGAGGGTGTGCGAGAACTGCGCCTCACCCAGCCTTCGAATCGACGCACTCAGCGAGGTATTTTCAGGTCGAGGCTCAGAGATTTTCAGCGTGACCAGGTTGGAATCGTCCAAGTCACGTTCCCATCTGGTTGTACGCATCATGCCGGTTATGGCTCCGTACTGGGGGCAGAAAAGCTCATCTCCAGTTACCCACAAGATGCTTTTAGCCTCGATCAACATTTTCCGGACACCTTCGTACTCGGCCTGGGGCAGATCTGCAATCACAGGACGTTCGAGTTCTGCTAGAACGATGCAGAGACTTTGGCTATACTCGATCCCTTCCAACTCTAGCAGGGATACGATGTTGATGTTCTGGAACCGGAGATTCTCGTTCAACTTGTCTTTGATGTCTTGCACCAAGCTTTGAGTCTTGCTTTGCTCGGAGCTAGGGAGTGTGACGAGCACAACGTTCTTCCACATGGTACCGGGCTCTTTGGCGTCTGCAGAAGGGTTCTGGGCCACGAAAAGACTCTGGCTATGGAGCTCTTCATTGTGGCTATCGGGAAGTTCGAAGCGCGCTCCCGTAAAACCAGCAGCCTCGAGGACTTCATTCCACTGCTTGGATGAGACCCATGGCATCCATTGACGCATGGATTCAGTGCCATTCCACCACCCTGACAGCTGGCCAAATGATAGCCCGGACCAGTAGTAATCCTGCCTTCTACCTTCTTGTAGAAGCAGGCGGCCCCCGGGCTTCAGCAACTGGCGAATATTACTCAGTGTTTTGGTGAGGTCGGTGGTGGTATGGATGACATTCTGAGCTACAACCAAATCATAGCTCCCGACTTCGAAGCTCTCCTGCTTGGCGATGTCTTGTTCTGCGTCCAGAACTCGGTACTCCATGATGTTCGTGTACGGCTGGAATTTCTGCCTCGCTTGTTCGAAGAAAGCGGCCGAAACATCAGTGTACATGTAATGTGACACGCTGCTAGCAATGGACACCCCATCATCTGCGACGGGGGCAAGGGCATCGAGTACTTGCGCAGTGGACGAGCCAGTGCCGGCACCCACCTCGAGCACGCGTAAATTGGCCTTATTCTTGGCGAATATGCTCAAATAGGCCTTCTGTTGCGCTGGCAGGTCGTTCAAGGTCGCAGTTCGTCTGTAAACTCGATCGAGGATGTCATCCTTACCGAACATGAGGTGCAGCGGGTCTGTCTCGCCTCTTAAGACGGGCACGATGTTGCTGCCCATTCGTTCTACCAACTCACCGAACGAAGTGTCCGAAGCAACCTGTTTGTATAGCTCCACCTTCGCAGCGTGGTCATGTTTGAGTCGCTCAACTTCAGAGGCTTGGATACCGGTCACCTTGCCGAGCTGGAGATCACTCTCGACGTGCTTCATCCACTCGAAATACCGAACGAGATGACCTTGAGTAGCGGCCGGCATCTTGCCATCTAGTTCCTTCAGTGCATCCAGGACAAGAAGCACCGAGGCCAGCTGCATGCGAGATTCGATCTCGATTGCAGCTTGCTCCGAGTCCAAATCACGCTTGGGCATCTCAGCGAACGAAGCGACGTCGCCTCCTTCGAGATACATATCCACGTGAGGAACCCATTCAATCTCGTGACATAACTTTTCTGCGCCGAGCGAGCTCTGTGCGGCGGAATCCAGGGGGCTTGCTTCAATTCCACTCCAGGAGATACGGGGTTCTTGAGTGGGACCATCCCAGACGACAACATCTGTCGAGAACTTCTCAAACGCAATCTTGCGTGTCTGGCTGTGAGCACGATAGACATGACCAGGCTCAGAGTTCAGTGCCGCAGAAATCCAAATGTCTTTGATGAACCGCGGCACCATGGCCACTTCGAGTTTGCTCTTTCCTGTGGCGTCCATGATCGCGGCCAGCGCAAAGTGCATCAAGCTGTCCATGCAAGCTGGATGCATCATGTGCGGAGATACCATGCCCTTGGGCATAACACTTGCAACGTCAGGAACGGTGACTGTGCCCATGGTCTGGCCACCATGGTCAAAGGTACCCTTGACAGCCGAGCAGTTCTGGAACAGCGGTCCAAAGTTCAGCCCGATTCTTGCCATCCGCTCATAGGCCTTGGTAAAGTCCCAGGGAGATTGACACTGCTCTTCTGCAGCAGTGAAAGCGGCGCGCCAGCGTTCTGTGTCGAGCCGGGCTTCTCGTCCCTCGTCGACTGGGTTGGGAGCAGATGTCTCATAATCCACGGCAACGTATCCAGTGCAGTGTTCGATCCAGTCGCTCGCGGTTGGGTTATAGGACACTACTGAAAACCGACGCCAATGAGCCGAAGTGCCGACACTGGACTCATCAACTGGCTTGAAATTCAACATTACTTCGATTCCTTCTTTCGTGTCGGGCACGATCAATGCACGTTTCATGTTGATATCTCGAAGCCGGAAGCCGCTCAATTGTGCATTTGGATCAGCCAGCTGTCTGGCTGCTTCGATTACCGCAATTACGTAGCCTACGCCAGGCAAGATAATGTTATCAGTAACAATGTGATCTCGTAGCCATGGCTGCTCGGAGATTCGCAGAAAGTTGCGGAATCGAGGAGCGTTCACGTCCCAGTCGGGTACTGGAGCACCGAACAGGTCATGTCTGATCTCTTTGCGGAGGCGATAGTTCTTGCTTAAGCGACTCTCCCACCAAAACTTGTTGGAATGGTTGAACTGGTATCCAGGAAGTTCAGGAAGTATACGCAATGGGCGAGACCCTTTTCCACCAGTCGTATCAGCGCTGCTATTCACGTCGTCAACGTTGATCGGATACCCGCGGGCATAAAGGTAGCCTATAGCGTTCAGGATTATATCTGCCCCAGGGGCATCGCGTTTCAGTGCCGGGAGGAATGCTACCGCAACGCCCTCGGCATGAGCTGCGAGCACATCTCTTATGGCGCCTTGCAATGCTCCATGAGGGCCAAGCTCAATCAAAACATCCGCAAAGACGTTGGCTCCAGCAGCATCTGCACGGAGGGTGGCTTGTGTTTGGGTTGTGCGGCTAAAGCAGAGGCCTGCCAGGGCATCGGAGAAACGCACTGGATTTAGGAGATTCTTGGTCCAATAGTCGATGGAGAGACAACCGCCTTCGATTGCTTCCCCCGTGACGCTCGAGAACATGACCACAGGTGACTTAGGTGGCTCGCTTGGCGCGTGGAGCGTACCCACCAGACGGACGTATTCGTCTGCGAATTCCTGCATATGCGCAGAGTGATAGGCATTTGGGACCTTGAGCCTCCTCGCGAAGAGCCCTTCAGCCTCCAAGACTTGTTGCAGAGCTTCGATTTTATGCACATCACCCGAGACGGTGCTGCTGCGAGGACTGTTGAGACATGCCACAACCAATTCGCCAGAGAGTTGGGCATGAATTCGGTCAAGATAAGGGGCGAGCGCTTCTGGACCCAACCCGACAGCAAGCATAGCGCCTTTGGTCTCGGCCGTCTGCCTCCCGGTGACTAGTCCACGGAAATAAGACGCTCGCCAGGCCGACTCGCGAGTTAGAAGGCCAGCGCAGTAAGCAGCAGCAATCTCGCCGGAGGAATGGCCCACGACACGACTGGGCTTGATATTCCACGATTGCAGCAAATCCACAAGCGCAACTTGAAGGGCAGTACACGCCGGCTGAGCCAAGGCTGCTTGATCAAGACGACTATGTTCTTTGTCTTTGGCGAGCTCGTCGAGGAGATCCCAGGAGCAGCCACATTCGGTCTGCAAATAAGCTCTGCACGCAGCCAGACTCTCACGGAACACCGGGTAGCAGAGTAGCTCACGTCCCATGCCATACCACTGTGCTCCCTGACCCGTGAACACAAAGGCTACGTTGACAGTGGTGCGAGCCCGCAGCGGTTTGGGCAAGGGCGAAGCCAGACGTGTCTCGAGGTCGACCAGCGACCTTGCTAATGCGTAACTCCGCCAGGCCAGCTTCGAGCGCCGACTCATTGTATGGGCAAGATTGTTTAGATAGGCCAAACTTTCGGAGTTGGATATCAATTCAGGCCTGGCATGGAGGAATTCTGCTTGTGTTTTTGCCGCGCGACTGCAGCCTTCTTCATCAAAAGCAGAAAAGGGAATGAGCTTTGGTGGAGACTCGATTTGATCGAAAGCCGTCCAGTCTCCGGCAAGCTCGATTGTGTGTCGATTACCCAAGCCATTGGTAGGCTGAGGTTGGATCCCATTGGCAACGCTATCCACTGTTTCTCTATTTGAAGCGTGGACGGCATTGCTAACGAGATCGAGATCTGCCTTGGTCGGAGGCAAAGGTCGTGTATAATGATTTGCGGTCAACCCTCGCTCCTGGAGATAGTGAAAAGCATCATCGAGAACAACATGGCCGTTTGTACCGCCGACTCCAAAGGAATTGACAGAGATCCTGCGCAAGCCGGTCGTGGGCCAAGGCGTTGGTTCAAGAGGGAATTGAAGCCGCCATTTTGATGCCGGGATCTTGGGATTGACTTTCTCGAAATTGACGTTGGGAGGAATGATTCCATTCTCAAGGACAAGAACAGACTTGATGATGGCTGCAGCGCCTGCCGCGCCCTCCAAATGACCAAGACCGGACTTACAAGCCCCAATGTACAGCGGAGGGAGATTCCTTGGCCGAGCTGAGAAGGCTCTCGCAATTCCATTGGCTTCGATAGGGTCACCCGCCGCGGTGCCAGTCCCGTGAGCCTCGACCATGGCCGTATCGTCGACACTCAAGCCTGCCCTTGCATAGACCGTCCTGATGAGCCTTTCCTGTGCCAGACTATCCGGGTTGGTCAATCCAGGAGTTCGGCCGTCCGAGTTCACACCAGTGCCCCGAATGACGGCTCTTATAGAGTTGCCATCTCGAATGGCATCACTCAAACGCTTTACAATGATGGTCCCGACTCCCTCGCCACGAGCGTAGCCATTGGCACGATGATCGAAGCTAAAGCACCGCCCGTCTTGCGATAGGAATCCTTGATAAGACATGGAGGCCACATCGTTGGGGTAAGCCAAGACCGTGACTCCGCTGGATACGGCCATGTCGGTCTCGCCACTAAGTAGACTCTGGCACGCCTGATGAAGTGTCACTACGGAACTGCTACAGGCAGTATCGATGGTCATGCTTGGACCTTTGAAATCGAAAAACCAAGAGACTCGGTTGCTGAGAACGGAGTTGGTCAATCCAGTTGCACGATATCGCAAAGGGCTCTCCGGATCCGCATTTATGATGGAGAGATAGTCGTGATTGAAGCCCGACACATATACGGATGTGTTGGATCCAGTGGCTTCGGAGAGTGGAATGCCTGCATTCTCTAGAGCATGGTAGACGTTCTCCAACACCAGACGTTGCTGCGGGTCCATGCAAATGGCTTCACCTTTGGTGATGCCGAAAAAGGGTGCATCGAAATATTCGGGAGGTTCAGCCAAGAAATGAGCCCCTTTGACTGAGTGTGTTCCGACTCGTTCATTGTCGGGATGATAGTGGCCGGCTCCGAAGCGATCTTCTGGCCATGGTGTATGTGCGCTTCGGCCTTGCAGGAGGAACTGCCAGAAGCCTTCGACGGTTGAGGCTTCTTGTGGAAGCTTGCAAGCAATGCCGACGATGGCGACGGCCTCGTCAGGCCCATGATTTGATATGCTCCCCATGATAAGACACAAGGCTCATAAGCCAAGGGAGAAGCTGAGAGCTGGAGAGGAGGAGGAGGAGGAGAAAATCGAGGATCACATGCACGTGAAAAGGGTTACAGTGCACTCCAGGAGATACAACACGACAAGAAGGAAAGATGTTTGGATGTTTGCCTAAAGCGAACGTTTATGGTCGATCAACAGACACGGGCAGCGGAAATCCATATACGAGTAGATATCTGCCGCTCAGCGTCGAGTTTACGTCTATCTATCGATAGTCGGCGACAGACCCCCGCAAGGATTGCCTGCAAGCGGACTGTGATTCCAATATGGGTCCTCTTTTAACTATTATAGCGTCGGACTGTTCATCCTGCTCATCCAAGCGTCTACCTTGTCCGAAAGAGTGTCCGAAAGGATGCCGTGATTAGACGGAAGACAGAGTCGCATTTCTCCGCACACTGATTAGTATCGATGGGGGATCCTTGCTAAGGGCCTTTCTATCTATAATGACTAGGATTACGCAGTGTTAGCTCTGTAGTGAAAGACTAGTAGGTAATACTAATAAGATTTTAAGTAAGTAAGTAAATAATAGATATATAACACGAGATGGAGACGGCACCACCAGAACGGGCGCGAAAGGAATCTTCAGCAAGTCGTAGTAGGTCTAGTCCTATACAGGGGTTAGTCGGGGGCGGCATTACAGCACGATTAGTCACAGCCAGACTGGCAGCAGCCACCTAACGGGCCGAAGCGATGGCTGCGGGGAGATGTTAGCTAAACACCGGACTGAGGCCAAAGTAGTTGATCCCCGCCAAGCCCGCTATTGCACGGCGTATCATCGGGGTGATCCTCTTGCATTAGCTGTCCATGGATATGTTCCACATACGCCCCGGCAGTAGCTTTACCTATCTGCAAGTTAAGCCTATGGGGGCGTCGAGATTCCATGGATTCCTGGCTCCGAAAACCTGTTTTTGGCAGCCCATATGGATGGTTTGCTCGTGGTGTATGACAAAGAGACTTAAGCACTACTAATTGAAGGACTGAATTTTAGAGTATTGCTATTAGGGCGGTGTTGGAGGTACTTTGAAGAAGTTAAGAAAAACGCTATCTTTAATTATGAGTAAAAAGAGCCTTGGAAAAAATATAAAAATATTTTTAGATATTTCTATAAATTATTTATAAGCTAAATTTATATATGTTTTTTTTTCTCTATTTATTTATAAAAGAATTACTATAAGAAACTATTGTAATTTTAATTTTTAATTTTCTTTATTAAATAAATGTAAACTAAAGTTACTTGTTATAAAAATAGTTAATTATTTATATAAATTATTATAACTTTCTTAGTACACTTCTTTCTCTTATATAATAAGCTAAAAAAAACTATTTTAATTTATATTTAGATCTTCCAGCTTATTATTATATAAAAAATTAAATTTTAAGAAATTACACTTTATTATATAAATTACATATATATATATTTATTTTATTTTTATAAATTTTTCCTATATTTTTAAAAGCGTAGTGAAAACGTAGGAGGTTTTGAATTCAAGAGAGCTACCTTCCTAATTTGGTTATATACCGTCCCAAGTGGGGGAGAGATTAACAGGGAATGGAGAGATTTTGAACACACACGCCAAAAGTATACGCAGAGGAGTGATCGCCGTTCGGTGTGATCGGTGTTCATACTTTGGGTTTATTCATTTTGCGGTCCCGACTTTACTGTCTATTACTTGCGCCCCAATAGCAAAAGAATACCGCCCCAATAGCAATACTACTCGAATTTTAACCTCATATGACCTACGATCCCTGCACCTGCCGTAATAGGAGATAAGCTGATCTTTCCACTTGCTAGCTTTACTCGTACGAGTTGCTTTTTTTAGACTTACTAGACCGACCCCTTTGGATACTAGTACTAGTATACCGTATAACCCCGCACAATTAGTTAGGCGTGGGGGTCGGGGCCCAGGTACGGATTTTTTGCGGTTTTGCGGGGTAATACAGTTCCCCACGAACGGTCCGACTCCGAAGCTGCGGGTGGTCAGCACGGTACAGCACCCCACCTCTCCGGATCCTTCCCAGCTCGCGTGTTGGAGGTGCATTCTACAATAGCTGGATACCTAGTAGCTGGGTGCGCTTCTTCGGAAGACCACCATCAATCAACCTGTCTCCATCATGGCTACCATGGGCATGAGCGACGTCTGGGTTGGCCTGCCATGGGCAGTGCAATGGGCAGTGCAATTGATCGCGACCTGCGTTGTCCTCATTGCAACTGTGTTGATCACGACTTACCTCAATTCGCTCTCCCAGTCATGGCCGACGGCAGCAGGAAAAGGCCATGAGCCTCCCATAGCGCCGTACTGGCTTCCAGGAATCCAGCATCTAGCAGACTTCCTTCGCAATCCTGCCCGCACTTTCCGCACGACCCAGAAGAAATACAAAGATTCGCCTTACACATTGCTCATGGGGGGCGTCAAGTTCCACGTTTTTGGTTCTCCGTCTGCCGCGACCCATGTCTTTGCACGATCGCGCACGTATGCGTACGAACCGGTGACCATGAGCATGCTAGAGAATGGACTGGATCTGCCCGTGGCCGACCGAGTTCATTTTCAAATCGGTCTGGATCGAGCAAACAGTTCAGACAATGAGAAGGGTTTCGTGTTGCAAAACCATAATGTCTGGTTGCGATACTTGTCAGGCGAGCCGTTGGACGACCTGATGCAGCTATTCACACGCGAATTCCACCAAGTCCTGGAGCAATACGTGGATATGAAGACAAGAGGTTGGCAGACAGTCGATCTATACGAAGTCCTGCGCAAAGTCATTTTCGACACCTCTGTCGTGACCTTCTTCGGTCCCCGTCTTGCTCAAATATGGGGTCCTACCATGTGGGAGGACTTCTGCCTGTTCAACAATGCCACCTACATTGGTGTTAGAACAAATTTGGCGTATGTCTTGCAGCCGCGGGCGGGCCGCGCGCGGGAGCGAATGCTACGCGCCTTTGAAGAGTGGTTATCGCACCAGTCAGAGGGAGACTGGCCGGACAAGGACAAATACTGGAACGAGGGATGGGGCGCAAAAATGAATTGGGAACGTGACGGTCTGGCGCGACAATTCGGCCTCTCCCTCCGTGGCCGGGCGACCATGCAGGCCAGCTTCCTGTTTGCAATCGTTCTCAACGCCGCGCCGATGAGTTCCTGGTTTACGTGGGTGGCGGCGAGTGATTCAGATCGCCTGGCAAAGTGTCGAGCTGAGTCACTCAAGTTCTTGCGACCGAGCAAATCACCCCGCTTCGATCACGAACTGGACATTGACGCCACGGGATTGAGAGGCAACAACTTCATGCAGACGTTGTGGAAGGAAGCGTTACGCATAGGCACGGCAGCCTCGCCAGCACGTGTAGTCATGGAAGACACAGAGCTGGAAGGGTATGTCGTAAGGAAGGGCAGTGTGGTCCTCATGCCCACTGCGTTGCTCCACCATAGCGACTTGTTCCCGAGATCGGACCAGGTTGACACGGAAAGGTGGACGGGCGAGGATGCCATAGTCCAACAGCGGAGTAAGAGTATTCGCACATTTGGTGGAGGTATGGGCATGTGTTCTGGACGGCATGCGGCCGAGCAGGAGCTTATCGGTCTAGTCTCGAAGCTTATTACGCTGTTTGACATCGAGTTTGAAGACTCGTGGAAGAACAAGTTCCACTTCGACCCAAGAAGTCTCGGAATTATGCATCCTGAAGGTCCTCTAATAGTACGCCTGAAGCGGAGAGAATTATAACACTAGATACAAGTAACGAAAGCCACGTCTATCTTAATGACTCGGGATTCCAGGTTTATTAGCTTCGTGGTGCCAGCTTTATAGACTTGTTGTAGCTTCAGCGACCTCTCGAATCATTCTCGCAATTTGCTTCATTTCCTTACGACCTCTGGGGAAATCATGCCCACTGGGATGATGGAACTCGCGTGCTTGGTCGGGATCACAGAGTCGTAGCAAATGGAGACCCTCGTGGGGATTACTCTCGTCGCCCTCGGTGCTCCGGATGTGCAGCGTGGGCACGTCAATCAGTGGCGCACCGTCTGCGGGTGGTTCCCATCTACAAAGGCCATATGTGCCGTTGGATAAAAACGTTGTTCCATCGACCAACTTCTTGCCCTTGAGTTCTGCGAGCAAGGACAGTAGTTTTGCATGGTCGACCTGGTCCTCATCGCTGACTCCGTCCTTCTTTCGCAGCGCACTTGGACGAAGAAACATATCCTCTGCCTGCTTGGTCATGGGTGCGGCATCTACGACGACGTCCTCCATGACTTGGGCGTCCTTGATAGGAAAGCAGCGCAGGGGAGATGCTCCGTTTATGAAGACAGCAAATCGAAATGGTCGTTCCATGGCAAAGGGATCATCATAGGTTGCCTGAGCCAAGATCTCTGCTGCTAACGCAGCACCGCCTGAATAGCCCAGAACACCATCGAATGGGCCCTCTTCGGCTATAATCTTTGCAAGGTCGTCATGAGTCTGCAAGATGGAAGCAGGATCAAAAGGGTTGTAGTATGTGTAAAGTGGAAGATGCGAGAATTGTGCTGTGTACAGGGACCAGTTGCCTTCGGTATGTCGAACCGTGCCTTGTACAAAGGTCCACTCAAAGTCGTCGAGATCTGCACGGAAGGCTGCCGTCTGCGCCCGAAAGATCTCGTTGTTGGAGCCTCTACCGTGAAGGCAAAGGATCTTCATTGCAGGAGCGTTGTTGCCGTAGGACTGGTCTCACTCGTGATTGAACAGTTTCTCTCGATGGAAGTACGGAAAAGGGTGTGATCTAGAGCACTCATGCGATGACGCACTCACCTCACAGATCGGAGATGCTCGTGACTAGGGCATAACTTACAGACGAGGTCATGCCAACTTGCAAGAAAGATACGACTTTGAAACCCACAAAAAGCATAAGCCCTACCCAAAGTATCACTCACTAAACGGACACCCCCCAGCTAATTCGGCTTGGTTGATTTGATTGATTTGACTAACCGCCAAACCCTGCATCAGATTAGGGAGAGAGTATCACGATTTCTGCGGAATCGGAGGGTTACGTTGCAGTGGCTGCCGTTGAGTCTGCAGGGGCTTACTTTGTAATCCGACAAAACACTTTATTGATGCCAAGAATACTATTAATAATATCATCTTCAGCAGCTTCCCTTTGCATGCTTATATAAATATCAAAAATGATTAGTGTATAAATAATTTTGAAATAATTTATATAATCGTTATTATCGTTGATATTCGAGTACATGTACACTGCTGATCTCTAGGGTGGACAAAGTCCATGTCTTCATCTTTATCTCTACCCCGCAGTCAATGTCAGCCGGCACCCCTCAATTGAGGTATAGCCACCGGCCGTACTGCGGTGCTCCACGTGTCCGTCGCTTCGGTGCGGCATCGTGGACTGGCGCCAATTGCTGCACGACTTCCAACTAGCAAGTCTGGACCATGACTTGCAGACGGATTTTCATTTTCTATATCGCCTAGGCCGACAATCCTCCAAACGCTAGAGACGTGCAATCCTTCGTGTCCTGTCTTGCAGAAGTGCATCTGAGTTGAAACACCGTGTCTTCCACAGGGTCTGAGCAGGATTTGCGAAGGAACGCCGAACAGGACTAGACTGAGGATGCTGCATGATTGTTATTGAGTCGGTCCGTGCACATCATCATCATCGTCAATGTCATTGTCTGTTGTGTTGTGAGCTACTGTACAACACCAAGACTTGCATCAATTTCCTCAAGGACCGTTGACCAAACGTCTCGACTCTCGACATGGATGCCCTCACACTGGTTGCCGTCGTCTGTCTCCTCGCCACAGGCTTTTGGGCATGGAGGAATTTGTACTATTGGTATTACAGCAATGGCCTGATGGAGTTTCTGGGACAGCGTATCATGGCTGATCAAGCTCCGAGTGGCCAGCCGCTCAAAGTCCTCTGTACCAATGGCCGATACCCATCTGTTGACATGCAGTTGAAAGGCCCTTCAATATTTCAACTCCTCTCCTTTGAAAACTGGACCTATCCAGATGCCACGTTGGCCGGCTTCTATTTCATCAGCTCCTTTGGCGTTTCATGGGCCCTGATCGTGCTGGAGAGCTTGCGCAGTTACAATCTGCACAACTTCGGATCTTGGACCACTATCCCGGGATTGCTCATGTTTAATCATACTCCGGCCATATATCTGCCTCTGTATCTTGGTGTACGGCTTGCCCTGATGACTCCGAGCAACCTCACACCATCAGACCTGGCGATTGACCCGGTTCAACTCGAGATTTTTCCTTGGGCCGTTGCCGTCGGCTATGTGGCGCCGTTCATCGCGATGTTACTTCCCGACCTTCGCATCCGCGACATAAGCACCAAGCAGACCGTCGCAGCTTGGTGGCAGCAATGGCCTGCTTATGTTGCTCTCTGTCAACTGCTATTGTCTCTGATCTGGCGCCCAGCAGTACTTCCATCATCGCCTCTGGCTACAGAAGCTTGGCCGCAGGTTCAGTCCGTGTACATGTTCCTCTTCGTGATGGCTGGTTTGTCACACTGGCTCTCGTTATTGGGCGCCTTGGCAACACGCGTGACAATGGTCGAGCTTTTCTTGCCGGCCTGGCCTGGAAAGGATAAGAAGGCACGCCACGGGTGGGAAGCAGCAAAGTGGTGTGTGCAATGGGACGTCGTCCTGGATACGCCTGCCATGATTCTTTGGGCCGGTGTTCTGTATTGGCAGACGGGGGTAGTCATGGACTCTTCACTTTGGCAGCGTCTGCTTGTCAACTTCCTGCTCGCGGGACCTATGGGGGTTCCCATTGGCTTGTTGTGGGAGAGGGATGCATTTGTTTTGGGTTACTAGAGCAGTCTTATAGCCAGCTACTGTTTAGTCCTTTATAAAGAATATCGTGGCCATCTTGTGATTCTCTGAAGCCACGGTATAATATAGTGCAGCCTCTCACCTTGCCGCAAGACTCAGAGGTAATCGTAATCCAAATAATCACGGAATCACTAACAATCGCTCCTCTGCAGTCTGATAACAGCGGACTTGAGCGTTGCCTGTGGTCGTTACTAGTTGTCGGAATTGTGGAGACTACTAATGTGCACGTGGAAAGATTTAGCAGATATAAGTGTATATATACCCCTCGATCTGTACTTTATCCAGCTGCGCGTGTAATGCCACACTAAGACTCCAAATCTCATCTACAATCATCTCACCTGAACTATGGCCAGCGACGGGTCTTGGTGGAAGGATGCCATTGGGTACCAAATTTGGCCAGCTTCTTTCTACGACTCAAACAACGATGGCATGGGAGATTTACCAGGAGTCATCAGCAAGCTCGACCATCTCAAAGACTTGGGTGTAGACTTGATATGGTTATCACCCGTGTACGACTCACCGCAGGCGGATATGGTACGGTATATACTCATATAACATCTCGAGCAAAATTCGGTTAGACGTGTAGTCACTAATCTAGGTGTTAGGGCTACGATGTTCGAGACTATGAATCTATTTGGGACAAGTTCGGGACATTGAAAGACATGGACACACTCATAGTAGAGGCAAAGTCTCGTGGCATGAAGCTCATCATGGACTTGGTCGTGAACCATACGAGTGATGAGCATACATGGTTTCAGGAAAGCAAGAAGTCGAGAACAAACCCAAAATCCGACTGGTACATCTGGCGTGATCCCAAAATTGATGCGCAAGGCGAGAGGAGGCCGCCAAACAACTGGCGTGCCGCATTTGGTGGCAGTGTGTGGACTTATGTCGCAGAAAGAGATCAGTATTATTTACACCTCTGCCTTGAGAAGCAGCCAGATCTCAACTGGACAAACCCGGAAACAAGGGCCGCAATATACAGCACAGCAGTTGATTTCTGGTTGCGGCGTGGTGTAGATGGATTCCGTATGGACAGCGTCGTCGCGTTCTGGAAAGACCCTCGTTTCCCCGACTCTGCAATCACAAAACCAGATCAAGAGTTTCAACCCATGGAAGGCAAGTTCATCATGAACGGAGCTCCCGTGCATGACTGGTTGAAAGAGTTACGAGCTCGCATCGAGCAAGATCATGGGCCGGATGTCGTCCTGATCGGAGAATTGCCTGCCACTGAGACTGACGAGATTTTGCGCTACATCGACCCATCTGCGAAAGAGCTGGACATGATTCTCGACTTTGACCACTTCATGGCCGGCAACGATTGGCATGCTGAGCTATCTGAGCGCATACGGCCGGCGCTACCGCTGCTCAAAGATGCCATCATCAAACAGCAAGACTTTATGCAATCTGGTTGGACCAGTGCATTCACCGAGAACCACGACAATCCTCGAAGTGTCGATCGCTTCGGCCCCGGCGACGGCGAGTATCGTAACGCTGCATCCAAGATGCTGGCCATGTTCTTGTGTACTCTTTCGGGGACAATCTTTCTGTATCAGGGCCAAGAGATCGGCATGACCAACATTGATGCATCGTGGACACGAGCGGATCTCAGAGACGCCGCTGGCCTAGACTACTTCGACGAGGTTGAACGAAAGTTTCCTCACGACGTGGCCAAGCAAGAGGCTGCGCTAGAAGGCCTGCGCCGCCTTGGGAGGGATAATGGTAGGACGCCGGTACAGTGGTCGGCTGCTCCGTATGCTGGCTTTAGTGGCGTCAAGCCATGGATCAGAGTCATTGACAATTACAAGGCGATCAACGTAGCCCATCAGGAGAATGACCCGGACGGTGTACTGTTTTTCTGGAGGCGCATGATCAAGATGAGACGCGACTATAGGAATCAGCTCATCCGTGGCCGATTCCAGGTACACGACAAAGAGAACCTGAAGACGTTCACCTATGTGAAGACAGGTGTCGATCCAGCCGAGATCCTTTTGGTGTGTTTGAATTTCGGGGATGAGAATGCTGATGTGTTTGTTCCTGATGACGTGGATGAAAGCAGCATGCGACTCCTGCTGTCGACTTCATCAGAGCACCCCCTGGACACCGAGCACGGCCGGCGGCTTCATCCGTGGGAAGGAAGGCTGTACAGTTGCCAGAAGAAAGGAACCGATGTGTAGCTTGTAGCTCAAAGTACATAGGTCGAAGATGGCAGCAGGATGATTATACAATGTATATAAGCTAGGTAGTGCGAGTGTTCGCTTTGCAAATGAAAAGTAAACATGCCTTCCTTTCTAGATCTTCCGAATGAGATTCTGCAGCGTGTGGGCAACCTGCTTTCTTTCAGGGATATATATAGGGTTCTGCAAACTCACCGATAGAGTCACAAGTCATTTTACAACAACCATCCCAAGCAAGCTGAAATATGGGACCTAATTTTTAAACATAACGAATACCTACACTAGATATGGCAGAAAGGTGTCCAAGCCATTCTACTAGGTCATGATCTTCGCTTTACCCAGAAGAACAACGACCTGATATACAAAGATCTTATTGTTTATTTACAGACGCTTGTTTGTATAAGCCGAGTTTAGGTTTGTAAGCGTGTCGCCTGTAACATGGATGGTGGTGATGGTGTGGCTGTATCCTTTGCGATTCTATTGCTCCTGAAAGAGTGGATTGTGGCTTTCAGAGTTAGACTCTCTATATTAAAGCATAAGATGAATGTGGATTTCTACTGCACATATACGCGTGCATAAGGCAACTGCTGCCAAGCAGTCAACAAATTTCGGGAGTCTAGGTTGGGTCGTTTCATTCCCAGCCAGTGATATAAAGCCTAGGACCTAATCTCTTTGAATCTTTCTTGCTCGAGGCCAGGCATCTGCATGGCATTCCATTGATTGTTGTGGCACTGAAGGTTAGGTATGGGCTCTGACTTGACAAGTCTTATAGAAAGGCAAGTTAGTGAGCAGCACTGCAAAGGTATGGACTTGAGCCAGCTTCTGGCAATGTCAGAAAACTTGTGCTGTGAACCGCTGCCCCCCTTTAAATTGCCTTTTCTAGCGTCAATGGAAGTATGTCGCATCACTTCAGAGGGAAATAGAGCTAACACTTTTAAAGCAAGAAAACAATGAAAGGAATTTTCGACCTGGCTCGGCTTGCGGATTCACACACGCTGGAAACTGACGTTTCCTCCATATAATGGACATAATGCCGATGACTTAGACCAAACCACATATACCGGCCCATCCATTGCATTGGCAATCCCCGGATCAACAACCTGTGAAAATATTCTTCATCATAGATCCTTGTATGTATGTCGGATCATCGGTGTTTGACAGATTCGCTCAGGAGGCAGGCATCGCCGAGTCGCTGAAGAATCCACTGGTACTTTCGGGTACCCTCCGTTTGACCCTTGTGCCTGATCCATATCTTGGCATTCTCCAGCGGCCGAAAGAGTCCATCCCGTCTGAATCTTACCAACAACAACAAACAGCGTTTAGTAAACGATCTAGGATATCTGGGACAGGACATAAAGATAACAAGCTTTGGTCAATTGAACCGCTTACATGACAGTCAAGCTTACTATCTAGATAATGTATCACGAGAGTTCAATGTTTTTGCTCAGACCAACAAGTGTAGGACAAAGTTTGTATCATCTTCATCTCGGCGTATTATCCGGTATCCAAGAGACGGCAGTAAATGTGTACAAGAAGTTCTCAGAAAAGGGTATCCAATCTTCCTCCATATAAGTTCTTGAAGGATGCAAAAGACGACTTCGACGACTTTATCAGCCGCATCTCAGACGTTGTGGTCAAAGCAGCCCTGACCAAGAAAAACGACGCCTATAAAGAGCTATTTGATGGTTTCAAGGCTTCATTCGATCAGGTCATAAACGCCAGAGCGGGCGATTACGGCTCCTATCTCATTGGGGCTGTGGAAGCGAAAGGCATCTTTGAAGATATAGATCGAGTGGCTCATTATTCTACACTCCTGATAAATGATAGGCTCAGATGAGTATTCTCAATTGCAAGCTCAATCTCTTCCCTAAGACTGTCTATATCTTTTATCTTTCCATGACCATCCCACGAATGATATGTACCCCAATCAGACACCGCCCAAAGCTGATAGCCATTCAAGATTAGTCCATTGGAGTTGTCGATGGATTTTATGTTCTCCCTAGAGCATTCTCCCCAGTAGCGCTCTTCAAATAAGTATGCCCATACCAGGACTGAATCGTCTATTGCAACATGAATTTCTTGAAGGGCAGGAAAATCTCTAAGGTCATTAATGTCCCAATTGCCGAATACCTCATATGACGACCAGCCGTGCTTAGCAGTAATCCTGAGCCGCTGTATGTCCAGCTTATGCGATTCAAGATCCTTTAGATAAAATCCTTGCAGGCAGATCATGTCTGTCTCAAAGTTGACCCAGAAATAACGTGGCTCAGAACCAATTGCGAAAGCCCGGCGATACGGCGCGTGTTGTCGAGACTCGCGACAGACTTGCATCACTGTCGGGCATGGCGTTGGTGTGACTACATGTACCTTTTCTACAGCTTCAAAGAAGTTTGTCTTCCAGCGCACATGGACAAGCTGAGGATGAGCTGCTAGGCTTCCAGATGTGAGCGCAAAGCTCCTGTGGAAGGCGCGGGAAGGATTGAAAAGTGGACATTGTTGTGATGAGATTCTCTCGCTTTGGCTCGGCTTCACATGGTTGCCCAGCTCTATGCTCAGGCAGGTTCCATAAAACGGAGCTAAACGAACTGCCGAAATTGCGACGGGATGGGAAGAACGGTGAAGCGGGGAAAACAAAAAGCAAAATGAGAGAGAAAGAGAAAAAAAAAACAAGACCAAAAGACAGCCGGTCGTGAGTCAAGAATTATATCGTGAAATGCATGTTGGCTGCAAGCGTTGTCGAAGGACCTTGATCCCTGACTCCGGCCGTCACTTGCCCTTGTCGACATCGGAACTATTGTAGCTAGCTCCAGGACTTTAAATACAACCTTACAACCTAACCTACCTTAGATAACTTGAAGGTGACTTCAATTGCCATCCAACAACATTTGCCCCCCTGGCAAGCTGAGGCGCCACGTACCAATACAGCCAACATCCGACTCACACCAGGTTTAAAGAAAATCCTTTCCAACTCATGCACACGAATAATTGTAGCTTGCAAGCTTCGGAAATTGCCCTCTTGATGCAGTATAGTTGACCTCTGCGCTCACTTGGAACAAGCACTCCCAAGCACCTCCAGAATGTATGTACCTGTTAGAACACATACTGCTACGTAACGTTTATGCGAGTTGGCGAGGTAAGATGATTCAAAAGATATCACTAACAGACTCGCTCCCTCTTTCATTCCTTTCTATGTCTGTACAACGCCTCTGAGAGGCATTCGCCCAAAGTCATCATTTCATCTCGTCTTCTTCAACACAGTTGACTCTCTTCATCAACCCTGCTTAGCTTCATCATATCACCGCTTTACCAGACTCATAGATTACATTCACCATGCTGGTCTCATCATCTCAGGCCCTCCTGGCATTAGCCTTCGTTGTTCGTCTCTGCGGAGCCGGTCCAACGCCTCAGCTGCAATGGGATCCAGACACAATCTCCAGCTGTATGGAATGGATCGACAATGTCGGCGAAGAGACTTGTGAATATGTCAGGGATATGTTCAAAATCAGCCCAGAGGACTTCCACACATGGAACCCATCTGTTGGCTTAGACTGCAAGCCTTGGAATATCCAGTCATATTGTATCCTGACCAAGGAGAGATGGGCCTCTTTTACAAGCACCAGAAGTGTTTCAATGTCAAAAACCACCTCCACCTCAACTTCAACGAGTGTGTCTACTCACGTGCCTTCTCCTACAGCTTGGGAGGCTCTGGGCTGCTACACCGATGATGTCCCGGATTTGCCAGTCCTAGAGTATAAATACTCCAAGGATGGTGGCGATCCGGCTCTCAAAATCTCAAGCTGCCAGTCGACATGCTGGTCCGCCTCTCGCAAACGCGACGTCCTCTATGCTGGTGTCAAGGAAGGCAATCAATGCTGGTGCGGCAGCTTCGTCGGAGGAGAGACGTCTCGAAATGAGACTGATTGCAATATCCCATGCAGCGGCGACAAGACGCAGATATGTGGCGGCAAGGGACGCATTAATGTCTTCGCGCCTATAACCACTAGCCAGCCCAGCTTCATGTTCCCTACCACGACGAGTGTCAGTACCACTGCTACAACTGCGAAGAGTTTTTCTACATCTACGAGTACAACGGCAACTGCTACAAGCACTCTGGGAGCCGTTGTCAACACAGCCACTCCTGATTCTGGAGCTATAAGATTTCGTCCGATGTTTCAAGTATTTAATTAGAGATGGGATGCATAGCATTCTATAGATAATGGAGCAAGGTTATATTCTTTGTAGATAGAGAAAAGCTTTATTCCACGGTGAGCGTCTGGCCCGACGCTATCATTCTCATTTAGCAAAGCGCTTGCTTCTCGTTTTCCCTCTCTCTTTTTATACAGGGTTCTAGCGATCGCGGTGATAGAATTGCCTGCTTCGGACTCACGGCCCTAGATCTCTCATTCAAGTGATGGAGGCAGAGTCGACAGCCATACTGTCGAAATTGATACCAACTCACTGGCTCTACACATACGCAAATCAAGATTCAAAAACCGTAGCCCCCTTCTCATGCAAATCATAAAATATCTTCGACCTCAGGTTTCATATTGTACATCCAACCGCCTCCCAACCAAAGCGGTGCCCACGTCCTCTATTATACATTTCATCTCTTTTTTGCATCCTTTCAAAACAGCGCCCTTGTCCCACCATCAAACACCCAAACGTATGTAAGACATGGACGACATATACATCACCCCCATTCTATGCTTGTTTTCCCCCCTCAAAGTCTCCTCTTTTTTACCTCCTCAACCTAGCTGCTCCTCCAGATGCCTTGCCCATCCTTGGTACTGCAGCTGCCAGCTCCGCAACCCTCTCCTTCTCTTGTTCCTCCGCCAACTTCTGTATCAAGAAGTTGTCAATCAGCTTCTGTCCCTCCACCAACAGTCCCTCCTCGGCCTTCTTGGCGTCGGCAATCGCCGCCTTCTGGCGGTACTCAGCCAGCTCCTTCTTCCTCTCCTCCGTAAGCCGCCACTCCTTGGGGAACCGGGGCTTTGGCTCGATCTTGTGATGTCGCAGGTCGAGAGGTATGTCCGCAAAAGTATCCTTGGGGTCCTTGGCCGCCGTAATCAAGTCGTTGACCAGGTTGACCAGGTACTGCTTATTCTGCGCCTGGTGTTCAAAGCTCTCGCAGCTCATCTTGACGAGTTCCGTCTCTGGGTTGTATCGCGGACCAGCAAGCTTCTTCAGCTTCTCGGTCTGGACAGGCGTGAGTTTCAGGTCGTCGGGGGCAAACTGCACCACCACCTTCTTCTCGGCGGGGTGGGATTCTCCCATGTACGTCGTGTACCTCCATCTCAACACCTGCTTCTCTGTAGGGGGAACGAATGGCTTGGCGAATTCTTCAATGTCAAGGGTTAGCCAAAGATATATAGCGTTTGCAAATCCGGGACAAAGAGTCACTTACTGGCAAGAAGAGGCATCTCCCAGATTGCCAGTCGAGCATAGTGTCTCATATCTCGAATCTCATCAAGCTTGCCGTGTGCCATGGACGTAATGTCGTCCTCGTCAAACTCATCGTGCTCCTCCGTATTGGTCTCAGGGTCCTCTTCGTCAAACCAGAAAGATGACTTGTTCGGCTTCTCGCCAGCATCGTCTCTGAAAAGGTCCTCTTCCAGAGCTCGGTCCTCTGAAGCCCAGCCCGGAGTCTCCCGCAGTGTTGCCTCAAGATACTCGTCCACGCTCGTGTAGCCGTTGTTCTTGGCAAGCTCGTCCAGCTGCCTCAAGCTCTCAGGAGTGACGCTTTCCAGGAAAGCCTTGTTCATCAGCTTCAGATCCAGCGTCTTGTACGCATCGCCATCGCCATCCTCCCCCTCCTGGCCGGCCTTTTCGTCTTTCAACCGTCGTGGAGTTGTCGCAAATGCTCGGCTTATTGTCGGAGCGTGCCAGGCAATTGGTTGTGTTCGAGGCATCCGAGGCACTCGAAGAGCCTGCCGGCAGGCCAAGATGCACAGCCTTCCGGCGCTCGATGCTGAAGCCATGCCGAATTGTATCGAATTCGCAATGCCCGCCCCAGGGTATCGTTTCGTTGCGCGGGATGCGGGACTACAACATATGGATCTCAAATTTTTGGTGGGATGACAATCGCGGCCGAGATTCTCCCGGGTCGCGTCTCATTGGCGGCTCACCAAGGCAAATACTCGGCTAATTAGCATTCACCGCAGCTCTTTGAGAGGAAGCGCAGCATGGTACATATCGCATGTACCTTTTGGTACACCTTGGTGGACTGAACTTATAAGAGCTTTGGTGATCCGAATCAAACTCAATTCCATTCCTCCTCATTCATGGCCTTTGCCGCCTCAGTTTCGAAATGGCAGCTCTTCAACGAAATTGCTTAGTCACAGTCGGCGCCACCGTCGGCTTCAAACAGCTGACGGAACAAGTCCTCCAACCCGCATTCTGGCAGTTCCTCAGCTCAGAGGGCTTCACCTCACTTCGCATCCAATGCGGGCCAGATATTAGCTGGGCGAGCGCCCAACTAAGTTCTCTTCAGGATGATATACCACAAGGATTGACAGTCGACGTATTTGAATCTACAAAGAATCTCATGAAGGATGAAATGCTGCTTTGCAAAGCTTCTAGCGGATTTCGCCAAACTGGCTTGGTTATCTCTCATGCCGGTATGGATTGTTTGCTTTTTGCAGGATAGATGAAAATGACAAGGCTAACGATACTGACTAGGAACTGGAACAATTCTTGATGCATGGAAAGTTGGCCTTCCGGTAATCGTCGTGCCAAACGAGCAGCTACTAGACAACCACCAAGCAGAAATGGCCAAACACCTCGCAAAAGAAGGGTACGCCATCACCAGCACACCAAGGTAAGAATATTCATTTCCATACAAAACATCCATATCGTCAAAAACAAATTCATAGTCTAACCCCATATCCGCCCCCTAGTTCTACGGACCTTCAAGGAGCGATTCATAAGGTCAATCTGCTCTGGGAAGAAAACAAGTCCCGCTGGCCCCCCCACGAAGTCAAGTCGCAAAAGAATCCCGGCGCCCTTCGTCTCTGGGACATGCACCCTCAAGAGGTGGAGAAGGAAGAGGACGCTCAGATGACCAACGACTAGGCGTTTGGCCTCTGCGGTCGTTTGTCCCTGTGGACTAGCTAAGAGGAGGGTTTGGAGCAAGAGCTCACATCATGTCATTTTGCATTTTTAGGCAACGGAGTTTTGGGAAGAACTAGTCGGATGTAAGCATGCCTATCTATTTTAAGACTAGATATAATGACTTGGGAATCATGATGAAATTCGGGCAAACAAGATGAAAGAGGCAAATGTTTTTCTATTTACAATTCTGATCAAGGAAGGTTGTTGACTTCCCAGACCTTGACGGTCGCATCCTTTCCGGAACTTGCCAACCGTCCGGCTCTAACCCAAGTGATGCCCGTCACGCCGTCAAGATGGGCATTGGGTGCCTTGATACGCTGGCCTTGAAGCTTCTTCTCCAAGCACCAGACGAAAATGTTGGAATCCAAGCTTCCACTAGCGGCGTAAGCACCCGTGTCTTCCCAAGAGATGCAGGTAACTCGCGCGGTATGTGCCGACCAGCGGTCCGTCACGAGCTCCCAAGATCCAACTTTGAAGACGAGAATCTTGCCGACGCTTGTACCCGTAGCCAAGTGACTGCCGTCCTTGGAGAAGGCCAGAGCAGTGATTGTGCCCAGGGGGACGGACACGGACTCCTTGTATTCCAAGTTGCCGCTAGCGTCGCCAGTGTAGATTCTCGCAGTGTTCTGCTGTCCTCCGATAGCGACGTATGATCCATGAGCTGCGATGGCATCTGGCGTAAAGTCAAGAGGTGTCTCCTTGAGCAGCTTGCCGTTGGAGTAAGCTGCAACACCGTTAACGCCAATCACGTAGACAACGTCACCAACCGAAGCTGCGCCCTTGGGCTGGCCAGGCAGCTTTGATGACTCGCCGAGGAAAGTCTTGGCAGACTCATCAATCGTCTTGATAGTGTCGTCCCATCCTACACTATACACCTTGCCGGAGCTGGCGGCAAACTGGGCAATCTGGTTCGTGTGAGAGGTGCCGTCCAGGACAGTTGCGTCACCGGTCTCGAGGTCCCAGGAGCAGACTCGGCCATCAAAGCTGCCAGTCAAGACTCCATTACCATCCGAGGTACCAATCAGGGCAGTGATTCCTTTATCGTGGCCCTGAATGACTCTGACGGGCTCATTCTTGCCCTCGTGCAGATAAGTCAGCTCACCAGCCAAGTTGATGCTGATGATGAGACCATCTGTTCGACCGTGCGGGATAACAACGCCAACCTGGTGGTCGCGCACACTGACTCCATCGCCAAACTTCCAGCTCTGGCTGACACTGCCTGACTCGGCATCCCATAGCTTGACTGTCTGATCGGCGCTGGCTGTTGCAAACTTCTTTCCGTCTTGGGACCATGAAACACCAAAGATGCTACCAGTGTGTTCTCCCTCGCCAATCTGCTTGAGAGGTTCGCCCGTTACGCCATCGTACAACTGTATCCGTCTATCCTGACCAACAGTCACAAAGGTCGATCCATCGGGCGAGTAGACGGCACTCAAAACGAAGCCAGTGTGCAGGTTCGTGACGCTCTTGAACTCGAATGGGACACCGTGGTAGAAGTTGACGTTGCTGTCGTCGCCGACAGTGACAGCACGCAGAGGACGCTTTGGTGTAATGCTAACAGCGTTGATAGACTTTGTGTGTCCAATGATTTCTCCCACCGAGTTGCCACTATCGGCCATGATGGCCTTGCCAAACTTCTGCCGGCCATTGCCCACGGCAATGATGCGCTGGGAGTCGCCGTCCCAAGCAATATCCAGCAAGGGGCCGGAGATGATGTTGTACTCGCCCCGAGTGGTCTCGACGGACTCGGGCTCCCATATTCTCAGGACACCAGCCGAGTCACCACTGGCAATCTTGAAACCGCTGGGCGCAAACCGGGCAATGGTCGTGGGGTGGGTGTGGCCGGTGTATTCTTTGGAGTCTGAGGGATCGTCGATGGACCGAACGAAGATGGATTTGCCGGACTGCACACCACATCAAATCAAGTCAGCGCCTCTCCTCTCTCTCTTTGGTATCCAGCCCGCGAAGATGCGGTCAGTGCTGGGCAACTCACTGCGTACGCGATCCTCTTTCCCTTGGAGTCTGCGGACAGCACGGTTCCCTGTCCTCGGGCTGTGACGGGAGCAGCTGCCAAGATGCGTTCGATGTTGATAGAAGCCATGATTGTGGCTGGCTAGACTTTGGGGAAGCTTTGGGAAGATGGAGAATGGCTTCGGTTGTCGATTAAACTGGTCGCGAGGCAGGCAAGCTTCGGGATTCAGGAGGGGTTGAAACGACAAGTGTAAGTCGATGGTGGGGCAATGGGGAGAAGGTCCGCGCAAGCTAAATCGCGAGCTACTCACTCTGATGCACCGCCTAGTTCCTTTAGCAGTACTTGGGCTATAATGGCTGAGGGGCACAGATGACGTCTTCCGGAATAGCTGTTGATGATGCTGTATCTGCCTGAGGACTCTTGAAGACGGCTTGAGGATGGCTTTATAATATGGCAAGGTGGTACCTAGGTATGGAGGTACAACAAAGGTTGCATTGGATGTAGAGGTCGATTGCCCATAGCATAAGTACCTGCGCATTGTGATTTTATTCATCTGCCTACGAGGTGCGTCGTCATGGTCAGCAACAAGCGTCTCTTCTTTTCTTCGATATTTGTCTACCTAGCGATAGATGCATCAGGCATCAAGAATATTGGGTTGAGTTGTGGCATTGAGCAGTTTCTTGACGAAGTAGATCAGTAGTCGATGAGGCTGACCAATGACTTTAGAGACCAACAGAGTAGACTCCAGGTAGCATTATTGTATGCTCCTCAGCGCTTGAGGCAGCATCGAGGCTTATTATTTGGAGGCATGTTGCCGATTATGCTTGTGATAGTACATAACGTCGATATACTGTATTCCGTATTGTTATAACAATTGTTGCGTTTGATAAAGTCAATGCTTGTAGGTATCAAGTATGACCACGGCGAAACATACTACCCGAGAGTCCCCAACACCTCTACCCTGGCACAATGTTCCCATGGCGACTCTCGGCTTCTATGCCGGACTCTACAGCTAAGACACGGGCAACGGAATATTTGCAGCGTGGCTAACGGCGTGAAGCTGCAGCTGCCCCCAAAAGGCAAGTACTTACAGAATACCTGTCGCAGCCAGGTCCATGTACGATATTACCAGCTCCATAAGAGGTGCAACCTCTGAGGCCGTTGTACAAGTCCCATACAATAATCAGGTATACCCTTGGCAGAAACGCCGACTTCTTCTCATTTCCCAGAGAAACCCTTCACCTCTCAGCCGCACCTTGAATAACATGGTCAAACTGCTGTGGCGTTGCGCCTCCCGCCAGGGGTAGAAGCCGCACAGGCACAAAGTCCAGAGCCATCACCACCTAACCGCTACGGTATACGAAGTACGACTGCCCTTACCTGTCCAAGACCTTTTGTACAACTACAACCCTTGTCCAGCAGCAAGAGAAGCTCCATGGAAAATCATCACAAACGACAAGACGAACAACCCCAATAAAGCTCGGACCGCCAGGCGGAATTTCCTCACCGATTCTTACCTGGACCCCCCATGGGCTCAGGGTCGAAGCGAAGCTCATCCTCGGCTACTCTCTACCAGGTACTCCGTATTTGCTGGCCAAGCCCCCCCATCCATCTGGAGAAGAAGCTTTTTCCCTTCCCGGGGGATCGCCAAAACGAAAAAAAAAAAAGAGGGACAGCAGGAAAAACAAAAGGCGATTCAAAGGGAAATGAAGTTTTACTTTACGCCGTCACAGGGGCATGTCGCAGCTATTGAACTCTATCCCTTGCTCGACCGGCCAATCCGAGCGTCGCTTCAGTGCCCATGGCCCGGGAGAGACCTACCGGCCGGATTAGCCCCTACCAGCCCGCTACTCCAGGCACTAAACAGCGCTGGCTGGCCTCGTTTCTTTTCCTTCCAGCGCTATCCATCTCAGTTGAGCAACGGCGGTCCCCACAAACAGCCGCTTGCTCGCTGTTCTAGACCGGCCGTTGCGATTGGCCCGTTTGGGGGGCGATTGGATTGCAAGCTCCCTGACCTCGCATCCCTTTTTGTGATGCATCCATATTTTGCACGACAACAAAACATGACATGGCATGGAGTCTATGATAAGCAATTGAAAGGGCATGTCGTCTTTCTGGAGTTCACCTGCATGACGCCCGTCAATACGAGGTTTCTTCAGTCAACGGAGCCTATAACAAACAGTATATCAATGGTGGTGGTTCCGGTTCCATCTGGGTATCACCGCCAGTCGAGTCGCACGAGAGGTGACCATGATATCTCCTAGTCTTGGGCTCCTCCCTGTGCAAACTCTATTAATCACACACCATAGATACACCTGTACAGAGCACAAATGCGTTTTATTTCTCCGTAGCAGCGTCAATCTCTTTCTAGGACGCGCCCTGGGTCGATCATCAAGAGCATCTCTCTCACTCATCTCTCGAACAGCATCAAATTAGGTACCTGTATGTCTTATATGTAGGTAGAGCAAACGCACCAAGCAAGCACAAGATAGCATCAAACGATTCCTCCCTTCCTATCCCTCTCTCCACCGTAAGTACAGTACAAAGTATATCTGCCGACCGCGAATAATTCGGCCGTCGCCCCATGCAACCTCGACAATGGATGGAAATCCGGGGCCTTGAGAAACCCCAACATGCCACTTACCACGCCCCCCCGGCTCGTCGCTTCCGAATAAGACTTCACCTTGCTCCCCTGGGGACCTTCTTATTTATTTTTCTCCCTTCCTCCCTCTTCTCTCTCCATCCCTTCTTCTTCTTCTTCTTCTTCTCTCTTCTCTTTTTTCTACTTTCATAACTCGTAATAATAAACATCCCCCATCTTCCACGCATCAGCATTAGAGAGGCTATTTGACTTCTTTTTGGGTCTTTTTATCTTCTTATTACTCCAGCCATCATCTCATATACACCAAAATCATCCACTACTACCAGACAAGATGAAGTTCTTCGCGACTCTCCTCTTCGCTGCTGTTGGCGTTTCTGCCGCCAGTACGACTTCGCCAGATACCCCCGGCTCCAGCTGTCTCGCCGACTACATCCTCGAGGACTGCCTCGGCTCAACCACCAAGACTGTACGTGATAACCCAGTATCCCCTTCATTTCATTGTTGAGGAGCATCCAGACTGACCTGCTCTCCCCCTTAGGCCAACGCTTGCAAGCCCACCGACTACGACTGCCTCTGCGCCGCGTACCAGGCCGTCTTGACGTAAGTATCTCTTACACTCCTTTTTCATGACCTTCATATGCTAATCATCACCCAGCTGCTACAACAACTGCCCCAACGACATCCGTGCTCCCTCAGTCCAGCAACAGGTCGACTCCTACTGCCGCACCGCCTCCCTCCTGTCTCCCAAGACCACAGCCTCCACCCCCAAGACCAAGACACAGGGCTCTTCAAACTCCGAGGAGACTTCTGGCTCTGCTGCCCCCAGCAATGACGATGCTTCCACCACCGACTCTGGTCCCTCTCAGACTGCTGGCTCCCAGTCCCAGACAAGCGCCACTACGGGCGCTCGTAGCTCCAGCACCAACGCCGCCGCTGCTCCCACCATGGGAAGCGTTGCCGGCCTCGTCATGGCTGTTGCCGGTGCTGCTGTCGCTATGATCTAATGAGTGAATGGGAGGAGGATGATGTGTCAAGTGTTTTGCATGCGAAAAGATTGAATGAATTGGATCGTTGGGCTCGGAGCACAACAAGCAGGCGTATAATACTAATAGTCGGGAATTGGTTCGGCGCGCGTATGCCCTTGTAATTCTAGTTTACCTTTTAATGTGACGTTGGGATTCCGCGTCAAACTATCGTGCCTAAAACCAGTGACGCTATTTAATGCTGTAGAATGATGGTATTTTGGATTTGATATTGTATCAAATCTTGAGTGTGAAGTTTTTCCTTCTTCTCTTTTAGCCTTTTACTTTCTTTCCGGTCGAGTGTATTTAGCTTAAATAATGTTCCATCTCTTGTTTATACCATGTGAGCACCGCTCATTGTAATCGTAGCCTTGTCCGTGATAACAATTTTATATCTTGGCCGTATCGTATAATCATGTACGGCCGACAGCTATTTACAACATGTATTTACACAGCTTGTCGATTAATCACATCCTCACAATGTATGGATATTGGTGTAAGTTGGACAATCTTTAGTTACAATCTGTATATAAGCAGAAAACCCTGACTGACTATTGAGAAAATCGACATATCTAAAGAACCATCGGACGACACATGAACATCTGCCAGCTAACTGATGCAAATAGTAGTGGGGGTCATTGGACCCCCCATCATTCTTATTTCCATAATCGCAAAAATCCTCGCGGGCATTAACTGTATCATACAAAAAACAGAAAAGAACACACCCTAGGCCGCGCTTTATGCTTCGACACCCATCGGCCGAGCAGTCCTCAAGCAGGCTCCCTTTAATCCTTTGCGCCAGCAACCCTTCTGAACAAAAAAAGCCAAAGTCTCTAATACAAAAAAATAGCAATGGTTCCGAATACCCTCAATGACCCAAGAGCGCCAAAGAAAAAAAAACGTGATAAAATAAAAGAGTCCACACATCGTAAGCAAGCCAAACCAATCCACCAACTATTGAGATAGTTCAAACTGAGAATAAATGAAAAAAGCCATCACGAGAAAAATAAGAAAAAGTCGTTAACCACCAAAAATAGAGTTATAGTTCTTTAATGATAAAAGGCGTCGCAGAAAATGAAATAAGAATCCAAAACGGTACTCTATAGGTTGCCACATAATTCGGGGTGGTGGGTCGAGAAAAGTTCCTGTCCAGTGGCAAAGATCAAGGTGGTCCTGGTTGAAAAGGGGGGTGAGGTTTAGGCCTTTCGTTGCCTTCGCTCCTTGGCACTGCTTCTAACAGGACCAATGAATGTAACCTGCTTGGGATCTTCTTTGCGAAGTCGCACAGGTCCTGCCATGCCTGTCGATTCTCGGCGAAGAGCTCGAGGATCAGACTCGAAATCCAGTGAGATTTCGGCAACATCCGAGACGGATTCCGCCTCCAGCTGGTCACTTGCTCCAGAAACAGAAGAGCCTTCATCAGAGTCGTCATACTCTCCGTCGTCACTGACCAGAGAAGGCGCATTGTTGCTAACAAGGGTATTAGGGCTCATGTCGGCGTCCTCCATGTCCACGTCCTCGTCAGACAGAACTGCGTCCGATCGGTGCTTGTTGGCCATCATGGCCATGTCAGAATCTGAGGGCGAGGCCAGTGCCATATGCGCAGCACGGCCTTTGCTGCTTGTCGGTCGTGCTGAGTTGCCTCCAGAAACAGGGGTCTTTGCAGTCCTGGCGGGCATGCGCATAACAACCGAAGCTCGGCCTGGCATTGTGTCCTGCATGGGGGATACAGAGCCATCGGCTTCCGACTCTTCCCCAGCAAGATCCTCCAGTGACATCTTGGACTTTGCATCGGCAACGACATCGTGGAGATTGCCTTGGAAGTTGCGGGCCTTCAAGAGACGAGATAGGTGAGGTGCGTCAGAAGATGGGCCAAAGGCGGATGACGATGATGACGGCGATGGCGATGGCGACGCCTTGCCGGGGTAAGCAACAGCATTGATGTTGCGAGGAAACTTGACAACCGACAGCTTGCCCTGGTTGTAAAGCTTGAGCGAGTCGGAAATTCTCATCCGAAGCGACTTGAAGACGTCTTGCTCTACCACGTCTGGACGCGCAAAGGTATGCACGAAAGAAGACGTGGCTGTGGTGGTGGCAGAGGACGAAGCAGGAGCCGATGGCTTGTTGTCCTTGGGGATGTTACCCCCCTCGGAGGCTTCGTATGGCTGGCCACAATGAACGGCGGCCTCTTCATGGCTCTTGAAATCACGCTTGTGTGCAATGCGGCAGTGGTTGATGAAGCCTTGGGTACTTGAGAAGTTATCCCTGTGGCAGTCCAAGCACACAAGCTTGACTGTCTGGCCGTCTGCCCGAGTCAGGACGCAAGGGCCTACCTTGTCTTTGGGTGGGGGGTAGCCGCTTGACAGAGACTCAAACTTATGGCTACCGTTGCCACGGCGCCCCTTGACGATTCCAAATCCAAGTTCACCATTACTGTTGCGGGTTGTTCTTCCTTCCAGGACCGGACCACGGGCTGGGATATGTGAAGACACTGGCTGTATGCCATCAAAGGCTGGATCGGGAATGAGCCACTTGGCATAGTGCCGAGAGTAAGGACCATCGACAACACCAAAGGGAGGCGCCCAGCGTGGGACAGCATCGTCGGCTTTGGCCACTACTGCAGGACCCTTTCCGTCGCTGACGTCTAACATTTGTTGCGGGGTGGGACAATTCACAGGATACGGGATGAGATGGCATCGGCGCAGCTGCTCAAGCGCAATCTGACACTTGGCGAGCTCTTGGTTGATCAATCTTAGCTCCTTGTGCTTGAGTAGAATTTCCTGGCAAAATTCAGCTTGGATCAGGTCTCTGGCGCTGTCGACGGCGCAGGACTCGGCAGCCATCGAGGAGGTTGGCCCTCGAGGCCTTGGGAAAGACGATTCCTCGGTCAGCGCCTGGGAGCCGGCCCTGAGGCGTTTAGCCGGTACAACAGAATCCATGGCGTCGTCGTCTTCGTCGTCGTTGTCAACGTCACGATGCGATCGCTTGCGCGGCGACAAGTCCAGATCGCATGCGACTGACAAGGGTCGGGTTGGTTGGCTGAAGGCGATGGATGGCGACCCATTGACGGTTTTGTCGCTTCCCCTCGGATCGCTACTCCAGAACCGAAACATGGACATGCCCGCGACTGCTGCGGTGCGACTGCGCCAAAGACAGCAATGCGACGCGACAGATGCGACGCGAGGCAAAGATGCGCTGTGAAGCGAAAGGCTGAAGTTGGTGATGAGGTAATGCGCTTTTGCAGCGACGGCACAGAACAATCAAGGCAGGCACTTGGACTGGAGCGAGGGATGCGTCAAAGTGGGGCGCTGGAATGCGCGTGCTGAGGTAATCTGCCTAGGCAGTGGCGCTGGGCAAAGGGGGGGCTTGTGAATGCGGCTGGTAGGCTGGAGGCTGGCCTGGCGGAGAGGTCGGGAGACGCTGAACCTGAACCTGACCTGCAGTGAAGGCAGCGCGCAAGAGGAGGAGGGAGACAAGGGCTGGGGGTGAATGAGAGCCGCGCGCTGTAAATGGGGGGAGATGGGAGTGTCGAGTGCTAGCGAAAGCCTCGAACAAAGCCTCTGGCGAGAGAGCGACAGAGGAAGAAAAGAAAAAAAAAATTAAGGATAGGGAGAGTTTGTGTTATGAGATGAAAGGGGGAGAATTAGAAGGCGGCTTGGGCAAAGGAACAGAAGGTGACAAGTGAAAAAGCAAAGGGGGGGGAGGCGACTCACGGCGTGAAAGAGGCGGTTTGTTTTGCACGAGTCTGGCCTGGTTCTGGCTGACACCTGGACAACTGGAGAGGCAGGGGCACAGGCGGAGGCGAGTGCCCAAGGCGAAGGCCTGTGACTCGTCGTGGCGGATGGGCGATTTGTTGCTTTGGGGGGGTGGGCCGTGCTGGCGCTGGACTTGGAGCCAAGCTAGGGCTGGCTGGGCCTCTGAATTGCGAGTACGACGGCGCTGGCAGGCAGTTGAGCCGCTTGGCTGTCTCAATGCACTGGGACTGGCTTCCAAGTTCCGGGCCAGGGGTGGGACGTGTGAGGTGTTGGGCGGTGGGCCGGCGGGTGGAGGAGCTATGGCCGCCTGCTTGTGCGAGCAAGTTACCTGCTGGACTGTGCTTGTCTGGAGGGAGCATGGAGTACCGGTACTCGCTACGGTACGGGCACGTAGACTTGCGGGTACCAGTACACTCTTGCTCCCTTCTGCGCCGTCTCCGGGGGACGCCGTGGGTGGCGCAAAGTACCTCTGCAGATGCGGCTAGGTACTGCGACAGCTGGCTACCGCATCTTGGGTCCGCAGTACTTACAGCCCGTCCTTTGTTGCTGAGCCGAAGGGCCTGGACGGGGACGGGGCATCCGTGTTAGCGCCGTCTCTTCCCAGTACAGTTACAGTTCTTATCGCCTCACTTCCAAGTTTGTTCCACGGGACGGTCTATCGACTGATCTGATGGATGCTTCTCCTCGCTGATAAGACGGGCAGACAGCCATTCCAAGTACCAGATACGAGTACTATCGTATATACCTCATGTCGACACTGATACTGATACTGATGCACACACTTGATCCAATGGTTCTTTGCTAGATTTAGTACCTATTGCTGCCTTCTGCCTGCGTCAACCTCCCTCTTCTTCCCCTTCGTATCTGCCTGCTGCAACTCGTCGTCACGCTAGCAGAAACAATGGCGAGCAGTGCCGCTTGCAAGCCCGCAGCGTATCCTGTATCCTGCTCGCCGCCTGCAGCCACCCCAAGACCCGTCCAGTGGGCGCAACTTGGAGCGTGCAAGTTACGGTACGAGTACGTACGAGTACAAGTTACAGTCGACTGACCAGGATGAGCTTTCGACCAAAGCCTTCGGGGAGTGTGCCGGAGGAGGGGACCGTAAGCCACGCTACCAGAAAAGCACCAACCAGCTCTTGTTTGCCCGTGGGACAAGGGCCGGGCACGGGCGATTGTCATCGAAGGCTCTTTGCTTCCATCGCTTTGTTTTTTGCAGCCAGCCGCCTGTTTTTTTCCCTCTCTTTGTTGCAGGAGATGCCTAGGATACAGGCAGTAGTTTTTGTCTAGTTCGGTTTATGCCGCCACTTTTGCTTTGGTGCAGTTTGTTGCAATGCTTCTGTATCTGCCGCTTTCCGGCACCCAAGTCTGGCACCGAGGATACCGGAAGAGAGCGTCCGTTATGTCTGGTATCTTCGTATCAAGTATAAAGAGACGCAGCAGTACCCACGTCCCTCTGTCGAGGAGATGTGATCAGTTCTCATGAGTACCAGATTCATCTGCCTGGCGCCTCCGTACTCGATGCGAGCGAGTCCTGCACCGCTGCCTATCACTCTGCGGCCCGTAGCCCAACGCCATGGCTTGCTTTCCCACAGTGTAAGTATCCATATCAATGAGTATACCTACTCGTACATGCACGAGAGTAGGAGTACGGCACGGTAGCGGTTGAGGGGACCTTTGGTGGTGTCTATTGAGGGTCGAGCTAATGTCGTTGGTGCATGGCTCCAATGCAGCCCAATCCACGGACCAATCGCCGGCGTAGAAACCTCGATTTTCGGAATTCGAGATCGATTCTCAATATCTACCTAGATCCCCTGCCAAATCCGCTGTGTTTGTTTTCAGATACCATGCCGAGTTGGTATTGAACGCTGAGCGAGGTTCTAAAACGGAGCAATTCTATCAAAGTAGCTGCTGTGCGTTTTCGCCCATCATTTGGTGCAGTGTAGACACATGGTCGTTTCGCCATGTTCCAACTATTACACGCAATACGACATCTGCCCAGCTCTTGACGGGCTGGTGGGCCGATCACGCTGGTAGTGCGGACAAGAAACAAGTAGAGTAGCGCCTCTGCCCCGTACGAGTACATGCCCACTTTTGCAGTGTTACGGGGCACAGAGACTCATCGTCAGTCGTACCTGTACCTGTCCTGGCCGTCTCCACCCAAGCGCTGGCAGAACTCGTCATCCATTTGTCTCAACGGCGTCTGTACTTGTACTTGTACTAGGTGACGATTGGACTGCTTCCCCCAAAACGAAGCGCAGAGCAAGCAGGACAATGCATTGCATCTGTTTTTTTTCCAGGGTCCATGTGCGCCCGTCCACTGAAAATAGCGTCGAGTGCCGCCAGAGACGCCAGAATGCATGCACACTCCCACAGCGGGCTTCTATTTGGAGAACGTGCCTTTGGCAAAGTTGATTGCACTCTAGTCTTTCGTCTGATGCGTTTTGACTGGCCCGAGGCGTGTCCACACCATCTGCCGAGCAGAGGAACAAGGTTTAGTCCGTTGGGCAGCTACTTCGGTTCGGCTTACCTTCGGAAAACGCTCAACAAAAGGCGGGCGCCGGATCTACGTTGTGCCTAGCCCCGATGGGATTGTGCAGTCTTGGACTCGCGTGAGCAATGGAATCATCGTTATCAAGGTTGCCTTATATTTCCCAATTTGGCATTCCGAGGTCGATGATAAAAGGTACTGGGTAGATATTTGAAAATTCCAGCAATTCTACTACAGCTTGCCTCCTAGCAGCAGTAGAACAGCTATTGGCTTGATGAGAATGACGCTTCACCATAGAGGGATGCTTCTACATACTCGTAAGAGTACAGCAGCCAAAGTGCGCTAAGATCTAAGACAAGTACCAATGTAGCACCACTAGCTCCAAACCCACATTTTTTTCCATCAAAAGCTCTAGCAACAAATCATCACCACCTCTTCCAACAACATCAAAACTGCATTCACCACCAAACCCCAGCCATGTCAACCGACAATGCCTCCAAGAAGCGCAAGCACTCCTCCAGCCAACCGGCTCCGTCCAAGAAACCTCGGACCCAGGCAAATCCCACCCTGATAGGCCCGCACGAAGCCATCCTCAAGGAACTCTCCGCCAAGCACAACGTCCTCGCCCTGTCCGTCCTCTCATCAACGCAGATCCGCAAGCGTGTTTCCAGCGCATCATCCCATCTTTTCGACAAATCTGCAGAGTCGCGAGCGATTCTGCTCCATGCGCGCCCTGCAGACGTCTGCAAAATGATCACAGTGGCGGAGCAATGCAAGAGATTACTTGGGGAGAAGGACCAGGCTTGGTATCAGTACAATGAGCTCTTCGACCTGCCTCCCGAGGCTAAAAAGAAAAAGAAAAATGCGCGTGAGAGGAAAGATGTGGAGGAGGGGGCTGAGGAGGATTCCGACAGTGGCGAGGGTGCGTTCGAAGCCATGGAAAGTCGGTTCGAGCAAGCCGTATTGCCGCCGCCGCGAGCTCAAACATACAAGTCTCTGCGGATATTCATTTCACATCAAGCAATCCCGGAACTCAATTCGAGGGAAAACGTAACGGTACAGACGAGCGAAGACACTCCACTATAGACAAGGTTGCGGATATGGGGAAACATGGGGTTTGGTTTCGACCAGCTGGGTCTGAAAGGGGAAGAAAAAATTTTCACGTGGTTACAGCAATATGATACCCAAGCTTTGATATACAATCTTATTGAGCTATTAATTACCTCCGGTGCGATACCCAAGAAAAAACATATGATACACTAATTCAACACAGCGCTTAGTTTCGTTGGAAACCTTTCTTCGTCGGGATATTTGGTGGGCAGCCTTAGCAAGGCCTGACAGTCCAATACAGGCAGCCTCATCATTTTCGCTTATATGTCCTAAGACATTGATGCCGCTTCGGTCCAGTCCTATGATTTGTTCGTCTTTCTCCAATAGTAGACTCCAGTGGCTTAGTACACGGGCTGGTCCTTCTGCTTCTTGGACTGGTCCATAATCCTAAGAACGAAGTTGACAATGACAGCCAACAGAAGGATGATGGCCAAGAAAGTGGGACCGAACCGGTCGTCGAAACCAGCCTGCCCCCTCACTCGTATAGACTTTGCTCTCCAGTGGTATGTGACCAAGGCATAGATCATGGTCAACATGGCGACGCCAGTAAAGAGGAAGGCGGAGATGAAAGACACTCGGTCGCCAAAGTTAAGCATGCCGATGGCCAGGGCACCGAGGATGACGGTAAAGTTGAGCCATGACAGAAACGTACGCTCGTTGGCGAAGAAGACCTTGGGCTCGACGCGAGTAGGGAGGGCAATGCGCTTGCCTATATCAATTGATGAGCAATTGGGTCGACTTGGTTGACGAGAGCGTAGAGGAGTCTCCGTCTAATGCTATCGTAACTTACCGGGAGCGGTTTGGAGAAGAGGCTGAGAAGACATTTCGTCGTAGTAATGAAGTTGACCAAGTAAAAAAAAGTTTATCGCTGGACCTTCGAGCTGCCGCTAGTTGATTTGGTCAAAAGGATGACGTTCAGGGCGAGTTACTAGAGATGGTGCCGCGCGCGATTGACGGGTAAGCGATAAGAATACCAACGACAGAGCGGCACGTTAGAGACGAGTCGGAGCAGGTGAAGCTTCGGGGGTGACAAAGAATTTTTTGCGAATGCAAGATTTGAGGAAGAGAAAAGAAAAGCAAGATCCGACCGTGGCGGCCCCCGGCAGCATCTCGCAGGCCAAAAGCTGCAGAGGTACTAAGTTCCGCCCGTCCCCACTGCTGCAGGCCGGATTTGTCGAGCTACGGGGAGCACGTGGGCTTGGACAGCAGCTGGTTAGCTGGACTGCTTGGACCGCTGGGCCGCTGAACCGCTAGCTGGAGACTGTCATTAGACTGCTAGACGGGCTGCTAGACCGCTGAAGAGGCTAGAGAGGCGGCAGAAGATCACGTGCACGGCCCCGCAACAGCAAAGCAGCGCGGTTTTGGTTTGCTGTACCAAAAGGGGAAAGCCATGCAGGGCGAACGAGCAACTTGTCGCGGTTGGAAGCACAAGAGCAAAGAGAATTAAGCGTTACAGGTGAGCTCGTTCTCCGCGGCTGCATCGCCTCTCAATGGTTGGCTAACGCAGGGCTTCGCCGGAGCACAGGCTGTATTTCCGTCATTGGCATCTTGCAAGCACCGCAGCTGGCACATTGTCGTCGCATCCGCCCATCGCATCCTCCCCCCCTAAAACTAAACACCCAGCCCGAAGCATCACCAAGTCAACATGTCTACCCCGGTACGCAATGCGCTGCTACAGAGGCTTCTCGGAGGGGCTGTGAGACATGCTAATCGAGGATACTAGCCCGTGCCCTTTAACCGACTTAAGCAGATTGCCACAGATGTACGCTTTGCCGCCCTCCTCTCCCAAGCTGTTTGAAGCTGGTTATATCGAGCTCGCGTCGTCTAACATGAGCAAACTAGGTGTGCAACAACGCTATCGGCAGTGCGGAATTCTACGACCACGCCAAGACTGAGCAATGGAACTCGACCATTATTGTATGCCAGATCCCCTCCACGCGACGGCCAAGAACCTCTTTTTCCAAACCGCTAAACTAACCGTTGCGACAGAGCTCAATGCTGAAGGCGCTCATCTCTGAGGCGACTCCCCAGGGCGCCACTTCTCCCTCATACAAGTTTGCCTGCAACAGCACCATTGTCCAGCACCTTGTTCCCACATCCGCCCTGAACAAGTCCCGCGGCGGCACCGACACCAAGACGGAGGAGCCTCACGTGTCGACGAGCACAGATGCCACCGCAACGGACGGCAAGCCGCACGTCGGCCGGCGAGGAATGCACAGCGCAACCGGCGCATACTGGGACGAGAAGAAGGACGGCATGTGGACTTTCAAGTACGACGGAGGCGAGGGCAAGGGTATGGACGTGGTCATCATGCTGATCTGGATCGCCATCTGAGGGAAGACATATAGACAAAGAAGCTTGGGAGGGGGAAGTGAAAGTGAAGGGGGAGGGCCGGCGCCCCTGAGCCTGTGCATCTTTAGAAGGTCGGTGGGCGGACTCTGGCTTGGATGCGAAATACTACTCGTATGTAAAGAGCCGGGATCTGGGCAAGTTTGCTTCTCTCTATAGACTGCGGTGGTTCGGGGGAGTGGCGGCTCTGGTGCCATGGTTCGCCCACGCTTTTGCATCTTTTGATGGAATTACTTGCATATTGAGCGATAGGATGCTGCGATGGACAGCGAGCAGCGCGACACATGGCATGGAAACAAGTAAGGGATACCTACGGAGTCGATTGTTATTTGAGCTGTTATTAATTTACTTTTGCCTGAATCATGCATGACTGCGCTTTTGAGAGTTTGTTTTCCACAGCAGTATTATCTATGGGTAAATTCACATGTAGTGGTTACAAGACTACCTCGGGTGGTGCTATGAATGCGTATATATGATCCGTATCACATGCCACTCCCGAGAGCATTGCAAAGTGGCCTTGAGAAACTCATCTTTATTAGGTTTGCGTTGATAGATTGTACAATAAGCCATATGCGGTGGCTTGCGGTATTTCCCGTCGGGATAGTCCTAGCTACTTATATAGAGGCTTTCATCTTATAAGCATTCAGTATAGTAGGTAGCAAATATAAAACAAAAGTCGAGATGAAACTTCCCAACTTTCTTCGTGCCACTCAATGCATTCAGTCAGTGTCGTTCCATTCCACGAACTGTAACCGCGCTGTTACGCGCAGCCCCAAAAGGCCCTCGCCAATGCATGCAATTGCCACTTAGCGTGCTGCTGTCAAACACCACTGCAAAACCCTTCACGATGCTTCTTTCAAGCGCCGCAATGCAGGGAGAAGCAGCAGCAGGAATGAAAAAGGGCACGCGATCAGCCGCACCTGACCTACCCGGTACACCGCCGGGACGGGAGAGCGAGCGAGCGATTCTCTTTCTTTTTTTCTTTTTAAGGCTACGTCCCCTCTCACGATGCCCAGACTTTACACCTACGAAAATGTCCCTCTTACCGATCTACCCTAAAAAATGGGTATCTGGATTTGAATGACGAAAGGAGTTTCACTGCTACGTATGTACAGTACAAAAGGTATACAGTCAGGGTCCACGATGCTTCAAGATCAGTCAGATCAGTCTCCCATCTCAGCTCCGCTATGACCTCAGCTGTAGCGCCGGGGTGGAGGCAGGCAGTCGACGGCTCGGACTGCTAACAAAATCCCCACCGAAGATCGGGATCGTCTCCGAAGGGTCCCTTGGCCGGATACAGAGCGAAACGACGGTGTTGGATCGCATTGTCCGAGAGCGTTTGCGATCTGCTGGTCAGCGAGCGAAGAAATATGGGAGCCTGTCCGAAGGGATCGGAGGGAGACGGAAGCGTCGTCTTGGACTGACTCTGGGGGCTGAGCTGTGTCTTTCTTGGTGGTGGGCAGGATTTTTATCTCGGTGCCTGCGGTCGGATGCCGGGAGCAGCGATCAGATGTTCGAGACAAGTCTGCGACACAGTGAGAAAGCATCCACCCACCCAACCCTACCTTTTGATTTTTTCTATCTTGTTCTCTCTTTTCTTCTTGGCCTTGGCCTTCGAGAGGGATGGAAGGCAGCAGCATAATCCTGTCAATGGACCCCGATCGAGACCGTCGACAGGAATTGGCAGCATCCAATCCGCTTGCAGGCTCGGCGGTGCCAGACCATGCTGGTGCAAGCTGGTGATACCCCAAGACCCTCCGCCTCACTGTTGATCGAGGGTGGGATGGCCCAAGATCTTCCGTTGCGGGCCAGTGATTTGCCTGGCTACCTGGGAAGCAGGAAGATGCCCCATCCCGCAATCGTTTCTTGCCACCCGGCTGCGGTGCTGGCGAGATGTTTTTGCTCGCAATCGGGGATCAGGGCTACAGGGTCAGGCCATGATGCCCCGATTCCCCCGCCTTCAATGCTTATCCGCAACCCGCAAGCGAACCAAGATGTGCCCATCCCCATGCCATGAAGCCCACGGCCGGACCACATGATCGCTGCTGTGATACGCAGACGGTCGTACGTCAAGCGTGGGCAATTGGACTTGAGCCACCAATGGCGTTTCGCGTGGCCTCGCCCGTACCTCGCGCTAACCGTCCGCCATGAAGCGTGTCCGGTCCTGTCCAAGGCATGGCCAAAGGCAGTGGTTGAGTGGCACATGGTCATCCCGTTGACTAGCACATTTCGCCTCCCAGGGGAAGAAAAAACTCTGCTTGGATGGGTGATTTGCATGGGTCCCGCGCCCGGAGCCAAGTTTGCGCTCTGCTAAAATGCTGGATGCTGGGCCCGTCCGTCACACCACACCAAACACACCCCTCCCCCCCGAAGTCGCCCATTTTTTCGGCGTTTCCTGGCCTCGGTCCGGTTCGCTGCCCATCTCTGCAAGTTATAAAAGACTTGCCAGCCGTTGCCCCGGTCCAGAGTGTGGGGGGAGAAGTGACCACTCGCACATACATCTCAGGCCTTGTTTCTCTCATGAAGTCGTTAGTGAGGAGCCTGCCGCCTTATAGTAAAACATTGTGCCGCATTACGCAACTGCGATAACGAACAAAAGTCAACACGTCAACGCATTATCATCCCACCCCTTACTTTGCCCGTGGGGGTTTATCCAACCGAATCTTCCAGCATCAGAACACGCATACAAACAAACACAACCCCAACCCTCAACTCTCAACTCCTCAACTTTCACCAACGCCCGACAACTCGATCGATTTTCCCTGGCTATATACTTGAACTCTGAGATAATGGTTCAACTACTTGCGGCCCCAGCTCTGTCTCCGAGCGGCAATGCCATGCTCGAGCCCAGCAACGACAGATCTGAAAATATGGTCACGTCGAGGGAGGAGCACGCCCAGAGAGCACGAGAGCTCATGGTCAAGAGGGGCATGATGAGGGCGCCCAGGCGGGGATTCTCCCTGACCGACCACCAGGCCCAGCAGAATGAAGGGCCGCATTACTTCCACGCCGCGGTGCCTGCGACGATTGATCGCATCCCGGAGCACGCGGCCGTGCCCTCGCCCTCTCAGCCCGTATCAAAGCACATGCCGCCTCCCCAGCGGCCCAAGCTGCCTCCTCCCCGTCGCTCGTACTCTGTCACGGACAAGGAGCCTGAGCCGGCTAACCAGCCTCGTCCATCTGAACGCCTCACCCTGCTCGATCTCCCCTCCGAGCTGCACTATGCCATCTTCGACTTCCTCGACCCCATCGACGGCGCGTGCTTCGGCCTGGCGCACTCCAAGCTGTACGACATCCACAAGCGCAAGAACGGCATCGTCCCGCTGTCCAGCCGGTACTCGGGCCCCAACGACATCGAGTGGGCGTGGCGCGGCGCCGGACCCCTCGTGCACCCTCACTCCAAGCCCGAGGCTACCAGCGAGAACGAGCTGGAGCGCCTCCGCGTCAAGGGCCAGGTGTACTGTCGCAAGTGCGGCATCTCGCGCTGCGAACTCCACAGGCACCTCAGGGACTGGTTCGGCAAGGGGTACGAGTACTGCGAGATCAAGGAGATGTACGGCCCGCCCGCTGCACCTAATGCCAGGGGATACTGCTTCATGAAATCCCCCAAGAAGCCTCATTCGTGCGGACGTCATGGGGCGAAGAAGGTAGCGGCATAATTAGTCCAGTACCCAGCGTCGTTTCTTTTTTTTTTTTAACCCGGATATTTGAATTTTACAAGGCGCTTTTGGATGGGGAGGTCGGGGACGGTTCGTGACGACGGCGATGAATTTTGATCTTTTGACTTCCTACGTTTTGAGGAGAGTTTTTATACGTGGGACATACGGCACGCGAATACGCTTTGGTTGGAAGAGGCTTTCTTTACGGACATTTTGGTGTTGGGCATAATGATGAAAGGGCATTAAGACTGATACACCAGCGGATTTGAACTCGTCTTTTGGAGCGAGATTACAATTTTACCTAGAGAAGAAAGATGTAACAATACAATACTCGACTAAATAATAGAATGAAGAGACTTTTTTTTTTTTTGATCATCATCTCATATCTTTTTGTGTATATATCAGCCATATCATAATGTTTACTCAAGTGTGCAAATCTGCTTGATTCATCATCCCAGATCTTTCTGATCCCTTTCCTTTTCTCGTACATCAATTACGTCCATAAGGTTTACTCAAATGTGCGAATCTGTGTAACTTTCTCTTTTCTCCATGGGATTAAACGCCAATAATGACCATCTATGTATGTACCTCAACAGCCAAAAGAACTATGTAAATAGGTAAGATAAAATGTATATATGCGTGACGCGCTTCTCCCGATCCAAATGGGCATTTGTCCAAACCCAGTGACAACAGCCAAAACCTCCTCTTCTTATCCCCCCCCAAACCTCATCGAAAAGAGATGAACTGGGAGGAATGGTTTTACAAAAAGTTGTAAACGTAAAGCAAAAAGAAGAAGAAGAGGGCTCCCATTCCATTCCCTTTCCCCCTTTTCTCATGCCTCTCAGAAAATAACGCCGGTGATTTGCCCATCCAGTCTATGCAAAAGAAGAAAACAGAAAGAATAACCAAAAAAGACTTGAGAAAATGCAGTCTTTAACAATCCCACCGTTTTTTGGGTCCCGTGCAAAAACAATTGTAAAAAAATAAATCAGGCTGATACACACAGCACCGTCATACAGTCATTGCTTGCAGTCGGTTTGTCGCCGTTGATGTCGTCGTGGCCGTGATACGTCACCATAACAGCAAAGTCGTGTAGAGGGTCGAGCCGTTTAGTGAGGGTTTCTCCAATCCAGGGGGCACTCCTCCTTGGTTTCGATCCAGTCGTTGATGCCCTTGACGAACCATCCGCTCGTCCACTTGTCTCCGTCATTCTTCTCCTTCTTGGGCTTGCCGAGCTTGAAGCTCTTGCTTGTGCAGCATACGTTCTTCTGGAATCGCCACTGGAAGCACTTGCGGTCTTTCTTAAAATCGACATTTCCGGCGGCTTTCTCATCGTACTTGGCTCGAATCAGCTTGCCACGGTCCGTCTCCGTCTCCAACTTCTCAAATTCTTCGGTAGGAATATCAAGACCGGCAGCCTCACAGACTTTGGCGCAGGCGGCTGGTGAGTTGTGCGCATACTTTTGGACAACGTTTTTGTCGCCCTCCTTGACCTGTCGATCCCTTTGTTGACCAGTGGCCTTTTTCTGACTCTCCTCGTCGGGGGCGATGTAGCAGGTGTCGTCTGACAGGTTGTCCCAGTCCTTTCGGTAGGAAACCATCTTGGGGGCGAAAAAGGCGTAGTACATTTCTCGGATCTGCATAAAGTCCTGTGTGCCGAATTTTGTTAGTCCTGCTTTACTTTCTTTGCCATTTGAGCCATTGATGGAGAGAGAAAAATACAAACCTTCTTGGTGCGTGTTTGCTCGTACTGCCACACGCCGCTGATTTCCTCCGAGTTCATGTGGTGCATGGTGAAGAGAGGCTCGCACCAGTGGCCGGGTCCGTAGGGCAGCGTGTTAGGCTTTTCGCCGTTGAACATTGGATGAGCGTTCATGACCTTGGTTCCCACCTCCTTGGCAACTCGGGCGAAGACGACGTCACCACAGCACTCATCTCCCGCCTTGTCGTCGTACTTTGTGATGTCCGGGATCTGGGCCATCTTGCGCATGAGTGCGCCGGACACGATGTAGCCGCTGCCTCCGTGGGCAAAGGGGAAACCGGAGATCATGGCAACGCTGCCGATGTAGACGTTGTCTCGGGGGTTGACCTTGTTGCGTAGCCAATGGACCAGAGTCGGCCAGACGACGTAGGTATCGGCCTCGGCAAAGACGTACCACTCCTGGTCGGGGCGCAATTCCCAGGCCCGGATAATCATGTTGACAAACTTGAACTTATCCAGCTCCCAGCCGCCGTCCATGCCGGCGGTGCAGTCCTTTTGCGAGACGGGGCATTCCTGCTGAGCCTGGTAGAGCTTGAACTCGTTGTACTTTTCCTTGATCTTGTCGTCGACGCGGTCGAGGGAATCGTAGATGTGGTACTTGCCAATCTGCTGCTCCTGTTGGGTGTTAGTCGCGAAGCCGCAACCCTTGCTGGTCCGTTTGATGTGCCGCTGCCAAGGCGGGAGTGTGTGTGTGCAACAGCAACAGCAACAGCAGCGGCAAAAAGACACAAAGACACACAAAGATACTTACCAGATCGGAAAAGATTAGAAAATCGTCGATACACTGCAGGCCGGTGAGCAATTGCGTGGGCAGCTTGTCGTAGGCCTCAGTGGCGCCCGTCTTCATGACCAGCATGATGCCGTCCATGTTGGGAAAGCCGTCGCATGGCGAGCTGAAGTTCCAGCGCGAGTGGACGGCAGCCTCGGTTCCCTCATGGTACAGCGTGTTGTTGTAGACGCCCTGGCCCTGCAGATAGGGCGATATCCGGTCGTATATGTACTGCTTGTAGTATCCGGCGGACTGGTGGTCGCGCAGCTGGTAGAGGGGCAGCGTCAGCAGCAAAGTGCAGCCGACGATGATGGCGGCTCGCCAGTTGCGGGACGGCATCTTGATAAAGCTTCGCCAAGACCAACTCCGGTCCGCTCCCATGCTTGGCGGGTCACAGCACAGTTGTGAAAAGGCGGCAGAAGCGTTTGAGCACTGCCAGAGAGAATAGGAGAGAGAGCGAGAGAGAGGAAGAGGAAGAAAGAGGTTATCGGAGTGGATTGGAAATTAAATTAAATCGACAGGCAGGAGTCGTTCAACTCGGCCAAGGGGGGGTGCTGAGCTGAGCTGAGCTGAGCCTTGGACAGACCAGACTTATGAAGGAGAAAGACAAGAGTCGGGGAAAAGACAGGTCGGCAAGCGAGGGGAGGACAAGGACAGAGCAGAAGCAAGATTGGCGACTGTATCTCGTATTGCGTAACCCGAGCACCGGCGGAGGTGAGATATGAGATTTTGCTTTTGACACCGAAGAGGGAGAAGGGCAAAGAGAAAAGATGCGATCCAATATCTCCACCTCTCGCGTATGTGGCTGGGCTTATCGATCTTGGATCACAAGCCACAGCCCGTTCAGTCAATCAAGTCGAGACAAAGCAAAGCAACTGTCAGGACGATGGCGAAAGAAAGAGACAAAGACAGAGGCAAAAGAAAGAAAGCAGAAGCAGCAACGAAATCCAGCACGATCAGCCCAGCCCAGACCCGCTTGGCCGCCTCCGTCAGCGATCGCTATTTCTCATCCATTCTTTTCCTTGTCCAGGTACCTGTACTCGTACGGAGCGCACAGGCGGCGCTAGCACCACTAATGTGCCTTGCTAGCAGGCGGGATTCATTCCAGCGCACGCACTGGTTACAGGGCTGGCATTCTGTACAGTACTAGCCCGTATAATATTGATGGGTACAGGTACTAACGCAAGTACGGAGTACGGAGAAGAGAGCACAAAGCCGCAAGGCAAGGCCAGGCAAGGGGGGCTGTCTGTAGGGCAAAAAAAAGCAGGCAATGATGACGACGAGCTGAAGAACCAGGAGCAAGGGTCTTGCATTGGACAGAATAACGACTAAACACTAAAAGCTGCTGGCGGTTAAAGAGGCCAGTTCGGGCACTGTTGCAGCGGGTCGTACGAGTTAGGAAGAGGCCGAGAGAGAGAGCAGATGAAAGAATGGACGCACGCAAGCGAGAACGACAAAAGACGGGGGGTGGTTATCTTTGACGCTGTTGTGCAACCCTGAGAGAGAGGGAGAGAGGCGTTTGTGCCTGCAGCTCAGTGTTACTGGATTGACAACGGCATGGATGAACTTGAGATGATTAGAACCTGGACCTAGACTCTGTACTCTGTGCTACAGCACCGGCATCTAAACAAGTTTGATGGCAGTTGGTATGTATGGACATGCCTACCAGGTAGTTCTCGGCCTCGTCGGGACTTTACAATGGGGTCAATGCACCAGACGGCCGGCATTCTATTACCCAGCTGGGCTGAAGAGAGACGAGAGAGACAACCATTGCTTACCTTTCCCTCTGTCGCCGTGCCGTGTTTTGAAACAAATGGGAACAGCGCACATCCAATAGAAGCCGCAAGACAGACACTGAATATACCCACCCAGCATCCACATTTTACGAGGCCTTGCGCGGCCATCCCATTGATCGTTATCAAGTACGAATACCATACAGTCAACACAGTACTATCATGGGTTTGACGCTATTGCATATTGATTGCAACTATTTGGTGCTATCGAAGGGGGAAAAGCGTCTGCCGCGCCGGGAACCCGGGAGATACTGTAGAAACCTGGAAGGAAGAAGAAAAAAAGGGTCTTCGAATCGTTAGTCTTGGGACCGTTGGTCGGAACTATTAACATTTATTCCCCTTTAGCGATGGGGAATGCAAACCAGCATGACTCGATTTGATTGATCGATAGATAGACCAATGGATATCAATGATGATCATTGCAAAAGGGAGGCTGATGACGATGGTCTTGCGGGGGGTTCAATGTCTGTAAGATGTTAATGCTTATTATTTAGTATTCATGCCTGACAGCATGCTTCTTTTTTTTTCCTGCAAGTGCTTTCTGCGGCAGCGCTGACAAAGGGGGGTGGCAGTGTTTCTCGCTGCCCTCGCTTTATTTTTAGACTTAATACCACTTCGTATCTCCAACTGCAAGCATCAGTTCAAGTCGCATGTGCATCATCACAAGGATACGAGTATCCGTACATACATGCCAATTGCCCGCATCAACTTGTTTCATCTTTTCTTTCTTTCCTTCCCCGCCCCAAAAGTCTATGCATATACGATACGCGCAACATCCCATCCATTTCCCCATTCCCCATCCACACCATTGCATTTTCCCCGTTCGTTATCTTCGACACTTTTTTTTCAGCTCGCACATTAGCCAAGCCGAGAACAGACCACTGTCGAATCCATCTTATCCCTTCCTGGCCTAGTAACGAATGACGATAGAAGAACGTAGCAGATAGAAAAAAAAGGGACAAGCAAGCCATTCCGGCTGGTCTCAGATTTCGTATTCCCGTAAAGTACCTAGGTAAGTGGAGAGGGAGTGGAGCAGCAAAGCAGCGCTCTTTTTTGATAGGGCCTCGCCCGTCTGGAGGCAACTTTCGCCAGTTCCCTGCATTGGAAATTCGAGACCTGGGACTTTTCTGGCCCTCTCGCCACGTTGGACAATGGCGTCTTTTGCTTGGTCTCTTTGGTTCGTGTCAGACCAGCTAAAACGGTGCTAGCCCCAAAGATCGGCAGGACGAAGCTGACTAAGGGCCGTAGAGTACAGTGCTGTGCTGCTTCGTATATACGAGAACTGGCTCATCTCAAGTCAACTGTTGATGCTGCTAACAACGCAAAGTAAGTCTCATCTTCAATCTGTTCTCTAAAAAGGTCGATTTATCCAGCATGTAATATCTAAAAAAGAGTGACCTTGACCTATGAAACGCCATTCGCGCACCAAAGAATGCCAACCGCCCTTTCTCTAAAAACGAACTAAAAAAGAAGGGAAAAATCAAAGCCGGCCTATCTATCACCCAATCCCAGTCTGCAGAATTTAGAACCTATAACAGTATAGCAAAAGTAGCATCTGATATTGCCCTTTGGAGACCTTAATTGACCATAAACGCCGTGCTTCTGCCCTCAAACGCCGTAATCTCGCCATCAATCGATTTAGCATCGCCAAAGTAGACAAGTCTGTACTCGCCCGGCGTCGTCCACTCTTCAATCTCCCACGAAATGGTTGCGGAGCTGGTGCCCATCATCACGCTGCTTCTCTTCCACTGGTATATCAACTTCCAGTCCGAGTCGTCTCGCACCATTGTCCATTCCGTTTCGCCGGGACGGCGGTACTCAACGGCGGCAAACGTTTCTTCCAATCGCAGATTATTTCGCGGGTTGGCTCCAACAAATGTTGCCGTCACTGTATCCCCCAGGGTAAACTGGCTCTTGCTGACGTCGACAATCACATCTCCAAATTGTTGAGATTGTGATGTACCGTCAAACAAGACGCCCGTGTTGAAGCCATAGGATCGGTCACTGTTGTCTGGGGGCAGTGGGCCGGTCTCTCGGGAGTCGGGTTCTCCACTAGGAGCATCGTCCTTGAGGAGATAAAGAAGGGCCTTGGTCCGATCTATGTAGGCTGCAAGTGTGTGTGGGCCGTACAGGGTTGAAGCTCCCTCATATCGCTGGATCCTGTGAGTTCTGCGTGTCAGCATTGGCCAATCTCAAGAAAGCAACGGGGAATAAACGTACCCATATTCCTGCTCTGTCGTGATATAATGAGTATAAGTGTTGCTCGGCCCTCCAAAGACCACAATAGGCTCTTTGCCGTCTAGCTCCTCTGCTAATTGAATCTTGCTGCTCTCTGCAACTGCCTCTTTCCATCGTCTACCTGCCATCGTGGTCGCCTCTCCAGGGCTAACCACAATAATGAATTGGCCAACTCTAAACGTCTGAATGTCTACAATATCTGGCGTCCAGTGATAGGGCTTGTGCGTCTTGCCGACGTTGAAGAGGATAGGCTTAGGAGCGTGGCACTGTATCTGCTCAGGGCCGGGAGCTCCAATGAGCCATCGTAGGACCTTCCATTTGGGAGACGAGTTTGTGTCGTTGGAACCAGACTGCGTAATCTCATAGTGGCCCGGTTCGTCCCACGTCCCGGCTGCGAAGGAATACCCCAGCGCGGCTGAGCACGTGCGGACGGTCGAGCCGTTGGGCAGCTGAAACTCAAAGTCGGACATGTCGTGAAACTGGTGAAATGCCTTGACGCCCGACCCCTTTACGTTTGGCTGCTGGGCATCCATCGAGGTGTAGAGCTCCAGAGCTGCCTCGTACTGCTTCTTTCCAATCTCAAAACACGATGCGGCCCCCTCATCCTTTTCCCTGAAGAAGGGACCTCTTGCGTGGCACTTCCTACTCCTGCCAGTGCTCCTGCAAGAGCTTGACTTGAATTCGCACGGCTCGCCTGTACCATCGTCACACCAGCCGCCAAGCGTATTGGGGCTTGCATCACCCATGTTGGCCTGAGAAAAGCCGGCAACAAAATCGTCCGTCTCTTGGACACCTCCGCGAACTTTTCTCTCAAAAAGATCCGCGGCCACGCCCTTGTTGTCTCCTGTGATGAGGGTGTTGTTGGCCAACATGGATGTGCCATGGGTTGGGAACCATGTCAGCACGCCGATATTCTTGCCGTCCGACGCTCTCCTGAACTTGAGCAAAGTCAAGTCCTTCTCTACAGAACCATCGTCTTCCGCGCTGACGTTGTACTTGGCTCTCTCTTCTTCGGGGTTGGCGAGATAGGCGTAGAGGCTTCGATTGATGTTGGCGCCAAAGACTTTGGTGGTGCCTGCGGTGAGGGTGCCGGGTTCTAGGCTCTCATGTGCGCGGCGGATGGACAAGAGGCAGCCGTCGACAATCGCCTGATAACTCTGTCTGTCGAATCCTTTGCTGGTGATCTGAGGTAAGAGGTAGTTGAGCCAGGCGCCGGGCCCGGAGTGAGAGTGGGTCGCAGTGACGGCTAAATTGTCATGTCCATACATGGAGTATTCGGGGCCAAGTTCCTCTAGCCCCCGGAGAATGCCGTATCGTACGGCGGTGTCACCAGCCTGTGTATCCAGGACGAGGTAGATGAGTCTGTCTTCGGGCTGGTCAAGGTCGCCCACGATGAAGGCGCGAGAGTACAGGCGCTGACGCACGCCGCTGCCAACCTGCTCGGTATTGGCATAGCCCATCATGTTGATCTCGACAACAGGCCCCGTGATGTCAGCTTTGCCCACGCCGATGAGATAGTGACCATCTACAGCGCCGCCGGACGTGGCGAGGGCCTGTGCCTTGCCCTCGCTCCCCAGCCTTTGCTGCTGTTTCTGGCCTTGATGATACTGCTGCTGCTCTTGCTCATGTGGCTGCTGCCGCTGCAGAGCCGCCAGCTTCCTGCCCACGAGCTCATCATGTATTCGCTGCGGGATATCTGCGCTGTAGATGACACCGGGCGTGGCCCAGCTAAAAGCACGAGAGATGGCCGTGAAAAATGTGAAGACGACGACAAGAGTCATTACCAGCCACTTGGCATAGTGACGCAAGCCTCGGCGCGGCCCGTCACCATTGTGTTTCCCGCGCGCCAGATACCGCGGAGCCGCAGACGACTCCGGCGGAGGGCCCTTCTCTGTAACTTGGCCTGAGGCCATTTTGCCGAACGGGAAAGCTGCTTCAGATCGGGGTAAAAATTGGAGGTTCGCCCGTTGCGATGAATTGTTCTAAATCCAAGATACTGAGATCGGTGGCGTTCCAAAAGACCCAAGTCAGGGCCGGAGGCGAAATCTTAAATTTCGTACAAACGCTCCTTACGTAAGGAACTTTTCAGTGCCGAAATTCTCATTTCTTTTGAATGCTTTCTCGGGCCATTTTCGTCTTTGTTCTTCAAGCGAGCTCAGTTGCCAGCTGGCGGATGGGCCGGAAGCCGCGGGCAACGGGCAAGGACTTGGTGTTTTGTGCGTGCGTCGTTGCAGTGATAAGCCTCCTGTATCGTGGAGAAGCCGATGAGCCGAGCAAAGCTGTTCAGAGGACCATTGGCGTGGGGAACTTTCTGGGGTCATGGCATATTTATGTTTCTTATGTTGTTCCGCTGCGGGCAGTAGACAATAGGCAACTGTGTTCTCGAGCCGCACACATGAGCGCATGCGGAAACTCTCAACATCGCGTATCGTCCTTCAAAGTCCTCGATGCGGCGACCAGAGACGATCTGGCGTGAGACAAACCGCCTAGAGGCTGAATGGGGACGGGCCAATTAGCGGCCGTCGAACCCCGGCCGTTGGTTCGAGACAGACAGAAAGCGGCATGCCCACGTTTTTGGGGGGTTTGAAGCTGTGTCAGCCGCCTCGGGCAGATCTGGTGGCATGATCCCGCCGTAGTCAGCTGGTATGGATTGTAGGTAAGCGAGCAGCGTTCATAGGCTATATAGCGAGTCGTGGTTCTCTGATCGTGACCAGGCCGAGCAACCCTCTTTTCCCTCTCTTCCTTCTTCCCCTCAAACATCTATCTCACAATGTTTCTCTCACGCTCTCCTCTTCCCCCTAGCGGAATCCAGCACTCCGTTATCTAATTCTCCAATCCGACGGTTACAATCGGACTTTTATTCCTCCCATATCCGAACGCCGCGCTCATTTTCCGTGCTGATGACGTGACGATGCGGGGGCTGCGTGAAAAGCACTCCCGCGGGCCAAGATGACATTTCTGGAACTACCGAGCGCAAATGGACGCAAAGCACTGCTGCATTAGCACATCAATGGATATTAATCTGTCACACAGATAGGGGGATTTACATATGTACAGGCTGTGCTGGGCGCTACGACTTGCATCGCCTTGCTGGGCTGGCCAGGGTCATGTGAGAGAGGGCTCTGTTCAAAAAAGAGTCTCTACGCTAAGGGAGCCGTTTTGACATGTGAAACTTGCAATTTTTTACTGCATCTCAAGAGCCTTCAAAACAACATCATCAGCGGTGAAACTACTATTGCGTCGGTTCAACTGTCATGCCTATGCCAAAGCCTCCCAGAGTGGATTTCTAAGCCTTTCCGCAGGCGATCCGAGCGGAATAGACGTCCGTTGGCCGAGCCTTCGCCCAATTGGGCTCTAGGATCTAAGCACACAATCGCGCATCTCCGCCAATCGCCGCCACGTCCACTCACACGGATCGCTGAATTGCGACTTTTAATCTTTTTTAATACACGGGCGTCGATTCCAGCATCCAGTCCTTATCTCCACGATCAGACCCTTCAGACCCCTTCTTGCCTTTTCCCCCCAAGCCTCCTTGTTCCTTTGCCGGAGCCTCGTCCATGATGGCTTGAGAGTTTGTTGCGAGTCCTGGATCCCAATTCGCCACCTATTCTCTGTCGTTGACGTCTTGGATTAAGCCATTCGGTGCAAGTTCGGAAATGGTTCAACGCTTCATAAGGCACAGTCAGTGACACGACGATACTCTTAAGGTCCCGTCGCTACTTTCATTGTGAAGCCTAGGGCGCGTCATTGTGGCCGGGGCTGTCAGGATTGTGCGCGGTTTAAAAGTTCCATCGCTTTCGGCGGTTATTGTCTGACTGGCAAGATTACCTTGGTTTCGGGGTCCTTGTCAGCAGAATCCTAAGGTCGAAGCGGAACCGCAGAAACTCATCTCTGTTTCCCTACTCTTGTTGTTCATCACCGGCTCATCCTGCTCGAACCTAGACCAGAAAGAAACCATGATTGATTTACGACACGGCGATCACCGGCCTATCCAGACGAGCGCTGTGATTGTGCTGGGTGCTTCAAAATGCCAATCCATGCCACCCCCATCTCCGCCAACTCCTTCAGCCTCGCCATCAGCCAAGGAGATAGGCGACCCTGTGGATGGCTTCAGCCTGGACAGGGAAGCTACGCGAGAGCAATCCGTAATGGATAGAAGACTTCACAGCGGCATCCATGTATTAAACACCGAAGCCGTGGCGCTAGCAAATCTCACAAAACTCTACGAGATTGACGCAATCGCCCGGGATGGGTTCAATGCCTCTATCAAGGCTATTACTCGATTGGCCAAGACCAAGGGCAAGTTGGTAATCATGGGAGTGGGCAAGTCTGGCCACATTGGAAAGAAGCTGGTCGCCACGTTCCAAAGCCTGGCGATTCGCTCCGTCTTTCTTCATCCTACCGAAGCTCTTCACGGAGACCTGGGCATAGTGGGCCCGGAGGATACGCTCTTGTTCATCACATACTCTGGAAAGACTCAGGAGCTTCTTCTAACATTGCCTCACCTGGACGAGAGGCTTCCTACCATTCTCCTCACTTCACACATGAGACATGAGACTTGTGAGTTTGTCAAGCATCGACCCAACACGATACTCTTACCAGCGCCAATTCCTGAGCCTGAAAGCGTATCGTTTGGAGTTTCAGCGCCGTCAGCATCAACCACAGCTGCTCTAGCCTTGGGAGATGCACTGGCCATCACGGCCGCTCACGAGCTTCACCCCAGCGTCTCGAAAATGTTTGCCAAGAACCACCCAGGCGGTGCTATTGGCGCTGCCGTGGCGGCGGTAGCTCGAGATCCGCAGACCATAGGTCACATCTCCGTGCCATGGGACGAGATTGACGTCGCCGATGGTCTGAGCGGCGATGATCTCGCGTCGAGTTTGCTCCGGGCCGCTTACAAGTCTAAGACGAGCTGGGTCAGAGTCGGCGACGAAATCGCAGTCCCGAGCAAGATTCGAGCGCTGAGTGACGCAGACATGGTGAGACCGATCAAGGAGGTCACGGGCATCACGGTGTCCCGCCAGCAGATGCTGGCCATGTCGTCGGAGACGACGGTCCGCCAGGCGCGAGACATTTTGGAAGACATGCAGTCGTCTCCAATCGAGGAGCATGAGCAAGCAATTGGCGGACCTGGATCGGTCATTGCAATCACAAGCAGCGGTAGCATTATTGGCGTTTTGGAAGTTGAGCAAGTCCTTGAATACGAGGACGTTTGAGAATTGGCAAAAAGAGAGAGAGGGGAAAGGAAAGGAACAAGGGAGGAATTCATGACAAACCCCCATCCTCATTCATTGTGCAACCATGTGGTAATCAGGTGTCATTTTTTGGGGGCCCCCAATCATACATTTAGAGGAACCTTTGTAAAGGGTCATTTGAGCGATACTACGCCACACGAGCAAGTCGATGGGCATTCATATCATCCCATTGCATGTATTTACGGGTAGCTGCAGGATCTATTGATTCAAACGTGCATATATACTTGCTAGGTTTTATATTACGACGAGACAAACGAAAAGAAGCTATTGGACATTTGCAATACTTTGATTCGTCGTGAATGGTGCAATTGAGTTGTGTATCTCTAACACTGTGTCTTGGCTGGGGGTCAGTCGTGGTGTAAACATCCAATGCTTCTCGTTGGGCTGCCCAATGTCACCATGGAAAATGAATAGTCTGCTGCATCAAGGGTTCGAGATGCCGAATCCCGTGTGCTGGTCATTGAGAGACGCGGAATATAAAATCTGCAGGCGGAAGAGGAGCAGACGCTAAAGCACAATCCTTTAGTCTACGGCAAAGTAATAAAAATGAAAATAAATAAATCAAATAAAAAAGGTTTAAGGTTGCTGGTTCTTGCGCTGTCTACGGATAAGGTTATTCGCCCGCATCATTGTGGCGGCGGCTGCTGTGTGACGATGACACGACGATTCGATTCGGTGGAATTGATGTTCCTTGTGTAGCTCCAGAAATCAAACTACTGGGACAGCGAGCAAGTGCCGACGCCACTGTTTGCTCTACCGCAGGCTAAGGTAGTCAATTGGAAACTCGGTCAAAGTTCAATGTCATTCTCTGGCATATCCCGAGGTATCATGAGGTTTCATGAGGTCCATGCGGCAAACGAAGCTGGCATGTGGCGGTAGACTAGGTAGACACAAAGCGGATAGTAATCGAAGCTGATAAGAAGAAATCTCACATGGGAAAACGAGATGCCAGCAATAAGCAAAAGAACGTGGGCACATCCATGTCCACTCCTCCTCGTTCTTGTCAAACACGAATTCTCCACGCCTTTTGTTCAGCTCCACGAACCAACGACGAACCAGCAAAAAGATGCGTGCATCACACCCGGGATCCAAAGCTATCGAGCTTAAGGCATCCATCCAATCCCACGAATTGGCCGCGGCTTGGGTGGCTTTCAACGCACGTCTGACTTGGAAAGCACCGAAACGCGGAGGAGGAGCGTGCATGCAACCATGACCATGTCAATTTACATGGATGGACCAGCCATGTCCCTTCTTCCGGCGGATGATGTGCTGGCATTCGCCCAAAGTAAGTCGGGGCTTGTTTCTTACACCGTCTCTCTTACACTCACACTAGGTATCTCTCTCTGTGTGTGTTTGGCTTTGCTGTGCCTGGACTTGGTGTCGCGTGACCGCCAGTTTCGGGCGGTTCCGCCGTGTTATAAGTGACTATTTTACACTGGGCTTGTCTACGAGTGCCTTACCTTACCGTTGTCCAATGGTTACACTGAGAAAAAGAAAGATGCGCTGGCCGGGATCTGTACGAGTACATGAGACATTGATTAGGCTGTCGCACTGGATTGGCCTATTCTGAAGGGGACTCGGCGATTGCGAGCGTGCGAGACAGACTGTCACCTGCTTGAATCGGGGCTCGTGTTTAGCTACCGGATCAGGAACCATGGTCGAGATTACTTTTTCTTTTGACCGTCTCTTCGGGGGTCGGGATGGTGTAAGGCCGAAGTAGCCTTGCAAAAGATTGAGGAAAGGAATCAATGAAGCAAATTGTGGTCTACTGTATGAGCACGATGATTGCTCACGATGCAAAGCTGAACAGAGAGCGTGATGATGGAGGGTTACCATCGCTAAAGACGCATTGAGCAGAGGGATGAGACAGGCATGGGCCTAGATTGCGGGAAGATGGTGTTACTTGTACTTGTACGTGTGTGTCTTTCTCGGGGCTGAGCCTGAGCTACGATGTGATTTGCTTTCTATAGTAGACTACGGGTGCACGTCTATATGCAGGTGTTGTCGTGGTGTGCATGCGTGTGTGCTTCCCCCCACTCTACACTAGATAGAGCCATGAAACCGGAGGGTTTGAGACAGTTTGCAATACGGAGTACATCTAATGAGATTTTCATTCGATCAAATCAAGGGCATCTTCTTATCGGAGACGCGGGATGTGCGTTGCTGCAGGTTTGGCGAGATGTGGAAGGAGAGCGGCAACGGCTGCAGACATGGGATCAATGGCTACGCTTGTTTTTTCAAGGGTAGTATTAGCAGTAGAAGTGTTGAGAAGGCCATGGAAAAGAAACTCGATACTATTGCAGGGAAATTGCGAATCCATAAGCATAGGTAGGTACCTGAAGCCTCCATGCGGCATGTATGCTTATGGGGACAGGATTCAATGACACGAACCAATACTGACCTGTCACAGCATTACCAATGACAAAGAGAAAATGGAAGAGACAATAGCCCTCGACTGACATATAGCCGATCAAACACCTCGGATAAGCGCCTCTCGTGCTCATTTTCCCCTTCGGAAGACGGCAAAGGGTAGTATCCAGAGACGCCGCAAGGAAACCCACCTTATAGCAACAGCAACAGGCGGCGGGCTCCGGCTGAAGGAAATAAGACGAGGTCCAGGTCGAGTCCAAGATGGAGTCGCACGGGTCGGAATGGTGAGCTAGACGATCCACCAGCCAATCTAGATTGCAGGGCCCGCAATCTGGCCTGCCGCAGAGCAAAGAGTTTCTGCACAGGCCGTGCTTTGTGGTACGGGAGGGGGGGCGTGCCGACGAGGGGATCCGTTGTTGCTGGTGATGGGCTTGTTTTTGTTGTTTTGTGTTGTAGTTTTTTCGGTTTACAGCGGGTTATCTGCATGTGATATGGTGCGTGGGATGAGAACCATGAAGCAAGAATACCTACTACATGTGAATATCACGCAAGCAATGGCGATGATTCCCTCAAAGAGACAATTTAGTTCGTCAAACAGAATCACCCAACAACAGCGTATCAAAACTCGTAACATCGCAAGCACGCAAGGATTTAACCCGAAATGCCCTCCCTGAAGCGCCCCCACCCGCGACCAAAAAAAAAAAAAAACGCCTGTGTTTCACTCACACACCCTTGGAGAAGAACAAAAAACAAGAGCTGAAAAAAAAAGTCCAACTCGGGCAAGCACTCACGCGACACCAGTGGCAAAGGAGGGGATACCCAGACGGGCCGATCGGTTCTAAGGGTCGCAAAGCAGCAAAAAAATGTGAAGAAGGGGCCCCCCTGAGCGGAGAATTATGGCGAAAAAGAGTTTTTGACGTTGGGTTTGATCGATATCCTGGATGGATTTGGACGTGCTCGGTGAACGGATTGAGTGAAGCTCGGGGGCGGGTAACGGAGGACCTTGCAGATTGTGGATCGACCGGGCCCTGGTCCCTTGTTCTGAGCTCTCAATTTGATTGATCCTATTTTTCCTGGTGGCACATGTCAGGTATTTTCGGGCGATTGGCTGTTTTGGACTGCGGATGCGAAGACTGTTGAGTCAGAGAAATGCTGTGATGGTATCGTATAATATCGTGTTGTGATGGATGGGAGTCTAGAATTGCAAAAACTCAACACTGTATTTGAAATAGCCACCCTGAGATGGTCTTTAGTCCCGGAATAGGTAAATGCAGTTTTGACACACATCCAATCAGAGAGCTATGCGGATATCGAGACTCGTTGGATTTTTTTTAGTATCAACTCGATAGCATTAGCACAGGTAGATAGGATGGATACTGTAGCAGATTCCACCTCAACCAAGGCACGACAGGCAGCATCTCACAGGTCCAAAACCCGGCTACGGAGCATTGGCCTCGTTGCCTTTAGCCGAATTCCGTAGGGCAGCGGGAGGCCAGGGTTTAAGCAAGAAGGAAAAAGGGCACCATCTGGACCAATGGGGAGACGCCGCGGAGGGACAAGCGGGCATGAAATCAATTTAAGACGGAGCAGCATCTAACGTTGTGAAGCACAAGCACGATGCAGCTACCAAGTAACGTGCCTTAGGCCGTGCATGATGCTTGCAATTGGCAGCTTTTCAAGCTCCGCGGTCGGGCTGTTTCAAAACAGCCGACAGGTGATGCTAGGATGGAGGGAATATAACCGACTCGAGCGAAGCTGGGCCATCTGCAGCGTTGAGGGGGTTTTCACATCCATCGAACTATGCCCGATTGTGAGGAATACAGTAGGCCGTTTTAGAATAAGAGAAAAAAAAAAGAGGGCAAATATCTTTGGTTATCCAGTAATGGACGGCAGAAGAATGAATACGAAACCTTTTTAATTAATCCTCTGCCGGTCCCTTGTCATCTCTCTAGTCAACTAGTAGTTTAGACTGACTCGGATCTTGACTTTTTTCTGTTGATACCGGCAGCAGTTGATCAGCTATTATGGATCAATGGATCACTGGATATTTTTCTCTGCTCGGGTAGAAGAAGAGGGGCCGCTGTTTGGCCGTCCAGTTTTTCTCCATGGGGGGAGTCTGGAACGGCTTAATGGGTTGCCTTGGCACAGCGATTTGATTGTGCAACAATGTGCGAAAAGGCCGTTTGCGGATGAGGAGGCAGAGTTGGGGGGAAAAAGAGCATGGCGACATGACAAATTCGAACAATGTTCGTGTGTGTGTGTCTAAGTATTTTTTATATTTAACCTTTTTTTATTTCCTCTTCTGTGTAGACTGGTATGCAAATGGACGAGCTTGAGTGGCCGCCTCGTCTCACCGAGAGCGAGAGAAGCTCTGGACCCTTGTTGATTCGCCTCTTCTGCGGCGCACACAATTCGCCTGCACAAAATCAATTCTTCTGGACTAGACTGACGACGATTCGTATTTAATTCCAATTAACTTATTCCCGTGGCAATTTACATTTGACGGCTGGCCGAGAAGCGCAGCCGTCCGTCTTAGTGAACGAGTCTCCGCCAACTAGCTACGGTACTCGAACATCTTGCTCGCTGGAGGCCCCTCAACGCTCAGCCCGGCCTGTGACGATAGCTGGAACTAGAGCCCTGTCGAGTCGAGTCTTCCATGCTCGTGCATGCATCAATCAACTGTAGCGCCCCCTCCATGGCAGTGCCCCATAGAGGCCCCATAGGCGCTGCTCGCCCCATCGCCAAATGCCTGCCGCACTGCAGACACCCACTGGGCTGCCACCTGTGCGATGCCTGTTAGCGCCCACGCTCTGCTCCATACTAGTGGACACCTTATCTTTCCATGCCTTGGTCTGCCTCCTTTGCCCGAGCCCGGTTCTCCATTCTCCATCCTCGTCTCTCCAGGGTTCCCATCAATGATATAATTCCGCGAACCCCGTGCGCAAACCTGCCCAGCTCGTTGGCTGCTCTGGATGCCGATCGACTCTTGTCCTCAACTGCAGGTGACATCGTTGACAAGCGGTTCATTCGTTCGCCCTGCTTCGTCGGTTCGGGATTTGCGGTTCGTGAAGCTTTTTCAATTGCCTTTTTTTCTTTCTAGCAGCTTCCTGTGCGTCATCGTCATCGTTGTCCCCAGAACACGGGCGAGAGAAAGCACATGCGAGATACATCAATTACGAACATTCATACGAAGTCTACTCTTTCGCATCACCAGCCGGCTAATATCCCAAACCCATTGAATCCATTCAATTCATCCCTCCTGTCTTACCCCGGCTCCGGCTCCGGCTCCGGCTCGTTCGCCGTGCTCTAGCTCTAGCGCAAACGCAAAACCTCAGACAAGCTGCTCCCAGCTACTACTGCTACTACTTTACTATCTTATCTCTAGCCCAGTCTCTCTTCCAAGCCATCCCCGGCCTTCCCTTGTTTGTTTCATCCATTCCTCTTAAGCTGGCCGTTATCGCTCTCTGCTTTGACTTTTGCATCCTCTGGCACGAGCTTCAGGCTCTTTTGTACTTCCCCTCCTTCTGCGCAAACGCCACGGCTGTCATCCGGTTGGCTCCACGACATTTTGCATCGCCATCAATTGCTTTGTTTTTTCCTGCAGTACAGTAGACCGCACTGGGCCAAGCCTCGCACTTCGCATCACCCCATCTCATCCGTTGCAACTCTATTGTAGCTGTGCCGAGACCGATCCGATCGAGAACGAGCTCCCTCTCTATCTCTCTGTCTCTCTCTTCTTCTTTATCCTCTCCCCCGTCCCTCTCTCTTCTGTACCAGTATCAGCCTTGGACGAGGCCAACTGCTCCACCAGCATAGCCTCTACTTCACCCGACGGTGCCGCCACCCACGGCTTTTGATGCTCTTATCTCGACGACAGCCACTCAATTGATCTCCGGCAAGCATCTACGAGCACCAGCTTTCAGCAAATCATGAAATACGGCGTTCAGTTGGAGCGAGAGTCGGTTCCTGAATGGAGCTTGCGTATGTCTCCGCCTCTCCAGTCCCAATTGTCCCACAACGCTTTGACTCATTCAAGACGGATTATCTAATTGAACTCGCAATCACAGACAACCTCGACTACAACTCCCTCAAGCACGAAATCAAAGTCCACACAACGCGCGACCAAGCCACAGCCCTCGCCATTCCCGGTCACCAAGATACAGCCCTACAGCGATTCGAGGATGCCTTGTTCACCGAGCTCTGCCACCAGCACGACCGACTGGACATGTTTGTCATGAGCAAGGCGGACGAAGTGTCGAGACGATTGGGTACGCTCTCTTGTCATGGTTAAGTTGCCACCTCGTTGCTAATACAGACCAGAACACATCGCTGCCAGCATTAAGCGGTTTGCCGCCAAGACCCATCACGATTCCGGCTCGCCGAGTGCATCACTAAGAAACCAGCGCAAGTTCATAAAATATGAGCGCGAGCTGCTGCGGTGCAGGGAGGACATACAGGCTCTAACGCGCTTTGCCAATGCTCAGATTATTGCGTTTCGCAAGATTCTCAAAAAGTATAGAGTACGTCATGATGAGCACCTTTACTGGGCTGGGCCGCATAGGCATGGACGGCGGGTCCCGCGAGCTTTTGGCTAATCCTTGCAATAGAAATGGACCGGTTCATCATCATTAAGCTCCAGGTTCCACGAAGAGGTGCTGAGCAATCCCAAGAGCTTTACGCGACGCAGCTTTGCGGACTTGCTGGAGCGGCACGACGAAATCCAAGAGACGCTTCGCCATGCCACCCCGGCGTTTAGTGAGCCAAGCTCTCCTTCATCAGTCGACACGCCCGTCGCCCCTTCGAGACACCCGTCAAGTTCGCAGCGCGTCACCTTTGATCCTCTCCCGCCGTCATACCTCGACCCCGAGCCGCAGCCCAAATACTGGAACGAGTATGACGACGGTAGCGACGCCGGCGGCCCAGAGGACGAATACGCAATCTACGTCGATCCCGACCAGGACTCGGGCTTCCCTGGTTTGAGCTACGCCCAGGCCATTATGTCGTTCCCTTTTGAAAAGGCCAAGGAGTGGCTGGGCAAACCGCGGTCGCCTGAGCGGCAGCCCCTCTTTTCGTCCATTTCATCCGGGGACTCGTTCAACCAGGGGTACGGATCCATTACGGCGGTGCACACCGACTCGGAGGAGGAGGAAGCATACGCCAGCTCCGACGGCTTCCCCACGCAAGGCTATGCCACGCACTATGCCCTGCCCAGCGTCGGCTCGCAGCAACTGCGTCGTTACCGCGAGCGAGTCTTGCTCTGGGGCACCATTGGCTGCTTCGGGGCCGCCTTTTTCTTCCTCGGCATCGCCGGCATCCTCATCTCGACAGGCCGGCACAAGCTGCGAGTCGAAGTCGATGCCGGTGCTACCGTTGGAGCAGTGGTCAGCTTGTTCTGCGCGTGTTCCGGCCTCGGCATGACTCTTTATAGAGAGGACCACCTGTCAATGTCGTATCGCCTGATGGTCTGGTGCACCTTTATCGCCACCTGTTTGCTCAACGGCATGCTACTCATTCTGGTCCTGGGCAATTCTCCCTGAGTTTGACGAGTCGTGAATAGTTGAAGCGAGGGAGAGAACATCGTCTCTATTGTTTTTTTTTTCTTTCTGTTTTTTTTTGTGCTGGCATCATTTCTTTATCAAAGTTGCATGCATCAGACTCACAGTCTGCGGAGTTGGAAACATTTGTATTGTTGTTTATCCTCTTTCCTTTTTGTTCTTGTTCCTTGTTCTTTATTTGTGTATATTGCGGTTTTATGATTCAAAACAGCGACCGGAGGGTTTTCTATATCGTCTGACGGATGGGAGCCGGACATGTTATTCAACAATCGACGGCAGTCTAGCAAATTGCATTGTGGCGCTTTGGATGGGCATATTTGTATGTATATGATTCATGACAGAGACTCAGGACGGGAAGAGCGGATGGAGAGCTTCTTTTTTGGGATTCCCGAGAATGTTGGTAGGCTCTGAAAAGAAGATTGGCATAGTTATTTACAAGGCATTTCATATCAGATCTTGCGTTTATAAAGTATCAGTTGCAACTGTAATGTGATTTAGCCAAGACCTGCTTGTCATATGCAGCCAGAAATAGCAAAGTGGAGATAGGATGGGGATTTGCGTTTCTTGTCCCTTTCTTGGCCACCCCCCATGAGATATTTATCCAGCCAGTCAGAGCAGCTGGTTTTGACTTATTGGGCAATTCGATAAATGCAAGAGGCAACGGTCTCCAATTGTTGGACTGAGTAGTGGAAATTGAGCAAATGTATTTGGTAATGAGCAGAGAAACTATCTAGCAGGATTTCCGCGCTCCGGACTCATCGGTTGCAAATGTAGAGTGCCCATCTTGGCATATAAGCTCAATATCATAAATTGAACTTGCGAAGAGAAAAGAAACCTGCGAAAAGAAAGGAAATGAAGCAAGAAATAGCAGACGAATAAAGCAAGAGCGTAAAGATCAGCCACTTATAACCCCCCTCAAAAATTCCCGAAACCCCCAAGCATACGCTCCCTAATACCCTCCACCCCAAATGTCCTCATCATGATGCTCATCATCCTGATCAACATTCAGCCAATCCGGCGAATCAACATCCATATCCATCGTCGTATCCTGATCGAAATGTCTCCGATTACACTGCTCCTCAATGTGCTTCGCCAAAGTATCAATCGCCTCAGCACTCCTCTTGGCCATCTCCACCGTGCGCCTCCGCACCGCCTTATCACCCTTTGCACCATAATCATCTCCTTGGAAATAATTCATGGCCTGTTCGTGGCGTCTGTTTATGGTCAGGCGGCACGAGCCGGTGCCTTTGACGGTGACTTGGGCGGATCGTCTGCTCGCGTGCCGGGTAAGGATGTCGACGTGGAGAACTTGGCAGTCGACGGCTTTGATGGCCTGGATGACGGGACTTTCGGGGAGGAAGAAGTCGACGAAGGTGAAGCGGCCTTGGGAGGATTCGTCTTGTTGTTGGTGCCAGAGCGGCATGATGCATACAGTTAGAGTGTGGATGCTGCGAGATGTTTCGGCTGGTCCGCCTTGATCTGGTTTGCGGAACACATTCATCGCGGCGACCATGCTGTCTTGAGTAACCGCTGAATAGCGGTTTGCTTCGGCCTCGATACTAATGTGTCGGAATAGATGCGCATATCTTTCAATGTTTATGCTGCACTCCCTGTCGGCGCCGACAGGACCATCTTCATCATCCTCATCATGCTCAAGATCGTCCTCGTACTCAGACTCGCTCTCGTCTCCATCACGCCCGATCATTTCATCGTCCATCGCCAGATTATCAATGTAATCCCCGTTGAAGTTTGCGTCGCGGAGGCGGTACAAGAAAGTATTCGCCCCGTAGAGCACCACGCTCGCCTCCTCGTGCACAATTTTGCACGTCCCGAGGATGGCCGTCGACATCTGCAAGTCTTTCGTCCAGTACACTTGTTTCCAGCCTCCGTGGACGGGGATGGGCTTTGCGGCAGTGAGTAAGTGGCGGTAAATCTCCATCCGAATCTCTCGCGGGATGCCCATGAAAGTGGCTGGTGTCTTCTGTATAACGGGCTCGGGAGGAGGAGGAGGGGGAGGGGGAGGGGGAGGAGGGGGCGCCTTGCGCGCCCGCTTTCGACCGAACCTGAATGGTTCATAGTCTCTTTCCGGCTCCTGGTTTCCTTCTTGCTCATGGCCTTCTTGTTCCTCTTCTTCCTGCTCCTGATTTCTTCCTCGCTTCAAATAAGACAGCTGGGGCTTGTCGTCATAAGGATCAGGGACTTGAGGCTCAAAAGCTCTGAGTGATACCGGCACTTCTCGTTTCTTATCTTTGTTCAACTTTTTGCGCGCTTTGGCAATGGTCGAGTAATATCTTCGACCGGGAAGTTTCGATATGCCGGCAAAGTCTTCTTCCACAGGTTGCTCAAGTTCCAAGCCGTTTGGGAGTTGGACATAGTCTCGAAGAACCCTGTTTCTTAGCTCTTCATAGAGGTCTTTGGACTTGGTGCGCTTTTTACGAGACTTGGGTTTGCTTCGTTTCTCTTTACCTGCCCGTGATGATCTGTTGCCAGTGGGCTTGGCTTTAGAAGCTCGCGCAGAGCGACAGGGGGCCATTGTGGGTGGTGTTGATGGTTGAGAGTGGGTGGATGGATGAAAGAGTAGGAGTGTTGTGCGATGATAGGTAGGTATGTATCACAAGAGATGATCAATGGTGAGAGTGATGAGGATAGGTTAGAAGGAAAAGGAAAAGAGGAAAGTGAGAAGAGAAAGAAGAGAAGAGGTAGATTTATACCGCAGTGTTGCTTTCTGCCGAGGGCATTGGGCATCCGTCTCTCTGAGTGCATCTCCTTTGGCGGTGTGTTGAGTTGGAGCGCACACTTTGATACTAGCATTGATGCTGTCTCGCCTGCGATGTAAGAGGACGTTGATGGACAGTCTTCTCCTCCCTGATATGAACATGATTAACTTGTTTCGGGACTCTGGAGATAATTATCTGTCACACTTAATTTGAGGATTTTACAAGGAAAAGACAACACTCAAGGCCCTGTTATTGTATTAAACGCATGCTAGTTACTGCATTGCTGTTGCGATAATCCATTACATAGGTGTAAATGAAGTTCTCGTAACCTTTGGTGTAGTCGTCTAAGTGGCTAGGCGCTATGGCTTTAGGGCTGCTAGGCGCTAGATCTTGTCAGAATCCCTTCCAAGTTCCATTTGATATGCAAATCGATCCACACGGAGCAAAAGTAGAGTCACATTGAGTCCGACTTAGGAACTGGCGATAACTAATAGCCCAATCTCACTCATCCCAAAAAAAAAAACACCAATCCAACCCCCATCCTGAGATTCTACCCCGTATACTTATCTGCATTAAACAATGTCATGCGGAGATAACAAAGTGGAGATGACAAGATGCAGTTTTTTTCTCTTAAGCCCCCCATCCATGGCTCCATAATATGACACGGAAGATTTATCCAACCAGTCAGAGCCGCCGACTTTGACTCATTCGGCAACTGGGCGGAGGGGGAACGCCGGACTCTTTATTTATAACGACCAACTTGCTACTTGGACTTGACTCAGTTTTGTCGTTGAATCTCTCATATCATGAATTGAGCGAGTGTATCTCTGGCTTCATCTTACAGTATTATACCCAGCAGTCTTGGCATCAGTTTATAACACTCACTAAACCATCATCATCATAACCACCAGCCTAAACAGTGACAACTCAAAACCCACTCATAACCCATCTTGATCCATCTCACTTTACGAGGCATCACCCACAATGACAGCAGCATTCCGCCTCCGCCCCGGATCCGCCGCCGATCTCGTCCACGCCGTCCGTCTCTACGACGCCTGTCTCGGATCCGACAAGCTAGTCTCCCTCTTGTTCCCGATCAAGAAGGACGATCCAGCAGCGTACAAGAAGTATCTCTACAGACTGTACGCGAAGCGTTACTGGTCCGTCGAATGGATGTTTACCTTTGTCGTCAAGGAGGGCGGCGATGCAGTGGGGAGCGAAGTCGTCGGGTTTGCGTGCTGGAAGAAGCCCAAGACTGAGATTACCTTTAGCGAGCGTTGGTTTACTTTATGTGAGTTCTTCTCTTCTTTTCTCTTTTATCAACTGCTGTTTCTCGCTATACACAACTTGTGAATAGCTTCATACATACCATCAAGATATACAAAAGCTAACTCACATCAACAAAGTTGCATGGATCGCCCCCGTCATGCGCGCATTCATCACCCTCCAAAACAAAATCGCTCCCCCCAACGTCGACTTCCACGTAGCCCTCGCCTTCGACCGCTGCTTCCCACCCGTCGAAAAGGCCGTCTTTGCAGGCAAGACACCCGAAGAGTGGTGGTATCTCAGCACCCTGGCCGTGCACCCTTCCGCCCAAGGCCAGGGTCTGGGCGCTCTGCTCATGGCTGAAGGACTGACCATGGCGGACGAGTTTCAGGAGAAGCAGGCCGTCGTCAAGGCGGAGGGCAAGGCAAGGGGAAAGGTCTGGCTGATTGGGCTCAGGGGCACGGATACCTTTTACTCAAGGTTTGGCTTCAGCGAGGTGGGCAGGGCGAATGTTGGCGAGTTGAGCGAGTGGGACGGCGGCCTTGTCATGTTTCGAGAGTAAAGCGCTGGCTTAGAAAAGCTCGTTCTGTTTTGTTTTATCTATTTCGTACATACGAAGTGCTGGTGGCCTTCATCCTTTAGAGTCAGATAGAAGTACAAATCCTGTGAAGTATTCCTCGAGTCTCCTTTTTGTGCCTCAAACCCCTTTTGTGATCATGTTCCCCTTGGCCAATCCATGTACGCCCAGCTATCCCGTCCCCCCAAAGCAATAATTAAATCCTTTTGTCACTTTTATAAAAGCAAATTCATCACGAGATATTCTCGTCAATGCTCAAATGCAACCGTTCGTATCAGAATTCCGCAGCCGTTTATCATAAACCGATTAACTTCGCTCGCTCATATCTATCCGCCGTGGATGTCCGAGTTGGACAAAAAAAAATTAAGGAATGAAAAGTGGAAAGAAGAGAGAAAAAGAAAAGACAAAGAAAGTGAAACAAGTTAACAAAAAAGAAACACAGAACAGAGCAAAAAAGAAAACCTCGAGACTCCTTGCCTGTCTAACAAACTTTTAGCCGCGCCTTGTCATCGTGAGCGTAAGGTCGTACGCCGTATATGCACAGGAGAGTTCAAATAGGAAGAGAGAAGTAGAAGAAACAAGCAAATCCATGAAGAAGTATGACAGAAATAACAGTGCCAAATGGACGAGAACAAGAAAAAGAAGTATGTCGCAATGATGGCTTGCCAAAGCAACTTGAATCTTCACATTCTCCCATCGGAAAGGATAGGTATGGTGTGAAGTAGAGGTTAGAAGATCCCACAACTAAGCCTCATGTGCTTCCCTGGCCGCTTCGCAACAGCCTGGCCAGCACGAGCTCATACATTGTTGTAACGACGTGCTTCTTATTCAACTCTCTCGGCTGAGGGACGTTGTTTGGCCTGGCCAAGGTAGGTTGGAGCTCGTAGGCTGTCCAGCTGAGGGCGTGTTACTTGATCGTAATAATGATGTTGTTGCTGGGCGCTTGATCTTTGGGGCCAGGCTGGAGCGTAGACATGGCTCGACCCGGGCCAGTGCTCTCGAGAGTAGCTACGGGGGTTCTGCTCATGGGTCAAAGAGGCGGCGGCTCTGTTGTCAAAGTACGTTGTGCCGAACTGCGAGGTGCCACTTGAACTTGGTCGAGGATATTCCAACATGGGCTGGCTCGTTGGGATATTATCACTATAAGATCGCAAGCGAGGGACTCGTGGCATGTTGGGGTCCTCATTAATCGATGCCCAAGAGCCTCTAAATGGTGGAATTGACATATCCGAACCCTGGAGATCGCTGGCTCCCGCCAGATGAGCAATGGATGGCAGTCTCTGATGGTAGTAGGGATCTCTATTTCTTTGAAGAAAAGATTCAGTACCCGCACGGTACTGAACTGAATGTTGCTGTTGATCATGGCTGTAAAGCCCGCCAAAGCCATTAGGGCGTCGAAATTCGCTAGACGAGAGCCCATACGTGTGCGCGATAGGTCCTTGGGAATGTCCAGGAGATGACACCTGGGCCTTTGGGGCCGTAGGCAAGGTGCGTGGTACGGACGACTCAGCGCCAGCCGAAGACGCAAGCACATTGCTGTTGGAGTAAGACGGCACAGTCGATGGAAGGGGAGTCCGAAGGGGATGCTGGGGGAAGTCTGCTCCAAGAGGACTGAGGCGGATTCGCTTCCGCGGAGTATTCATAGATTCAGATGCGTCATGCTGAATGAGAAGTGAGGGTTCTCCGTGGCTGACGCAATCTGCATCCTCAGAACTTCGTCGCTTGGAGGCCTTGGCTTCTACTGCAGGAGCAGCTGTGCGGGCCTGTTTGCGGCTTCTGACTAGCTTCGCTATGTTTCCCGCCTCTGACTCTGTAATGTCAGGCAAAAACTCGACCTCGGGAACCTGGCCAAGAGTGCCATTCTCGATTTCTAGGTAAAGGCGGTCTGCAACTTCGAGCATCTGCTCTGTCGTGTATCCAGTACCGAGACGTTGAATGATCCAGTCGGGAGCGGCCGAACTGTTTGGTGCCTCTAGAGCCTCATCTTCGCCCTCTTCTGCTGCGCCTCCTTCTTTGTCAAGGCGGCTTTGTTCCCTCTTGCGTAACGCCAATGTCCAGAGTTTGATGTACGGGCCGGTTCCTTGGCGTTGATTCTCATTACTCCATCTTTGGAGTCGGTTTATCTGCATCTTCACGAGATACATCTGGTTGAGAGGGTAGGTCTTGGCATTTCGATACCTAATCCGTTGATAATGTTTGCGACAATAATATACCCACACCTGCTTTGGGATCCGAAGGGTGCAAGCTTTGTTGCGTCCGAAAAGGTGTGAAATGGCTTTGCGTAGCTGTGAGCCAGTCTGACAATCATTGACAAACATACACCGAGGCTCTTCTTCAAGCGGAGCCATTGATGTAGGGCTCAAAGCTTCAAGAGATGCCTCTCGAGTTATTACGTCGAGGGTCGATTGTGCCAAAGAAGTGGTATCGGATGTCTGATCGGAGACTTGTTCTTGTGGCTGTAAGACAGCTCCCCGAGAAAGAAGCGTATCAATAGCAGCGCTTGTTTGCCCATTCCTGAGCGCAGGGTGCAGTCTGTGGTCGGGGTCAACATCTTGGTAGGCGGCAGCCATATTTGGCTTGGCTTCCTCTGCTTGAGTCCGCAAGGCTTTTGGAGTAGAGCTACCCATAGCTAGCTCAGTGGATAATGACGTGGGATAGCGATCGTTCAGCGTGTCTGATGCCGATGTTGTCATACGCGAATCGAGAAGGGGAGCGGATGTGGCTCTTTTATGATACTTTGGTCGGGTCAACTCGGAACTGTATCAAATGCTTTAGCTTCAGAACCTTTGAGATAGCTTCGATAAAGTGACGAAAAAAGGGGAAATACGTCGTCAGGGAGATGACAGGATGTGTGTTTAGCCTTCAGGAGCAATAGAAGACAATGCTGTGTGTTGACCGTAAATGCCAAGAGATGTGTGGTTTGGGAAAGGAAGTCTGAACTTTGGGATCAAGAGATATAAATAGGCAATTTGGGCAGCTAAAAGAAGGAAAATTCTTCACAGTGATGCAGCGCCAGCTGTCTGTCCTTTGGTCACGCGAGCCGTCAAGGCAGGCTTTGACCACGTTCTTCAGCTGTCAGGAACTTCTGCCAGAAGCTGCCAGGGGCTGTCATCTGTGATTCACTGGCAGCCGGCTCGTGCACACCGTCTTTCAACAATGAGACGGTGCTTGAGCACTTGCTCGAGGAGGCACCATGCAGAATTTAGCTCTGAATAGAGAGACTCTTCTTTAGAAAGCGAAAGGGGAAGAGTAAAAGTCAACGGAAACTGGGGCAGAAATATTTTGACAAGCGCTTAAAAGATCCAAATTATTTCGCATTACTCTGGGCAGTTCGTTTGATATACCCAGGCAGCGGCAGCATGTACACAAGCCTTCTAGGAGAATGGAAAATGAAAAACGTACCGTAAGGCCTCCCCAAGAAGAGTAGGCTGCCCAAGCTTCCGCAGGCTAAAAACGACACCCGGTTGATCATTTAAAACGTTTCCCGTTGCGATCAGTTGATTTTGCTTTGCTGCTGAGATTTCTTCTATAAGCCGAGGAGATGGAGACTGCGCTGTGATGTCAAGATCAATCTGAGGGCTTTGTGCTCCAAATGGCTTGGCATAGACTGATGGCGTGTCTATAATTGGTATGCTCGAAGAAGATACGCCGCTAACAGACGCCACAGACGATAGCCTTGAATAACACTCCGACAGTGATGACCCCGATGACACGAAACTGCTGTTGCTGAATGATAATTTATGGTTTGAGGCTGCCGATACTTCTCCTGAAAAGCTGGCACGGTGGTCTTGAGGGGTCATTCTGTATTCCACGTCAGATTTATTCTCCTCAAGCCCTCGATTCAATCATAGGTCGGGTAGAAGTTTACCGAGTCGAGCATATATGAGCCTCGTCACTAAGATGAAGATTGTAAGCTTAGAGGCACAACAGGCCGTGGTAAGGAGAGGTTCAAAAGAGATTCACCCTCTCGATGCCAGCCACGAGGGAGTTCAATCTGTGCTAGCAGAGGGAGCAAGATGTCCGGTCGCTAACATTTTTGCAACAAGGGATGAAGAATGTCAAGCTCACTCACCAAGATAAGTTGTTTCTGGCCAACTGTATCGGCAATTGGGAAGTAACTCCGAATGGAAAGCCCATTGACGGTCGCTTTGATCTACTGTTTGCTTCCAAGGCAGTTTCGTGAACATGCTTTGGTGAAACTGGAGGGCCACTGCTTGACTGAGAAATCGACTCCTCGAGCTGGAGTGCTCCCACTCTCCCTTCGCCCCAAAAATTGGGAATTTGCCTGTCATCTCTGTCTGACCTCTGGCTGGAGTCCTCAACCCAAGGCAATGGTAAAGGTTTGCCATGATTGTGATCCTTTGATGAGACCTCTGTGCCCCCTCTGCTGTAGCAAGGCTGTTGAGCATTGTTGAGAAGCGAAGTTACATCCATTTTTCCGATTTATCAATGCGGATAACCACAAGTGTTGCTGCCCACGACAAGATAGATGGTAGTAGATAAGAAGTGCGACGTAAGTGAACTGCGGGGCGGGCAGACGACGCCCTTACACAGGCAATAACTCCGACTTGATCCGACAAGGTGACGACAAAAAATGAGCTGGTACAAGAAAGTCTTCGAATAAGGGCCGTTTTGAGAAGTGCAATTGGTTGTTGGCACACAAGGAGTAGCGCGTCAGGTGTCTCCTAGCCACGTAAGTTGGCTGTTTCGGTGTTTCAGGTAGTGATTATGTGCTATGTGATATGTAGATTGAAGCCCCTTCAAAACCACTTATGGTCTTGGAAATGCGCACTTGATGCCTGATAGCGGTTATCGTAGAAGCGGCCGATACAACGAATCTGGATATTGTTGTCGAGGCCTTCAGATAGTCGGATGGTCGGTGGGAGATGGTTGAGTTCGTCGCCTCTTTGTTGAGTTTGAGAAGTGGGAATAACCACTATGCAGCAAAGGCTCAAAATCTTCCCGCTCTAAGAAGCCAGAAACTTTATAGGAATACTTGCTGGGGCCCCTGTAAACTTATGCCGTGCTGGTTTCCGGCAAGGTAAAGCTATGCTTACAGAAACCAGGATCGTACAGCGGCGTGGAGTTTTCTTTATCTGATGAGGCTTCTCCTCCTTTCTCAAACAGGACAGCGGTGAGGTAAAAGTAGGAAATCGTCTGCTGCTATTTTTACAGGCAGTAAAATACCCCAAACGATTTCGAGGCGTGGGGCGTTGGCATATGATGAGACGCAATATGCGACAGAATGCCAACCTAGTAGGCACGACGTTGATCTACTGGGGGGTGGGTAGGTAAGGCTGAGTAAAGGCAACGTTAAATGAGAAAAGTCCGGGAGATGAGAGTTGACCGATGTGAATAGGCCGGGGAACCGGATTGTTTGCCAGCATTGACGACATGAAAAGAGAAGAGGGTAAGACAGAGGACAGCGCATTGCCCAAGTCGGGAGCAGGAGTGTGGGCCGCCACCGTCAACCTCACCATTGGATTGTCCAACGCTGTACTTACATATGACACTCTGAGAAACTGTGCAGATGTTGACCATGCCAGCATTGTAACTGCTCTGTTTATATCGGCGCCGTTTGGCCGAAAACGAGAGCGGCGACCAGCAAGGGAAAGGTCGAGGCTCCATGAGGCCGGATACGACGACAATCACCAACTAGGCATGATAAAGGTTGCTCACAGACGTACAAGGGCGAAATTTGAAGCTGACGGCATAGGCGACGAAACGTTTGCCATTCAGCTGAATCAAAATCAGTTAGCAGCTGAAATATTGATTTCTCTCCCCCTCCCCCTCCTTCTTGTGGGATCTCGCAAAACAGCCCGGTGATTCGGCCAGCAAGCGACAAGTCTCTTGGTAAATCGGAAATAAACATGAGAGCTATGCTGAGCCACCCATTCCTGCAGTCAAATCGTAAACCAAAGCCTTTTAGTTCTGAAATCCTTGCTCATGCTAGCTTAGTTACCGCTAGAGCGGGGGCGGGATACAGGAATGGCTTAGCAGTTGTGTGTAGTCGACTTGGTTACTTGCAGATATGGGCCCGAGCAATCAATCCGTGGGTCGTTGGTTTATCACTTCAACGAGGCAGACATGAGCTGGGGCCACGACGTGAAACCGAGCTCGTCTTGGATCGTCCAATCGGCAGGTTTCGAGCTGACGCATCTTGCTCGCCCACATACTAACCAGAGGCTGGAGAAGAGAAGTATGAGCCTAAAATTGGCCCTACTTTCCCAAGCCCTGTTTCCCAGGGGGCCACGGCGTTGATCGTCGAGAAGAGAGACTGAATGAGTTGCAGCACGCTTAGGTCTGATATGACGAAACGCAAGCCAAAAGGGCCCAGAGGGCCCAGAGCAGCCACCGATGCGGAATCCACAGACAGGCTCGGGGAGACGCCGTCGCCCAACTCTGTCCTGATGAGACGCTGCGCAATTTGTTGTCGACCATGCTCATTAAACTCTTGGTTAAACCAGCCTGTGTTGCAGCCGTGCAAGAAGACAGATGCCGAATAGGTGTGGTAGAGCAAGCGACATGACAAGGGATATCCATCCCGGTCTGGTACCATACCGTAGTATCACACTGCTGAATGCCATGTGGTTGAGTGCCAGTGAGGCAAGCGGGTGTGTCTGACAAGCGTCTCTTTAGGCCAGGAAGGGGAAGTCCTTGCGGAAGAAGATGTGGCAGACCTGGTACTGCATTGCCCACGCCTTCGAGGCTTGCTCTGTGCGGGCCTCTTGAGCGGCGCGTCTGATCGTAGAGGTGGTGAGGCGCGAGAGAGGAATGTCGGTCCTATTCGCAAGAACTTGACATTTCTTGGCTGGTCGCTTGCAGCTACCTAGGTACCCCCGAGGCCAAGCGTTCGGCTACATGCGTGGATATCATAGGAGACCGGAAGACGGAGTAATTACCTGGTAGACGGCCAGCAGTTGGTTGCCACCCGCATACGAGGCAAGTAGACTGCCGGTCATAGACGCACCGTTGGTACTGTAGTCTGTCGTCTTGCCATGTCGCTATCCCCGGAGAAAAGGCACAAAGCCGCTCTCATCAGCGATCGGGCTCCATGTTTCATCGCCGTATCGTATCTGTCGATGGTACCAGGCAGATGCTGGACCAGGCCGAGTGGGGTTGTCCGTCGTCCAGTCTCCGTGCAGAGCCCTGAAAAGGGCTGGATGCCGCACAAGAGAGACTTGAGAGAGAAACACACTGAACAAGAGCATCGACGAGTGCCGGGGTGCAGCCGCATGTTTCAGCCGTGCGTGGACATGCAGATACGCTACACGACGTGCGCCTTTCTTTGTTCCTGCGATGAAGAGCTCGCACAGACGCCGTTGACAAGAGTCGAGGCGGTGACGACGGCCACCCTCATGCCATCGAGCGCTTTCTGTACGAGGTGAAAATTAAGTCCCGAATGTGTGAGACGTGCCTGGACCTGGACAATGTCTTGTCCCGCTAGCGAGGCCACGAGGAGGTGAGCACATCGGAATTCGATTGTGTGTGCATGTATGTAGCTGACAGGTTGCAGGTCTAGGAGCCCAGTCCCTGCAGCATTGGGGTTGATCAATGCCTTCAACGTTCCAGGCAATCTCTTACTGGTGCTCTCATGTGAAGGCCTGGTAATTGTCGTTCCTTCTTGAGTACTACCAAGGTACCTCTCATCATTGCCGGCAAGAGACTCTTCCAGTACGACTGCCTCGTGCATTGTAGGGCTCCTGCTGGAAGTTTTCCATGACAAAGCACGCGACCCAGTACTTACAAGGTACATCATGGCAAGTGGCTGCCACATTCTGATCTCTCCTCCTTCATCACCAATGAATGACCTCTCGCCATCGTCCAACAGCAATCGCATGCAGCGCCTACAAATCAGATAATTTGTTGTCGACAATGCATCGTCCAACCAGTATAGGGTACTATCGGCATAGAGCCCTACTACCATCCAACCGGTACGGTATGTATGTGGTGGGCATCCGATGGGATATCAAAGCATACTCGTAACTGATGATTAGTCGAGACGACCACCTTCATCGGGCCTCAACGTGCTTCATTGGGCAGGGTTCACGTTCCTGCTTCTCTCGACCGGTCAAGACCCGTACGGGCATACAGTACGTGTGATGGCCAAATAAGGTGCACACACGAGTAAGCCCACCTCTGTGGCAATCCTTCTGTGGGTTTCCGAGTGCTGCTCTATCAATTCCTGGCTGCCATCCGCCTATCAAGGGCTTCCCAGCATCGCGAGAAGCGCCTTGTCGAATACCTAGCACAACCCATGCAACGGCGGCCCCAAGCTTGGGAGTGGGTGTGTCGTCTTCGAGTCGAGCGCTAAAAATGGAGCCAGCAACCCCAGGCCAACGCTAGAACTTGCCCAACACTCGCGTTCGCATTCCAAATGAGATTCCAAAGGAATATCGATCTTCTCTGGAAGCTCAACCGACCCCACGCTAGCTAGGGGGGTTGATCCTGGCTTGCATCTCTAGGCCGACGCTTCCATGGGACTAGGCCCTGCGCTCATCCCGCGCCGTTGTGGATGATTGATTCGTATCGTCCATCTCCAAAAGGCCCCAGCGGCCGGCTCGGATATGGCCCTTCAAAGAGGCCCTGACAGCCACGTTTTCTAGACTTGCAAGACTACTTGCGGGCGACGCGCTATGGCGCAACCCTTCCCTGGCTGACGTCTGGAGGATCACTCTGGGAACCTGGGTAGTATGGATTTCCAAGCCGTCTAGCACATACTTTACTGGATAGACAAGTTCTCGACAGCCTCGCCCAGAAAGGGCGATGTGCCCCTGGTGTGTTCCATCCGTCATGCAAGCATACTATCTACTACTGGTAATACTTCAGACGGTCCATCAGCCGAGACTATCAGGGCATATGCGCGTGTCATATCATTTCCACAGCCAAGGGTTCATGTTCCCCGAGCCCATTATCAATCTACGTCCCGCTACCGAGGATAGCGCTGGATTTGTGTTCGCTTTCCTTTCAGCCGCAACTCGCCGCTGGTTCCATTAGTTATCACGGCTCTCGGCCTCTCGTCATGCTGCTTACAGTAGTTTCCGATTCTGGTTGCTTTAATTTGCAGGTCCAAGAGTTTGGCGGCCGATCTACCAAGTCCCGATATCTTGTTAGCTTGCCTTTATTTGCCGTGGTGGCTTCGGCCAAAGTTCTACCAAGACAGCCGAGTTATAGCAATGTCTGAGTTGTTAAGGGTCCTTCCTATCTGGAAAGGGGGCACATGCAATATCTTGGCAGATGGGCACACGAGCTCCGGGCCTTGTTACTATGAATGAAGAGCAAAATAGCCTAATAGGCGCCTGACTGTTGTAAAGAGAGAAAAAATTTCCCTTCCGATGCAGCGTCGTATACTCCGTATCTGCAGTGTGAAGGAGATGCTAATTTGATCTCAGCAGTTTTGCTCCTCAAATGTTGATAGGTTAGCAGTCGGCTGCAGCGGATTGATAGGCGAAGTCATTACCTGGAGGCTTCACCTGGTTGTGTCACCACAACAGGAATCCAATGCCACCTCGCGCGCATGTCAAGATGGCACGGTAGATCCTCATAGAGGGGCATCTTCGTTTCCCATCGGCCTCCTCCGTACAGAAAGTTTGTATCAGGTCCGATTGGGCCAACTTGGCAGCCATGTGGCAGTTCATGTGGCTGGCAATATAGGAGCCGTGGCGACATCGTCTCTGCAAGATTGGCGGCAGCTTCATGCTGTCATCTTCGCAGAGCGCAAACCTCAGTCTATCATTCTATTTCGTAGAATTTTTGACTGCCGCACGCACTCCCGTGAGCCTTAGAATCATGAAAGAGGTGGCTCTTTGGGGGTGACAGTGAACGATCGGCCAACTGGGCTAGCTGCTGCGACCCGACATCACGACGCTACATCCGTTATTCCGACATTGTCGCAAGTTGGAATTCCGCGACTGCGCCTGCGCCTGCAGGTTTATCTTGGTGTTGTAACAAGGATTTAAATTTATCGACAACGGTAATAATAACCTTGAATGCTACTGGCGCTTGTGTGTCCGCCCCATATAGAGTGCTCCCGCCTATGGAAACGAGTCTTGAGATTTGACGTGTCTCCTGTCTCATTTCTACGACCAAGCTGAAGGGTAACATTTCGGGCTCACTCACCCGGTGCGCTGGGTTGAAGCAAACATGCATCGGAGAATTACTGTCTGCTCGGATACCCACAGACCGCAGCACAATGCCTGCGGCAGAGGACATATCAGAGTCCGAATTGTGTAACACATTGACAACAGTTAATATTGACTTCATAATCAGTGTGGGTTGCTCCCTATTGGCAGCCTCGTTGAACCTACGGTAGGGGCTTATGCTGGACTGCCGGAATCACGGAGCCTGCGCTGAGTGTGCATCGTCTGCAGAAGTCCCTGCATATGTTCTGTCAGTATCCAACAAGTTTATCGTGGCTTAGCCGCCGCGAGCAGAACTGTTTTGGTAATTTCTGCGAGGCGTGAATGTGATGTTACGTTGCCGCAAACTTCTGTTATCTATTTCCCCTTTTACGAATAACGGCAAACGATCAGCACTTGAGAACTGCAAGACAAGGCCCTGTTACTGGCGCATTTTCATTGATGGTGGAGGGGATGTCCTAGCAATACAAGGTGATGGTATCGAGCGTATAGAATTACACCAGTGTCCTAAAGAGCTTCAATGTTCTTTTGGTTCCCTTTATCGCCAGCTATAGATGGTTTGCTGGATAATTCGCCATCACTCACGATGACAGGCTGTGTGATTGCTTGGCCACATCCCGTTCCAAAAAAGAGAATAGCGTCATCAAAACAGGTCATCCACAGATTTATCAGCATCCTTTTGTATTAATTCGACCATTCCCTGCAAAACTTGGTAAGCTAGATTGAACCAACACGACTTACAAGGTCGATAAACTCACCTTTGGCATGATTGGCTTTCCATCTGCGCCTGAGACATAACGAAACGGCATCTGGGTGCTTTCATGTTCGTTGAACTTGAGCTCTGGGAAGTCCAGATACGGCACTTGGTCAAGGGGTACTACTGAGGTTAGCACTATGCTATCTCTTGGATATTGCCTGCCTAGGCATTGACTGACTCTTGTCTTGTACGACCATTCGAGTTACTCGGACGGCTGTGTCTGTAGTCATTTGCTTAGGGCCCAACCTTCTGCCCTCGAAGCCTTTCTTTCTCAATTCAGAGGTTCGGTCTAAAGTCTGTTAGACACAAGTTGATATGCGATGAAACCTGTTAAAGCTTACCTCGAGGAGGGTCATCACCTATGAGATGACTTGTTAGCTGATTCCACTTATTCCCAGTACACCACCAGGCTGGCCCACTCACCCAAAATGCCTCCAAAGAGAAATGCATCGAATGTCTCGCCATCTTCAGGCGCCAAATCCTTGGCTGCCGCGGGATCCAGCAGGCAGACTCGAGACTTCTGGCCGGCATAAAGCTCCTCGACTCCGCGGTGCTCTGCCGTGAAGGCCTTGCCAGCAGCCAATGCAGGCGGGACTTGAAAGTTGGGGGGCAAGCAGGAGAGAATGAATTTGGCTTTGGTTTCCTCGCTCTCAGCTGCGATGGCTAGATACTCGAGCTCTGACCAAGGGCCAAGCTCTGGGTCGAGATGCTCGACGATGAAGGTTTTGCCAGCTGAAGCCATTTTTGTGTGGACTACTATTTTTCAGCAAAGGTTCATGGTATTATGGAAAATGAAGTATGATTATGCCTTACTGGAGATGTGGTTGAATTGGTAAGTGGTGAAATGTGAGCACTGACATGAAAGAGAGGCCTCATCCACCGTATGAAAAAAAATTCAGTAAAAATGAGGTTACTGCAGAATGATGCAGCAAATGCCCCTCTGCGATCTACTAAAACTAAAAGTACATCTGTTTTGGTGGGAATCGTTGCTAGAAGCCATGTACCGCCCATCTCTGTGTGCATTAAACCACGGACGCTAATTTGGAGCGAGCTGCATTGACGTCGGGGTTTCTTACAAGTATCAGAGCAGATGCGTAACAAGCGACACTCGACATCAAACATATCTACATAACTATTAAATTTGGAAAAGCCTTAAAGCCAAATAATTATGTACGGTAGTATCTTCTTATGCACGTAGTCCGTATTGAAGATTTCTTCACGTCCGATTCTCTTCTATCCAGCGACATCAGGCTTATTGACATCCCCAGCGACAATAGACGCCTGCCGTGTGGGGCCGAAGCGCTATATCGCTTGCAGTTACAGCGACCCCATCCGCCTGTTTTAGGGGACCAATGCCCCAGTGCAGCTTTGTCCGGCTGCACGGCATCCCAAACCAGGCCGACATCCCCAAGGGGCAGGCGAAGCGACATTCGCTGAATTCGGCCACCTTGCGCCTCGCAACAACCAACCTTCCTTCATCACCCTCAAATTTCACCTTGACGAGCGTGATTCTCTGTCAATGATCCTCTACACCGACCACGACTGAGGAAGCTGTGCTCCCTCTCTGCCGACTTTTTCTTTCTTCCGCCGTCCCCTCGCGCCGATTGCGCCGCTTCTCGCCATGGTTTCGTTGTCCGCGCGGCCAGCTTCATGGCGATGGCTGGCCGTTACTCTGGCTTCACTCTGGCCTGCACTCGCCGTTGCTGAGCAATCGAAAACCACGGCAGACTACTATGTTCACGATCTTCCAGGGCTGCCGCAGAATGCGCCGGCCGTGAAGATGCACGCTGGGTAAGGCATTCCACAAGCACCAAGCAAGGGAGGATTACCCGGATTCTGCATGAAGCTGACGCAACTCTACTCCGCCATAGCCACATCGAAATCACCCCCGAACACAACGGCAACCTCTTCTTCTGGCACTTCCAGAATCAGCACATTGCGAACCGCCAGCGAACCGTAGTTTGGCTCAACGGCGGGCCAGGATGCAGCTCGGAGGATGGCGCAATGATGGAGATTGGACCGTATAGAGTCAAGGACGTAGACACCCTGGTTCCCAACAATGGTTCCTGGCACGAGTTTGCCAATCTGCTCTTCGTCGATAACCCGGTCGGCGCGGGCTTCAGCTATGTCGATACCGACAGCTACCTCCGTGAACTAAACGAAATGGCAGACCAGTTTGTCATCTTTTTGGAAAAGTTCTTTACTCTCTTCCCCGAGTATGAGCATGACGACGTAAGTAGACCAAATTTGGTGGGCAAGATGTAAACTCTAATGTTGCGTTCAGCTGTATTTTGCCGGAGAGTCATACGCCGGGCAGTACATTCCCTATATTGCCAAAGCAATCGTGGATCGGAACAAGAAGTTGTCAGAGCAAAAGAAGGACAAAGAAACCTGGAGCCTGAAGGGATTGCTCATCGGCAATGGCTGGATCTCCCCGAGGGAGCAATACGACAGTTATCTCCCGTTTGCATTCGAAAAGGGCCTTCTCACGAAAGATGGGGAGGTCGCCAAGAAGCTACAGTCTAGCACTCGGATATGTCAGAACAAGCAAGGCAGCGATCCGGGCCACGTCGACTACGGCGAGTGCGAGAGTATCCTCAGCTCAATACTAGATATGACCAGAAAAGGCAATGGAAACGATGCCTGTTGGAACATGTACGATGTCCGTCTTAGAGATTCGTTTCCCAGCTGCGGAATGAACTGGCCGCCGGACTTGGCCGCCGTCACCCCGTATCTGAGAAGACAAGACGTTGTGAAGGCGCTTCACATCAATCCCGCCAACGCTGGCAATGGGTGGCAAGAGTGCAGTGGAGCAGTGAGCTCTACTTTCAAGGCGAGAACGTCTGTTCCTTCGGTCGAATTGCTCCCCGGTCTCTTGACAGAGATTCCTATTCTGCTATTCTCAGGAGCGGAGGATCTTATTTGCAACCACATTGGCACAGAGAACATGATCGACAACATGGAATGGAACGGAGGAAAGGGTTTCGAAATAACACCTGGAAACTGGGCTCCTCGTCGAAAGTGGACCTTTGAAGGTGAAGTCGCTGGTTTCTGGCAGGAAGCCCGCAACCTCACTTACGTCTTGTTCTATAACTCATCCCACATGGTGCCTTTTGACTATCCCCGCCGCACTCGCGACATGTTGGACAGGTTCATGGGAGTCGACATCAGCAGCATTGGCGGCGAGCCAACCGACAGCCGCATCGACGGTGAAAAGGGCATCGAGACGACGGTCGGCGGCGCTTCCAACAACACCCACGCCCACGAAGAAGAGACGCACCAAAAAATCGACGACGCCAAGTGGGCAGCCTACCAGAGATCTGGAGAAATCGTCCTGGTCATCGTCATCGTCGCGGCCGGGGCTTGGGGATACTTTATCTGGCGTCAGCGCAGAGCTCGCGCCGCCTATAGGGCACTCAGCGGCAGCGACCCTTCCAGCCGAAACGGCTCTCGTCTCAACTTTTCTTCTCGTAGACGGCATGCGGATGTCGAGGCGGCGGATTTCGATGAGACTACATTGGATGATTTGCATGTGGAAACACCGACTGCTTCGGAGAGCAAGTACACTGTGGGAGGGGATGACGAGAGTGACGATGGCTTGTCAGAAGCGGAGCAGAAGAGGAGGAAGGCCAACCAGGGAGGGTCAAGTTAGACATATGCGGTCCCCTTTTTGTTTTTCCTGATGTAAAAAAGCATTGTTACTTGGACATGGGGGATGAACGCTCTGATTCTCCTGCAGCTGCCAGCTAGAAACTGGTGCCAGAATCATTATATATTATTATAGGGAGTATGTTTTACATTTTTTCACAAGGTGTTTTTGGTTGATTGTTTGCAAAGATGGAATAAAAATTCTGATTCTCTAGTATTGTGTCGTAAAAACATAAAAGTGACCACGCCCAAAAGAAAACGCCATGTCTACGCCCAAAGCGTTCAGGGGACGAGAACAAAAGAGACCTTCTAGCTTTTTGTTGTTTTCTTTAATGGCCCTTGTTCTTTGCTGTACTCCCTGATTTTTCGTTATCCCGTATCCAACCAAATCTTGATGAATGTCTTGAATAGCCCGTTGACTCCATCATGCAATCCTTGCATTAACAGCAATTCGCCCATATTCATAATCATAGAAACCCAAACAAAATGATGCAAAACAAGCTCCCTCACAGCTGAATCTCGTTGTTCAGCAGCCTGACTTCTTCACCGGGCTTGAACGGCGGGAGCCCAATGTAAGGGCATCCATCGCAGCGGAAAGCGTCGCCCAGAGCGCAGTTGCCACATGAGCCGACCTTGCCCTGGACGGTGAAGTCGACCTCTGTGAGGTCGTCGACGGCGAGCTTGACGCTCTGGAGAGCCTTGTCGGCGGCTGCGCGCTTGGCGGCGTCTTCAGCTTCGAGACGTTCGGCGAGGCCGCAGGTGCAGTCCTTGCAGGCGCGACGGCGTTTGCCGGCTTTGGGCTGGCATTCGGGAGCTGTTTTCATAAAAGAGTTAGTGTCTGAGTTTCGAAGCAGGTTTGGATGGGGGGAAGCATACGGATATTGATGGGTCGCTTGAGGTCATCTTCGGTCATGAGAGTGTCTTCGTCGATGAGCTCGTCATCATCGTAATCGGCGTCGAGATCGTCAGAGAAGTCGATGAAGCCGACGCCAGCAGGGGCAGCAGGCTTGACTTCAATCTTCTGGACGGGCGGGGCCTCAACCTTCTTCTTTCTGCTTCCTAGCTTAAGAGAAACTACTCCTTCTCCGTCGCCATAGTCAGGCTTGTCAAAGCCCCCAGTAGACGCAACCAAGCCCGCCAAAACGGCTTCCTTTGCCAGAGCGGCGTTTTGGCCGAGGTCTGAGCCATCCTGCGACTGCAATCGCCCCTTGGGCTTGAGCGACTCTGCGATGGGACCGAGGATGCTTCTAGTCAAGAGGGGTAGAGTCTCGTTGAGGGAGGAAGACGCATCGGCGAGGACGAGAACAAGGTCGTATGTAGCAGACGGCAGCTTGACGAGACCAGCTGCCAACCGGTCGATCATCTGAAGATCTGTTGCAGAGCGATCATATTGAGACACAACGTTTGTGAGCGCAGTTGGGTGAGAGGCGAGAGACGGCGGCGCCAGGAGGAGAGTTCGCTTCGTCTGTGATGTTGCCACCGGGGCAGCGAAGAAGTCGTCCGAGGTGTCTATCATTACGACGGAGGGCGCCATTGCGAAAAGAATGCTGTGAGTAGGACGAGGACGAGAATCGGCTGGGAACGAGAGGATGTTGATATGTCGAGAGAGTGAGGGAACGGATTTGTAAGAAACAATATCCGTTTCCCACTCGGATGTTGGATAATAATTTCAGTGACGCTTAGTAAAAGCTTAAAAAAAATCAATGGTTCACGATGTTGACACTGTATGTCAGCAGTAAGCGTGGCCTGGATGGTACAGTGTGGATAGTGCACGCGGGGTCGGATCGATAGTAATCGATAGCAAATGCGGCCCCTCCGAACGCGGAGATGCATTTTACGCATACCTTTGTATTCTCCGCTTCTCATTGGATGCGACGGACAGGGGCAGAAGAGAAGCCCCCAATTGCTGTCGAGCGAATTACCAACTTGCAGGTCATCCCAACGGCTGAGCTTGAGATGGATCTCAGGTGCTTAAAAGCTGGTATCCACCTGGGACGACATTCCGAGGCATGTGCTTGTCCTTTTTGTATGTCAGTATCCTCTGTAGAACTAATCTGAGACTTGTGCTCTACGGCCATTAATTGACGAGGCTGCAAGAGAGTCGCTTCACTACCTAGGTACTTGTGTATTGTCTTCTTCTTCCCAATTCGAGGTATGGTGGCGTTTGCTGTCTGCAAAGAGTGCTTTTTCCGCGGAAGTGTGATGCCCTTGAAAGCATCAGCCCACTGATATCGGCGTTCCGAACCAGCTAGTGATTTGCGAGCCGAACCGATATTGTAGATGGGAAATACATATCAACGGCCAATGGCAATACTAACTGTCGATGGATTAAACCCGTGTGCTTTCACCTAGGTACTTATCCATACCTAACTGCAGCATTCATTGTCAGAGGCCACTTCCATACAAGCAGGAATGTTCAATGCGCTCCACGTTTGTTCCAGCCTGACGCTCTTGTACATTTAAATACCTAGTAGCTGCTGAACTTGAAACATACACATATTGCTTTAAGTCTTCACCAAGGGTTGCAACGAATGTCGAATAACAGTAAATACATGCATGCTCGTTTACGTTCTTCTCTCTGTTATGTTATCGAATCAAGACTACAGCCAGTTGCGTAGTTCATCCTCAGCGCGTTCTAGATTTGTGAGAATCTACGATCCAACGAGTGATGATCTCCCAGGATCGGCTATGCTTTATTCCTCCAACTGTTTGGTCAACTATTGAGTAGGTAGGTGAAGGCCACAGAGATATGTGTTCAGTACAGAAGTAAACAAATCAGCAACCTTGGAAGAGATATGGTAAACGAGAAGTTGAAACAGCCTTTCTCAGGAATCATCAGTAGTACCTTTATCAGAAGCCATGGTCTTGGCCAAGGATCTATCATAATAGTGTGCAATACTATTGTTATGCATTTTGGGGATCGAGTTAGTAAGGTTATTATGACAGAGAGTTCTTTGCGCATCAACGTAGAGGAGACAATACAGCTTAATTCAATCACTGATAATATATCATCCAATTGTAGCAGCACTACAGTGAATAAATCTTCCCACATGCATTTACCTGTGACAGACGAGATATCTGAATGGAAAAGGATAGCAGGAACAGCAAAGCAATACAACAGCAACAGCAATCCTATGAATGAATCCATCTTCCCTTAATCCAATCGACTCACGCCCCAAGCTAGATGGTGTTGGCATATACCAAGCCTCGATAACAGGCATTTTGCTTCCTATGATATAATCTGAGGCTGTCAAGCTCCCCTATAGCTGCTCCCTACAGGCCGTTCCATTAAGCGAGGACTCTGCCACTGCCAGGTGGCTGCCTGAGGGAAGCACTTCTCTCTGATAAGATTGCCAGCTGCTCTTTCAAAGGCGAGGAGGGAAGGAGCTGGAGTGGAATAACTTGCCCCCATTCTGCCGCCCTGTGCACCGCCTTCGCCTGCCGGCTGCCTTCTTCCCTGCGCACTGCCAACCTTCTCTCCCCCCCTCTTCTTCTTCTTTCTTCCTCACCTCCTCAGCTTTCTGCACATCTTCAACTTTGAGGGTAGCTGCAGATTTTATGCTAGCTACATCAAAGCCTGTGAGTAACGAGCTGAAGCATCTAGCTTCGAAGAATATCCGGCTTCGACTAACTCGTCAACAGTGCACGTAGGAGGCAACAATCCGCTCCATTTCACTGAACGCGACTTTGGTCTCGTGTTTCTGAAATCAGATCTCAGGTATGCTCATCCAATATCCTTTCTCTTTTGCAGCTCGCCTTCCTCAACTCCCCATCTCTGCTTCATCCCTTTTGATTGCCCACCTCCCATGGATGACTTTCTATGTTGTCTATGTTCCTCTTCATTCACATGGAGACACTGAATGGCTTGCCTCACACTCTATTCCTCAGTCTTTCATCACTTTGCCCCAGTCATCTTTTCACTCTTCAGATCCACTTTCTCAAAGAACGTACTCTCACCTTTCATCCTCCTTCATCTGATTATTTGTTTCTCTAACCTCTCTACAGAGTTTCGTTTGTCACTTCACCGTATCCCATCCAACACTTGCCAAAGATGGGAGATTGGGGTTGCGGAGTTGCGGATGCTGGCTGGGGAGCTCCAGCCACCAATTCCTTCCCTGACAAGGGAAATACTGGAGGAGATACCTGGGGTCAAGACTCGGGCCAGCCAGCCGACGATGCTGGATATTCCAACGACGACAACTACAACGGCGGTGGCGATGATGCTGGAGCATCTGGGGCCTACGGAAACGATAAATGTTTCGGCTGCGGTCAAGAAGGGTAACCAGGTTCCATATTCTTTCGTTTGGCACACTACTAATCAATTATTTTACAGTCACCGCCGAGCTGAATGTCCCAACGCTGGAGAACAGACTTGCCGTTATTGCAAGAAGGAAGGCCACCTGCGAAAGGACTGCCCGGAAGCGCCTCCCATGGCCTGCACCAACTGCGGCCAAGAAGGTATGTCTGATGAGTTGCTCGTGGGAGATGGCAATGACATTTATTAATGACAACAGGTCACTTCCGAAACAGTTGTGAGAATGCTCGCAAGGTCAATCGTGACCACGTCGCCGACACTACGCCTGATGCTGCCTGGGACAAGCTCAAGCAAGCGGCCCGTGAGAGAGATGTCGACGATGCCAAGGAAGCGATTGAGGAATACGTCAAAGCTCTGGCAGGAGAGGTCACCTATCGCCAAATCCAAGAGCGACTGGTGGAGGAAAATGTCAAGATTTTCCTCATCTCTACTCAGAGAGAGTTGATTGATACCTTCACCAACATGGACCTTCAAGGTAACATCGACAAGAAGTATAGCGTCTCGGTGAGATTTTCCGACAAGCCAGAGAGACCTCGCGAGATCAATGTCTGGCCAGATGGCATCGACGAGATTCTCTCTCGCTTGGATGATGCGGGAATGGTGGTAGACAGAGGTGTTCCAAAGTGCTACAACTGCGGCGAGCTCGGCCACACCAGCAAGGGCTGCTCCCAGGAGAAGATTGAGCACAATTCAGAGAAGCCTAAGATCTCTTGCTACAATTGCAATGCCGAAGGCCACCGTGTGAGAGATTGTGAGTCGCAATACCGCCCAATAACCATTCCTTCTTTCTTCTAACTAGCCCTCTAGGTCCCGAGCCGCGTGTGGACAAGTTTGCTTGCAAGAACTGCGGGTGAGTCTGCGTTCATAGTTCCTACGCACGCTGACCGAACGCTGACGATGTTACAGAAAATCTGGACACAACGCTAAGGAGTGCGAAGAGCCTCCCAATATGGACAATGTTGAGTGCCGGAAGTGCAACAAGAGTAGGTCGGACCCATCTGTATGGTGGTACAATAACTGACTGTTGTTTAGCCGGCCACTTTGCGAAAGATTGTCCTGACGCCCCCAGCAGGGCTTGTCGAAACTGTGGCCAAGAAGGCCACATATCGAAGGAGTGTGATCAACCAAAGAATATGGATAGCGTGGTGTGCCGCAACTGCGATGAGACCGGTCACTTCAGCAAGGAGTGCCCGAAGCCGAGAGATTGTAAGTTTCGTGGCGAGGCATTGGTACCACTGTAGCTAACAAATACACCGCAGGGTCCAAGGTCCAGTGCTCTAACTGTGAGCAATTTGGACATACCAAGGTCAGGTGCAAGATGCCTCCCAAGGAGTCGGATGCCTATGAAGGCCAAGCATACGGCGGCGAGGCTGAGGAGCAGCCGCAGCAGCCTGATGATGCCTATGGTGAGGCAGATGGCGGTGGAGGCGGAGGCGGCTGGTAGCCCATTGCCATTGCCAGCAGTTCAGAGGAATATCTGACTTACACACCGTTGCTTTTTCATTTGAGTTATCGTTGCCCCTTTAATTGGGGCTCATTTACTGCGTAGTTCAGTTATGGATGTGGTTACATCCCGGGGCATATGGGGAAACATAGGGCAATATGGGGCCACGGGAGGCATGATAGTTCATCAGTCTAAGGCATTGATCGTGCTGCTCCTAATAAAAGCTGATTCAAGCAGAGAGGTCATGCGAGCGGAACTTCCCACGTAACCTCTCCGTGTGTCCGGTGGCCGATTCATACACCGGCTACCCCACCCCGATAAGCCGAGGCTGGGCGTACGTATAAACTCCCCGAGTCGCAAGCAGACGACAAGTCAACAACCCGCGAAACAGACTCTTTCCTCTTTATACAATCCAGTGGAACTGTTGCGGATCAAACATCCTACAAGGTTGTGTGAAAATGGCTGCCGGGGAGATTATACTTTATCATTACAAAATCTCGCCCTATGCAAGGCGCGCTGTGTGGTACCTAGCTCTACGGGGCATTCCCTACAAGCAATGTGTAAGTTGCATTTTTATAAAGTCTCCAGCCAATTGCCCTGGTAGGAAAATGTTTAGAGAAATAAAAGTGCTGACATGAGGTACCAAATCCAGCTCCAGCCTGGCGTATTGCCACGGCCGGATGTCGCCCGTCTCGGACTCGCGTACCGTCGCATCCCAATCATGTCCATTGGAAGGGACATATACCTTGACAGTCGCCTTCAGCTTCCCAAGCTAGAGGCAATGTATCCGGAGCTGCCTCGTCTGGGAGCAAGCACGGCTGATCAGAAAGGCATTGAGCGCTTACTTTCGGCCTTTGTCATTGACAGCGGCATCTTTCAGCAAAGCGTCAAGCTACTTCCGCCGGAACTGCCATTTCTCAAGGATCCAAAGTATTTCAAGGACAGAAGCGATTACATGGGGACACCGATGAGCGTAGAAGCGTTGAAGAAAGTACGGCCTGAAGCGCTGGCGGAAGTTGCTGCGGCGTTTGAGCTGCTGGAGACGACCCTGATGGCGGACGGGCGAGAGTGGATCTTGAAGACGGAGAAGCCGAGTCTGGCAGACATTGAAGGTGTTTGGATGTTTCATTGGATATCGGGGATTCCTGGGGCGTTGCCAAAGGAAGGGTTTTCGGCGGACAGGTATCCGCGGGTTTACGCGTGGATTAAGCGCTTCCAGGAGGCGGTGACGGCGGCGAAGAAGAGGATTGAGGAGCCGAAGACGTTGGACGGCGAAGAAGCCGCAAGGGTTATTGAGAGCTCATCGTGGCATGAGGAAGAGGGAGCTGTGGATGAAGGAGATGCGCTGGCGGTGGCGGAGGGGTTGAAGAAGGGTGTCATGGTTGTGATTTCGCCGACGGACACGGGGAAGGCGCATAAAGATGTGGGGAGGCTGGTGAGTTTGGATAAGGACGAGGTTGTGATTGAGGTGAAGACGGAAAGGGGGGAGAGTGTGAGGGTTCATGCGCCGAGGCATGGGTATAAGTTGAGGAGGTTTGATGGCGAGGCGAAACTGTAGGTCGTTTTGTACTATGTATATGTCGTCTGTTTTGAGCAGGTTGGAAGCGCCCGGTAAAACAAATGTTTGGCAATGATTGTATGAATTAGCATAAATTGTTCTATAGAATAGATGTATATTTGGTAGTGGAAGATGTGATGCTGAGGGGGGCTCTTCCTCTCTGCTACCTCCTCTCTGCTACACCAACGCGGCACGCCATCTAGGAGGCTTAAATCGTATCTATAGATACGAATATCTCGTCTATAATATTCTCCTTTGTTTTTCGGGACACTTTGATTCCTGCGTAAAGCGTCGTATGGGAAACAACAACATGTTGCAACATCCATTCCGGTCAACTCAGGGGTATCGTATCCAGCCTACCCTGGAGCAGCGAAGGAAAATGCTGTTGTTTGACCTTCAATTCACCCACAAAGTCATAATAAGGTTATCAAGGGCCCTCATTAAGAATCAAGCGCGTACTTTGGGCATAGTTACTTCAAAACAGTGGTCCGTTGTGGAGATGTGTCCTCGGATGGTACAGTCACACTCAGAGACCACACGACCCAACTCACAAGTTGGGAGCATCAAAGTTACTTCCCCAGAGATCTACTGATTCACAGACACAATCTCCGTTCTACAGCCAAAACGCGGATCTCCCAACGCCATGTCCAGCCCAGCAGCCCTTCAGATGCCCAAATTCAAGCACAGTGACATAACAGGCTGCTCATGATCGGCAGGGCCATGAGACCAAATCCTCTCAGCCCGACCGTTTGTTTTTCGATAACGGAACGATTGCATCATTTCGTTCTTTACGGTATCAAACAGGATTCCATGATGGAACCTTTTCACCTGCAGACAGCCGGACGGGCGCCAGCTGAATGGGGGGCACGCCAGTCAGTCCTTCAGGCATCCTTTCAACTACCCCTTAAACCCTTTTTGGTCCGATTGCTCGCAGAATCCAGGATGGTAAACGTTGGAGTAGCAGTCCATCATGTTTTCGACTCACCTGAAATTCGTGCTTAGAGGAATATGTATGTATAAGCATAACCGCCGATCATTCTCTCGTTGCTTCTTTCGGAGGCGAAAATAGCAAAGAGGATTAATCATCGTGTCATCACGAGCATCAGGCACAGTATCCAAAATAGCCCAAGCCTCCAAGCCTAAGGAAAGCTGTAAACAAAAAGAACTAGCCAAGATCTCGATCCTTTTTGTTTTTGGTGCTTCGGAATTAGGACGCCATGGGGGGGTGTTCGTGGTTGCAAAGGGATGGCGAAGATCGCCGATTTGAGTGAGACCCTCACTTGCCTCTCCTCCCCTTTGTTCGAGACATTCTCGGAGAGATATTGAAGCTTGTCTGGGGACAAAGAAGCTTGTAGAAACTGAATCAAGCTGTAAGCTGTTTTCAGTTGACGTTTTTTATTTTTTAGAGTTTCGGACGTTTTGTTGACTTGCCTCGCCTTTTCTCTGCTATCGTTTTGTCTCTCGGGCTGGCTGAAGCTAATGACACGTCTCCACCTTGTGTAACGCGACTTTTTGGATGGGAGCAAGAAAATGGTCTTTATCACAGCTGTTGGCATTTCAGTACAATTTCATCTCGTTCAAAATAATAATAGTAGTAGGCTGACAATGTCACACGAAGCTGTCGCGTGTCGCTGGTTTGATACTCCAGATCCGACGCATGTACTTTCTACAGAGCTACGGGACGGTGTTTCACGATGCTTGGCGGAAGTGCGTCATAGCTTGGCCGGAGCGGTGGAGACGTGGCGCCGAAGCGAGAAACAGCTTGAACGGCTAGCAGAAGCAAGGAGAGCCTTATTGAAAAGACCAAGGAAATAGGAACAAGTTTGTTTGTTTTGTTTGGGCACCCAATGGGGAGGGCATCAACCGTTGCAGCAGCAGCCAAGGCCCAGCAAATAGGCCCAGCATTGGCCCGATAGACTACAAGGGAGCGAGCCTGGGTCTCCTTTGCTTCGGGCCATAATTCCGCTGGATATTTTTCATCTTCCCTTCTTTCTTTTTCTCTTTTCCACATTTCATGCTGACGTCACGGGCCGATCATATGGCGCCTCACCAATTAGCCAGCGCCGGGGACGGCCAAAAAAAGTCGCGGCACAGTGTTACGGACGATGGTACGATGTGGGGACGGGCGGGACATTTCAGGGGGTCGCCTCTTACACTGTGTGCGAGTTTTTGGTCCGTTTGGCCTCATCGGGCTGCTGTGGTTCGCTGGAGTGGTTTTTTGAGGAGGATTGCTGGGTGCTGGTTACTGGTTGCTGTGTGCTTGGCTCGGAGTTTGCACAAAGACAAATCTGGTCGGGCATTGAATTGGATGGATTGTTGCGCGGGCCTAATCGGGCAAGTGGGAAGACGCATCCATTTGCGAGCCAGCGAGCGGTTGTGTGTCTTGTTCCATGTTCCATATGGTATGGATACGGTACAATGTCTTGGGAGAAGAAGAGCAAGGTGATGATTTGAGACCTGTGACGTAATGAAGCTGCAACTCAACAATGCTCCAACTGCTACGGTACCGGCATAATATGTACTTGGTGAGCTTGGGTAGAGCAAAGACCACTTTGAGACTGGGAGAAAAAGTCAAATGGTCTCCTCTGCTCGTACACCGGGATGGATACGGCTCCTTTTTTGGCCGTTGGCAAGCTAGCCTAAGGTAGTCTTTGCGCAGAGGCCAACAGCGGATGCATTAGACGTGCCGCAATCTGGGAGGTGGTTTTTGGTGTGTGTAGACGCTCACCCAGTAACATACGGGCAACGGCCAAATCGCCACAGCAGACACTTAACTTGTCGCCTTGTACGGAGTTACGGAGTACAGTCTTGATTCGTAAATAACGGTTGCGTGCTAGGAGATTTTGTCGCTGAGTCGGTGAGGCGATTGTCGGCAGAAGTGAGGCAACACGTACGAGCACTCCATACCGAACTGACTTTTGATATGATATGGGATGGATGCGAGTATGGTTGACTTTAGCGACGAATGGGTCTCGTGGCAGATTAGCGAGTATTGTAATTGTACTGTAATTCACGCCGCAGCTGCAAATCCAGGTCCCAGCCTTAATACAACATCGCATACGCTACCTTGGCTGCCTACATTCCCCCCGCTGCACACAAAGAGGCTCAATCGCTGCCCGGGAGCTCCCAGAGCCATCACGTCCACCGAGTCTCTCCCACAAGAGGAGCATCATCTCCAGCATTGGGTACGAGCCCGAATACTGTACATACGAGGACCCATGCCTGCAGCGCCCCACCTCTTTTTTACTTCTTCACTGCATCTCTCTCGCAGCTGCATTTCCAGTGGCACGCTAGAGCAACCCCCGGGCATCCTCAGAGCCCATACAGTGCGAGCTCGCCATGTCTTTTTCGTCTGGACTTTTGCTGCCTTCGCGGAGGCAAGCAAGACGTGCAGCAATTGACTAATCCGGGAGAACACGAACAACCTGAAGCAAAGAGGCTTTTTGAAGCCGTCTTGACTACCCCCTTTTTTCTTCTTTTTTGTGGTGCTGGTGTTGATATGAGGAGAAAACACTCCTTCTGAACGCGTGGCTAATGTACTGCTGCCGCATTCATCCTGGACCCCTGAGCTCGCCACATCCAGATGCCCGTGCGGAAACTGTACTGTACTCGTACTCAGTATGAGTTGCCCTGCCTCGATTGGCTGCATCTGGCCTCGCTTTTCCCTCTGGAGACTTTTCAAAGTGGTGCTACCGTCTAATACTCGCCTCGCAGGCAGGCATGCATGAAGTACATATCGTACAGTACCGACAAGACGAGAAAGCAACTGTACAGCACGCAACGTCTCAGTCAATCATATCATCCCATTCGACACTTCTCGCCGCTCTCGATAGCAAGTATACGGTGTGTGATGGCCGCGCATCCGCACGGTCCACACCACCCGTTTTCCCAATCGCGAGATGCGCACCAGCGTCCCGCACAGTGCGGAGGCGGCCAGGGTTTGTCAGCGAAGTCTCTGCAGGCTCCATAATTCATTGCACCCTGGGCTGGTAGCGCTCGTGGCCACTCACAGGCGCCCAAAAGCAGCCCAGCCAGCAAGACCCCCCCAGAAGGGTCAGAGCCGCCGCCGCCCGCCTTCTTTTTTCTGCGCCTTCGTTTTTTCACAACGTCATCTCTGACGTCTTCCTTCCTCCATCGTGCACTCTTCATCACCCTCAGTTACAGCACTTCACAAGCAGCCTCCCGCACCCCCGCCGCAAGCATAGCTTCTGCTTCTGTGCCAGCGTTTGGCGCCTCGATTCACGGGGAAGCGAATATCATCTTCAGTTTTTAATATCCGTGATTTGCAGGTCTAATCGGGGAGAGTCTTCGACGCCTGCTCGAATTGGTCTCTCTTATTTTTTAATTTTTTTTAACCGGGCCAAGCCTTGTTGTTCGGGTGCCAAAACTCCTAGTCTACGGAGGGAAAAACGCCCCCAAAAAACAAAAGAGCCAAAAACCTACTGCAGAGAGTTTGTTTAACTCGAGAGCAAAAGGGTTAAAAAAAAAAAGAGTTGACAGCACGCGCCATCGCAACGCAACAACGCCCCAATCTATCCACCGCCTCGATTCTGCCTCCACGCTACTCCTGCCTCTGACCTCATCATCCAGATTGGTCTCTCTTCTTCTCTCTGCCCGGTCTAGATCCCAAGAGCTCTGTCTGCAATTGTTTTGCGTTTCCCCCACATAAACGGTAGCCTTTTGCTTCCCCTCCCTTTGCACTGTCTGCGATATAATTCATCGTCATCATGGGGACGACTGTGACCAACATAACCGAGTCAAAGTCCCCTAAGCAAGCATCCCCAACACGGCAAGGTAAGCCTTCTTCTCCTCTTCCCCTTTGCGGTTCCTGCATCGTCATACCTTCTCCTTGCACTCACTGCTCCTACACCTTCGTCATCGCTACCACCTGCTCGGACCAAGTGCGACCTACGTCGTCACCGAACTCAATTGTCTGTTGCCCTACCCAGCATCACCACCATCTCCATCAATCATCTCCAGCATCTCCATCACCGTCATTGTCGTCATCGTCACTCTCTTCTTCCCTTGCCATTGACATTGGTCCTTACCCATTGCAATTGCCCCTACCCTTGCCCTAACCGTCGCCGTCACCTCTTGTCGCCGACCGTCGACTTACACATCATCTGCTTCAAACAGGTTCCATCGCCAGTGCCAAGATCGACTCTCTTACCAAGTCGGACATTGCGTCTAATGCTCCGGCGACCAAGCCGCTTGCACCGCCGCCTCGACCTGGACAATCCCAACAAGGAACAAATACCCCCGAATACTTCGCGCCTCAGGTTACCGGAGGCTCCCTCAGCCTGGAGCCCAATCCGTTTGAACAGTCGTTTGGGGGAGGTGGCCCAGAAACGCCTGGAGGAACCAAACTGCCCAGCGTCGCAGCATTGACGTCTCCGTCTTCTCTGCTGCCCGGTAGCAACGCGACTCCCTTTAACTGGGGTGGAGGCTCTTTGCGGACCGGCCCGCTCAGCCCAGCAATGCTTTCAGGCCCTACCGACTACTTCGGCGACACGCATCATCTCCGTGGCGGCTTCCCTACGCCAAACGAGTCTTCTCTGCGCACCGGATTGACACCGGGCGGGAGCGGGTCTATGTTCCCGGCTCCGAGTCCCAACTCTGCCCTTTTCGCACAGCTGGCCAGCGGCGGCGCCACTCCCAGCACCATCGACTTTCATCGAACGGCCTTGAGCGCTGCCGCAAAGCGTGAACAAGTCAACGGCCTGTCTCGAGTCCAACCATCGGCACCACAGCCCCAGCCCGTCACATCCCAACCCCAAGACATGACCTCGGTCCCTGTCATTCCCAAAGTCGAAGCTAAACCCGCATCCGGTCCCTTCGACCCCCACGACAACGACGCTGCCAACGGCCTTTATATGCTCGCTCAGGGGAGGAACGGAACCCAACCTACACCTCAATTCACCGTGACATCGGCACCCACTGCGCACGCCCACCCGGCCCCAGTGATCCCACCAAGCATGAACACGTCGCCCCCTATGGCCTCTATCAAGGTAGATCCGCGACGAGGCGTCAGCGAGATGAGCAACGGGTCGGACGAAAGCGACCAGAAGCCCCAGACACGAGCCAAGGGCAAGAAGAACACCACAGCTACCAACGGCAGGAGGAAAGCCGACGAGGCGCCTGCCAAAGCGCCGCCTGCAAAGAAATCCAAGGCGAACAGCGGCGCAGCCAGCAGCAACGGTGACGAAGATGAACATTCTGATGACGATATGGATAAGTTTGACGAGAATGGAAATGGAAAGTCCAAGATGACGGACGAGGAGAAACGCAAGAACTTCTTGGAGCGCAACCGGTATGTATTACGTCTTGCCATCATCGGCTCTTGATTTCATCCACAAAATGCTAACAGAACCCGCTTAGTGTTGCTGCTCTCAAGTGTCGCCAGCGAAAGAAGCAATGGCTTGCAAATCTGCAGACCAAAGTTGAGATGTTTAGCAGTGAGAATGACGCCTTGACTCAACAGATTACTCAGCTTCGTGAGGAAGTTGTCAACCTCAAGACTCTTCTGCTTGCTCATAAAGACTGCCCTGTTACTCAGCAGCAAGGTCTTCACGGAGCCTTCATGTCACAGGTTGTTGAGCCTTTCAACCCTCAGATGAATCCTTATGGCATGGCAGCCCCGATGCCTGGCCAGCAAGTCATGGCTGGCCAAGGCGTTCAGCGGCGTTTTTCTTAGAATGATGTATTCCATGATAGTTTGCCATGCGAACCGCAAGAAGAGCGACAAGGTGATCATTCATCTCACCCATAAGCGCATGGCATCATATACGCGGTCCACAGCTGAACGGAACGGAACGCATACAGTACACATTTCCCTTGTATAATAAAAGGGGGTCAAAGGCGAACGAATTTGGTGGAGGGAAATTCATGTTTCGGCTGGGTTGCCGGACAGGCATTTCGAGGATGTGTCTTTTTTTTTATATTCTTATTTTTTTTTCCGGCCCTTTTCCACACCACTTGTGGTTGTAGGCAGTGCCTTGACCATTTTCCGGGTATATTCCACCCCCCGGATCTTCTCTTCACACTTCTCTCTTCCCCGGTATTACTTTACAATGTACGTAAATAGTGGCAAGGCAAGGTATACACACATGAAAAGGTGTTGGACTTGGAAGGAAATCATGCAGAGTTTGAAGGCGTTTTGGGTGGTTTGGTACTCTTCAAGGGGATGATGTACTTGGTGTTTCACGGTTTGAATTTCAGGTACTCTGTAGCTAGAGAAAAAACGGGCAGCTATATGATTACTTGGTTTTACAGCTAGCTAGTCAATGCATGAATGATGTGTGTTGTGCTTGTTTGCCGCCCTTACAGATATCCTCGTTTCGACTCGTTGCAAGCTGGTTTATCCTTTCTTTCAAAGCCATGTCGAATGCGGCAGATGAAATCAACCGCTCGAACGCATCAATGTTGGTTGAGTCTGTCCAACGTAGATTATAGCTCTGTAATCCATAGTGGACAGACTCAGCCAACATTGATGCGTTCGAGCGGTTGATTGCAAAGAAGACCGAAACTACTTCAGTAGTTCTGCAGCGTTCCTGCTGAGACGCCGCGTATGAACAATCAGAAGATCCACTGAAGTGGTTTCGGTCTCTCAGTGCAAAGAAGACCGAAACTTGCACTTGAAGACCGAAACCACTTCAGTGGATCATCTGATTGCTCATATGCAGCGTCTCAGCAGGAACGCTGCACTTGAAGACCGAAACCACTTCAGTGGCTCTTCCGATTGTTGCTGAGACACTTCAGTGACTCTTCCGATTGTTCATACGGAGCGTCTAAATAGGAACGCTGAAGAACCACTGAAGTGGTTTCGGTCCTCTTTGTAGTTGACATCAATTATTAATACGAGTCCAGCCAAGTCTGTTGTCAGGTAGTGGTCAAAAGTGAAGATGATGTCGGTTTTTAGTTGACAGCTGTTATATACCATATCACTAGCTCCATTAGCCAATCAGATGCCGCATTGCTGAGACCGAGGGGGTGGGGTAGTGAATCACCCAAACCGGCTTAGCGCCATGTCTTGGAAAACCATACCTCTTCGCTCATGGTCCCGAAAGTAAACACAACCAGGCAAAGAAAGAACACTTACTTTGGCGGTCTCCCGACGACGAAACAGACTCGACTTCTCAACCCCGGCAAGAAGCAGCAGCGCATGCGAATTCATCGACAAACGGCTGGGCCCTGGCAGGTTTTTGGAACCGCTTCGACGGAATTTGTGCGTGCGATTGCGCTCGCGGCTTTGATGCGCTGGACGGGCGAAACGCGCGCAGGCATTTGACGCGACAAGGCTGAGAAAGCTGGGCCTCTTTTCGACCCCCCAAAAAGGCACACGCGACATATTACTCGACGACGACATCTTTTCTACAGCTAGTTACTCGACGGCAACATCTTTTTCACCGCCGGACTCTGGCACGAAATTCCCCCGCCTCGAGACGGCACCCTTTTACTCTCTCATGCGATCCATTCAGAGGAGCTTCCGCAGAAGCCATCCATGACGACAATCATTAGCCTTCGACAGCCGCTGGAACTTCTTAGCATGAGCGACCAGCCAGTGCGCCGATCAAAGCGCCAGCCGGGTTCGTTGGCCCCCCATGACCCGAGGAGACGGGGGAGACAAGAGACTGATATGCTGACGAGGAGAAACAGCCGCCGACTATGAACAAGACGACGATTTTCAGTTTGTGCGGAAATCAAAAAAGGCAAAGACCGATGAGACGCAGCCCGTAAATCTTCCCGTGAGGAAATCGAGAGGAAGGCCATCTGCGGCGGCCGTAGCGGCGAGGGAGCGGGCGGTGAGGGAGTCGATTGGCGGCGATGAGGACGTGGAGCTGATTGCGGCGGAGCCGGCCCGGAAGTCGACAGCGGCAGCGACGAAAAAGTCTTCTTCATCAAGGCGAAAGGCGTCGAGTGACGCGGTACCGGACGAGCCACCCGCCAAGGCCTCAAAGAGGGGAACGAGGAAGAGCACGCGAGTATCAAACGAAGATGCAGCACTGGAGGAAGAGCAGCAGCCTCCGCCGCGGACTAATGGCTCTTCAGCCAGCCAGAGCCGTACCAAGAAGGCGTCAAAGCACAAGGCGCCGCCACCGGTGACACAGGAGGAGGAGGAGGACATGTCAATAGTAGAAGAGACGGCGGAACGACCAACCAAGATCGCGCTCCCCATGAGCGACACACCCATCATCAACCGCAACAAAGAAATGCGAAAGAAAGGAGGAAACGGCAGCCGGAGAAGCAGTCTGGGATCTCGCGGACGCAGGGCGAGCTCATTAATCGAGAGCGGGCAGACGGCTATTCCGCATCGCGAAGTTAGCACGTCTGCATTTTACAAGCACATCGAGGCGGATTTACTGGAACCGCGGAGGATGAAGCAGCTGCTGATATGGTGCGGTGAACGAGCACTGTCGGAGAAACCGCGCGGTACCTTGAACTCAGGAGCAGTGCTAGGAGGTAAGCACTTTTCCTCCTGATTTGAAAAACTGGTGTTTGCAATGGCAATCTCATTTTGCTGACTGATTTGTTACTAGCCCGTGCGATTCAAGACCAGCTGCTGAAAGACTTTGCGTCAAGATCCGATTTTTCAGACTGGTTCAACAGAGAGGACAAAGCACCCAAAGCACCAGTCATACTAAGGCCAAATCCTCGCAACATCGAGCTGGACGAGAAGCTGGCAACGTTGCAGGCGAGAATCAAGAGGCAAGTCGCGTTTGGGCAATGCTTTTAACATGGAAATCAACTAACTCAAATTTCAGACTGCAAGAGGAAAAGAAAGCGTGGCTGGCAATACGAAAACCACCGCCAGAGCAGCCCCCTCTATTCACACCAAAAGAAAAGGAAGCGGAAACAATCACACTCCCCGATTTCGACTTATTAGACCCCGATGAAGGCAAAATAAGGGGCTTTCTCGTCGATGAAACCAACTCATTTGCAAGCATACGATCACAGACACAAGCACGGCTACGGAACATCCAATCGTCTCTCGAATTTGAAGTGGACCAATTAGCAGACAATGTTCATAAACTGGAACAAAGAGTCAAGGTCGCGGGCACGGAGGCCGACCGAGTACTGAGTCTAAGCGCCGTGAGATTACGGGAGCGAGAAGAAAAGGAGAGGGAGAGGGTGGGAACCAAAGAATTGCCGATAATGGAGGTGTTGAGAAGCTTGAGCTTAATACTGCCCGAAGGAGGGGGTTGATGATTTGGTGGAAGTTGGAAAAAGAAGACTTGTCCCCTTATCGCACTTTCCTGGCATTTTTTCATAAAGGCTCTGCTTCATTCATGATACCCTTCCTCTCTCTCCTCCCCTTTTTTTACCAACTCCTTGTAAAAAGGACCTGCAGCATGGACTTGTGCCTTGATTATTTTAGTTTCCCAATTTCATTTTTTTCATGAGACATACTGATGACGAGACGAGGCGGCACGGCGCTCGGGTTGATTTGATGGATTTTTTTTTTCATTCCGCCCTCCTTTTTTTTCCTTTTCTCTTTCCTTTTTCCCGTCCGGTGGAGTGGTTTGGGTTTCACTTGATTGGGGGGTTTGCTTGAATGGAATCCAGACTTTTGGTTTTTACTTCTTCTCTCATGAAGCAAAGCTTGTTAGACTGGTGGGCTGTGTTTTTTTTTTTTTTTTTTTTGGGTTGCAATTGGGTGTGGGAATTATATACCAATTTGATTGGCAGAAAGAGGGATGAGAAGCAAGTGCTGAGCCTTTGGCTGATGGATAGCAACGCGGAGGAGGAAAAGCCGGATGAGGTGAGGAGGGATAGGGACAGTACGGAGCGTGTATCTAGTCTTCCTCTTCTCCCCCTTTTGGAATGAGAATGGTAGTTGACTTGGTCTTTTGGTTTCCTGCACTTTTGGGAGATATTCTCTGTGCCACAATTTTTGGAGATATTCTCCGTGCCACCACATTTTTGGGAGATATTCTCCGTGCCAAGCTTTTGGAAGATGCTCTTCGTCGGTTTCTTTCTCATGTTCTGGAAAGTATCTTCCTCTGTCGCTTATCGCTTACTTTCTCGCGTTCTAGGAATACTTTCCTCCGTCACTCTCTTTCTCCGAAGGATATTGTCGATGCGGGTTTCCGTTATTTCTTGTTCTTCTCGAGACGGCTGAAAGAAATGAAGGATATGCAGCTTTCCTCTCTGGAATGAAGGTGTGCTGCCGACCAACAGCCCGTGGAACCCCAGCCTTTCGTCTCTCATGGCGGTCTGTCGACATGAAGTGCAACGTGAACAGCCATTGAGTGGATCGTACTACATGGACCACCTTTTAATCCGTTCTCTGATAAGGGCATGTTTGTCTCTCAGACTTCTGGGAGGGGATGAGAACTACGGGCCCTCTCCCTCTTCAGCGACCAGCCATGACAGATAATTTTCGCTCTGATCTCGGTCCCCTGACGACAACGTTTACTCCGCCAGCCGACTGCACGAGTCTTCAGTTCATTGAAGATGATGCAGTGGGTCGGAACATCGCTGCCAGTCATTATTGTTACGAGGGTTGGAATCAGCGCTCAGGCTATACTACCCTCTCTGTCATAAAATCATGTTTCCCCGATGACCTCGCGTCCTATTACAACGCAAGATGGGCTAGCACTGACCACATTGGCGTATATTCGCCCGCGTCAGTCTGTCCGTCGGGCTACACGGTCGCGTGCGCTCACTCGCGTATTAAAGGACAGTCGAATCCGTTCGAGGGGAAAGGGGGCGTCCCTGCTGATTTGACAATATGGGAGTTGTTGCGTGATGGCGAAACTGCGACGGGATGCTGTCCAACGTAAGTCCAAGACCACGTCTAAGCAGTATCTGGTTGCGATTGTCCTACTGATTCCGTTGTTGATAACCAGCGGCTACGGCTGTGATCAAAAACATCCTGCGATGTGCATGTCACGTCCTAACTACTTCTTTAAGGTGACAGACGGCATAAAGTGTCCCGGCTCACTTACACCAATCACAAGATTGACAGAGGCCGCGTCTGCTATGGCTATGAAAGTGATGGTGGTACATGCAGCTCCAACAGCGCAAACCGTGACTCGAACAACGACATCATCAGCTTCCGCATCCCTGGTTTCTAGCGAGAATTCTCTCTCCAAGCCCAGCCAAGATCTGCCCCCCCGAGCGAAAACTGCTATCGGAGTGATCATCCCACTGGTAGCTATCTTTATAGGGGCCGCATGCTTTTTCATCCACAAATATAGAAGAAAGCGAAAACTGTCTCAAGCAGTGCATGAACTCGGGCAAGATACGCGAGGCAACGGTGGCGATGACCTGGAAACGACCAAGCCGGAGCTGCCAGGCGATGCTGGCATGGCGAGTGCTGGGCCGAATGGCGCTGCCTTTCGCAAGGCCGAGCTCGATGCTACAGGACATGGCTCAGGCGGTGCCGTGGAATTGGCTGCCGAACTGGCTGGCGGTGGAATCGCAGAGTTGCATAGCACTCCTAGCCCCAGGGAGCTAGATTCCACTCCCAAAGGTTTGAGTGTTGTTGATGTAGTTGAGCATGATGTCGATAATCAGCATGTAGATGAAAGAAGCAGGGGATTGTGGCAATGGAGCAACTACCAGGACTAATGTAGATGGTTATAAGTCGGTTGCAGGGACAGCGCTATTATAGATATCGAGATATAATATTTAATGAACACATATGCATACCAAGCTAACCAGAGAGAGTGATTAATTGGATAAAAGCTAACTAGAGAGAGTTCACTGGAACTTCATAATCGGCGTCCTGGGGAACTTACAAATATATACGCATAAAGCACACATCATTCATGAATCTAAATTGTCTTTTATTAAAGCTGAAAAGGTTCCTTCTCACTTTCCCTTTTTTTGTATCCTCCTCATCTCGATGAATCATACATCATGATATAACAAACGCCAGTGCATACCTACCACCCCTTTCCGCCTCCTGTATCCGTATGCCAACACGCAGCAAAGCCGCAATGTAATAGTAACGCTCCAAAGCCCCCAACAAGCATAACAGCCTCTCCCCCCTTTCTCACACCCCGCCTCCTCCTCCTTCTCCCCCTTGATATAAATTGATAAGTTTTGCAATCAGAGAATTTAGATCAAGTGCTTGGATCGGAAGTACGCCCTCAAGTACATAATCTGCCACGCCCACAGAATAACGAGCAACCAGGTCGTTCCGACGCCGAACCACTTGACACGGTTGTTTGTGCTCTCGTTGGTGTCGCGCAGCTTCTGCTCGCGCTGGCGCAGGTAGTCCATCTCGCGGACGACCTCGGCGGTGAGCTCCTCGATGCGGCGCAGCTCGGCCTCGACGGGCTTGAGCTTCTCGGTGGCCTGGATGGCGGACCAGTCCTTTGCGTCGGCGCCAATGTCGATGTCGAGCTCGACGGTGCGGAGGTTGATGACGGGCTTGTTGGCTGTTTCGAGCAGTATATGTCAGTAAACATGTTTTATTTCGTAGTTTTTGAATTGAGTGTTAAAGGGGGAGTTTGTTGTTTGGAGGAAAAAGGGAGGGAGGGGCCGTTCGGTTGAGGCAACGTACGTCCAACCATGAGGTTCTCAAAGCACACGTCAAAAGCGGCATCAGCGTGAGAAGTAAAGACGATTCTCGACTCGCCGGCAACGTCCTTGGATCGGCCGTACTCGTTGCCAATGGCATCACGGACCTGTATATTTCATCTTGTCAGCTTTCTTCTCCCCCCATTTCTACTCTTGTTCCCCCCGCCATAACATACATGAATGTTGACCAGCATGCCGTCTCCCCTGTAGCCGTCCACTGTAGATGTCACAACCACCAGCGTGTCGCTGCCGACAAAGTTGCGAATGCAGCGCTCCTTCTTGAGGGACTCGCCGCCGGTGTGGGCCACGAGGTCGAACTTGAGGGCGTTGGCGGCGCTGACGAGCAGCAGCAGGCCGCAGAGCCACCGCATGGGCGAGAGGGCCGATTGCGCCATGGCCTGTGTTGGTATAGAATATCTCGACTGCTGCTTGTGGATTGTCGAGGCTCAACGGGTGTGTTGATTGGAATGGTAGTTCACCAAAGCAAAGCCCAGGGATTGAAGCTACAATTGGAGTCCAGACTGACCACCTTGGCTCTAATTCACACCAGCCGCAAAAGGTACAGGTGTCGCGTTTGGGACTACTGTGGCTGGTGGCCAGATAAAGGGCCAAAAGGGAGCACCGGCCAATCAGCAGCCCGGGTGATAAGCTCGGCTGTCACGTGTGGGGCAGCCTTGCCGTTCTTTTTCGGGACAAGCCCCAGCCTTTTGCTACAGCTGCATGCATTTGCCTTGATGGTATGATTCTTCTTGTATCAATCTGAAGCGAAAACACCCAGCGCAATCCAGTCACGATGCCCAAGTGTAAGATTCCCTCTTTCCTCTCCAATGACTTAATAAACCAAAACTAACACATCTCGACAGTCTTTTGTAGGTCCAAATCCATCCACCACGAGCAGCCAAAACACCCTCTGCGACGCGCTCCCTCATGAGATCCCTCTCCCAGTCTTCTAACTTTCAACCACAAACAGGCGACTACTGCGATGTCTACCTCACGCACGACTCCATGTCGGTGCGCAAGGCCCACAACAGCGGCCGAAACCACCTGCGCAACGTCGTAGACTATTACCAGCGTTCGTCCCGACCTCACGTCTCTCCTTCTCCATATCCCGCCACTGACATGTGCCATCCATTGTACAGAAATTGGTCACGAAAAGGCCCAGTCCGTCATTGACTCGATTACTTCTTCGTACGCTGCCGAGGGCCAGGCCCATGCGAATCCGATGCTTCTTCAGAACCAGCCCGGCCAGGGATTTCCGGCTTTTGGCTTCCCCGGCGGTATGTCACCTTATATCACCCTAGGTTCCTTATCTCGCCACTCTGTCTACAGTCTCGAAAACAATCCAGATGAGGGCAAGAAGGGAAAATCTAGAAGGCACAGAAGATTGAACTAACACGGTTCCTTTATTAGGCATCCCTCCGCCATTCCCCGGCATGCCTGGAGCTCCTCCCGGCCAATTCCCACAAGGCCTCCCACGTACGTCCTCATCCTCATCCTCTCCTCCCTTTCTCCTCTCACACATATTCTAATACCAATATCCAGCACCTCCCGGCGGTCGCGGCATGCCCTCCATGCCCCCCTTCCCTCCCGGTCCCAACGGAATGCCTCCCATCCCCCCCAACGGCCTCCCCTTTCCTCCACCCGGCGGCCTTCCTTTCCCGCCTCCAGGCGCGCCCGGAGGCCCTGGTTTTCCTCCGCCAAATTTCGCTGGTATGCCGGGTATGCCGGTTCCGCCGCCTGGGCAGCATTCCTTCCCTCCGCCTGGATTTCCTGCTGGGGGACCTCCTCCTCCCGGACAGGATAGGCGGTGATGAGCTAGGATTGGAGTTGATTTGCTTTTGAAGTCGAAGATTTGAGTGTATGGGAGGAGATGGGTTAATATTTGGCGCATGGGGCGTTTTCCTCTTTTGGCATTTCACAGCACATAAATTAGTTTCAGTAGACCAAAGGATGAGAAGCCATCCAAAACATGACAATATTTTGTTCAAATCAACTTTCGCAATATTCAAGCGTATATCATGTCTGGGCAACACAATCTGAACCAAAGCACGCGTCATTCATTTTCATTCTCAAAACAGTTCCTTCTCTCGTTTCACTCTCAAAATTCATTAATGCATATAACATCATTGCCAGCAAAAAGAAAAAAAAAGACATCGTAGCAATCAAATTTCTCTTCCCCAGCGTCTTCTATAATACAGCTAAACATCAAAAAGAAAAAAAAAACGTAAAGCAAAATGAGATGAGCGAAAAAACAAAAAGGCATTTCATTCGTTTCCAGTTCATGAGATGCCTCGAAAAGCAATCTAGCCGCCCCCATTCTTTAAATTCCGTATTCTTCATGCAAGGCTAAATGAAATATAGCCAGCAACGTAGCAAAAAAAGACAGAAAGAAAAGAGGAGCAAAAAAGGATATATATAAAAAAAAGCAAAAACGTAACTCAAAAAGGGGAGCCCCTTATCAAAATGTACATCCTGACGAGAGCAAATTAAAATGAGACGTTGAAATTCAAAATGAAAAAATCCCTCCAGGGTCTTTTTGTCAATGGATAAAAAAAGAGGACGAACTGTGGCATTTCCATCTCTCCAAAGGTAGAGTCGTCGTCCAAAGCATCAAATCATCAAATCGTTGCAGAATTAATCGTAAATGCAAAATGCTGGCCATCTACTAACGTGTCCCGTCATTTCGTCTTCAAGAAAATAAAAATCATTCGTCCTTTGTCGTCATCATTGCTTGCATCATCAAGAAAAACGCCAGCAAGTAGCACCAAGACTCTTCACTTGAAAAGGAAAAGAAGTCTTAAAATCGTCCAGCTGGGTCGAATTGAGCCGCTCCGTTGCCGGGTCTGATTACTTCACCAACGCCGTCTCGAACTTCTTTCGGCCCGCTAATCATCTGCCGAAGTCTCTGCGATCGTTTCTCGCGTCGTCTCTCGCTTATCTTTTGCGGAATATTTTGAATTTCTTCCAACTTGCTCCCAATGGAAAATCGCCTTGAACCCATCACACTGCCTCGACTAATGCTTCGTCTCCGCCAGAACCGTTTACGAGGCTCACCAACAATCGATCTCGGGTCTCTGCTCTGACTCTGTCGTCGTCTAATCGATTCAGCGCTGATTTTGCGGCGTACGATGCGCAGATTGCCACTTGATGTCCGTTTAATTGTCCGGCGCTGGGGCCCATGCACGTCATCGACATGATACTCTTGTGACGGCAGAATTGAAAAAGTCTGCTTCACCTTTTGGCTAAAGCTCCTTGTTGGTCTTCGCGGGCGGTTGTCCACAGGGGGGTATCGATAGACTTCATCATCCCGTTCATAATCGTCCTCATCGTCGCTATATTCGTCCTCATCGGACCTAGGTTCAGAATCCTCATCGCTGATCCACTGGGGGCGCCAGAACGGATGCAGCTTGTCCTCTTCAGTTGGCTGTTCATTGTCTCTATATAAAGAGATGTCGCTGTCATCACGAGTTCTCCGTGACAAAGAAAAGGTCCTGGCAAGAAAGCCTGGCCCTCTCGAGGTTGACACGTAGTCGATGGAATGGCGGCGGCGGCTGAAAGCTCTCCTGACGATGGAGGGCCGTCGAGGAGGCTTCTCCTTCAAAGATTCAAAGTAGTTCCCTTGCAGAATAACTCGCTCAGCCGCAGGCGTCATACCCGATGGTGTGGCGGGAATGAAGTTGATTGCGGGAGGGTACCTCGGCGGTTGTGGTGGAGCTCGCGGGTTGCGCAGAGGTGAATCCACCTCGAGGGAGGAGAATCTCTTCTGGGGAGGAGTGACGGGAGCTTGATCATACAAATGCGCCACCAATGATTTGGGAGGGCTGGAAACGCGCCTCACCAACGCTGCCTCTGACGGCCGGTTCGAGTGATTGACCATAAGGACCGATGAATTTTGATGAGGGAACATTTGAACAGCGAGGGCTTCTACCAGCTCAGGGGCCGTTGCACACGTCTCCATGGACGCAACCGAGAAAGGCGTATTCCGCAATGGAATCTTCTTCACCGAAAGTACATCGTCGTGCTGATCAACCCCAAGGTGATCAAACGGGTCCTCTCTTTCCAAGTCCTGCATCCCGGGGGATAAGGGAGACAGAGGGGACAGAGGGGACAGCGATGGCGTGCTGGGACAGATGATGTGCACTTCCTGGCTGCAATGGCGATTAAGTTGCTGTTCGATTTCGGCATTGTGTACCTTGACGCTGCTAGCAGTTATTGATTCACGCCTAGAAGCGTTAAGTTGCTGTTCGATCTCGGTATTTTGTACCTTGACGCTGCTAGCAGTTATTGATTCACGCCTAGAAGCGTCAAGTTGCTGTTCGATCTCAGCATTGTGTCCCTTGACGCTGCTAGCAGTTATCGATCCACGCCTAGAAGCGTTGCGACTGGTTGGAGCTGAGAGCGACGAAGACCGCTGCGGAATTATTGGAGGGAAATCAATCGTCCTTTCAGATCTATCGGATTCGGAATACGCTCGACTCCGACGAGCAGGGCGATCAAAGACGGGGCCAGAGTTTGCAGATGGCGATACATCACGGGCAGGGGCGGAGTTGACGCTCTTTGCCTTGTCTGAGTGCCTGCTAGAGGCCGATCGAAGAGAAGCTTCCCTGCTCTTGGGACCCCTCGACGATCGTCGTTCAGGGACAATGACTACCGGAATACCACCACTCTTCCAGATCTCCCTCCTCGCGGTCCTACTCGAGATGGATCTGTTTGTCGAGTGCGTGACTGTTGAGATGTAACTCTCGCGATCATAAGAATCCAACTGACTTTGTGTAACAGGTTTAGGAGCCTCCTCTTCTTTTTCTTTCACGTCTTCCACACGGGCTCTTGAACCAGTGTCTACCTTGCTTTCAGCAGCATTTCTCAAAGTACTTTGCTTTCGCATGTGGCGTAGAGTTCTCTCCCTCTTCGGCGGGCCATCGACAAGAAAAACCTCGACCACAGTTGACTGGCTAGAGGTGCTTAATGGTCGCTCTCGCTTTGCCGTCGCCTCTACTTGCGGATGGACCAACTTGGCGGGCTTTCCATCATTGGGTCTCTTCGAAGACGAGACTACAGGTGCTGCCTCTTCGAGTTGCATGTTGCGCACAGCTTTCGTGGCATCGGTAGGCCCAACAGATACTTTGTCTTCAACGACAGGATCATGATGCAAAACTGGCCGCGACGCTCCCGAGGGTCGACGTCGATACTGGTTCTTCTGGGACGAAACCGCATTCGACCAGCGGGCATCCTGCGAATGCCCAGCTTCTGGGGCAGCGTCGTGTCTGTCGACAAATTCAGAAGCTTTTGCCTTCGCTTTTGGCGTAGAGTCGCCTTCTTCTCGCCTTCCATCTCCAGTCGGTGTTCTTTGTGCTCTATCCGAAGGAGTTATTGGTCGCACCGCATCACGATTAGCAGTAATAGCGTTAGCAGACGGGATGATGGTAGTATGCGAAGCCGCCGAAACCCTGCGAGGCCGAGGCCATTCGGCTACTGTTTCGTCCTCTGAAGGCGTCACCTCCTCGCGGGCGGTGATGAAGGACTCGGCTCTCGACTCCGTGCCCATTGTGCTCCCCGAAGCCATACGGTCCTTTATGCTGGGCCGCGGGTTCTTGGCGAGGCTTGCAGGATGCGGCGGGGTGACATCTGGGGTCGGGGGGCTGCGCTGGTCCGGAGGGGTGGCTGGCGGTCGAGTCGCGACGACATTCGGCAGCCTGACGCTACTTTCGGTGCTGGTCGGGCTCGATGCGGCGGCAGAGTGGCTGCTGGAGGATGCGTTTGAGTGCGCGGGCGGAGTTGGAGGCAAATCAGGCCCGGTGTTTATTCTCCTGAGCTGGTGTTTTAAGGGCTGTGGATTCACGGTCGGGTGAGGCGTCGAGCTTCTGGGCACCGTCGCCGCGCTGGCTAGATTGGGTTTGCGCCTAGAGCCGTCGTGCGGCTGATCGATGTGCGGCCGCGGCAGGACTCGGTGCCTCTTGAACTGGCGCGGCGCCGCAGCCTCAGGTACGGAGGTGGGATTCATCTGAGAAGGCGCCGCCATCGTGGCGATCGTAAAAACTGTTGCTGGGAGCTGCGAGCAAAAAAGGAAGCGCAGGCTGCCACTAGTAGTATATTTCACGGACTACGTGGCGGCGGCGTGGTTGAGACAGGGGCCGCTTTGCATGATGATGGACAAGTAGGTTGTGCTGGACCTGATCAGGCGATACAATTGGTGAGTCCAGCTAATCGAGATGAGGGCGCGGTGCGGTCGTGAATGGCCAGACGGACGAGCGAGGCGAGCAACAAGTCTGCTGGGTCCCAAAACAACGAGGGCCAATCTGAAACGAGAACAGCAAGCAAAGCAAAGTGTAAGCAAAGGAAACGGGCTGAGTTTGCGTCAACGGCCCAGGCAAGAAAAAGAAAAAAAGAGACACCCCGTCGTGCCGTACAGCTGGCCAACAAAGGGCCGGGCGCAGGTGCTGAGGCGACGGGTGAGACGCTGATGAGCTGATGATTGGACGCAGCAGCGGAAAGCGAGTGAGAAGCAAAAGAAGGGAATCTGGCGCTCAAAGAACGAAGCCCAGGACGATGAAAGGCGCAAAGCTGGAGAGGAAGAAAAAAGCGGAAATAAAGCGACCAGGTGGTTGGTGAGACGCCTGGCAGTAGCAGCAGCAGCTGGGTCCCCCCGTGGTCGCCAGCCTTGATTCAAGGCTCGTTCCGAAAAGAGAATCGCAAGGTTCACGATGCAGGGGGTGACACGGTGACGATGGACCGATGGCACATGGCGGAAGCGATTCGATTCGTCGAGGCGGGACGAAGCAGGAAGAAGGGAAAGGGAAAGATGTGTCGTTGTCCACTCAGTCAGTACGTGCTGTACATACGGAGCAGAGCAGCGACGATGTGATTTGATGCGCTGCGATGCGATGCGATGTGAGGTGATGTGTAGGAGGCAGAATGAAACTGACTGGTCTGACTGGGGCGGGGCGACTATTGGATTGATTGGCAGTGGACAGTACAGTGGGCAGCATGTACGTACATACAGCGCTGTCGATGCAGATTGATGCAGATGCTGGGCAGAAAGCAGAATCACTCTCCGATGCTATGATGCAGCTTTAGCCGAATTGCAAAGGACAGCTTTTAGTGGCCCTCTCAGCGCAAAGACAGCTCCATCTTTGACGGGAGGGATTATTCGATCAATCGCCACCTATTGACGACAGACCACGGCGCCACCAACTGCTAATGTTCAGCTAGCTGTGCCCGAGCCCTCGCTAGTGGGCTCCTCAAGCGCTACAGGCGCTGTGACAGGTCCAAGTTCCCTCAGGTACAAAGAACAGTTTGAGGGTCATCATTGAAGCCAACCTCGGCCTTTGAAACATGAACGTTCTCCCATTATTATCAAAGAGGAAATCAACAAGGAGAATTCAACTGTTGAATCATTCATGCTCCTCATATACACAAAACCGTGAAGATGGACACATTCCCACCTCTCCCTCCCCAGCTAAACCAACTTCGACATGTCTTGCATGTTAACATCAATTTCTTCAAACCACCAAACCAGGCAACGTTTCATAGCTGCCACCCCGTTCATGCAAAAATGTATGCAGAGGCCTCTCGAAGCACACAGCCCTCTTTCAACAGATCCCCTCGCGATTCGATCATGTGTCCAGATGGAAAAAGAGGACGACGAGCCATGAGCTGCCTACTGTCATAACACTGCTTTTTCCACCCGCGACGGCTGAACCACTGCATGTGCTCCTGGTCACACCAAGAAGGGCTGAAAAATCAAACCATCGTTGGATGTGGTTGTCTGGTCTCCATCTTCCCCTCTTTGGTTCAATCGTAAGGGTGAGGTCAAGAGGTACATGGCCATGAGTCTCAGATAAACCCATCATTCAGCATCTAAAATGAAACCAGAAAGCAATGCTGTCAATCACCAATATACGTACGTAATATACGAGGTGCTAATTATACCACGCCGTACAGGGGATTCACGTCAATAGAGTAAGAAAAAAAGCTGGTGGCTGGGAGGCCATGCCGCCCTAACCTCATACTGTACTGTCCTGGTGTCGATGCCTCTCTGCATGCAATTACAAAGCTAGCAGAAAACATGTGCGAAATGCTCCGTCCGGAGTACAAACTCCTGGATTGATCCTTATCAGCTGTCCAACATCCCCAGCTTCCTCTCTTGGACCACGCAGGGGCCGACGCTGATGCAGGTTGCCTTTTTCTGACAAGCACCAACACCATCCCAAGTGTGAGTAGGATTGTCTAGCAGCTAAATACGGAGCATAAGTGCAGTTTCGGCCGCCATTCACTTGACCACAGTCTCTGATGAGGAAATGCTTGGTCACGAGGCAGCTGTCGACGAATCTCGGCGTCTCCCACAGAGCACTCACAAAGTGCGTATAAGCACGTAGACAGCCACGAGTAGCTCAAGCAAATTCAATTTTTTATATCCCCATGTTCTTCCTCATGAGATAGCTACCTAGCTATAAAAGTCATATCACCCAACAAATCCGCCATAATAGTCTTTTGTACACTCTTTGGTCATTATACTTTGAACAATTAGTTAATGTTGAACTGCTTGATCAGCTCCACCAGTTTGTTGCCCTCTGTCTTGTAGTCCACCAAAGAAGCACTCAAAACTTGGTATCGCACCCTAAAGCTTTTTGTCAGTCGCTGCCATTTGCTTCCTTTTGCTCGCTTTGAAAGACTTACCTCTGCGTATCACCAAAATTATCCATCTTAGCTCTGCATCTAAATACCAGCTTCTTGCAATTCACCGCCTCGAATGCAGCCATAAACTTGGCATCGTCATTCTCCTTGAGCTCCATGAGCTCGTTGGCAGACATACCGACTACTATTCTGCCTGTATCGTCAAAGCAGCTCAGCCACTGATGACTTGTGTGGTCGGCCACATTGAGCTGCATGATGTAGCGGTAGTCTGGCTTGTCGTGTGACACATTGCACTTCTCGCACTGCCATGTACCATCAGGCATGGGCGTGACTTTTTTGTTGCATCCTTGGTTAGAGCAAGCAGGATAGCAAAAGTTGTCTTGCTTGACGAATACAATGGTGGCTTTGATCGTGTAGTAAGCCTGATCATCCACACCAAGGTTCTCGTCTTTAACCTGGGAGATTGTCTTGATCTCCTCCTTTCGGCCAGTCGCGCCAGCTACACCAGCCAGATTCTGATGAGTCGCGAAAGTGTCTGTTCGGCCGGCTGAATCATACCAACCCTTGAGACGGTAGGCATCAGGAATATCAGGATCGACAGTCATAGTTCCCGAGGAAAGCAGACTCAGGCTCTTGCCACCAAAGTCTGATACCTTGGTGCCCTTGAAAGCCACAACTGACTCTGGGTTGGCATCAAAGGCGCTTGCCGTCTTGCCCCAGATCGTGACGCGAACTGAATAGCCGGTATCGTCCACCAGCGTCAATTCACGCTTCTGAAAGGGTCGTCCATCCTTCTTTGACGTAATCTCGCTGACTTCGGCAACCTCCTTCAACACACCAATGACATCAACAGTGCTGTCCTTTTCCACGCTTTGCAGTTCTTGGATGGTGCAGAAGTTGAACCGGAGTTGGGGTACGTTGGTCTGATCTTCTGCCTTTTCGATAACTGTCTCCCGTTCAAAGGCAAGCTCGTAGTCATTCGGCAAGTTGCTGAACTGCTTCTTGGCCAGAGAAACTCTGCAGGGGCTAGAGATGTAGTAGACAGAGCCTTCCTGAAGCATGTCATAAAAGGCATCACACTGGTCGTTGAAGCCCGTGGCCTTGATCTCGCCACTCTCGTCAAGGAGGTTGACGCTGAAAAGCTTTCCTTCTCCGGTCGGTTTGTGCCACGTCTTAATGTCTGACTTGAACGTTACACGGGCCTTGATTGTCCATTTGTTGGAAAAGGGCGAAAGGGCCTCGATGGGGTATATGTTGGCACCAGCGTGCGTGGCTGATCTTGACGGCATCGACTGTAGCTGTGGCTTGGTATCCATTTCTTCCTTTTTGGCTCCGTAAAAGTCGTTGCCAGCGATCGTCGTCTCGGCCGGTTTGGGATCGAGGACCACAGGATCACCAATCTTCTCGTGCACACCGAGATTCTCGATGACCTCGAGGTCCAGAATAACCAGGATGCTGCCGACTACGTTAGTCATCTGCTCGGAGATGCACCGTCTTGATATATTCTTACTTCTTTCCCTTCAAGTTGTTGGGGGTGTACTGCTTAACTCGAGTTAGGCAGCCCCTCTCGAGCTTGTTGTCGTGAATGACATGATTCGCCTGGGTAGCAAGCATGGTCTGGACATAGTTGAGTCCATCGCTCATGACCAATCGATATCTATCGCCGCCTTGCCCTGACGGCGCCATCTGCTTGATCTGTAGGCATTGCATCACAGGCACAGGGAAGCGCTGTGCCGCCTGATCGGGGTCATTGAAGATGGCCCTGCACGGTTTGGGTCAGTCGGATATGAAGAATGACCAAAGTAAAATTCGGCAGGTTACGTACTCGATGCATCCCTGCGATAATTCGGATTCGACACCCATTTTGTGCTGTTGTGATGATTTTTGTTTGTCTAACCGAGCTGTGATGTCTGCTGCAGCTTTGCCTCACAAGCTCTGGTTTCGTGCACTTTCGTCAAGGCTTCTGACAAACCCGCGACGCGTTCTCTTTACGCGTTGAGAGGCGAGTCATCACGTGATGGCGGGGTGAGCGGGGTGCTTTTGAGAGGCGAAAGTACCTCTCACTGTATACAGGCAGCTGAAGGCGACCACTCCGTCATGAAACAGGCTCATTATTTTACCATAATAGAAGGATGGTTGATGGTTTCTAATCCGACAGATAGAATATCTTGATTTAAATATTTTGCCCATCAAGGAAAAAATTAGATGTGCTTCAGCATACTTCCAGCTAACGCTTTCGGTATACCCATTTAGAACGTTGTTCAACAGCCACCGATCCAAGTGACCGAAATAACATTCCTTGGGGATATTCCTCCTTTGATGGTATTGGTATCTATAGTAACTATGGATTTTAAGGCAATGTCAAACATCATCAACGAGGTAATTTCCAAATAAATTTATTGAGCGCTTGAGCACAAGCACCTGAGAAGATATATGTATCCTCGTAAGCTTTCCACACACAAAGAGCAACACGAGGAACAGTACTTGCTTTCCCCGCCATCCGCCATAGTGCACCCAGGTACCGTTGGTTCTGGGTACATCTGGAGAGCCACTCCCTCCCTTCGTATTTTTCTACATGAAACCGCATGACGTTGAACTTAGCGCAAGACCCGTGCTGTTCTCAGACAAACAACACGTCAGCAGCCATATTCAAGACTCTCTATCATCATTCAGCCTCATCCAGTCATATTACCATTCTTGTCGTGTCCTTTTGCCATTTGGGACACTCTGTATACGCACGCCATCACAAGCCACACTCACCAGCAACCATGACAGAGATAGATCTTGCGACAAAGGCGCCGGAGAGCGATGCGCAAGAAGACTCATCGATAAATGAGCCGACAGATGCTAGCGAGATGGGCGAACATGAGCACTGCGTAAAGGACAGACCTACTCGTACATGCGACTGCGTTTCCATCTGCAAGCACTGTCACTAACATCAAATCATAGCCGCCGGCCAGGGATCCACTGGCGAAATCATCAAACTCAACGACATCGATGTAGGTTAACGCCAGGATCAAGCTGCCGTAGATATACATCTAATGCAAGCTGATATCAGGTGTACATCTCGAAACCAGCCGACTATCCTCACACGCCTTCCCGCCTTCTCCTCCTACTCACTGGTGGAACCGGCATCAAATCCGTCAATAACCAGATTCAAGCCGACATGTATGCCTCTGAAGGATTTCTTGTCCTCATGCCAGATATGTTTGCGGGAGAAACAGCTCCAGGAGGAAAGGGTAGCTCCTTCACAGACAACTCGACATCTCTTCTCGAGCAAGTCAAGTTGAAAGCCGTGGAGATTGCAAAGTCGTTTATGATCGATATGTGGCTGGCGCGAATAACAGAGGCTAAAATCATGCCCATACTGCGCAAGGTGATTGAAGCGGCACACGAAGAATACCCCGATCCTATCAAGTATGGTGAAGGGATCTACGCTGTAGGGTACTGCGTTGGCGGTCGCTACGTGCTCCTTCTGGCCAAAGGTTCTCATGAAGGTGGCAACGATGAAGAGGCTGTCATGGTGAAAGCTGGGCCGTATATCAAAGCCGGAGCTCTAGCTCATGCCGCATCGGTGACTCCGGACGATTTCAAGGATCTCCAAGCGCCGTTGAGTCTGGTATGTGTTGAGGACGACGCCTTATTCCCGGATGAGGTGCGAAAAGTGGGAGAAGAGATCATGACGCAGGACAATTTGGAACATGAAGTTCAAGTATACCCCGGAGTACCACACGGTAAGTTCCCAAGTCTTATGAAATGAGAGAAGCATTGTCTCATCAGTAGCAGGATTTGCTGTCACGGGTCAATACCAGGAATCAGCCATCATGGACGCCCAAGTCACGGCATACGAGCAGATGCTAGCATGGGTGAAGGAACACTAATATCGCACTTACTCTCAGTAAAAGTATTAGAGGCTCATGATTCATTATTTGGTTTCATTCATTCCTACTTCAGCCCTAAAACTTTATACCTAAACAATGGTGCAGACGATTTTACCCGAGTTCTTTGCATTCTCCATGTGCTCGTGCGCCTCCTGGATCTTGTCCCACGGCAGCACAGAGTCCAAGTAGATTTTGAGCTTGTGCGATTCAAAATCAGAATATGTTTCCAAGCCTGTCCCAGCTCCCCTCAGTACTCCACGTCAGCGGCTCGCAATGCTATCGTAGAACGCGAAGCTGCCGTACAGAATGCGGCGTATCATCACCTTTCCTCCGCTCAGAGTGCCCAGGAGGAGCATGCTGCCGTCGAGCGCGGCCACGTCGAGGTTCTTCTGGAAGTAGTCTCCGCCGATGTAGTCGACGATGTAGTCGACGCCCTTGCCGCCCGTCTTGGCCTTGATCTCGCTGACCCAGTCCTGGGTCTTGTAGTTGAAGGCCGCGGTGGCGCCGAGCTCAGACGTGATGAATTTGGTCTTTTCGTCGCTGCCTGCTGTGGCATAGATCTCTGATGCGCCGGCGGCTTTGGCGAGCTGGATTCCGGCAATGGAAACGCCTGATGCGCCGGCGTGCCAGAGAATGCTCTTCCCTTCTACGAATCCCAGAACCAAGTGCAGCGCCTGAGTTGCTGTTATCCATGCCTCGGGAACAGCGGCGCACTGCTCGTGCGTCAAACCCTTTGGCTTGTGCAGCAGCATCTTCGTGTTGACGGCGATGTACTCGGCATAAGCGCCACCGTACGCAAGACCAAATACCTCATCGCCGACCTTGAACCCGTTGTGGCTCTCGGATCCAAACGACTCAATAGTGCCGCTGAACTCGACGCCGAGTGTCTTGGGAGCACCCTGAGGGACGGGATAGAAGCCGCGGCGCTGGATAATGTCCATGCGGTTGATGCCAAAGGCGGCGATCTTGACGATGGCCTGGCCCGGTGAGGGGACGGGCTTGGGGGTTTCGGCGTTGATGAAGAGAGCGTCTCTCTCGCCTTTCCCGCCCTTGATGTCTATTGTGAATGTGTTAGTTGTTGTATGTCTATGTTGTTTCGGATAGCTTCATAGCGCCTGTAAGACGGCGTACCGACTGCACGCATTGTGGCGGCCATTTTGTTTCCTAGTATTGCAAATTTTGTTGGATTGACAGGGCAAAAGCCGAATTACTGTAATGGGTATTTACTGTAAAACTATCTCGATTCAATTCACAAACACGGTTCCTTCTATGACTCCATCTTTAAGTGAAAAAATATTGCGTCACAAACCCACCCTATTCAGCACTCAACTGTGCCTAGGCAAATAGGCAGTTGGAAGTCAATTAGTAATGCAGTGAGGAGTCGGAGGGCAAACGAAGTCCCGGCTGCTCCTCTTTGGGCGGGCCATTTTTTGCCGAATGCCGACGAGAGGGCTCGAAATACCTGCCGTTGCCTGTTGAATCTTGAAGCAAACTCTGAGGTTGAAGCTATTCAGACTCTGGTTTCTAAGGGGGTTGCATAGGTAAGATACGAATTGTTTGGATTACGATAGCATACACGTACATGTAAGCTTGTGCAACTTTTGCCGAGGTGGTTGTGTCTGTTGCTAGCTGAGTCAGTCTGACTGCCTTTAGCAACAACAGCATGTTCCGGTTTAATGTTTCAACGCAACTGCTAATTGACTGAGAAGTGCTCCTCATATTAAACAACACCTCGTACAATATTGATCTCACCGCCCAGCTGCCAGTTATTTTGTCTTTGAAAGCGGCTGTTAGCGTGTTGTGTAAATGATGAATATTGGGCGGTTTCAATGCATGTTATCGCCGACTCCGATAGTTCTAATAGTAATGCCAGCAAGGTAGGCGTATGTCGATATCAGACATTAGAGTGAGCCAGCATGACATTGAACCGAAACACGGCAGCTGCCATTGTCATATTTCACAATTGATGAGGAGATCCAAAACATGCGTCGCCCCCATAATCTCTTGGTGAGGTGAGCCATCAAAACAAACCAACTTGTATTTCGTATTGTTAGTTGATACCCCAGTTCTTGTCTCAAGACTTGTGAGACATTGTACCTAGTCTCGAGTGGTTTTGCGTCAAACTTGACGTTGCCTGAGGGATTTAGACGGTTGTTGCCGCGGCCCTCGGACATGACATTGGCCCCATTGAGAAGTCACAATAGGTTGTCGTGCCGTGCTTTTTACATTTGGTGGCAAAAATTGAGATTGCTGCTGTCGACTCGTTCGCAAGATGAAGTGCCAATACTGATATGAGAGCATGATAACATGGCTGTTCTCGACATTACTGTAAAACATTGATGCATCGCACAGCCACCCAACTAACGCCAATCTAGGCGCGGACACCTGCATCTTATCGGAGAGCCAAGCTCCTAGCTCAATTTCAACCGACGGAGCACATACAGTAGACTAGACTGCTATCTCCCGAAACAGCGGCAGCATTTGATAGCATCAAGTGGAAATTAGCAGATGCAACCCCAGCCCGTTGGAAGCGCCATGTACGAGTCTGAAGGCGCCGGTGTGGACTCGGAGCAATAAGACAAAATGTAGGGCAGCTCCGTATCAAAAGGTTCTTGTTATGATTGTGATTGATTGATGCTAGTCACAGTTCTGCGAGACAGCGCGGAAGAGCCGATTTGCCGAACTTGGCTTTGACAGTCAAGCTTTTGGGGGCGACTTGGCTATTCTATCCACTTGGTGTCGGCCGGTAATTGCTCATGTTCAATGGCCTTTAAAGTGACTCCATACAGTACCTATTGCATACGAGATACGAGTAGTACCATGTTTCTATCAACAATCATTGTTCGAATCTAAAGCCCATCTTGGAGAAAGATGTGGTGATATCGTAGCTACAAGTGGGAAAACTTCGTACTCTGTACGAGTAAGGTATATCGTATCCATCGGTACGTTGTATATCCGATAAACGGAGTCAAGTCGACGCTCGTATATAATTATAGAAATGGAAGTGGAAGCCAAAGATGGTAGTCTATGCGCCAGTCGATAAGGACTGAAGATCCCTCGCAACTCGGTCCCCGACGACTCCGGTGATCGCCGCCCAGACATGCTTTTTCGAAGCATATCCTCATGCTAGAAGCATCAGCAGAAGGAAAAAGAAAAGAGCGGTCGATCAGGATCGCTGGCTGAAATCGAGATGGATCAGGGGGCCGCGTCGATGATCGTTGCCCAGAGAGAGAGAAAGAGCCGAACAACAACAACAAACGGAACAACCGCCTTGCAGCAGGAATACGCCCGTCAACGAGACGGTGAGACCTCGTAAACACCGAATAGACGTACGATACGGGCACGGCAACAACAATAACGCTGGTCCTGACCCCCCCTTGCCTTGCCTGCGCGCACAAGACATGCATGAGAGACGGTCTCTCCCCTATTTCCTGTCGCAAGCGAAGACAAGCCATGCAAGAGAAAAACCGGATGAGTGGCCAGCATCCTGGAAGGTGAGTGGATAAGCGGGAAATGAGCGGAGGGTCGTTCGGCGTCGGCGCGACAAGATTCAGTGAGATGGTTCGCTGGGCCTTGCAGTGGCCTGGCTCACCGACGGAGCACAGCACAGCACCAGCAGCACAGGGCATGTCACCTAGCGGCGGTGCTACTGTTGCTAGCAAGAGCTCAACTGGCACTACAGCACAGGTGCGGTACTGCTAGTTCTGGTTAACGGCACGCACAAAGATCAAATTGATTGATGCCTGAGAGCTAAAACTGCTGTAGTCAGTGGCGATATCTTGTATTGACAGTACCTGTACCTTGTTATTAGCTGTGGTCCCTCCGAAGCCGCCAGAGTCACAGATTGAAAACATCGTTCAATGCCTACGGAGGTGATCCATCAACTTGCAAAAAGGAAAAAAGCGGAACCCGGGCTCGCTCCCCGTCCAATTGGCATCTGTCGCTTGCACGTTCAGGCACGTGATTCACCTTGGTTCTTTGTTTGGAAATGGAAAGCCGTGGTGCTGCTGCTGGTACGAGCAAAGTAACGCCTCCACGCCCACACATAAACGAGGCCCCCGTAATAATAATCAGTCCGCATTGACGGTGGAAATTTTCAAGACCTGCTTTGATAGGCGGGCGAGCCCAGATTGGAGGAGCTGGAATAGGCAAGCAAGAAAGCGGGCGTGGATGCGAGAGATGCAAACCCTTGCATGGGCAAGCCAGCAGCAGCATTCAGAATCCTCCTTTTTTTTTGGTCTTTCTTGTTCCATGGATCCTGATATGATACGAATACCTACAGTAACATGGCGCTTTGATTCCCGTCGTACTACTGTAGCTGTACGATCCCGCTTCTCGAACGTCCATGACTAGCACCAAGAGGCCCGTTGATCTCACGCCTTTCCCGGGCTAGATTGAATGGCGGTTCGAAAGCCAGCTGGGAACGATGCCGTCGTGCTTCCTGTTGCCGCTGGCCCACGGCGAATAACGAGCTGGGCCAGGGGATGAAGCTGACAAAAACGTTTTGGTTCCTGCATTAGCGCCAACGCGCCCAGGGCCACTAAAAAAGGCTGATCAGATGGGATGGATGGGTGGGAAGGGGAGCTTTTGGGGGGTCACGCCCTAACAGGGAAAAAACGCAGAGGCTAGCGGGCTGCTAGAGGCAATAGTTGGCCAGCAATATCGCGAGTTGCAGCAGCAATTAATTTCGTGCCCGTCCATGATTCATCGCCGTGATCAGCGGGTTCGCGAGAGACGGCAGCGGCATGGGGATGAATAAGGGGCCGCTTGGAACCGGATCACCAGTGCCCATCCAGCCCTGTCCAGCTGTTTGGCATAGAAGAGGGTGCGAAACGCGGGTACATGAACGGAGCAGACGGGGAGACTTGGGGTCTTGGGGTTGCTCGAAACGGGCCTGTGTGGTCGATCAATAGAAGCTTACTTGAGCCTGTGCTCCTCTTTCTATTATGGATCAATTGATGTGTGAATGCCCTGGTAGTAGACCAACATGAATGCTACGGTTACATGCTACATTCAGTACTACTACGTCCACTAGATTAGATTAATATTGACCTGTATTATTGGGTGTTTTTTTTCGGTAGGTGTGCTTGTCCAAAATTACCACATGAGAGAGATATGGACAAGATAGGTAGATACGAACTAGTCAATATTTTGTGGTGCGGGATAATAATTGCTGCCAACAAAGTGCCCGGAATCCGAATGATAAGCACATCAACATTGGATGGTACCGTAATCTACATGTACCTGTTCTACCAAACACCCCGAAAGGCGTCAATGCAATTTGGACTTCGTATCAATACTCGTACTCATCAAGTAACTTTCCCACCGTCCCTTGCTTTACAGTACTGTATCTCAGAGTACTGCTTCGTATATCCAGCACTTGATTCGACAGATTAAAATAAACACTGCAGCAAGGCGCCACCACGCGTCCCTTTGATTGTGTGGCTTTTTGGCGTCTGGAGCTAGGCCAAAGTCACTCCATCTCGTGCCCACCCCTGCATCTCGCTCAGACCCATCCCATGATCCATAATCCATGATCCTTGCTTGACCTGCTTCTGCGCTGCTTGTTTGTCTTGCCTCTGCAGCTGGAGCCCCCGAGAAAAGGCCCAATCTTGGCTTTTGCCCCCCCATCACAGGCCCACCCACTTTCTCCCTTGGAGCTGCCCCCCTGGCAACTTCCCCTGGCCTGGTTGTTTTTTTTTCTCTCTCGTGCGCTCTACTCCGCTGTGCTTCTGCCCACAAACATTGGTTATAAAGCTCGACTCCTCCAGAGCCCATCTGGGTCTTGATCTTTTTCCTTCCTTCACCACACACTCACGCTCGCTAAGCACCTGCAAAACTTACCTTGACACTTTTGTCAATTTCATTCTTTAAGAACAATCGCATCAATAATCTTAATCAAGCTCCCTCGAGTTTAATTCCTAATACCGACAAAATGAAGTTCACCGCTGCTGTCGCTCTCGCCGCCGTTGGCGTTTCTGCCGTCTACGTTCCTCCTAGCAACGTCACCGTTGTTACCGATGTCGTTGACCAATACGTCACCTACTGCCCCTACGCTACCCAGATCACCCACGGCAGCAAGACCTACACCGTCACTGAGGTACTTTCGAATCTGAATATCTGGATATGAAAGCGAGAGAGCCACGCGACTAACATGATGCGCCTTACTAGCCCACCACTCTGACCATCACCGACTGCCCCTGCACCATCACCCGCCCCGTTACCGTCACCAGCAGCGTTGTCTGCAACACCTGGTAAGTCGAACTTTGACATCTACTACAATAAAGTGCATATTCAACTAACACGGAATTCCAACAGCGGTAACGCCGCCCCTACTGGTGCTCCCTCCGGTGGCAACGGCGGTGGTTACACTCCTCCTGCCTTCACCAACTCCACCATCACCACTCCCACCCAGGCCCCTCCCGCCAGCGGCCCTGCCAGCACTGGTGGTGTTGTTCCTTCTGCTCCTCCCGCCGTCCCCACTGGCGGTGCCAGCAAGGCCGTCCTCTCCGGCGCCGGCCTTGCCGGTATCGTCGGTCTGGCCGCCTTCGTCCTGTAAATCTTGTAAATTTCGACAACACCTCGCCAATTTACCGGCTACGATTTCTTGGTTCTACGATTCTTGGAAGTCGTCGGTTCGGCCTCCGCTTATGATTTTGCTATAAAGGGGGGATACCAGTGTTGGGGTTTTATTTGGTTTACGTTGACGGAATAAGGGAGTGGATTATTTTTTGGGATGTATAGAGAAGGGTTCTCTTGGGTTAACGGGACATGCAAGCTCGGTGTTTCAAGGGAACTCGATTTTTTTGATCGCCCACGGAAAGATGCGCTACAATATCAAACTGTGTGCGGTCGTTTCTCGGGGCTGGAATATAATGTGTCAATTTTCTCCAGCAAATAGGATGGGTCTGCCATTTACCTCTCTCGCGTCTTTCACCCTATTGACAAGAAAACTATAAAGAAAAGGACGCTTTTTCCCGCCTCGAAAAACTATCGATTCCAATTTTCTTTTGTCAGAATACTTCTTCGTTCCTTTTCGCTGCGATGGACGCTTCTACACATCGCGCAAAGGCCCCCTTTTTTCACATACATAAAGCTGGGCGTGTTTATGGCCTCTTGTCAATATGTTTTATATATAAAGTTTGGCAAGCCTAGCTATCCTATCAACTGGTAGTTATGGCGAGCACAAAAGTATATACTGAGAGGGCAGTTTTGGCCCAGCAAACACAAAATATCAAATTCAGCACCGCTCTTCCCTTGTCGATGTGTGAAAAGTGAAGTCCTGGCCAAGCAAGCGCTGCGTTCTAGACTTGCGTGTAATTTCCGATGTGATGTGATTGATAGCCGCCGGTTTTGCCTGCATGTACTCGTGCTATTACATGCAACCTCGCAGCCGATTGCTTTTCCCTTTTCTGTCGACTCACCGTTTTTCGACAGGCGGAGAGTACTTGGGCATGGATGTCACTTATTTTGTCAATGTCCGTTCACCTGAGGTCGAGGCCAAGGTGGCTTCGGGCCGTCCCTGGAGTGAAGCCGTTTGGTGCTTGCTAGGGATTACGGACTAATACAGGTCTTGCATGATCCTACCAGGAGAGCAATTGACAGTCCCTAGTAGTAGGCATTTAGCCTATAATGTGTTGTACATAAGTATTTGGTATTGTCTATGTCAGACGAAATGTCCAAATTGGGAGTTTTGTTATGAGATATATAACCGAGGGTCAACGCCGTTTGATTAGGCTTGGCATATGGACGGTGGCGTGTTTGCGGCTTGCCAATGCTTAGAGCGTGATTGGGTATGAATATCTGGAGAAGATAAAAGGTTATTTATTTGCCGGGCCACATGGGGGCGAAGTCGGGGACAAAGATGCTGACACTGTTAGACAATCTACACATTATTAATGCTTCACATCTGATGGATAGCCGGAAGAATTGACTGAGAGTGTTACTGTGTTGAAGAACTGAGTAGTTTGAGGACTGTTTGACACTCTTCACTGCGAGTGTTATACACTGTCAAATGACTTCTATTCGCTTTACCCTAACATCCATCAGCCTTGTCTACATGCATTCTGTTGGTGATGCGTGTTGGCCATCTAACTTGGTATTGGTTTAGACACTTGCGCTTCTACTGCCAATCGTCTGACACACCCACCTACAAACAGCAATGATGTCAACTTTTGCATCTGTCTGGAACATGCCGATGGCGATAGCGGACTCCCATTGCCGAGCTCTACCGACGACGATGCTCAGCAGCGCTATCGATAGCTCACCACCAAAAGGCGGGGCAAATCCGGGGCCCCAGCTCCTGCCTTCTCTACGCTGACCAGCGGATTAACGGAGCTGCAGCACGGCAACAAGCTCCACCGTGGCTTCCGCTGTTACAATTACCTGCCGCGTCTTCTGGACGCCTCATCGGCTGTTGGCTCTTTCCCCCAATGACTCGCCTCACCATCGAACCTCATCTGCTTTAGTCATCAGGCTAATGAGGTAATGAAGCTGGATTACCGAGGATAAGCTGATTGTGCTGAATCCTACTTATATCTGGCCTGAGAAGCAATTGATCTGGCAGAATCTGATCTGTGACCGCAACTCTGGAAGTTTGCTCGCACTCTGTCTGGCGTCTTCTACGCGTCTCCTTCATTTATACCAAATCGCCATCAACTCCAATCGTGTCCTCCCCCATCTAAAGTTCACAATGTCTGGTAAAGACAGCCATGTCCAGGATGATATCCTGCGGCACAGCCTAGAGAACCCTGAGGAGTTCTGGGCGAACCAGGCTGAGCATCTATACTGGCACAAGAAGCCCAGCTCAACACTAAAGCTTACAGCCAAGAAGCTCAAGAGCGGCATTGAGCACGACAGCTGGGAGTGGTTTCCTGGCGGCGAGATTTCCACCTGCTACAACTGCGTGGACCGTCATGTTGAGGCTGGACATGGCGATGAGGTTGCCATCTACTTTGACAGCCCGGTGACCCAGGTCAAGCAGAAGTACACATATCGTCAGCTGCTGGAGGAGGTTGAGGTCTTTGCGGGAGCTCTGAGAGAAGATGGCGTGCGCAAAGGGGATGTGGTCATGCTTTACAGTAAGTTGTTTCGTACAAGTCTACTTACACACTCATTCACCTCACTTATACCTAACGGTTTCCGTGCCGCTAACACAATCATTAACAGTGCCCATGATCCCCGCTGCTCTGATCGGTATTCTCGCCGTGAATCGCCTCGGTGCCATCCACTCCATCGTCTTCGGCGGCTTTGCCCCCAATGCCCTCGCTCAGCGTATCGACTCATGCAAGCCCGTCGCCCTCTTGACGGCCTCATGTGGCATTGACGGCAACAAGCCTCCTATCCCATATCGCCCCCTCGTCGAGGAGGCCTTCAAGCTAGCCGCTCACAAGCCGCGCCGGACCTTCATTTGGCAGCGTGAACAGGTTCCCTGGGCACCCACAGACCGCAGCGCGGGCCAGGCCTCCTGGCAAAAGGTCATGAACAGCGCACGTTCAAGAGGCATCAAGGCCGAGTGTGTACCCGTAAAGAGTGCTGATCCAGTCTACATTATCCACACATCCGGCACAACAGGCACGCCCAAAGGAGTCCTGAGAGACGCTGGAGGCCATGCTGTTGGTCTGCACCTTTCAATTAGCTACTTGTTCAATATCCATGGGCCGGGCGACGTTGTCTTCACGGCTTCGGATATCGGCTGGGTTGTTGGCCACTCATACATCGTCTACGCTCCGCTACTAGCTGGTGCTTCTACTATCATTTATGAAGGCAAGCCAATCGGAACACCAGACGCTTCGGCCTTCTGGCGCATTGTCGAGGAATACAAGGTCAACACCATGTTTACTGCTCCAACGGCCCTGCGCGCCATCAAGCGTGATGATCCTGATAACAAGTTTCTGGCCAAGGTTGGGGAGCGAGGTGGCCTCCGCACACTCAACGCCCTGTTCCTGGCCGGAGAACGTTCAGAGCCAAGCATCATATCCATGTATCAGGAGCTCCTAGACAAGTATGCTGCGCCATCTGCGCATGTCATCGATAACTGGTGGTCCACGGAGACTGGCTCTCCCATGACGGGCCGTGCTCTCGTCCCCCATGCGGGTCGCGACCGCAAGGCTAAGACTCGCCATGATCCTCCTCGCCTCAAACCTGGCAGTGCTGGCAAAGCCATGCCTGGCTTTGACATCCGTGTCGTAGACGATGAGGGCCGCGAGGTCGACAGAGGTACAATGGGTAACATTGTGCTAGGGATGCCATTGGCGCCGACTGGGTTCCGTACTCTATGGGACGACGAGGAGAGATTTTATAAGGGATATTTGAAGAGATTCCAAGGAAAGTGGCTTGATACTGGAGACTCGGGTTGGATTGATGCCGAGGGTTATGTACATGTCATGAGCAGGAACGACGATGTGTTGAATGTGAGCGCACATCGGTTGTCAAGCGGTAAGTCTCTTTATTTCTTTCGCCATTCTATATTTTGCTCTTCCTTGGCCGTTGCAGGGCTGCAGGTAGCAATTGCAACCGTGCCCATTTGCTGTAGAACAGTTTAGCTAACGGGGTCTAGGTGGTATTGAACAAGCTGTGACTTCGCACCCTCTCGTTGCCGAAGCCTGCATCGTGGGTGTCCCTGACGCCGTAAAGGGCCAGCTGCCTTTTGCTTTCATCACTCTCTCTACCCCATCTCACCCAACAGCTGCAGTCCCTGACGAGAAGCTGGCTGCTGAGATTCAGGCCCTTGTACGGAAGCAAGTAGGCGCCATCGCCTCACTTGGCGGCATCATTCAGGGCAAGGGCATGATTCCCAAGACACGCTCCGGCAAGACCCTTAGGCGTGTATTGAGGGAGCTGCTGGAAAACGCCGCCAAGGGCGAGTTTGACAAAGAAGTCGCGGTGCCGAGCACTGTGGAGGACGCGGCGGTTGTGGACGTGGCCAGACGTAAAGTAAAGGAGTATTTTGATACTGTGGGCGAGAAACACGCCGCTATTGAGGAAGGCATAAAGGCGAAGCTGTAATGAGCGTGGCATATGATAGTTTTGGATTATTGTTTGAAAGTAGGCGTCGGATTCAATATTGACAACATGATCAATCGGGCTATGATATGAAGCAACTACCTACCAACTATGATAGAGGTATCTACTCTATGTATGCAGTAACAAAAAAACACTGCTGGAAATAAGTGTTTATTGATTACCTCGTTTCAACGAGTCTTTTCAATGGAAGAAATCTCACAAATTAACAACCCTATGATTGAAGAGCAAATTACCCTACACTTTCCTCCACCAAGTTTTCCAACGACAGTTATTCAAAATCTCCAATGACCAATTTTCCCTTGCATGTCTACATTTCCTCACTTGAATTCTCATTTAGAAAACATGTCGCCATTCAGCCCTTTTCCCCTTCCTCGGCACAAACTCAACTCATCATCCAATGCTCGCGATATTCACTTCACCCCTCTCTCGTATCCCCCCAAACTCGAAACAGACTTGCAACGTCGCCTTGTCCTACATTGCGAAGAAAAAATCGCCACCCCGGAGGGCCCAGCAGTGACACGGGAAGATTTTTTGTCGGGGGGGAAGAACATGCTTTTTCTTCTTCTTGGTGTATTGTTTGTGTTGCGGGGGGTTGTGTGTAGATAGTTCTGATCTTTGTGGTAGCTCACTTCTAAATGAATGAAGGAATGAATTTAATTAATTATTATTTATTTTGTTTTGTGATGTGATCTTGGTGGATTTGTTACATTGAGGCGCGTCGAGGAGGCGGGAGATAAAGTTGTACAGCGGAGGTGGGACACGGGATGGGATGGATAGGGAGAAAGAGGGGGGTTTTATTCTGTGAGGGTATCATCAAGGGGAGGAATGGCTTGAGATTTCGTATTATTTGTTCTGTTCAATATGGGGAATTAGATGTTATTTACTGTGAATGGGTTTGGACGAGACTGTTGTTGGGTGAGTTGTTATTGCTTGAAACTTGGAATGAGATGTGTTGAGAATGAGCCTGTGAGGGTGTATCCGATGGCTTCGAGATCTCCGGACCGCGAAATCAAGAAAATCAAGTAAAACTCTTGCCGCTGTGCTGAAAGAGGCCGTCTGGTGCGAGTACTGCTCGTGCGAATGCAAACACAAGCCGCCACAGCTCGGAAAGATATATATATCTATATCCAGTGTCTGTGTAAGGAGGGAACATCCCTTGTGAGCCCGGGACAGGCCCTAAAGTCAGTTAGATCGCTGCTTAAATCTCTCTTTCTTCTTCTTCAAGAAAGTATAGTTAGGGTGGTGGCACGTCGAGACCTGATACTGAGAGGGCTGTGTGATTTTTATTCTGAATTTCTTTTCTTCTGCCCTCGGACAGGATTTGGTGCTAGCACCTGCGTCGGAATGTGGTTCCTTTTGTGGTCTATGAGAAGTGATATATCATAAATTCGTATCGGTGTAATGTGAGAGGCTGTTGTTCTCTCTCTGTCTCTCCTCCCTCGTCCATCCTTGTCCGTCGTAATAAAAGTTTGTCGTCCAACTAGGCTCATGCAGTGCTTCCATGCATAAACGGGGAACAAACCATCCTATCAATCATCGAGATAATCAAGGAGCGGTATCTGATGGTGTAGTTTTAGAGACGGCGTTCTGCTTGGAATATAGCCCATAGACGCTGTTTTGTGCCTTTGCGGCCATCTTGAGGTTAGAGAAGCGCGCTTCGGGCAATCTCTTCCCCTCCTGGAGACTTTGTAGAACCCTGGATCTAATTAGCCAAGACGTTGCAAAGAACTGAAAGGCAAACTCACCATTCCACACTGACAAACTTGACGCCACAGCCACCAATCTTCCGTATTTCCTTTTCCAGCTTGCCCGCGGCGAGGCCACCCCCGGTGCCTTTGCCCTCTGTTGAACCGTTGGGCCGCCCGAGGATAACATGCGTGACCTTTCGCCGGCCCAGGTTCAGAGACATGTTGCCGCCGTTTTCGCTGATGAGCTGCTTGAGGCGGTGGTCGGACACCAGGGGAAACGTGCTGCCGTTGACGTAGACCGTGACTCCGTCAAAGAGCTTGCGCGGGTTGGCTTGGGCTTTCTTTTGCTTTTCCTCGTCCTCTTGCCGTCTCTGGCGCATCAAGGCATCTTCTACCGTGGTATGGGCCCCCGGCATCGATTTGTCCCGTGCTTCGGGTCCGTTTGGGCGGCGTGAATCCAGCGTCTCACGCATCAGCCCTGGGCGAGTCAGCATGTCCACGACGCTCGTCTTATTGTTATCCCCCTGTCCACCACTGCTTCTGTCACCACTTGTGCTCGTATTCTTTGCCTTGTCATGGCCAGCAACACCGGCATTCTCTGCTCCGGCGCCCCATGTGTCGCTCAAGCGCTGGCCACCCGAGCCGTCGCCGGCCCGGAACTGGCTGTTGAGCTTCCTGGTCCGCGAGTGTCGCCACCCCGTGCCCGGCTGCGTCTCTGCTCGCTGGTGGCCTGTTGCGGACGAGTTCCAAGGGTCCCAGGGCCGCGTGGCGGAGATCCGGGACAGGGGTTTGGGTGGTGACATGTCGCTTTTTTCTCCAGATGGCGTGCATCTGACGCTTGGAACTAGTAGCTGTAGTTGTAGCAGTACAGAGTACTCGTGTTGTATACAGCAAAGAACAGCTGCCCGTGTGCCAACGATCCGATCCCGTCACGGCGTTTTTGTTCTGTTTTCCAAGGGAGAAAGGACAAAAGGACACACTGCTAACGCCCATTTCACAGCCCTTGAGCCTCTGCCCGCGTTTCGGCGCGTTTGTCCCGCTAATGTCGTGAAAGACGGGCGCCTGTTTGACGCCAGGTCACATGACGCTGGGCTGTACCACAACCTTCGTCTCTCCTCCCACAAAGTCAATTTGATATCGAGATGGATCATCATAATCCATCGTGTCTCTCTCAATGTCTTCCTCATATCAAATCTGCCCTCTGCTGACACGCTGATGAAGGCATCTGGGGGTCATGCTGTCAATCTCTCTCCCATCGCCACCGCCAAATCCAGCCCCCATCATCGCCACACAATCCGGTATAAGTCGGCCAGCGCTTCCCAAATGTTTCAGCTTCCTCTCTTGCGGGAGTGAACAGACCACCAACCATTACACCAACCATCGCCACCATCTTGTCGGAATCTCACTCAACCGATCCCGTCAGACCAAGCCAAGTCCCCCACACCCACAGCACAGCACAGCAAACTTGCCGACGCAGGGCTCTTCGCGTGGCTCTTCGTCGAATGTAATGCAGTCTGCACTGCACCCATGATATGCGCCTCGCCTGGGGATGTGCCGGTTGGATCCCCTGGCTGCATACCAGATGACTGACCGATGGGGAGGTTCATGCGCAAAACTCTCCTCGGATGCCACCCTTGGATCCATATAAGCGCGGGAGCTTTCTGGCTCCTCTTCCACCGCGATGGTTACACAACTCAACTAGACAAGCACACTAGTTGGCTTGGGTACCTGGAGCACGGTACTGTTGGTTTGCTTTAAGCCATCATCGTCATCTCAATCATTTCTCCTCTCTTGTAGGGCCGCGACTGCGGCTCCAAGGGAGCCGCTTTGCAAAGGAGAATCTCCTTATGTCCGCCTCGCTTGAATCCACGATTGGCTCTTCTATCAGAGCACATGATTCCCCAGGAGACGTAATGCTTGTTCACTGGACACAGCTCTGGTCAGCAGGTGTAGTCTGTGCGTCCAATCGTCTGCCAAGTACCTACTATACCAGATCATCCCCTGTCCTGGTTACGGCTTGTTTCATTATCATCCGTTTGCCCTCCTTGGACCGGACTTTTAGCAACTTGATGAGTCCCTGATGAGCTTAGGGAGGCATGTCCATGTTGGGCGGCGATAGAGGTCCCGGTTCCAGAGAGACAAACGACCCTCGAAATGGCTGGCTTGGTCATTGCTCATCCCTCAACAGCCACCGTCTTTCCCATTGACCCTGCTCGCCCTTCAGCTCCGCAACAAATCAACGGGCCCGCTTCACGATACTCTCCGTACAAAGTATTCAGACGAGCACGACGGCGGCGGCGGTTGTAAGACTTAGTACGCACCGTGACCGTGCACGATACGACCAACCAACCGACCAAGCCGCCTCAGCCAATTCTCCCAGCAACGCGGCTGTGGCAGGTTCCGTCCTACAGGGCTCCCCTACTTGGCCCTGTGCTTGTGCGCCTTTCCCTACCAGATCATGTCAGGACCACGGCACCTTACATGGCATCTTGCCTCGCCGCACTTATGCGCATCATACCTGCTTTGCAGCTGATATCTCCCGCTGTACGGTGTACGAGTAAGCCAGATCTCTCTCATGCCAGCTATTTTGTCTGCTCTGTGCGCGGCGCCGTGCAGTGCAAGGCCCTGTGCCCTTTGTCTAGACTGCAGCCCCCTCGACTGAAAACCACGGCGACCTTTTGTGGCATAGACGGGGGCAGCGCACCAGCCTCCGGGCCGCTTTTTGCTGCAGATCACTAGTTGGGGTCCCCCACCAGATTGTGAAGCATACGATACGATGCTCCTCGTCCTGGCATGTATGTACAAGCATGGAGCGCTGCCGATATTACTGTCTGCCTGCACCTGCTTCGTATCTCTTCGCAGGTACAAGTACGTGACGTTTGTTGATGTGGACAAGACTCCCTTCGCAATGGCGGTATTAGTATGTCGTCGCAAACACTGGGCTTGCGATCTCGGCTACGAGGCAGCTCGTTTATGTGAGATGGACCCCCGAGCAAGGGTCCCGGAGGCGTATGGGTGCTCCTAGTAGCACTGCTGGCACGACAAGCAAGCACTTCCTCCCGTGCCCAGCACAGAGTACCGGTACATTGAAAGCCATTTAATCTCTCAGCGAGGGGAGCGTGTCCGAAGTTATGTGCATGGCCATTGACGTCCGGGAAGGCCTGCAGGCTTTTTCGTGAGACTCTCGCCGCCGTTGCAAGCATCTGGAGCATCCTGTCTTTCATCGTACGAAGCCGAGATGCGTCGTCGAACTGGATATCCTCGGCGTCGGCTCAGCGTTGCTCCTCGTGCTCCCACGGAGTCCCGGGGGGCACCTCCAGCCAATCCCGTCGTGCAGGCCACCAAGGCAAAGGCGTTGCTGCTAATCGATGCATGGGCGAGACAGATGAGCCTCCATGCACATGTACGTCAGTAGGGACCTACATGAGTGTACATATCACCGCAACGCTTCTTGCTTTTATGCACGAGCATAACACGCCCACCTACGCAAGACAGATACTTCGTTGCTTCATTTTTCTTTCTGTACGTCCTTGAGTCTGCCCGCTCAGCAGCTTTGGACTGGGCATTGAGGGCGCAACCTTTACTACAACAAGTCAGACGGAAGTCGTGGCAGAAGTGCCCCAGTCGTTGCTCCTCATGGTGCGCCTGCGGCGGGAGAGCTAATGTATCACTACGATTAGCAGTATTCGTATGCTGTACTCTGTACATCCTGACACATGCTGCTTGCGTGGGACGAGAGAGACAGAGAGAGGGTCAAGCAAGTTGCTGTGCATCAACCGCCCAGATCTTGGTGAAGCTTGGACCTCGCAGGCTGGCTGGCTTTTCTCCTTCAACACCGTATCGTACAGGCAAGCCACGCAGCGGTGCTACGTAGACGTACCGAGAGTGGTTGAAAGTAACGGTACAGGTGCGGTGGCCTGCCCTTGCCAGCCAATTTTCGTTGCTCCTATCGGCAGAGCTCCCTCCTCGCCAACGTCTCGTTTTTACCTGTATGTACATATGTGATGGTGATCATGCTGTAAGGAGCATCGACGACGAGGGGGGGGGGGGGGGGCGAGGGACCGGGGGCTGGTCCTGGTCACACACAACACGCAGATTGCTCTCATGGCTTTCTCTTGGCCTCCTCCTTCAGGTTCTCTCTCGCACTCTTGCCCTCTTTGCCGCCAGCCGCCGCCCTTGTTGCCCGCAAATCTGCCCTGTTCTCTCGTCCTACAATTGCACGGTAACATTGCTTACTCGTGTCAAGTCATATCGCATGTTTTCTCGACTGCCACATTGGTCAAGCGAGGTTTAGGATTTCTCTTCTTTTTTCCACCCTCGTATGGGAGGATGTTCTCGCCCGTCTCTCCTGTCATATCTACACGTATTGGTGGTCCCGGCAGGCCACCAACAGCTCGACCATGAGGACTTGTACCGTGACCATGGAAGGGAATTGTGCGATCTGCCCACGGACCATCTCGTTGGCGGGCGGATCCCTTGCCTCTGAGCTGGCAAGGGCCCAACACAAGACAAGAAGGAGAAAACAAAGCGGTTGATGCGGGTTCAATACTCCGTAGAGAGAGAGAAAAAACCCGTGAGGAATAAGACGAATGGCCTAGCCAGCGAAGCTCTGTTCAAAGTCAAGCCGAATCGAGCACACGCCCCCAGTCCGCACGCCCCCCCAGAGTGTGGGCTCCATGCAAAATCGGGTATGCAAGGGAGGGGGCTTTTCTCTCCATCCATCAACATGCGTGCGAGCAACGCAATAAGCGGTGAGGGGAGAGAGAGGGCCAGACGCTAGACAAGATGGAGCCACCACAAGAAAAAAAAGCCAGGCCACAACCACCAAAGCCCCAGAGTCTTTGCGTTCTCCAGTTTTGGAGGCGAGCAAGGGGGGGGGGAGAGAGCCAAGTCCCCTCCTCTCTCCGGAAGGGCCCTTCACAGGCAAGGAATTTCTCGCCCATCATCGGACATACAATGGTCCCCCCTCCCCTTCCCCCATGGGCGGCCGAGCAATGTTCGGTCTGACAAGACTGCCGGGAGGTGCCCCGAAAAAAGCGTGAGCAGAGAACGAACCACGGCATGTCACGTTCTCTGCTCCGGGACCAATGCTCCACTCGGTGTAGAGCAAACGGACGTCAGGATTACAGACTACATATAGCACTGACCACGTGGTTCCAAAGAGGCAAACCGCTTATAGAGACTGTGCATGAATTGTCAGTTGAGGGAAGAGGGAAAAGAAGACGGAGAATTGATCACGCCAAAGATCCACCTCTCGCTATCTCTTCCCAATGCTTGCGGGATGTGCACGTATACATACATTGTACGGAGTATGGTACCGTAAGTTGCCAATATCAGGCTGCAATACGTAAACCTAGACGGTTTTGCTACTCACTCGTACATGTAAGACCTGATAGACAACGCCACTGTTGCCATTTCATTAAAATGAAAATGAAAACCGACAGGCTCGGCATGTCACTAAGACTGCGGGAATTCACAGGGCGAGACAATCCAACGGCCAGTGCTGGTTGGTTGGCTCAAAACGGTTGAAAGGCAAAGACAACAAAACGAGACTATTAGTGACCTCAGCTGAATCATGAGCAAAGTTGTACAACATTGTACAAGGAAGTAACAGTAAAAAAACAGGAAAGATGGCGAATAAAGATGATGAGTAAAGGGAATACGAATTGATCTCCGTTTTCCTCTCGGCTTTTGTTTTTCTCGTAGTGAAGATCAACGGTCCTTGCAGAATTCCAAGGGAGCTTGCTGGATTGTCACGGTCATAAACACCACCTTACCTTGCTGAGCCATTGTACATGATTGATGGCAGAATTTCGTCCACCAGCCACATCCTCATGTCAAGCCGCGCCCTCTCGGTACTTTGTATTGTTTGTAGCCTGCGTCTGTGGTGCATTCAGCACTTGAAACAAAACGTTGGGTGTACTTGGTAGTTCTTAATAGGGTAGCAGTGGATATTGCTATCAGGCAGACTCATGAGGGGAAGCAAGCCAAAAGAACAACCCTCGGTCTTCCATGTGAAGCGAACCGTTCTTCCACGCATGTACATCTTACCTGTGCTCTAATGCCGAGCCGGGGGGGGGGTCTCACCAAAAATACACGCTTGTCCCATATGCTTGCAGGTAGCTGCGCACCCACCACGATGATCTGGCAATGTGGATTTGAATTTCCTTTGCTCAAACTCCAGGCCGTTTTCTCTTCATCGACTTGCCTCAGTCACATAGCTCCAGTAGATAATCTAGAGCAAAGGGAATTGTGAATTGATGGACCGGGGCCGGGGGTCTTCTGCCAAACGCCTGACAATGACCAGCATAAAGAGGGAACGTCAACTTCTAGATTCGGCTGAGAAAGCCACAGTGTGAGCAAACACGAGATACGGAGCGAGAGCCCAATGGTGCAGGCAGTCACTAGCTCCGGGTCGCAGGGCTCCTGTACAGCTTCGCTTATCAATTCCATTGAGTTATTGGATAGCTCATCCTGGAAAGCTCCAACAGACGCTGGATGTGCTGGCTCGACAAAACCGCAGTAAAATGCTTTTCCCTAGCCCGAATGCTCCCACAAGAAGTCCAGCCCTGCAGAGGCGTTGACGTGCTTGGCTGGTACTAGGGTGGGAAGCCACACAACAGCGCCGGCGACGGCGGCGGACGGTGGCCCTTCGCGGGATCTGGTGTGGTATGGCAGAGACGTGGTGTGCTCTCATTGGCCTGGCTGATATTGAGGACCCTCGCCGCCCTGGCCACTGGAGTCGCTAAAAAAAACAACAACCGCAAAGTAGCACCAAAGACTCATCTCGTCTCCAGTAAGCCCTGGCAGCAGAATCAGGAAACCGAGAGAGCAACGAGACAGAAATTACCCGCGGATTAGACCGTGGCCACCGGATCAATCGACCCAGCCCACGGCCAATGGCATCTCAATGGGTGGGCTGTCTTGCCCAGAAGCTGAGAAAGTAAGAAAATCTCTATCCATTCCGATCGGAAGATGTTGTGGAAATACCTCGTGCTGTTTGTTAGTGAGATGGTTGTGGGAGACGTACCCCGGAGATGGTAGACATACCATCAACAGGATTCTCAGTGTCAGTGTCACAGGTGAAAAACAAAAGTCTCCATGTCATCACGAAATCAAGCTAAGGCCAAGGCTTGGATCAAGATTGTGTGAAACCTTAGCAAAGAGACCTCCGGCATGGTACTGGAGTCACAGCACTATCTGCACATTCTTGCACTAGTTGGAGCTTCACCCTTCGGCCGGGCCTTGTAGCGAGTGGGTGGTGGACGATGGGAAGCGTGACATTGTGAGTTCAAACTCAAAGGCGCCCAGCGTGGGTAGGTAACCATCCCGCAAAAACGTGCATTACGGGGAGCACCGCCCAGCTGCTCCGGAGTCGGTACCTACTTTCCTGCTGGCTGACGGAAGTACATGCTCGCATCCGGCCGCCAGAGGAGACGGGAAGGCTAATGTAGGATCTATCAAATAAGAGCGACAACCTCCACCGAAACTGACACTGGTACACAAAGGTGGAGAGATTGAATGAACTTCAGCCATTGTACATGGACGGTCATGTCGGATAGAGCCCATGCCAAGGGACGGACGTGCATGCCCTCTTGGTTGATTTGGTGAGTAATATTCAGATCATGGCGAGCAGAGGGTCCAAGCCAGATGCTAGGCTCTCCCCTTCGCCAAGCTACCGGGTTTTTAGCACCAGGCAGAGATCTCTTAGTCGTACGTCGTAATCCGAACCATGACGGTTGAATAAAAAAAAAAAAAACCGAGGGCTGGAAATGGCTGGTCTTGAAACTGCTCAGGAGGGACCCCATGTCTATTCCAAGACTCCACATCAACGGGTATGATTGGCTATGTGTTAGACATACATAGCCGCTGTGCATCATGCAAGTGCTGCAAAGCTAGCATGGCCACCCCTCCCCCTCTTCCTCTGGCTTGGGTTGTATCATCCTAAACAAAGCTTCAAGCTAGGAGCAAGGCTGCAGGGACTCTGCCGCCATTTCAACCTCGAATTAGGGTTGACGGAATGAGAAGCGAGGGAGCATTTGGCCTCAACCATGGCAAGATTTCAATGAGGATACGCCTGGTCAGCACCGTTGAATTGTCCAGGTGAGCTGGTGAAACATTGATTCGTTCATCCTTTATGACAGGGAGAGCGGTTTGATGATCCGATTGGGGAGAGCAGCATTTGTGGCGCAGAAGGCGTGACTCTCAGGCCTGAACAGCGACGCGGGCTTCGAATTTTACCGGAGCTCTTGTATGACGATGAAAGGTCGACACTCTGGAACTCCAAATCGTCGAGATGCTATGCAGCGTACGACAGGCTCGCGTGGTGTGTAGACTCAGTGTCACAGTATTCCATGCGGAAACTTGTACTTGTATCTTGTACGAGGGCTTTCGATGAGAGAGGGGCTATGTTTTGGAAGACACAGACGTCATTGCCAGAGTTCCCGTCATAACCTGCCAAAATACTGGATTACAGGTGAGAAAGAACGAGTAAAGCATATAGCGCAGATCAATAGATGAACACATGCATCGCAATGGCTCTCTGCTGATATGGGACCCTGCTCACGGGGGGGCCAAAAGCATCAAGTGCCGTGAGTGCGCAGCTTGCACGCAAGCGCGGCTAGCATACCTGCGGAACCACCCCGTAACAAGCAAATCCACTGGATTCCAGACCGAGAGATAGGATGGAAAACACGCTTGCACTCTTAGGAGCCGAGCCCCTTGGAAGGCGACTGAATCTTCTGATGACAGTCCGGCATATGCGGCGTGGCTCCCGACTTGAGACTTTGCCAACGGCAGCGAAGCAGGGCTATGAATGAGATGCTTTGGCCGGGGTTGTCGGTATGGCCTTATGCCAGATCAACCCGCGGCTCATACTGCAGCATGTCATGCATAATGAGTCTCAGGCGCGCACATTGTGCAGTGTATCCGTAACTGGTACCTCCAAGGAGGCAGAGCAATGTGCCCACCCTTGGCGCTCATGGGACAAAGAGCCGAGCGCGAAGCAGTAGGAAGCTGCTGTCATTTGATGGCAATCTCCAAACAATGCCAGCCCGAATAATCTTCCCCGTGCATTGGTCGTGGTTAAGCGCGTAGCATGTACGAGGACTCGAAGCTTGTTCCAATATTGTTGCCAACGGCCTCACGTCCAGCTGGGTGGCAATCCCCTGCCCCTGGTCAGGCACTAATTTTCATTGATAGCTTAGAAACCATGGCATACTCGATTGATTCGTGGTACACTTTACCACTCCCGACCGCCGGAGCAGGCCGTTTTGATTTGGCACACGTGAAAGAAAACAGCTAACCGCCTCCACTGCGGATAACAAAGCCCTCATTGGCCTTTCCGCAGGCTGCGTGATGGTTGCTCCGAAGTAAGACAAGGAAGATCAAGATTGTAGCCAAAATTATACTAACTTCCGAGAGCGAGTTGGTCGTGTGGCTGGCCATGTGTCCTTTGTTGAAACGTGCTGGCGAGATGATACAGCCAGTGGGGAACGGCCAGCTGTCAAGCCTCCCCCCAGATGCAAGACACCACAACTGCTCTAGTTGGCTGGGTGTTTCTTTTTTTCTTTTGGTATCCCCGCTCCTGCAAGGTTTCTTGGTGACATACGAGAACCGGCCACGATGGAACTTCAAATTAGGGAGGATCTCTAACGCCGTCTGAGCTGGGTCTGACCCATTCTCATACTAGTCGTCTGTTTCGTCGTAAGCAGATATTCCCTTGAGCTCGACGATGTACGGAGGGAGAAGACGAAAAGTCGAAGCAGGTCGAGGTAGATCAAAGAGAGCGGGAGAAAGCTTGCCAACTCATACCCCCCTCCCCCATCACCCTCCACTTCCTTCCCCCTAAGCTCAGGCCATGCTTCGATAATGGATGGCTGGTAGGAAGTACCTATACGGCGGGAGTGACTTGAGTACAGTGCGAGTAAATTACCGGCACCATATCTTGACCACGGTCAGGTACTTTTGGTACATGTGGACATTGGCAATGGCAGCTTTGCGGAAGGATTTTTTCTGGCGTCCCAACGGTTCGTAAAGGAGACATATCAGTGTATGAAAGAAGGGAGAGGAAAGTGGTAAGAGATATGAGTTTCCAACTGATATCCCAGCAAACAGGTTGTCCGCGAACTCAAGCAGGCGACAAACTTAAGCCTCTTCTGCCAAAGGGGGAAAGAATTGCTCTATCCTGCAGCTGGTAGAGCAGATAGTGTAGCTGATCCATGGGTCGAATTAATCAGTATACACGGAGATCCATGTGGAGTACGGATACGGAGCAGAGCAATCGTACACAACAAAGAAGGATGTTTTGACTGCAGATACGGCGTGCCGGTAACTCGGCCGTGAAGCGTCCCATTCTCAGCGGCGTTGGTGGCGAACATCGTCAACAGGTTTGTTTGCCGCGGCTGTGCATAACCTTTTCATGCAAGATATGTGCAAGACACTTCTCTGGCGAAGCTGTGTCAATGCATGTACGGATTCTTGCACACGCCGTGGCAAGCGTGCATCAGGCAAGATGGGAGGCGCTTTAGTCCCCGACGGAATCTTGCATTCGGTCGGCAGTACCCCACTCTCCTTCTGCAGTGGCACCACATCCTAAAGCCGGCATGTGGCGGATATCAGATCCTCGTCCACCATCTCAGGACCTGCGTGCAAATAGCCATAGAAGGTGTACTTTGAGAATAGAATGGCAAGAACTTGTATGGCTGCGAACGGGGAGAGCGAGAACGCAGTCGAAAGGTATCAAGTCCGCCTTTACAAGGCCAGCCTCGCTCTGCGACAGAGTGTAATGTAAGGGAACTCTCCGGGATCGCAATGGTTGGCAGGGAATACCTTGCAATTTTTCACTTGCGCTTGCACTTGCGCCTCTCCACATATGCCAGGTCCTCGGTGATCGCAAAACGCCCGCCTGGTTAAGTTATCCTCCGGCTGTGGGGTCGCCGGGCTGGAGGGATAGACTACTCGTATGCTCCGTAGAATAAATGGATATTGAGGTCGGCGTTGCACCCTTTGATAAGGCGCAGAGTCCAGTTGTGCTATTGTATTTGCCTTTTCCCTAGCGACGCCCTTGGGGAAGCCAGGGGAACGTGTCGATTGAGTTTCCCGCGCAACGAATGATATGCTTGTAATTGTTGCTTGTCCAATTTCTCCGACGGATAGGATGGCCCGGTGAAAAATGTCGGCTTCTGAGGTAGGTTATCTTGGCTGTATATACACATCGAGAGAGGGGTGTAGATGTGTAGCCGAACAGGCGCCTTAGTCAGATGAAGTATATACCACATCGAGGATAACATGTGATGCCGGTAAGGATGGAGCATGGTCGACTGAGGTTATGCCGGTTATCTTGCATCTTTGAACATTCGTGCACACTTGGCACATGTAGCACAAACTTGTCTCGGTAAGCGTTGCATAGGCATATGCGGGAGCTAATGAGAGACTGTCTTGGATGGCAGCAAGTTTAGCATTGATGGACTGGCAGCGCGTGAGTGGCAGGTGTGATTAGGGCCAGCTGGTGCCATTGGCCGTACTAGATTGTTTCTGGGCGAATTGTCTCGCCCACGCCATGACGCGACCATAAGCCCAGGTTCAGAACGACCAATGGCTGCCAGTCGAAGGCAGTTTTGCACGCAAATGGCTGTGGGCTAGCTGGAATCAAAGTTGCTCGTTGGGGTCAACGTATCAAGGCGGTTTTTGGGGTCAAGTTCAAGCACGATGGCTGCGGCCCTGTGTCGAACCAAGAGTTGCGAAAATGCCTTGCAGAGGCGCATTCGGACTTGCGGCTCACCCATGGAGGAGCGTTTCCCCCCGGACATGCAGGATCCTGCAAACGTTGCCGTGCGCTTGGACCTATGCAAGATGGATGCATCGTGGAACTCTGTTCCTGATGCGAATGTGCGTCGTTCCCCATCATGCGTGCGTGCATCTTGCATCTCCAGCCCGGCTATGGGCGCACGTTGGCGCTATGCCATGCCAGATCGCCTGAACCGACTGCTTGTTGCAAAGCCCACACTGTTTGCAAAAGTTCGCGCGGAGAAGAAGAGCCTGTGCCTGTCCTGTCTATGGCTGTAGTCTGTAGTCTGTCTGTTCTGTTCTGTACATACTGTATAGACAGACAGTAGAACATTCGTGTCGGTCCGTAGCTCCGTTTCTATTTTCGGCAGCGTCAGGTCGAGGCTCTGGCCACCCTGATCGTCTGAATCCTCACGGCACTTTTCGTTTGAGGCTGCAGGAGTGGCGTTGCAGCGGAAGCGAGCCGAGGATCGATTTGGCTCGATGCAGATTAACAGGTGATGGTGTTTTCTGTTGGGGATGAAGCTGGATTGGCCACCTTTGCTCGGTGAGTGGTCGCAAGCTCTGTCCAAGTGACTTCCACCTTCTACAGCAGCATGCACCCACGGCTCTACCTTCCCTCAGATCGCTGCAGAGCGTCGATCCGAAGCGGGGTGTTCCGCCCAGTACGCTCTTATCGATACTGTGCAGAAGTGCAGCATGTACAAAAGTCTGCAGCAATTTGATGACTAAAATCTGGAGGCGCCCACTGATACAAAATGTACCTTTACAACGGAACTTATATCAACGTGTCAATGCTAAGTAAGCTGTCAAGCACGTGTTTATCCGTTAACAGTCAACGTGTTTGGCGTCTCTTCGTAGCCACAAACACAAAGATCACGACGCACTGCCATTGCCAGGCTCAACAAAAGATTCAGTGAAAAATAAAAAACTCACCGTAGCCTTTTGGCCAATCTCCCCAGCGTTGCCGAACAGCTTCCCAAGTGCAGCTAACTCACGCCAATACTGTACTTGGACCGACGCAAACTCCACCTTGGCAAACAGCTAAACAAGTACCTGCAGAGGCTGTGCGCCCTAGCAAGCCGAGCCGGACGGTATGGTAGCCTCTTCACCCACAAGGCTAATGCCCACAGCAGAGTTTTGGCCTTTTCCATGCTAATCCGGTTCTCATTGACAAAAGCCCATGTGATGTCACTGGGCAGCAGGTTTCCACGTATAGACTACCTTGCAGATATGGGCTGATAGCGCATGTACTAATCGTAGCAACCGCATAGTACAAAGTCTACCCTCTGATGACAGTGGAATACGAAGACCGGAGCAGAACTAACATTCCAAGTGTGCTAACCGGGCAGCTTTTTAGTGGGTAGTTGAGCATCAAACTTTCAGGAACAGGCCGAGGAACAATGCGGAAGGGCTACCAGAAGTTGGGTATCGCGCACGTGTTTGTGCGTTTAGAACTTTGATTATGACAAAGCCACTTGGCTTAGTGCTGCAACAGAGTTCCGCGGAAGCTGCTTGGTATGCCGCAGTGCAAATCAACATTTTACATTATTCAAAAATGGTGTTGATGTGATCTGCCCACCAGTGGCAGCATTGTGCTGATCAGCGGAGAATGGCTTCCAGATTGGTGTGGGCGCCACCGCTGAGCTGTTTACTGCGGCCTTGTGCTTCTTCTTCGCAAAAAAACACGAAAAACACAACACTCGGCGACGGCGCACTCTTCCGAGCTGGCCCGCGGCCGGCTATATGGATAAACTTGGGCTCAACTCCCCGGCCTCACGCACAAGTATCCATTTTGCTTTCACAGCTGGACTGCTGCTAGCTGTTTGAATGATGCTGGGCAAGTAAGCCCGTGACGTCGAATCATCTAGATGCCAACAATGTGCTGACCCTGAGTCGAGTGCTTGCTCGGCGCTGAGTTGAGGACCAAGTACAGAGGCAGAGGTAAGCCGGACCACTCGTATCGTTACGAAAATGGCCTTGTCTCGGCCACGCCTGAGCAGCTCGGCGGATCGGTTCGAAGGACGGTGTACATACGCAAAATGGGTTTGCTGACGGTGGCCCAGCCACTGGCATTGCCGTTCCGTTGGCAAAAGCAGCCGAAGCGCTCGAAAATGCTTCGTCGGCCGACGGCTAGGCCGCTCCCAGACTAGCACAGGCAGGCCACAACAAGAGCCAATGGCCTGAAGTCGATGCTCATCCCGAGCTGGTGTCGGTATCTCACACGCTCGAGGCCAGCTGTCGCGCCCTGGACCCTTGATGCCGACAGATCAGGACGGAGCACTGCTGATGCTCGCACCTGTAAATCCGCAATCCCAAAAGAGAGGATAGGATGCACTGATCATGTTGCTTGCCACAATGCCCACCAGGATTTCCTTCTCCTCCCTGGTGCCAAGGCAGGGACGGGAAGCTCATGGATATTAACCCCCCTCCTCTAAACTTCCCAAGAGAGAAGCGCTTGTGTCTCCCCGAAAGGCTGTCGAGTCTTAGCCTGCGCTCTCGCTAAGTCATCGCAGGGTGGCTAGCACCATTCATCGCCCGGCCCCCCCAACCCAGAATCGTCTTATCTAGGCAAGATCTCTGATGCGATTGTCTAATCGTATCAACCCTAGTCCCATGTACGAGTACATGGTACGGTAGCACCAGGCTCTGCATCCGCAGCAGAGTGAGGTCCGCTCTCAGACCGACAGTGCTCGTGCTTGTACATACGGGGCTCACGCCTGGACACGCACATGGTATCCGTCGTAAGAAGGGTCCGTGGATGTCAGGCCATGCCCAATGCCCAACAAAGGGACAGACAGAGACAGATAGCCAGATGGAGGGAAGGCGAGAAAGCGGTGGACGAGAGTCAAAAGGGAACGACAAGAGCTCTGGAAGAGCCAAGCAAGCGCCGTCAGCACTCTGGGATTTGTGGCCGGAAGCCCCGTCTGCCCGTTGTCCGTCCGTCCCCTGTCGACAAGTCTAGGTGGGCCGTAACTCTTGCTAACGACCATCGACCATCACCACTTCACCTTGGCTCCATCGAATCCTGGTGCAACGCTGATCCACCCACGCCGCGCTGGCACACCCCTCTGACCCTTGTTCGCGGCCAGGCCCTGCGTTGGACGCCCAGCTCCACCCCAAATCGCAAGTCTGTACTCGTACGTGCTTGGTCTCGCAACAAGTACCGTCCGCGCGCCATGGGCCCTTTTTGCTGCGGAACTCCTTCGCACCATTCGGGAGACAGCTTGTTCTGCAAGCCTGCAAGCAGTGCGCGCCCAACTGTGGAGCCGGCGCCGTGGCGGAAGAGACCTGCAGATGCTGGCAGGAAGAAGGTTCGTCGATTGCTGCAGCGTTTAGGCCTCTACGGGCGAAGGATGGCAGGATATCGCCCCTAGCCAGCAGAAGCTGACCTGAGGGCGGCGAGAGGGCGAAAGAGGGACAAACAGAGAGAGAGAGGTTGGGGAAGAGACGAGAGGGGCTCCCAGCTGAGGGTGCTAGAGAAGAACAGCGGACAGGCCGGGCGCTGCGCTAGAAGCGACTGGCGCCCGTAGGAGGTACCTGCTGCTTGTATGGAACGAGCGTGCAAACACAAAGTACCAGAGCTGTTCGACTGGAGGTAGAGGCAGCGCCAGTGCGTTGTCCCTCAGCGCGATAACGGCCCCGACGCAAGCTACAGCGGGCAGCTCCAGCGCCGAGTGCCCTGGCGAGGCCCGGGGTATCATGGATCCAAGTGAAGTGAAGCGGGCAGTACGAGGCACTGTGCCGTGGAGCAGCCCGGCGGCTGGAGATGTGTCGGGACTGTACTCGTACCTGCGCGCGCCAATGGCACCCAGCGACGGCCGCTGCGACGGGCCTCTGCGCCATGTACCGGTACCGGGATGCCTTGCTCTGCTTGCACAGCACGGTGATATTCCATGTCCATCAAATGTTGCCAGCAGCGCGAGAAGAGCCCACACCAGGCCGAGTCGCCAATCCACAATTTGGCCTAACCGCGAAGGGCTGCTTGGCTTGTTCTTGTCCAGACCCCCCTACCCTACCGCTGGCTCGTACGCGCCCAAGGGGGCCGGGACATGGAGGACAGCGCTGGCAAGGTAAAGGTACTCGTACATTGGACTGGATGTACCGGCTGGCTGAGCGGTACCTCGTACGCACCGGCGACTGTGCCCAGCACTGTCCAAGTACAAGTCGCCGCTGCTCAGTGAAAAGTACCCTACCGTCCCCCTCCACTGTAACCAACTGGCAGCGCTCAGTTCCCCACCCCGAGCTTGTGCTTGTCCACTCTGAACCTTGACTCTACCGCTATTCCCTGGCCCGTCCCAGGCCCCGTTGGTCTGCTCCCCTCAACCGCCAAAAACAAAACCGTCCCCAGCCTGGCCTGGCGACAGTCTTTTTGCTTCTCTTCCTCTTGTCTTCACGACTCCACCGACCTCCTCATTTTTTCCTTCTCTTCCCTTGTGGTTCAGTTTCCGAGACTGAGAGGCCAGGACCAAGGTAAGTCGAGCATTGAGTCTTTGTCTTTTGTGCCTTGTCCGTTGGCGCCGTCTTATTCCCCACTGCAGTCAGCCGACTGAGAAGAGAGAGAGAAGGTCAAGGGAAAAAAAAAGAAAAAAGAAAAAAGAGAAAAAAAGAGAGAGACATTGCCAACCACGGCTTTCAGTCTCTACATCTTCTCTCTCGTCCGCATAACCCTCCTCTCCTGTCTTCCTCATTCTCCTTCTCTTTTCTTTCTTTCTTCTTCTTGCGCATCCTCCCCCCCCGCCTCTTCTTCTCTCTTATCCGGCATTCAACGCAGCTAATCGGTCTGCATTGCAGTAGTGGGTGACCTGACCAGGAAGCGAACAAACGTCTGCAGTTTGTTTGCACACAGCTGTGGCCCGTCCCAGAGCTTCCTCCACCCTCCAAGCCGACCTTGTCCTTTCAATCGCAGCTCCCATTCCTCTCACTTTTCGACTCAAAGTCATCCTTGCCCGGACTTGGTTGCAGCGTCTGTTGCACCGCCCGTCATCACCGACTTTGCCTGATATTACCTCAGAACCAGAACTCGCTGCAAGCGCCTGCAACGATTTGGAGACACCAGTTCGGATGTTACGATTGAGACGAAACGATTGAATTTTTTGATGCCTTGTTACGACTAAAGACGCTTCTTTTACGAGTATCTCTTACTGTTTCGGAAAAGAACAAAAAAGTTTTTCGCCTCGTCTTTCTCATCGTTTGCTGTCAAGCGTTTCGATCACCGCTAGATTCTCCCGAGCCCCCGTTTGGACCTTTGGAAAAACCATCCATCTCTCCCAATTGTCTTGTCATTCTTGATTGGCTTTGGACTCTTTCATTGCGAGCGTTCTTTGTTGAGTGGCTAGCGTCGATTTCCATCGCAATTTTTTTTCTTCCTGTCTTGACGAGACTCGATCCTCGTCTGCTCCATCCTCCTGCTCTTACAAGACCAACACCGGAAAGCTGGATTTGCCACACAGTCAAGTGCAGACCCGAGGGCACTCAGACCTCCCGTACTTGGGCTTTCACGCCGCTTCCCGCTCATCGTTTATGAGCAGCGATAGAGTGCCGTCTCTCCCGCCGCTGCCGTACCAGGCAGATTCTTCAAACACCTCTTCGCCCCGAGTTGGGTCCATTGCATCGTCAATTAGCTCTCATACTGGGTCTCTGTCGTCGTATACCTCTGTTTCATCGTCAAACGGCCCCAAGACCCCGTCTCCCACGCTGCCTGCCCAAGCCATCACGGGGCCGGCCACTACCATCGTCAGTTACGACGCGATGAACCAGAGTGCCGACATGTACTACGCCACACAGCACATGTCAGCTGGGCAGCCGCCCCCTCCTCAGACCGTTACTTCTGGCGGTCTGGCGCACTACTCGCAGCATCAATCTCAACTGCTCCCCCCTGGACCTTCGCCGTACTCTAATCCGGCTCCCTACAGCCAGTATGGCTACGCCAATGGCTTGACGTCTCCTCCAGCTCCTCCCCCTTCAGTATCAAATCCCATGGGCAACCCTTCAACTGTGCTGCCTTCCATCCCCGGGGTTGCAGGCCAGGCCCAGTATGTCGGTTTCGACACTACGGGCCAGCAGCCTCCCCCAGGCATGAAGCCTCGCGTTACTGCCACGTTGTGGGAGGACGAGGGCAGCCTTTGTTTCCAAGTCGAGGCCCGTGGTATCTGCGTGGCTAGACGAGAAGGTATAGTAAACCCGGCTTTGCAAGCTCTTTGTTTGAGCGGTTTTCACTAACTTGGCCTGGTACAGACAACCACATGATTAATGGAACAAAATTGCTCAATGTCGCGGGAATGACCCGAGGCCGCCGAGATGGCATCCTGAAGAGCGAAAAGGTTCGCCACGTTGTCAAGATTGGCCCTATGCATCTCAAGGGTGTTTGGTACGTTGAGCTCCTCTCTTTTCAGACAAAAGCCGTGCAAACACTAACATGAAATTTCTTTCATCAGGATCCCCTATGAGCGCGCATTGGATTTTGCAAACAAGGAAAAGATTACAGAAATGCTGTATCCGCTCTTTGTGCACAACATTGGCGCCCTCCTCTACCACCCCAGCGCTAACCCGGGAAGGACGAGCCAAGTCATGACCGCTGCTGACCGACAAAGACGTGAGAGCGTCCCAATGCGAAACCCGCCTCCCCCTGGTCTTCCATCCATCGGAGGGCATCACTCTCTTGCTCTGCCTGGTCCTCAGCAATCGCTTCCCTCACAATCTGGCACCAGCCGGCCTCCGCTTGACCGGGCCTTGACCTTCCCCACGCCGCCCACGAGCGCTTCCAGCGTCATGGGAAGCATGGCAACCTCAGAAGGCTTCAACTGGCCGAACCAAGGCATGAACGGATCTCAGGGCGGCAGCTCCATGTCGATGGATGGTGGCATCAGCAGCGCACGCTCGATGCCCAACACTCCGGCTGCAACCCCTCCCGGATCCATTCAGAGCATGCAGTCGTATCCCCCTGCTCCTCAAGGCTATGACAGCCAGCGCCAGATGTACAACGCGCCCCCCACTCAGCAGTCCCCCTACCAGAACTCGGCGAACCCTCCCCCGGATCGCCTGTACAGCCAAGCCGCTTCTTATTCGAAGAGCGAGATGGGACCTCCTGCTAGCCGAGCACCTGCGCCCCTCCCGTCTAATGATCAATCTCAAGACAAGGGCCCTAATGGCATTTCTGCCGAGCAGCAGAACCAGAGCCATCCCGAAGAGGAGGGTGAGCATGAGGCTGAGTACACTCACGACAGTGCTTCCTATGATCACGGTCGTGCTCCGTACAACTACAACACTGCCGCAGGCGTGGCCTCTATGAACAATGACGCAAACATGCCATCCGAGATGGCCAACTCTCAAAGTCACCCCCCTGCTTCGGGGCGAGCGACACCTAGGACTGCGGCGCCCCCTCAGCCCTACTACCAGCATCACAATGGCTACAACTCTCCGCAGCGTGTTCAGCAGTCAACCAGCAACTTGTACAATGTGATGACGAACGACCGGGCGCCGACAAACGGCGCTCCTGGCAATGATGTATATGCACCACCCGCCGACATGTCTAGCTCCATGTCGAATGGCTACGCCCCTCAGCCCCCGGTGATGAATGGCTCCGGTGCGGGCATGAAGAGGGGACGGGATGACGACGATGACATTGGTCGGCCCCAAGGCGATGATATGGGAAACCTGGACCTTAAGCGACGAAAGACTATGCTGGAGACAACAGTATCCGCACCTACGTACGACGCCATGAGCCGACCTGCTTCGGCTATCGCTGCTCCCCGCCGGCGGTAAGAAACAAAACACATACACAACATACGTAATCTAACCTTTTCCGCCTTGACGAGTTTCATGTTCCACTGAGTTCCATGTTCTCGAGGTATTGCAGCATCTTCAGGTCAACCACGGTGGGGGGTAGCGGCGGCGTCATGAAATAATTTTTATTTGCAGCGATTTGTGGCACCATTTTTTCTCATTTTCTGCTTCTTCTCAGTTTTTTCTCCAACGGTGTAACGACATTCCTTGCCGTGTATTGGATTTTTTGGTTTCTTTGTACCCGCAGACGACTTCATGGGCTTTCGCACCATGCCAAAGACGCGATGATGAATTCACGACTAGCCATCGATTCTATGTTACTTACGATGCCCTGTCACGGATGTACATGGCTGATGAGTGACGGCTTTTTCTGCATGGAGGAATTTAATTGCACAAAAAAAGGCGGCACATGGTTGACGCTTTACTCGTTCTCTTATTATCCTTCCCGTGGGCTCTTTGAAGAGGCGGAGTGTTACGGGCGGTGAAGATTAGAGGATTCCTGTAATGATCTCAGGCGAGATGTGGTCGGTTACGGTTGAGAGAGGCTTTTTCTCCCGTGATATTTGGCCTTTTTTGCTATTATGTCCCTCTGCAATTTTTTTTTTTGCTTCTGTTTACCATTCCTTTTTCTTTTTTGCCCTTTTGGTCTATTTGGATCGCTTTTTCTTTGCTTCTTCTCTTGCTGCTTGTTAGCTTTTGAGGACTGTTTCTTCGCGAAAGACGTGCGGGTTTTGCTTTTGGAAATGAGAGAAGACGTCGGGGCAAGTCCTGATAATGACCTTATGACCTACCCTTGCTTTTCTCTTCTCTGGTTCTTAGCCATAAAAAGCACTACAGACGGTGCATTGGATGGGTTGCGTTATTAGGTAACGAATTATGAAAACGACAATAAAAGCTATTGAGTATACGTTGAAATCAAAAAAATAGAGTCTTGTGTTTTAGTTTTGTTAAGTTTTAGTTTCCAAGTCCATGATGAATTCCACTGGCCCAGAGCCTTTTGCCTGTTGATACTCCTTTGTTCCATCAAATGCCAGTCAAAGTGTTGAGGTTGAAGTTGCTCCTATCCAATGCCAGGTAATGGAGTTCGACCGTCTTGGTGGATGGCAGATGTGACAGGCCAGGAACAGCCCGGCCACAGCGAGGCTAGCGCTCCTTTGTTCGTAATTGGCAGCATTCCAGGGACCTAGCCAGTGCCCCTTTCCAGGGTTTCCAGGGCCCTCTGCGGGCATGTTTGGCAACTGTGAAACTCTCGTAATGTCCCCTCACGTGAAAATCAGCGCAGAGCTAGCCCCGTTGCGGCTTAACGCGCAAAAGTTACCGGGTCAACAATGCAGCGCATAAACAACAGAAGCCCTCAATTCACTTTTATTAATAGCAGGCAGGGCCCTGGTCTGGACAAACTACTAAGAACTAGGAGTGCCTACTAAGAAGGCGGTGCGAAAGTTGGCCAAGTGACACCAAAGCTTCCCATCTCCATAAACCGAAGCGCAACGCAAACGCGCACACAAACCGCCAGCAAAAAATCGAGAAAAATCCAAAATCAGGGGCGCAAATCAGGGAGGACAAGTTGCGCAACAACCAACACACCGCTTTCGCATCATGTCGTCTCCGCTGTCACCGGCCGCCGACGCAATGTTGAATTCCACCTCGTCAGCGTCAAGCACCGTCAGCGACAAGTATGAGGACGCCTACGATGACATGACCAGCACGCCGACGACAGACGTTTCGCAGCCGGAGCAGTTCAGGCCGCCGTCGCGAATAAGAACCGACGATGCACGCTTTAATCAGGAAAACATTTCGCCCGCCAAATCCCGCCACAGCCGCATTATGTCAGGCACAGAGCTGTCACCGCTCAGGATTGTGGAGAGCCAGAGGAGCTCATTGGACGGCTCGCTGCTCAAGGTGAGTGGAGGGGCTGTGCGCAGCCCACGCAAGGTGTCGCCCGATCGCCGGTTTCCTGTTAAGATCAACCTTTCGGGCGACGTGCCATCGCGACCGACATACGACACGCAGTCGCCCAGCATCGACGAGGTGGTCCAGGACAGCAACGGCCTGAAGAAGCCCATTTCCATTTACGAGGACGGTCCGCGCAGCATCCGCGAGGAGGACGAGGCGGGCATGGACGACACCGAGAGGCTGCACCGCGGCGATGCCACCGCTAACGACGAAGACTTCACCATGGACGTCAGCACCTTTAGCGCCTTCTCCGCAGTGCCCAACATGGCCATGCTCGCAAAGCTGGGGCAGACGCCCAACGGACGACGCGAGTCCTCGGCCAAGAGAGCGCATCACACGATGGAGGACGACAACTCCAGCCTCGCGGATTTCGGACGCTCTCAGAGATCTCCTCCCGGCAGGCGAGACGTCTTGTCGCCTTCCCGAACCACGCCTAACCTGGCATCGACATTGACCCCCAGCCGCCAGCTCTCAAACCTCCTCGATAATGACAAGACGCCCAGGAGCATTCCGTCCATCACCCCGCGGGAGCTGGAGACGCTCAAATCCGACTTTTTGTCTCAAATTTCTTCCCTCAAGGCTTCGCTGAGCGGCAAAGAGGCAGAAGTGCAGTCCCTCAAGACGGCCGTCACGGATGCTGAGAAACGGGTGGGCGAGTCGATGGAGAGGCTGCGCGAGGAACGTGGCCTGAAGGAACAGATGGAGGGCGTGCTGCGCATTGTGAGAGAAGAGATTATCGAGACGCAGAGAGAGAAGGAGGACTTGGAGCAAGAGCTGGAGGAGAGCGAGATGCGAAGAGAGGCGTCGGAAATGATGCACCAAGAGGCAGAGAGCAAGCTGGCCGGCCTGCGCGCTGGCAGGGAAATGGAGAGAAACGCATCCCCCGAGAAGCCCAAGGACACGCGAGAGGTGGAGATTGCCGTTGAGCGAGTAGCGCGAGAGCTGCACGGCCTCTACAAGACCAAGCATGAGACCAAGGTTGCGGCGCTGAAGAAGTCATACGAAAATCGGTGGGAGAAGAAGGTGCGGGAGCTTGAGGCCAAGATCCAGGGCCTGACAATGGAGAACGAGAAGCTGAGGGCTGGCCACGACTCCACCATGACCATGGTCGACCATGCCGATATGGAAGAGTGGAAGGCCCGTTCTGTGCGCGACAACGCCATGATCAGAGAGCTAGAGGCGGATGTTCAACGACTGGAGGCGGTCATCTCGACGGTGCGCCGCGACAATGACGAGCTGCGTGTCAACCTGCAGCAGGAGAGAGTCGAGAAGGGAGAGCTGGTGCAGCTTGCGGAGGAGCTGATGGCCATGCAGAACCTCGCTGCTGCTCCAACTCCAGCGCCGCAGCGTCAACAAACTGCACCACCGGCGGCGCCTCAATCGCCACCACCTCAGTCATCCCTGCGTCAGCCGGAGCGAAGAGAATCGGTGTCGAAGAAGCCGGCGCTGGAGCGATCAGACTCGGTGTCCTCCAAGACGTCGTCGAGGGCCAACCCGAACCGCATCTCCGTCTCCGGACTCAGGGCGCCGGGAACGGGGCTCCGGCCGCCGCACGAGCGGGGGAAGAGCAGCATCGGAGGAGGCTTGCCTCGGCCGGGTGGCGCAAGGGGCAGCGGCATCTTGAACTCTATTGAGAAGATGGGCAATTACAAGGGACGCGATTGATTTTCCATTGCAATTTACGATTAACCCACGTTTGGCCCCCCTTCCCCACGGGGCTGAAAAGGGAAAAGACAAAGACGAACACGACTTTTACGGCCCCCCCGCTTAGCATAGTGATGAAGGGAAGAATATGATTTACCAATGACGGTTCTTCTCGCCTTCGTCACTCACACTCTCTTCATGTTTCTTTGGTTTTTTTTTTTAGAACCGTCTTTCTTGTTAGACCACATGGTCTTGTTTCCTACGATCCCACCACTCTTTCTCTCACTTCTCACTTATCTTTCTCTTCTCTTCTTTCTTTTCTTTCTTTTATTTGGGTTGGATTCTGGACGGCAAACGGAATTTGGAGAGGAAAGAATGAAATTGTACGAAAGCGTGCGCGGCCGTGTTTCTTCTTTTTCGCTTAACTTGAAGAAAAATTGCTGCCTGTACGGGTTTTGTTTTGTTGGTGAATGATGATATCCTGGTTGTGTGTGAGCTGTTGTGTGTTCAGCACCGTGTGACGGACACCCTGAGGGAGGCTTTTTGATACTTTTCATTTCTTACACTTTCTTCGTCTTCTTCTTCTTCTTGTTGCCCTTCTTCTTTTAGGGGGGAGTTTTATTAATTTAGATGATGATGATTTATGCTGATGAGAATCTTATTTACTCGCTTTTGTGCCTTTTTTTGCGTGCCTTGTACCTATGTGTTGATGAATGAAACTCTTTGGTAAACGTTAAAGCATATGCTTGCTTTTAGACTTTGTGTAAATAGTGTTTTTATTTACTATTAGGTAGATGAAGAGATCTCATTTCACATATTTCATTAATAAAATCAAGCATAACAACCCGAAAAGAAGAATCTGCCCGCTCCTCACAGCCCATACGCTTGCTTAGCCGTACCCCCAAAGATCATGGCGCGATCCTCATCGCTCAACGAGGCCATCCAGCACATCTTCTCAACCACCTCCCTCCACTTGGGCCACGCCTCATTCTCCCCATCACCACTCTCGTCCTCGTTCTTGTCGAAGCCGACGGCGCAGACGGGCCAGTCGCTGGCGAAAATGATGCGAGACGGGCCAAAAGTGGCGAGGACGACGCCGAGCCAGGGTAAGGTGGACTGGAAGATGTGCGAAGGATCTTGTTCGCGCAGGGCGGGGGTCATTTCTGCGAAGCCTCCGGAGAGCTTCATGTACGTGCGGGCGCATTTGCCGAGGGAGAAGATTGCGGTGCGCCAGGCGGTGAAGGAGGGGTCGGAGGAGACGTTGTAGACGGTGAGGTCGGGCTTGCAGAGGTGGTCTGTTTTTATGTATTAGATTAGTTTAGTTATATGAGAGAAGGGGAGAGGGAGGGGGATGTTTGTGTTGTAAATGGAAGTTTAACTTACTGATGATAAAGGTGACCTTTTCGTCGTCGGGGACGCCTTCGTGTGCTCGACCAATCATCTCGACTGTCTCCTCGAGCTGCTTCCGGCCTCTGCGGTGCTGGTCGATGGCTACTTCGAAGACGAAGCCGCGTTTGCCTAGGTACTTGAGCCCCTCGATGAACTTGTCCTCGAGCATGGTGCCGTGCGGCTTGTCCTGAAGAAGGTACCTAAACCCCTTGATCTTGGGCCACGCCTCTCCTGCTTCTTCCTCGACTCTCTTGAGGTACTTTTCCATAATGGCCTCTCCGCACGGCACGGGGGCCCAGGGCACAATGGCGAGGCATAGCGCTTTATCCTCTGCGGAGTGGCCCTCGCCTTCGAGGGGTGTGCCAAGGGCGACGCGCTTCAGCCAGCGGACCTCCTTGAGGGGTCCTTCCCAGCCGGCTTCGGCTTGGGCGTCGTCGCCGGAGGTTATGGCGGCGAGGTCGTTTTTGCGGTCTGTCTCGACGAAGATGAAGCCTAGGAGGGACGGGGCGGAGCGGGCGGCGTGCTTGAACTGGTCGACGGAGAATTGGCCGGCTAGGGGGTGGTCGGGGGTGCACCAGGCGAGGTTGGAGAGTTCTGATTCGGGGTAGATGTGGATGTGGGCGTCGATGATGGGGAGGATGAGGCGGTCGTCTTGGGAGGAGGCCATGGTTGGGGAGGTCGGTGAGAGATTGATGTCGATATCGGGTGTTGTTGATTTTAGGGAGAAGAGAGGTGACGGACTGTGTTGTAATTGTTGATGGAGGTTTACTTAATTCGAGTATAGAAGAGGAGTATGGAAGAAGAAGAAGGAGATGTGAATGAAAAGAGATGGACAGAAGCTGAAGTGTATTAATGCAGCCGGCCACATCACGAGCTCCGTCACTCTCTCACTCCAACTTTGCTATCCCAAAGCTCTCCCCTTGTCCCCTATTTATTTACATACTACCCCGCCATGCTAAGAATGCAGCTCCGAGTGGGGAGTGGCTCTTCAGGGGTGGATTTGATTTTTTGATAGCGGAGAACAAAAAGATGCAGATGCAGGAAGCAAGAGAGTGGGGGGTTTTTAGATAGTTTTCAGAAGAAATTGGATGCGGTAAAAGAAAAAGGGCAACGGAGCCGAGATAGCTTTTGGTTTTGGAGGACATTAACCCGAGGAGCCGGATGCCACGATGGGATTGGGTTTTTAACTTATTAGTGGAGGTGAGATTTTGGAGAATGACGATGGCTAGAGAGTGACGGACTGGTGGCTGATGGGGATGGTAGCGCTTGTTTTAGGGGTAGCGGGTACGCTAGGAGTATTTGTTTAAGGCGACGGGTATTTTTGGTTGATGGTTTTGGGGGTTTAGGGATGAAGATGAACCGAGACTATTGATGGATTGCTTGGATGGAGAAGTGGGACAACGGGATATAGTGTGTATGCTGTATTAAAGAGGAACAGATAGATAGACTGCCTATAATAGATGTGGATGTGATTATAAGATGTAATAGTCTTTATGGAATTGCAGCGAGAGAGTGTACATCAACTGGCTTGGACATGTTTGTATTGTGTAGTACTTGAGACATCTGATATATAATCTACGAACTTGGTGCTTCTTCCTCTATCTATCCCTCTCCCTCACAACGAATTCTCAAGCTCAATCAGCCCTCCCACCGCCGCATCCACCTCGCCATCCAGCTTGGCCGCGTCCACGGTGCTCCCCAACGGCCTCCTGCTCCGGCCACCGCCGTACCCATAGTACTTCTGCAGCGCCGCCTTGATGCCCGCAATCCCCAGCTGAACAAGCGCCCAGTCGGCCCTGCTGAACCTCGTCTGCAGCTCCTGGGCCTCCTTGAGCTTGCCCTCGCCGTACAGCCGCAGCATGTGTTGGTGCGTCTTGGGCAGCAGGTTCGCCGTGGCGGCAATAACACCATGCGAGCCACCGACCAGGCCGTGCAGGAAAAAGTCCGTCTTTCCGGCGAAGGCGGCAAAGGGCCGGCCGATGCGCGGGTCGTGGGCGATGCGCTGCAGCTTGCCCATGTTGCCGCAGGTGAGCTTGACGCCGACAATGTTGGGGTTGGCGACGGCCAGGTTGATGATCATGTCGGAGTCGAGGTCGATGCCGCCGGTGACGGCGGGGAAGTTGTAGAGGACGATGGGGATGGGAGAGGCGGAGGCGACGTCATTGAAGAAATTGAAGATGACGGGCTTTTGCATTGCGCCAACTGATTGAATGATGACAGCTTCGTTAGCATTCATCCTCTGCCTTAATCACCATATCATCTTCTATAAACTCACCCCAGTAGCTCGGTGACAGCACCAGCGCATAGTCGGCGCCCGCCTCCTTGGCCTCGCGGCACAGCTGGATCGTCTCCCGCGTGCTCTGGACGCCGCATCCCGCCACAATGACGGACCCAGGCTTGCCATGCTCGTTGAGGACCTCTCTGGCCAGTCTCAGCACCTGCTGCCGCTCGTCGTGCAGCATGTGCATGGCCTCTCCGTTGGAACCCTGGATGACGAGGCCGTCGACGCCGCCCTTGGCCAGGCGCGTGAGGTGCGCTCGGATTGCATCAAAGTCGAGTGTCTCGTCGGGGTTGAAGAAGGCCACGGCGGGGACGTAGATGCCGCGGGGAGGGCACGGAATTGCTGCGGCCATGGTGTGTTTGTGCGGTCTGCGTCTGCGTCTTTGATGTTGATTTTTTGACTTGGTCCTTTCTCTGGCCTTGACGACTTGATATACTGCTTTTTGCTGCAAGACAATCGAGAAATCGGGAATCAAAGAGTCAATTCGGGATATTCAATGAAGCTTCCCTTCGGCTTAAGATATCCCACCTGTCCCGCACCGATTGCGGAGACCATGCCGCCTTGTAAGTGCTAAACACACCATCCTTCCCCTCCATCCCCCTCCATCCAGCAATGCGCAGTAAATAGCGGATTTTTATCCTGCTCAGCTTGCCAAGCAAGTATGTGAATGGCTCATCTTTCTGCCGCTCCAATTACCACATAGTAATGGGCATTTGCGCCTATGAGCGTGAAGCAATCGCGCCTTTTCTGGTCGTCGTTGTGTTATGTATGTGCTTTTGTACCCCGCCGACGGAGACGGAGGTCGAGTTCCGTCTGTTGTTACAGTGTGAGGGCAGACGGATTAATAGGCGTCGTATGAGAGATTGAATGAAAAAGAAGCTGTCGAGTATGGAATAGTTGAGTTGAGTTCACTCCAACGGAGATGTCGGACAGCCCTCAAGGTACATACATGCCTTACATGCACACAAGGGCATGAGCACAATAAAAACCACGTGCTGCGGCATGTGCTTTCAAAAGTCTCAAGCTGCCATATGCCGACGCCATCTGCCTTAAAAACATGCCGCAACAATTCTTTGGTAATCAAAACCGCCCAGAAAATCGGCGATAAATAAGAGTATGACGCTCCCACCAATATCGCTCTCCTCATAGGCTGCGGACATAACGCAAAATAGGCTAGCACCCTAGGATTGCCGGCAGCATCAGCCGAGATCCGGGACGCCAGGGGCCGCTTTGGTTCATCGGTCGAGGGCTTAAACGCCGAAAGGGTATGATGGCGATAAGGCGCCAATAATTCGGGGTTGAGCCTCAACATTTCGGGGGCGGCGTCTGTGACGTCGTTGATGGAATGAGCTGGAGCTGGAGCTGGTTTGTAAAGCCCGACGATGGTGTTTCGTTGAGATGGATTGATGGATAGATAAAAGGTCATGAGTTGGCACTTATTGTGCATGGCTTTTTGTTCAGCATCATCAAGCAACTTTAGCATCACTTACAACAACTCTTAAAGCATCTCTGCATACCTATACAACAACGAGATACTTACACAACTACAATTGATACCCAAGACAAAAACAACAACAAACCAAATTAACAACAACACCAATAACAAAAATGGCTATCCAACCCGTCTGGTTCATCACAGCCGCCTCCTCTGGCTTCGGCCAAGCCATCGCCCTCTCAGCCCTTCGCCGCGGCCACACCGTCATCGCCACCGCCCGCAACGCATCCCGCATCCAAGATCTCGCTGCCGCAGGCGCTCACACTTTGGCATTCGACGTGACTTCTCCGCTGGCCACCATTGAGGGCGTGGCCAAGCAAGTCTTTGACCAGCACGGCCGCGTCGACTATCTCATCAATGCCGCTGGCTACATTCTCGAGGGCTCCATTGAGGAGGTTAGCCCTGAGGAGGTTTATGATAGCTTCAACACGAATGTCTTTGGCACTATGAACACTGTTCGAGCATTCTTGCCGCATATGCGTGCGCAGCCGGTGGCAGATAATGGCGTTCGTGGTGTTGTAGCTACGTTTGGAAGTTTGGGTAGTTGGCGCGGTTCGGCGGGTTTTGGAGTTTACTCTATGACCAAGTGGTGCTGTTCTGCGCTGGGCGAGTCGTTGGCTGCTGAACTCGAGCCGTTCAAGATCAAGGCGACGGTGATTGAGCCTGGATACTTTCGCACTGGATTCTTGAACCCGGGTACGAGGGTTTCGTCCAAGGCAAGGGTTGATGCTTATGAGGATGAGAACACGCCGACGGGTAAGACGAGGAGGGCTATTGTGAAGACGGATGGAAACCAGCTTGGTGATGTGAAGAAGGGTGCTGAAGTGATTGTCGATGTGCTGTCGAGCACTGGTGTTGCGAGTGGCAAGGAGTTGCCTGTGAGGGTGATGCTTGGTAGTGATACGGAGAAGGTCGTCAGGGACAAGTTTGCAAGCACTATTGGGATTCTCGATGAGTGGAAAGAGGTTATCAGGAGCACAGACTCTCCTCTTAACTGAGGTGTTTGAACGAGTACGAGATTGAGGAGCTTGGTTTCTGTTTGCATAATGGCTCAAGGACATGAGTTTAGCGAGGATATTAGGATATAATAGCATGTAGAAGATAGAATCCAGTCTTTTTTTGTATCTACATGTGTCTGGTGGTAGAATCTACCCTGCATGTTAATTCATAACCCAGTTCCATCCATATCCGATTCCATTCGTAATCAAAAGGTCCCATCATTTCCACATAAACTCTAAGTCATGCTTCATACAAACAAAATGATTGTAAAAAATAACAAAATAACTCCACGCTCGTGAACTTCTTTTTAGAGACCCAATGCACCTCGCAGAATCTGCATAAACTTCCAAACGTCCTCGAACCGGCTGTACAGCGGCACCGGCGCCACCCGCAGCACGTCCGGCTTCCGCTTGTCGCACATGACGCCGTTCTGCTCGAGGGCCTGGGCAATGTCGTCCAAGAGGCCCTCTCGCAAGAGGACACTCAGCTGCGTGCCGCGCTGGGCGGGGTCTCGCGGCGTGATGATCTTGAAGAAGGGCTTGGCGGCGTCGGTCTCGGCATTGATCTGGTCTAGCAGGTGCTCTGCGTAGGCGGTCAGGACGAGGGCCTTGGACCGGAGATCGCGCATGCTCGTCTTGTTGAAGATGGACAGGGCGGCGGCGACGCTGGCCAGGTCCAGGGCGGAAGGGTTGGACACTTGATATCCGGCGGCGCCGGGGGTGGGCACAAAGGTGTTGGCCATATTGAAGCGGACGCGCTTGTCGCCACCGTACCAGCCGGACAGACGCGGGCGGTAGGTCGGGCTCTCCGAGTTGTCGACAAAGTCAACCTTGCCGTAGCGTTCGTGCACAAAGGCTCCGGCGGTGGCTCCGGGCCCGGCGTTGATGTACTTGTAGGTGCACCAGCAGGCAAAATCGACGTCCCAGTCGTGCAGCTTGAGCTCGACGTTGCCGGCGGCGTGGGCGAGGTCCCAGCCGACGACGATTCCTCGCTCCTTGGCGTAGGCGGTGATCCGGGGGATGTCGAACAGCTGGCCCGACCAGTACTGGATGCCCGGCAGCAGGATCAAGGCCGTTGAGTCGGCGTGGGCGTCGATGGTGGCGAGCACCTTTTCCGTGGGGATCAGATAGTTGTCATCGGGCTCAATCTTGATCATGCTCTCCTCAGGATTCAGTCCGTGCCAGACGATCTGGCTCTCGATGGCGTAGTGGTCGCTGGGGAAGGGCTTCCACTCCAGGATGACCTTGTGCCTCTTGCTGTCGGGCTTATAGAAGCTGGCCATCATCATGTGCAGGTTGACCGTCAGCGTGCTCATGTAGACAATCTCGCTAGGCGAGGCTCCCACGAGATCGGCTGACTTGTTGGCGCAGTCCTCGGCCATGTCCTGCCACTGCACCAGCGGCGACTGGTCCATGTCGGTGAAGTGACCGTTGACGCCCACTGACGCCCACGTCTCCAGCTGGGCGTTGACATAGTCGCGGACGGCCTTTGGTTGCGCGCCCAGGGAGTTTCCGACAAAGTAGATGCCCTGCTCAGTCTCAGCGCCATTGACACCGTTGGTGCCGTTGGCGGTGCTCTTGGTTTCACCTGTAGTGTATGATTAGCATCTTTGTTGTTTGAGTTTGTGTCAATGAATATGCGGAAGCAATGAGATATGAGATGAGTGAGTGAGTGTTCGATGGCTTTGGTGCTTATGCCTGAGCTGAACTTGGCTGAAATGACGCCTGTGATTCTGCTGCTTACCAGGAATTGAGCCATCCAACGCCCGCTTCTTCAACGAGGCCTTTGTCGGCAGAATAAACTCATCGCGAAGATGCCGCAGCGAGTCCTGGGAGTCGAGCTTCTGGGCAAACTGCAGCGAGTTTGCGTCCGCGGGGAACTTGGGAGGGGCGCCGCTGCGAAGCCGCTCTACGTATGCCGGCAAGTCCATTTTGCTGTAACTGTAACTGTTGTTGTTGCTGATGTTGCTGCTAATTGCTCTATTCCAGCTTCTGAATGAAACCAACGCACGCTTATTCAAGACTCTTGTTGTTGGCAATTGCAGCTTGGTGAGGACGTGAAGAACCATCGTCTTTCTAGTAGTTGCGTTTTGGTAATCACACTCACTTTATCTTCCCCAGAGTCCCAGATAGCGCTCGCTGTCCCGCTCTGATCCGCGTCCTGCCGTAAAAAAAAGCCCCGGCGTTTATCGATTGCAAGGGAGAAAAAGGGCGCCGAAAAAGATAGGGTTGCAATCCGTGGTTCCGCATTCCGAGATCCCGCCATCCGAACTTCCGTGTCCGATGTGCCGCGCCAACGTTTTACGATATCTGAACACAAGAACTTGCCGGCACCGGCGAATCAAAGAGACGCACAGACAGCGAAACTTGCTGCTTTGGGTTTTTTAGTGTTTTACACGTGACTAAGCTTCATTTTGTTACGAGAGTGCTTCCGCGTCAACTGTCACATTTGTTACAGTATATGACGCGGATTTGTGTCATGTAAGTCAAATGACATACAGTAATATCCGAGTATACGCTGAACCAACAAGTGCTTATTCTAAATTTGGCTTCATCTCAGCTTGGATCTCGAGTATTGTATCGAGGAGTGTATCTGGAATAAAGACTTGATATCATAGCGATGCTGCTTCTTCATATCCGTGGTTTGCTCTTCCGCTGGAGGATGAATGCACGTGAATGACCATCTCATCTAAAAACAATTTCCATATCCAAGAACCTCAATGCTCCGAATACCTCTGGTAAGCTGTCAAAGCTCTTTCCGGCCGGTGTGAAAGCCGAGTCTACCCCTTGACAGCTCCCGCTTCCACGGCGCTAGTCTCCCGTGATGGAACACGGATCTTCGGATGTAGACGGATCGAAGGATACGATATCATCTCCCTTCCCAAATCGTGATCAAACTCTCTCCTTTTGTTAGACTAGCTTCTGTATTATGCTCCGTGCTCCGTAGAAGACCGGGCTAATGACGAATCTTGACAAAGAGAATGATTACTTTTGAACTATTCCGAGTGTCCACATGGCGTGATGTTTTCCTTTCTTTCCTCTTCATCCGCTAGGGGACTCTTGCTCCCAACTCCCCAAGTTCTCCGATTAGGGTCATATAACACCACGCTCGCTCGGTCCAGAAGCCAAGTCCTTGATCAGGAAGATACAAGAGAAACCAACAGTCTCATCTCTGCTTCATAGCTTCATATCATCCACCAAACGGACACGATACCAAACGAAGATCCTGTTTCAAAGCATCAGTATCCATCATGTCTCCCCACGCTATCCGTCCAGAGCCCTTGAGCCAACAGCAGACAGACCTGTCCAAATTCGCCGTCTCAAGACACGCCTTTCTCCCCGAAGACAGCCCACCCAAGATGTTATCGGATTCGTACTATGAGCCGTGGGAACTCGTCGCTCACAATCTGCCAGAGCTGATCAAGGCTGGCCGTATCCATGATGCCATCAGGGAACTCCCGATCCTATCAACTGAGGGCCTCAAGTCCGAAGCTGAATGGCGGAGAGCCTATGTCATCCTGTCCTTCTTCACACACGCATTCATCTGGGGCGGAGAGGTACCTGAACAGGTATGATTGCTGTCCTGTACCACCTTTGATCGAGACTTGTATGCTGACAATAGATTCTTGCCAGATTCTGCCACCTTCAGTGACCGTTCCGTATCTCCGTGTCTCCGCTCATCTTGAGCTGCCTCCTACCTTGACGTATGCTGGCGCCAATCTTTGGAATTTTACCAGCAATGGAGAGGATTTTTCCGACCCAGAGCAACTCAGTACCTTGTTGTCCTTTACCGGCACAGAATCCGAGTCTTGGTTTCTGCTCATCAGTGTTGCCATGGAGGCCAAGGCCTCTTCCATCATTCCCATCATGACTCGGGCAATTGAAGCTATCAAGATCCACGACTATCAGGTCATCATTAAAGCATTGGAAGAGCTGAAAACACATATTGAAGAAGTTGGAACTCTCCTGGAGAGAATGCACGAGCGCTGCGATCCCATGACATTCTATCACCAGATCAGGCCATTCCTTGCCGGTAGCATGAACATGGAGGCTGCTGGTCTGCCCAAGGGAGTCTTTTATGACGAAGGAAACGGCAAAGGCGAGTGGAGGAAGCTCAGGGGCGGAAGCAATGGCCAGAGCTCACTCATTGCGTTTTGGGATATCGTCCTCGGCGTCATGCACAAGGGCCACTCAGACAGCAAGGGGAGTTTCCACGAAGAGGCCAGAGATTATATGCCGGGCCCTCATGCGAGATTCCTGGTGCACGTGGCTCGCCTAGGCAGCATCCGCAAGCTGGCACTTGATCTTGAAGATCCTCTGCAGGAAGAAGAGCACAGACTGAGGGCGGCTTATACGTCTGCAGTAGAGACTTTCACTGCGTTCCGACAGAAGCACATCAACATTGTGACGAGATACATCCTCATTCCCTCCAAGCAGCCGTGGACCGGACCGACTCGCGTGAATTTGGCAAGCTCTTCGTCGGAAAAGAAGGGAGAGGGGCTTACTGGTACTGGAGGCTCCCAGCTCTTCCCGTTTCTGAAGCAGTCGAGAGACGAGACTACCGTTGCGGGCAAGCTTGAGACTTCGAAGCCATGAACAAACTTGGCTGAGGGATTGAAAATTTCAACAATGGATAGACACGGACAGGCGTTTTGGGTATAATGACTTATGTTTACAGCGAGTGATAGTTATGATTTGGGCTTTTGGTGCCCTATTGAAGTAAGAGGATACAGGTATACAAGCGATTGATGAGGTTGGCATAGAGTTGTCACGATCATGAGCGATGAAGCGAGGGGCACTACCAAGGTACTGGATATAGAAGGATGATGTAATCCATGGTTGTATAAAGGATGGAAGATATTCGCATATAGCAGATCAATAGTCTATAGTTAGTCTACCAAGAGAATTCAACACCTCTCCCCCCAATGCCATGCAGAATCAACCGACAACCACTCGGCATCAGCGCATCAACACGAGACCACGATGAGTCCTAGCTCTGGCCTATGAGTCAGTGGGAATGAACCAGAGCCCCTCAGTGGCGCTGCTGCTGCAAAAGACTCATACGATACACCATGTGGAGCTGCTAGTAGCATTTCTCGGTTGCATGCGTCTCGTGATCGATTGCTGCTCTCAAGAAAAATTAAGCAGCAAAAAAAGAAAACGCAAAAGACAGGCCGTCATCCAGAGGCTGCCCGATATGCACGTCACGCATCCTATGAGAGGGCAATCTGCAGTCCAAAGTGGGTGGCGCTCCAGGCTGTGGAGGTGCGATGCCCCGCCCCAAGTTACAGGCGCTGTTAGTGCTCCGAGGCCACTGTGAGCTGCTGCACAACAGCGCCCAGCACCGCGCTAGCCCGCCAATTAGCGGTTCGCCAACGCCTGAAAAACAAAGAGCGGTGACGATTGACGGTTTTTTCATTTGATTCGCATCGCGGCATCTGGTCCCAGGTTCGGGCCTAGACGGGCTTAGCCTCTCCCCTTCGTTGCCTCCCTGCGAATCAGATCGCAGACCCCACACAGATGGTCCAAGAAAAAAAAAAAAAAAGTTTGGGATTGCAGTTCTGGCAAGAGGTACCTGGTACAATGTACTTGTCGCGGGGCCTTCAAAACTTTTTTTTTCCCATTCGATTCTCCTCCTCCCCTTTGCTGCATCATCAGCAATCAGCTTCAAGCCCAGACAACGAAGTCGCCCTATAGCCCAGGATTCAACCCTCAGAGCATCCCCCAGTCAGAAACTTCGTCGAGCCACAATGCCTTCGGCCGTCGCTGAGCTGTAAACGCCCACTGCGGGCCGTGCCCATCACGGCTCGCAGTCCAGCAGTTCAACGAGCCTAATCAACCAATTCGTCGACGATAGTTTTTCAACAGGCTTTTCCCGCTACAGAGCTCGAATGCTCTTCCAAAGCCCGTCTCTGAATCACAAATCCTGCCAGTTGCCCGCTTTGATAGGGCCTTCAACGTCTCAATTGCTGCAAAAAAGTTTTCAACAAAACCACATCTTGACAGCTATCACATCTCCTTTTCTCCTTCCACCCCTACTACTACGACAAAACACACCTTTACCCTCGACCCCCAATACGCCCAACACTACGTCTACTTTTACTCGAATCAAAAGTTCAGCATCAAGCATTGAAAAGTTATAGATCACATTTGTACTGAATCGACCTGTTCAACCTTTTATTGTTTTCAGGGGAAGAGAGAGAAAAAAAAGGCTCTTTATCACGGCTAAAGTGCCATCAATTACCGACAGGAGAAAATTTCCTTTACTCAAAAAGTTTTATCTGATTACGGGACTACACAAAATGTCTCGCAACATTCGTCAAAAGTACCCCGCAACTGCGGCCAAAGCTCAAAAGCGTCGTCGTGGCTCGGACACATCGTCATCCCTTGATCTCTCCGATGAGTCGGGCTACTCAGCCGTCGAAGATATTAGTGACTCCGAAGACAACGATGAGGAGGATGTAACGGCGGTCGAGGAGGCAATCATAGTCACAGAGGCCAGACCCCGTTCCTCTAACGCTCCTCGACCGCAGTCGGATGAAGAAGAAGAAGAAGACGGTGACGACGACGACGATGCTGGAGAGGAAGCCGAGGATGAAGACGATGACGCAAATGTCCTCCCCGATGATGGGGATGATGATAATGCAAGCTGGGCCGGCATCTTGTCCGACGTTGATGACGGCAATGCATCCGATTTCTACCATGATCCCAACGCTTTTGCTTCAGATCCCATTATAGAGCGCCATGTTCGCTTTGATGTGCCGGACAGCGATTCTGATTCTACCGAAACAGAAGATGACCACGCCGATCTATTCCCCGATATTTTTGTCTCGCAAAACTCACTCGATCCCTCGTTCCGTAAAGAGCTTGAGCACGACCCTGATGAATCGTCCGGCTCCAATTCCTTTTGGGACTACCATGGCCAGTACGAGGAAGAGGAGGAAGAAGAAGAAGAAGATTCTGAATCAGACGCCGAGGAAGTCGTTCGACAACTCTCCGATGACGAAACTTCACCTACTGCCATGCCCACTCCTAGCGCTGCTAGTGTGATTGAAAATTTTACTCCCACCTTTGAAGAGTCTCTAGAACTGGATGGTTATGAGTGTGAGTATCATCATTACACAAGGTGGAAACCGGCCTGCCCCTGTACCTTCTTGCTAACATCGATGGCTCAGCTGATGGCGACACAACTGATGAAGAAGACATTCCTGAACCTGTCATCCGCAAGAGGACTCGACGTCAGTCTAATACAATGAGTGACGAAGCATCAGACTCGGAGGCAGACTCTCCTGTCAAACCAGAGCGTGGTCAGCCTCGCGTGGGCCGCTTCAACCTAGACCGGTCTGACAAAAAACCCATTGCCGTTCTCAACCCCCTGACACGCAAGATGATGATTTTCACACCCCATCGACGACGACAGCTGGACCTGTCGCCTGAGCAGTTCAACTTCCCCTGGGCCATTGAGGATCAATCAACACCGCTGCTTAGCAACTCGGCCAACATGATGCTCAGCGCCATGTTCTCTTCCAACACCTTTGGCGACTTTGTCAATGCTCAGGCCATGGGCCCCGCCGAGGCCTTCTTCCCATTCCAATCCACGGCCAATGGCGATGATAGCTCAACATCCCCTAGCATGGAAGACGAGGACGAGGAGGACGACGAAGAGAAGCTCAACATCAATGACTTCATTACGTTTGGTGAAGCTGATGATGATGAGTCGTCAGGTGATGAAGGAAACGACGGCAATTGGGGCGCATCGCCCAAACGCCCAACCACTGCATCTGGCGAGATCCTGTCACATCTCAACTCGGATACTGTTGGCGCCTTCCGCCGCAATCAAATCAACCAACAACTGATTCTGAGCAACCAAGCGACCCAAGATTCGCTAGCCTTCAGCGGGCCATACAATTACACGGCCCTTCGGGGTCTAAAGTCGGATCGCTTTGACACTGCAGCTGTCCCCCTGACACCAGCCAGGCGGCACAAAAAGCAGCTGAGTGACCGCGCTCCTCTTGAATCAACCTCTACGAAGCGCAAAGCTACGAACGAGGCCAATGGAAGTAACCACAAGAGACACCGAAGCATCTCTTCGGATGTCAACTTCCTACGGATATAAATACGTATCGGAGGCTAGCTTTGGCAAACAAGGCAACCAAATACGACCGAGGACGGTGCACAAACGTGCCCCTGGCCTCAATACTTATACATTCTTTTCGGCATCTACATCAAAGCATTTCCTTTCCGTTTATTTTTTGAACAGCTCAAGCCAAGTCACGACGTTTCCTTTACAGCGTTTTCGAAAGTTGACGTTTTCTATGCCTGGTAGACGGTGTAGGCAGGATGTGTGGCCTTGGAAACAAGCTATGTGGTGGTCGGGATACTAAACATGGTTACAGGAGAATCTCTGTGGGAACAAAAGCATTAGAGGTTTCACGTTTACCCAAAAGTTTTTTTTTGTGTGTGCTACTCAAGGACAATGCAAGGCATGGCCCTGGGTGTTTATAAAAGCTTTCCCCTTGCTATGGCCGCGAACTAATGACTTAATGCCAATCGACGATGGCTGATGTGAAGATGAGTCCGTTGCCTCACTTGAACTACGATTAGTTCTGCATTTCCTTTTTGTTTCCTTTGCTTCGTTTCTGTATTCTTGCTACCGTTTCTGAGTGTGTATGTACGAATTGAATTGAAACAGTTGAAATTACCTTTTCTTGCATTTCCATTCTATGTGCGTGTGCGTGTGTGCGTATGTCTCTCGCTTACCCTTGTAATGTCTAAGGTGACATTGCTACGCGATGAAAAAAGGCACAGGGATCGATCTCACTGAAGCCGTGAATTTTAAGTCTCAATCCCTGGCAAAAAGTAAAAAAAGCTAGCAAGGGTGAAGCCGATCTCATGCAGCGCGATTCAACAGGATCGAACAAACTCGAGCTTCCAAAAGGGCAAAAAAAAGAAAACAGCCTAGTCCGATCTAGCCAGGACTCGAACCTGGAACCTTTGCCACCGGAAAGCAACGCGCTGCCATTGCGCCACTAGACCAATAGTTGCTATGTGGATTTCTTATTTGGTACTATATCTGCCTGTCTGATTATGCAACCCGTTTGGTTTTCTTGAGCAGTAGCCGAATTTGCTAATCGGCCTCGGCTATCGTCATTCATTTTCTAAGCTTGCGATTTCAAAGCAAACTTGAAGATTTGTGACAACTTACAACTAAACTGCCCACAATGTCGCTTTCTGTTGGAAATTCTCTGCGTCCTGCGGCTTTCCGCTGCCTCGGTGCTGTGCGCATGCGATGTGCTTTTGGGACGACGGCGTTTCGAAGGAGTGAGGCTTCGACGCCGGGCGAGCTTGGGGTTGGAGAGCTGCAGGGCGCAACGTTTCGCATTGAGCCTCTCCGAAGAGTTGGCGAGGATGCCTCGACTATGCGAGCGAGACTTTTATGTATGAAGGAATCTACAATGTGTTTGTTTCCACGTTCAGCTGGCTAACTTCTCTGCTTTAAAGACCAATCTCGGAAGCGCGGAACCCTCGAGTCGGATCTTTTACTGTCTACGTTTGCGTCACAGAACCTGCCCACAATGACGGCCGAGGAACTTCGGCAGTACGACCTCTTCCTCGACGAGAACGACTGGGACATATACTACTGGGCGACGCAGCGGGAGCCGAATTCCACGACGAACCCCTCCGTGACGGCGAGTCCCGCGAGTGCTTCTGCGAGCGAAGGGTTCGAGGCGAGACAGCAGGATGAGTTGCCTAAGAATCCGCCAAAGGGGGAGTGGGCGCAGACGGTGGGCAACTTTAAGCCTGCGTATAGGCCGGTGCCGCAGAGGTGGAAGGATAGCGAGATTTTGGAGAAGTTGAGGGCGCATGTGAGGAGGAAGAGTGTTAATGGGGGGGAGGGGACGGGGATGGCGTTTATGCCGCCTTTGGAGTCGTGATTCCGATATATGAAGGGGGTGAGAAAGGAAGACGGAGGGAAAGAAATTCGTGAATGATAAAAGGACTTTTGGGGGGAATGTAACGATAGGGTTTACGAGATGTGTATAACAGACAAGATTACGTGACGACGGATCGTCGCGGATAGAATAAAGGATCGTGGATCTTGCATGATGGATTGATGAGGGTCGATTGACTGGCTACATACTACTTCATGGACTTACAAAGTTGCTTTAAGAGAATATCCTGTGTGAGCTATTCTGGCCTCCCAGATGAACATCCGAATTAACTAAAGAATCCCCTTTACTCTCTACCTATCTAAGCAGTTAAGCGTGCTTTACATAAAAGAAGGGGGGGTATAATCGTCTATACATGAAACTGTAATCCTGCGTAGCAACCCTAAGAAGGCGAATCTCTCTCCTGGGGGGTGTAGCTTAAGCTTTTCCGACTAGACAAGGAAATGGCCGATTGACTCATTGATATGTTGAGTCTTCATCCTGTGACTCAAACGAACAGATGAAATAGACCCATTTGGGTCATGAAACAGGAAGAGAGTGTGCTTACTAGACCACACGCCATCTCCACGCTCGTTGCTTTCACTGCATTTTTAACCCCCCCTCCTCCCCGGGGCCTGGAGACGAGAGATCGAATATCTACTTCCAACTGCCGCCGTAATCAAGATTCTCTTCACAGCATTTTTAACCCCTCCCGAGGACCGGAGACGAAAGATCAGGCTAATAGGTACACCACATGCCACCCCCTGCCGTGGGCGGCGGGTGTGTATTGAGAAGAAGAGGGCTTCACAGCGTTTTTAACTCCTCCCGAGGCCGAGAGACGACAGACCAAGTCGATTTTTCCACTGCCGAATATCCAGTGCTGCCTCGCTCCACATAAACTGGACAGAAGCTGGCGCTATTGGGTGGCCTTTTACTGCTGGTCCTTTGTGTAATTTTTCGTGTAGGTTCTGAGCCACTCTAGTTTGATGATGCTTGATATAGAGCCACTTTATTGGGAATGCGAAGCCAGAAGTTGATGCGATAAGAGCCAATGTACAAATAAATTACAGTCAAGAAAAGAATATGGTATAAGTGTTATTTCCTTTATCTCCAGGTGCGTCCGGGCGATGTGAGTGGTGGAAGTTGCATGGAATCGGTGTAAGTCGGATAGATAGCTCTACTGCAGCTTCAGCATCCGAGATTTGTGTAAAGGTGTAGGCAAGTACCGTTGACATGATGTATAACAGTGGAGAGAAATTACTAGCTTGAACATGTATATTTGGAGGAGTAAGATCGATGCTGGAAAGGGCTTAGGACGTGCGTCTGGGAGTGAGTTGTGCATCTTGAACCCTTGTCTGATTAGCTACGGGTGCTTGGGTTTCCTATCTTGGGCCGCCGAGAAAGAGATGATCGTAGAATTCTAGTGGCGGGTATAAATAAACACGTCTTGGTTGGATACAGTTGGATGTGAATATCCAGACATGACTTGTATATGTATTGATCATCTTTATAGGATTGTGTTTGTAGAAATAGAGAAATACACTGGGGACATACACACGTGTCCATGTATGCGGCATGCAGAGAGACGCCCTGCATGCGAAGCGAGGCTACTCCTATCTTGCAGATAAAAGTCACCGTGCTATCACTTATCGTTTAGGTGAGACGGGGGGCTTTCACCGTTACCATCAGCCACGCATGACTCACCTCTCCAATCTGAAAGCGTTTCTTTAGGTGTGCGCAGGATGCGAACGTTTATTCGTTGCTTGACTATTTGGTGGCAATCCGGTGGTGTTGCGGAACGGCTACCCTGCAGTAGTTGATGATGTATGTGTGGGATTTTGGAAGATCTGTGGTGGATTTCGCAGATTGAGAACGCTTGTCAGACACTTTCAGGTAGTTTATGATCTTGGCCATGGTGCATACGTAGGTACATTACATGTTGATGAGTAACCAGGCGCTGGTTATATGGTTAAAGGAAGGTACAAGAGGAGAGTAAGATTACTACCATTTGTTTTGCAATCTTCTTGCTTCACCAGTGCAATGCGTTTTGTTTCTCTACGTATTCCATCATGTTTTCAAAATGAATCGCTATTTTGGTGATATTCTCTGTAACTGGGAGTGTTGCTGGTAGTAGTAATATGTTTCAAGTCTCTTTATCGCAACATATTGTAACCATCTAAGTATTCATCCTCGATTTTATTTGGACAATTTAGTATTTTACAATTTAGGTGATGGCATATTCAGCGTCTACTCTATACAACATACAATTCCAATCTATCAAGCCATTTAATGAACAGCCCTATCTTTCGGCTCTCCAGCAATTGAAACACAATTACCGCACTCTGACTTGTATACATGTCGTGTTAATAAACTGCTTCCCTGTAGTCTGCTGGCCATTGTTTGGTGTCTAATCTTCGACTATGGCCGTTAAATATTCTTTCAAACCTCATCTCCGAAAGTCACCCGAATTTTTCCACCTGATTTAATATCGATACTTCGGACCCTAAGAGGGGGATTCGGGGGATCTTCTTTGGGGGCTGGATCTTGTCTCTCGACAGGGTGATCCGAACGACCTCCTTCATGTTTAGGGTTCATATCCCGTCCTTCGTGAGAATGACTTGGGCGGTTTGAATGACTTCGTCCACGGTTGGGGTAAACATCCTGTTTCTCCTGAGAATGACTCGGGCGGCCTTGTCTGTGTGTAGAATCTCGTCTCTTACAAGGGCTATCCGATCGATTTCGTTTAGGGGCTGGATCTCGTCTTTCGTGAGAACGACTCGGGCGATTCGAGTAACTTCTTGGTTTAAGGATAAATCGAACCCTTGGAAATGTTGGCTGTTTGACTGGTGCAGAAAGATCTCTCAATGAGCCCTCGGCATGCAGAAAAATGGTCTTTAGCATTCGCAAGAGTTCCTCCTCATTAACGGGCTTTAATAAAGGCTCAGGTGGGATATCATCAAGTAGATCTGTATTGTATTTCGCTTTATCTTCCCTGATTTCCGTAAGGATCGAGGCTCTGTCGTCACCGCCATCTTTAGATCTATCAGGAAACAACTCCTCAGTGGGAAACACTAGACGTACAGCGCGCAAATCGTGGTCAATAAGAGCCCATATAGATACACAGAGATGATATATTCTTACCTTTTTTTGTATAATAATCTATAAGAGCGGATAGTAACTGGATTTGATGTGATATTAAAATGCGTGTGATCTCGTTGTTGTCTTCCCCGCAGAGCAGTTCCGTTGGTCTTACTCTTCTAATATAAGCTTTCAATAGTTTGAAGTCAATGTAGTGATCCCAAAGCCCAGGTTCACCCTTCATTCTAACGAAATCAAATTCATGGAAGACATTGCTGCCACGACGGAGAGATTCTGAGATAGCGTTACAAAGAAGAGGCATTTTGTACAGATGGGTATTGTATGCCTTCGATAACTGTCTGGGAGAGTTAAAAGATAGAATAATATGAATACTCCCTTAGCTCTATCAATTTTATTAGGTGCAATTGATGATAATTTATAATGGTTGCGCAAGGGGACTGCTGAAGACTTCTGCTTGAACAATAGACAGCTTGAACACTTGAACAACAAACATCGAGGATATGAACAAAGAAGAAAAAGCGCTTCACTGCAAACAATACACAAGCCTTTGATAGGCTAATTTTGGAGTGTTCCTTTGAGTTTACTGCCTATTTGTGAACATATTGTTTCAGTGTTCTTCATGAACACCCATGCTATTGGACGCATCTGCTTTGCCTCTTAAGCCTCAGCGGCTGTGCCAACAAAGAACTTGCACATGCGACGCTTGCGTGCTCTACCGCACCTCAAATGATGATACCGCTGAACAAATATTGACCACAGCTAATGACAAGCGCCGGTCTTTGTTCTGAGTGCGTTCATCAAAGCCTGCCTGCGCTAGGGAGTCTTTCATCCTGTACTGAACAATGAAAAGTCATACGTAAAAGTGCCTTCTTCATCTATTTTGGCCACATAAATACCGACATTCGTCCTAGTCGAGTGGCTAAAAACTTTATTGCAGCAAAGTTCTCGCAGTTCTCTTGCGGAGAGGATTAAAGACATTGAGAACTCTTCCACTGGCGTATATCGAATCAACCGGCCGAGTATTCGCAAGCGTCTCAAATTCTATGTCAAAAGACTGAAAAAAGATATAACTTGGATTAAGAAGCCTGTGGAACCACTTCTCTTTGGAGGGTGCAATTAGCTAAATGTGTGTGATCCTTGAACTCTGATTAAAGCAATCTAAGAACTGATGAAGAGTATCTGGAGATATAGCAGCATATCATGAGTCAGACCAGTGAAAACATGGAACAGACGCTAGAAGGGAAAATTTCGCTGAGGGATTTGTTGATTCTATTGGATCTCGATGCTGTCGCTATGCACACTGCTCAGAGCCAAATTCTTAACCAGTGCGACGGGCCCCCCATGAGTGAAGAGGCACAGAAACGTGTCGAATGGTTATTGACAGATAAGAATGTCAACCGTTGGTTTACATCAACCAAACCACAGACAATTCTTGTCAACGGCCATGGTTCCTTGGAGCGTGTTACACCAATGTCGATTTTCTGTGCTATGCTCGCACAGAGCTTAAACTCAACTGGCTCCTTCATCGTCTTGAATCATTTCTGCGGCCTTCAGATGCTTGACAAGGACTCACACGATCTAAAAGAGCAAAAAACGAGCAGCTTGTTAAGAAGCCTTCTGATGCAACTTCTGGCGCAGTGGAAATCTCCCAATATTACTTGCCTCAAACACGACTTCATAGAGAAGTTGAAGGGAACCAGTCCGAATCGGAGATCTCGCCGACAAAGGCGTCTTTTGCGTCACCTAGTGGCTGGGCTTCCCAAAGCGACGCCCATCTTAATCATCATTGATGGCACTGATTTTTACGAGATTCCGGAATTGCGCGATGACATAAAAGAAGCGGTGGAGGAAATTAATAAACTCATCTCTTCAAAGAGTGTAGAAGCAATGGTCAAAATATTAATCACGAGTCCGACACAGTCATTTAATCTCATCGATTACTTCGCAACTAATGAGATTATCAACGTGCCTGAAGACATGGATGACACTATGATAAGATTTTCTGAGCCCCAACTTAAGCTACAGTTCGATTCTAGAGTGGAAGATTTGAAGTGTTCGTTGAGCAGAAAGGGGTACATGTGAGATATGCCCCTGATAGAATGGCATACTATATGTACTCAACAGTGGCAGTAAGATCTTTATGAAATCACCATGATTTTCAAGTCATATCATCAATAGCACAAATAAATTTTCTCATAGCCTAAGGCTTCGTCGACCACTGTTCTCCGCTTGTCGCATGAAACATTTCCGTTGCTCAAATAAGATTGAGATAGGAGAATTTTTATTTTAAAGAATACGACCTAAAGCTCGCAAGCACAAACACTTCTGTGTACACAGGCACCCTCAACAAAGACTATTATAAGATACACCAGGACTCAGAGGTTCTTCCTCTTTCTTCTCTGTTTGGAACGGGCACCGCAACGTTGTCAAACCGTATATCACATTTCTTCGATCTCCGAGGGCCCAGTATATATATAGACACTGGCGATTCTGTCGGCATTGTTGCCATCCACCAAGGATGCCAAAGAATTCGGTCTGGTGAAAGCGACACGCCGATTGTTGGAGCGGCCAACATATTCCTTGGCCAGGATGACTTCATCGGTAGAGGGGAGGGAGTTGCTGCCTTGATACTCCAGCCCTTTGATGCTGCATTGAGAGATGGCAACCAAGTCCACGCAGTTATTAGAGCCTCTAGGTTGCACCAAGATGGCAAGACCACAGACATCGCCCCTCCATTAGTAGACGCCCAAGTCCAGCTCATCCAGGACTGCTACAGACGTACAGGCTATGGCATTGATGACACAGGCTATGTAGAAGCACTCATGGCTGTAACGGCTGCTGGTAACCCTATAGAGGTTGAAGCCATCGCCCGAACCTTTGGCAAGAGCCGTGACGAAACAGATCCTGTCATTGTCGGCTCTGTGAATACAACTCTTGGCCACACAGGGGCTGTCAGCGGCATCGCTTCTCTCATCAAGGCAGTCTTTGTCCTCAAGCATAGGATCATCCCTCCCAATCTCAATTTCGAAATTGCAAACCGAAATTTACAAGTGCCAACAGTTGCAACGGCCTGGCCCCAAGATAGGCCACTACGTGTCTCGGTCAGCAACTTTGGCGACAGCGGAACCAATGGTCATGTCATTCTAGATCTACCTTCAGCCAACAGGGATCCAAGTGTCGGTCTTGATGCCAACAACTATTCTGAGCGCCATTCCAATGACACCAGATGTACAAGCAATCGATCACTCGTATATTTGCTGAGCGCCAAAGACTCCACGGCATGCGCCACCATGATGCGTCAATTTGCTCATCATATTGTCAAGTCGCGGCCAAAGCCTGAGGACCTGGCGTATACCCTGACTGAGAGACGGTCAAGACATTCATGGGTAGCCGCAGTCCGCACCAGGAGTATCGATGAATTAGCTGCTTGCCTGCTTAGTCTGACGCGAGAGCCATCTAATACCCCCCCTGAGTTGCCGGAGCTCGGCTTTGTTTTCAACGGACCATATGCACAGTGGCACGCTATGGGTCGAGAGCTCATTGAGGCGTATTCAATATTCGGTCAGCGTATTCGGGAGGCGGATGATATCCTGAGAGAGTATGGAGCCTTGTGGTCGTTAAAACGTGAGCATTCTAGTAGTAACTTCAATTATTCTTTTCATTCGCTGACCTTTTAAATCTCCAGAGGAACTTATGCGAGATAAGATCACGACACGCGTGGCCGAGATCCAACTCAGTCAACCTATCAGCGTTGCGATACAGCTCTGTCTTGTTGATCTTCTAGAGTCTTGGGGCATTGTACCTACTGCTGTGACTAGTCACTCTAGCGGCGAGATCGCGGCCGCATACGTAGTCAAGATCCTATCCTTCAAAGAGGCTCTCGGCGTCGCTTATTTCCGCGGCGAGCTGTGCTTCCAAAAGCAAAAGCTACATTCTCTCCGGGGCGGTATGCTTGTAGCTGCGGTAAGCTCAGAAGTCGCTGAGAAGTATATCACAAGCACAAATGCACCAGGTGGGCAAGTGGTCGTAGCTTGCATCAACAGCCCATTCTACGTTACATATTCTGGTGATTCAGATGCCCTCGAAGAGGTTGCTAATAAGTTGAAGGACGACGACATAGTTGTGGGAAAGCTCAAGGCCCCAATGGCATACCACTCTCATCACATGAGGCATGTGGAAAAGGAGTACATCGAAAAGCTTCGGCCTATCCATGGGGCTTCAATGAGAAATCAGACGGGCTGTGAAACTACAATAATATCACCAGTTACTGGAGAGCAAGTTAGTCCTTCGGTTCTCCTGAGTCCTGAGCATTGGGCTCGCAATATGACCGGCCCTGTCCTCTTCAGCCAGGCATTCAACAATATGATTGGCAACATTGATATGGTTGTGGAGATCGGAGCTCACAGCATTCTCGCAACCCCAATAAGGCAGATTCTAAGAGACCGAAATATTGAACGACTTTATACTTCATGTCTTAGCCGATTGGTTGATGCCGTCGATACTATGCAAGATATGGTCTGTGAGTTGATCAGCCGAGGCTATCCAGTCAACTTGAGACAAGTGAATTCGCCTCTCGGTGTTGAAGGGCAGCAACAATCACACAAATTGGTCACAAATCTCCCATCATATCCATGGAACCACATAAGATAGCATTCGATTGAGTCTAGGTTCAGCCGACTTTACCAGCTTTAAATCTTCTGTCCCCATGCTGCGTACCATTTCATTTCGCACTCTCCAGCTTGAGCTTCTCTCAACACCTCCGGCAGAAGCCCTTCAACTTGTTCAAGGGCCATTGGCCTCTTGTCTTCGGGCATTCCCTTTAGCATTGTTACGCAGCCGCTGTGCATTCCTTTCAATTCCACGTATCCTAGCTCTTCAAGCTCTTTTGAAGACGCACCCTTTCCCAAAGGACTAACGCCCTGCTTTTCCCCTATATTGCGAAGCAAACCCTCTCCGGCCCTCTTCAGAATCTCAGCCGTCGACACTCCCAACGTGGTGTCCAGACCAACAAGGGACACGCATTGTGACAGCACCTTGAACATCTTCACCCAGGCCTTGTCATCTTCTGCTATTTTGTTCTCAATCAAGGCACCATCTACGAGCTGAATCCAGCCACCAGGCTTGATCAGCTCTATGAGCCGCCGTACTGTCTCAACAGCCCGCTCCATTCCACCCGTAACAGCGAGCCCCGTTCGTTGATGCACAAAGTCAAAATGCGCGTCCCATTTCTCTGGCCACGGTTTCAAAATGTCTTGCTTTTCGAGTGTGATATTTTCAGGCAAGTCGAGAGGTGGGTAGTCTGCGATATCCGTGCCGATCAACTCTGCACTCTCTGGGTGTGCCAGCTGCTTTCGGATCAAGGTCAAAAGGTGCCCGTCAGCAGTCGCACTATCAAGGATACGCAAATCCGTGCGAGAAGTATCTAAAGGGCATAAAATGATGCCTCCAAGAGCATCTATGATGAGAGCGCCTTGCGATCGAAGGCGGTGGGCCTCAGCGACATGTCGGATATCTGGGTATCGCGGATCAGGGGCTGGTTTCTTAGAGTCCGACATGATGCTTTTGGCGGTTTATTAAGCAGATGCAGGTTTGAGATGATGTTTTTGCCAAAGAATTCTCTTGGCAACTACTTATCAGATAAATATACAAGAAGCAGTGGGCGACGTGATATAACCGAGCTGCGATCTTGCTGACAGCCTCTCAGCTGACAAAAGTCTAATTGAGACGAGCCAAGCACGTATTGGGAAGTGCGCGTCATATGTGCTTTCTATCAATTTCACAAATATAATAAGAATAGAATAGGCATCGTTCTTTTATTCAGTTTTGTGAGCCGTTTGATCCGCAAGAAGTAGAAAAGAGATTCATTGAAGGCTAAAGGTATATAAACTGAGGAATTTGTAATAAGGCATAGATTCAATAAAAGACACTTTCGGTGGAGTGAAAGACCAATTTGCAAATCAAGAGATGATAGAGGGAACTCAAAAGGTAGCATAGTGATGAAGCGGAAGACTATAATAATGGCAAAGGTTCTTCTCGCAGGTATAGGAGAGACACTGGGAAGAAACGATCTCGTGAAAGGGGTAGAGATTCAAGAACTGGAGGTATTCTTAGCTGTTATTAAGATAAAGTAGCTATAGAAGTTATGATGAATCCATTGGAGTTATAATCACTAATTATACACCAAGCGGAGGACAGAAAAATCGAGACTGAGAAGATTACGAGCACCTACATATTCAATTATATACCTATCCGTAAAGTATCTGCTATTTTATCTATATTTCTTTAGTAACTGCTACTATATCTATATTTTTCTAATAATTACTACTATATTTATATATTCTTTTATAAATACTACCGTTTATATAATAAAATTTTAATGCTGGCTAAATAGGCGTTCTACGATTTGCTTACGTGCTTATATTACTGAGTGTATAGACTTATTCATCTTGCAGTCTTGTTTTTCCTGACCTCCGCTTAACACATAGTCCGCCTCTCGGCTCATCCTAAGAATAGTCATGTATACTAGGATTAGGAAAACTTATTTCTTCCGGACCTTTCACCCAAAATATCTCTTGCTTTTCCAGACCACGGGCTTATCTTTCTAACCCCAACGCTGATCTTTTTCTCATCGCTAGTCTCTGTGGAGGATTTCATGTCGTGTAAAGAAACAAAAGCCCACGATTTTTATGTGGTGGTGCTATAATATAACGAGAGTTTTGGAATTGCAGCGCCCTCAGCTGCTCTTAGCTATAGAGAAGTGCCGACTCAAATCGAAGGGCTGCATATGTACCTACCTATGTCGGATTTGCAATCAATCAACTTAACTTGTTCATACTTGATAGGGGTAATCTGTAGCCTCTCCCTCGAAACTAGCTCATTCAATCATTGTCGTTATAGTTACAGTACTTGCGTATTTGCGCTTCTCCTCTTGAATGGTTTTCTTATCGGTCCCACGGGGACGCTAGTGGGCTCATTCCTTTGGAACAACACTTTATATACAATTTTTCTTTACAGCCCTTATTCAGATCAAATAGATAAACAAATTCACTTTGCCATTGATCAGGAAGATGTTAAAGAGGATTTCATAGAAAGCATACAAACTATTATAGACAAGTGTTTATAAGCCTCATTATATAGAAAGAGCTAGTTTAGCTTTAATAAATGACTTTCGCCATTGGAATAGAATATGGAATTAGGTATATTTAAATAATAACTATGCATCAAGTTATAACTTGGGGGTATTGGATGAAGAAGGACGACGTGAATGCTAATAGATGGTAAGGTATATTTGCATGTACCTTACCTATATAAAGTACTAAGTCGAGTGATGGCTTTAGGTTTGTTTTGGCTGCTATATAAATAATGCAATATGTTTTACTCTTCATACTTACCTATGTACGGCATATCTCTTGTCTTGTTAAAATCAGATTGCCTTTGGGCTCTAGCTGCCTGGTCTCACACCCAAGGCCGGTCGAAACAGACAACACGGGGCATCATTTCTTGCTGCTGGACGAGCTGCTAGATCGTGTGAGAGATTTCTAATAGTGATACACGATCTACCACAATTGAAGACGCCCACGATACCTCTCCGGAAGGGGGTGGAGAAATTGGGGAAATACGAGGCTGGACAGGTTGACAGGCTTATTGGCTTCAATATTAGGATAATTTGGCGCCGATCTGCAGATCTCCGCATCTTGGGTTTCAAGAGACACATAAGCATAAGCCTACGCAATCAGTGGCCAATGTGCACCCAATTCGTGTATCGGTGAATGATGGGAAGAGACTACGAAGTATAGACCAACTATGTGAATGGTTTTCCTTGAACTCAAGGGATATAAATCATCCGTAGAAATGCCTGAGTCGTAGGAGAGGAGAATGAATGGTACCAGCATCAATGGAATTGACATCAAATTAGTGTCAGCACTGGGCTAAAGAGTCATTGGTACGGGGATAGCAGAGGCAGTGGTGCCTTTACGCCTTGTACCGAGTACTGTGCGGCTCTTGTATTACGACGACAAGCCCATGACGAACGTGGGGAAGAGGCACGAGACACCGAGAACAGAACAGCCACTCCCTCGGACCCTCCATCCTTTTCATCCTTTTTTCCCTTTCGTCTTTTTCTTTTTCCACACTCTCAACCCACTGATCTTTTCCTCCGGCTCAGCAGATTGACGACAGACAGCAGCCCGCAATATCCGCTGTCTCATTTCTTACAGCGACCGAAGCCCACTGAAAATAATCCCGCTCTACCGCTACCGGGCCATCAGCGCAGGCGGATCTCCAGTCCCCCAGCAGTGCAGCCCGCTCGGAGGTTTTCTGTTGGCGCAAACCGGGCCTGGTGTCGTCATCGAGCCAACTCCAGATCCACTTGGCAACATTGCGATAAAGCGACTCTCCTCTGCGTGAGCGTTCCTTGATCGATCTCCCTTTTTTCTGGCATCATGACCTGGGAACTCAACCGCCGACGGTTTGTCCGTGCCGTCAACAGCAAATTCATCTATGGACGTTTGGTACGTGCGCAAGGCGGAACATGTTTTACCCTCGAACCCATCCTTGTCATCCATTCATCCCTTGTGCTACCGACCTCCCACCTGCTCAATGAATATGGAAGAATAAATACATCTGGCTGGTTTACTCTTTTGCTAACAGACTCTCGCAATCACCAACAGCCTCTACTCCACACCATTATCCTCCTCATCGAAATGGCCCTCGTTGCCCGGCTGACGGCGCGATTCAATTCGTACTACAATGAACGACCACGTACGTCCCCACGATCCACCGCCCCGCGAGTTCATCTTCATCAACGTCCCCAATGCATCGGCTGACCAACTGCACGCATAGTCTTGACCATGATGGTCACCAATTCCATCCTTGGTGGAATCGCCGACACCGTCGCGCAGACCATTACCTCTGTGCGTGAGCGAGCGCTTAGAAAGCCAGGCGGAGTCACCAAGGACGATACTTTCGCGGTTGAGATCCACGAGCTGGACGAAAAGAATCCCTTCTATGACCGCGAACTTATTCCCGATTCCAAGAGTCTACCTCCGCCGTTCGACTTCGAGAGACTTACACGGTTCATGGCTTACGGTTTTTGCATGGCTCCTGTACAGTTTAGATGGTTCAAGCTGCTTGAAAGGCTCTTCCCCATCACCAAGGGTAGCGCATTTGTGCCGGCCATGAAGCGAGTCGCCTTTGATCAGCTCATCTTTGCGCCGTTCGGTGTGGGCGTCTTTTTCACTGCCATGACCATTGCTGAGGGAGGCGGCCGCCGTGCGGTTACCCATAAGCTGCGAGACATGTACATCCCTACGCTCAAGGCCAATTACGTTGTGTGGCCTGCAGTGCAGGTTATCAACTTTCGCTTGATGCCGGTGCAATTCCAACTGGTGAGTGGCCACTTGCACATATTATTCTGATGATGAATGAAAACTAATGCAGGGTGTTAGCCGTTTGTGTCGACTGTTGGTATTGCCTGGACCGCCTATCTCTCCCTGACCAATGCATCCGATTGAAGAGAGACCGAGAAGAGACGTACCACTTAGCCACTGTAACGCAACATCTGTGATATATGAACAGCACTACAGGGTCGTATGTTGAGAAAAAGGAGGATAGCAGGGGGAAATATGTGAACTCAAGGAGTCCTTGAACCTGGATTTGGCATCATTGGACGGAAACAGATGGGGGGATTGCTCAAGAGCATGGTTACAATGAAATTCAGGATGGGCTTTTATGCTGCACTCGAGAGGCGGCATACAGGGCACCGGCGTTTGGAGTTCCAACCATGTACTTTGGTTATATCATGTTGCTGTCATGTTGGAAACGCGATGGCTCGGGAAGAGTTGGCTCAATCGTTTTGTACAACAGCTGAGAATACGAAGCCAGATATGCAATGATATACATTATACACGGATTTGCATTTTGGCCACCAGCAGCTCAGTGCCCCTTGATGTACACCTTGATGGATGGCGTAACTCTAGCATATGAATATACCGCATTTGAGACACTGAATCTACGAATGTAAGTAAACTGACATTAGTATGAGGAACTGCTGCCGGTCATGATTGAGCTCGATGAAGTGATAATATGGCCTGATGGAAATGCAATCTTGCAGCACATCAATTGAAGATGCATATGCAGGTGACAATGGCGGCACGTTTGCGCGTGATTTTTGCCGTCGAATGAAGCTCACGTCACTCTGGCGTGGTCGAGCTGGAAGTGTTGGGTGGATGGATTGGATGCACTGAACATATACGCTGGATGGTGCTGAGATCCATTGGATAGGTGCTTAAGCCCCCCCACCACAGCTCCCTGTAAACTGATCAATCGATTGCTGTAATCTATTGCTCTCGGAACCCCACCTCCCCCTCCATCTGCCTATCGCAGCTTGATTGCTTGTGCGTGCTTTTTCTTTTTCTTTAGCATCTCTGCTGGATTGATTGCCAGAGCAAACTCTCTTCCCTTTCTTCTTCACCACGATTTCCCTAGCAGCGCGACTTCTGTTTCGCTCTACTCGCCAATATCCTGCCAAAATGTCTCTCTCCAGCAAGCTGTCCATCACTGACGTCGACGTCAAGGGCAAGAGGGTCCTGATCCGGGTGAGTCCGAATTGCCCCGCCATTGATTGCATGGAAGGGTTTTGCTGCACCCGATTGAACGGGAGCTGCTATTGCTAGCATGGGCGTCAAAGCTCTGCTAGAGGGGAGAAACCGTTGGAGATGCCACAATTGCCATGGATGAAACTGGGCAAATGGCAGAAGAGGCTGTAATACATGAAGCTCTGATCTGTACTTGACTAACACGCTGCGCTGCTGCGGTTTTACAGGTCGACTTCAACGTCCCCCTCGACGAGAACAAGAAGATCACCAACAACCAGCGCATTGTCGGTGCCATTCCCACCATCAAGCACGCTCTCGACAATGGCGCCAAGTCCGTCATCCTGATGTCCCACCTTGGACGCCCCAATGGTGCCGTCAACGCAAAGTACTCCCTCCAGCCCGTTGTTCCCGAGCTCGAGCGCCTCCTGGGCAAGTCCGTCACCTTTGCCCCCGACTGCGTCGGCCCCGAGGTTGAGGCCATCGTCAACGGTGCCGACAACGGTGCCGTCATCCTGCTGGAGAACCTCCGATTCCACATTGAGGAGGAGGGCAGCGCCAAGGACAAGGAGGGCAACAAGACCAAGGCTGACAAGGCCAAGGTTGAGGAGTTCCGCAAGGGCCTGACCGCTCTGGGTGACATTTACGTCAGTAAGTACATACTGTTACACATGATGCCCTTCTATTCTACTGCTATGGACATGTGGCTAATTGCACACGATCACTAGACGATGCTTTCGGCACTGCCCACCGTGCTCACTCTTCCATGGTTGGCGTTGACCTGCCCCAGAAGGCCGCCGGTTTCCTCATGAAGAAGGAGCTCGACTACTTTGCCAAGGCTCTCGAGTCCCCCCAGCGACCTTTCCTCGCCATCCTCGGCGGTGCTAAGGTCTCTGACAAGATCCAGCTCATCGACAACCTCCTTGACAAGGTCAACACCCTCGTCATCTGCGGTGGCATGGCCTTCACCTTCAAGAAGGTCCTCAACAACGTCCCCATCGGCACCTCCCTCTTCGACGAGGCTGGCGCCAAGACCGTTCCCCAGCTGGTCGAGAAGGCCAAGAACAAGAACGTCAAGCTGGTCCTGCCCGTCGACTACATCACTGCCGACAAGTTCGACAAGGATGCCAACACTGGCACCGCCACTGACGAGTCTGGTATCCCCGACGGCTGGATGGGCCTCGACTGCGGCGAGGAGTCCATCAAGCTGTACAAGGAGGCCATCGCCGAGGCCAAGACCATCCTGTGGAACGGCCCTGCCGGTGTCTTTGAGTTTGAGAAGTTCGCCAAGGGAACCAAGGCCACTCTCGATGCTGCTGTTGAAGGCTGCAAGAACGGCAAGATTGTCATCATCGGTGGCGGTGATACCGCCACTGTTGCTGCCAAGTACGGCGTTGAGGACCAGCTGAGCCACGTTTCCACTGGTGGTGGTGCCAGCTTGGAGCTGTTGGAGGGCAAGGAGCTCCCCGGTGTTACTGCTCTGTCTAGTAAGTAAATGACATACACTATTATGGATAAAAAGCGCGAGGAACAAGTTGATGACGGGAGGGAATTGGCATCAAAAGGTCGGACCGGAGCATCCCGTCTCTAACGAAAAAAATATATCATATACCAGAGTGACCTCGAAGAAAATAAAAGATCGTTAATAGCATGCAATGCCAGCTTTTTTTTCGTCTCTAATATCGTGACTGATTTAAATATACGCGTAATTCACGTTTGTTGGAGCAAGTGAGCCATATGGAATGGACGAGTAATGTCTTTTTTTTTGTTCTTTGGATTAGAAGACCCAATCTATATGCCTAGCGTTCCATATATGCCCATGACGCGATTTGGTTCGCCCGATCGATGTCCTCGTACGTGTCCCGCTTCTCGGTTTCACCTCCGCTTGGCCGCCTCAACCTTTTTCAGCTCTTCCCTATGAAAAGAAACACGTCAGGATCCGTGTGCCCATAAGGAGTATAACGAGAAAAACAAAGAAGGTGGCAAGTATTAAAAAAAAAGGAAAAGAAGAAAAGAAAAGAAGACATTATATGTATCAACATGTATGTATATGTATCCATCTCAAACAAGACATTAAGCGGGCATAATAAGCCCAATGATGATTGTACCAGGTAATAGCAGATAGAGCAGCGGTGACAAGCAAATAACAGCGAGAAAAGGAGAAAGAAAAGGCAATCAACGCTTCAACGAAAGCGGCGACGGGGACGAAAGTCGAGCGACAGCGCTGTGAGAAGCAAGGTAGAAACTAGGAGAGAGCCAACCACCCACTTGAGCTGATTCGAAAAGTCATCGCTTGTGTCGTCGTCGTCCCAGCTCTCCTCCCACAGGTGCTTGGTTTCGCCGTTGCGCTGGGCGGCTTCGGTTTGGTCGGCGGGCCAGTCTGTTAGACACAAGAGATTGCTTGGTTAGATTGGATTCCTTTTATGAGTTTTGATTGATTGATGCGGTTGTTGCTTTGTTATTGAGGGAGGAGGAGAGAGAAGACAAGAGAGTGGCAGGGAAGGGAAAGGGAGAGGAGGGATGGATGGGTTAGTAAGTACCGTCGATGGGAAAGTCTTCGAATTCGTCGTCCTCGCCTAGGGCAAGGTGCTTCTGTTCGGGCTTCTGCTGCTCGTTTGAGGTGGACTGTTCAGGCTCAGCGACCTTGGGCTCTGTGGTGGTTGATGCCATGGTGGGAGGGTGATGATGCGGCGAGCTCTCAGCCTAGCGCTGGGATTGGAGATGCGCTTTGAGAGAGAGGGGGGATGATGATGCTTGGCCGCGAAGAGGTGGACAAAGCTGGAGATGACGATGGCGGTGATGATGCGAGCTTCGAGTGTATTGACGCGGCGCACGAGGCGGAGGGACGATGGTTGGGTCGCGGTGTTTGTTGTTGCAAGGATTGTGCAATGGCTCAGCTTGGTGATGTCGACTTGCGTGACGAATAGCTGCGGTTTCCTAGGAGAAGCAGCCCAGCCATAATGGAGCCTTGTCTTGTTCCAGTAAGAGTAAGGCGGCCCGGTGCGGAAGAACGCTGCGTCCGGGGGGGCATTCGATTGATAGCGCCTTAATGAGCTGGTGTCCTTCTATGAGCTGGTCCCTGCGCTGCAAAGCCGTCCGTCCACTGTCCAATTGGTGCCAGGAAGTGCCGGAGGTGCCTGAGCGCTTACCGTTTTTGCCCTTTTCGGGGCGACAGGCGCCAGCGGACTTTGCAGCGCCATCGTGGGGCGGCTTAGGGGTCTGATTTGAGCAAAGAACAGATACACAGCAGATGCAGTTGAGTGGCAATTTTTTCCATTGGGTCGAAACGAAAAGGGACTGAGTTGATCTTTTTGTTTTGCTACTTGTTACGGATGCAGCGGTAAATGCATTTTTCCTTTCATTGTTTAATTAATCCTTCAGTTCTTTTCGTCGTAAGCTGGCAACGTCATGGAATAGTGCGGTGCGGTAGAGCACTCCGGATTCCGTGCCCGAAACCCAAGTACGCAAATTGAAGCCCATGTATACAGTGGTAAAAAACAAAATTAGCCTCGCAGTTTGTAGACTTTGTCCGGCATCAATGACATCGGCTATCTGGGCTTAACGGACTAGTGACCGTTTGCTCCGAAATACCGCACGAAACGCGGCAAGTTCTCGGCCTGAGCGCTTTACCGACCGCGGAGGGACAGGAATTGATGGAGTTACATGGAAGAGAGGTAGGTAATAAAGCACCGAATTCTGGAATAAGGCAAATCGATTAAATACCTGGGACCTGCACCGAGTAAGCCCTGCGGACCCTTGGATTATTTTCGGGGTCTCCACGGCTGGGAACTTGAATCCTTTAAACTCTCGATTGGTTTTAATCTCTCTTTTCTTCTTTCTCACGTGTGAACTTCTTTTTGTTCCTTCTTCTTCAGCGTCTTGAAATAGAATAGAGGCATTCTTCTTTTCGAGTCTCTTTCTCACTGTCCATTGGGCATTGCTCTATGGAACATCGGCCAGCAAATCGAAAGCGAACTGACTGAACTTGGGTCTGGCGAGGGGGTGCTTGCATGGCATAAGCGTCGTTTTTTTTCCTATTTTTTTTTTCGGCGTCTTTATGCGGGCTTGTTAGTCGACGCAATTGTGCCCTATCACCTGTCACTCGCTCTCTCGTGGCCTTTGTTACCGAGTATTTAGCTGAGCCACCATCCCTACATATTGGAAGGGTACCCGACAGAGCAGGCCAGGCGGGAAGGATTTGGCTACGAATCCTTGCTGTGCGAATCTCAGCACTCAGCCTCACTCTCTCTTATCTGATATTCATACGGTCCTCTTCTCTCCTCCTTTGGCTGTCTCACCGCTACCGTCATCCTCACACTAACATCACCACGAATTCATTGCCGCCATGAGTCGTCTGGGTGGGTGGTTTCGCTCAGGCGGAAACTCCAAAAATGGCTCCGACACAAGCCTGTCGCCCATCGACAGCATCGCCAAGGAAAAGGAGAATCTGGTGGAGGCGATGAATTGGGTCGAGCTCATCATGAACGACGACATCGACGGCGCCTGGGAAAAGCTGCAGCTGGGCGACTCGGCCTTCCACGAGATGGGCTCCTCGGTGGCCTTTTTTATGCGCTCCGTCCTGGGCTTTGAGAAGCAGGTCATGACCGAGGCGACGGCGAGGCTCAACGAGTGCGAGAACCGGGCCTGGGCCGATCTCAAGCGGGCGCAGAAGCACGGGGCTGCTTACAATAGCAGTCAGCTCTATCCGCCGGGCACCGAGTACGAACTGATTATTGCTGAGACGCAGCTGATGGGGGCTGTTGTTGGTGTGCTGCACGAGAGCTTGGTAGAGGCTATGAGAAGTTTTTATAAGCTGCGAAAGGCATTTCTGACATTGGATGCCATTGTGGCGTCTGAGGCAAAGATCTTTGGCAAGGCGGCCACCCCGGGCTCGTCTCGGATGTCACTGGAAGGGAGCAGCTCGACTTCGACTTCAACTCTCGATGCATCTTCGACGGAATCGTCTGCGAGCACGCTTAGCAGCAGTGATCTTGAAGCTTCTGCGGACAGCAGCAGGAGCCCGTCTGGACAACAGACTCCCAGCGATCAGGCTGACCCTGATTCAACGGCCCAGCAGCTGGAAAAGCTCAACCTTGGCAAGCTGGAGGATACGTCCAAGCTGAGTCTGCGATCCAAAGACTCTGATGTGAGCTCGGACGTGGAGCTGGACAACCCCGTTGACAAGTTTATCCATTCTGGAGCCAACATGTGCTTTGGGGTTCTCCTGCTTATCCTCAGTCTCATCCCTCCGGCATTCTCACGCATCCTCTCCATCGTTGGTTTCCACGGAGATCGTTCACGAGCCGTCAAGATGCTGTGGAAGTCAGCGGCCCATTCCAACATTAATGGTGCCGTTGCGGGCATGATGCTGCTGGCGTACTACAATGGCCTGCTGGGAGCCGCAGATATTTTGCCAGCCCAGCAAGATTACGATGCTGATGCCGAGGCCGTTGGGCCGCCCATCGAAAAGTGCGAGAAGCTTCTCGCCGAGATGAGAGCACGGTATCCCGACTCACGGTTATGGCGCGTGGACGAGGCGAGAATGCTTGCCAACGAGCGCAAGCTTACGGAAGCTCTGGACCTGCTCAAGACGGGCAAGGAGTCAAAGATGAAGCAGGTTGCCGCCTTGAACAACTTTGAGCTGTCACTCAACTGCATGTTTTCTTACGACTGGGAATTGATGCGCAGCTCATTCCTGAAGTGTCTCGAGGTGAACGACTGGAGCCCGTCAATGTACTATTACATGGCCGGCTGCGCATCTTTGGAGCTGTACCGAAATGCTGTCAACTCCGGCGACAAGGACGAGGCGAGGCGGCAGAAGAATAAGACCGAAGAATACTACCGCAAGGCCCCGACCGTGATTGGCAAGAAGCGACTGATGGCACGCCAGCTACCCCTGGAAACTTTTTTGCAGCGCAAGATTCAGAAGTGGGAGGATCGGGCTAAGGCTCTGGGCATTGATCTGGCTGATGCTATCGGCTCCAGTCCGGCGCTCGAGATGTGCTATGTATGGAACGGACAGAAGCGCATGGGCACGGAGCAGTTGGAGAAGGGACTCGACTATCTGGATTGGGAGAGGTGCACGGCAAGCAAGGAGGACGTCGCTAAGATTCAGGCTGAAAAGGACGAGATGGCTGTCTGGGCTGTGAGCAGGGCGTCGCTGTTGCGAGGCGCGGAGAAGCTGGATGAGGCGAGGGCACTGCTAAACGAGAAGGTTGTTGACCTCGATCGGTAAGTTGAACTCTCATATATTTCAAGCGAAAGGAAGAAACTACTAACAATGGCGGATACAGATCTGTCTTTAAAGGCGCGTCTAAAGATGACTACGTCCTGCCCGCAGCTATTTACGAACTGGGCGCCATTGCTTGGGCCGAATGCTGCAATCCTCCCGAAGGCGAAGAGAAGGAAATCCTGGAGTACAGACGAAAGAAGATGCTGGAGTGCGAGGAGCAAATCAACAAGGTCAAAGTCTGGGAGGCGTACACCCTGGATGCTAGGATCGGTATGAGGGCGACGAGCGGATTGGAGACGCTGGCTTGGTTCAAGAAGAAGTATGGCTGGTGAAGACTGGGAATTAAACATTGGTAGGGATACATACTTGGGTTGGATAAATCTGGATAAATGGACTTTTCTAGATGAGGTGATATTTTCTTTGTTTGTTTATCACCTGGGTTGGTTGTTGGGAAATGCATACACATACGGACGGCTATCATTGGCGTTTTTATGTCGCGGAGTGAGTGTTATAGACTTACTTTAGAGGGACAGATCTTTAAGAGGAGGACAATTTAATGCAAAGGTAAAGAGGTTGCATCGATATAGCTGATATGAGACACGGCGTTCATAATGCAAAGGCTAAGAGACTACATCGATATATGTCTGGTATTAGACGCGGCATTCATATTGTTGAAATATAAACCTCAATGGCCTCTAGGTGTTGAACCTTTTTGTTTTCAACACATTGATGTTAAACTGGGGTTACCCAAATATACTCTCCATCCATGACTTGGGCTTTACCTTCTATTCCCCCATCTTCTTCATTAATATCCTCTGCTTCAGCTTCTTTGAGGTTCTCTTCGATAATAACGAAGTCATTCAAAGCAGCGATATCTTCAGGTATCTGAGATTGTTGATTTGGCGTCAAGTCGAGGTCGGCAGATTCCCCTACTGTGGATGACCATTTCTCAAAGTTCGCCTCAAGTTTAGCAATAATGAGATGTCTGATCCGCAGGCGCGCCGCTTCTGGTCGGTTCCTTCGCGAGTGGGAAAGAAGCATGTGGCCGAGAATTAGACAAGCTTCAATGGCTTCTTTGTAGAACTTGAAGTCCCTATCCCGAAGCTCGGTAGCAATAATCTGATGAAGTAGCTGACGTCGTTTAGCGTTGTCGAGGGCCTTAGCAACTTCGTGAGCTAGACTACGTCCTAAGTGAAGCTCTAGAAGGATCTGAGCTAGTGCTACCCACATGGGATAACACGACTCATCAACTTCTTCTTTTATTTCTTGAGTCTGGATCTCCTCTTCGTTTCCAATATTCAGACTGAAGCGCATGTAAGGGCTGTGGCGAGAGTGAAGTGTCATCGAGGTAGAAGTTTGAGTAGCGGGAAAACAGATGTCCTTCGCTTTCCAGTTTAGCAGTGTCCATGGTCCGTCGAACAGGTAGAACAGTGATTTAGCTAGATTGAGACCAAGAAGATACCTGTCACCCAGTGAATAATATTTGCTATTATCCGTGTCGACTCTTGAAAACGTGTGCTTATCCAGTAAGTCGCGGAGAGTGATGTACGCATTGGAACTAGGGAAGGACAAGTCCTGCTGTTCATGCATATAGGAGAAACCCTGGTGGTTAAATACCATCTGGAGGGTATACTGATGGTCGAGATGTGTTGCAAGCATAGTAGAAAGGTTATTGGCTCCGTAGTCTTCTTCCTCGTCAGAGGGCAGTCTAAGAACAATATCTAGGCAGCTACATGTATTGTTTAGAACCGCTGTGGCCATCCAAAATTGTTTGGGGTAGAGGTATAAGACGGTGTTTTACTTAATCAACTCTGGAGATTACTTCTTGCCACTGCTGTGACCTAGAAGGGTGGGGAGACGAAAACAGATTGAAGAAAGGGGGCATATTACCTGATTCTCCCAGAACCCGTGGTTTGCAGCGTGATCGCGTGGGTGCATTCACTGATTCTATGTTTTGCGTCCAAGTGCTCGTACAAGTCGATGAGAGCTTGCCCCATTCCATCAGAATGATCAGCACTATTAGTACGGCTCAACCGAATAGTAGCGATATCATCGAATGGGCTTTCAGTTTCGTCTTTCATGGTTTGCTGATAGTTTTAAGATAGTCGACAGTCTCCCACAGTAAGTGAACTTGAAATCCTCAGAATGTGTATCATCAAGGGCTCCCTCACTTCATCCTAGTGAATGATATTGGAGTATTTATATATTCCGTCATCTTCCTTTGTCCCTTCGGCTACCTGCTTTGTCTTTGTTCAGCTTCTTCTTTGTTCCGCTTCTTGTTCCTTCCTTTGTTCAGTCTCCGGCCGTGTTTCTTTATTTGTTTGCCGTTTGCTACTTCATGACTGCGCCCCCGTTGCCGCTATAAAGCAACTCGTAGGCATGCTGTGCCTGTTCGCTACCATCTAAAGTGGTGGTTTACGAGATGCGGTAGTCAAGACATCGGGATTCGGTGTCGTCTAGCTGGAGTTGCGCCAAGTAAATCATCGCCGTTAATACACAGTGAGTCAGTTCACTGAACAGTGGAACAACGAACAAAGGTATATATTGAAACATGAACAGGCACGCAAAGCCAAATGTCCATCATTGTTCTCTCAATTTAAACCTATTCCCTTTGGTATATTATTTACTCGCCAACATACCGCTGAAAGTGTCCATCACACATCAATTTGCAACCGAAGCTTGGCCTAATCGCTATCTGCAATGGAAAGCCGAGCGATTGCAAGTTTTCTATCTAGCTTAGCATCTACAGCTTCTAAGGATGAACATTCCGTTCCCCACGACTCTACTAAAGTGACTCTTGGCACGAAAGTAGACGAAGTAGGTCCAATTTAGAATTCTCTTTTGCACATGTATCGATTTTACAATTTACTGACAACTCTTCCGCGTTTAAAACAGGATATTCTCTCCAGAACACAGCCAATTTACGACACTGCTAAAGAATGCCTCGCCTTGTTTGAAGAGTCCCTCCAGCTGCCTAAACACCAGCTCACAGAAGCGATCTCCGTATACCAGAGTCTATTTCATCAATTGACAAGTCATCTAAGTATGTTAGATCACGAGGGCCTTAACTTAGATGCTCAATTGAAGCTGGAGACTGATGCTCGAGACCTCGTGATGCTGGTGCTGGATAATCTCCAGGAGAAGTTGCGTCTTTGTATGTAATCCTCTGCCTCCTCCTCCTCCTCCTCCTCTTCTTCTTTTTTTTTTTAAAAAAAAAAATTAATAATAATAAATTATATGCTAATATAGATAAAATCGCAGTTATAAGCCTAATTTCACAACCCGACACCAATCCGAATGATGATACTCGATTAGTTCTTTCGAGTGCGGCCAGAGGCGTTCTGAATGACATTGTCGGATCAGTACACAGGCTATACCGCCTCACTCCTAGCTGAATTAGCCTTCAAAGACAAAATCATCTATTTTGCAGAGCAACTCCCGAGGAATGACTTTGAAGAAGGGACCAGGCTAATTTTAAAATCCTCCTTCCCAAAAGCCGAAGACAGGTTGATTACAAAATTGGTCGAAAGCATTGCATTTCGCCGCCATCGTCTGTTGTACCAGCGCCATTATCAAAAGAAAATGTGTAATACTTGGTGCCAAAATGCTGAACTAGTACCAGTAAAGCAACAGAACCCTCAGAAACAGAGGCCGCATGAACATCAAAATGTTTCAGATACTAAGCCAGGACCGAGTACTATTTGGACATACGTTATAAACTATCGGGTCGATCAACAAGATGACGGATGCAAACGACAAGCCTCAACCGTCGGTGCAGTGGAATCCCTACGAATCGATGAGACTGGATACCCTGTTCCTCCAAAGGCAGAAGGGGTTTCCACGTTTGCCATCTGTCAGATCTGCCTTCAAGAGCTGATAGTTGTGGGCAATGAAGACCCAATGTGGTGGGAGTATGTGCAAGCGAACCAAATGCCACGGAGACCCAGCTAACTGACTATCACAGAAATCATGTTGACGGCGACATGAAGCATTACGTTTGTCTCTGATAATTGCGAAAAGTCACTGTGCTACTTCAGAAGTTTTGATTCCTGGCTCGAGCATATGAACGGAGAGCATTCGAATGACTGGCCCCGGCTTATCTATGCAAAGAAGAGCAACTGGCGATGTACAGTTTCGGAGAAATGCTCCCGTTCCTTTGATGACGAGGGTTCATTTCGAAGGCATCTTGTGTCCAATCACTCGAGCGAACCCGAGCTCACAAGCTTAGATCCGGTAGTAGAGAACAGTAAATTTCCCCAGCCCAGAAACCCGGACACATGCCCACTATGTGAGGAGTCCATCGATAACTCGAAACCAACGATGGAGCAACAGAGAGAAGAAAACGACGACTCTCGCAATAAGGTTCGTCGGCAATCTGACGGCAAACAATCCGTTTTGGGAGTCCTACACGATGATGAGAAGGGAAAGCGCCCTGCTGCCGACGCCGACCGCTGGATAAGATCGAGCGAAATGGAGGTAAAGATGGCCGCTCACATTGCTGACCACTTAATGGGCCTGTCATTCTTATGCCTTAGGGGTCTAGAAGCTGAAGGAGGAGAACAGCCAGAGGAAGATTCCGGAACGTACGTCACTGAGAGTGATGGTTCTGCGCTGGATGAGTATAGTCTTTGAGTCTACTGAAGGTCACTGAGCATCTGAAGATGTTGGCTATAATTTCTCTGGGTAATATCGCGCTCTTTGATGATACACGTTTTCGTTCTCCAAACAGCTCAGATTTTAATCTAACTTGTTCATCGGACGCAGCCGCGCGACATCAACGGCTCCGACAACATAAGTAACGTTGGTTAGGTTAAGCTTTAATATTACGATTTTAGTCATTTCCTTGCAATCTTGATGAAGATAGAAAGCCCAATTTACATTTGGTTGCAAAGACTCGGAAAGAAAACTCGTCAAGTATAATCACAGACGGAATCTCATAAAACATAATGGTATCAATGTGCTAATAGTTAGACAAAAGAACAATCCGTTCAATTGATCAATTTCCCTTTACCGCCCTCTTCCTCCCGCTTCTTCGCGTCTTCATTCCTTCTCTAAAGCTTCCCAACCCCTCTTGTACTGCTCCCGCCCCTTCGTCGAGCTTTTTCGAAGACCGTTCCTGCAAGTTGTGTTTTCCCGCTTCGTTCTTCACATCTTCGAGCACATCCCTGCCTCGACCCGTCGAATTGATCCAGTCCAATATTCCCCATGAACCATAATTCGACGTTCCCTTTCCTGCGTAGTGGATGGCTGTGCGCTGCACGATACCGCCCATGATGATTCCTGGGACAATGGTGTATCCGGACATGGCGAGGGTTTCTTCGCCGGTGCAGAGTGCGAGGACGAAGAAGTAGGTGAGAATATGAGGTCGCAGGATGATCGCCGGGAGAAACAGCGGGATGAAGCGGTAGAAGAGTAGTGGCGCGGGGTGGTCGGCCAGGAGACGCAGGCTGAATGGCGCGCCGGCCTTTGCGTGAGCGTAGTTTTTGTGGCGCTGGGACAGCCAGCGGTATGATTTCCCGTGGAGGACGAAGCGGTGGATGGTGTAGAGAAGAGTTTCGCGGGCGGAGAGCAGGACGAGGACGTGTTTGAAGATTTGCCATGGGAGGGGGAGGGTCGTGGTTGTTTTGAAGACGGGATGGTTGAGGATTAATATGAATGCGAAGCTTATCACGGTTTCGACGGCAGTGAGGATGGCGAGGTTTAAGAGGACTAGGCCGATGAGTCTGGAGAGTGATTTGGCGTCGCGGGGAGGAAGGGCGGAGCGACCGCCGTGTTTGATGCCTTCCGCGAGGCTGGGGAGGGAGACATCGAAGAAGAGGGTGGCGAGAGACGGTATTAGGAAGAATACTATTCGGATGGCGAGGACGCCAACTGTGTGGACGACGATGGGGGGCTGAGAGAGGACGAGGGTCGACCAGGTCATGTAGAAGAAGAGGAGGTTGAGCGAGGTCGACCAGGAGGTGAGGGCTGGCGCGAGGAGATATGAGAATATCGGCACTGAGAGAAGGACGTCCATGTTTTTGGAAATATGATTCGATTTGATTTCTAAAGTGACACTGGATAGAAAATACGGTGATCGTTGAGTGTTGCTTGGTGAGAAGTTGCAGATTCCATGTGTCGCGAGTGGCAAAAGCTGTAGAGAGATGAAGATGTAGCAAATGCAGGTACAGCAGAGTTTAAAATGGAAATGGCCAATGCAGCGAAGAGATGGGGATCATGATTACGGAAGAATTCCTCTTGGTACGGATTTTAGAACAAATCTTGTTTTCGTCACTCCTCTTTTGAGTGTGAGAGAGCTGCATTGGGGGGGAGGCTTTCGATAAGTGGCATTTGGCTTGGTGATGGCTTGGTGTTGCGGCGATGACGTCGGTGAGCGCGATCGACGAAAACAGGCTAGCCAATGACGACGATGGGGAATCATGACATGTGATGGTGGGTAAAGCCAAAATTTGTGCGTTGGTTGGGGGTTTTGTCTGGATTCATTTATTCATTTCGTTTCATTCGTTACATTCTTATTGGAATACAGAAAATATAAAATAAAATTGCTGCCATTGTCCAGCGTATATATCGCAAGGTCGTTGACGGGGGATTGATTGGCGTTTATTATGATCGATGTAAGTGTGGGATTATGATGGCAATGATTAGGCTTCAAGAGATTAGAAAGTAGATGTCCTTGTAATCCGTACAACGGAGCAATCTAGATCATGGTCATTGTCGCTGTTGCCGTTGCTTTCCAAGAGCGGTGGTGAATCTAGGTCTCTTTCTCCACTCATAGCTACCATCTGTATACCTGTCTGAGCTGCATTATCTCTGTAACGGATGGAAGCATTGGCTGCAGAAGACCCGTGAGAGTTACCATGCTCACAACAATGATGAGAGCTTGTACCATCATGATTGGTATTGGGTTGAGGCTCTTGACTGTCAACATCCCTATCTCTGGCAAGGAGGATATAAAGCGATCCGAGGGCGGCCAAACCAGTCCCAACAAGAGTTGACCATTGACCTTGCAGGGTTAGCATTCTACTGCATTAAAAAGTCACAGAATATGTAGCACTGGGGTACTAACCGATGGCCGCCAGAGGCTCTGCTTGGTAATTGACTGGACTGCTGAGGAAATTAATCTCGCCGACAATGATAATAGCAACAGCAGCACAGCTAGACAGGGGGACCGCCGCTGCGGAAAGGAAAAGATGGATCATGAGATTTGTATCGTTCGTGGTACCTTTGGTCACGCCGTTGGTGTTCGAGACTGACTTATTAGCCTCATAACTCTTGACCCTGGTGTTGAAACGTTCCGTCATGACCACCATCCAGATGACTGTGTGAATGCAACACCCGGCTGCTACGAGTGTCGCCGCGCCGAATGTGAGCGTTCTAGGAGCAGGAACCACGAAAATGTTGTTTGCTGACCCGATTCGAATGGGTGAGAACGGTCCATCGTTTTCGGAGCAAACCAGCTCGCATGTTGTGTTCTCGCCGTAAGGGAATCTTTTGGGATTACTAGATATGGGGCTGCCTTGGCCATTCTCATGACAGGGAAATGTTTGGGCCCGGAAGAATTCAATGGCCAGACAAACGAGCCCTATAGCGTAAGGGAACCAAAGTCAGTCGTTGGTTACCATGTGGTAGACTAGAGCGTCAAATTGCAATAATGCATACCAGTGAGAACCAAGCTTGCCCACATAAACATTATACGGCGACCTATATAAGTAGAATACTCATGCGACCTGGAGAGCTTGATCATGAGTGGAACAACTAGGGTGCCAATTGCGCACATATGAAAGGCACCATATACGTCCATGTCGACAGCATCTATGATGATCGGGGTAAAAGAAACAAGTTAGCCTGTGCTCTTTATTGGGATAGTTATACGTATGGAAGAGTTAGATTGAGTATCTATTTCTTACTGTCGCGATGTAAAGCTGCCAAGACGATGCCATGAACTGCAGCTGAAGCTGAGAGAGGCAATGCAGTGGACAAGGCAGCACTCTTGATCCAGTCAAGCTTTCGAGCAAACACAGCTGTTGCTACAAGCGAGTAGAATCTGTAGGTAAAGAGTTTACAAAATTAGAAGCCGAAACTTGCACTTAGTCAACAGTATCTGAGGTGCTGTTTCGGACGGCTTGGAGGTGGTGATATGGCCCTGTTGTTCGTTGCATGAGTAGCTTCCTGTACTTACAAGACTCTCGATCCGGCGCCATATGAGCCAGATACTGGCCATGCACATATGACCTTGGGACTTCCATCAACAGAGTTTGTAGCAGTATTTGCCGATGCAACAGATGCCGATAGTCCACCGTTTTGAGAGACGACGGCATCACTCAATGAGATGCCCCAAGAAGGAGGCGGCATTAGTCTCTCACGTTGCCGATGGATTCGGCGCAACACCGCTATGTAGAGTGCGTAATTATTGTGTAATAGTTATTAAGCAGGTAAATGCCTTAGCCATCTGTCTCTACAGAAGCTTTACCCGAAAGCTGGCGTAAGACTCCGGAACCATATGCAAGGGATGAGGGGACATATTAAGGCATGGAGATATGGAACATGCTTCGCTGCAACGAGGCTCCTCACATCCTCCCGCCTGCTTGTTAGAAGACTAGCTTCGCACTTGACAATCTGTACGAGGCGAAGGAACCGCAGCTTGCAGAGGCGAAGCAACGGAAGGATTCTTGTCGATGGTCACCATCCTGCAGGCAGAATATGACCAAGCGGTTGCGAGGGAGTCCCGGGTGATGGAACACTCCATATTATATCGGATAGATCTGCCTGCTGTAGCCGTCTGGATGAGGCTTAGACGAACGAGCACAGCCATATTGGCCAAAGCTGCAGGTTATAATCCGAGGTGGCAGCAGCTGATTGTCTACGATAATCTCCGATATTGCATCGGTCAACGGTCGCTGCCACTAGGGCCATCACCAGAGCTGTAGTCTAAAAGAGTAGCGGAAAGATTATCGTCGGGAGCCGCGCAAATGCCTTCAAAGCCAAGAACCGGGGGCCGGATCGCCCCCATCCACGGAGCATCTCATCATATTGGTCAATGGTTTAGCAGCACGATTAGCTCTGCATCGCTGTGGAAAGATTGCGTGGCTGCGTGGCAATTGAATCGAGCCGGAACTGATCGACACGCGTAGCCAAGTCCACTTGAAGGGTTGGCATTATGACGCCTGCAAGGCTATTCGTAAGGCAGTGCCAATCTCTTCTCTGACCAGATGCACGTGAAAAGCTTGTCGCATTAGCCAAGAAGGCCAAGAAACTGCTTCGTGGAAATTGGGCGGACTGATTCTCGAGAGAAGAAGGATAAGAGTTGGTTAGTTCCGCTGTGCTTGGAGAAGAAGCAGATCGAGGCTTCCAAGTTCTCTTCAGTGAGGTTGGCGGGGCTTGCAAGCCTGTATCTGCTCAACTCAGTGCACTGGAGCCCCGAACAAGGTGCCTGAAGCCACTGGCGGGCCCTATAGCCCCAATCGCCTAGAATTGACGACGGCGGTGAGACTCGATCAATTTTCTTCAGCGTCATCACATCTCAACTCCCCTGGCGCTCAGCCAAATTTGAGCCAGCGATACGAAACGTCGTCTGGCTCGGCGATTCTGCCAGTATCGATATGGTGGCACAGGATGGCGGTGATTCTCTCTCGACAAGTCAGATCAGGGACTGGAGGTCCATTGTCACGTTGATAGTCTTTGTTCTCACAAGTAGGTCGACTCGCCACCAGCACCACCTCGACGTTATCACCAGCACATTTTACTAATTTTTCCAGACATCAATGTCCTGTTTCCGTTTCATATCCCCATCCACATTCCTAGAAAGCTCTCAGATCTCTTCTTGGATACTCTTGGGGTTCTGAGAATCATTCCAAAGCGCCAGTATCGCTCTCCTCCACTAACCGAAGATGGTGACAATGGCAAAATCAAGCCCTGGGTGCGGCTCAACTTTCCCATGAACATGGTCACGGCTCCTCTTATTGCGGATTTGTTTCTGCTGGCAATCCTCGCCATTGGCCGACAGGAAGTCCACGATGGTACCCTTGGCGCTGACAATATCGCGCCAATCGATGTCATGGCCTTCTTCATCACCTTGGCCTACATCGCTATATCCATCGATGCCTCTGGGCTCATCAGGTACTTGGCTTTCAAGGTACTCCAATGGGGAGGTAGCGCTGGGCATCGACTCTTCTTCTATCTCTACGCCTTCTTCTTTGCCCTGGGCACTCTCGTTGGCAATGATCCAATCATTTTGTCGGGAACCGCGTTCCTTGCCTACATGACACGAGTATCAAGAAACATTACTCATCCTAGAGCATGGATCTTTACTCAATTTGCTATTGCAAATATCGCATCTGCTATTCTGGTTTCTTCCAATCCGACAAACCTCGTTCTTGCGGGAGCCTTTAACATCAAGTTCATACACTATACTGCCAACATGATTGTCCCTGTTGTCGCCACCGTCATTGTTCTCTTTCCTTTCTTACTCTACTTTGTCTTTGCAGATACAAACCTCATTCCACACAAGATCGAGATGCATGTGCTTCCAGAAGAAATCAAGGCCAAGAAACCCGTCAATCCCAACATCCCACACGCAAGGGGCCATACCGACGCGGATGAAGCCGACCTCGCCAATAACGAGCAAGGGCAGCTGTTGTCGTTGGAGGAAATCATGAATCCGTTTCTAGACAAACCAGGGGCGGCATTTGGCACCCTAATCATGGCTGCCACCCTTATCACTGTCCTAACACTCAATGCTACAGGCTCCAAGAGTGGTGCCCATCCGGTGTTTTGGGTTACTCTACCAGCGGCTTTTGTCATGTTCTGTTGGGACCTTGGCTCAGGATGGTATCATCGAAAAGAAACGCGCGAGATTGCAAGAAAGGGTAGAGAGGAATTTGAAATTGCACGTGCCGAAAGACTCTTTCGACAAGCCGAAGAAGCGATTCGGCCACCGGTTACTGAGATCGGGCTTCAAGATACCACAGACTATGAGAAAGACTGCTCTACTCCTAGATTCGGCTCTACAGAAGTTCAATCTCAAGGTCTGAACACTGATGACGGGGTCACCGAGTCCGTTCAAACAGCTCAGAATAAGATTGGGAACAATCACAATTCACCTGTTCATGCCACTAGCCACGTCCCACCCCCTGCAGTTCTCTTGACTGGAGATGCTGGTGATCACGGTATTGGCGCTGCGTCGTCCACTTACATGGATCCCTCGAGGCTATCACCACATGCAGATATGGATACACAGGAACAACAAAATTCGAAGAGCGAGATCAGTTCGCTGGAGGAGAAGAGCACGCTGCACCAACCCGGCACAAGTTCCCCCGTTGAAGGACTTTTCGTATCCACGTTAGAAGAAGATGTGGAGAAAAGCCGTCAAAAGTCGCTGGCATCTATTCAACGGCCCCGCGGACCAGCTACTTTGATGTCTCTGGGTCAAGATGCGTTAAGGTGGTGCCAGGAGACATTTCCCACTGCCACTACGGTCGCTCTCCACTTGCCATTCGCGCTTGTCCCTTTCGCCTTTTGCATGTTTGTCCTTGTTCAAGGGCTTGTTACAAAGGGCTGGGTGCCAGTTTTTGCTCACGGATGGGACCACTGGGTCAATAGAACAGGGACAGTTGGCGCCATAGGAGGTATGGGCTTTCTCTCTGTTATCCTGTGCAACGTACGTATATGCCATCATGTGATTTGGGTACGAGCTGACATTGAAGCTTTCAGTTCGCGGGAACGAATATCGGGACCACCATATTACTTTGTCGAGTCATCCAGCAGTGGCAAGAGATTCATCAAAGAAACGGTATCCCCATTAGCGACCGAACATTTTGGGCAACCGTCTACAGCATGGCAATTGGCGTCAACTATGGTGCGTTCAGCTCTGCGTTCAGCGCTTCGCTTGCCGGTCTCCTTTGGCGCGACATCCTCGCTAGAAAACACATTCACGTGGGAAGCATGGAGTTTTTCCGCGTCAATATTCCCATCATCTTGATCACCATGATTGTGGCATGCACTGTTCTTGTGGGCGAAGTGTACATTATACGGAAAGAGACGCCTTACGAAATGTGAATGCCCTCATGATTTAAACATCATTTTTCTTCCTGTTCACCACCCTCATGGTTTAGACATTGTCCCCCCTTGTTCATCACCTCTTTGGGTGGTTTCTTTCCATATTCCCCTCTCGTTCTTTCATTTTGGCGAATGCGATGAATGATGATTGGAGTAATCTGTATGTAGGTAGAAGTTGGAAAGGCGTCGGTGAAGGGATTCAATGGGAATATGAAGCACATGAATGGTCATGAAAATGTATATAATCACCCAGGTATAAAGGTTTTTGTTTGGTTTGTGTATTCAGCTAGATAGATATTGAGTTCTTGTACATCCCCATTGGCATTTTAATCTTTATTCCTGACATTGACCTTTGTGATATACATACCTTACATGCCCGCATGTCACGAAATCGTAATAGTGCATGCGCAACAAACAGACTTCAATCCACATATGGTACAGCAAACGGAACAAGCTGTCGCCCAGGAACAACACAAATCAAGAACCAAGGGACATATCCATCAGGCTCGGCGGGCCACTTGACCGCCACCAGCTGCACACGGTGCGTGCTTCGTGCCAGCTGCTATCTTCTTTCGTGCTTCCAGCTCATCACATCTGCTTCACCTGCGAGCCACCTGCTCACTATCTTCAATTTCACTTTTCATGATAGCGACGAAACTCAATTCGCAATCAGAGATTCACTGTGGCTGTTACCTGTGCAACTAGGATTGAGTTGGGCAGCCCAGCATTTCGTCCGTTCTTAAGGTTTGTGGCTTATTGAACAACAAACAAACATCGTTCGATCAACACCCTCTTCTTGTTTTTCTCCTCTTTCACATGAACAAAACACCTTCGATTCCAATTATCACCATATCAAAACATCTTCGAATTCGATCATCACCGTATCATAACATCATCGGATCCGATTATCACCACGTCAAAACATAAGGAGGCCCTTTGTGGCTCGTCGATATCTCTCATCATGGCTCATTTCAAGAAGAATCGAGCTCGCCAACCACGACCACAGTCTCCAAAGCCGATGACAATGTCAAAGCCGACGACAGTGTCAAAGCCGACGACAGTGTCAAAGCCGATGACAGTGTCAAAGCCGATGACAGTGTCAAAGCCGATGACAGTGTCAAAGCGAAGGAGAGTGCCAAAGCCAACGAAAGTGTCAAAGCCGGCGGCAGTGTCAGAGCCAACGGCAGCTAGCGGTTTGTGTAGCCTCCCGCCCGAACTCTTCAACCGAATCCTCAACCTGGTCACGAGCAAAAAGGATTTGAACTCCTTGTCTCGGTGCAGCCACGGTCTTTATTGGGCAGTCTCAGATTCTCTCTATACCAAAGCCCTCGGGAAGGAGATACCACATAAAGGAGTGTGCGATGATCAGTGCGGTGTTGATTGCAATGATGCTATTGCATCGGTCTTCGTCCATGCCGTCCGGCATGACTCAGTGAACTTAATCCAGTGGCTAATCTTTAGAGAACATGGCCCACGATTAAGAGGGTAAGTGCACCTTTGACTTGATTCATTCGAAGCTTGGAGCTAACGACCATAGACCATTCCCTTGGAGGAGCGACTTGACTTATCTTCAGTACGCGCTACTTCAAGACGCCCCAAAGGTCGCACTTCAGCTTCTCAAGCATGGGGCTGAGCTCAACGAAAATGAAGCGCTATACCCCGATCTTACACATCTCTACCTCGCCCTTCCCCAACTTCTTAGTAACAGGATTGGGTCTTTTGATGGTCCCCTTCGCATCGCGTGCAGTTATGCCCTCCCGAGAATAGCTGAATATCTCCTGATACGAGGTGCCGATCCCAATGCCCACAGTGATTTCGGGTTTGCAGCAATTCACATAGCGGTACGGCATAAGCTTCCCTGGAGTCAATTCGAGCTCTTCTCCCTATTGAATCAAACTGCAGATAAGCCCTGCGAGAGTGTTGATCAAACAAATGACTCCGAGGAGAATCAGAAAAGAGAGAAAGATCTCAACCATTTTGGAGGGGAAACAAAGTCCCAGAGGATGAAAGCACAATTTGTATCCACAGAGGTCAAAGAAAAGGAATTTTCACCTTGGGGGGAACCGGAGGATACTCCGAAGAAAGACTTTAAGACCATTCAATGGGAAGCCAAAGTGCTTCAAACCGTCGAAGTGCTACTGCGCTTTGGTGCTGACTGCAACCTACTTACACTGGATTCTTGCCATCACCAATGCGGTCCCAAGTGTTGGAAGTCGTTTTCCTGTGCTCCAATCGATCGACGAGTTCTCCATCTTGCAGCTGCTAGTGGATACGCTTCAGTCGTATCAGCCTTGATCGAGAGAAAGGCACAAGTATTCCAGGCAGATGGACAGGGCAATCTTCCCGTTGTTCATGCCATGGCTCAAGATCACGACGAAATTGTGGCTTTTCTGTTGAAGAAAATGGAACGGTTTACGAAATTGAGATGGCGCCGCGGTAATCTAATCGTTTGTGAGACTACGGGAAGCACGGTTCTTCATATGGCTTGCCGATTTGCACATCACACTGTGGTTAGGGATCTCATAAAAAGGGGTGCTGACGTGAACGGAGTCGATGCACGAGGCCGAACGCCCTTACACGAAGCTGTCGGACAAACCGCCCCAGATTTGGAGGACCGTCTTGTAGAGACGCTCTATTTGCTTTCGGAAAACAATGCTAATCAAGAAATCATCGATTACGACGGTAGGAGGGCGGGAGATATGGGAGCAAAGCATAGACTTGGGGGGGTTCGCGCTCTGTTTGAGTATGCTACTATGGCTAGATACGACTGGCAGCGTCTTACTGAACCTCAGTTGCATGGACGGGCAAATGCGTAAGTGTTGACGATTCATCTACTTTGTCATTGAGCTGGGGCTAACAATATTGAAGACTTCCTAGTGCGAATAACGTGCCACCGCCTGACCCCAGCTGGTTTGTAAATGAGGAGCCAGACATTCCCCCACCGATTCGCCATGACCTGGCACCAAAGAAGGCTCCCATTTGGGTCAAGAAGGAGGGTTTCCCTCAGTTGAAAGGTCCTGGGGCACCGCGTAAGGTGGCCGGCCCTCCTCCAAACAGGAAGAATTCGGTGACTGGTCCGCGAATGGCTCTTGAACTGTTAGACACAGTAGAGCCGGTGAAACCGACAGAGATGGTAGAGACCGAAAAGCTAGGAGGGGACGAAGAGCCAGCAGGGACCGAAGAGCCAGCAGGCAATGAGAAAAAGGGTAAAAGGGGAGGACGCAAGAAATGGAATCGTGTATCACTGAAATAATGGCGCTGTTTGGATAGTTTTGTTTCTATTTTGTTTCTATTTCTTTATTTTATTTTTTGTTCATTTCTTTCTTTCTTTTTTCTTCTTCTTCGCTTTCTTCTATAATAGGTAATTTTTCCATCTAGATGAATAGACTGGTTATATCAGATTCCCTAGGCGCTCAAGCGGAGGAGAGAAAACCCAAGGCTAAGAAGATTTCGGACGCCCATTGTTGAAATATACACCCATATTGCAAGTATCCGCTACTATGGCTATTTTTCGCTACTATTTGCTATTATTTTATAGTAGACGGCGAAATGGGTATCGCGAAAATACATAAATATACAGGTAGCTCCAGGAACTAATTTCTTGGAATAACCAACCATAGAATCGTGAATGTGGTTGAAGGCGAGGTGGGTAACTCCAGGTTTAGTTAGAAAATCAACCCCCACCAATTCTAATCGCGACGCGCCCCAGCTGGATATCACTGTTTTCTTCCCAACTAGCAAGAATTGGAGATTTAATCTTTACCGCCACAATAATCAGCCGTACCTTTGACTACGACGATGGCGCCTAGCCAAAAATTACCGGCATGGTATTACCGCTTGGTCGCCCTCACCATCAAGGAGGACCGTGATGTAGAACCCGACGACTTCGATGAAGACATCTCCGACATTGATAGGACACCAGATCCCTCGGAAGTTGATTGCGATTGCGACCCGGACGAAGACTGCGAATGTGATGATCAATCTTCGCATGGCTCAGAGAGATCATACAATGGATCGGATGCTGATTACTATTACGAACTCAAAGACGAACGCGAAGAGCGGAAGCAGGAGTTGCGGGAAATGAAGATGGAGGAAAGAGAAGAAAAGGAACGTGTGCGCAAAGCCGAGGGCGTCAAGGAAGAGGAAGTCCGGGCAGCTTATAAGTCTGTGCAACAAGCCGAGAGCAAAGGAAAACCCCTACCCCCCCTCAACTCCATCGCTGGCAAAAATTTCCGCTTATATTCCCTTGACCACGTTGATCATCGCTACAATTCCACCCTCTATCCATCTAAATATGTCGAATTCTATTACTTCGAAGAAGGCGATGACACCTGTACGTCTAAGCAACCGCCTTCCAGGGAAACGAAAATCGAGGGTCAATTGTACTTGAATGTCGATTGTGGTTGCGAGTTTGCCTTATTCTCTCCTCCGAAGCAAGCAGGGCTCGAGAAATATAGCTTGAAGGATGTCGAGGGAAAATTTGCCCCTACATTTCAGTTCATTAGCAACGATCACTTAATAATGACTGTCTCTCGAGATCTAGTCTTCAGGGATGTTCCTGGACACCCGAAAGACCTTGCACCAGATACGTTCACATTTTACGGCGTTCGTCATGATTACAAGGAGGAGAAACGTCTAAGGGACGAGAAAAGAAAACGCAAGCGCTCACCATCGCCTCGTGATACTTGGTTTGAGAGAAGCCATCCGATGGGAGCATGGAGCATGGGGTGGTAAATTAAATTAATGTTAAGTTTAATTTTTTTTATTACAACGTTAAATAAAGGTAGGGGTATGGGATTCTATAAGAATATGTTTTATATCCTAGGCGCTTACTCCAGTTCTTACCTCGTAATTAATTTATTTTAAAAGATGACTCTGAGTCCCCAGCCAGCAGCCACGCCACGGGCAAGGTAAAGCGTAGCAACAGTGGCGGCGTAGAAAACGCCTGCGAAAATAATGACTCCGTTATAGGAGCCGCCATCTGTTTTCAAGATGGCTCCCGCGATGGGAAGGCCAATGAGCACGCCGAAGCTTGCGATGAAAAAGGCCGTGCCAGTCCGCTTGCCTATGTCTTCGATATTGCAGACTCGGCTAATGCAAACCGGCGTGATGCTAATCGCGGCACCAGACCAGAAACCGTACAGCACGGTAAAAGAGTAGATGGCAGCCTCATTGGTGCCGGCTGTATACCAAAGGGCGAATATCAGGGCCGCACATGTGGTGGAGCAGATGGCAAGTACATTAAAGGCACCGAAGCGATCAGCAGCGTAACCTGGTAAAGCACGGCCGGGAATTGCGCCGACGTTGACGAGAGCGTTGAGGAGATACGCTCGCTGAGTAGGCATACCAGCATGGATAGCATAAGAGGAGATGTAGGTGTAGGGGATGAAGACGGCGAATTCGACAAGGAAGACGGCGAGGGTAGTGAGAGCATACTTCGGGTCACGAAGAGCTTTGAAGTCGATGGAGCTGCCGATGCGAGTGCTGGTGTTCTTGTTGTGAGGGAGTCGCTTCTTCATTAGGCAGACGGAGATGCAGCCCATGACAAGGCATATGAAGGCGATGATGCGAGTGGCCCAGGGGAAGCCGATCTGCGGGGTGAGGTACAGAATGATGAGAGGAAACACGATGCCTCCGAGTCCGCCAGCGGTGCAAGCAATTCCTGTGGCCAGAGCACGGCGCTTGTCGAAGTAGTGGCCGATGATGGCAATGGCGGGATTGAAGAGCAGGGAGGCTGAGGCGCCGCCGAGGAGGCCGAAGCAGAGAAAGAATTGGTAGAATTCTGAGATTGATAGTCAGTATTATACGAGAGTTGATGTGAAGAGGGAGAATATACTGACCTTTGCATAACCCAATCAGCATCATGGAAATGACAATGCCGATGTTCCCTGGGATTACCAGATACTTAACATCATAAGCGTCGAAGATTGGACCTAAAGAGACAATTGTTAGCAATACACCCACTTCAACCTACCTCACTCGCCAAGGCTCTTCTGTCTTCTGTATTGCTTCATAAGAAACTGACATTCAAGTGTGCCAACCGAGAAGGAAAGAAATGAAGGATGTTACATACCGACTTGCGCTCCGCAAAAGTAGAGAAAAAAGGCATAGCTGCTCAGAATCCAACCAATTGTCGATTCTGGCAGATTCCGCAGCTCATTCTCTGATAATCTGGCCTGCAACACGGCCATTGTGTTGAGGAGTCCCATGGAGGGGATCATACAGGCCCAAGAGCCGAGAACGACGAGCCATGCTTGGAGACCGCCATCGGGATATGTAGTTATTGAAAGGTCGTCAATCGTGAGTGCCGCTATATATACAAATTGTTAGTATATGAGGAAAGAATAAAGGGAATATGGAGAGTAGAGCATGAAATCCGGGGGGATACTGTGGAGTCATGCACGATGGAGAGAGACGAACCAGCCGCTGTCATTTTGGGGGGTATATCTAAGCACGAGAGATAAATCTACAAGGCACAAGAGAAAACAAATTAACAATGAAATCACAGACGAATAATGAGGTTCCCAGTTTTTAGGAAACGGGTACGGGGGAGCTTTTATTAACATCTTTCAGACTAAAGAAAAAAATTATGGATTAGACTATCGGTGCCGAGAGCAGGCGAGACACGCCATTCTAGGAAGTGGATTCTTGGTGTTAGTGAGTTGCGCGCCCTACAGGATGAACAACATATGTTTTGTAATGCAAAGTCGTGGTTATTCATTAGTTTCCAGTATGTGGAATTAATTCAATGTGGAATTATTTGCAAGATACACATGGGATTGATATATAACAGCCCTCGAAGAAATATCCGATAGGCATCGGAAGGAAGAACAAGAAGCGTCGTTCATCGGGGTGATAGTAATGGCAACAAAGCCATTACGCTATATTGGGTAGGCCGGCGGCGGCATGGGGTAAGCAGCTTTTTTTTTTTTTTTTTTCTCCCTGTTCTCTTTGTTGCCTTCATTTGGACCCATCACGGAAAGCGCCGGACTCAGAACTTATGACTAACAGAAATATCGACGGGAGCCACAGCAAGATTCTTACTTGATTTGGATGTTTTATTCCATGGCCGTCTTCGATTGTGTTCTTGTGAGTAATTAATACATGGTTATTTGCTGTATCTCCGAAAGTGGGTTTTGTCTTGATCTTGACTGATCGATCTGTAATGCAACCAACCAACCAATGGGTAAGCTAGAGTATTAGCCTGTTGGCAAGAACTTAGATGTTGCAGAGCACCCAGTTATAGAGCGTTATATTAAACAGTAGAAGACGAAATAGGCATCATCAAACAGATATTTCTGTTGCGCATTCAAATGCCAACCGAGCTGAAATTAGAGACCTCAGTTACGCTTTGAACAAACAAGCAGTTGGTTTGGCCTATACCCGTGGTAGATGAGGTATTGGGTACTGAGGTAGCAGACATATCTACATTATTGCGGAATTTGCTAATAACTACAGGAGACAAGATGAGAAATATGCCCGTAAGTCAGAAATTTGATTCAGATGAACGATGCCAAATCGTCGTGGCTGCTGCCGACGGGCATGGTTCAGAGACTCGATTAAACTCGGATACATATCCGCCAGAAACGACCCCTCCACAATTAGAGCTGATCCCCGCCAACTGCGATTTGGTTCGAGATCACGCAATCGCCGGCATAGAAACATCAAAATTGTGCATATCAAGAACATCATCAAACAGTTCCGGCACCGGAAACGTTGAAATATGGCGGACCAAAAAGATCCCAAAAATGAAGGTCAGAGCAGTGGCGCTCCAGATCCAATAGCCGACTATGACCTCTCTCGGTCCATCCAGCCCGCAGTTGGCATGAGGCAAGGCTTGTCAAACTATGGCGACCCTCACTTCTCCCTGTTTCTCCGCAAAGTCTTTATTAAAGCGCTGGGATACAGCGAAGATGCGCTCTCAAGACCAATCATTGGCATAATCAACACTTACTCTGGCTTCAACCCTTGTCATGGCAATGTCCCGCAGCTCATTGAGGCTGCAAAGAGGGGTGTCCAGCTTAATGGTGGGCTGGCCATTGAGTTCCCGACTATCAGCATCCACGAGTCCTTTTCTTCGCCTACGAGCATGTTCTTGCGCAATCTTATGAGCATGGATACCGAAGAGATGATTAAGGCGCAACCAGTGGATGCGTGTATTGTTATCGGTGGTGGGTTCTAGCTTTGTCCTCGCCAGACTCTTCTCAGTCCTTATTTAACTGACATGAACTCAGGATGTGACAAGACGGTTCCGGCCCAGCTCATGGGTGGAATATCTGCCAACAAGCCCATATTGCCTCTGATAACGGGACCAATGATGCCGGGAAACTTTCGAGGAGGCCGCATCGGCGCTTGCACGGACTGTCGCAATAACTGGGCTGCTTTCCGCGCAAACGAGATTGATATCGAGGATATTTCAGCTCTGAATGAGGAACTTGCTCCGACAGTAAGGCTTATTTCTCCGTGATAGACTCTTCAACTTACACTAATTCATTAGGCTGGAACTTGCGGCGTCATGGGCACGGCGAGCACTATTGCGTGCCTTACAGCTGCTCTTGGACTTATACCACTTCGAGGAGGTGCAACTGCTCCCGCAGTCTCAAGCGCTCGACTGAGGATAGCTGAGCAGACTGGTGCAAATGCCATTGGAGCAGCCAAATACAAGCGCACACCACAGTCGATTCTCTCGGAAGCATCTTTCCACAACGCCATCACCGTTTTGCAAGCAATTGGAGGCTCGACCAACGGCATAGTGCATCTCCTCGCCATTGCAAATCGGCATCCCGATGTCTACGGCAAAATCACTTTGAAGACAGTGGATGAGATAGGACGGAAGACGCCGTTGATTGTTGACCTCAAGCCTAGCGGCGACAATTATATGACAGATTTACACAACGCTGGCGGCATTCCTGCTCTTTTCAATACCTTGCGGCCTCTACTGAAGCTAGATGCCCTGACAATAACGGGAGAAACTCTTGGCCAAGCTCTAGACGCTGAAAATTTTCGCCCCTTTCCGTTCTCTACTCAGATTATTCGGCCATTAGACAATCCTTTATATCCCTCGTCGAGCCTAGTGGTGCTGTATGGCAACCTTGCTCCAGATGGTGCCGTTATCAAAGCTAGTGCTAGCAAGTATCGCCAACTACTCAATCACCGAGGGCGAGCCGTGGTGTTTGCCGGCCCTGAAGATCTTGCTAAGCGTATCGACGATCCGGATCTCGATGTTGATGAAAACTGCGTTTTGATCTTACAGGGTATAGGACCTATTGGCTTCACAAGTCCGGGTATGCCAGAGGCAGGCCTTATACCCATCCCACGCAAGCTCGCAGCTCGTGGGGTCAAGGATATGTTGCGGTTATCGGACGGGCGCATGTCTGGCACGGCGGGAGGGAGCATAGTGTTGCATATTTCGCCCGAGGCTGCTTTGCCCGAAAGTGTTCTTGCCACTGTGAGAGATGGCGATATTATATCCTGTGATGTCGAAAGCAGAATACTTCAAGTAGAGATTGATGAAGATGAGATTGCCAGAAGGATAGCAGATAGAAAAGCTAAGTTGGACGGAGGGCTGAATGCCCAGGGTCCTGCAGAGTCTAGGAGACGACCGGCTCGTGGATATAGAGGTCTCTATGAGAAGAGTGTGATGCAGGCTCAAGATGGCGTGGATTTTGACTTCTTGACTGCTAACGGGGCTAGTCAATGAATTTGTACACATTATCACATATTCTTGATGAGTCCATTAGAAATTTCTCACACTTGAGGCTAGTTAGAGGCATTACTTTTCGGAGCTGCGATTCATTATGCTCCCCAAACCGTCATCCACGGCCAGGTGGTCTAGAAATTATGAAGAGGGGACCAATGATTGCTGGTCGTCGCTCCAAGATTAAACAGAAGCCCCTAATTCGCGCTCAAACTGATCAACAGCTTTTCTGAGCGTGTCTTTCCAGTCATAGGCCTGGAGTTTGCCTATCTTTTCCCTAAGATATATGGCGTAATTGTCAAAATCGGTTCCCATCTCCTCGTGGCGGCCCTGCGACATGATTCCTATGGTGCGGCTCTGAGCAACTATCCACTGTGTCCTTGGCAGTCGAATATCACTATATGCCTTGAAAGCTGCCTCGAGTAATTTCCGCCTGGTTGTAGAGCCTTCGGACGCACCTAAGCGCTCTGTAGCTGATTTTAGGAGTTCCGCTAGAATCAATGCCTCTTCAATACCCATACCGGCTCCCGATCCAATATGAGGTGTTGACGGATGGGCAGCATCTCCTGCGAGGACCGTACGCCCATAGGCATAGGACGGAAGTGGGTGGACGAAGCTGTCAAATAGAGCCCAGCGGTTAAGCTTATCCGGCAAGGCCTTTATCACGTCCTTCACAGAAGATCCAAATTGAGAAAAGGCCGCCTCAACATCTTCTTTGTTTCCCTCAGACACTAGGCTGTCCAAGCTGAGCGAGTCTTGTTCATCGTGCACATAAGCCACCACGTTAAGGAATGGGTTGCCCCCTGGGCCGAGAATTGCGTACGTCACCATGGACGCGCCTTGGCCTAAATACCAAACGGGGTCTTTAACAAGCTGGCCTAGGGCTGCTGTGGCTTTGTCCATGGTAATTAGGCCGCGGTAAGCACTCATGTTAGAGTAATGGGCGAAGGATGATGGATTGTCTGAGCCTCCGACAATTTGTCGAACACGAGACTTGATACCATCGCATCCAATAACTAAAGACGGTGAAATAGAAGATGGATCAGTATTTAGGCATAAGCTCATACGGCGCTGTTCATCTCGAACAATGGCGCGCTGATCGTCATACCTGCATCGGCCTCAGCTGTGGTACCATCAGCAAACTGAAGGAGAAGTTTCTCATCACCCCCCCTCTCAACAATTGACTCTATGCGCTTCCCTAGCTTGATACGTTCCTTGGGAATAAGCTGAAGCAACCCCTCTACCAGTTTAGCACGGTGAGCCGCATGGAGTTCAAACGGCGAGATCACTAGATCGTACAGCTGATCTGAGGGGCGAAGGCTTAGATCGTCCCTGGAGCCATTGACCAAGTTGATGTTGCTCATCAATTTTGAGACTTTGAGTAAATATTGTGTAGCTTCAGGGTGCAAAGCCGCCAAGGATTGGGCAATGGTGGAAGTGATTGTGATACCAGCCCCCATCTCTGTCAATTCGGCTGATTGTTCGTATATAGTAAAAGGAATGCCTCGGTCTAAAAGGCCAATCGCGACGTGGACGCCCACAACGCCCGCGCCCACGATGGCGATGTCGAAGGATGGACGATCTCCTTTGCCATCCATTGTGCTGAGAGAATTGAGTTGCGATATTTACGTGTAGTGTTGAGATAGGTACATATATATAGATGTTGTTGGGGGGACGAGCGGTCTGGTCAAGATGGCGACTTTAGCAGGTCGTCTTTTATATTAGATTGCATCTAGCCAGGGTGGCTTCCTTCCTTAGCGTCAGGACCAAGCTGCATGAAGCAACCCATTTATTCCATTTATTTGATTCGATATATTCACTTCATTCCGAGCGGATACCCGAATCTGAGACACTAGCTATGCTTATAGCAGCAATTATAGAGCATCGCTGATCTCAGTTTTTAGGCTACCATGTAAGCATCTAGGAGATCTACCAGCGCTATTACTAGGGTCAAGTGAGTAGCTGATCATGGTTATTCGGTGTAAAATAAGAGAACTAGCAGCGATTTAGTGATACCAACCAGGGTAGGTATGTACTAGGGCTCACGGTGAGAGCAAAGAGCGTTACGTTACTTTAATGGCCGATTCTCAGCTCGAAACTATAAGCATTTAGAAGATGCCAAGGATGCGTCTAAAATATCACAGGGATTGTCCAAATTGATTGACGCTCTCTTTGCCACGTGGGGAGATGACACTGGACAATGATTGACAGCTAACAATGTGGGATTCGCTCATGTTTGATCGACATGGCTAGGTCTAGCCAAGACTTCGGAGGAGTGAAATATGAAGTTGCCTACACGTACCTGGTGAGTACATGTAATCAATTTTCGGCGATTTATTTTCCAAGAAGCTGAACAATGACGGTGAGCTTATTCTTTACCCCAACAACAGGACGCAAAGTGGGGATAATAGACAGCCATCAATGCGGGATTAATCCGGCCTTGACAATCGTGTGCAGAACATCCCAAGGATATCAATCAACCTAAGACGCCAGTTTATGAATGAACATGGAGGATGTCAGTCTTTAAGTTCTTTATTAACTTTTCCGCCTGACGTCACTCAGTTTTCAACTCTTTTGAGGGGATATCGAGCCATACATCTCGTAGTAGTAAAGGCGACAAGTTGCCTCAGATTCAACCAACGACGAGGCTTTTATTCGCTCAACTCCAATAAGAAGTAAACAACTCTCACCACATTCCATTTTGCGAAATCATTATCTCTTTAATGTGGACAGTGATATTCGCTCTTCAATGTGCATGTACATGTAATTTTCAAATCTAAAGAGAGGTGCAGGGTAGGCGCATGTCCGTGTAAGTCGGATGGTGTGCCTCCGTCGAAAGCACTCACAGACAGTCCAATCCCAAACAACTCCATCCCCCTCCTCTCCTCGGAGCCCATCCCTCTTGCGCAGGGTCAACCACGATGCCGAGTGTCCACTAAGCCACGTTTGCATAAATTGCTTTGGAGCCGACCGTTGAAGAAGAGTGGAGCAGGGGCCGGTACCACGAATGGTGATCTCCCGTGTAAGCAGGGCTTGCATACCGGAAGCCCCGTCTTGCTCGTTGCAGACAAAGAGAGTTTCAACTGGCAATTCGCCCTGTCCGAGTTGTTGAAAAGCCTAACGCTGAAGCCACAAGCGGCCTGCTAGAGTGATGGGGCCAATGGATCCGCCGTTATGGAGAGGAGAGAAGATTTCCGATATACCGTGGTTATGACAAGTTTGAATTTAGCAGAGGCTGTGCGGAGAAGATGTTCCGAAAAATCGTTACGTCATCGCAGAGTAGATAGGGGAGGCCACGGGAGATTATGCGATTTGATAGAAATAGAAATGGGTGGAAACTAACAAGGGCCAACTCTAGCATCAAATTCCATGCTGATGCTCAAGCCCGTACGGTACGCACTTTGATGAACGAAATGGGCGTCCGCGATGACGGGCCAGTTGTCCAAAGCATGATTTCTCAAGGGCCTGGAACCTCCGGCCACGGCCGCAAGGACGCGGACATGGACGTGAACATGAGGACGAGCCCCAGCGTGGGCAGTCATAGTCTTAACCATCCCATGACAAACACAAGCACTACTACAGACACAGACACAAGCACAAGCAATGACACAGACTCTTCGGACTTGACGAGCGCCATCTGCGATCTGTCGCCCGTCCCCACGCTCATCGTAGCGCCGAATTACCGCATCCAGCGGGTGTCCAAGGGTGTCGTCGATGCGTGGCATCGTGATCGAGACGACTTCCTCGGCAAGGATCTCTTTGTCGCTCTGTACGGAGGCTCGCCGCTGGAGCGCTTCGATCGCATCCCGCTGGCCCGCGCCATCGACGTCGCTGTTACTGACCGCAACTTTCGCCTGTGCCATGCTGCCTATACTTCCCCCCAAGGCGTCTCGTATTCAGCGCGCATCATCCCCATCTTTCGCAGGGACGAGATGCTGTCGCTGGTGCTGGAGTGGGACGAGATCGAGCCCAAGACGCCTGACGTTCGCGGCGAGGTGATTCAGCACGCGCTGTCCGTCGACGAGGTCTTCCGGCTGCTCATCCAGGCCGTCAAGGATTATGCCATTTTCCTGCTTGACACACGCGGCTATGTGGCCACCTGGAATACCGGCGCCGAGTTGCTCAAGGGCTACAAGAAGGAGGACATCGTCGGGCGGCACTTTTCGACCTTCTACGGCCAAGAAGATCTCGCTGATGGAAAACCCGAAGCAGAGCTTATCACATGCTTGCGCGATGGCAGGGTGCAAGATGAGGGCTGGCGCTATCGCCAGGATGGGAGCCGGTTCTGGGCCAACGTTACCATCACGGCCATCTATAGGAACGGCGTGCATGTTGGCTTCGGTAAGGTGACGCGCGACCTAACCGAGCGCAGAGAAGCCGAGCTGAGACTCATCGCCGCATACGAAGAGAGCGCCAAGCTGAAGAACGACTTTCTGGCCAACATGAGTCACGAGATCAGAACCCCAATGCACGGCATGCTCTCGGCCTGTACTCTTCTCCTGGACACAAACCTAACGGAAGATCAGCGCGATACGGCCAACATCATTTCCGAGTCGGGCCAGGTTCTGCTGCAAGTCATCAACGGTATTCTCGACTACTCCAAGCTTGCCTCGGGCAACTTCTCTGTCAACACGGACCTAGTTGGTGTCGTAAGCATACTCACATCTGTCGTGCGCAATGTGCAGATGACGCTGCTGCCGGGCGTCTACATAAAACTTGTCCTGTCGCCGGAACTGCCCAGATCCGCACAGGGAGACCCTCTTCGCTTCCGTCAGATTTTCCAGAACATCATCGACAATGCCGTCAAATTCACGGAGAAGGGCTCGGTGCAGGTCGCCGCTTCGGTCTCAGCCGAAGACGCCACCTCTTACACGATTCTCACAGAAGTCACCGATAGTGGCATAGGCGTGGCCGAGGCAGATGTTCAAAATTTATTCAAACCATTCACCCAGCTCGAAAAACCCACCAAGAAAAGATATCAGGGAACAGGCCTTGGGCTGTCAATAGCCAAGTCTCTGGCTGAGTTGTTGGGTGGCCAGATGGGCTACAGGCCTAAGCCCGAACGTAACGGCAGCATTTTCTGGTTTACAGTCAAGCTGAAGAAGATTGCCAATCTCGACCCAACTGAAGCTCTGGGGTTCCAACAGAAACAACAGACTGAAAAGAATCAGCAGGAAGCGGAAAAGGAAAGAATGCTGAAACGCCTCAAGGAGGTGGCGCCACAAAAGCGAATCCTTGCAGCTGAAGATAACGCAGTAAACCAAAAGGTGCTGTCTCGTGTTTTAAACTCGCTTGGCTTTCGGAATACTACCATCGTTTCCAATGGAGCAGAGGCCGTCGAGACATTGGGCGCTTCACCAAACGCATATGACTTGGTCCTAATGGACATCAGTATGCCGGTTATGGATGGCTTTGAGGCGACTCATAAAATCCGGACCTTGAAAAGATATATCCCAATCATTGCCATGACGGCATATGCTCTTAGAGGAGACAGTGAAACCTGCCTAGAAAAGGGGATGGATGATTACATCTCCAAACCAGTCAACATGAACAAGCTATTACAAAAGCTTCTTATATGGTTAGACTCGCCCGAGTGGTCTAATAGTTCGACAAACGGGCCACCTTAACCAGAGATACAAATCACGGAGTAAATTTGTTCTCTGTCTTTTTTTTATTTTTTTTTATTTTTTTTTAGGACTTGCGCCTCTGTCAGCCAAGTCCTCTTTCACAGCATCCCTTTGTCATGTTTAAACCTCATTCGAGTGGCCATGTATGCCATCGAAATTAAATTATACAGAGTCTTCTTACGAGGCCCAAGCCTTCGCCAGCATGGCCGGTCTTAGAATGGCCATTTTGGGCTGTTGCGGAATTACCGCACTCGGCAGTAGGGCATTTGGCCCCCCTCAAGTGAAGGCCGCCTTCTGCCTCAATCTCCATACGGAGGTGACTGGGGCACGAAGAGGTGACTGAATCCTAATTCAGAGGCCTCGAGGTGGGATCTCAGATGCTCAAGTCTATCAAAATGTCAAGCCGATTGGAGGGTTGTTTACATCTGATATATCTACCCTTGGTCTTGGCTGGTGAAACATTTGTTTTGCATGATGCTATGCTACAGATCTGTCCAGCAGTAGAGCTGGGCATACTCCTTTCAAGGAAAATCAGCTCTTACGATGTTTCTAATGTATTTGGATTTATTATATGGGATTATCTCGTCATGCTTGCGCGTCACAGATAGTAACTTGCCTCAGTTATGTTTCGTAGCTGTTTAATTGATAGTGAGTTATCTGCAATAGTCGTGGAAGTGGTAAGAAAAATGCCTTAATTTATTTCCATTAGGAATAGAAATAGATTGACATACGACCAGCCGTCCTATTTCCCGTCACTGTTAGCCTAGTTGGGCAAGTTTAGGCATCTTTCCATTCAGCCGGCAAAACGCATTGTCAGCCCTGGGACGAGAAAGGAAAGTTTTACCACTTTCCCCGGAAACTAATGCGGCGGAGAGAATCGAACATGATTCCCCATGGGGTTCTCCACGCTGCACCTAGTCTAGCGTTGCTGTTCGGTTGCATGATCTGGTAAAAGGCTGGTAAAGACTCAAGATTGAGAAATTACTATATATGGAAGATGATGGGGACAAGTTAAAGACCATCGTACAGAACGTTGCATGCGATGTTGATCGAGTAAATCTTCTCAAGTTCAACATACTTGGCACTGTCGCGATGGAACAATCCAAGGAGCATGTACATGACCATGTCGAGAAATCGGGTGACTATGAGACTGCACAGCTGGCACATATCACCGACCAAGAGGATCACGAGACTGGAATATACCAATCTCTCATCCGTAACCCTTGGGCATCCGCCTGGTGTATCTACGGGCTGTGGACTGTGATCTTGCTCAGTTTCGACGTCCAGGCGTCGGGCAGTGTTGTTGGAATCCCCCGCTTTCGCCAGGACTTTGGATATCTCTTTGAAGGCGATTATGTGCTGCCAGCTCAATGGCAGTCTGCGTTTAACGGGGCTCCCGTAGCCATGTGAGCATCTTGTTTCCTCGATGTCGATACCGATGTTACAAGATTCTTTTCTGATATACTGAACTGTTCTTTAGGGCCGTCATTTCTTCTCTCGCTGCTGCGGAACTGGCAGATATTTTCGGCCGAAAACTCATGCTTCTCGTCGCCTTGGTTGTTTCTTTTGTAGGAGTCGGTGTAGAGTTTTATGCGACTACAAATGCCGTCTTCTTCGCGGGGAAGCTGATCAACGGAATCATGGTGGGAATTATTGCTACGAACATGATTACCTACATTGGAGAGGTACGTGCATCCCCATCTCTCTTTGTTCACTATTGTGTACTAAAGAATCTTCAGATTGCTCCGCTGGCATTGCGCGGCATCTTCACTTGTTGCATTGGCGTCTCGTACGGCATTGGTCCTCTGGTTGCCTTCCTGATCATCAATTACACGGGCCAGGTCGACTCTCGATGGGCATATCGCTCAGTATTTTGCTCCCAGTTTGGGTTCGCAGCGGTAGCATTACTGCTATGGCCATTTATGCCCGAGTATGATCATCAAAGAACTAAGATAATGAACTTTAGCTAACATCGCTCCTTAGATCTCCTTGGTTCCTGGCTGGCAAAGGTCGAACGGAAAAAGCGCTGAAGAGCCTTCGTAAGCTTGGCTATCCCGGCGAGGAGGGAGAAAAGAAACTTGCGCTCATAAACTTGACGCTGGAGCAAATCCGTCAAGAAACTGAGGGAGTTACATACGTGGAGTGCTTCAAAAAGTCGAATCTGCGGCGAACCATCATCAGCATCATGCCTCTATGCATTCAGTCCCTTTCTGGTATCGCCTTTGTTGCCGGCTATTTCACGTACTATCTTCAACTCGCGGGGTATTCGACTTCTATGAGCTACAAGATTCAGATCTCCCAACCAGTTCTATCGATTGTCGGCAATATCATGGCCGCTGCTGCTGTTGACAGTATTGGAAGACGCAACATTACTTTCTACGGCCTCATCATCCTTACTGCGATCCTCCTCATCACCGGAGCATTGGGGCTGAGCCACAAGCCATCTGAGATTAAAGGCACTGTCGCGTTTATCCTCATTTACAGCTGGTGGTATAACGTGTCGATTGGTTCCACTGCTTTTTCTCTGCTCGCAGAGGTTTCCACGTCTCGCCTACGTGTCAAGACTATTGCCATTGGATACTCTGTCCAGAGCGCAATTACTGTTATGTGGCAATTCGTCATTCCTTACTTGTTCAACCCAGACCATGCCAACCTGGGAGCCAAAATTGCGTTCATCTTTTTCGGGTTTTGCGTTATTTGTATTGTTTATTTGTACTTCTATCAGCCTGAAACTGCGGGGAGATCTTATCAGGAGCTCGATGAGATGTTTGCCAAGGGAGTTCCTGCAAGGAAGTTTAAGTCTTATAAAACGGACATACAGGTGCAGAATGAGGCTGCCGCGACTGCTCAGAAATCTGTTGTGTAAAGCTGATTTATTATTTATTATTCAACCTTATTTATGGCTAGTATACTAGTTAGCTGATATTAATTTATTCCCATGCCGCTCGCATTTATCTGTAATGGTGGAGTGAAGCTCAACCCACGGTAAAAATGCTGTTTCTCATTTCTCTGACAACGTAATTTTAGTCGCATAAGATGTGTCATATTATTAGATACTTTGAGACATTGCGGATATTCCAGGTTTTAGTCTTCAGTCAATGAAATGCCCTCGGCGAAAGCTGTCCAGCAAGTATAGTCTTGGTAAAGTGGTCACCATGAATACCCATATAGGTACTTGTTGCAAGTTAATAAACCATACGAGGGTGAATGAGTGTAGGAAATGATTAAGTACAATTTTATTGCCTTATACTTTATTAAGCGGTGTAATGAGAATCCTACGGTAACTAGTCAAAGGAGGTGATCCGCTGTCCTGAACCTCAAGAATGAGATGAAGAAATTCGCCACGCGCAGGAATAGGAGCCAGCCTGGGGTCAGAGGCATCGGCTTTCGGCACTGTTACTTCCACCTTCTTTCCATCCGAATCAAGCACTTTGATCTCCATCTTAGGCACCTCCCAAGGATGATACGTTTTAGTAGCACTTGGTTCGCGATACTGGAACCATTTGAAAGATAAAGTGTCTCCATCAGGATCAGAGGTTTCGGATGCATCAAAGACCAATGAAGAGCCAGCGTCAGCCTCAGCATAAATTGGGCCTAGTCCTTGGTTTCCATTAATGGAAACGATAGGGTGGTGATTTGCTTTGGTGAAATCGTTGGTCAAAGTCCACTGCATTCGAGCAGCGAAGTCGTCTTGAAAGGCGTTTCTCCAGCGCCAAATCGTTGCCCAATTGGATAAATACGTCTGGCCATTCTTTCCAACGACTTCATCAGCAGTGTCGCCAAAATGGCCCCTGGGAAAGGTTAGATCGGAAGGGAGATAACGGCCTCCCCAAGAGCCGTAAGATGGCTGCTCAGGAACACCCAGGCCATTTTGTATCATGTACAAAAACGTGGGCGTATCTCCCTCGACAATGTACATGTAATCGGGGTATGCTGCTCCTAAGGGACCAACTTGGATATGCTCTTTGATCCACTCTTTGGTTATTTTTGAAGTGTCGGGGCCACCTAGCTCGCTAGGCGAGTCTCCGGATATTCCTTTCCAAGTTGCTTGGTTGTATTGGTTCCATCCATGTACGGAGCAGATATAAAAGATGTCAGGCCACAGCCGCCTCATCCAAGCGCCCGTGTCATCTTGATCAGAGATGGTATACACTCGCAGCTTTGCTCGAAGCTGTTCAGCATCATCTCTATGGCGTATATGGTGTAAGACTTGAGCAAGGACATTACTGCCTCCCCAAACCAAGACCCAAAGAGGGTCGTTGTCGTTTGTCAACAGCCGCTCTAGAAGTAGTTTGGCGCCATCACTCAGCGGGATATCGTCACCGACTGCAGCCATTCCATACACCTAGTGCTTGTTAATATGAGATAGTACGATTATATGTGGAAGCTTCTTACCGGAGGCCCTGAACGAACAATGCTTCTGATGTACTCCGCCGAAGGATAAAGAGACTCAGGATGGACGTGGGCATTCAGATTATCCACGACCTTCTCATATGCATCGATAATTTTGTGCAGATTCTCTGGTGCCACTTTGCTCCTGAGCCATACTGAAGTTACAGCCACGATACCTTCAGTGTTAAACTGATTGGCGTACGTCAAGTATCGACAGAAGGATTCTGCATCGTCGGGTTCATTCGTGATGTCCGTCAGAATGAAGATGCGCGGCTTTGAGGGGAACGGAATAGTTGTGTCTGCCATGGCTTGTTTACTTCGGTGCTTCTGAGCCCGTTGAGGATAGCAACACTCTCATATCAACACTCTGTAGAGTATTCTGTGTTATTAAATGACGCCAGCGTTTTGTTTGTGCCTGTCCAAATCGGGCGCACTTCCCGATCCGGCAACTTTAAGCACGGCCGCTGTAGGAGCTGGGGGCGGGGCCGAAGCAAGCTCTAGCAGTCAACTCATGATGGAATATCCGATCTGGTGTGTTGGATAGCGCTTACGGTTTGCGGGGGTCCGGGGGAGAACGAAGCTTGACCTGCTGAATGGTAAAGTGGTGTCACGTAAACTCCACCCCGATCGTCAAAACGGTTATACTATCTTGGCGGACTCTCACATCCACCTGGCATCTGTGACATTGACATCTATTAGCTATACTCCACAAATTAGAATATTTAATAGATAAAATAAAGCCACGGGTATTTGTATCATATTCCTCTTTTGTCTAATGAAGCCAGAGCTCTCTCTCTCTCTCTCTCTCTCTCTCTTTACTTCTGCTGACAATCCGCGGCGACTGTTGAGGCGGGGTATAAAAGATTGTCTTTGAAACAATCTCAAGAAGAGTAGCATTCCTACTCTGGGAAAACCCTTTAATTTTTCTCCTTCTTCTTCTAGTTTTAGTACTCTTGAAATACCAAAGATATGTAGCAATCAACAATCAAGTCTCACGTTCAAGGTCACTTGACAAGAGTAGAATGACCAGCACCACTGTCCCTTGCCCTGGGAGCTTCGCGGAGTGTCGGCATGACTCACCAACAGCCACGGGTAACCCACCATATTCTGTTAATGGTTTAGCTGCCTAGACGGCCAACAGTGTAGGTGTAGGCGACACAGCATTGGGCCATTTAGGCATTGACTAATCGTGATTTTATACATAAAGAGACGATTGTATGTTTGAACTCTTGAAATCCATTCTCCTGTGTGACTTATTAAACCAAGGCTCGAATGTAGCTATATTTGCCAGTTTCTCGGCATGAGAATTACAGCATTTACCCAATCCAAGTGAATTTATTGCAGTGGACAGAAGAATCCTCAGTGAATATGTCGAAAACCCAGTCCACGGTCGTCTTGCCTGTGGAGGTAACTCAGGAAGGCATGATGACCTCGCTTGACCCAGAAACACCACAGACCCAGAACATCACCGATGCAGGAGAATTTTTACCAGCACTTGGTTTGGAATTGAGCAACATGAGAAACAGACTGGTTGAAACTCCCATACCTGATCAGTCTTTGCCCGCCGGCCTTGCGGAAGAACGAGGCAGCCCGACGAATCCTGTGTCTCAAGGCGTTCCGCCAGAGCTCGCCAATCTCCTTGCAGAGGTGATCTTTGTGCTCGTCTGTACGGCTGGCCAAGTCATCTCCGCCCTGACTATGGGACAAGTCAACGTCACCCAGTTCGTGTTCCAAGAGGCATTGGGTCTAGTCCCAGCCCAGATTCCATGGCTCCTAGGCTCTTCAGTATTGGCAAGCGGTCTGTCAGTCATAGTATTTGGCCCGTTGGCTGACCTCGCTCCCCCCAAGCCACTCATGGTAGGCGCTTTTCTGTGGGAAGCAGCCTGGAATGCGGTTACGGCAGCGACCGTTTCTCCAAACCTCAAGGTCCTCTTCTTTGTGGCCCGAGCCATGCAGGGCCTGGCAGCCGGAGTGCTCGTTTCCGCTTCGATGAGCATTCTTGGACGAGTCTATAACCCGGGGATCCGCAAGACGCGCGTGTTTTCCTTGATGGCGGCTGGGGCGCCGTTTGGCTACTGGATTGGCTGTGTTCAAGGAGGTGCTCTGGCTGCTCATCTTCCCTGGATTTTTGGCAGCACGGCCATGTTCCTTGCATTGTGCGCTCTTGCTGCTTATCTCACGATACCCGATCTGAAACCAGCTGCGGATAGCTCTAGTGCAGACGCGCCTTCGATGAAGCAATTTGATTATCTCGGCGCTGTGCTCGCATCGTTGGGGTGTGGATTGATCCTCTTTGGGCTCACTCAAGGCTCAGCAGTTCAATGGAGTCCATATACGTATACTACCATTATTTTGGGCTTTCTTCTACTTGTTGCGTTTCACTTTGTCGAGCGCCGTGCCACTCGTCCTCTTATTCCAACCGGGCTTTGGCGAATTCCTGGGTTTGCGGCTGTCCTGCTTTCCTACATTTTCGGATTTGGCGGTTATGGTGAGTTGTCTAAGTGCCCTGTAATTATCTGTGCCTGATTTGTTCGCTGTCAATTACTGACGAGTCCTTCCCATCCAGCTGGTGCGTGGCAGTTCTATGCCATCCAGTTCTGGCTTCGCTACCAGGGAGTTTCTCCGCTTACTGCGTCGCTGTACATTCTTCCAAACGGCATCGTTGGCGTTCTCGCAGCTTGGGTCGTTTCCAAGACGCTTCATGTGGTCCCTGGTCACTGGATTCTTATTACCAGCATGATTTGTTTTGGTATGGGGCCGGTATTCTTTCTCCCTCAAACACCAACCTCCTCGTACTGGGCCTTGTCAATGCCGGGCGTAGCCTTGTCTACGTTCGGACCTGATCTCAGTTTTGCAGCAGCAACCATCTTTATTACTTCGAGCGTACCGAGATCATATCAGGGCTCTGCTGGTAGTCTTTTGGTCACCGCACAAAACTTGACTCTGGCAATCATTACTTCTGTAGCTGGCTCTATAGGGATCAAAGTCGATCAGCTTCCTGATGGAGAGGTGGGACTTGAAGGGATACGTGCTATCTGGTGGTTTGGGCTTGCTTCCGCCTTAATTGGAGCCTTGATTACCATCACCATGGTCCGGATTCCAAAAGCGGAAGAAAAAGAACATGTACATTGAAGAACAAACAACCGTCAATTCGGGGCAATTGTAATTCTATTCAACACTGGTATCAATCAATTCTATCCTACGCTAAATACACTCTCCAGATCTCTCAAGTTGACTTGGCGTCGGAACTCCCTTCTACGTTCAAGTTACCATAACTCTCCACGAGATTCGTCAATTTCTGAGAGTCTATCTCTTCCTTCTTTTTAACCACGCTCACCGGCCACGCACTTCGCACCTCTTGCACCATGCTACTCTTCTCATCCCATTCCCTCTCGTCTATCTTCATCGTGTTCTTCAACAGAGAAAGTTCCGACGGCCGCATTCGTCCCCGGATGACGCGGAACAGTGCTTCGGCTAGATAATGATTCCGGCGTTGACTGTATAAGCCCTTTGCTACCAAGATAAGTGTAGAGCGTAGGAGCTCTAGTTCGGCTGCGGGTGTTTGGTCATTGATGGCTTCGACGCACTCAGATCCGGCAAGCATAAGCGGTATGACGACGAAGAGGTCCATAGCATCGTATCCGTGACGGAGATAGTAGAGTCGGATCAGCGTCTGAAGGTGTTTCTTGGCTTCAGCAACTAGTTGCTGCGGTGGTGGCTGGTGGTCTGTTTGTGCGTCCATCAAAGGTTCAAAGATTGATATGATCAGATAATGATAATGAATGCTATCATTGTCTCATATTAACGCCACTCAATTAGTAGACTGCAGGTGGCCTTGCAGATATTTATGGAGGCTTACTGAAGCTGTAAGTGTGTAGGGAGGACGATTGTCTTTGGTAGTAGTGGACCTGGCAAGCCGTGATACCAGTGCTTCAGTCTCTTTAGAAGTTCATAGGCCTTTTCTATAGTTATCTGAGAGCCTTCTGAATATAATATGGAACAAAATTCATTCATGATGATTCGGAAATGAGATTTTGCTCGAAAAACGGTGCCGAAATAAGACGGCGAAAGGGTATCGGTCAACGGATATTTGAGCCATATTTCCCCATACCAATTCCCATCTTGAGTAGGATCCGGTAGAGCCCAGTTTGGAGGCTCTTTGAGTAGCGGGGTGAACATGAAGGAGAAGGCAACAAGCCTAGAAACTTTAGCAAAGGCCAATTCCAGTACCGACGGATGCACTTACGTTTCCCAATTGAATAAGGTCCATGCGAGGAACGCCATGCTCCTCCGCATTTTATCACTACGACCGCCTACGGTGCCGTCAAAAAGCTGCATTTGATGGGCTAGGTCTATGGCTTGGATCCTATATGCTTGTCCGATTTCGTCCAAACCGCAGAGATTGTGGAAGACAGTGAAGACTATTCCGGCTTGAATTGTTGTAATCTTTGGTTCATGACTTTCAAGCTCCCATATGCGCTTCGCTTCCATAATGAAGCGATACACGAGCGCTTTGGGATTCCAGTATTCAGCACGGTCTGGGAAACCCGGATAGCAGACCTGGGCTTCATTAGCAGTGGTGCTTCATAAACATGGCGGAAAATTAAAAATAAGATCAACGGGGAATACCGTACGCAAGAATAAGCAAGAACAACATTGACCAGCAGGGATGAGCAGAACTTTTTTCGATTCGCCACCAAGTCATCTAAGAAATAGTCTTTCTGAAATGCTGAAGTCAAATGATACTCGCATCTCAAAAAGACTGAGAGAAGCTGTCGCATAAGCACGTCGTCTTTGCAAACAGCGGTCCATGAGGAAATTTTCGCATCAGTCAGCCGAGGGTCAATAACTTCGGCAGCATGGAATGGCTTCAAATAGGCGCCTTGATATTCGTTTGAAGCCCGATTGCCGGCACGACTGGTGGCCGTACGACCCGGATTCTTAGAGCGCTCAGTTTTGGGATAGAGCGAGGACGCCCCGTAAATCATTGAATCTATATAGGGATTATCCCCAAGGTAGTATTCGGGCATTTCTGTTCGATATGGGAGCTCATAACGAAAGCGCGTTTCGGGAGCAACAGCCATTTGTAGTAACACATTCCCTGTTTTGAGATAGTTGAGAAGTGACGTTGCGTCAATGCCTTCTCTGATTTGACGCCAGACATGGCCAGCCTCTTTGTCGGGTAAATTCTTCAAGAGATGAAATAACTCTTCGTGAGCTGTTCTTTTACGCTGCAGGTCCTTGTATGCTCGTTGCCATGCTTGAGCTTCCGTTTCTCCAGGTTGTGTGGTGTAGTGGCACTCAGCATTTCGCTGGACGCAGCGACTACAAGCCGGTCTATCGCCAGAACACTGGAAGCCGAGTTAGCAATCACCATCCAGTGTATAAAACACCTCTAGAAAGTCATTCCCAAAAGTCACCTTTGTCTTTTGTTTGCGACAGGCGATGCAGGCTGCGGTCACCATGTTTTGCCTCTTAGGAGCTGGTGGAGGGTCCGGAGCTGCTGTCACCGGTGGCCGCTGGGCTAGTGCCGGCAACACACGGCGTGGCTGTTGGGCTCTTCCCTTTGCGGCGTGCTCGGGCATTGTAATCGAATTTCATAGTAAACGTCTGTCTTGTGAGTCGAAGTGTCTTGAGGGAGTCGATGAATGAGGGAGGCGAGTGAGTAAAGGCTTCAGAACAATGAAATCGCCCGGTCTGGCTAAAGCATTCAGGCCGTGCTAATAACACTGATAACACCGCGGTCTAGATGTCAGTATCAGTTGATCCCACTACATAGAGACAGCTCCTGGGCAACATCTCACAGCCCAAAGATGCTCAAGTTTGCCCGATGGAAGCTTCTATGAACCCCTCACTGGCATTGATTTGGCCAGCGCACGATACATTCTGGCGTACATGCGCATCTTTTGCTGCAGGGAATCACACGCACTATTCAATGTGATTGGCCTCAGTTGTTCGGACATCGCTCCGACTCCGCGCTGTGGGTCGGCTATACACTATGAACCCTGCATGATATCCCTTACTTACTTACTTGAGAAGCACATTGGCACAGAAAGGGTCTCGCCTGGGAGGATTCCGATACCAATGATGCGTCTCGCATGCATTTGCATATGCAGGCTGTGCTAGACTCATCCATCACGGTGAACAACTCAAAGCCATAGCCTCGTCCATTTTACTAGAGCAAACAATGCAATGCTTGTGTTACCTGAGCGGAGCAAAGCCTACATATACGAGTATGGGAGTCAATAGACGGAGGAATACATATTAGATTTAGATGATGTCCCCCTCCGCACATTGTCAGCATACATGTATTGATGCAATGTCACAGCGCCATGCAGTCATAGCGATAACCGATCTTCCCGCGGCGAAAATCTTACTCAAGCTTCGCTCAATTATCGAATGCAATCATTAGCAGAGAAGTCTTTTCAAACTTGCTCGGGCCATTTGCAAAAGGAACGGTATGCTGTAGTTCAAGCGCGGTCGTCATAGCTCCAAGCCGCTGTGTAATCAGCCTCGTTTAATTCGACCGGCCTATTCAGCTTTCATGCAGGGCAACATGTGGGAGGCCCTCGAAGCAGCTAAAAGACTCGAAGCGAGACGGCTGAATGTACTTGGTAAGCCTAAACCACTACTTTATAAATAGGTACGCGGTAATAGGCTGCATTTATATCCTATAGAAGAGGGTATACACGAATGTAGTTCTATTTTAGCAACGCGCCTGGTAATGGTGTTACCAGAGGCTAAATGGTACTGCTTGAGCATCATATGTATGTATGATTTAATTACTGATACATTTATTAATGAACCGTGAGATTCTCTCAATATTTGTTAAAGCGTGTATCCATCCATTCTCTTTGTCTATTCATAATCCACGTCCACACACTCTATTCTATCGCGTTCTCGCTAGCCTCGTCTACAATCTGAATCTTGATGCTTCCATTCCTAGGGTCGGCTGCCAGATGCAGAGCGTCCATCGCATCCTCAAGAGGATAGACGTGAGTGACTAGAGGCTTCAAATCGAGAATTCCTCCACTGAGGCACGCAATACCCGCCGGCCACGTATCTCGATACCGGTTAATAAACTTGAGCTCAATCTATACGTAGTTCATTCCATGTTGTTAGCAAGCCGATCTTGGCATAACCTTCGCATAATCGAAATGCAGTGTAACATACCTCAGCTAGAGAAATATGCATAAAAGGCAAGTTGTTCATGATCGATTTACCGACTCCAATGACGCAGATGGTACCACCCCGTCTGACTGTAAATGCTGCGGTACACACGCTGCTTTCCACACCCGTGCATTCAAGAATTGTTCGCGGTGCATAATACTCTTGGTGAAGGTCTTCGACAGTGTCTTGTGATGTACTATCGGCATCGGCATGCCGAAACAGCCGTCGGATTGCGCGTCCATTCTCTTCCGCGCTTAGAGAAGGATCTACCTGGTAGGTTCGACATGATGGAACAAACTCTCGAGCAAATTGAAGTCTCTTTGGTTCGATATCTGTTATCACGATCGGGTGTGCGCCAGATGCTCTTGCAGCAGCCAGAGCAATCAGCCCAATGGGTCCAGCACCGCAGATGACGGTGCCACAACCCAGATTTAGACCAGTAGTTCGGATGCCGTGAAGAACAACGCTCAGAGGTTCGAGGAGGGCGCCCTCAGCAAACGATATGTTGGCCGGGAGCCTGTAGCGAAATGTGAGCCATTGACTGCAATCACTCCGCTCTTGTTTGGAGGCTTACTTGTGAAGCCATTTGGCTGGGTGTATTTTATATCGCTGAATCGTACCCGCGTAGGGATAGACGCCGGAGAATTTGACGTCTTCGCAGAGATTATATTTGCCGTCTAAGCAGAGGAAGCATTCTCCACAAGGAACACCCGGCTCTATGGCCACTCTGTCGCCTTATTTTGTCATTTAACACTAGCCGTCGTGCGAGACGCCCTTTGATCACTCACCCGGTACGAGGCTCGTTACACCTTCTCCGCACTTAAGCACAACTCCGGCAGCTTCGTGTCCCAAAATACAATCTCCTTCAAAGACCAATGAGCCTATCCGCCCGGATTTCCAGAAATGGACATCCGATCTTTAAACGAAAATGAATAAGTCTATCGATGCTTCTCAAAGTCGGGTTTTTTGCCGCTGTCGTTACTCACCCACAGATACCAGTGGCCTTGATATGCAACAGCACCTCTCCACGCTTTGGTTCTAAAACCGGAGCTTCAACCATCTTCAAATTATGGTCGGCTGTTGCCTGTAGTGATGGATTCGGCCGTGAGGTATGGATAATGCTTCCGCCATTGAGAGCTGTGGCTGCTATATCCTTCAGCCCTGTCGTAGCTGATATTTCGGGAGAATCGCCATTGGAGATGATTGCTGGAGCCATTGTTTTGAATAATTGAAGCCAATAAAATAATAGAGACGAAAAGACCGATAATATGGCGGCGGTCCTAGGTTCGGCGGAAGTATGTAGCCTGCTTGATCTGAACTGTGAGCTTTTCAGAGATTGACGCGCAGAGTATCTAAGTAAAACTTCGTAAAGATAACTATTTTGTTTACGGCCAGAATTTGTGTAGAAATCTCGATTGACAAGCCGCCCTGGTAGAATTTCCGGAGGAGCCCAATTGTTGGGCTTCAAGCTCTCTAGATGGAGGTGGCTAAAGTTTCCCTTTTAGGCAATCCTCTCAACCTCGGAATCTCACCGGATTCCTCAAAGTGGACGCATCACTCTCTACTGGTTTTCTGGCAATTATAGGTTTGGAGGATTGTAAAAATTAATAATGTGGCTCGTTCAAGCTTTTTCTTCTTCTTCTTCGTAGCGGCGCTCATTCTGACTCTCCGGTGTGCCCGATCATCTTAATCACACTGCCGCATTTCTCATCGTGGAAGAAATTACACTGCTTTATCTCGCCCGACTTCATTAAAAATGGCTCCTGGAATCCTATCTCCCAAGAAAACACATACGACAAATGTTGTATCAACCAGTTTAAAGGAAGATTCTGGGATTAGATCTCAGCGAAACAAAGAGCATGAGTTGGTTCTCAGAACCTTCCGACTGCTCATCAGCGATCTCTGTCAACAGTTCAATGGCGGCCATCCAGGCGGCGCCATTGGAATGGCTGCCATCGGAGTTGCTCTTTGGAAGTACGTGATGAGATATGCGCCGCTTCAACCAGAGTTCTTCAACCGAGACCGATTTGTGCTCTCAAATGGCCACACCTGCCTCTTCCAATACACCTTTCTGCATTTGACGGGATATCGCGATATGACAATGGATCAACTCAAGTCATATCACTCAAAACGCTGGGACTCCATCTGTCCCGGCCATCCAGAAATCGAAATCGAAGGAATTGAGGTGACAACAGGGCCTTTGGGGCAAGGAGTCGCCAATGCTGTTGGCCTCGCGATGGCGACAAAGAATCTTGCGGCAACATATAATCGACCCGGATTTGATGTTGTATCGAACCACACATGGTGCATGATTGGCGATGCTTGCCTGCAGGAGGGCGTGGCACTCGAGGCCATCTCCTTTGCAGGTCATCTCAAGCTAAACAATCTGACAATCATATATGATAACAACCAAATCACCTGTGATGGTTCAGTCGATCTGACCAACACCGAGGATGTCAACGCTAAAATGATGGCGTGCGGCTGGGATGTGATAGATGTCGAAGATGGATGCTACGATGTAGACGGCATTGTTGCCGCATTAGAAAGGGCACGAGCCTCGGCGGACAAACCAACATTTATCAATGTCAGAACAATTATCGGATTAGACAGCTCTGTTGCTGGACAAGCAGAAGCTCATGGAGCTGCTTTTGGCGCCGATGATGTCAAGCGGATGAAACGGTCATACGACTTCAATGAGGACGAGTACTTTGTCGTTGGGGACCAGGTCCGCCAATTCTTTTCAGATTTGCCCAGTCGTGGAGAGCAGATTGTGTCACAGTGGAATGATCTTGTGGGAAAATATGCAGATACTCATCCTCTACTTGCTGAGGAGTTCCAGCGACGTCGGAATGGAAAGCTTCCATCTGACTGGAAGACTCTGATACCCAGCCCTGACAAATTTTCTGACAAACCACTGGCGACACGAGCATCGTCCGGCCTAATGATCAACCCTCTTGCCAAGGAGATCAATTCTTTTATGGTAGGCACGGCGGATCTCTCACCATCTGTGCATATGGCGTGGGATGGCAAACAAGATTTTCAACACGTAAGTGAGAGACCTGGCAGAGAATGCTGTTTTTGGCCCATTTATTAACTCCATATGTAGCCTGATCTTCGGACAGCTTGCGGGATCAACGGTTCTTATGCCGGTCGGTATATTCACTACGGCGTACGAGAGCATGCCATGTGTGCCATCTCAAACGGCATGGCCGCTTTTGCCCCTGGTACTTTTATCCCAATTACCAGTTCGTTCTTCATGTTCTATCTATATGCGGCACCAGCTGTACGAATGGGTGCTTTACAACGGCTCAAGGTAATACACGCAGCGACTCACGATACCATCGGAATGGGAGAAGACGGCCCAACTCACCAACCCATTGAGTTGGCGGCACTCTTTCGAGGCATGCCAAATTTGCTGTATATCCGCCCTGCAGATAGTGAAGAAACGGCCGGTGCCTGGATTGCCGCCATCGAGGTCCAAGATGCGTCTTCAATCATTTCAACGTCGCGACACAAAGTGCCACAGCTCAAACAGACACGCCGAGATGGCGTTGCAAAGGGCGCTTATGTGATTCAAGAAGATGACGATGCGCAACTCACACTCATTGGCGTCGGCGCAGAATTGTCGCACGTCTTAGATGCCGCCGTCGTGTTGCGGGAGACAAAGGGCATTCGAAGCAGAGTAGTCAGTTTCCCGTGTCAGAGGCTGTTTGAGGGCCAGTCTTTGGACTACAAGAGAAATACTTTGCGGAGACACCGCAACATCCCAGCAGTTGTGGTAGAGCCATATGCACCTAACGGTTGGGAAAGGTATGCAGACGCAAGTATAAGCGTGAGACGATTCGGACACAGTCTCCCAGGTCCTGAGGCGTACAAGTATTTTGGCTTCGATGTTGATAGCATCGTGTCCAAAGTATCGGATTATTTGATGAGAATCAGTCAAGATGAAATTCTGAAACGAGAGTTTCTTGACTTGTAGGGCCTGCCTATAGAGAGATTCATCGACAATCGGGTAGAACGAAATACAGCATTATAATAGCTTAAATCGAGGACGGCTTTTTGAAGACAGCTTAAACCATTACGCAATCTGTCACTAACCAAGAAATATCCTAAACCGTAAAAAGATTTGTTTGCAAAATAGGATTATATAACATACTCTAACTACCACATATAAGACATCTTACGCAAAAATGCGAATAGGCTGCGCCAGATAGAACCCCGGATCATTGAATCGCAATCCTTGATCAAGGGCTGAAATATCCTCCAATTCGTCTTCCGTCATGTCAAATTCCGTGACTTGCAGATTCTGTCCCAGTCTCTCGCGATTGTTGGACTTTGGTATAACAGCCACATTTCTCTGAGTTGCCCATCGCAGTAGAACCTGCGCAGGAGTAACACGGTATTTCTCGGCCACCTTCTTCACTGGCTCCGTATCGAAGAGGAGTGCGGTCACTTGAGCTCTTTTGGAGAAAGCCGGAGGTAGCTCCAAGAAGCTTTGTGGTCCAAAGCTAGAGTATGCTGTTACAATAATGCCGTTCTCCTGAGCCATAGTAACCAGATCTGATTGCACCAGGTATGGATGGTGTTCGATCTGTAGCGATGAGATCGGATGGCGTGCGTAGGAGAGTATGTCATAGATAGCCTGCGATTGGAAATTGGAAATACCAATGCTGCGTGCGATGCCCTGATCAACAACCGTTTCGAGCGCTTCCCAAGTCTCGCGAATTGCGACCTTGTCCAAGGATATGGTTCCTGCTTCGTCCATCCACCATGCCTGGATTATCAACACACTAGAGATTAATAGATGTTCTCAAAATGTCGGTAATTTACGAGGAAAAAAGCTCACAGGAAACTGCCGAACGGCAGGATCAATATACTCCAATGCACAGGGGAAGTGAATGAGATACAGGTCAATGTAACCCAGACCCCATGCTTCGTTCTGCTTTTTGGCCATGGCTAACGCATGCTCTTTCCGGTGATAGTTATTCCATAGTTTTGTGGTGATGAATATCTCTTCACGCTTAACCAGTCCCTCATCGATAGCTCGTCGAATACCTTCTCCAGCCTCCTTTTCGTTCTGATAGTCGTAAGCGCCATCAAACAGACGATACCCGACTTTGATTGCCTATTGAGAGAAATAAATAGCGTGAGTCACAACCCATATGCCTTTTATTGCATATATACACACTGATACCACTTACATTGTATACTGTTTCTGCTGCTGTTTCTCTAGGAACTTTCCAGAGTCCGAACCCGACAAGAGGCATTTCACGGCCAGAGGCCAGAGTCACAGTAGTTTTTCCCATTTTTCTAATATGCTTTGTTTCTTCGTTGTAGCTCACAAGTTAAATTACTCTTGGAAAGCAAGATGAAATAACTTGTAGGTTTGTCTTTGAGAGCTGTATAACTGCATGCTTCATCTAGTATCTGATTCTCTCGGATTGCCATTTCAGGCATGTATAGCCACCACCCAGTTCCGACCAAGGAACAAAAACTTTTGCAGCTTCGGCTGATTCATCCCTTCACAAAACTGGCGTCTAAAGAGAATCCGGGTGTTTCGAGTTGCCCTTGCTTCTGCGTCAATCTCGTAACCTATGGAGAATCACTCAACTTCTCCTTAAACTACTTCATTCTCATCCACGTTCAAGAACTTGTCACCCTTCACATCGCATGCATCGTATGTGGGTTGCATCCAGTTTAGTCAATCAATAGCGTTCTGGTAGCGTTGAGACTATTTAGCCAGTGACGCCCTGGTAATGACGGCTTATAGCCGTATTAAATTAACCGAAGCTGTGCCTAAGTCTACTAAAAGAGGTAAGAGAAACCCCTTCAGTCAGGAAGCTATCATCAGCGCTGTGTCAACGCCCATGCCTGCCCATGGCCCATATTGAGCTCCTCAAGCTATCCGCCGCGTGAGATCGAGAAATTTGCGTGGAACTAGCCTGGCAAGCATCTTGCAATATGTCATGGCGCATCAAGAAACTGAAAGTCCCAATCGCGTGCAGAAGAGACGAGCGAGAACGGGTTGTTTGAGGTGTCGCACTCGGCGGCGAAAATGTAAGATAAGAAACACCAAGTGTTGAGCTCCATGGATCTTAATAGCAAATATTGTTCATCACTCAAGGTTCCACTTTCCTCTGTGCGCTTGCAATTACTGTCTTTGAATACATGTTTACCTGAATAATCGATCCATGCCTCTGACTTTATCGCAGGTGATGAGCATAAGCCTCGCTGCCAACGTTGTATCGATGCGGAGGCAGAATGCGTCTATGGCCCGCGCCTCTCATTTCTGCAGAAGAACGCTTTCACTCTTTCTTCTAACAGTAGAAATGATCCTTCGCCGAGAAAGCCGGGTGGTCCTCCAAAATACTCCAAAGTCCAGGTTAATGACTTCTTTGCTTCCATCTTTCTAACTCCATACTAACGCCAAATACCAAATAGTTTGTAGATAATGGATCCGCGCAGCAGAAAGAGATCAGTAGAAGTGAAGAGAGTCGAATTTCCATCCCGTCTCCCCTTTCCGTCGAAAGAGAAAGCAATGATACGTATAATGAATCGCCTTCGAATAACGTCCTGGTGGCGACTCCAAGCACTTCCATTGAAGAACAGCAAAACCTTTACTTAGGTTCTGATAACGTTTATCACGACTACGGTAGAAATATCGAGACAGATCAAGATGCGCAAGCGCAAAACGAAGTCGCGCCGCATCACAATGGAGACGGTCAGGATCGAGATATAGGAATAAGACATGGAGACAGTTACGAGATTGCCCTAGATGTCTTGATGACTCTTGGAACGGGAGATCCAGGCGTGGACACACCTACTCCCGCAGCTCCAGTTCTTGGGGATATCGAAGAGATCAATTTGTCATCTCCCCCATCAATCCTGAAGAGCATCGATGATCTTGGTCCAATCAGCGTCCAAGTCGCAAATCAACTCTCCCAGGGACGAACGATTGAGCTTCTGAGGCATTACAGATATAAGATTGCACCATGGGTAAGAAAGGGCTCTTTTATCTACCGTTTACAACAGGATTCTAATAATTCTCTGATATCAAGCTCGATATGTGTGATATGGGGCAGACTTTTGGTCTCGTTATTCCACATCTTGCAATGAGATCCGACATGTTATTCGATGCACTCCTAAAATTATGCGCTACTTCTTATTCAGCTACTCTTTATTCTTCGATGCCAACTAACAGTCCGGCAAGTGACTCGAGTCATCTCGTATATCCTATCGAGTATCATCTTGAGCATGCGAAGATGTGGGAAGTCAAGCTCTGGTCAGTGTTAACAGCCGCAGAAGGCTTCCTCGCCGACCCTCCTAAATCATGGGATAATGCACTGGCAAAGAACAATTTTCTGCATATCGTTTATACACAGATGGCAGAAAATAGTCCACTCCGAGTATTGAACGAGCGCATGTTATGGTTGCTGGCGAGATTTAGTAAGTGAAACCCTTGCTTGTGTGTTGACAAGTTTGTTAATAGTCGTAGGCATCTCTGTTGCTCTGCTAAAAGCAACTACTTCTACCATCAAGAGCAGTCTCCTAAGGAATCAACTTGAGAGCTTCCCAGATAAAGGACGCAAGTCTGGGCACATCAATCTCCATTTCGCACATGAACCTCTTGTTCTGTGTACCGAAGTGCTGGACTTCGCATTTGGAGATGAAGAAGTAGCAAGAAGTCTCAGTGCCGAACCAACCAAACCCCGAGCGGTTCGTTGGAAGTCTATTGTTGACAATCTCAATGATTGGTATACTAATAGACCCTCTACATTCCGTCCCGTTATCGAAATCAGCAACGACGACTTCTCATTTCCTATCATATACTTCACCAGCGGTGCAGCGACATTTGCGAATCAACTATATCACACCGCAATGATGGTAATATTGGCTCATAAGCCAAGGACACTGCAGCTTGATCAGCGTCGTTCATCATCGTTATCGCAGTTGTGGCATGCACAAAGGATATGTGGTATCGCCATCAATAATAATCGATGCGAATGTTGGGACCCATGTCTCCTGACATCATTCTATCTGGCTGCTCAGAGAATGACGCACGAAAGTCAGCAAAGAGAAATATTGCTGGGATTCAAGCACATTAGCACTTTAGGTTGGCGTACTGATGGCTTCGTTGAGAGGCTGAGTCAAGATTGGCATACTTCGGGGCTTCTCGGTTGAGACCAGGCCTGATACCCTTTCGGAAGCATGCACGAGCTTCATCCAGTTTGGGTATTTCGCGGCTGTTCCAGGAGAACATTTTTCGAACGAGAAGACTTCCGGACAGAATAACCCCATGCCGCTCCTAGATCGGGAATTCTCCAACAAGTTCCCCATCCCGTTGTGGACTCAATGTCACGAATGAGATCCACGAGTATCGTGTGCTCTGATTCATGGCTAAGCAGTCTACCTGCCAACCACAGTGGCTGAATCGCATTATTTAGGCATCCATGATGAGGATTCGTCAAAGAGATTCCGCAAATGCGCTTCGCATGCCAGATAGATGACCCCGTCAAGCCAGGTATAGGGCTGTGTCTTCTGGGCATCGATCCGAGCATCAGAATACAAGCAGTGTGATACAACTGGTTAGATGAAATAGCTGCCCAGTGAAGATACAATATCTGTGGGAAGGGTTGCGATTCTATAGTCTGTAACGGAACCAGCTCATTGGGACGGTCATCTAACCAGGCCTGTAGATCGTCCCATAGTCTGGTCCAGCGTGATGAAAATACTTCGGCGGTACATCCGTTGGGAGCACCTAATTCATCATGATGAGTGCGGTCTGAAACAAGTTCACAAGCCTTAGCGCAGAGATATACTGCATAGTTGGCGTGCATGTCTGGGCTTTGTATGTTCTTGAAAGTCTGGCGAACATTTGACTCGTCCGTGCCTGGAGGTAACCAAGCAATAGGGGGGATAATGGTGCTTTGCGTCCCGTCTGATATTAGAGCACCGCATAAATCTAAATCCAGATGCCCAATTAGATTATTAGTAAAATAGTGAACGCAAATGAAAGCAAACGTACCCATCCTCGCGTGACACCAAAAGACAGCTTGAAGCAATCCGCCACAGAATCCATGGACTTCGAATGCGTCGAAAAGAGCAGCGCATCCTTCTAGATGGCGGCGCCAATCTCTTGCACTTGCAGACATCATCTCAAGGCAGCAAAGTATTACACATATGGGAATTACTGCTTGGTCATGAGCCTGCAGAAGTGGCGTCAGCAGCCGGATTGCCTCTTGATACAGTTCCAGGCTATCGAAGCTCTTCTGAGGAGTCAATTTTCCATCGGCAGCCTCTTTGCGTTCCTTCTGTCGCGCTGATATGGCCAGAATTGCGCATAATAGAGCCGGAGAAGTCTGCGCGAGAAGAGGTACTTGCATCCCGAAAGCACGAGAGCTATCAAACATATCGAGCTACCCTCAAGTCAATACAAGTTCGGAAACGGGCTTTATGGACGAGCTTACCCATGGCGCAACTTGACTAATGTAGTTCTTGAGGTATTCAATTCGCCTGCCTTGTGATAGAAGATGTGATGTTGTGTGTTGTGCTGACGACCGATCTTCGCCACTATGCGCGTCCAACCCAGATATGAAGTTATCGCCGTGAGCTGGAGATGGTGGTGCAGTTTGTGCAGTGTTTAGCATCAACCAGCGCAATTCTTCTCGAGATGCAACATAGCCTGGGTCGAGCACGAAGTCATCGAGCTGCCAGCCCGTTGAGGGAGTTGAGAACTCTTCAATCGAAAACCTGTATTCAGCATCCCGGGAGTCTTCATCTGCACCGCTGGATCGGCCCTGGCCATCTAACGTGCTCCTCGGAGAAAACAGCGGAGATGCCATTTGAAGGAGAGCCTTTCGGCCTCATTTGCAAAGCTACTGCTGTGATCTAAAAATCCCGGATGACTTGCAAGAAGTAAATGAGAGCGAGTAGAGGCTAAAAAGAGAGACTGCCGGTGGCCTGTCCAATTCGCTGTGTGATGAATAAGCCCTACCGAAACAGGCAATTCTACGCACAGGTACGAATGGAAGAGCCCGTTGTACCATTCATAGCAGATAAAAATAAACATTTACATGCAAAAAAACACTTTTTAATTCTCTAATTTCTCTAATCGCATCTATACTATGAACAAGATCTATTTCAAGCCTTACCAATCTCACAATATTTTGGTATCAACTCCCGGGGCGAGAAACTTGAACTTGTCCTCAACCCCCTCTTCTTTTACCACTTCTTCTATTTCGCTTTTCCCCTCCTTAAACAAGCTCCATCCTTCAAAATGCAACGGAATCACAATATCAGGTTCGATATCTAGCATGAGCTGCACAGCTTGCTTGCTATCCATTGTGATTTGAAGCATGCCGCCTCCAGGCTTGGGAACCATGGCCTTGCCGAGACTGAATAGGGCAACAGAAACGTGAAACCGGTCTTTAATCTTGGCAAGCTCCTCTATATAGACAGTGTCGCCAGAGAAATATATGGCATTCGGCTTTCCGTTTGATGTACCAAAATGCTCTGCGGTGACGATAAATCCAAGGCATTCGCCGCCGGGGAGATGCTGGCAAGGCGTTGCTGTGATTTCATACCGCGGTCCGCCGCCGATTTGGAGGCTCACCGTTTCCCATGGCTTCATCCCACGCACTGCTTTTCGTGGAGCAAGGTTTCGCGCTCCATCAGTGGTGGTAAAGACGTACCGCCCATTGAGAAGCTGGCGGCCCAAATCGTCTAAATTGTCTTTGTGATCTTCATGGCTTAGAAGAATGAGATCAATTGGTGGCAGATCTTCGAGTCCAAGGGGCGGCTGGTATGAATTGACCAGTTTAGCGCCCGATTTGCCAATCCACTCGGTGCCCTCCGGAGAGAAATAAGGGTCCGTGAGGATGGTGAGGTTGTCGAGCTCAATGATGGCAGTTGCCGTACCAACATGGGTCACGCGAACCGAAGAGTTGAGCTTTGTGGTGGCCATCTTATCAATTTTCGCTATGGTCGAAAGCCGAAAGTACAGGAGCTTGTTCTCAAGGACTCGTCAAATTCCTGTCAGAGATTGAATAGATGATTTATGACAATGGTGACTAACAAAGTTTCTGGCCTTTTTCTCTGTGAGCTGGACGGACATTGCATCTTTATATAGAGTTACAGGAAGATTCTGGTTTATTAATATGAATATGGGCTACATACGTATAGCCGCCCCGTAGTCGTCCGCCACCTTACTCCAATTCAATGCAGAAATCCTCTTAATCCGGCCACTTGATTGAGTGACCAATGTTTTGAATCCAATACATTAGTCAACCGCACTATTCTGACGTATGGGCAGATTTTGTGTGTCACTACTGACCGGACTGGTACATTTTAAAAATGGCCAATTCTTCATTCATTTCCCTACTAGGCTGCCAATCCAACAGCAACTAATTCTAAACCGATCCATACACTAAACGTTTCCACTATGGCATGGTTACAATATCTAGACTAATCTCTTCAGAGCTCCCCGGTAAGAAATTGTGCCCGTCCGTAGCCGAAACTCCAATCATCCTTAGTATTGGGCGTAACAGAGATGAGCAAATCATTGCCCTTTAGCCCACACTCCTTTTCCAGCCTCTCTCCCAAAGCTGCATACATAGCCATCTTCTGATCGCGATTCCTTCCTTGCGCAAAAATGTGGATGCTGACAATATCATCCGTACGTTCAAAACCAAGACCAGTATCCCAGCAGATGACTTCCCATGGCTCGTGCTGGCTGAAGATCTGCAAAGATTAATATCACATCTGTAAAAGTTTAGGTACAATTCACAAACCTGGTATCTATCCCTCTCGGGAGCAGCAAATGTATCGATGAGGACTTGTTGGATCACATCTCCCATCTTCTTTAGTTGTTCAGGGCTTCTGCGTCCCCTGATGACGTCAATCTTGACAAAAGGCATAATTGATGAAGTAGTAATAGTTCGGAGATTTAGGTAATTTAACTTTAAGATACTGAGATATTACTGGTAACGTATTCCAAGTTGATACCTGCAGTATTTATCCTTCATTGATATCATCCGCTTGTTTCGCTAAGATAGCTTCGCTCGACTATTTTACCGACACATCATACGGTGTTCTACGACAGCATAACTGGCCACCCATTTTTCATCGCATGAAAATTTGCAAATCTCAATCAACTTCTCCATTTTGGTGCAATATAGAACAGCTATTATTCAATATTGGTCGTGGTCAATTTTACAACTGCCCATTATAGTATACTAAAGAACTTGCATCTCTTGTTTTACAGACAGATGCAAACTACTGATCTGAGCAGCGCCCGATTCTAAACTCCTACTAGTTGACACCATTCTACTTTGGGGCAGTAGATCCCTTATTTCCATCCTCTCTTACAGGACTCTAGCTCTGTGCTAGTCAGCATATTTGGAGCTATATCGCCCTATTAATCACTTGCACGTACTGTAAACAGAGTCTCGGTAAATAGCTGTGTGGGTTCAACATCACAAGGCAGCACAGAACTCTAGAGGTCTACGTAAAATTGAAAGGCATTTATAAGCCAAAGATTCATTATCATAATTTTTAGCTTCACTTTATTTTAGAATGATATTTAATAATCCGGCAGTTGATATTCGGCGAAAGGATTTGTCAGAGAGCGGCGTAATACTCCTCATGTGAGACGAGACTCACAGTCCAAACAATACTTTTTGAAGAAGCATCGCTGAGCTCTCGTAAAGCATTTGTTAACGGGAAATCTCTTCATTCGTCGTATGACACTATCTTCAGGCAGGAAAAGATTTCAATCTTGAGCACCATTACGTCTTGACAACTTTTCCGCCATGGAATCGACACCAACAATTGCAGACTTACTAGAGCGTAACAAGTGCGTATGCCCACCATTTACTTCAACTGAAACGGAAGTCTTTAACAATTTTTCAGAATAGTAGCAGAGAATTACAAGCCGTCACCGTATCACACAGAACCTGGTTATGGCAAAAATCCATCTTTGATCAGTAAAGGCCCTCTTTTTCTCTCGAACATTGAAATAAATTCTCTGATGATATTATGTTAATTAACTTACATGGAAATTTTCCAGTTACGTGCAATGATCGCCGGTGTATACCGGAGCGATTCTTCAATATTCAACGTGGTGGTAAGAAAATGAATGCAACAGTAAGAAATGGCTATTAACAGTTGGCTCATAGAAGTTGTTGTTCATCGAAATGCTGGTGGCAGCGTTCAGCACGCGCTCAGAGATATTATCATCCTAGATGAAGTCTTGGGCCTCAAGGAAATAGCTATTGTCCACCACACCGACTGTGGCACCCTTCGATTTAGAGATGAAGACGTACGGAAGTCTCTCAAAGCGAAGACCGACCCTAAACACTGGCCGGAAATTGATGCGATGTATATAGGTGCAATTACTGAGTATGTTCTAGGACTGCTTTTGAAGGTGATGATGCGATAACGTTAACCATTGTCATAGTGTTGAACAAAGCGTTCGAGATGACCTTGAATGGCTCCGAACAACGCCTTTTGTGAGGAAGGATTTGGTTAAACGAACATTCGGCTTCATTTTTGACGTTAAAACAGGGTTAGTTAGTCAAGTGTCGTCCAGTAATCAGGCATATCAAGAGAGGGAGAGGACAACTTTGAATGAGAGTGACCATGGGTCTTTGCGATGAAAGCACTCATCATGAAACGATACGTTAAGAACCATTAGGTATAAGAATCAGGTTGTTTTTATTCATAGTAGAGTTGTTTGTGTAGAATTTCCTGCTTTTTTTGTGTGACGATTTTATCTGAGCCGATTCAGACAAAGAATACTCATAAAAAGTGAGTATTCAGTCATCTTCAGCATCGCGAGGATCATGCTCCTTCCAAAACTTCTCATAGTCGTCCCAACTCTGCGAGGGAAAAGCGAGTGGCACAGTGATAGGGCCAAACGGAATGCCAGCCTGTTCAAACTCTTTGAGGCGATCTTGAGTCGCTTTTCTGGTCTTGTTGACGCTGTACACCGAAATTCGGTGACAAGAATGCGTAACATGCAAACCCCAATTCCAAGCTGTGCGAATAAAAGTCGGCTGGGTATTCAAGGCACTATCCCAACAACGGCACACAATCTCAACCCAGCCCTCGACGTCGCAAGGAAGTTCGTACTCCCACGTGCGCCACGTCCACTTCCGCTTCTTGGAGAGGTTTTCGAGCGGTATAGTGTACCAATTGAATCCACCGTCTGCAGATAGTTCAACACGTTCAGGCCATCGACCTCCGCCGGAATAAGCCCAGCCCTTGCAGCGGATCTTGCCATTGTGGATGCAGACTTGTTTGGTCCACGGCGACATGATTGCAGAACTAACTGGCATTTCTTGGATCTGAATACCATCCGTCAACTTGAAGTTGTGCTTTCCGACCTGCTGGGGGAAGTAGAGGTATTCTTGGCTCTGGACTGGTGCTCGGGAAGGTTCCTTGATGGCCTTGATGCGGTAGAGCCATTTGACACTTCTAGCTCCAATGTATCCAAAGACAACAATGCGCAGGGGATATCCATGAATGGCAGGCAAAATCTCGCCATTCATCTCCCACGCGAGCATGACTTCGTTTGCTTTCACCTTGGACCATGGAACACTGACGAGATAGTTCATAACCTTGTCATCCTTGAAATAGGTGTCGGCGCCATAGAACTCCAAATGCTTGGCCCCATTGATCAAGCCTCCGCATTCTTTGATGACCTTTTTCAGACTGATACCAACATATGAAGCAGTGCCAATAGCACCCTCAGCCCAAGGTGCTTGAGGCACTTCGTCACCCTGGCCAGGGTATAGGAGAATCTGCTCAATACGGCGGGTTCCGGAGCACTGAATGGTGATGGTCTTCTCCATACGCGGAAACCTAGACTCGTCCATGAGGTCGTCCAGCGTGTATTCACGAGGCTTTGCGACAAGACCATCCATTGTGAAGCTGAATTTGTCTTTGTCGATGAGCGGGATGCCTCCATGGTTTCTCACAAAATGAAGTGAGTTGGGAGTAATCGCCTTGTCGGTTACAAGGCGCTTGGGCGGCTCTCCATTATATGGGAACTGCAGGAGATGGAGCATATCGGGATGTTTCTCCTTAAGGACCGTGGCCCACGAGTCGTCAGGAATATCCGTCAGTTCACCGCCAACGGCATGATGCCACATCTTCCAATGAGTGCCCGGAAGAACCGGGTTGGTTCCGGGAATGGGACCAAGCTGGAATTCTGGGTTGGGTGGAAAGGTCTGCGAGGTCAGAATCTTGTGCGCGGCAGCCTTTTTGTCAGGATAATTCTCCCACTCGACGAATCTTGATTTGGTGCACATATGTAGTCAGTACGGATGCGATCCAGGTCATGGGATTTATTCACAAGACCTCTCCCTGATACTATTTAAGATGACTTACCCAACCCATCCCTCGCGCTCTCTGGTAAAGAGCTTCTCTGGATCACCCACAGCTTTGATAGCCTCTTCATTCTTGCTCAAGGGCCCAAATGTCTGAATAGTCAGGGGCTTGTTTTTGGGCCCGGTCATGTCAAGGACTGGGAGCTCAGCTCCAGCAAGTCCTTGCTCAATCTTCCACTCATCTGGTCGATTTGTCGTCTTCATTTCTAAATCAGGCATAACGGCGTCGATCTTTTCAACTTTTTTCAGAAGCGGCCCAGGTGAGCAGTGTGTATCAATTATGCTTGGGATAGAATCCTCACACTGCCGGCCAAGAAGCGACAACTCGATCTTATACCTAATTCACCCGCCAAAGCGAGAATGTGCGCCCAGAAACAAGCTCCATTGCTTCAGCTATCAATTAGCTTTCCATGACTGGAGCTTCACAGTCTGCCAATCTACGAGCGAACGTCATGGCGCATGTAACACGATGATCGACCCAATCACCTTGAACGCAATTCGAGATATACTTTTCTGCATGTGGTGGCTTGACGAGCTCCAAGCTCTTCACCCGTCCGGATTGGTGTGAAAACCACGTTTCGCGTCAGACCTGCAGGCCAGCTCGCAAACTAGTCGAACTCTGCGTTGTTAGTTTCATCACCAATTGCGTCTCTGGAAGACGCGGGACGCGATGCGGGGAGCTCAGCCAGCCATTAACCTTCGTCGACAGCGATGATGAAATTTCGAGATGAGAATGACGGATTACAGGATGTGCTGCATGAAATTACAAAAGCCAGCATATCTGGCGGTCGTACAATGGGAGTTTTGAAGATGCTGACCATCCTTAGATCCAAGGTCAATTGAAGTGAAATATTGACAAACACTATGGTGAGCTGCAACCTCCACACTTGTTGTGACAATATCTGGACTTTGTGCTAAATATTTCAAGTCTTCCTCTAACCCAACTGCCACTTTGGCCAATGGTAAGGGACCAATTGGGGCATTCTTCTAACTACCAATTGTTTATCTTATGTTAACTGTGAATCTCTAGGCCAGCCAGCCAATCCAGGCTCCGTGCAGCAAGTCCGCTATGGACAAACCAATGGTGGCTTGGTCCTCTTGAGCGATACCTATACTATCGAAATCCTCGCTCATTTTGCACGTGAACGCATTCCAGAGCGGTAGGAGAAGCTTCATTGCTACAACACAAGCACATGGCTCATTCTCTTTCACAGGAGCGTGCACGCAAAGGCTGCTGGTGCCTTTGGCGAGTTTGAAGTCCTCGAAGACATCTCTGATTTGACCGATGCAGACTTTCTCACTGGCATTGGAAAGAAAACCAAGGTTCTGACTCGCATCTCCACAGTCGGTGGTGAAAAGGGATCCAGCGATACAGTTCGAGATGTTCGAGGATGGGCAACAAAGTTTTATACTGAGGAGGGTGTCCAGGATTTCGTCTTCAATGACCTTCCTGTCTTCTTCATCCGGGACCCGATCAAGTTTCCTTCCATGAATCGAAGCCATAAGAGACACCCGCAGACCAATGTTCCTGATAACTCCATGTTCTGGGACTTTCACAAAAACAACCCAGAGGGTATTCACGCTTTGATGCACTTGTTTGGACCGCGTGGTATCCCAGCTTCCCTGAGGAACATCAATGGCTTTAGTGTTCACACTTACACCTTAACCAAATCTGTGAGTCAGGTCTTTGATCTGATATGGCACTCATTCAAAAATTAACAATTTATAGGATGGAAGCTACGTCTATGTCAAGTGGCACTTCAAGCCCGACGATGGGATCAAGACCATGGACCCAAAGGTCGCCGTCCGCCTCGCTGGCGAAGACCCAGACTACCATGTCAAAGATCTCTTCAAAGCCATCGAGAAGGGCGATTACCCAACCTGGTCGGTGTGCATCCAGGTCATGAAACCAGAAGACGTCAAGTCGGCGCCCATTGACATTTTCGACTGCACTTATACTTGGCCATATGAGAAATATCCTCTGCGTCGCGTTGGCCGCTTGACCTTGAATCAAAATGTTCGTGACCGTGACGCATATACTACTCCATACTCAGAATACTGATGTTACGTCTTCGTAGCCGAGCAATTATTTCCAGGACATCGAACAGGCCTGCTTCTCGCCGTCTAACATGGTCCCAGGCATCGGGCCCTCCGCAGATCCGGGTATGTACTCTTTTCGCTCTCGTTTGAGAATTCCGTATCATGGCTAATAGAGATAACTGTTCAGTCCTTCAAGCACGCATGTTCAGCTACCCAGACGCCCATCGCTACCGTGTTGGCCCCAACTACTTCCAGCTCCCACCCAACAGGCCAACTAACAAGGTGTACGCACCATATGTGCGGGATGGTCCCGGAACCATCAACGGGAACTACGGGGGTGATCCTGATTACGTCTTCTCACAACTCCGTCCAGTTTCCAAGAGCGCCAGGCTTCAAATGCCGCTTCAAGAAAACTGGAACGGACAAGTAACGTCTTTTGCGACGTCGGTTACCGACAAGGACTTTGAGCAGGCTCGCAAGCTTTGGGAGATTATCTGCAAAGAAGAGGGCGGCAAGGAGCAGCTCCTTCATAACATCCTTCCCACGCTGGTGGATATTCCGGCAAGCCTGAGGAAAGAAGTGCTGGGTAAGTCATATGAATGATAACCCTTATCTATATACTTACACAATTCTGACGCTTGTGAAGACTACCTTGGACGTGTCGACAAGACCTTGAAGGATTGCCTTGAGCAAGGACTTAAGGGCAAATAGTGCGAGTCACTACCTGAAAGAAAAATTGGCCTGGAATATTATGCATATCACAGAATGATGGATTGACTTCCTACCTATTGTAGTCTAGGACCAAGTGAAAAATAAATTGAAGTATGATGAAGCGTGAAAGTTTAATACTTCTAGTGAAGAAGTGAAGGCTGTTAATGTGGTACTACCTCTATGATTAAGCAAATGAACTGTTCAAACTCCAAGCATCATTTACCAAAATGCAATTACGCTAGCCCGCCGATTCTCCTCCCTTCTCGTGATATCGTTAATCAGTCAGCTCGTTGAAGTTGAGAGGCGCAACACCGTTTACAATCCTGTTCTCCCGAGCTCTTTACACCAGAGTCTAAACTTCCACTTCTCAATCATTGATCTTTGCTGCCCATCCTGTACTCCCGCTTTGTTTATTCCTGTCGCAGTTTCGCACCACATAGTCTTTGTATTGACGACAGCTCTGGCTACCCAGATAGTTTGCGCCATAAACAGTCCTCCTGGAAGGTCATTTTTCTTGCATGGAGTAGCAGTATCGGAATCCAGTCCCATGGCCAGTCTAGCCAGTGATTGACACTCCAACTCAATGTGAGGATAGCGAGTTGGCGCGAGGGAAGTCAGTAGCCGCCTCTTTAGCATACTGCACATAGTATGAGTACCTAGCAAGACTTGCCACGGCATGTACCTTCTTGATGAGTCCCAGTGAGCAGCAAACTTTGGTGCCATCAAAGGACTATCTTTTGCACAAATTCTCTCTGCTACAGATTTGTGTCGTCGCAGTAAGCCTGCCCACATGTCCAAGTGATCAAGATCCCTCTGAATACGCTTGATTGTCGTTTCGATGATGGATTGCCGGGGCTCGATGGGTGCCAGGACCAAATCTGTGACCAGCTTGAATATGTTTGGCCCATAGACGAGACTGGACCACAGTTCATGCATAAGCTCGCTCTGTGTTGAGGGTATCGATGGGTCGTTGCAAATGGCGGCGCGAAGGACTCTTTTCCATGGCTCTTCGGCCAGGAAACAGAGTTTGTTGCTGAGGAATGCTTCGGTGACCTTGAAATACGACAAGTCAATCATAAGCCTCTTTGTAACTATGCCACCAGCAATGATATGTAGACCTACTATCGGGCCAATATGGGCCATGAACAAAGCCAATTCAAAGTCTGTCTGAAACCTATCGGGGCCACGAAGCTGAATCAGCCGGGCAGCGCCTCCAGCATGACATATCCAAGAATTCATCTGCGGTTGAGGATTCAGAAGCTATACAAGATAAGAGAATATGGCAGGTTAGCAAAGGGACTAATGCGACATCAGTCGAATGTTGGTCTCATCAGCGCCGTACCTCAAAGATTCCAAGCAACTCTGTGGCATACAACGTCTCTTGAGACATTCGAAGTGCGTCGTCATCGATTGCTTTTTGAACTTCATTCAGAGCCTTAGCGTAGTGACAACATACTATTCCATCTTCTTCCTCAGAAGCACAGTTCGCAACCGAATTCCGCGTAATCTGGTTCAATCTTGCCACAAGGCAATCAACAGTGTAAGTCAAGGCGGCGACCTTTCCATATCGACTAGGCAAATAGGATAGCAGCCTTCGGCTCTGAAGATGTGACAGCGGCGATGTAGAAAGCACATCTCCAGCCCGTCCTGAATTGGAGGTGAAGCAGGAGATGCTGGCGAATCCAAGGTGCAAGCTCGTTAAGGGCGCTATCAGTTCCAAGATAGGAAACTCGGCATTCATTTTCCGTTCAACGTCATTAACAAATATCGTATGGAGGCGTATGATTTGCTGCTTCGTAGCTTGTGTGTCGTCGTCTACCGCTTTCTTCTTCTTCGTCGGCTTATGCTTGTGTGGCTGGCTTTTGCCTCCTTTCCCAGAGGGCTTGGAGCCATGGCAAAGACTTGGATTATCTTCTCCACGTAACACGGACTCTGGATACTGGAGGACATTCCCGCGGTAATTTTTCCTTTGCTTTCTTGTGGTGGCTACATTCTTCATAGCATGGCGACGGATCAAGGTGCGCGACTTGGGATCCTGGGGGACTCTGTGATTGTCGTAACTCACCCAGGAGAAAGTTGCGGGTGCCTCCATTGTCATTCGGTATCGAGGATTCTTGGGGATTTAATAGCTGGTGTTAATGAGAGTCATTTGCAATGATGCCAACCCGATTTGGACACATGTTCTTCAGAGAAATACAAGGGAAGAGTCATGATTCTGTTTTAGAATGGGGAATGGGAGCTACAACTGCTCGACTTTGGCCATTCGTCTGCCAAATCATCGATGAAGAGGATTACACATCTCGGAGCTGGAAGTCTAGGCACTAAACTATTTTGGGGCAGTAGATGCCTTGTTGTGTTTGCCCACAGTGTAAGCCACTCAGACTCTAGACAGCTGTGATGATTTGACGGCTGAGATAAAGGATCGCAATTCCCAAAGTTTAAAGATGAGGGTTCCTCCATTGGTTGATATCTACCAAAATGGTATTCAGCTTCCAAAAAGCTACCAAAGACGAAATAATTTGAGATTCGATAGGTAATACGCAGGTACAATTAGGTGTATCCACCGAGCCTCGTATTAATCAATTACATGTCGTGAACAGCATTTTCGTATCGCATTCCCGGGTAGGCCAGCCACTCGTGAGAGCTTCAACTAACCTCAAGTTCCATGCTTGTGTAGCTTCAAAGACTATCAAATATTGTGAAATGCGAAAAGGTATTAAAAGGTTATTACTTTCTGTTTAGCTGCTGCTCGTTCTCTCAACTTATCCGGTTCGACGACGCTTCTTCTTGGTTCTCATCTACTATATCGGAGTGGCCGTACGATGCAATCTGTTCTGACAGCACTACCGAATGGATGAAATAGAGCTGGCCCGTCGCATTGATGTCATCAGCCCAAACTGGCCTCATTTCAAGCAATTAATTACCTGTTGTAGATCGGCAACGGACTTGTTGAGCTTCAGGTGCTAGGGGGGGCTGTTAGCTTGGGGCGTCGTGTCGCTGTCCAGAGACTCCAAACGTATCACCACAGTCGCACAAATGCCGGGCACAATCCCTGTCTGTATACGACAAGCAAGCAGCAGGACAGACGGTACACCGGGATTGTCCAGCTTGTACTTTAACGGCTACCTTATTTATTTGCCTACCTACCAATGCACAGCTTCGGCATTGAACACAGGCTGCATGTAACTATGGACTTACAGTAGCGTGCAGCTCAGCTATCACGACGAGAAAAGAAAGAGGCTCGGAATGGGGTCAACTTGCAGCCGGTCCGGACCCCTACCAAGCTCTACTCTACTCGTCCAATCCTTCTCCACCAGACTACGAGAAAAAACAAATTTTGGAATCCCTGCCCACGCCACCAAATCAGCGGCCGCGACTCCGTCTCCAGCCCGTTCGCGCGGCCGAATCAGTGCTTCGATCGCTTCTCCAGCCGCAGGGGCTCTTCGTGGGATCCCGGTCCCTGCAGCAGCAGCCAAATCCGTGATCCCGTGCCTGCAGCCAGAAACCTGAGGTGATGATTGATTGGTGTGGGCCGGGCTGTCGAAAGGGGGCCGTCTATCAATTGTCAAATCTCCCGTGAGCCCGCTAACAGGCAGCTATTGAACGATTGTGCTGCTCTGTTCTGCTCTGTTCCGTTCCTTTCTGTCCTTGTTCGTTCGTGATTGCTGCTGGCTGGCTTTTTTGTCTTTGTGCTTTGTGCGTGTCTTTTGTGCCCGCGTGTCTCAGACACACAGCAGGCGTGAATATCTCCTCGACCTTCTGCAGATGCGTGAGTGCAACCTGGATACACAATTTGCATTTGCGTTTGCATCTGCATCTTGAATAGACGACGCAGCTAACGTTTGGACTGTGCTAGTCTCCGGTCAAATCTCCCAGCCTTCTTTGTCTCAAGCGCCGCTGAGTTGACGGTCCATGCTCCGAACCGCTCGCTCGTCTCCGCCCTCATTGTCTTTTGGCTGCATCCGAGCTCAGACTATCTGACGCACGCCTCAGAGCTGAAAACAAAAAAACCCTTCTTTTTTTCTTTTTTTGTCTCTCGACGGCCCGGGTTCATTGGCATTGGTTAGATCGCCTGCACCGTGTCCCGTGTGCGAGTGCGAGTGTGGGGGAAAGGGAATTCATTCATGCACAACCAAGACGCTCACAGACGTTTGTTTGCTGCCGCCGGGGCCAGAAGAACGTGGCTGCGTGCGCCAATTTCACCTGCGTTGCAGCCAGGCGAGACACTCCCGTCGGTCGACATTAGACACTCGCCGTCTCAGGCCCGTTGGACACGTCGCCCTGCGGCTGGCCGCTGCTGCTGCCCACCATGGATCGCACCTCTATAGATACCATGCCCCCTATCCCAACACGCACCCACCGGGTTCACTCGTCCCAGCGCAGCCGCATATCGTCAACGCCCACCTCTGCCGCCCGGAAACGATACGCCATTCCTCCTGGCAGCCCGGAAATCATCTCCAGCCTCATCCAGAGCCTTAGCGCCATTGCCGAGCCTGCCAACCACCACTTCGACAACGGCTTGGTGCCCACGAACCTGTCCCTGCCAACGAGCTCAAATCCCGGTCCCCATTCCAGCTCCAGGCGCGGCTCTGGTAGTTTCGGTGTCGACTACGGAGCGTACAAGCAGCGTTCTCTTCATGAAGACCACGCTGCGCCCGTATCCCTCGACGATCTTGCTGCTAGCCCGCCTGTTATCCGCACCGCAAAGCCCCCGAGCGGTTTCTCCCCCTTGACCGCACCGCAAAGCCCTCGGAGCCACCGCAGCACCAGCCGTGAGAGTGGCTTCAGATCCTTTATACGTAGCGCCGCAACCTCTCGCCCCTCGTCAACGGGCTCCTTTGCGTCTAAGAATGATGATGCCCGCAGTATCGGAAATCTATCTGTAGAACGTGGCTCAGCGCCGCACCCGGAGCTTAGGCCACGCCGGTCACTCGATAGCTGGGGGAAAAAGTCTAGCCGGGGCAGCAAGGTGCTCAGTTATATGGGCTCTAAAGAGCATCTTCGTGAGCCGCAAATCGATAGGAGACGAGCTTCTTCTACCCCAATAGTTGGCGGTAGTTCAGCAGCAGCAGGGAGTAGCATTCACAGCGCAAGCAAGACAGATAATTTCTTTGCGGGAGGCGCCATCAACGAAGAACCAGCGCCAATTACCACCGATGATTCACTGCTGGGAGACGGCCTGCATCACATCCCGGTTCGCGATTCGAGCCTGCGCAACTCGAGCTCAAGTAGAAAACGAGCCAGCACCCGACGATCAATGAAAGAGGGCGAGGCATCTATAAGTGATAAAATCGTTGAAACCACCGAGTCGGGTTACGGTCGCGACTTTTCGAAAATGAAGCACCGACGCTCAGATTCAGACACCGGCAAGACGTTTTTATACGATGTCGAAGAAATTGCTCCCCCAAAGCTAAGGACTAAGGCATCTAGTACGTATCTGAGCGTCGATTATATCGCAGAAGAGAGACCGGACGAGCTCGAGGACGATGGAGCCCCCTTCCCGTCCGTCTCGCAGGGGCGCCGACGAGATGAGCTTGATCGTAAAGACCATCGGCTTTCTACCCGTACACACCCTGGCCCCAACGAAGGGCTTCGCCTGAAGCGCAGCAGCTCCAGACTGAAACGTCTCTCTGCGCCGCTCACTCCACAAGAGAACAAACGACCCGAGGAGCCCGCTCAGTCTGTCAAGCCCACAGGTTATGAACGACCCCAATCTGCTGATTCGATTGATGATGCTGTTGAATCATACCTTTGCTCGCCGCGCTTATCCCAGAAAATTCGCCATCCTCAAACCGGCCGAATCATTTCGTTCTCAGAAGTTGGAGACCCGGAAGGATTTGCAGTTTTCTGCTGTGTAGGAATGGGCTTGACAAGATACATTACTGCGTTTTATGACGAGCTGGCGTTGACGCTGAGGCTTCGTCTTATTACACCTGATCGACCTGGGGTGGGAGACAGTGAGCCTTATACTGATGGGACAAGCACACCCCTCAGTTGGCCTGGTAAGTTGCGACGCCTCGACGAGATTGATGCATGAATGCCTGCTTACCGATAGATAGATGATGTATACGCAATTTGCCAGACCCTGAAAATCACCAAGTTCTCCCTTATGGCTCACTCCGCTGGCGCCATCTACGCCTTGGCCACGGCTCTTCGCATGCCCCAGCACATCCGAGGCAAAATTCACCTTCTTGCACCTTGGATTCCGCCTTCACAAATGAACGTTTTTGGATCGTCACAGGCCAATCCGCCGTCACACACGCTTCCAACCGCTCAGAGAATTCTACGGGTGTTGCCGACCTCTTTCCTCAAGGCAGCCAACAGCAGCTTCATGTCGGCAACTAGTTCATCCATTACAAGCTCTCTGCCAAAGAACCCTCGCCGGACGAAGCGCAAAGCGGGACAGAAAGATGGCAACAGCCGAAATGCCACGCCGTCCACGGACAAGGAGAATGCGAACCAAGCCGCGGATGGCAAGGACTCAAACGGGACACTGGTCAATGATGGAGATTTAGGAGCTGCCAATACTGCTGACGGCTTGGACAAGGCGCTGCCTCAAGTTCCTGCTGGCAGCGACGCGCCTCCAGTTATGGATCCCCTCGCTGAAAAGGAGCGACAACAGACTTATGATATACGACTGACACACGCCATTTGGGAGCTCGCCACGACGAATGCGAATCCAGCAGTCGATTTGCTCATCTGCCTGGAAAGACGACATACCATCGGCTTCCGATACGTCGACATTACCCGCCCTGTGATTATTCGCCACGGTAGTCGAGATACTAGAGTACCTGTCGAGAACGTCAAGTGGCTTGGCAAGACCATGCGCCGGTGCGAAGTCCGCGTTCTTGAAGGAGAAGGCCACGGATTGATGGCAAGCGCCACAGTCATGGGCTCCGTGTTGATGGAGATTAGCAGAGAGTGGGAAGACTCGGTGAAAGCAGCGGCGAGTGAAGGAAAGGAGCGCGAGAGAGGACGACGACGAGCCCCAAGCAAGTAACTTGCGCGGTCTTTGGCATATACTTCTTTTGATCGAGATATAACTGGTCATATATTGAGAGGCTTTTTTTTTACTTCAAGTTTAATACTATTTAATTGGGAGGATGGAAATATGGAGTTTTTATGGCCGTTGCTAAGCCTTGGACCGTTTTGGATTTAGAGATTTCCGGCGGCAGATGGCAAAGGAAGAAGAGAAGAAGATAGATACCCCCGAGAGTGGAGAGGAGGAGCAAGCGAAGCGAGCACCTATGAGAAATATGCGATGACCATCTTGATTTATTATTTTTTGTTCTTATTATCTACGGATTGCCATCTTTATGTCAGGTCTGAAATGCATCAGCGTGCATGGCGATATACTTCTTGTTAATAATATTTCTCTTCTTGCTCACATGAATGAATATGAATGTCGTGCTTGAGTTTTTCCTGGATTTTGATGATTGTTTAGACATGATCCTGTTCATGAATACCACGACCCGTTCAACCCTTTAATTACACCACGTAGATAATGTCCATCGAGACTGATCAGATGGTTAACATCCCCCTCAAGCATCAGCCAATACCCTCGTCCAGTCAAACTTCCTCCACCCCTTCTTAAACCCATCAACCCTATTATCAAGCTTCGCCCACCGCCCTTGCTTCTTGATAATGTGCGCATCAGCATCCACAATGCCACCAATAATCTCCCTCGCAAAAAGATCCCCCTTGGGCCAACGATCCGCGTTCTCAACAACATGACCCAGCCCGCCATCCAGCGTAAACCACACGTGAAAGTAAGGCATCTCCTTGGCAATACACCGGCGAAACGCCGAGCGGCCCATCCCGTCCCGAGCCTTGGCGCCCGTGTCGATGATCTTACGATGCTGAGACCATTCTTCGTCAGACGAGAGAAAAGCCTCCTTGAAGAAGGCGGGGGCCATGGCGCCTTGGTCGTAAGGGATGGGAATGGCCATCATGGCGGCGTGGAGGTGCCTGTGTGGCGCGGCGGCGTTTTCGTAAAAGATGACTTCGCGGCCTTGGTCGTGGTACATCCTAGTGAGGCTCTTCATAAAGTTGCGAATCTCCTCCCACTCGTCATCGTCACACTCAAGGAGGTTATTCCGATGCGCAGTGGGAACAATGACGGCGCCTCCTTCGCTGATTTCAGGTTCCGTGGGCAACGTCATAAAGACGCGCGTGGCGAGCGAAACGACGGGCGCAATGGGTGGCAGTCCCTTATCCTCCTTGTGGCATAGGGGGCAGTTCTCCAGGATGCGGTTCATCTTCTGGAACTCGCTGACAGCCATGTTCTTGAGGTTGACCTCGCTCTTATGTATGCGCTTTGCGAGCTTTTCGGCGTTTTCATCCATATACTCGAGGTCGTCGTCAAACTTGGCGTCTTTGGCGATTCTCTCGGCGAGCCGCAGGCCTTCGCCTCCGGCTTGGCCCTTGGTTCGGCGTTCCTCCTGGAGCATTTGCTCAATCGTCATGTCTGTGTTCTCTTCGACGAGGCCGCGCTCACGTCCACGCTTGGTGTCGACAGCCTTGACTTCTGCGCGAGTGCCGGCGAGCTGGCGACTCTCCATGACGCCCAACACGACTGCTTCAGGTGCATTTGAACGAGGAGCTGCGGCGGCGGCCGCTGCAAGGTTGTATTCTTCTTCTAGTTGAGCGGCATTGGGTGCTTTTCGTAACTTTGCCTTCATCATCTGTGCTCGCAGTCTGTTCAACGCCGTTTGGTCCATCGGAACAACAGTAGGCTGGGTTGGGTTCTCTTGTATAATCTCGCCTTGCCGGATTTCTCTGACAGGTTCTGAAACTCTCTGATCCTTTATCCGTTCCTTGTAGAATTCTCCAGTAGGCTTGTCTTTTGTTTTGGCATCCTCGCCGTATAATCGTCTCCGTTCCAGCTCTTCCTTTTCCTCGCGCGCGTCATCAAAGAATTCCAAGCTGCCGAAGCGTTTTAAGGCAATCTCTTCAACCGATTCCCCTGTTTCCTCAGCGGTATTGTAGACGGCTTTCAGCTTGGTCATTCGCCATGATGAACCAGCGTCACCAAAGGTGTAGTCAACTGTCCTAGCGCAGGGCTGCTCTAAGCCAGATGACGACTTGCCGCTGTTTAGGTCCTCAAGATGACCTCTATTAATCTCGCGACTAGATATCACTCGTTTGGGAGCTTCTGGAGTCGGTGATCTGGGTTTGTTCTGCCCGGGGCGATGGACATGTTCGACTTCGAAGGCAGATGGCGCCGTCATCCAGGCATCTCGCTCCAGAGGCTTTGAGTCGCTGGAAGGTTTCTCCTCGTCTGATGGTTTTTGACGTTCGTCGTCTCGATGGCGCCGGCTACGCTGCTCGTCGGCATCGGCATCGTCGCGTGAATGACGGCTCCTCTTGTGTCGACGATCATCGTCATCGTCTTCGTGGTGTCGGCGACGGCGATTGTCGTCTCTGTCTCTGTCTTTATCCCTATCTCTATCCCGATCTCCATCCCGATCTCGTTCACGATCTCTTCCTTTGCCTCTTTCACGGTCTCTCTCGCCGTCTCGATGTCGATGTCTGTGCCGCTCTTCGCGTTCTCCGTCTTCGTCGTCTCGCTCTCGACGATGGTGGTGTCGATGCTTATGATGGCGCCGCTCGCGATCTTGCTCTGACTTGTCGCGCTCAGCCTTTTCGGCGGCGAGCTGCTGCTCAAATTCCTCTAGGCCATCCATGGCGCAGTGAGTTCGAAGGTTCAATTGAATTGATGTCTTGGCCAAGCTTGATCGAGCAAGCTCTGAAGATTGATGGAAGCTTTGAACTTTCTTACGTCAGGGCTCTTGGTGTGGGTACCAGCTACATGCAAACAGGTGCTTCTGTAGCTTTAGCGCACAAGTACTGTAAGGTAGCATGACTTCCATCCATGTCACGCAATCAGATACAGCCTTCAATGACATGAAGCCAGCGATGTTTCATGAGTCCAATGGAATATGCAAAAGATAGTAAATATTGTATTCAGGTAAGAAGATGTAAAAAAATTATATGATTGATAATATTCTTCTTATGATTGGTGCATCACCGTCACCCATTCAGTGCTACACCAGCTGCTTTCCTAATTTGGTAACCTCATGCCATCTATAGACGCCGATCATCTAAATTCTATTCTTTTCATACGCTCAATCTACTACCTGTCTTATTTTGACTTGTCAAAGTCATTCAGCATCTTGTCAAGCTCTCCATGTCTGCGAATGGCATCCTCCAGCCTCGGCCAGTCTCCTCCCACTGGAGCCGCCGTCTTGTCGCTCTGCTGGTACCACTGGGCATATCTGTTGTACATTTCTCCCACCAGTTTCCCTCCTGGCACCTGCAACTCTTTCTGAAAGTCCTTCCACTCAGACTCCCATGGAATTTCCGTCACCTCGTCTGTAATAGCGTCGTGAAGCTCAATCTTGACTGCGGGCACAGTTGCCGCTTGAAGAATTGGTCCGATCGGGCTGGTGATCTTCAACTCTCCCTTTTCACCTTGGATGTACCATGTGTATGGTAATTCGCCCTTAAATGTCGGACCGCTTCTGAAGAACGCGGTCAAAGTTGCACCTTCCTGTATGTTTGCAACTCCAGGGGCAAGTTCTCCTTGGGCTGTGATCAGATCCGGGATATCACTTTGTCGTGTGCGTACTTTCACGCCATCTTTATCGACAATTTCAACTTCTGGCCATCGGATTTGGAGCTTGCTTTGGAAATCCTTGAACTCTCCCAGCACAGAGTGCACAAGGTCAATCATGTGAGCATACAAAATGGAAAAGTGGTTGCCTCCAATCGCTCGTTGCGTAAACATGTCCTCCGTGCCACCTTCAACCAGCGTTCCTGGCCGTTTGCCGTGTCCCATGGCACTGAAGCCACGAACTTGGCTATCGAGGACTTTTCCAATCCTACCGGATGCCAGAACTTCCTTGACCTTGGATGCTACTGGCGAGAGTCTCCCTTGCAGGCCGATGATGCTTGTGTCGCGGCCCTTGTTCTCACCCACCAAAGCGACGCTTCTCTTCAAGCTCTCAGTAAGTGGCCATTCCACGTACACGGACTTTCCTGCTCTAATAGATGGCTCGGCGGCGGAATAGTGCTTATCGACCCGAGTAACAACTGAAACGAGATCGACTTCATCGTCTGCGGCAAGCTGGGCGGGGTCACCGTATGCCTTGACTGTTGAGGGGAGATTGAAGTGAGATCGAGCCTTTTCGGCTGCCTCTTTGCTGGAGTTGAGAAGAGCGACAATTTTATATTGAGTCTGGCCTCGAGTGGATTGGAGGTATGGCAGATGAGCTGCTGCGGCCCACGATGTAGTTGCGTTGGCTGATAGCCCAACCAACGCAACACGAATAATTTTAGAAGACATGATATTGAAGCGGCTGTGAAACTTGGTGACAGTAGTAAATGCTCATGTTTGTTCAGCAGCGACAAGTGAGGTGGTCTTATATGCTCACTTCTGGACACCTTTTGCCACTTAACGCCGAAACCTCTGATGCAGTATGAGTGGTGATAGGGAGAATGAGGTCAGCGCTACAAGAGCAGCGAGATCGAACTAGATCCAATAGAGTATTTGTAGAGCTGGGCAGACCAATCAAGCGACTTGGAATATTAGTTGTTCACTAACTCCTTAAGCTCCGGGAATCTCCGCATTTTCTCGACCAAATCGATTTGTCTTACCATACCTGCCTATTTTCCATGGAGAACAATAAGAGAAGAAAATGAGGGGCCAAATAAAATGCTCACTCACGGTGGGATGATAGGTTTGTTTCTGAGTTGCCTTTGCTTCGGAGGTCTTGTAATCAGGTACGAGTATGCGATACACTATATTGGGTCATCAAGTCTGTCATTCAAATGCTTATTACAGCAGTAGCAACGTTCAGATGACCGACCATGTTATAATCGTCGCTGTTTTCCCGCCTAGTGTAAACCTCGTGAAAGTTGAAGATGGGTGTCCGCTTCGCGGTCCACACAATTTCTCCACATACGTTTCTTACTTGGTGCATAATTACTGAAAACTTGAGTCAGACTCTGTATCATGAAATACTTCAAATATGCCGTGATTGAAGCAACTCAACCCCAATCACGCATCTCGAACAACTATACAAGCAGTATAGTTGTGTAAAGATACATGTAATCACTCTTGTGCCATAGTATCTACAAGAAACTCGATAAGTTTCCCGCAAGTCTCTTGCAGCCGACTATGCAAGATTGAGAAACCTAATACCGTATGGATGTTCTCCCGCGAGTACTCACTTCTCGACAGAGACAAGCTCCTCCGTCAGTGCTATAGCATCGGTAGATCTGCCCAGCTGCTTCAAAAGAGAGTTCAGATTATGCATGCTGATAAGGGGATTTGGATGCTATTTCCCAGATATTCGGATTTCCAACTCCAAGATCTGTACCTAGACATATTGAATAAGATGGTCGGTTTCATGCTATATCCGTCCAGTTTCGTAGTTGCTAGCCCCTTAATTGTGTATGGATAAATAGTGTGCATTTGGGATATATTCTGAGGCGCACAAACGAGAACTGTCAAGGTAATTCAATGGGCTATGGCTTCTACTTGGTACAGCAACAGCCTTATTGTAGTAATACCTAAGAGCTATAACAAGGGTTATAGAAATGTGACAAATCCAATTAGCATAAGCCACCTCAAGCCACTCGGCGCAATATGTCCAACGTTGTTGAAGTTGCTGCCGTATCTGAATGATCCTCCCCCAATATTCGCTTCCGGGCGGAGAGGCATTCCTCCATCAAAGCGATAGCATCAGTAAGTCTGCCCAGATCCCCCATAACACAGGCCATAGTATATTTGCTGACCAAAGTATCAGGATGCTCTTCTCCCAGGATTTCTTTCCTTGCTTCCATAACCTGCATCAATATATCTTCTGCCTCCTTATATCGGTTTTGCTTTACATATAGTATTGCAAGATTATTTTTATATAATAAAGTGCTTGGATGCCTTTCCCCTAGTCCCAATTTTGCTGCCTCTGCTACCTGAAGTCCGAGATCTTCTCTTTTACTTAATTGTCCTTGCTCCTCATATACTACTGCAAGATTGTTCATGTATAGCAAGGTGTCTGGATGCTCGTCCCCTAATACCATTTTTGCTGCCCGTACTGCTTGCAATCCGAGATCTTCTGCCTCTTTCCATCGTTTTTGCGCGGTATAAACTATTGCAAGATTACCCATGCTAATGATAGTGTCTGGATGCTCTTCTCCTAGTATCTCTTTTCTTGCTTCCAAGACTTGTATCCCTAGATCTTCAGCCTCCTTCCATCGTTCTTGCTTCGTGTATAGTAGTTGAAGATTGCTCATATATACCAAGGTGTTTGGATGCGTTCCCCCTAGTTCACTTTTCATTTTCCGTATTGCCTGCAATCCGAGGTCTTCTGCCTCTTTCCACCACCCCAACACCTGATATAAAAATGTATTGTTGGCCAAGGTACGAATTGTATTTGGATGCTCCTCTCCCTGTACCTCCTTTTTCGCTTCTATGACCTGGTTGAATAGGTCTCCTGCCTTCTTCCATAATCCTTGATGTAGATATACTTGTGCAAGGTTATACATAACCAATAGGGTATCTGGATGTTTCTGGCCTAGTCGATTCGTGTATACTCGTATCGCCTCCAATCCGAGATCTTCTGCCTCTTTCAATCGCCCCTGCTCCTGATACAATAGGGCCAGATTGCCTATTCTTGCGGCTGTTTCCGTATGTTCCTCCCCCAATACCCGCTTCGATATCTCGGCCGCCTGGAGATACAGGTTTTCTGCCTCTTTGAGTCGCCCTTGGGCCAGATATACCGCAGCAAGGTTGCTCCTATACCTTATGGTTCGTGGATGGCTCTCCCCTGCCACTCGCTGGCATATCTCAGCTGTCTGCACTGCCAAATCTTCACTCTCCCCCAATCGCCCTTGCTCATGGTAAACTAGAGAAAGGTGGCTCATAAACATGATTGTGTCTATATGTTGCTCCCCAAGGGCTCTCTTCTGTTTCTTAATTACCTGCAGTGTCTCTTCTTCTGCTTCCTTCAATCGGCCTCGTCGAAGGTATATTTCTGCAATGTAGCCCATGCTGGCAACCGTGCGTAAATCGTCCTCTCCTAACACTCGCTTTCTTACCTCAAGTACGCGTAAATGTAAGTCTTCTGCCTCTTTCAATAGGCCTTGACTTTCATATATTACTGCAAGTTTAGTCATACTGACAAGAGTTGCTGGATGGTCTTCTCCTTGTACTCGCTTCTTCAACTCAATTGTCCGTAATATTAGGCGTTCTGCTTCTTTTAATCGACCTTGTTCGATGTATACCGTTACAAGCTCACACATAGTAGAAAGTGTTTCGAAGTGTTCTTCTCCAAGTTCTTGCGTTCGTATTTTTGCTGCTTGCAATAGGATTTGCTCCATATTTTCCCACTCGCCCTTATGATAATAACATTTTGCTAATTGATGCAACAATCTTGACCTTTCTATCTTCTCGGCTTTTAGATTGGTTCCTTGCATTGCCAACACGGAATTGGCATGAGAAATATATCGTAAACATGCTTGAAACGCGTCAAGTTCTCCAAAGGGCAAAGAAGAGGACACGACTCTGATACCACATCCGACAATCTCGGGCATCCGCCTGCTGCTGATAAGCCACTTTCGCGTGACTAGCTGAACGAGTCGGTGCATATCTGTGTCTTTATCCTTTCCTTCTGAGATGAACGAGAAGGCCTTGAGGATACCCAAAGCTTTAATAAGCCCGACAGATGTATTATTATAAGCATATTCAGAATTTCGTTGCCGGTGATATTCCTCTATTAAGGTGTGCGGAATCGCTTGGTGATGCATTAAGCTCAAAAAACACAAGATATCACTTGCTAATGGCTGGTTTTGTTCAATCTGGCGGAATGAGAGGATCCATGTTGCCGTGACTGCATGTGGGGTCTCAGAGTCTCTTCCCACTGGTTCAAAAGATTCGCTGAGCTGATCAACGAGGGCATTGTCTCCCTCGTCTAAAAGTTGAATATAGTCGCTAATGGATATAGTGTTTTCTTGGATAAATGACGTTGCCTGTGCGAGGGCGAGTGGCAAATGCTCCAGTTTGGACGCCAAATGAAAGACGTCTTCTTTAGACAGTTCAGTCTTTAAGATGCCTTGTACAAGTTGATGCGCCTCGTCGTCTGTCATCTTAGTGACTTCAAGTAGAGGACTTCCTTGATCGAATTTGACTCCAACTTGCTTATTCCTTGTTGTGATAAGGATAGATCCATGAACGCAGTCTGGTATGTATCGTCCCAGTTTGTCGGCTTGCTGGTGGGCATCTAGAGCATCGCTTTTCTGCTGAGGGAAAAACAGTTCTATGTCATCAACATTGTCGATGACCATAAGCCATTGCATTTTATTCTGTTCCTCCAGCCACCTCTTGACCAGCAATAAAATGTCTGCTTTGGGGGTTTCTCTCCCTGGCACATTGCATTTCTCGGCGATGAAAGCATAAGCTGCGCGGAAACGATCGGCATTGCTAGCATGAACCCAGAACACGGAGATGTCTGGGTGTAAATCCCGTATCCAGTACGCGTAGGCTAAAGCAACTTGCGTCTTTCTGTTATATGTTAGAGGATTGTCCATTCAGCCAAGACGGAAAGCGTACCCGACACCACCGAGGCCGTAGAGCGAGACTCTTCTGCGCGGTTGAGAAGGTCCATGCTCCTGTTGTTGGCTTAAACCGAATTGTAACTTCATTTTATTGAGGATGTCGGATCTTCCAACAAAATCTGGGTTTTGTCTGTATGGAACCAGAACTAGATGGCTCTTAGCAAAAGTTGTCGCCTAATCTACATGCATTTATCACGCACACTTTGATGTTGTCGTTTGTAAACGATCTCGAGCTCTGATAGCCCGCCTTGAGAGCCCTCTGATTCTCAGCCATACGTTTTTGTAGTCGGGGTCGTGCGGTCCAAACTTGACCATGTCAGAGTGTGTACGGGCAATGGCGCAGATGTGCTCTGAGCCATCTTCCCAAGGGCGACAATGTGTTGCGGAAAATTTGGTAACAAGAACTGCTGTCGGTCCGATCATTTTCCATTCACCGCGTTTGTCCTACGCTTTGGTTAGAGTAAAGTCAACTGTAAGATGATTTGATTCAGGGGTAATTGCCTTTTGCGCTGTCGGCGACTCCAAGGTTTCGTAAAAGCAGAACACTTCCGAATCACCCTTTTTACCTAGGGCATGGTGGAAATCTCGTTGCTGTATGCTGATGATCTGCGAGTTGATTCGGCTGATAGACTCAATCAGGAAACGATTCGGACCGTCCCCAACCATGGGAATAAGAGAACTAATATCCATGCCATCGTGTGGAGTTCCGAAGAAGATGACTCCATATACGGCACGTATGAGCTTCTGATCGTCTGGAATGGTCGACCTTGATAGCGATATTAAAGTCTATGGTATCTGTCAGCAATGTGAATTATGGTTCCAGAGATTTAACGCTTTTACCTGCTTGATAATAAGTCCCCCAAGGCTGTGGCCAATGAGTATGATTGGTCTAGTAGTTGGGCCGGCTGCTAGCGCAAGCAGACTGCTATGAAATGTGGTGGCTAAGTCCTCTAGATTTTGCATATTTTTGCTTTGAGCAACAGCGGATTCGTAACCGTATATCATGACCCTCGCCATTGGCTTATTGTCGGTCTCTGAGGTGAGATACCCCGGGAGCGAGTCTCGTAGCCACATGTGAGTTCCTCCTCTCTCTTTGAACGACCCAAATGCGTGGCCCCCGAGACCAGATAAAGCGATAACACTGAGAGAGAATTAGAAACTGGCATACCACCAAGCAGAGATACTTACTCAATCTTGTGATCTCTCACAGGTGGTTCAAAAACAGTTGTTAAGCCTATGAAATCGTTCTCAACCGATACGGATCGATTGAGGTCCAGGAAGTCATTGTCATGTTCTTCGGATAACGAGAATTGGCGACTTTTGCCGGGCCACTGTTGCATATAAGAGTTTGTGAGTGTAACCGTGGCGGTTTGCGATTCAATGTTGGCTTCATGGGCAAGTGACTTCATAACCATAACTTCTGCGAGTTCCATGCGCATTAAAAAGGTCCGCAATTTCTCATGGTCCCAATCCAGAGGCACACCACTAACACGATATGTAGTCTCTTTTGACCATATTTGTTTCTTGGGGCGTTTTGGTTTGGTGATTAATGCTCGTCTTCGCGAGACGCAGTAGCTGGTCACGACTATCAAAACACATGTAGTAGCAATAGCCAGAAGACTCATGTTGTTTTCCCCAACAAATTCAAAGGCCCCGAGGTTATTTACCCGCTCTCTCAAGTATGAGGCCATGATCTTGGGGTTCTCAGTGAGGCCCATGGTGTCAACAATGGCTGCAGCATGAGGGGCTTGGATAAAAAGTAAGCAGCCTTGAGCCTCAAATATACAAGTACTGAGATAATTATTAGAGCGGGGCTGGATGATAGACAGCCTATGAGGACCATTCAGCTAATTGATGTGTGGTAGGATTAGATAGACAGAATCAGTCCAATAACAGCGTTTATTCAATTTATGAGGATGCGTGGACACTGTAATCCTGGTATCTCGCTGCTTTTGCTTGGCCTTTTCATGTTCCCAAGCATTAGCTATACCGTTCATACAATAACACGGAGCTGGCGCATCATATCCCGCCTCTTTCACGACGCCATGCAACTCTCCGATCACTGTCTCACTTTCGGTCTGTAAAACTTAAAACGTTGAGGCCGCTCGTCCTACATCAACTTACACACGAAGCTGCCATTCTTCCATATACCAGACGCCTATAAACGCTAATGACGGCGCCGTCTCTCAAACTTTGCTAGTTCCTGGATGTTAGGCTTATAGTTTTGATTGAGTTGCCAAATATCAACTAGCGACCTTAGCTCAGCTGGGAGAGCGTCAGACTGAAGTCTTCCAACTCCAGTCATCTTAATTGACATCTGAAGGTCGTGTGTTCGATCCACACAGGTCGCATAGTTTTTTTGCCTTTTTCCTAAAATTCCTCTTCTCTTTTTAATTGTTCGATTAGGCTTTGCGGTGACCAAATATTCCGTAGGTGTGAACCTTTATTTTTGCTGTGCGTGCAAGCAACATGAACACTTCCGCTCCACGATACTACCTACCAGTTGATATAAGTGCTTGATGATACCTGCACTGACATAGATGGCCTGGAGAGCGATCAATACCATTCACTCATTATCAGTTCAGTAGATAGAAAATATTTGCTCTAGAGACATGTTAAATAAACTCCACACGAACGATAAACCACCCATAATGTTTTGTTGAAAACCGTAAATCTTCACATCGTGTCTCTATTGCCCGTCCGTCTTATGTACACACAAAAAGACCAACGCATCTCACCATCTACCCCGCTCTTTGTATCCAAAGATTGTGACGCACGAAACAGAAAACCCCAGCCAAATGTAACCCAATGAAATGGTATCTATCCTCTAGGATGTACAACCCAGATCTCAATCAATGTCAAAAAATCAAGTTGCAAGAACTCCAAGACTCCCATTGATGCAAGACGACCTCGCGATCCAGCCGCTTCTTGTCTACACGTGCTCAAAGGTCTCCGCGCTCGGTGGAACTTCCAAGCTTAAACGTCGTCATCACGGCGGCGTGATCTGACGTCCACTCGTTGTTGCTCTGGTTGGGCTCCGGAGTGGGCTCGCCAGCGACGAGTGTTTCCGATTGAAGAACCTTGAGACTCTGGCCCTTGTGGTACACGAAATCAATTCGGTCCAACGGCTCGGGTCGGCCGCTATTGTTGAGGTAAATGGGGGACCAAGTGATGCCGGGTTCCGCGTTGGGGTCGGGGTGCACCTCACGGAACGAGTCGATCAACCCGGATTGAATGGGGAACTCGGAGCTTGGCCACGGAACAAAGCCAACACCGCAGTGGGCCTTCTTGGTTGCCTCTGTCCAGTCTAGGTGTGATGGCGCGTTGAAATCACCAGTCATGAGAACAGGAATGTCATCAGCTTCAGCCAAGGCATCCTGCATGGCGCTGACGATATCCATGATTTGCGGCGTACGGCCGGATTGGTACTCTCGGTTAAGGACCTCGGCCAGAGGCTTGTTGTCGAAGCAAAAATCATAAGGTCCGTATGGGTCGAATCCGAGATGCACATTCCACATGATGAGCTGACTCTTGGGGCCGCCCAGCTCGATGCGAATCGATCCACCGGCCGACTGTTCTGGGAAAACCTCGACGATTGGGTAGCGGCTGATGATGCCGACCTCGTTGGGGCTCTGCCAGTAATACCATCCGAGCGCCTGAGCGAGACGAGTCGCCTGGCCATTCCAGCTCTCCTGAAGGCCGACGATGTCAACATTTGTGTTAATGAGGAAGCGCACTTGCTTGTTGTGGTAGTCCTTGACGTTGGTGCCGCCGAACCACATGTTGAAGGACATGACCTTGAGCTCTTCAACGAGCGCCTGACGGCTGGAACGAACGGGGATCTGGACCTGGATAGTCGCAGATGAGCCATCACTTGCCGTCGCCAGGACCACAAAGTTGGTGTTCTTGTCCTTGGGTCCCGGAGTGCCAGTCAGGGTTCCATCCGAGGCGAGTTTAACCCAGTCGGCGCCATAGGTGGTGGCCTTAGTGAACTTGGTCTTGCTGTCCTTGGGATTGGCAATCAGGCGACCAAGCTTGGCCTTGAATGGACTTCCCTGCTGCGCATTCTGGGTGATGATGCGGTCGTTGATGAACTCGATCGGTCCTGTGCCGGGAACAATGACGTCGATGGGATTCGCAAGCCACTGGTAGCCGTCCTTGGCGAGGAAAAAGGCCTTGTAATAGCCAGCAGCCAGACTTGAGATATCGACCTGCACCTCGCCGTTGCTGTTGGGCGCATATGCCCACGTCAGAGAGCCGGCGACGAACTCTTGGTTCTCGGGACCGCCATAGTACGTCTGGTAAACGGCGATCCAATTCGTGGGGTCCGGGCTGGGCGTCGAGTATTTGAATGTGAAGAGCGACTGTCCGGCGTCAAGGGCGAGGGAGCCGGGAAGCGCATTACGAGGAGCCATGATGGCGGCAGCGGATGATGGCGATGCGAAGAAGAGAGAGACGGCAGCGGCAGCAGCAGCCGCCGCCTGAAATAGTGAAGGGAGCCTCATGTTTGCTGGTGAGGGCAATACAGACGATGGGAGCGGTTTAATCTCTCACTTTGGCCGCAGATCTGGCAGACGGACGCTGTCAGATCAGCGGAAACGTTAGTACATGGATCGGTGGGAGCGATGTTAGTGAGAGGGGGCGCAGATCGGTTTTATACGAAACGAGCACGGTCCATCCGCCACGTTATTCGGGTACGTATGCCATTATGCTGGAAAAGTATCGGAAAAGCAAAAGTGGTGATGGCGTCGTTACCTCATTGACGTCCCCATCCTGGTAGCGCCAAAAGCGAGCATCACGAGTCTGCCGGCACATTTCACTGAGACATTGTTGGACCTTGTGCCCAGCCTCTATCGAACTTAGTGTGCAGCTGGTCCATGCTTTTGAGAGACCCTGTGCTTAGATTTCCCCCAAGATCAGATGGCGGTGCTCAACCTTTGCGAACACGCAGGCGGTGCGGCCGCTGTGGCTGCTGCAAACTCCAGCGACTGCGCGGCCCTAAGCTAGCGGGGACGTGGGGGAATACAGTGGATGACCTCCGCTATGGAGCCGCGAATACACGTAAGGAGGACTTGGACCCGACGCTATGGGGAAATCGCCCAAACTGAGGGGGGTCATGGATTGGCAGCCAGTCGTCGCAGCACGAGCCTCTTGGCAGCCGTCCAGAAAAGCGCCTCATGATTCGGCATTTGCATTCACGTGGCGGCAATTCACATGAATCCTAAACAACTTCAGGGTCTTTTTTCTTGGTGTTGAGTGACCCTTATTTTTTTTTCTCATGCAACCTCTATGTTGAATTTTTATTCTCATTGTTTCTTTCCCACCTTCTTCTTGTAGTAACACGCCTGCATGGAGTTCATGCGTTGTTAATCCTAGGAATCCTAATCTGTGCAACTGACAAGCTGTCATTGGCGGTGTGACTCTTACAATTTCAACCTGAAATATCGAATTGAGTAACGCGGCCATTCATGCCCAACGTTTGTAATCGTTCGGTGGTGTGTTTGTCATTTGAAAAATATTCCGTCTTTGCCCGCTGCCTCGACTGATGGCATCGCGATGTAACATCATGATGCACACAGCTGATTCCATCACCAGATTGGTTACCGAACTTTTGAGATATCCCATGATGTTACAGACACTATCATATTAATATGAACGAATAGTAAATGATTGTTTTGCACGAGGTAGCTATAGTTGATGGGAGTTGTCGTTGAGGCAAGATGGACCTCCAGAATTGATCCATGTCCCTTGAACCAAATGGAACGATGTGAAAGTCCAAGGCTAAGCTTTCTAATCTCCTAAAGTATAGCTTACTCGCGTGACTATTTTTACCTTTAACTGAATAGCTTAAGTGCGTACTGGGGTGATGTATGTAAACCTGAGCAATGCTTAGGTGGTTCCCGTATAACTGATAGCATCTCACGTGCTTGAGCGAGTTGGACAGTTTATCTCATCATATATCTCATCATCATATTCCTAAAGATTTTCTGAAGACTTCTTCCTTCAACAAGCCATAATCTCACAGCGTTTCAAACACATTACGATTACAGCCGATGAAGAATAGGTTGCATGCCCATTTCAGATCAGGCAACAATAAACATAATGAAAGACAGGTTGATAATCGATCGACATTTAACGTGAGAATTGCTTTTAAATTTTGACAAGAGCTTTCTCTCGAATTAATTCGTACACAGAAAAGCAATGCAGTGAAGGTTACAACCACTCCTTTTCAATGATATAGCCAGGCTATCTATATGAAAGACTATCATAATCTCAACCTAAGTCATTAAAGAAAAAGGACCCAGCTATAATAACTAACTCATCGCACTAAACAATGTGTTTTCTCTGTGAAAAACTGGAGACAAGAACGCCAAATTCAAGTCTATATAAGCACAAGCCGGGTTACGCGTATGCGATCAAACAATAGGATATACCGGCATTAACACAGCACATATGACATCAGAAAGAGCGGTGATGATCTTCAGTCACCTTTCAATCAATTTCATGCTGATCGCAAGCAGATATATGTACACAATTTCTAATCAAACTTGCTTCCATCATATCCGGATGAGGTCGATGGTCACGAGGAGGTTAATAATAGAAATCACGCTACATCGACAGCTCATGCCAAATGCGGTGCCCAAACGAGTATCCATTTTTTCTCATTCGTTCCAGCTATCGCTTTAGTCGAAAGCTTCCCATGATTTCCGCGTGCCAATATCCAGAGGGCCCCGCCAGACAAAGTGCCACCACGCCAACAATGGAGCACAGTAGGAATGCCACGGATCAGCGCCGATCAAAGCCGTTCGCTGTACAGTCTTTCGTCACATCTCGAGACTGTCTCGCTTCACATCTGGTGATGGCTGCGTAGCCAACGCGGGGTATCAGGCATGCGATTCGAGCATTTAGAGTTGATGGCCCTCATCATGACGTTGATGGCGAGTGCGATCATGAGCTATTCGCTGATGACGAAACTCTGTTTGGCAGCTCTGCAAGAGCTATAAGACAGCTTGTGTCCTCCTTTGCCACTACTCTGATGTTTATTCTCCATTGACTCTTTGATCTTGACAGCTCAACTGAAACAATCTCAATATATATCCACCATGAATCGAAAACATTCCGAGACTGGCATCACTGACGAGGCGGCCATTGAAGGCCATGACCTCATTCACAACGCCGAAGTTGAGGAGCAGAGGGTATATTTCAGCCACTAACGTTTTACATTGGGTTACACGACTCTAATTATTTTTTATAGGCTCATGGCGACCAGGCATTGACGCAGCCAGACGAGGGTGATGCGCCGCTCAACGCAACGAAGCAGTCCGAGCCCGCCATGGCGGGACAAACCGGACGCCGCCATTCAGCGATGGACAAGATCAAGGAGACACTGCATCTCAACAAGAAATAAAGGAGAGATAATATTTGAAGCCGAAAATAATTACAAAAAAAACGTCAAACTGATGATACCTGGCGGATGGGCAATCTGGATGGTGGGACGAAAACAAAAGAAAACCACAAATAAAAAGGACAGGGCACGTGTGTGTCACGTTTCGTCAAAGTGTATTATATGAATTCCCCACATCCGCCCTCGAATTTTATTGTCTGATTCGGTCGCCGCAGTAGGATATTTCTTGGGTTCCTCAATACTTGAATAATTATTATTTTTACAATCTTCATTCATTTTACATCTTGTATCCATTTTGATATGAATCGTTTAATAGATATTCCCACATCTTTTGTTATCTGCTTGGTGGAGCTGCCCACGTTTTTCCCGCGACGGCTCCATCGGGAAAGGCTGCGTCAGGCTAGCCCCAAACCCGCCTAGCCCGCATGAAAATCCCCTGACCACCAAATTTCCCCCAGATTTGGCTGCATCTACGATTGTCGAACGGTTTTTTTCTCGCTTCATTTCCTCTCTTTTTCCCTCTTTCATTAACCCACGCGAATTGGCGCTATTCCTAGCATCAGCTCCATCTTCCCTCCTTTCTCGCCGCTACGGCGCCACGCCGCCTGTCGCTCCTTTTTTTCTTACTTACACACTGAACTGACCCGCTGGCCCATGCTTGGCCTGTGATGACTCAGTGTCTCCATTCCTTATGACGACGCTCTCGTCAACGATGCTCTTCAGCCTCCACTCTCTACTGCCCTTGCTGGCAACTCCTGCTCTTGTTCTAGCTGCTTCAATCCCTCGCAGCGACAGCAGTTCATCTTCCACCACCGTCTGGGCGACGCCCCACGATAGCTACTCGTCCTCCGTCGGCGTGCTAGGTTGCAAGGTCAACACCAACCGTGTCGCTTACTGGCCCGACTCAGTCGACTGCAACAACATTTGCGTCTCGCTGCAGTACCAGGACCGCCAAGTCTATCTCCTGCGCGTCGACCAATCGCAGGGCGCGCACGACATCAGCTACGATGCCTGGAACTACCTTTACACGGGCTACTCGGCAACGCAGAAGGCCTTTGCCGGAGGACCCGTCGCGATGACAACGCAAAACGTGGACATGTCCAACTGCGCGAGTCTGATCCATACAAAGGGCAGCAAGCTCCCTCTCAGCGCGGCAAACAGCATGAACTTCCTTGCCAGCTGTCTTGAGCAGGAGAACTCGTGGGTGGGCAGCAACTATGTCCTGTACAACATTCTCGATTCCATCTGCACGCTGGGACAAGACCAGACTTGCACTTTGGACTGGCCCAATGCCAACCAGCCGTCTTGTCCGGGCACCCTCGGCGTGCCTGATGTCCTCAAGACAGATCCCGTATGGAACATCCAGTACCCTTCTGGAGACAAGGTTCTTGCCGGAGCGCCACCGACGGTGCCTACCGGAGTTCCAGTGCCCGCGCCGGCTCCGACCCCGGCTGCTGATGCCGACGACGAAAACGGTGCACGGAGTCTGACGTGTTCGGACTCCTTACTTTGGATATCAATCCTTTCATTAATTTCCATATTCTACATTCTCTGATGTTGCAGTACCTATCATGAAAATAACCGTCCCCGTCGAGGGATAGCTTACGTCTCGGATATGATGTTTATTCTTTGGTCAAATATACCCCCTTGTTCATATTCTCTGTATATTTTCACCAGGCCCCTTTGAACTAAATATGGTTCATAAAAATTTATTCCAATATTTTAGTTTTTTTTTCTAGTTTTTTTTAAACTAACTATACTGTTTATATCTTGTTATCATGCGTGTTTGTTTGTTTGTTTAGATCTGGGTATCTGGGTATCTCTGGTATCTCGGTTATTTCGCCGCCTTGCATAATCTCGCTGCTGATTCATCCATCCCATATACATGCTCTTCATCCTCCGGTACTCCGACCTGAAAGCCGGTAGCCATGCCTGTCCCCAGGTGTACCAACATATGGCAATGCAACATCCACAGTCCAGGATTGTCAGCGACAAACGAGAGCACCACGTGCCCCCTCCTCGGCACACTGACTGTGTCTTTCCGAAGCGGCTTCTCCCGCTGCCAGTGATCTAGTGAGTCGGCATCTGATGTCTCGAAAGGGTTATAACTCCCCAGGTTAGCCTTGTCAGCCCGGAACGAGGACAACACTTGGAACGAATATCCGTGAAGATGGAACGGGTGAGAACCATCGTCGAGGTTGTTGATGACGAGCTTGACCTTGGTGGGCTTTGATCCACTGCCGATGAAGGGGATGAGCTGGTGTTCGTCCCAAGACGACCGGTTTTGCGACAGTAGTGGCACCGACTGGGGCTGCCATATGGTATGATTTACGAAGCCGAGAGGTTTGTTTCCATGCACCGCAAGCTTTTGAGTTGACACGTAAAAGAGAATCGTCTGCTCCTCTCCTGTAACGATAGCAGCCGGTTCGTGGGTGGCGGTAAGCGTAGCAAGGTCAAGGCGACTGCTACTGAATTTCAAGAGGGGCGCGTGGTCTCGATCATGAGCTGTGACTGTTTTAGGGAGAGCTGGGAAGGTATGGTTTGGGTTTAGAGCCGGGTTGCCGAAGCGGAGATTCCTATAACTTGTTAGATATGACAACCACTAAACCAATATCGTAAAATGTCGAGGTGGGTTATGAATGAACTCACTCATGATCCAGGTAGACGTTGAACCATGGCTCAGCTGCCTGGTCACTCTTCCACTTGAGTAACAAGTCTACCCTCTCGCCGGGATAGAGAATTCCGACGGAATCAGCTGCCTTTGAATCTACCTTGCAGCCTCCATCAACTTGCGTAGGTTGGAGTGAAGCACCATCAACACCGAGCGTCAAGCCGGCGATTGTGCCCGTATTCACCACTCTGAGCAGCGTCTCTCCTGTAGACCTCCTGATCACAGGGGGGAAGTTGCTCAAGGATGTTGTCTTGCACTGGACGGGTCTCGCCGGCACAGCCATGGAACAGTCGTATCGGCCGCGGCCGTTGATGACCATGGAGTCGGGGACAGGCTCGTTGCCTGCACTCGCCGGGCTGCTGTACCAAGCGAGGACGTCGTCGTGCTTGCGATGGAACCAGTCGCCGATGAGTAGTAGAGCTTCATCTTGCACGGGTGCGTCAGAGTTGTGACGGCCTGGCTCGTGGATCACTAAACCGCCAAAGAGGCCGTCTGCCCTTTGTAGCTGGGAGTGACTATGCCACCAAAAGGTTCCGTACTCGTCGTCGCGGATACGGAAATCATAGACGAACGAACTGCCGGCGGGGATGGGACACTGAGTGAATCCCACAGCGCCGTCCATGTTGTTGAAGCCCTGCATACGCAGGCCATGCCAGTGTAGTGAAACACCATCGTCGTCCTTGAGATCATTGTGGACACGCACGATGATACGGTCCCCAGATCGGCCCTCGATGGTTGGGCCGGGGAACTGTCCTGCACTCAGAGTGTCAGTCAGCCAATGGAACGAAACCGAGTACCTAATGTAAGACTCAGTGAGTGTGCTGCCATATCACCCACCATTGATCAGATAGACCTGCTTCTCCACCCCGTCCGGGGCCCGGACACCCAATGTGACGTGCCAGTCAAAGGTCAGCGTGGTAGGATCTCGTGTGGAGTGCTCGGTCGGGTGAAGAGGAATAGCGAGCTGGTCGTCCAACGGGGCGACGTGCCGGTTCATTGCGAACAGCAGCACGGCCAGCGTGCCCAGGCACAGCGCCACGACGAGGCCCGCGATCCGGAGCAGCGTGAAGCTGGGCTTTCGACGCGGGCGGACGACGACGGGCTCTATCTCGTCGTTGTCGTCTTGCTGCTCTTCGTTGAGGAGGACCTCGTCGTCGTCGACGCTGAGCTGTGTGGCAACGTCATCGCTGTCACGGCCGTCTACTTCGTCGAGTAGACGCCGCTCCTCGGGTTGGTCCTTCATTTTTGCTTGCTTTCCCACTCTTGGCTCTCAACATTCGCTTCAGCTTTCAACCAGAAGAGATTCTGATGAGAAGATATTGATCGTATCTCTCCCCAAAAACTCGACTAGTCCAGCCCAGCAAAAGAAGAAACAAAGACCATAAAGCAGGACGAGTAGGTCAAAGGTACTCGTAATAGCGCGTCACCGGCATGTGGGAGGACAGAGGGGCCCGAAAGCTCAAAGGGCGGATGAGAAGAGAAACCATCGCATCATCGGTATAAGAACGCGCGGAAGATTCGTCACTACGTATCGGCATCGACTGCCGAGCACTGACCAGCACGTGGGGACGTTGCCCTTGATTTGTCGATTCCTGGGTCTGGCGGAGGGCCCCACAGAGTTGGTGAGGAAGCTATCCAAGGTTTGGGGACTAGTACACGAGTACTAACGCCGAGACGCCGTGCTAAGAAGAGAGAATTTCAAGGGTCTGTTATCTTGGGTTTTGGGTTTTTGGATTTTCGCGGGTGGCTGAGTGAGGAGGTTCCGTACTCGGGAGTCTATCTTCAGCTCTTTCTCAGCCTCACCCGCTTGCGTTATACATCATACCACATCCCGACTTACATGACTCGATGACCCCTATCTTCTTCCAGCAAAGCCATACTTCGAACAGAGTTATAGCTCTCAACTCTACTTCTTCTCGTCCGGGTACTCTATCCTCAGCCAAGCCCTACTACTACAGTACCTAGTATGAGGCTTTTCCCGTCTTTATCGCTTAACTCTGTCCAAATGTCTCCACCAACACTCACCTTCACCTGCAGCATATCACGGCCTGTGGAACCCCCTTCTTCGCAGTCCCTTGCACTAAATCCAAGCATCCCTGCCGAGCCTTGCAGCTCCAGCCAACCACGACCGCCATCACGAGGGCCGCCGTGCCGATGCTATTGGCTTCTGGAGGGCACATGTCTCAATCGCCTGGCCATCTCGCATCTGGCCTTCCCAACCCACCCAATCACATGCCTTGGTGAAACATTTGACAGCGGAACTAACATGTGGGAAAGCTCTGGTCTTTAATTTTTCACGTTTATTATTCTATTCATGTTTTTTTTTCTCAACCACTGCTGTACTGCTCGTATGTTGGCCGATGATCTGCGCATCTCGTCGCCGCTGTGCTGCACAAGTTCCTACGCTATGGCCGTTCTCTGCCGCTGCGATCATCACTGACCTTCCGATTCGGGGTTTCGGTAATAGTTGACAGAGATGCAACCTCACGCTTTCTCCTTTATCCATTGCTCTTTAACCGCACGACGAGCTGCTTTTTGCTTGTGCTCGGCACGGACGGCCGCGCTTGAGGCCGCAATGCTACACCGCGATGGACAAATCACGTTGTCGGGGTTAGACATGAGGAGGGGCGGTCTCTGATTGTATGCGCACAGAAGCCCGATCCATGAAATGTTCATTTAAAGATCCATGATGCTTACTTGAGCATGTTTGCTTAAGTACCGTGCCGTCCTCTGCGGTGAGACGGGGTAGATAGAATTGGTTATGTTCCAGCATTCTTCCGTATTGCTTCATTTTGCCAATTACCAAGAATGCCTCTCCTCAGGAGCTTAGGGCCGGCGTCGGCAAGCTTGTTTTGCATCGTTGGTCTTGTCCGAGCTGGAAGCTTGAAGGATATCGACCATGTAGTCCTCTTCATGCAGGGTATAATCACATGTGTCCGAAAATGCCGTGAATCAGCTTGTTAACACTGGACTTTAGAAAACCGTGCGTTTGACCACTATTTCGGTACCATGGCAGGTGTTCGAGGTTTCGGCGATGCGAACCTGCAATTGAACGACGGCGTCCCGGTCTGGAAGCAGTTGACGAATTCCCAATTGACCAACGAGACCGACTACGTGACGCCCTTTTACATCAACTACCTCGGTGGCAACTGGACTGAATCAACCCAATGCATGGTTTCTGGAAGCAACAGCTGGCAGGAGAACCACGCCGCATGGAATGGCGGTACCAACGACCATTGGGCCGTGGGCAACAGCCCTTACAGCATTGGATTCTACAAGCGTCAGGATATTCCTATCCAATTCGCTTTGGCGGAAAACTTTGTCGTTGGAGACATGTACCAGGCAGGTTTACATTCTGAAAGACTAGACGAAACAAAGACTAATAAGACTCTTAGGAAGGAGTTGTCGCTGCTACCAACCCCAACAGAGTGACATGGCTCTCTGGCAGTGTCAACGCCCCCGGTGGTCCTCAGACTCCAGATGAAGGCGGCAACCCTTACATCGACAACAATATTACTCCGGGCTGTGAAACTGGCGGCTTCAACTGCTATCCGCTCAAGTGGAAGACTGTTGGCGAGTACTACGAAGACGCCGGTGTTAATTGGCAAGTCTTCCAAAACGAGGACAATTTCGACGACAACTCGTATGCCAGATTTCAGCAATTCCAGGACGCTGCGCCAGGATCCAGCCTGTATAACAGAGGCATGAAAGGTCTCTCCCTCGACACCTTCTACGCTCAAGCTGCCAACGGAACTCTGCCCGAAGTCTCATACATTGTCGGCCCCATGGAACTCTCAGAACATCCTCCTTATTCTCCTCACGATGGCGCTTGGCTGCAATACCAAGTCGCCCAGGCCGTTCTCAACTCACCCAAGTATAACAAAACAGCCCTCATTTTCTCCTACGACGAAACCGGCGGCTGGTTCGACCACGTTAGCCCTTACCACTCCCCGAACGGTACATCAGGCGAATGGATCCAGGACCCGTACGGCGAAGTCGGCTACACGTTTCTCGGCCCCGGCTTCAGACTGCCTTTTTACATCGTCTCCCCGTGGACGCGCAAGGGCGGCGTCTACACGGCCCACAGCGACCACAACTCGCAGATCAAGTTCGTTGAGAAGTGGCAGGCTGCAAAGGGTCGTAACGTCACGACTGATCAGATGGTTGGGTGGCGTCGCGACCACATGTCCGACCTCACTGACGCCTTTGACTTTGACAATCCCAATTACTCTATCCCGACTCTTCCCACGCCGCAGACGCCTCACACTGATTCTAACGGCGTTTACGATGGTTCGTCGTACTGCCAGTCTCTGTACTCTGACGTTCAGCCTCCCATTCCGTATACCGGCAACGGCGTGATTGCAGATATGCCCAGCCAAGTCGAGCAAGGTTTCAAGCCCATGCGCGGAATGCTCACCGAGGGCCGCCACATTGTCCTCGAAGCAAACGGTTTCGCACTCGCGCAAAAGACGACATATGCTAGCTCTCTGGCCGTGAGCCGAGCTACTGCACGACACGACACGCCGACCCAGCGCTGGATTGCTCACGCGGTGGTGGTTGGAGGTGCGGATTTCACGCTTTCTGATGATGCTGGCAATAATTACATTTGCGCGGCTGGAGTTCTTTGCAAGGATGCACGGAATGCGGTTGTCTTTACGGTGAGCTACAAGAGCGGGAAGGGATATGCGTTCCAGGTCAAGGGCACGCAAAAGTATCTGTCTCTAAGCGGGCGAGGATCGTCGAGCTATGCTTCTTTGACTGGGGGGTTGGGATACTGGCAGGCTTATAGCGTGAGTTATTGAATGTCTGAGAATATATAGCATAGCTAGTATTTTGAGATAGATTCGACGAGTAGCAAAAGGGGTTGGGATTAGACAAAGAAATATAAATAGCATTATTCATTCCAGCCACCCGTCGTTTCACATGGCATCTATATAAAGTAACACGATAAGAAATATCCCCTTGTCTTGCAACCCAAGACAAGCAAGCAATTCACTCCACCATCAATCCCTCACCCAACCGTGGCAATGCTATCCAACTGCTGCGGCGCCGGCCTCAGCCCAAAAATATCCCCCCCAGGAGGCGCAACCAGCTTCGACAACACCTTCTCAGCAGCCTTGTCGCCCTCCTGCGCCGCCGCCCTGACATTATCCGTCGCCGCGTACTGCGTGAATCCCAGCTCCGGATACGTCCACTTGCTCGCACCCCCCGCCGCCGCAGGAACAAGAAACTCGACGGCCTTGAACAGCGTCTGGCCCTGCGGCCCTTTATACTTGAACAAATCGACGCCGACTTTGCGGGCGATGAGCGCGAAGCGGAGATGTGCGGTTAAGTCAAAGTTGGAGTAGTGGAAGCTGCGCGTGCGGGCGAGTTCTTGCGGCTGGGACCCGTTGGCGGTGATTTGGCTGTTGATGAAGCTCTTTGCGAGTTGTGCGCGCTGTACTGCTAACGAGATGTTTCCCGTGAAGAGCGCCAGGGCGGCGATTTGCATGTTGGCAAATGTGCCGTGGTTGTTCTGGGCGGCGGCCTCCTCGACGCCAAAGGGCGAGTCGGCGAGCCACGTCAGGAACTGCTTGTTCCAGCTCACAAAGGCTTTACCGTCGGCCTTGCTCCAGCCGGGGGCGCCAGTGTTGAGGATCGCGACGGCGTCGATGACGTTTGTGTATTCCTGGCTGAAGTCGATGATGCCGATTGATCGGCCGGTGTTGGCGCAAGGGATGATTTGGGCGTGGTCCAGGTTGGGGCTCATGGCTGTCTTAGGCTCGAGGAACCATGTCCGGAGGATATCAGCCGCGTGCTTGGAGTACTTGGGATTGCCGGTGTAGTACCAGGCCAGCGACAGGACATATGTCGAGTTGAACATCATTCCAACTGACACGCGGTCCTGGTACTGGTCAACCTCGGGATTGCGAACGCCGTCCTTTTGAATGTAGGGACATCCATCTGGTGTATTGGGGCTGGGCCACCAATACGGTGCTTGAGACGAGTAGTCGTGAAGTGTGCCGTTGGGGGGAGCTTTCGTCTTTGCTGTGACGGTCCACGGACCTTGGTTGAGCCAGCTATCCGCCTGAGCAGTGAGATGCTTCAGTTCCTTTTTGAGGGTGCCATCGCCCAAGGTAAGGCGCAGCTTTGCTTCAACAAGGCGGTAACCATCAATGACGATGGTGTTGGGAATCTTTGACGACCAGGGCCAGATATCTCCAAGGCCGGGCAAGGCGTTGGCCACGCCCGCGGCAGACAGTAGAGCAACTGAAATAGAAGAGAAGTGCATTGCGGCGAGTTCAATTGATCCCAGAACCAGTCAGTTGAGGTCGTCTGCCCTTCCAATTAAGCTTGATGACAAGATTAACGGCAGCCAGCTTCCCCATCTTATAGACAAAGGAGCTCACCCCTGTCTTTCCCCAGATTTCGACCCCAGATTCCATCGAGCCATCCATCAACGGACGGATACTTGTCCGCCAATTACCCCATCGAAGGTGCCCAGGAAAGATGAACGATGCAAAGTTGCATCACGGCAAAAGCGAAATTGGGGGTTCGGGCAATTCTTCCGAGCAAGCTGTTTGCGAAATGTTCCACCAATCAGCTATTTAGCCTAGCATCGCAACATCCTGGTTCCTTGACGACTCCAAGTCTCCAACTACATAAACGATGCCTCTTTTCTCGGAACTAGAGCAGTGGAAAGGTGGTAGACCGTCAAATAGGAAAAATACGGACGCCTTTGTCGTTTACACATGAATGTCATTGCATCAATAGGATAACCATAGCCTTAACACTAAATCAAGAATGCCAACTCCTCCCTCCACTTTGCCGTTTATTCCGTTCCTCGCATTAAGAAGTTCTGTGTGTGGGGGGGTTCTCATTTTCACTCCTTGACGACCTCGGACAACTCGTCTGCTACAGCTCGCCCAGCTGTGCGGCCGGAAAAGATGCAGCCTCCCAGAAACGTTCCCTCGAGCGCGTTGTAGCCGTGAACGCCTCCACCGCCGAATCCCGCCACTTCACCGGCGGCGTAGAGCCCCGGGAACGGCGTCATGTCTTTCCTCATGACGTTGCTGTTCAGGTTAGTCTCGATGCCACCGAGTGTCTTGCGGCTGAGCAGGTTCAGTCGAACTGCAATCAATGGGCCGTGAGCAGGGTCTAGCAGGCGGTGAGGTACCGCAACACGGCTACGCTTGTCTGGCCAGTACGTTCTCGCATTGTGGATGAGCATGGCCTGCGCGTCTTTTGAGTAGGTGTTGTTGAACTGATCGTCACGAGCGTCGACAACCTCCTTGATCTTTTCGTACTCAAGAATGGGGCCGTTCCGCTCCTTGGCCAGCTCGTTCATGCCAGCTACCAACTCCTTGAGGGTATCCCGAACAATGAAATCCTTGCCGTTTTCCTGGAACAATTGCACATTGACTGTTCCCTTCTTGCTAAAGATTCTGTTCTTGAACACCTCCCAGATGCTCTTGGCCGTCAGATCAGGGTTCTGCTCTGAGCCAGAGAGGGCGAATTCACGCGCAATGATGGACTGGTCGAGAATGAACCAGCTGTAGTCGTAGCCCGTTGCGCAGATGGCCTTGAGCGTGCTGAGGGTATCAGATCCGGGGAACAGATACGGTGGGAAGCGTTTACCAGAAGCGTCCAGCCAGAGAGACGAAGGGGCCGGCAGGATGCGGATGCCGTGCTCGGGCCAGATGGGATCCCAGTTCTGCAGACCCTCGGTGTAGTGCCACATGCGGTCACGGTTGACAATATTGGCACCAGCGCTTTCCGAGATGTGAAGCATGCGGCCGTCGACGTGAGCGGGCACTCCGATGACAAAGTAATCGGGCACCTTTGGTCCCAGTCTTTCAACGGGCCAGTTCCGCTTCACGGCCTCAATGTCGCCGCCAATGCCACCCGAGGTTACGATGATGGCAGAGCCGTAGAGCTCAAAGGAGTCGACAACAGTCCGTGATGTCTTGACGCCTCTTGGCTGGTCGTCCTCCTCCAGGACGCTGCCCTTGACACCAACAGCTCGTCCCGTGCCGTCAACGATGAGCTCGTCAACCTGATGCCGGAACTTGAACTGCACCAGCCCCTCTTCCGCCGCCTTCTTCACCGGATCCGCAAAGATGCGAACAACTTCCGGTCCCGCTCCCCAAGCAATGTGGAAGCGCGGCACTGAGTTTCCATGGCCGTCAGACCTTCCATCACCACGCTCGGCCCAACCCACGTTGAAGAGGAATCCCAGCCCACGGGCCCTCACATACTCCTCAAACTCGTCTGCAGCAAAGTCCACAAAGGCCTTTGCCCACTGCCGCGGCCAATAGTCTTCGTCACGGTCAAAGCCGGCAGACCCCAGCCAGTCTCGCATGGCCAGCTCCCGCGAGTCCTTGATGCCCATGCGGCGCTGGTAGTACGAGTTGACCAGGAACAGGCCGCCCAGAGACCAAAAGGCCTGACCTCCCAGGCTGTTTTCATTCTCCTGGTCAATGATGAGCGATGGGATTTTACGCTCGGCGAGCTCAAAGGCAGCGACAAGGCCGGCCAGGCCGCCGCCGACGATGATGACGGGCTTCTGCTGACTGTCGTCCTCCGAACCCATGGCGGCTGCTCTACTGATCTGATCTGATCTGCTGCCTGCTGGAGAGGGTGAAGGAGAAGCGAAGCTGAGAGGATGAGTGAGATGAGTCAAGACAAGTTGAGTCTACGTGTACATATCTCGCATGCGGGATATTTGCAGCTTTATCATGCAGAGGCGCATGTACATGTACATTCAATCGATTGTTATCGGGTGATGCGAGTGGTGTGTGTTGCGTGTGCTGGTACCGGTACGGAGGGGGGACATTGGCACCTCCAATTAATTTGCATGAATACAGCTCAAGCTTTAACACAGCTACAAAGGAATGGAAAGGTTAAACAGCACTGTTATGTACGAATAACCAGCCGAGTTCCTAGGCACATCCATCACTCTTTAGCACCCGGATGGACGACCGCGGGCGCCGAACGTTAGCGCACCTCCTCGCTGAGGCTCTGGAGATGCCATCTATGGATTGGATCAAATCAAATCCCAGCTTGTCGTCCATCAATCACCCTGGCCTTTTTACCCCGTATCGAGCGCTAGGAGGATTGAGTTTCAATGGAGCTTACAACTCACTTGAGGGGCCGATCGGGTATCAACTTGGCCTGCTCAAATCAAGCTCTGGATTGAACATAAATGTCCCCGCAACCCCGCCGAGGGGCAACCGGTGAACAATGGAGCAAATCCTCGCCCAGCTCTTGTACGAAGGATTTTACGCACATACGGCAGTGTAACTCCCTGATATGACAACAAGGAACAGGTTTTCATAATGTAACCACAACATCAACTCCCACCAACTTTTAACCAATTCCAGGCTCAATTCATGATTGCCTAGCTACACAAACGGCTAATATCCATTCTCTTAGTATACTCGTATATAGTAGGTCAACACCACCACAACACAACAAGCGCACCTTGGAGGTACCTCGGCTGCCCCGCCTGGCAAAAGTCGCGGTACCTCCGTGTACTCTTACGTGTCCGACTTATTCACTTCACATGCAATTCCCCCGCCCGCGTCTGCTCTGATTGGGCGGCGGGATCTGAGGTGACAATCGTGCCACTTTGTATCAGAGTCATGACGACTTGAGTGACTCTGGCGTGTTTCTGCTGTTACTCGGCATCTCTAGTACCAAGTAATTCAACTTCAGCTTGGAGTTGATGGTATTCCTTGTATGAAGAATAAAGTACAAAATAACTTGCCTGATCTGATACAGGTCAATTGATACACAAGAATCCAGTAGATGTACAGTAAGAGAAGGCCGTGTATTAGTTACCCCGCTATACGACTAAACGACAATGCTCTTCTGACGGAGATGAATCATTGAAGTGAATAGCAAAGGTTATTATCAGTAAGCAGTTGGAGAAATTCCATTTACGTCAAATGAGCACAAGACCTGTTACTTTGTGTATCTAACCCTAGGCCTATTTCAGTATACAGATCGACCGCAAAGCTCACCACCACAGAAAGCTCGTATATCCAAAGCTACCCTATAAGCTTACGACAAATAAAAATATTCTCATCATAACGCTTTAACAAACAGGTAAATACCTCCTTAGGAAGTTGTGCAAAGAATAAATAGTGAGAATACAAAATTAGGCATTAAAGACATCTCATTAACATTAACTTCAAAGCCCGCCATTCAGCCTCATACCAACACCAACACCAACAGCCCTCAATGCCAAACATCACCACTACAAATCTCAACCTCTCTCTCTATCACGCCTCCTGTCACCCACCCATGCTCTCTCCCAACTCTCTACACACCGTTCACCCTCCTCTCTAACCTCCCCATCCTCTCATGCTGCCTCTCCACCAACCTCACCAGCGTCTCAATCATGCTCCCCTGCTCAACCACAACCTCCCTCAAACTCCGATTCGCTCCATCCGTGCAAACAAGAGTCGACCTCTCCTGCAAAGAAGACGCCTGCGTAACAACCCCAGTAACCTCATACTCCTCACTCTCACCACCATCATCGTCATCGTCGTCTTGTGCTTCTTCCGGTTCAACGCCCTGCTCTCGCTCAAATCTCCGCGCTTGATCCTCGCACGTCTCCCCTTCCCCCGTGAATATACTCTCCCCTCGAGGACACTTCTCTTTCTCCCTCCTCACTGTCTTGGATTGACTCGAAGAAGAAGATGTACTACCCCGACTCGCCTTATCCTTCTTCTTCTTCAAACACCACCCACACCCACAATCCTTCCCCCCATAAACCCCATCATCAACCTCCATCGTCGGAATCTTCACAACAGCAGGCGCCCTCATCCGATTCGTCCTCAAAACCTTATCCACATCCCTCGGCACAACCCCCGGCGGCGCATCCTCCCCAGCCCTATTATACTTCTCCTTGAAATTTGCCCACCAACTCTGCCTCGCACACTGCGACGCCCCAAACATGACCCTCAAGATGACGAAATGGCCCCAGCTCGGCGCGTTGCACCGCATGTATTCTGCCAGCGGATGGTCCAGCATCGAGTTTTCTCTTTCTGTGACGCGTGCCCTGGGAACCCAGTCGACAAAGTCGCGGCGCTCGCTTTCCGACCATGAATGCGACTCAGTCTTCCAAAGGGTTGCAAGACGATTGTAGATGTGCCAGTCAATGATGTTGTACCCGCTGTAGGGAGGAATATTCGTCATTCTTCTCGCCGAGTTCATCGAATTCACCGCTCGAGATGGCGTCGTTGAGGAGCGGTTCGACGTGCTTCGGCTACGGCGACTGTGCCAGCGACGCCGACGCCGCAGTAGTACAGCTTTTCCTTCTGCATCCATTGATTTCCTGTCGATGCTGTCTCTGTCACTCCTTAGCTAAATCCCACAAAGTACGGCTACAATATAGTTAGCTATCCGGATACTGCCCTTCGCGATACTAGGTGCTCCACGACTAACCTCGTTAGCAAACTATGGTTCTGCCAAGATCAAGAAAGCTGATGGATCGTAAGAAAAGTTTCAAGCCTCAAAAAGAGAATCGTCTAGAGGATCGTTTAGCAGCACCAAGCATAAAGAACAAGCCTTGCACCCCTGGCATTACAATAGACGGACAAGGGGAAAAAATTGACGAACTGAGGATTGAAAAATCACGATTGATGCAATTTTGACGGTGCTCGGTCCCACATTGAAGCGAACGGTTTGAAGAAAATCGAGCCCTGACAAAAAGTCACTCGTGGAGGCCAAGTGCAAACAGCCGTACTTTTGCGTGGCCATTTGCATATCGGCCATATACCCCTACTGTTTGCTGTTTGTATTCGTATCACTCGATCCAAGAGTAAACGTGCCATCTCTTCCAAACTCTGTATTAATACTATACCAATAATTGTATCTCTATGCTACACAAGAAGAATCATAAAGCAAAAAGTAATGAGGGATGAGGGGAGAAGAGAAAAAGAGTTTAGCGAGCACCATTGTGAGCAACCAAGTTGGGGGTATCGCTCGTGAGTTCCTTCACTTTGCCCTGGACGCCCAGTTTCAGGATTCTGTCTCTCAACTCCTTTGCATTTTTCGTGTTTTCCAAGGCAGCCAGATACAAGGCAAGTCCGGCAACGTGAGGGGCCGACATTGAAGTGCCACTCATGGTGTTGGTCGCATTCTCAGTACCAATATAGGCGGACTCTATGTGGTTCCCAGGGGCTTGGATGTTGACTTCGGGGCCGAAATTGGAATAAATCGTCTGTGTCCATTCGCTGTTGATGGCACCCACAGTCAAGGCCTCCGCTGCTGATCCAGGAGACATTTTTAGGGCCTCCATTCCTGCGTTTCCAGCTGCAACGACGCTGAGAATTCCCAATTCAAAGGCAGCATCAACGGCACGATTAAATGCCATAGAAAAGGGACTTGCTGTCTCAGAGTCAGTTGATTCCGTCCATGTCCATTCTCATCAGCGTCACTCACCAATAGACAGGTTGATGACGGAACGGTTTTGGCGGCCTTTGAGGACAATGTCTTGGACCGCCCATTGAAAACCGTCAAGTACGTCCGAGATGAGGCCAATGCCGTCGGGGAGCACTTTGACACCGATAATTTCCGCTTGCTTGGCCACGCCAAAGGTCTTGCCCGCAATGATTCCGGCAACATGAGTCCCATGTCCCTCGACGTCCGACAAGTCGCTGGGATCTACGCTGTACCCAACCGAAGCCCGCCCACCGAATTCGTCGTGCTTGGTAAAGACGCCGGAGTCAACCACGTATGCAAATGTGCCATTACCCGCGCTCTTGTCGTAGCGGTATGACTTGCCACCGGGCTTCTTGCTAGACAGGGCCGCAAGGCCCCAGGGGGCATGACGCTGCGTCACAAGCTTCCCCTCTATAGTACAGAACTCGTCTCGCTCGATTTCCGCTACCTGAAGACACCCGTGCGTTAGAATAGACAGATTCATCAGCATGAGTGGCTATACTCACATCTGCATCTTTCCAGAGCAAGGCGATAGTGTCTTTATCGAAGACTCCAGAATAACCCCGGTAGTCACCAATGGCAAATGTCTTTCCGACTCCAGAGGGTCTGTTCTGCTCATCGTTCAAGGAGTTGTGGTGGTAGGTGTCATTTATTTTGGCGAGGTGTATTGCGAAGGCAGAGGGCGAAATGTTCTTGTGGAGAGTCACAATGTACCAATCCTCGTCCGCAAGGCCGTCTACATCCAGAGCCAGGCCTTGTCCGGTGGTTTTCAAAGGGAGGGCTGTGATGTATGGCGTGACAGTGAACAAGAAGAGTGCAAGAGTCCTGAACCAGGCCATCTTTGCCGTTGTAACAGAACAGATGTGACTGGTGATGAATCTGATGAAAAGTAAATTATATCAGAAAAGAGTGATGATCCAAAAGCCGTATGCTCAGAGAGCTGATGTTGGTGGAGAGTGCAAAGAGTCTCAAGTTGAGAACGCGGACGAGATATAAATACAGAGCATCTAAGCGCCTGCCTCGCTTCGTAGTTGCTTGCTTGCTTCCTTCTATGAGGCCATGCACCTGCAATTTGCTCCTTCTCTTCGCCTGCTACAATCTTGCTAGCGAACATCAGGCCTTCCATCTGCCACTGAAAGCATCCACAGAGTTTGAGCATGTCACTACTTTGGTAAATTTGAGCCTGTTGAGCCAATCACGTTTCAATACCAGTATAGGAAGAGTCAATGCAGTATTCCAATGCCTTCATAGAAGGGAAGAGGTATTAATGAGAGAATCGAACAAAGAGAGGTATGTGAATGTAGTCTTGTATATAGTAGTAGTATCGATATACCTAATGACTGGTGTATAAAAAAGAAAAACAACAGGAAAAGAAAAAGAAAAAGACAAGCTTTCTATGGTTCCCATATCTTAAATCCCAACCGCTGCTTCTACCCAATGTAATGCATCTTCGCACCATTTCTTTCCGGTTAGATATCCCAGGTATCATGCTCCAAAAGATAAAAGAAAAAAAAGAGATGAAATAACCCCGTTCCATGCAGGTAATACTATGTACAGGAATCTGCCTGCCGAAAGTCATTGATGCTGCCGGTCAACAGATTCCAAAGGCTCAGCTGATGCACGATAGCCTATGCCATCACACCGTTGGCTTCGAGCTTGCCCAATTCCACTCCCTTTGGCAGAGCAGCCACCTCGGGCTTTCTGATTGGCAGAGCAGGGAGGGCCTCGACCTCTTTGCGAGTGATATTGAGCTTGTCCTGCGACAGACCCATTGACTTGAAGAACGAGACGGCCTCCTTCCACTCCTGCTGCTTTCGATCGCCGGACCACTTGAGCTCTTCACCCATGACGTCGATAACACGGGGCAGTGCGCGCAGTGCGTTCTCAACGTCGAGGAAGGCAAGACGAGTTCGGCGGGAGATGAGGTCGGCAGCAGTGCAGGCAGCCTCGGACCTAACACCATGGCGAATTTCGGCTTCGATAAAGGGAAGCGAGGGGATCAGGCGAGTGGTGGTAGAGTTGGAAGCTGATAGAACGGCCCAGGCGCGGTCGCCATAGTTGTGGGCCAGATGGTGGGCGACATCGGCATCGACGTGGTGAGCCTCCATGAGCTGAGAGGCGAGAGACGTAGAGTAGCCATGGGCTCCGATGAGCGGAACATCCTTGGTGATGCAGCGGCCGGTGGTTTGCACACCAGGGAGACCAGCACCGCTGATATCGGGGAGGGCAACGGCAGAGGGGGCAAGGCTGAATGTCTTGACGGCCTCATCGACTGCGTCCTCGGCCATCTGGCGGTAGGTGGTCCATTTACCACCAGCGCAGGTCAGAAGACCAGACGGCGAAACGGTGACGAGATGGCTTCGTACGAGGGATTCGGTGTTCTTGGCTTTGGGGTCTCGAACAAGAGGTCGGATGCCTATATATACTTATTAGTCAAGGTCTTTATGCGGCTGTAGCAGGGGGAGGGGGGTGATGCTTACCAGACCAAGTTGCGAGAATATCAGATTGGCCAAGCTTCGCTTCGGGCCGCAGAAGCTTGTTAACTTCCGTAAGAATAAAGTCCACGTCTTCCTTCTGCGCTACCGGCTCTTTCTCAATTTCGCAAGCGTTGTCTGTGGTTCCGGCGACAGTGTATCCCTGCCAGGGCAGCACAAATACGACTCGTCCGTCGGAAGTTGCCGCCTCGAGCATGCCCATGCCGTTCGGGCACACACTGCCGGGAAGCATAACGTGGGCACCGGAAGCGGGAGCTACAAGAGTCATGCGCGATGGGTCGTCCATGCGCTCGACAGCGTCGGTAAAAGGTCCGGTGGCGTTAATGACACCCTTGGCGCGCACGGTAAACTCTTTGTCGCCGTTACCCAAAACATCTCGGAGGGTCGCGCCGCGGATTCTTCCGTTCTGGTCCTTGTCCAGGCCAGTGACTTCGACGTGGTTCAGGACAGTAGCGCCGTAAAGCTGGGCAGTAAGCGCAAGAGAAACGTTCATTCGGGAGTCGTTGTGCTGGCCATCATAGTAAATCAGCGCGCCAACCATGTCGTCTGAGCGCAACAGAGGGAAGTTGGCGAGAGCCTTGCTTTTGCTCATAAAGTAAGAGCCCTCGATGCCCTGTGAGCCGGCTAGCAAGTCGTATGCCTTTGTGCCAATCCACATGTAGGGGGCCTGGAACCAGTTCTTGAGGGGCAGCAGAATGGGAAGAGAGTTAGAGAGGTGAGGCGAGATTTTGAGGAACGTCTTGCGCTCGTGCAGCGCCTCCATCACCAGCTGCAGCTGGGAGTAATCCAGGTTCATGACGGCCTTTTCGAGATAGCGCACGCCGCCGTGGACCAGCTTGGTGCTTTTGGAGCTGGTGCCCGCGGAAAAGTCATCGCGATCCACGATGGCCACTTTGAGGCCTCGAGTGACGGCGTCGAGCGCAATACCGGCGCCGGTCGCGCCAGCTCCGATAATGAGGAGGTCGTACTCTTCAAGATTCTCGTTTGCTTTGCTGTGTCGCTTCAGCTCAGCCAGCTGCTCCATTCGGGAAGAAATGGCGGGGAAAGATGGCGGAATGATGCGGCCATTGCTGTCTCGCTTGACTTCCGCGATCGGCTTGTGTGTAGCGTGAGATATTCTGGTGCGAGAGTAGAGAACGGCGCCTCCAGCCGTGGCGACGATGCCGAGGCCTAGCAGAGGCCGTCGAAGGCTTGAGAAGCCTCGAGACATGGTGAAATTCGTAGGCGGTTGTAGGAGGGGCACAAAAGAACTGCTGATGGCAGGGATTCCTCCAATGGCAGGGCTTGTGTGAAGTAAAGTGATTGATGAGGCTTTAGGTAGGAGATTTGTCGTGGGGGCGAGCGCCTCTTAAAGGATGTGAGAAAGCGAGGGGTCCAGGTAGGATCTGCAAGGCAGAGGAGCAGGGGAAAAAGGAAGATTTCCACGGGAAGCCAGAAGTGGAATAAAAAGGCGAGAAACAGCCCAAAAATTTAATCAGAAGATAGGTTTTGCGTCAGATGAGGTGACTTCAATAGTCAACTGAGACTGAGCTCGGTGGACGATGTCCGACCGACGTGGGTCAAACGAGATTCCGCTCGATATGACGATCAGGTTGGGGGGCCTTGGCGGCACTGATTCGTGGAACCAAAGGGGCGAGTGAGGAGCAAAGAGCCAGAAGGGTGGGAAGAGGGAAAAGACAAGGCTGTTGACCCAAGATGAATGTTTATTGAACCTGTGGCTTGTCTAGTTTTTCTGCACAACCGGCCTTGCAATTCTCCACGTGGTGGCTTGTGTGTTTTGAACGCTGCGAACCAGGGGCTTGTCGTCGAAGCTTTTATGATTTGCCTTTTCAAAACTCTTCTTCTGGAGCCTTGACCGTCATGGTAACCTCAGCCGCCATATTCAGTGATGTCACGCTGGGAAAGGACTCCCGAAGCAGAGCCTGAACCCTCACTTTGGCTCTGCGATCCCGGTACAGCCGGTTCGGAAGGGGTCTGGGCCGGATTCCCTGAAAGGTTCGAATTGCCTCCTCCAGACCAATCACGCCGCAGGCCGTCCTCCGGGATACGGACTTGCGCGGGTCCTCTTCTCCAAACAAATGCTCGGAGTGGGCCTGAAGTCTAGATTTGGGGGCAACTCGGGGTTTGAGCAAACCGAAGACGACAAGCCACGCGTCGAAGCTAGGCATGTGAATGGATGGAGATGAGGAGCGGTTCGGCTGTGGCTGGCGACCAGGGCCTCGATGTCTGAGGGGTTCGGGAAACTTTCGGTAGGGAATCCCCGAGCTGGACACTCTTGAAGCCTTCACGATCACGAATGCAGAAAAGTCGCGATAATGCTCTCGTTAAATTGCTCTCGTCATTGGCGGAATTGCAAACATTCCGTCTCATGATCCTAATAGTCGCTTTTAACCCACCAACTGCTGAGACGCATTCTTGGCGATTGAAGCAATTGCTTTGCGATAAGCTAAAAGGCAGAGACAATCTCGTCGAAAAAAATTGGGTTACGTTGCCTCAGCCATTGCTCTGATCACATGTCATTTGGGTCTGTTCGGCCCCCGCACAGCCAGCCACAGCACAGTTGGGGCTTCACCAGCCACAGTTTGTCAGCCAGCCACAATATGCACGCCGGATAAGTTTCCCTCGACATTAGCCAGGGTCCTTTTTATCCGCCAAACATCCAAACCAAGCCAAGCCAAAACGGACACTCTTTCAGCTCTGCTTTATACGATACGAATCCAGCTGCACTCACTCAGCTGATAGCTTGACGAAATCAATTGCTATTCAGCTCTCCAGGATGCCAATCATGAGCATGCAAACCCTCTCATTCTCGGCTCTCAAGCCGCCAAACCATCATCGCATGTCATCTTGAAGCCGAAAGGATCAAATCTCTTCAAACCTCGGCCTCACAAGCACCAATTACTAAAACCGTTCCGCCTAATCCCGTCAACCTCACTCCCGGGTTTTACACGGGAGTGGCAAACCGTTTCGTTCAACCTCACGTTTTCTCAGTCTGGATGCCCCCCCAGTCCCTTCTATCCGCGGGCACGGACTCAGGGCGTGTGCATACTCGATGCCGCGTATCACGCAGAGGCGAAAAAAAAAAAAGAGACAGGAATCCTACCTGCCTTCCCGCACCAGCTCCACACGGAAGAAGCATGAAGGCCAGGTGACCATGTCTGCAGCCTCTCTTGTCTTTGCTGTATCATCCCCTTGCTCCCCGGGTCCCCCATGCCATGCTCGGGGAAGCCCGTGCAGCCCTTTTTTTGCTTGTGAGCGGGCGATGGATCTCACACCGCAAGGGTTGAGGGAGACAACAAAAGATAAAAAAAGGGCTTGGCAAAATGGCTGGAAGATATCGCTTAATGACGCTTGGACCGGTAGCTGCCGGGGAGTGTCCTGTCAGAATCTCGCGATAGTGGCAATGAGCCTCATCGGTGTGCGGGCATGCTGTAAGGCAGGCGGTGATGAAGACAATCTGCGCTCTAGTAGTGCTAGAGTGTTCGGGTTGCTGCCGGTTGGTTGAAGTGGTGATACGCAGAGATTGAAGGAGAGTTCCTGCAGATATTGGAGCTACGCTGTTCTCATTCAATCTCTCATATGTCATGAGCTGCAGTAGTTCTGCCTCTTGAACTTGTAGGGTAACAGTCAAAGTACTGTAGCGTTCCAGTCTGCCCATCTCCATCCAGCGCCTCAGATTCATCGGGTCTATCACGAAAATCTCCGACAACGACCCTTTATCACATTTCATCACATTTCATCTCACCATCTCTACCGCCTCGCGTTGTTGTCAATTCCAACAGGCCGGTCCAGCTGTACGATGAACCCCCGTTTTCAGGGTCCCATCATACACGTATCCTTGCACCGCTGTTTCCCCCATCTCAGGACCATTCGGCAAATAGTCTTTCACAGAGGCTTGTTGATGCCCAATGTCCGGTGGTTGCTCCTTTTCAGGGTGAATCATTATACTATTATCGCTCGCTAAATTATCAACTATACTTGTACAACCAACCATACTCCGTGTTTTCATAACACATACATCCGAACCCATGGAACCTGTTCATCAAGCACACACATCATGCTTTTTTCTCCCTTTTTTTGTTTGGTACAATTGGCCCACATCCCTTTTCATTATCCCCAGTTTACCACACACCTCTTTTCTGTAATCTTTTCCGAGACCATCTCGTTCTGTTTTTCATTACGTGTCCGCCATTGATAAGCAGCAGTCCTTAGACCTTGTTTTCAATGGCTGCCGGGTGGGTGTTGGACCACACGCTCTTGCGGGGTCGCATCAGGCGTTGAAGGCCCAGCATCGGAGTGTTGATGGGGCTGTTTCCGGTAAAGATGAAGACGTCGTACAAGAATCCGCCAAAGGCGCAGCCGCAGAATGGGGCAACCATGGGAATCTGCAGTACATGGTTAGCAACAACGAATCATGCATCATCACCGTCAAAAAAGGGGGCCCAGGGGAGAAAAAAAGAAGAAAAAAAGAGGGATGCGGCATACCCAGAAATAGTAACCGCCAGCGGACCACACTTCATGGCCATATCCAATCATGAACGACACCAATCGGGGGCCAAAGTCACGAGCAAGGTTGATGGCATAACCAGTCTCCCAGCCGAAGCAAGCGCCAATGCCAAAGATGAGGAAGAAGAGGCAAAGCGGCATCAGGTTTCCGGCTCCAATGTTGTTGGGATCGGCCAGGGCGAAGATGCAGAACATGAGGATGCTGCTGGCGATGAACTCGGAGAAAAACATGCCCGTCCGAGTCATGAATGCAGCGGGATACGTGCAAAAGACGCCCGCGGTAGCGGTAGGGCCGGTCACGGTTCGGATGCCAGCACCTCCCTCAAAGGCATCGAAAGCCGACTTGTAGTTGGCGTACACGATGGCGGCGCCCACCATGGCTCCTAGGAGCTGAGCAAGGGCATAGACGGGGAGCTTTCGCCAAGGGTGGCCGCGGTACAGACAGTTGGCAAAGGTCACCGCTGGGTTGAGGTGACCGCCGGATTTGCCGCCGACATAGACGCCAAGCATGACAGCGATTCTGTTTGCTGTTAGTGATCAAGCTCTTACACCAAGGTTTACTGCAACGCAGTACGACTTACCCCCAGCCCCAAGAGATGCTCTGATAGTCACCCTTGGTACCACCGCTCAAGACGACCTGTGCAACGACGCCGTCACCAAAGAGGATCAGGGTCATTGTTCCCAAGAACTCTGAAAAGAAATCCTGGCAGTAGCTGCGAATCTTGCTCCAGGCCAACTGCTCTTCCTCTAGAGGAGGCGACAGCAACTCCATTCTTGGGGCATCGTCGAGGCTGGATTGTCCCATGTTGGGGTTGCGTAGAGGAAGAGGAGCGGCTTTGTCAATGGAGAATTCAGATGTTTCTTCAGAATGTGACATTGGGATGCTGTCCTTCGAATGTATGTGTGTGTTGAGAATTGGCAGAAAGAATTGGGGTAGTGTTTCAAAAGAAGGAGGGTGGGAGGTGTTGTCAAATTATAGTTTTTTAACCCCCTTGGGTTACAGGCTTGCCAGGCTTCGCGATACTACTATCAACTTCACCCGCGGTTAGGAAACCGAAGAGCTATTACGTCTCTCTCTCGTGGGGCCGGCCTTGTCCACGCCCTATAACAATTGAGGCTGGCTGGGGATGGGAACAGCAGAAAAAAAGATCGGGTAAGTCGGTGGTGCAGTACGCAAACGAGATGAGGGGGTGAGCCGAAGATGACAAGATTCCCACAAAGCTGACGGACGGCAAGAGATTGGAAACAGATCTGGTCAAGCAAGGGCTTTTCTCAGTGTGTGGATCTGGAGAAATCGAGAACACGTTCTTCCCCGCCTCAAATACGGGGATGAGATGGGAAGCTTCAAGGACTAGGAACAGACGGGAAATGAATCAAAGCGCTAGGAATCCAATAACTCGGGCTCAGGTGATGCCAAGGGTTGCGAATAACGTTGGCCGGACGGGTGAGGGGAAGATGAAATCGAATGATGGATGGGTTTACCGAATAACGACCTGGGGCTCGGGAATTTGAATGCGCAAAGCCGGGGTTTATCATGCTTCAACACACGCGCACACTCGGAGGCTTACACCGAATCAGGTCACCCTCATTGTCGCCAATTGCTACTACTGCTGCACTCCATTACTACTAGCACGAGCAGTAGTAAAAAAGAACGGAAGACTGGCGGGCAAAACGGGTGTGACCGAGGTTCTACGAGTAATCTGGGATGGAGTGTCTTTGCCTGCGGAGGGGAAGGGGAGGGGGAGGGCATCGCATTTCATACCCCCCCTCCCTGTCAAGATGGGACATGCCATATTGACGGGCTAGGGCTTTGTGAGACTCTCGTGGGATTTTGGGGACCGCCGGCGTGTCCTGACTACCTGGCTATCCACGCGCCGGACCAGGCCGGATGCAAAATTCTTCTTAGCGCGCAAAGAGCGGAGTGAGACAAGCAGCAGCGCATCTGCTGTCAAGAAAGGAGAATCCGGCGGTGGGAGAAGAGAAAGAAAAGGAGAAGAAGAAAAAAGACGAAGAAAGAAAACGGGACACGAGTTCATACTTGAGGAGCTCCGTTGGACAAAGCACGACGACGCATAATGATGGAACCCTCACAAACAACGAGACAGATCAGCACAACCAACATTAAGCTTCTGGGGCCCTGTACATACCTGTACATACATGAAGCCGGCCCTAGCCATGCTTGATGCATGGATGGAGCGGCGTGCATATCCCGATTAGACAAAGACGGCATGTCTTGTGTGTGCACAAGTGCGAGGATTAGTCTTAGGGCATGGACTGGCATGAGACCGGGCCTCCATCGTCGCTTCACCGGGGGAGCCGCGTCTTGTCTGGTCTGGTTCAATTTTTTTTTTCCCCGACGCAGTACCGTTTACTATTCCATTAGTCAAAAAAGGTGTGCTGCTTCAGACACGGGCGCTTATCCGAATCCTGGCTGGGATGGTGTGTCTACTGTGTTCTAGGTGTGAGACCTTGCAGGACTGGCCTCAGCCACATTCGGTATTGCAATCCCAAGCTGCAGCCCCCACCCTCGCTATTCTTTCCGATCAAGATCGCGACGATGGTTGGGGTTTCCCGAGCGTAGCGGCTTCTAGCTGCGTTCCAGAGCTTAGGCGAGCAGGACTGAGGCTAGCCATAGGGCTCTTCTGGCGCTGGCGAGGACAGCCGGACAGCCTAAGAGGTCGGGCGGCAGAGCCCGAGTTGGCCTCTCGGCGATGTGGGTTTGCAGCGTCTTGATTCGGGTCCCCGGATTCGAGCTCGGGATGCTGATGCCCGAAACGGAGGGCCCATGCGGGAATCACGCGGGGATCCTTGCCGCGATGTGGTTGTAGCTGTTGCTTGAGCGGGAAGAGCAAGGCAAGGTGCGTGCAGTAAGTCAGCTTCAAGACTGACTAGCTAGCTACATTAGCTGAGCCGAGGTCAAGCCCAAGCCACGAGCACAGGCACAAGCACAAGCTTGACAAGCATCTGCCCATGGGGAAGCTTGTTAAGTACTAAGTAGTCGTAAGTCGTAGGAGCAGTTTGTCCTTGTTAAAAAGTCGTAGACGCAATGCGACCCAGACAGTGCAGGCCGTGCCGTTAGCAGCTAGTCATGTAGCATTTTTGCGCCAAATGCTGTGCGTCAACTTGACGTTCCGCGCCTCCACCTGTTCGAGCGAGTTCGGTCTGCCACTCCAGCTAATTTTGGCGCTCGGTCTCGGCTCCGTATTCTCCAGCCGTTTCTCTTCCCTCGTGACCGTTTTGCGCCTCCACAATCTGGGGATTTGGATTAGACTCTGTGGATGGCGGGGAACTGAGGGGTAGATCCCACGCGGCTGATTAGTGCTGAAGCCAGTGCTAAACACTGCCTAAAGCAAACTGTCCCCTGGCCTGGGAGCCTCGATTCTCCTCCTGGAAAGAATTGTTCCGGGAGGCGAGACTAACACTGAAGCCACTATCGGCTTGCTAGTCCATCTTGCTGGGGGACAGCACCAGACATAAAGGGCCCCCTACCAAGCCACACCTTCGTACCACACCACTCATCTCATCTGGCCTTTCTCTTCCATTATTATACCACCTAATTTCCCATCTCCTCTTGTCCTTTTTGTCTCATCTCATCGGTCGTGATCGCATTGCCAGCTCTGCTCTGTTGTGTCTGTATATTAAGACGTCGTTTCTGCCCTCTCTCATCACCTCTTCCTCCCTCTTCTTCTCTTTCTCGCCACCCAATACTTACCCCTCCTTGGCCTTGTTCGTACAACAGGACCAACAACTTGTGAATGCTCTCATCCTTTTCCAAAAGACTCAAGAGCAAGAGATTCAGAAAGTCCAAAGCCATGATCCGACCTACCTTTGTCGGAGCCATAGACCAGGGCACCACAAGCTCTCGGTTTCTCATCTTCAACCAGAGAGGCGAGGTGGTTGCCACGCATCAATTAGAGTTTGCACAGCACTATCCTCATCCTGGGTAAGTAAATCTGCATGTACACGTAATGTGAGACAACAAAAGATGAAGAGAAACTTATCAATTGCACAGATGGCATGAGCATGATCCTGAAGAGCTTGTTTCGTCTGTAGAGACTTGCGTTGATGGTGCCGTTGTTGAGTTTGAGAAGCAGGGTCACAACCGCGAGCAGATTGTTGCCGTTGGTATCACCAATCAGCGTGAGACCACTGTCGTCTGGGACAAGACGACGGGCAAGGCGCTGCACAATGCCATTGTCTGGACCGATGCTCGATCTCAGGAGCTGGTTCGCAAGCTGAAGCATCGTATTGGAGCTAGCGAGCTCATCAGCCGATGTGGTCTCCCTCTATCAACGTATCCCTCCGTTAGCAAGCTGTTGTGGCTCCTTGAGAATGTAACTGAGGTCAAGGAAGCCTATGAGCGCGGACATCTTGCATTCGGCACAGTCGACTCTTGGTTGACGTACAAGCTGAACGGTGGAACAGCCCGCAACATCCACGTTACAGATCCTTCCAACGCCTCACGGACCATGTTCATGAACCTCGAGTCGCTTAAATACGACGCTGATCTCATTGATTGGTTCCGCCTTGACCGAAGCAAGATCAACCTTCCAAACATTGTGCCCTCCTCAGACACTGAGGCGTACGGCTCTCTGGCAACCACTTCGCTCAAGGGCACCAAAATCACCGGATGCTTGGGCGACCAGTCTGCCGCATTGGTTGGCCAGAAGGGTTTTACCGCCGGCCTTGCCAAGAACACTTATGGCACCGGTTGTTTCTTGCTGTACAACGTAGGCCCCAAGCCCGTCATTTCGACCCACGGTCTCCTGACCACTGTTGCCTTTGATTTTGGCGAGGGTAAGAGAATGTATGCTCTCGAGGGTAGCATCGCCGTGGCTGGATCCAGTGTCAAATTTTTGGTTGACAACTTTGGCTTCATCGAGTCGTCATCCAAGCTTAGTGCTCTTGCCGAGGAGGTCGAGGACAATGGAGGCTGCACTTTTGTCACTGCTTTCAGCGGTCTCTTTGCCCCTTACTGGATCGATGATGCCCGAGGAACCATCTTCGGCATCACTGCCTACACCCAGCGTGGCCACATTGCTCGCGCCACGCTCGAGGCCACATGCTTCCAGACACAAGCCATCCTCCGAGCCATGGAGAAGGACAGCGGAAAGCCGCTCACTGAACTCCTCGTCGATGGTGGCATGTGCAACTCAGATCTGATCATGCAGGTACGTATGCAGCAGGAGAAGAGAGGACACTCGAGTACATATAACTGACAACTTTCAATCATAGACTCAATCTGATTTCACTGGCATTAAGGTCAACAGACCGGGAATGCGAGAAACCACGGCGCTGGGTGCCGCCATCGCGGCTGGGTTGGCAGTGGGTGTTTGGAACAGCTTCGAGGACCTTGAGAACGTAAACAACGAGGGTCGCACCTTTTTCAAGCCTCAGATCTCAGAGCAGGAGGCGAGCAAGAAGTTTGCTCGATGGGAGAAGGCGGTTCAGATGAGCAAGGGCTGGTTGAACGACGAGTAATGAAGTACTTGGCGAGAAGGAAAGCATGTAATGAAATCTTGTTAGTCTAGCAATGTTTAATACCACGAGCGATTTGCTGTCATTTTCTATGCATTGAACGTGCGGACTCTTATCGGCCGAGAGGTACTGACTAGGCAAGTGGTGTGAGCAAGCACGCACGCATGCATATCTGTACCTACATGCCCCTATCACGATCATGACATATATCATACATTGCATTGCACCTTAAAAGGTCCGAAAGCTGAAGGCTGGTTGCAGTGACATGGGATGACACCCATGTCACCCATGTCACAGCCTTCAATCTGACGTCTGACTGCAAGCGCCGTGGCTTGGAATATTGCCAATTATCGCAACCTCGCGTGGCTTGCACGTGTGAGAGTTAGAGTTGGCCGAGACCATGAAGCTAGATCCATGGATGCATGCACGGCCGGACGCTCACCGAGGCGTGTCTCGGACCCCTGACACCTCGGTCGAGATCCCACTTCATAAGGCTTCGGGGTCGATTTACCGGCCTCGTTGATCAGCACATGCAGCATGCAGTGGCTCGGTTTTCCAAGACCGAGTGTGGAGATGCGAGCGGATCGTCAAGAAGGATCACTGATATGGAGCCTTTGGAGCTCCGTTTTGCTGGGCTTTGCATAACGGAAGCTGTGGGCGCTAATTCCGTACCAATTGGTCACGCTGAAGGAGGGTTTTTCGTTGCCCACCAAGTAATATCGGATGATCATTTTCCTTGTCCGGAGTAGAGTGTGTGTTTAGAGGCCGTTTGACACTCGGCCGCTAGCGAATGGAACGATTGGGGCCGCTGGGAAGAAACTCTGCTGCTCCGCATTCTTCTAGACGATGGTGATGGCTTCATGGAGTACGTGTAAACGACTATAGACGCGGCATCGGCAGCGTACAATATGCCCGTCGATAATTCTCCCCGAAGCGGGCGGGGGTGTGAAGATTTTCAATTGACTAGGCCTCGATTCTTCATAGGGCATTTTCCCATGTTCCTAGTTTCCGAGCTGCTCCAACGGAGGAGGGATACGAGAACGGCTAGCGAAGCCCTCATGGTGGTAGCCCTCACACGCGTCCCGCTGACAAGGGCTTTTAACGCCGCCAGCGCTAGGCGCAAATAGATCTTGGGAACTGAGGGCATCCCCGGAAACGACCCCGAAGCAAGCAGCAGGGTTGGAGAACATGCGGAGGCAACGAGCGAGAGGGTGTGTGCAATGATGCTTCCAAGAGTTCTGGACGGTGGCTCGTGACGCTTGCTCGGGGCTCGAACTCGGCATTTGGCCCCATCAGCGCGACGGGAGGCAATTGAGATTGACGATGTTCCGAGCACTGATGAAGTCAGATTGATTAGATGGGTGGCACAGTGGCAGTGAAAACCGGAGAGTGGCGCGTACCGGCCCCCCAATAGACAAGAGACCGACTGCTCATCATCGACTTTGCGGAGTCTTAGTCTTAGCCGCGGCATATTGATTCTCAAATTACTTGCTCAAAACAGGCAGGCCAAGGATCGAGGCGAAAGAGACCGAAGAGGGAGAAGAGGAACAAGAGACCCAATCATCTGCATCGTCCATGTTTCGGAGCCCTACCCTGTGCGCAAGCTCGCGCAAGCTCGAGTAATGCTCGAGTAATGGATGGGATGATGGGTTGATGGCTAAAAGGGACGACCAACGAGATGGAGATTGCAGAAATGCGTAGCTTGCTTTTTTTACTGGCAGCCTGGAGCCATCTTCAGCGCGGTAGGCCAATAGTAGCGCCGATAACGCCAGCCCATGCCTGTAAAGGGCCTGTAACGGACCGTGCTAACAGCCCGCTATGCCTGTAACTGGGAGATACAAAGCCACTAGGGGTCCCGTAAGCACAGAGCTGTTACTAAAGGAAATGGACAAGTCGATACGATATTGAATCCCCACCTCCACCTCCGAGCCTTGCAGACTGGAGCAAAGCAAAGCAAACCACCAAGACAAACAGGCCAGGAATGACGAGATATCGCCCGCAGAGTCTCCCCAAAGGCGTCGTCTCAGTGCATGCGCGATAAGGAGGAGCTTGGACTTGACTTGGAGCAAATCACAGCCATATCCATATCAGATGTGGAATCACCCCGATCCCGATCCCGGCCATGCAGCACGCACCGTAGAAGAGCCTCCACCAGTCTCGCTATCAATGCCCGAGGAGGACGCAAACTCGGTATCGAGCCACGATGATGGCTCCAGCGCTGACGAAACCACGCCTGCCGTTGCATCGTCGTCGCAGAATGGATCGACAGGCGCGTCGGGCAAGAAGCGCAAGCGGACCAAGTATCAGAAGACGTCGTATGTTGTGCAACTCTCTCTTCCCCTCTCTGCCTTGCCGTGCTTTTGCCTCATCTCATCTCATCACATCTCCTCTTTTGTCCCCTATCTCCTCTGGCTGTCCTTATCATTTCATGTCATGCCCAAGTCATGTCCCAGAATGAGTGAATGTGACAACTCGAGCCGCCGTATCAGACCAGCCACGCTGACCCTCCCAGTTGCGAGCTCTGCAAGGCGCGCAAGGTCAAATGTGACCGCGCCGAGCCAGCATGCTCATGGTGCGCGCGGCATAATCGGACATGCGTCTATCTAGAGAGGCAGAAGCCCGGCAGCCGCATAGGATTCAGTCTGGAGCTCGAGGCCAAGGTCAACCGCATCGATGCGTTGCTGCAGAGCCTGGGGCGGCGCGTCGAAGAGCACATTGCCAACGACCACCTGGCCGGTTCGCAGGCTCAGGGGCTATCGCCAGCCCTCAGCAACCACTTGCCATCTCCGGCTGACCCTTATCATCAAGATGGCTCAAGACTTGGCCACGTGGGAGCTGCCAGGAGCACTCCCACGCAAAGGCCGAGTCTTGTAGCCCCTGCGTGGGATGCAAGTAACGGCGACGTTCATCAAGGCGGCCGGATTCCATCTCATACTGGCTCAGACTCATCCGCGGTAAATAACTCCTATGCTCAAACTTATCCATCTTCCAGCTTTACGGCGCCTCGAAGAGGCCCCTCATCCATATCCGCCGCCGTTAATGACTTTCCCCCTCACGACATCGTCTATACCATCGTCGACCTCTACTTCAAACACTGCAACCCCTGGTGTCCAATCTTGGAACGCAAAACCATATTCGGCGTATTCTTCGGGTCGACTTCTTTAAATGAGCCAGACCGTGTGCTTTTGCACGCCATCGTGGCAACCACATTGAGGTTTTTAAAGGATCCCCGCTTGACTCCTGAAATGAGGGCCCATCACCATGCTGTTTCGAGACAAATCGTCCAGATGTATGCAATGGAGAATGTGAGTGTTGCGGCACTCAGGGCTTTGGTCATTCTCAGCTTGGACGAGCTGGGTACCTCAAATGGACCCAAAGGGTGGAATCTGCTCTCTCTTCTTGCACAAAACGTCAAGCAACTCGGGCTTTGCGAGGAAAGTAGCGTCTATCTGTCAGTTCAATCTGACAACCTACCACACACGGGGTCGATACGAAGAGTTACTGCCGGGCGGCCGGAATCATGGATCGAGGATGAAGGCCGTCGACGAATATGTTGGATGGTCTATCTGCTCGATCGATACGCTACAATAGCGACGACGACGTTTGATTTCATGCTGGAGGACAGAAAGATGCAGAGGGTCCTTCCATGCTCTTACGATCTCTTTTCAAGAGACGTTCCAGTCGAGACGCGGTCCTGGATCTCGTTGTCTCAGCCGTATGGTACTACGGGGTATGCAACCAATAAACCGGAGAACCTGGGCAGCTTCTCCTACCACTGTGAGATCTTGAGGATACTCAGCAAGGTGCACAACTTCCTCAAGACGCCCGTCGATATTACATCTTCTGCCGACGTGGCCAGTTGGCGAAACAACTACCGCTCTCTAGACAGTGCACTGGATGGCTGGCTGAGGAGTTTGCCGAGCGACTACAGCAAAATCTCAGCCCTCTGCCACTCTGATCCTGGTAGCAGGGTAGCAAACTGGTTCATGTTGCATGGCGCCTACGTCACGTCTGTTGTACGGTTGCATTCTTCGGCGGCATATCCGACAGTCAGGTCGCATCTGTTCGTCCCGTCGTATTACGCAATGCAACGGTGTTTGTCTGCGGTCCAGAGCTTGGCAGATATTGCCCGAGACGTTTTTGAAGCCAGTGGGTTAGATAACCTCGGCCCTCCATTCGTCTTTGGTCTCTGGGTTGCGGCTAGGCTGTTGCTGGTTCATGCGGCTTCGATAGGCTGCCCCGTCGATCCCAAAATCGAATTCTTCATCGAGATTCTCGGCCACATTGGACAGTACTGGGAAGTCGCCAACAACTATGCCAAAATCTTGTCTCGAGCTGTCCAGAGAGGGCGGCAGGGAGACATGAACTTTACAGCCATGCGCAGGTAAGTTGTATAGTCAATTGCGCCGTTCTTTCATTACGTTCCCGCATACTTACCATAGTCATTAGAAGCGCACACGATCTAGCAACTCTGACATCCTCCTCAAGATTATCGGGCTCAGAGCCGACCTCAACTCAAGTCACCTCCCTAAGCGAGCTCGACAACATTGACATCTTCGACTTCTTTAACTACCCCAAGTTGCTGGAGCCAAGATCAACAAACGGTCAGGCATGGCAAACTCAGGGTGTGAATGGGCTGACGGGGGAATCCATGAGGATGCCAGATCCAGAGTCAGACTGGCTCGGATACAATTCACAATTCCAGTAAATGGGGACGGCGTGTAAGATTTCGATTTAGCGTGAATGATTGATTATGAACAGCGATACCAACAACAGCTATGTACATGTGGAAGCGGGTGCTTCAGAAATGAGTGTTTAGATATTTGATCAAAATATTTATGAGTATACAATTCCACATTTACGATTGCACAATTTTTGATGAATATATGTTGCATTGCAAGGTGCTAAGTCATATGTTGATTGACATTAGAAGTACCTATTGTCTAATCCATGCGTATGACATTTCTATCCCATTCTCCCATTCTCTTAAAGACCAACGTTGGCCCTTTTCAAGATGTAGAGGGGGAGCTCTTCAACATATCTGAACTAGGAGCCAAGCACTTTTACTCCTTGACGTCTTGAAGCTTTCCAGTCTTGATATCATATACGTATCCGTAGACCTTCAAGTCCTTCCTGAGGTAGGGGCTATCCTTAAGAATCTTCATGTCTTCAATAACGCTCGCTTTCAAACTATAACGGCAGCACATTAGCATCAAGTTCCACAAAAGATTAACCCAGAGCTAGCCCACTTACTCAAGAATCTCTAAAAAGTCCATCTTAGCAATCTCAGCAGCATTTTGAGGTGCCTTTTGTGTCAAGGAACTGTGAAGGAAGTCGTTTCGGAGGTGGGTGAGTCCGCAATCTAGCAATAGTTCCATTAGTACTTGCTAACCCCAAGCGTTGGGAAAAGGAAACCTTACCAGTGTGATGGATGACAATGACTGCGCCAACGCCAAGCACATGATCAACGCAGATGAGAGATCTTAGGGCTTCGCTTGCACGTCCGCCAGCGTTTCTAACCTCGCTGACTTCTAAAGGGGGAGAGTTAGCAGCCTGTTGCTTGAGGTTTAGAGAGAGGGTTGAAGCATACTCATTCCAAATCCACCCAGGAACTGGTCAGGAAGGACGCGCGGGTCGCAGCATGTTACTGTACAAGGGAGAATGTTAATGTTGGAGAAACAGAGGGGAAGTGGTGGTGAGTGACTTACCGACCATGACTACGCTTGCACCAGGTGGCAGAGAGCCCCTCAATTGTTCCAAAGTTGGCAAGGGCTGATGAGTCGACGAGCATTGTCTGTCAAAAACATTGTGTTAGATGGCGTTTCTAGGGTAGAAGTTGTGTGAGAGTCGTACTCAGCATGTTGGAGCATGCCCTGAACTTGTTCTTCTTGGGATGGCATTGCCATTTTGTTGTTGTGAGAGTAGAGACAAGAGTTTGAGAATGAGGGAGAGGGTGGTAGGAAGTTTTGATCAGGTTTGAGAGTAGAGAATGGATTTCGAGACGGAAAAAGACGTCTTCTTATACTGTCTCCTTGTTCGGTTTATATCTGCTTTTAGGGAGCTCTTCTGCATATCATTGTCAAAAGTCTTGGCGCGATGGATTTCCTGAAAGAGTATAGGGGCTGAGTATACCTAAATTGGTATAGCTATAATCTCACTGTTTCTGACATGGCTCTCTCTCTTTTCCTCTTCATCACAAAGTTTGTTCCATGTAGATGCCAGCTACAGACAGGCCATGTCACAGAAGAATTAATTTGAAGATCTCTACGGAGTAGACAAATTTATTCATATTATGCTTAAACACAGATTGGCCTGAAAATTATTTATGTTATTATTAGCTGTTATCATTAGCTGATGCATTTAGAAGTAGATAGCTTTTATGTTGACTTTTTAGTCTCCGTTTCAACCGAAGGTATATGTGACGCAAGTAGTATGCCCATTGTTTCTAGTTTGGAGATGAAGTTCTCACACCATACGACCTCTTTCATCTTGTTTTCCTCTCTGAAGATTTGCAACGCGACATTAATAGGATAAAGTGTTGCCGCTGGGCCATATAGCCCCATCTCTGGCTGGAGATGGTATCGCATGCTCTGGCAGATGTCTTTCGCGAGCGCTACCCTATTTTCTGGTGAGATAGTAGCCTGCTGCTTCGAAAGACAGGCCAAACCAGCTCCCTTCTCGTTCGAAAGAGCTAACAGAGTCGATATTGAGATTTGTATAACTAGGAGAAAGCTCCAATAATGAGACATCGTGTTGGCAACCAAGATATTCGCAAACTCGTATGAGATTGGAAAAGAGGTTTCGTGGTCTTGAGATGATGCCACAGGCCACCATAACACTCTGGAATTTGTGCTTATTTTAAGATTTGCTTCCCAATCTTGAAGGCGAAGCATTTGAGTGTCGAAATCTTTGTAGAGAGCAACAATCTCCTCTTTCTGATGCTCTTTGTCTGATTCAGAGATTACGTCAAGTCGCTGCAGAAGGGATGGTAGGCCAGAAATTTCGTCTAGCAGGCTCTGCATCAAAGATTTTGGCTCGGACGAAAAAGGCTCTGTTTTCCACGCGGGCTCATCTAGAAAGCTTTCTTTTCGCTGTTGGATTGCCCCGAGTAGCTGTCAATGTCAGCGATGCTATTGTTGACTTATATGTGCTCCTTGACTCACCATGAATATCCGGAAGCCTGCAAAAAGCTGGTGCAGAACGCCTGTTTTGAACGCTTCTGGGCCTTTCTCTTGAACTAATTTGGAAACACCTCGAGTGTGCGCTGACCATCCATTATGCTCAGTGCCGAGTAAGACCTATTGAGAAAAGTGTTAAGCTTCTGAATCGACAGTGGAGGCAATTGCCATACCTCAGCCAGAGTCAAACACAGTATTACGGCCAATATTTCTTCAAATGACACTTCTCTAGCCATAGCAAGGCTGGATTTTAATAAACGAAGAGTCTCGCCATAGGCCTCAAGTGCCTGCGGGGTCTTCCTCAGAATTGAGTAGCCCAGCGATTTGATCGCAAACTGAAGAACATCCGGATGTACCAAAGAGCGTGCTACGATCTCTGGAAGTAGAGTGACCCAGGAGCCACAGACTCGAGAGTCGAGACTGGCAGCTGTGCCATCGACGATTCGGACCAACGATCTTTCCTGAGCAGGGGTGAAATTGTTGATGATGACCGAGATGAGGTAGTCTTGCTCCGTCGAGAATGTCTCATTGGCCTGAGCGACTTGAAATTTGATTGCGGGTCCGGCTGTTTGCCGACGCCTTTTCTTTTCCAGTCCTTTTAGGGAGCTTGGAGATCTCGGAACATCTTCCGCCTTTCTTCGAGACTTCCTAAATCCAACATCTCCCTCCACAAAAATTGTTTGGCGGTGATAGCCGCCACACGACCTTCCCGTCAACAAGCACTGAGAACACGACGGCGTTTTTTGATCACACTTTACCAATTATCACGACTGTTCTCTCAATGAGAAGCTGGACACGGCTCGACTTACCGCGATTCTCCGGACGGCGCAAGTGCTGCACCTTTTCGCTTTTCTGAACTCGCTCATGCCTCAAGCAAGTTCGGTGTTCGGGACAATTACAGTCTTGGCGCAGGCTGTATCCGAATGTGCTCGGAGATTTAAAGAAAAGCGATCTGACTTTCTGCTTATTACGTGTGTGACATGTTCCCTGACAAATCACGAGCAGGAGGCGTTTGGCCTAAATAGGCAACCGAACGCGCCAAGACTTGTGGAGCTTTCCCACAAAAAGCCGAGGAAGATGACACTGGCTGAACCCACTCTGGAAGATGATTCGAGGTCGTGACGAGAATATAACGAACGATGTGAGTTAGGTGGGTTTGGGAGATGGGCGGGAGTAAGCGAATCCGAATCCGATGCGATGAACAGAGTCCAATCCCCGCTCTTCTCGGATAGGCACGATGAATGATTACTCAATATCTGAACTTATGTAAACACGTTTGGAGGTTTACTTAAATCTCGAGCTGTTCAACTCAATGTAGCCCAGCTTTGCGTATCATCCAAGAATCCCTAAAATGGCCGTTTCATCAACTTCATCGCTTCTCCTCTATGCCGCCGCTGGCTTTTCCGCCTTTACGGTGGCGGCACACACGCAGATGGGCTTCGATACCGTGCTCCCCTCTATCAGAAAATTCAACCCAGCAGATCCAGGCCTGGTAGCTGCCAAAATCGGCTGGATGGAGCTGAATCAGGGTTTTGTTTTGATGTGTATGTCGATTCTTTCCTAGTTGTATTTACCCTTTTAAATTATTGTCCCGACCACTTCAAGCGAATGGTATCAGATGCGAACAACCAGCAAGAATTCTCGTACCTGAGAAATGAAACGGATAACCAAGAAAGAGAGAGAGAGAGAGAGAGAAACGAAGCTGGATGAAAACTGACAGACGTGAATAGCAATAATGGCAGTAAAATGGGCTCGTCATGGGATCACTGGCCCGTATGAGAAAGCTTTTGCAGCCGTCTATTCGATCAGCCAGGTGTTTTTCGGGGCGTGGTATGCGAGAGTAGGCTTTCCGGTGATATTGATACCACTTTGGGGTATTCCAGGTTTGATTGGATTGAGCCAGTTGGTTTGAGTCCTTTAGTTTGAGAACAGCAGAAATGTCTTTGCAAAGTATACGATATGTAGGAATCATTGTTCTGTGAGGAGGACACAATTCAACGAAACTGACACGCGAGCACTGTCGTTATAATACTTTAATCAATTTGCCATATCGCTCTATTGAGTCTCTATGAACTCTTCCATTTCAGAAAGTGACAGTGAATCACCTTCTATAGTCTCTGACCTCAAGTTTGGCTCCCAGCCCTCCGTGCATGAGCCGCCGAAGTCGATGAGCCAGGCATCATCGCCACTGTCAACGACAATTCTTTTCCTCCTTCTTGGCCCCACAGAAAACCTGCGTCGTATAAGTGGGAAAATCGTTTCGTCTATCTGCTTGGCCCGCCTCCGCCTAGTAGACATGTCTCTCTCTGGCTCACGGCACAAGTTACATAGTTTTCTGCATCCAATGCCGATACATGTCAGCAGCATGCCAAGCACCTGATGATATTCATCTCGTACAATGCCAAGAGGGAGCGAAAGGCGTGGGATCTGTGACATCGTGTCCAGAAAAGCGTCGCGAATCTTGCTATACTCGGGAATCTCGCTTAGTAGAAGCCATCTGTCCCACTGCGCATGAGCTTTGAGGATGCACTACTACCATCTGGTGATGAAATGTTGGCCGGTATAGGCGAGGGCGGACCGGCTGCCTTCTTATCTCCGCATAGTTGCATCACGAATAGTTTGGAGAAGGACATGTCGGACAGGCAGCCTCGGGAAGACGTATATATCCCAAATAACGGACAATCTCTGTGCCGGCTCTCGAATACATAAGTAAGAAAGAGGAAGAATCTCTCCAGGCTTATGGGGTAGTCCTGTACCGCTTCCATTTGGCCGAAAACGAGGAGAAGTGGCTTCACAATCCAGTGTTTAGAGTCCCTGGTGGTGTAGCATGCTGACTCGAAACTTCCTGCAGTTTTTAAGAGCATGAATAAATTTTCTTCAATAACGGCAACTGGGTAAACCTTTCAGTAATAGGATGAGCGACAACACAACGGGTTTTGCATAAGGCCACTTTTTCTCCGTCCGGGCTTTAGATACTGAAGGTGTAGTTTGAAGGCGTAGTTCACGTTGGTCTCTGCTGGAACCGCTGGAGTCGAATTTGATATAGTTCGGGCTTATTGCGATTAAAATCATTTGCTAGATATGTACAAATGCCACCTTACTGTAAAGTATATCTCAAATTACGAATGGCAATCCGACGAAGCCGTTGATTTCACCATATCATATGCAGATTTCCTCATATAGGCAGGCCATTAAGCAAGGTATGTGTCACTTTCTTGTTCACACGATGAAGAAGATTGAGAAAATTGAGCAATAATATAGTTCTATGGGTTGATATAAGCGCGAATTATGATCCAAGTACATGTTCAATGTGCCAATTACTCTTTCCCTTGGGCCTTCCTCTGAATAGCAAGCATCTTCTGCACTGCAGGGCGCTGCAAGACCCTGTTGTGCCATGCAAACCAGTTAGGCCACAACTTCTTGCGGTCTTCGGCAGTTGCAGACTCTTCATCGCCCAACAGAATAGTATTCAAAGCCAGGTCCCAAGGGATATATGCCAGATCGGCCAGAGTAATCTTGTCTCCTACCAGGTACTCTTTGCCCTTGAGGGCGCGGTCAACCGTGGTGATGGTCCTTTTGACCAAAGCTTGAAAGTGCTTCGTCGAGCCCTCATTCTTGAGGATGTGTTGCGCAATCAGACCCTATCCAATTTGAGCATTAGAATTGACCAATCTCCAATAACTGCATTATTCTCGATAAAACTTACCTGAGCAAAGAAGGGTCCCTGTGAGGCCGCCTGAAACCCTAGCCATTGCTTGACAAGAAGCTGATTCTGCTCGCCCTCAACGCTAAAGATACCCTTCTTATCATAATGATCAACCAAGTATTCGCTGATCAGGTTGGACTCTGTCAGTTCAATGCCGGTTGTAGGGTCCTTAATCCAAGGGACACGTCCAGCTGGGTTGATCTTCAAAAAGTCTTCGTGCTCAACACCGCCATTCCCATCTCCAAAGGTGAGATATGTAGCATTGTAAGGAATTCCCAGTTCCTCGAAAAGAATTATGTTCTTCCAAGGGTTGGGGCCATCACCTTGATTAAAACTCCATCAGCTTATTGTACAACGTTTATACTGTTGAAGCACAGATTTTGGTAGTACACTTACGGTGAGAATAAAAGTTAATTGCGTTGGTTGCCATGTTCGTCTTTGTTGTTTCCACGTTCTGGGATTGTGTCTTGCTCGAGGTTGTTGAATGTAATAGTCCAAGTCTTTGGAGAATCTTTTTAATGTTCATGTTCTGAATGATACGAGTTTTTGGGATACTCTGGGTTGAGATACTTATACTTTTTCAAGCCCTATGCCATCTACATTCACTCGTAGCAATCGCACTCCATCTTTGTTAGTTAGTAAACCTTCGCATCAGTTCGGGAGCAATACGCTAGAATTTTCGGCCTTTGATCAGTCATCGCAGATGCTGGTTTCTTCATTGGGCCGTAGACACCATCAAGTTTGACAATCAGAGAATAGCTCATTATGATTTCATACCCAAAAGTACTTAGTTGAAGGCGTGATAATTAAAATAGCAAGTATATTATGAAGCTGGATTTTTCCAGCCCTACCTAAGTAGTGGCGCAATCGTTTTTTCTTCTTAAACCCAGCTGTAAATGGACATGAGTAACAGGCCATGTGTGTAACATGCAATGATGCAGTTCCAGTGGAACTCAGGATTCCATGTTGATTGAGTGTAAAGTGGGGAAATCATAGTTGGACATGACACAGCTAGAGAGCATTATTAAGCTTGAGAGAATGAGGTCTTGAGATAATGATATCACATTGCGATTTTGACCGCAGCTTCGTCCGCAGCTTCGTCCGACCAGTTGATTGCGTGAATTGACTACTGTAGGGACCGTAGGGAGCAAGACCCCAATTTGGTAAAGGCGAGCGAGAGGCGTACACGGGGAGACGGGAGCCCACTAACCCAAGTCTTGTGGAGCTGACCAGGAGCTTTCCCCCAATCCTGATCTATCGCGGAGTTCTCCGTGTCTAGTTTCTGTCGGCTAATTTCGACGTTGCGCTCGAACTCGACGGGTAGCGAAGGAGTTGGCGTAGAAGGTCCGCAAATTAGAGAGTTGCAGAATGTCCACCAGCAATGCCGGGCGACTTTCCATGCGTTAGTCTCGCAACGATCGGAATATGCGGACAACGATTTATGCTCCTGTCCTGTTAGATTCAACCCTGCGAAGCACTATTCGAAGCTCTCTTCCATAGTGACAGCTGCCTATGCCACTGGGCAGTTAGAGTTTTAACGTTTGATACTTGGCTATCCCCGGAGCGGAAACGAACGGTTTCCTAATCAAGTCTTGTCCCCCATGATGTGCCCGGGGCGGTTGAGATCTACGTCATGCATGAGTAAGCATCAGCAACTGCTGGACATATATGTGACTGGAGATAATTGCATGTTTCTTTTGCATGTTTCTTTCGCATGAGCACTTCAATATCAGAGAAACGATTACCACCAGTATCAGGGTTCCACCTACCGAATACCTACCTTTAACATGGATACGAAAGACACGAGCCCCTCTATCTCCTCTTGGAACGACAGTCAATTCAGCTATGATATGCAGGGTCCAATGGACATGACATATGATGTATGTGAACCTCTCTTAGCCAAAGAATGCCTTCAGAAGCGGGGCTGACAAGTGATTAGGAAGCATTTACGGAGGTGATGCAGTGCTTTTTGCCCATACAGCAACCAGATTTCGCCGCTCTCTCATCAACATGCAGCTCTCCAATCAAACCATTCACTCCACAATCATTTAATGGAATGTCAGACGGTTTAGTCGACACACTAAACCTATCAAACCCATCATTCTCACCTCCATCAAGTCGATCCCAATCGCCTGCATCATCATCACCAACATCACAAATTGATCTAACAGTAATACACAAACTTTCGAAGAGACAGAGGAATAGAGATGCGTAAGTATACAACTGAAGTCCCTCCAAAGATAGTAAAAGGGGGTAGGAGGCTGACATAGAGCATCAGGCAACGAGCGTATCGAGAAAGGAAGGAGAAATTGCTTCATACTCTTGCAGAGAAGGTGGAAAAGCTTGAGGCTGCGTATAACGCGGTAAAAGAAGAGCGCGACCAGCTTCGGCAGAAGCTGGATAGTTTGACCGACCCTTCTCCGCCCACAGAAGGTGACATTCCAGCTTACAATGATCAATTCGCCTCCTTTACGAATTTCCAATTCGACAACTATCTATTCAGTAATCTGCCACGGCACCAAATTGTATTGCCACTATCATGAAAAAGACGGCGGCCATTCAGTATCACCTGACAGTTTCTTCTACTCCGTCTTATTACTCATATTATGAAGCGTATACCTAGAGAGCCATGGATTGGGATGATTCAACGAACAATAGACTTGTACTTATATAGAACTCTACTAATGACGGCCGATAGCTTTAGAAAAAAGTCTATTGAGTTGATTACTACTTGATAATTCTGTTGTTCATGAGTATGTTGTAGTGAAGCATCGTATGCGTTGATAAGTAATTTTGACAAATAGAACATGGGAGAAAAGATTTGTCCTGCGCGTAAAGGCAGAAATCATGCTACTACTGGTGAATGTTTACCCATCACAAGAGAGAATACAGCCTTTAGTTTCTAGAAATGTAGCCATTGAATCACATGGCTAACTCAACTTGACTCGGAATTTCTCTCTCCAACATCTAATGCGACTAGAAATCTGCTTACTCCATTGTAAGCAGCCACAGCTACCGTAAGTTCCACAATTTCTCTGCTATTGAGGCCCGAGTTTTGAAGCTCCGTGAATATTTCTTCGTCTATTGCAATGTCCTTGGTCATGGCGTCTGCATATCTGAGAACAGCCCACTGGTCGGGACTTAGAGGTCCTCTTTCCGACGGTCGCAGCGTTTCAACTACCTTCATTTTTGCCGAGTCCAATCCTTCGCAGCGGTGCAACATTGCTATGTGTCCGTCATATTGATACCAAGCTCGGTTAAGCAGGGCAACGCGGCAGATGGCAAGCTCTAGTAGATCAGTTCTCAAGACTGATCCTGAATAGATGGCACCAAAAAAAGAATGCCAGCCTCCAGCTATCATAGGCGAATGAAGGAGAGTTCGATCGAGAGACAGTAGCCCAGATCTACCACGGCGAGCTAGTATCTGATCAAGCACCACTCTGCCCGCAGTATCAAGGCCGGTAGGCGGATTAGGTATGTAGGGAAGACGCATTTTTCGTCCGGTATCCTTTGACAACTGGTAGTGCGATAGCAAATAGAAACTGTTTAGTCTTTACAATAGTGAGCCTTCAGTGTTTATTCACAATATCCTTTTGAGTTGCGCCTGGTAATTGAGATGCAACTTATATATAGGTATGCATATTATTTGCCATGAGACATCTCACTGTCTGGATCGCAAACGAGAGTCGGAAAATAACATTTTTCTATGGCATCTAATTACTAGTAATGCTGTAGTAGGATAAGCCAGGAGCTGCTGCACGTTGAATGTTCACATTATTAGCGCAAAGCTCGCAAGGAACCATGTGGGCATTGTACAAACCTTTTGAACATGAGTCCTACTTGTGACTGCTCCGAACTGGAGCGGACTTGTGAATTAAGTCTGGCTATTCCCGCCTTGCTGTGGCTTGTTTAGTTTGGAGGGTGGGTCAACTGCACATGGGGTATTAAGATGAGGAATCAACAACTGAACAACAATGCCCATTGGCTAATAGATCAGTCATCAAATTGTGCCCGCATATTGGGTGATATGTGGCACTCATCGGGTATATGCAGTTGCGTTCCGAGCGAATACCCGCAAATGGAGCACGATGTCGACATGTAGGGTTGAGAAAAGAATAGAAGTAAGGTGGCGAGATCTGCTGAGTGAGAATATTTCCTGCGCAGTCAATTAGAAGTAAACTGGTATAAAATAAATTCCCAATTAAAGTAAAGAACGATTAATAATCAGGATACAGCTACGAACTGAGCCGGTATTTTTGGATATACTTGTTAGCAGGTTTAGCTCAGCCGTATTACCACTGGAAAAAGGAAAGAATTAAGGAATCAAATTAGCCCATATTTAGTCATTCTGCCTCTTATAAGCCACCGTACAAAGAAATTTGTAAGCCATGGATTTGAGCAGTGACAATGAAACCTGGCAACAGAAATGATGTGTGTGGCAGAATACTGTTAACGAAGTATCCAATATATAAAGCAGTATCAGGAGAAGACCTGGCTTATAGATGGTGAAAGCATGAAGTAATAGAATTCTCAATTTATAGACGCATTGCAACAAAGATGTCATTCACAAAGCAGCGAGTTGAGTTCAAGACTCAAGATGGAACAACCCTTCGCGGGAACTTGACATTGCCGGGTGTATCAAAAGCACCAGCTGTTATTATGATCACGGGGGTACGAATATTTTTGATCGACTGACGTACACAAAAGAGTAAATGAAATGCTGATCCACGTTTTATCTAGCTCACCTTCCTGAAGGAACACGGTGCAGACGACACCGCGGAAGCATTCCAAAAAGCTGGTTTTGCCACTCTGCAATATGACCACCGCCATTGGGGATCGAGCGACGGACTGCCCCGACAACATGTCAACCTCTTCCAGCAAGCCGAAGACTTGTCAGATGCCATCTCATATATGGCTGGAAGATCGGATATAGACGGCGACAGAATTGCAATTTGGGGAATTGGTCATGGCGGAGGAGTTGTCATACAAACCGGCGCGTATGACAAGCGCGCGAAGGCGGTTATGGTGATATCTCCATTCTTCTCTGGAGAGGTTGATATGCTCAGATTTCCGCCAACAGCGTACCAAGACGCATGGGAGGAGCGTGCCGCGCGGATTGCAAACTCCGGGATTGAGCATAAATATGTGCCGATCTTTGCGGAGTCGATGGAAATGGCTGAGAAGAGCCCACTGGATAGTATCATTGGAAATACTCAGGGGTTCTTCTTATGGCAAACATTCAAGCCATTGTCAGATGCTGCAGGAACGCCATGGGAAAACAAGCTGACCCTTGAGAGCTTGTATTGGCAGAGCAAATTTGAGCCGACTGCATCGATACACCGAATTTCTCCTCGCCCGATTTACTGGGTTGCAACGGATGCTCCGCTGCTGCCAAATTACCAAGACCAGGTCCGAGCTTATGAGAAAGCGTTTGAGCCGAAGCAATTTCGCGGTTTCCGTAGCTTAGAGGAGTCTGTTGTTGGCCCGGCACACGAGCAGAATTTGGAGGAGCAGGCTGACTTCCTGAAGAAGTGGGTATAATAAGCAGATGGGCGCATTAATCACTGAATGGTATTGACGGATGCTTGTCAAATTACGCTGCATTATAGAAGATGCTGAAAGTCATAGATAATAAACTTCTGGAATAATGTCTTTTGATCAAGCATCGCAATAGTGACTGTGGTATTGACCAACGTGGCATAGATAGGGACGTGCTCTCAACCGAGTCTGTCGCACAATTCTATTTGTAGAGAAGAAAAGAGAAGACGGCATAATTCTTTTGTTGAATGAGCCTCCAGCGGACCATAATATTACAAAGAATGAGAATTGAGGGTTCTGGAGTATAATGAATGCACCGACACACCATAGTCTACTCAGCGACTTCCGAGAACTCATTACGAAGGATAACGCAGCTTGTTTGTAGCAATTAATTAATCAGTTGCATCATAATCTCTTTTGCTCTTCTACTAGACTAGGCTTGTTATTGCTCGAATTTCCTCAACTTGTTTACATGATACTAATCGCTATTTCTGCGCAACCAAGACTCCACGATACCTCATCCCTCCATCAAGAAGTTTTTGCAATGCTTCCGTAGCGCCAGCCGCCGTAAGTGGGAATTCTTCCACAACTGGGGCGATATTATGACGAGCAGCAAACTCCAGCATTTCGCGATGAATCTGCCGCGTAGCAATCATATTTCCTTGGATTCTCAAGCCACCCATTATGAGGCCCATCGCTGGTACTGAAATATTGTCAAAAGAAACTGTAATCGGGTAAATTGTCCCTTCTGGTGCCATGATGGGTAGGAACAGGTTCCAGTCTGGTGGGGCGTTGCTGGTAACCAGTAGGTGATCAATCGGAGCAGAAATTTCCAGTCTTTCGACACCTTTTGTCGTATAAAATTCACTTGCTCCAAATGCCATCGCTTCAGCTCTCTTTTGCTTAGTGCTGGAGAAAACGACAACTTGACATCCCATTTTGGAGGCAAACTGAATGGCCAAGTGACCCAGGCCTCCCACTCCAATAACGCCAACTCGATCCGTGGGGCGAATGCCATTTAGCTTCAGCGCGTTGAAGACTGTAGAGCCTCCACACATTAAAGGACCGGCGTGGCTCGACGAAATATTGTCCGGTATCTTGTAGATGAAATCCTCTTTCCAAACTGCTGCACTTGCAAACGAGCCTTGGTCGAAGTTGGCAAGACCAAACATTTCTCGTTCTGCGCAGAAAGTCTCCCTGCCTGTAAGACACTGTTTGCAATGCCCGCAGCTGTTGTGTTGGTATCCCCATCCAACACGGTCACCTCTTCAACGGCACAGAATTAGTGCTTGCCAATGGTGGGGATTGGATGTGACTTACACCTTGAATCTCGTTACTCCAGAGCCAATTTGTTTGACAATTCCAGATCCTTCATGGCCAAGAACCATGTCTGCTTGCCGGTAATGCTACAATTTTCATTAGTTGTCGTTTCGTGGTGGAAGCAAACACAATTTATCAAAGCTTACATAGTCGGTGAAACAGACACCGCTGTGTGTCACCTCGATAACTACCTCGTCGGACTTGACTTCGCGTGATGAAGTTGCATCGACGAGTGTACCATCGGGAGATCCCTTCACAACCTTGAACTCGACCATGATGACTTAATTCCTACTGTATCGTGCGAAGTTTTCTGTTTGCAGATCTGGCCTCTTGTTCGCCTGTAGTTAATGAAATAATGATATTATTGTTTATTTATACTCAATAGTAGAAATAATCGTTAATCTAGTAGTGAAGAAATAATTAACGTGTACGCAAGTATCGTCTGACATGCATGTGGTGTTGCAGTGTGTAAGTGACCCATCAGTTACGCTAATGGCTGTTGTATCTAGGTGTTTAGGAATCAGCAAATCAGTCATTGGGCGGACTGAAACTTTTTGGTTCTCAAATTACGAGTTTCATTCATCCTCTTTGGGTATTAATAATTGTATTCTCAATACAGATGCTTCATGTTATTACCCAAGCAAACCGGCCACGTAATCATACAGGTTGGATACTTTTACTGAAGTCGTTGAAATGTATCAGCGTTCATGGCGGCATTCGGTGTCGCCTATAGCGTGGTGAATTAGCCATCAGCCACCTCACAGCACAGAGGCAACTATACTTGTGTTTTCTTAATGATTTACAAAGCGATCATACCTCTACAACAGTAGTATTAGAAATGAAATGCTAACTTACACATTCAACTCCACTCTAGATTACAACAGTGAATGAATGATCCCCAACCGGAAAGTTGATTCCAATCTAGGAATGGCTTTGGTAATATTTGTTTAATCAACCAGTAAGATAATTGTAGAAGCTCATATCACTATATAGACTCAGGTTCTCTCTGGACCGACTTGAAAGACAAGAAAACATTGATTAATCAAGACACAACATACAACGCAAAGAGCAACACTTAACATCCAATTTACAGTACTCGATACAAAATGGTTCAACCTGCTATTGAAATTGTCGTCACTGACATCGGTGATCACACCATCGACGATGTATCCACGCAGGATGGGAAAGACTGGTTAGAGGCATTTAGAGCAGGAGCTGAAACGATTCCCGGCGTTGTGCGAGCTTGCTGGGGCCGAAGCTACAGAGACTCTAACATTGCCATGCATTTCATCGGTATGAATCCTTGGCAAATATGCTGCGATTCTTTAGGTCTAACAATACAGATTACAAAACACGCCGCCAGCATGATGTGCATAAGAGAGACGATCTTGGTGGAGCTGTTCCTGAGTCGCTGTGGCATATCATGGACAGAGAGAAGACTGATCTCTACGTGATTATCCCAAACACCCCCGACCGAAGCATCCTCTATGCACCGCAAACAAATGTAGTCTTCTTCTGGGGTATCGATGAAGACGCATTCAGAGCGAAGCAGGATGAATTCTTCACTGCGATTGAGAAATCAGACTCCTGCCTTGGCTATATCTGGGGCGAGATCCAGCCTCCCGTGCTTTCTGACAAGAGAGGCTATGCTGCACTAGGCAAGGGAGGAGTGATGATTAGCGGATGGAAGAGTCGTGAAGAACACGATCGAGATGTTGCAAAGCCCAGAGTTGTGGAAGCTTACAAAGCTGTTTCAGCGACTGTCAAGAGGACCGATACATGGGGAATGCAAGTTTCGATCGTGGAAGAGAACGGACACTTCCACAAGTGGCAGCGTTTGACTAACATCGATGTTACGCGATGGGACCACTCTAAACGGCCAATTGCTTAATTGTCCAAGCTAGAAAGCACATAGGACCTGCATGCTACATACATTAATAAAATTGTTACGAAGGAGAATTGACTACAAAATGGCTACAAAATCTGGTGTTTTTTCTTATGCATATTGTGCGCTAGGTATCATCATGTAGTAACCTCTATTGTAAATGACTCTCATCTCTCATCGAATTGGCCATAGTGGCTGTGATACTATGGAGCGGACTTTTGCTGTGATAAATTTTGAGTCTCTATCTGGCCAAGGCGCCTATTTCGTATTTGCACATAAGTATGGTGTAAAATTGCAAAATATGCCTTCAATCTAAAGATTTTTTTTTGTTGGTCTTTCCCGCAGACAGCATAGCTGAAGGGGAACTGAATTGATGTGACTGACTCTTAGCAGTTTTTATGCGCATAACACACGCCGCAGATTAATTATTGATGGATGATCTCGAGGCAAGGAACATCGTGGGCAATTAAGTCTATGGATCTATATTATCTATTTGCTTTTCTCTCCCTTTTACAGTTCGTAAAAGTTACAGAGTGTACTTATTGCCTTCCAGCAACCACCGAACTGCCGTTGCAAGCTCCATCCCCGCCTTAGCGGTCGTTGGTAGCTGGGGAAATTGGACGAACCTGTTGTGCTTGTTAGCTCTAAGGTTGAACGAGAAAAGTATATCATGACTTACCAATTGGGCAATTCGTAGTGATCAGTTCGAGTCTGGACACCGGCTTTGCGGAGCATGGCCTCATACAAATAACCCTCGTCTCGTATAGGGTCAGGTCCGTCCATAGCAAGGTATGTCGGGGGGAGTCCCTTGAGGTCCGCCCAGACAGGGAAATTTTCTCCCTTCTTTTGCTCTGATTCGGGAACATTTAATATGGACAGGTATTTCTGCCAATCCTTTTCTCCAAATACAGGAGCTTCGGCGTTCTCTTGGTGTGAGACAACCTTTTGAGCCCATTCTGATGGGACAGATTGCGGACCAGAGTATACCAGAACTGTCGGAACAATCAAGCACTGGCCTGCAAGCTGAATTGAAGGGTGTCTGTCGCGCCCACGAATAGCAGTAGCAGCAGCTAAATGCGCACCAGCGGTGGCACCACCAATGTATAAGCCCTTTCGAACGTCGCCTCCATAAGTTGATGCATCCTTGTTAACCCATTGAAGAGCATATTCTGCATCCGAAAGAATAGTGTCCCATGAATTTTCCGGCGCAAGTCGGTATTCGAAGGAAATAATGACAAGTTCATTTCCGTGTCCAATCATAGCCCGGCAGCCAAGATCATCGCCGTCTACATTTCCAGTAGCCCAGTACCCATTGTGGAAGTAAAGCATTACCGGGAGCGTTTTTGCACTGCTTTTCCCGGGGGAATACACACGAATTCTGAATTTGTGAGTTGGCGCGTGTGGTAAAGTGATGGTTGCGTCTACTGCCTTGACACTAGCAAGAGCTGCCATTGCGGGCTCCTTTAGCAAAGCCATGTTATCCAAGCTTTGCTGATTAATATTTCTTCTGATAGTCTCCAAATCTTGATCATGGTTGATATAAGTTGGATTTGTAGCTGCGAACTGGAATTGCTCAGTAAGGAAGTATCATGATATCTAAAAGGTGTTATCTTACCTCGTTCCACTCTCTTGATAGTTGTGGGGGTGACATTTTCGCAATTGGTATACTAATTGGAGTAGATCTACGATCAGATATTTGAATGAGAGCAAAAGATGACTGAAATGTATTGTGGGTAGTTGTTCGATATGGCGATGCAGAGATGCAGAGCTTGGCAAACTCATTGATAATGTTCCATATATAACGATCCTGAAGTACCTACTGAAGTTCTGTTCTGCAGTTCTCTTAGCTCTATTAGCGCATGGCCGGGGATTCCGGCCGGAATGAGAAGCTGATGAGGAAACAATTGACTAATGTGGGAATCGGACCCGATTCCACACTATCCTTTCGCACTACGGCATCTCATTGAACTCAAACCTGCTGCGATTATCTATAGCGTCAAGCCTGCGCGTACGACACATTGGTCAGTGATGCAATCGCCGACTATTTCGGCTGTGAATGACACAGCTTGGAATTTCTAGCTATTGGGCGGAAGATGCCGCCGTCGATAATACAGACAACTTGACAACGTTGCACTTGTCATTAGCGCATCCTAAATCAGCGTTGCATGGTCCTTCATCTGCGACCCAAGTGGTCAATTTGAAGACATTTTTTGATCGATGCTTAAACAAATTGCCTAAAGTAAAAGCGATACAATGAGTCTGGAATCCAAATGATAAAACATTCCATTTGATATGGCAACATCGCTTTATCGGCCCTAACAGGTTGGTAATAGTAGAATACTCCAGAGATGAATTATAGCCATAAAGCCAAGAGCTTCCTCTAGTGTTATATAGAGTCTTACAATTACCACTGGTTACTTGCGGCCTGCTGCTTCGACGAACAAATAAAAAACTCGACATACTACCCAATATCCTCTGCCGAGACATTGTGAGAAGAAAATGGCAGTTTCGAAGCGCGTTGAATTTCGAACGGTGGATGGGGTGACTCTAAGAGGCGATTTGTATATGCCAAATAACACAAACAACAAGGTCCCTGTTGTGGTGATGACACAAGGAGTTAGGCCTCATAATCACCGCCAACGCTTATGTTCTTGCTATCTGACTTTTTCAATCTAGTTAACGTTGCTAAAAGAACACTATTTGCCCGATTTTGCTATACGCTTTCAAGCTGCAGGCTATGCCGTGCTTATTTACGACCACCGCGGATGGGGCTCCAGCGAAGGAGAACCGCGCAACGCCGTAAATCCAATGCAGCAAGCAGAGGATTATCATGATGCGGTAATTTTTGCCCGCAGCGTTCCAGGGATAGACAAAGATCGAATTGCCATGTGGGGAATAGGGCATTCTGGTGGTGCAGCATTGATCTCTGCAGGCAACGACGACTATATCAAAGCCGTTGTACTAGTCATGCCTCTTCCATCCGGAGCACGAGATGCAGCAAGCTTCCCTCCGGAGTTGATGGAACAGTTCAGAGCAGAACGTCTTGCGAGAATACAAAACCCGGCCTTGGAAGAAACATACGTACAAGTTTGGGATACCTCTCTCGAGCAGGCGTCTGGCGAGCGTGGCAAGATCATCTTACATTCTCCCTCTGCATATGAGTTTATCTCTGGCGGCCAACGACGTTCTGACGCCGCTGGCACTCCTTGGGAAAACAAGATAACATTGCGGAGTTTATACGATATCAGCAAAGTCGAGCCTCAAGACTTTATCCGCAGAATTAGCCCGAGACCATTGCTGTACCTAGCCGCCGTGGAAGACATACTAACCGCACCTCTTGAAATGCATAAGAAGGTATTTGAGCAAGCAGGGGAGCCAAAGGAGTTCGTCACGCTAAACAACCACCACGTCGCGACCTATTTCGACGCCAGTTTCGAGGAGAATATCACAGCACAGATTCAATTCTTGAACAAGTATCTATAGAGGGCTCAGGGATCAGAGTACACAAATTTGCCACACAACACTGACAGAGGAAAAATTTGCAACTCACAAGTTTCCCATTCACATGTTTATTATGCAACTTCGCTTTAAGACAAGACAACGAAGAGTATCAACGCGGCCATCACCTAGCGCCGCATCAGCTCGGTTTTGAGTGGAGTTGCATATTACTTGGCCGCTTACGAAGTTACCTCACCCTTGATTGTTCGGGCGAAATAGTTGTTAGGTTGATAATAAGTGTTTGAGCAGTGGTGACCAATCCCCTCTTTTTGTGACGCTTGGATTGAGTCACGTCGGAGGGTTTTGCTATAATTGTCTAGACTAAACTTTGACCTTTTCCGTCTTGGAACTTGCCGCCGCTCACGTGCATAACATCTCCTGTTCCTGTACCAGTAGCTATAGACAATGGAATTAACCGCGTCAGAAACCTCTAATGTGTTTTTAAAATAACCCATTCTCGCATGGCCAGCGAGGGCGAGATTCCTCCTTTCTCTTAGTAATGTGAAGTTATTTGACGTCTCACTTTGTAATTATGGATAGTTCAAACAGCAGGCCATCTGGGAAAAGCAAGGATGGCACCGAAAAGACCACGCGAAACCGCAGAGAGACGATTCCTGAGAGGCGGCTACGTGTTATGGGTACAACATCGTTGAAATTCTCTCCAACTGCGGATCCAGGTAGACGACAGTTGCGAATATCATACAGTGCCCTTTCCTCTGCGGCTGACCGGAGCCCTGGTCAAGTTACACCTGCAGAAACTGAGCCCAATAAACGGAGACGCCAAGTTCTCAAAGCCCAACGGTGATTAGCACTTCTCTTTTTGTCCATACTCTCCGCTTTCTTCACGCGAGACAGATCGTGATCCAGGGTCAATGCTGATTCATCATGCAGTGCCCATCGCCAGAGAACACTGGACTACATTGACGAACTCGAAGCCGAGATCTTCCGACTAAGAGCCTCAGCTGCTGCAACGTCTGACGAGTCAAGACATACAAGACGCGCCCCATCACCGTCACAAAGCTCTCTTCAAACTATCAACAATGTCAACATTAATGTCCTCATTCAGAGCTTCAACGGGCAGATTGCACCTGGCATATTCTCAAGCAGCTATCCGAGCACCGCAGACCCCTGCATCGTAGAAGACTTGTTAGCAAGTGATGCTTTTGGTAAGTATTAGTATTTGCCATGCTATTTGTATAAAAAGTCGTTAACTAAATGTGTGGATAACAAAGGACTGGGATCGAACACAATACCACAGAGCCTCGAGCTGTTTGATCCTTTAAGCAGGATGCTTTTCTATAACTGTACGTAATCTCACCCCAAAGAATAACTTGAGGCGTTTATTAACACCAAGATCAGTCTCAGAAAATATTGCCCCAACGCTTGTCTCAATGGATGGGCTCTCCAATGGATATAGGACGATGATACTTCCTCTCGCCTGCTCCAATGATCTAGTTCGGTCTGCGACATTAGCGGCATCAGCGAACCATCTTCGATTCCAGCGTCCTAAATTATCCCCCTTAGCCTCAAGGCTACATTCTACAGCCATTGAGAAGCTGTCTGTCTTCTCTAGGGACGAAACTGCCAGCGGTATCACTAGAAGTGCGGTTCTAGCTGCCATAATTCTCCTCTTGGTCACAGACATGATGAACGGAGGTCAACAGTTTTATCTTCTCCTAAACATGGCCAAATCCTGGATAGAAGCCAAGAAAAATGACGGCTCACCGACAGAGAGTTCCCAGCCCGTAATAGAACAGTTTCTTCTCAGTCAGCTTGAAATGCAAGAGCCACCATCAGAAATTGTTTCACTGTTTACATGTTAACCTATTTGAACAGATTACAACTTTATGCAGAGCCACTGCTCAAAGAACAATATGCAATACTTGCACAGCACGACTCACAGACAATTTCTGACGACCACACATTTAAAGACAGAATTATTAGCATCTTCAAATCAATAGAAGAAGCTATCAAACAAGCATGCAATATCTACTCCTATCATATCTTACACGATGCTCCTCCAGCGAATATTGAGGAAACATTGGACAACCTCAAAATCACTGCTGACGGAATACCTGCTTACGCGCCTGGTGAAAATGCGCTGGCTTGGGTGTATTTCATCGCCGCAGCGGAAAGTTCCGTCCCTGCGAAACGCACTTTTTTCTCCAAAAAGCTGATGGGCATTTTTGAACGGGGAACATTTACTAACACGACAACCGCATTCGTCATGCTCCATCACATTTGGAACTGCCGAGAAATGGGCGATAACTGGACCAAGACACTGAAACAGACACCTTCAGTATTAGTCTTGAAATGAGATGAGAGAAAAAAGGGAATAGAGGGAAAGAAGAAATCCTCTCTGCCCCCGGGATGCATGTGAATTCATAACTTTGCTACACGCAACAATAATTTAGGCCAAGCAACTGATGCAAAGCAAAAGCAATTACTCATTGCATAAGCACGCTGGCTTCCGAAACGGGGCCAAGGACAGACAAGAGAGGCCAAAACGTCTTGACGTACAGTTGATTAGAGCCATCTCGGTTTTTGGAGGGGTAGAAATGGAGTCTCTCAGTGAGAAAAATATACTCAATGCTTATAATTGGCCTCCGTCAACAAGTAGAAAGAATAAGAAATAGCAATTACTCGAAGATACTGAGCTATGTGGATGACATGAAAGAGACCCTCAGCTCGGCTGTACATCTACTCTCATATTTTCTCGCTAAATAAAGTCGATGATTTCAGCCACTTTATCTTGACCAAAGTGTGGGATTTTTACATGCATGAAAAGAGGAGTGTACCAAGCAGCATTTCACATTGTACTGACTCATTTTAATTTAAACGAGTAAGTTCGTCGCCTTTGTAGATCACCTAAAACATTAGCCAGGAGAGAAGAGAAGAAAAAAGCGGATCTATAGACTTCAGCCTTATCCTAAATGAGCCATTTGATTCTATATCATCTTCTAGAGCTCTGTCGTCACTGCGGAGATCCGGACGCCATTTCGGACGAAAGTTACAGCAGCTACTGGAGATTACACATAGCTCTTTGGAATTTTGACTGGTCCTTCGATTACAGTTCGGACCAAACAGTAAGTAATAAGTCATTTGCAACAAGATTTTCATCAGATGTGCCACATTTGTTGGATATAAAAACATTCACAAGGAATTGAAAGGGAATCATTAGCAACACACAATCTTGCGATACATTGATCATATCTCAAGAGATACAAGACGAAGACAAAAACATTGCAGTAACAAAAGCACTTGCGACCGGCAGAATCAGCAGCAACATCGTACATCACACCACATCGACGTCTCATAACAAGTCAACATCATACCAAATCAAAATGCCGAACGTACTTGTTATCGGACCCACTGGCTATGTCGGCTCGGCTCTTAGCGAACAGCTCATTCGCAGCGGTGATCATTACGTCTACGCTGCATCTCAGAGTGAGGAGGAAGGATTCCGCCTCGCTACCAACGAAATTATTCCCCTCAAGGGCAGCCTTGATTCCCCTCAGGCGGCATTTGAACTCATTAGTTCAAACAAAATTGATGTTATTGTGGATACCACCAGCTATAATAACAAGACAACCAAGTCGAGGCTGCTAAGCACCATTGTGGATGCTGAGAAGATCAGACAGGAACGGCTCTCCAAGGACAAGCACCCCATTCAACCAAAGCTGGGCTTTATCACTGTGAGCGGAATATGGACTCAGGGATCTACTGAGGATCCTTACGGGAGCTTTCAGAAGATGACTGCCGAAGCGCAATCCGCAATACCCGAAGAGGGCCTTAACGAGTCGAAGCTTCTGTATGAACAAGAGGTTCTGGCGTCTAGGGAGATTCTTGATGTCGCTATTATCCAGCCGTCATTCATTTGGGCTCGAGGAGGTGCCTCTTGGACTCGCATATTGGGCCCTCTGGTTGAAGGAGCGCGGACAGGATCTACTGACGTGATGAAAATCGCCGTCGACCCCGAAGACCAGATATACTGCTTCACCAATATTGATGATGTGGCTGTTGCCATTGAGCTGGCGGTGAATAAACTGCAGCTGATCAACGGAAACAGCGTGCATCCAGTGTTCGAGCTGGTGGGAGATCAGTTCCCTATCGGTTTGCTGTTTGAGCGCGACGCTCATTATTTTGGATGCAAGGGGAAGGCAGAATTGTACAAGCCTGAGAAGACAGGCTTCTTGGATGTTATTGGTGGGAACCACAACGCCAATAGAACCAGGGCTGAGCAAATTCTAGGGTGGTATCCCAAGAAGCGATACTTCTTGAGAGACACGTTCATCTACGCCAACTCATTCATGGCAGCTTTGGCACTCGCCAAGCGTAAGTAGGTGATACATAAAAAAAGTATTTGGATTGTAGAGTTAGTTTGAGAATAGAACTGATCATTGGGAAAACTTCTATCATTCTCCTGACAAACCTGACGTTTCATGATGCTAAATGAGTTCGTGCAAGCTCAGTAAGCAGTGAACAGGTGGCACAGAACTGGAATCCAAGTAATGTTTAGATTATAAATAAGATATGAACCTATAGTTACAATGAGAATACTTGAATCTCCCTATTCTATTTACTTTATTCGTTACTTTTTTCCGTAGCTGCATCTTTACTGGCAGCCGTTGCACTTGCTTTATACACCCCACTGGAGGGGTTTGGCGGATCAACTATTCCCAGTTGTTGCAGGGCAGTCAGAGCGCCCTCTTCTCCGAGCTCCTCAGTAATTTTCCCATCTTTTAACGTGAAGATGGTTGTGCCAGAAAAGTGAATCACCTTTCCAGTATTTGGTTCAGCAAGCCGACCAGCTGGCAAGTCGTCAAATGCAACACCCGTGTGCCTACCGCCACCGATCCAACGCGTTACAACATAGTCCCTATCAGCAATCATAGGGATCGGCCCATATGGTCGAAATGTGACATTGGGGAAAGCCTTGTTATTGGGGTCAGACCATTAGATACTTGATGAAACTTCCACAACGTTCGAATTACTTACTTCCTTGAACTCGAGTAACATCTTCTTCGCCTCAGTCTTTCCTTGGCGACGGCCATGCATAGGGTAATTGGACACGAAGTCATCTGAACAGAGTTCGTCCACAATGTCTGGATTGCATTTGCCCCAAAACTCCTCCGAATATCTGGCAACAACTTGCTTGTTCCTCTCTTGCACAGTTAGCTCATCAGAGGAAGACATGATTGCGATGAGAAGTTGCAGACACTGATAATCCTGATGGAAACCTAAGCAAGTGTTGCCTGCTCATATATACTGGCAAACCGCACATTGATGCAGCAGTGTGGAGCTCAAAGAGTCAACTTCAACTGATAACGGTTCGGCAATATTCAGGAAATGCTTCAAGTTTAATTCTTGACTAAAACGTCTTCTAAGTCAACCTGACTCTACCGCAGTGGCATCCCCACATCATTCTTGGCTGCTGATGACGATGTAGGGAGGGGTCAGAGCCCCTATCACGGAGCATATTTCCCACTATGGAATTACATCGCATTCCGAGAGGCGCATGCTAAAATTCACACTATTTACTCCTAACGTGATTCTCTACTTATTGAACACTAACTAACTAACTAGCTTAGTGTTGGTCTGGGTTGTGTCTGAATGGTTGTCTATTATCTGCAGTTTTTTGATTGAATCCCCGAGAGGTCCTTCCTTTGAAAACTCTTGCGTCTTACTATCCTCGCCTAGATAGCGAATCCGCTTACGGGCTTAACAACATGCACCAAAACCGGCTTAGCATGAAGGTCTTCCGCGGCAGTAATCTTGTTGAACTCCTTTAGACTCTCTCCTTGTTGATGAAGCCTCAGCGATTCCAAGTTCTTGAATCTGGAGTTATTTCATTAGCACAGTATCGCGCCAACTCTGTTTATTTGCCGAACTCAAGACGTACTTTTCGATAGTAAAAATCTCCTCATTGCCTGTTTCGGGATTGACATCAACGAAGAGCTGGAACTGGATGCATCCAGGTTCCTTGTCTGCTCCATCTTTAATAATTGGTTGATAGAGCTCAATGATCTAAGGTTTTGTTAGTATCTCAAAGTGATTGGCCAGCAACTAGCATGATCAACATTTGGCTTACTCTCTCTGTCTTTCCTGGCTTCGGATAAACAGTCGCCAGAATAATGCGAGTTGAGTCTTCACTCCTTTTGCCGTCGCTGCTGAGCGATAGCTTTGCAAATCGGTCTTCCACACTGGCTGACATTTTTGAGAATTTCTTTGTGTATCTTTACTGAAGCGTGATTAGGTGGCGTCAAATAGCAAATGTGTAGAGCGTAAAGATTTGCCGGTAAATGTCAAATCACTGAATCGACCGCCAATGTAAATCGTCTTAGCCTCGCAGTGTACTCGCTAACCGTACATCATGGGATATATAATATTTGCATTTCTGTAAATCATTACTCGAAATATTCTAGTAAGTAAGTGGAGAATCTCGACCACCGTTTACGAGGTCATGAGCTATTGTTAACGTGAATTTGGCTCCTATTGTTTCACTTTTCTATTGCACTGTTGTATGAAGTCCGGACAAATAATGTGTATTCAATTCACAAACTTATATCAAGGTGTTTTCTAATCCAAACCCACATCAGTTTACATAAGGATTACTGATAAAATTTGGAAGCACGCTGGCGTTCATCTTCGTGGATCTAAAATATGGTAATACGTGGGTGGATACATCCCAAAATGGTATTCTGTTTTGGAAACTTCGGTGCTATGAGTAATAGCGATGCGTCTCCGTCTCTTACCGAAGGTAAAATGACATAAATTTTTTAATAACGACTAGGGTTTATTATAGACTAGTAGGGTTTCTCTTTAGTGGCTCTTTGCCTAAGACGGAGAGCAGATCACCAAAGCAATATGAGCCCAGGAGAAAAGAATTTTGGACTGTATTAATGTTGCTAATAGTACGCATAATAATACAATCAAGACATATTTAGTCCAAGATCATAAAAAGAGATTAGAAGACCGGTGCCATTTAAAACTTATATAAAAGGTAGGCCAGCTCAGAAAACAGTAGCAAAACGGAATCACCCAACATATTTCGCCTTGAAACAGCTCAATAGGCAATAGAAGAGCCAAGAGGAACATATCCAAAATGAGGCATCATTCGACAATCGCCGCTGCGTTATTGGGCACTTGCCACAATGTCGTAGCTCTGGAATGGAGTGCAACATACGGACGTCAGCCAGCTCCGTTTAAGCTCTCAGTGAATCCAGAGATCATCTCATTGGCACATCAGAAGGCCTATTTGACTCGCTTTCCTGTCGATGTTGAGCAGCCTGATTGGAGTGATGGACCCCCCGTGCATAACGCTACATCCGTTCGGGATTATTGGGTGAATGAGTATGATTGGCCCGAGGTTCAGAGGGATATCAACTCGCAGTGAGTATTCACCCCACCCTTATATGACATTATTATTGAAGTTGTCTATTGACCAAGATGTTTCAAGATTTAAAATGTTTACCACCACAGTTGACGCTAAACCTCACTCCAACTACGAAGAGCCAGTTCCTTTGCATTTTGTGCATCATCGTTCTAACCGCTCAGACGCTATTCCTCTACTATTTATTCACGGATGGCCAGGGTCATTTCTTGAAGTTGCGAATCTATTGGAACCATTGACAAATCCTCACGATCAATCGCTACCTGCCTTTCATGTCGTGGCTCCATCCATCCCTGGCTTCGGTTTCTCGCCCGCCCCGAAGAAACCACTTTTCGGACCTCGTGCCGCAGGCGAAGCTTTCAATAACCTGATGCTCCAACTTCATTATCCGCATTACGTTATTCAGGGAGGAGACCTGGGAGGCTTTATCAACAGATTTATGGCCTCGTCTCACCCAGAAACAGTGCTTTCAGTGCTTAGCAACTTTTGGCTTGTGCAACCTAACTCTACCGATTTTGAGCGTTATTATGCTGGAAAAACCACAAGTGACGAGAATTACCTTATCAACGAATTCTGGAACTTTGAGAATAAGAGCAGCGGGTATCGTTTTGAACAGCAGACTCAACCTTTGCAGATTGGACATGCTATGACTGATAGCCCTGTTGGCTTTGCCATGTATATATATGAATTCATGTTCCTGACGGTACAGCACTACGTGTGGAGTGCGAAAGAGCTTATTACTTGGTCGTTGATGTACTGGATTCAGGGACCGTATGCTGGCTTCAGGTTCTACAAGGAGAGCGTCAATGTAAGGCAAAGTATCAGACGGAGTTCATCATGAGCCAGAATAATCTGCTAACTTCATTCTAGGACAATATTCTTGAAAACGGGCTCCTTATTAATTCCACAACATTTCCCTATGTTCACCAACCAGTTGCTCTCTCAGAGTTTCCAGCTGACATTTGGTACAGAACAGTAAGTAAAACTCCATTGAACGTTCATTCCACAAGTAGGTACTGAGCGAATTTGTTTCTAGCCACTGGATTGGGCCCAGAGAGGCGGCAATGTTGTAGTAAGAAAAGTTCACGATAAAGGAGGGCATTTTCCTTCAATTGAAACGCCAGATGTCCTCATCGACGATATCCGGTCATTCTTTGGAAATGGTTCTCTCGCAAATACGACAATGTTCGGTCGCTAAGAACTTTTAGCACTTCGGAAGGGTAGTCAGCAAAACCACAAGCAACTTGTATGCAGAGTTTTCAGTAGGACGGAGATGGTTGGCGTGCTCGGGGAGTTTTTTTTGTTCTAGATTCAAGAGGTTAGAGTAATTCAAAATCCAAGTTCATAGAAACATCAAACTATTGAACAAAAAACTGTAGACAAGCCTAAAATATATATATACTTTCATAGAATTTGTGATTTGATTCAATTGATTAGCTAGCTAACTGTATGTATATATATACTTGTCATGATATCGAATCACGCACTGGATAAAGTCCAACCCATTGCTATTCTAGAAGATTTAGCTCACTTTCACCACATCAGGTTCTCTCCTCAGGCTGCCACTGACTCTCCCTCAAGCTCCTCATGAGACATTACGGCGAAGCTTTCGCATCCGCAATGATAGCATCGGCCGCCTTTTCACTAATCATATAGACCGCAGAAACGATAAAATATCCTGGGATCTCTGGGAAGACACTTGCATCTACAACACGTAGACCTGTTGTTCCTCTAACCCTAAAATCGCTATCCAGGACAGCTGTAGAGTCATCATCGGCGCCGATTCTCGCGCTGCAGCAAGCATGGTGGCCCCAAGCCTCCCGTCTGATAAAATCCTTGATCTCTTCCTCAGTTTGTATAGCCGGTCCAGGAGTGACCTCGGTCCAGGTGTTATCTACTAAACTGAGGTTCCCAAATAATTCGCGTAGAAATTCTACTCCCTCATATACAGCCTGAACATCATCATCACCCCCAGTCTGGAAAGAACGGAAATGGATGTTAGGGGTATCCTGAGGATTATTGGAAAGCAGTGTGACGGTGCCAGCATGGTTTCTATTGTGAGCTTTGAGAACAATGAACGCGAAATGCCGTGTATCTGCAAACGCTAGCTGGGAATATCCAGGGAAATAACCACGGAAATTTCCTGGGATTCCAGCCATCAGAATATCAGCTGCATCCGGGGCTGCCACTGATGATTTCATAGGAACTCCGAGAACAATTCCATTGCTTGAATAAATGCCTGGAGAAGTATGGTTGTTTTCCCACTGAAGAAGGCATGGGTCATCCGGAGTTTGGAGTAAAGTACAACCGTTAAAGAGTGTAAAATTCAGCGTCGATTCTTGCACAACTGTTACCTCATAACGGTCGCTCAAACCAGTTCCCACGCCTGGTAGGTCGACAATAACTGGGATATCAAATGATTCCAACTCTGCAGCAGGTCCAACCCCACTAAGTTTGAGAAGCTGAGGTGTGTTGAAGGTGCCGGTAGAGATAATCACTTCACGGGTGACATTGACGCTTCCCTTTCCAGTTGGAGCTTTAGCAGCAGAAAACCGTGGATCAGCGCTGTACAGACTTTGACCAGCTAGGAAGTCGACTCCTATGGCTTTAGGTACAGGCCCGCTCTGGTCGAAACGAATTTTGGTTACCAAAGACTCTAGGCGAACATCAAGATGATATTTTCGAGATCCATCCGAGTTAACAGCATTTGCAACCTGGAGAATAAAATCTCGTGGCCCAGCTCGATCCCAACTGGGCTGTTTGACAGCCTCTGGAACTTGGAATAAGCCTTCAGTGAAGTCTCGAGTGGGAGAATCGTTGTTGATATCGCCAGTCAACCATTGTTGGTAAGCGGTAGACATGCTGCTTACTGAATTGCCAACAACTGTAGCAGCTGCTCGGACAATGTTCATAATCCTGTCATCTCCCAGCCAGAGATTCACTTGCGTAAGACTTGTTTCGAGCCAGCCGTTAAATCCATGTCCAGAAGTACCGTTTGGGAGATAAAGGTTATCTTCCACACGTTCCCAATATTGTCTCATCGAATCAGGATTCCATGAGTTGTCACCCGTTATCGATGCAATAGTCTCCCAATCAGTGTCTTGAGGTGTAATTGATACCATGACATTATGCCCTGCACAGCCGCCAAGGGTTCCAGCACGTGGGTACCATATTCCGAGGGGTTTTGCTCCAGCTGGTGCGCTACTGCCCACAAATCTGGATCCATCGGTAAGTTCCCAGACAAATTTGGAATCTGTTTCTCCGAGTGTCTGATTGTCGTAATGTTGTACAAAGTAATCCCACTCCTGTTGTGGAGCCTCTGTAGACTCAAGACTGAGTATGGGGATTTCTTGAACGAGCAGGTCGCCTTCATCGTCACCGGCATCCATCAGTAGAACCTTGTATCCAGCGAGAGCCAATCTAGCAGCAACAGGACCGCCTCCCGGTCCAGAGCCAACAACTACATAATCGTAGGTTGGAAGGACTATAGGGTCTGGATCACGTTTATGGAACTCATTGTTGGAGGAACTTTGTGGAAGTCCATTTGAAAGACCACCCAATGCTCTGGAGATATATTAGCCATTGATATGTCACTGTTTGCCATTTTAGAACCAAAATAACTTACAGAGTGAGCACGGCAGCTTTGGTAAAACCAAGAGATGCCATTATAAGCAGAAATGTCGCTGAACTGAGTTATAAAGGATAACCTCAATGGGAACTCTTAATAGCTCCGATCTCTCTGTTTGATGGTGCTGTTGAAATCATCTACATTCCATCAACGGAGAAGATCGTCTTGCCTTTATACATTTCGAATACCTCATGAATCACACAGACGTAATGAACTTGAGGGCTGGAGCCTACACTCTAACCCTGGCAACTTGCTTTCTGATCTCACTGCAGCTTATCAACACTTCACTAGGATCATGATTTTTCTTCTTCTCGTTTCTGTGATACCTTCCATACTCACTACTAGGTATACATGTGAAGTATCAAAAGCCCAGTCTCTGAATTACTAACATTCTGCGCCTTACGGATAGAAATTACCCACCTGGTGACACCGGGTTAGCCCGGCGAGCCGAGCCGCCTGGGGCACTAATCAAGCGTTTTGCAGAACTGAACCGATCATTCCGAGTTATTACAAAGTATGTAAGACCGAATTTTCGAATCTCACGATCCAGACCGAATCTAATCCAATATTACGACAAATCCTTCAAGGATCGGAGGGATGACGTTATTTTGGTCGGGCAGCTAGGCTAGGGCTTATAGATAGGTTCATTTTGTCTCAGCTATAGACATTTGATCCAATTATGGAGATAATAGTATATACCGTATAACCTCGCAAAACTCGACTGTGGATATCCCCAGAGTTAAACCCTGTTTTCGACAGGATAAGTAATTGGCTAACTTCCTCACGTTAGCATACCACCATAAAAAGAACGACCCACAGTCGAGTTTTGCGAGGTTATACGGTAGTGAAGAAGTTTATATAAAAACTGAGGATAATATAATTTCCTATTATCCCACCATAGTGACAAAGTTAATTTAATTTAGCAACAAGTACTCTACACAGTATGCATCTATTATGTCTAATGAAAATGCCTTTTACGTCTTATAGCTTAATTCTATAATATAATAATTATTCTCAGAGGCTAGGATGTACCCTTGTTCTGAATTGCCTATTGCAGCTTTACTGACCCTCCTGATTCTAAATGTAACCTCCACATTCAGGGTTTCAATCAAACAACTAGTTTTCATCAAGTAGCCTAAATAATTCCAAATACATTGTGCATAGCTAGTTCTATTTCCCCTGGCCAAGCGGATACCAATCGGCCCTTATATAACTCAAATCAATATCCTAGGAGCCAACTACGAGAAATGTGCAGGACAAGGTCAGATAGCGGATCCGCGGATCCGCTGGATCACGAGAGACTGCGGTATGCGGAAGTATGCGGCCGCACTGGCCAAGGGGATACCAATCGGCCTTTATAACTCAAATCAATATCCTGGAGAAATATGCAGGACAAGGTAAGATAGCGGATCTGCGGGATTCGGGAAGTTCCGGTGTGGGGAGGTATGCGGGCTAAAGCCACAATGATAATATGATAATAAGACATAGATTCTTATCTCTAATAGCTGAAAGTATTATTCGCATGTTTCTGCTCCCCTGCTATCGCAAGTGGCTACTACGGTAGCAGCCTAAATGGTTGGAACCTTTTCCAGAAAGAAATTCCGTTGGCCTAAAATGGAAAGAGTCTTCCTATTTGCATCGTAACATATTCCTATTTGAACAGTAATACTCCACATCACAGGATAAGTTCACCCCCAGATCACAATTACCACACCCATACACCAGAATACAGTATAACACGCGGGGAAAGGATATCTTACACATAAATTCTCTATCAATTGCTACCAATGATTTCAAAAATTACATTTCCAGTGAAACTCAATGTAAACACTTCTCATGGACCGGCTAGTTTATCCAGCTCGTCAGCACCTAGTTAGGTAGCCGGGATAACTTCAATGACTTTCCCAGTCTCGGTCTCTGAGTCGCTCTTAGGGTCGCTCTTAGGGTCGCTCTCGAATACGGTAGCAGCTATTGCGGTCAGCCTCGCCGTAGACGAGGCTATTACGGATCTTTGGGACTATTCTCTTGTAATTTTTATAGCTTGCGAATTTGTGTGTAATTAGGAGCCCCTAGTTGACTGTAATAAAGAAACTACATACGTGATATACCAGGGCATTATACTATAATTAGGTGTGGCTTCGTGGGAACGATGGTGTTTGTGCATTAACTTTGGTACTAGCACAGGCCATTAAGGTCTCAATAGGAATATGTTACGGTGCAAATAAGAAGACTTGATGGAAAATGGTGGTGGGCATGTGAATCTGTATACGTGCTCTCGAACATGGGGCTCATACTTAGCATCGGCATTTTTCTCCTCCGCATCGCGGTTGCACAGGTACACAGAGTTATCATCTGGACTACTATAGCAGTTCTTGAGATCTATAGCGCCTTCTACTTCTTTCTTTTTGTTCTATAGTGTATGTGCAATTATAGAGGTTGATAATGATATCGCTTCTTCTTCCCTTATTTGTTTCAATACAGATCGTTGACGCAATGTTGCACCTGAAGGCATATTCTAAGTTGAAATTTCCAGCTGCACAGTAGCCAATCTCCTCGCCTCCAGTAACTCAAGATAAACACCTTGAACCCCCGTAAGTTACATATTATCACATAAAAGAGGTGCTTACATACCAGTAGCCATCCACCCCACCCCTAATTTCTCCATGGCTCTTATTAAAACTTGTTCGTAGTCTCTGAACTCATCACAAACATGGGTCTGTTGGAGGGTGATGAAAACGGCCGCCGAGCGATACATTATATCTAATAACAGTGGTGAAGCTTCATCCAACTCGAATTTGACTCCTGTAATAAATTTATGAGCAAACGACAGTATGACACGAGAAAGAGCTTCCATGGCCGCCAGGGAGCGGGCTCTGCTCTCCGCACCGAGAGCATCGGCTTCAGGATGAGAATGGAGAACAAGCAAGGCACTAAGATGACATTTTTAGTTTTAGTCGTACATTGGTTGAAACAGCATTGAATTACCTCGCAGATAGCGCAATTGGGGAGCAATACTGAGATGTGCTGAGTTTTTCTTCTTCAATAGTTAGGGACAATAAAGATTGTAAGGCACGCTCTAAAGACCTTCTCTCCTCGCGAGAGAATTGAGGATCCATCTCTGTGTCTGATACGTGACGTAGAACACGGCCAAGAAGGTGTGTAGTTTGAGCTGTGCGAGCAAATATCCCCATTTCTACTTCTAGTCCAGCAGACAGTCTGTGTGGAGGGTTGGTTGGGAACTCCTGGGCGACTTATAAGTATACACGACTGAGCAACCAAACGCTTTACACTCACTCCATCGTTCCAATTCTTGTCTGGGACAGGCAAATACCAATCCTCCGCCGGCTCTTCAGTACAGAGCCCGCGTCTAGGAAAACTGATGTTTAAGTGACTGATTAACTCACCAATGTAAGTAATCGTATGAGAAGTAATCTAGGGAAATATGTGCCACAGATGGGAATCACTACTCACCGGTCAAGCCACAGGATTGCCCACCAGGCCCGATGCCTTTCTTCAATATCAATCCACCTACTCGGACTATGCTCCCACAGCGATCCTTCTTTATGGAGGCCGAGAGCAAGTCCATACCTAGCACAAGCCCCAACCGTCAAATGCCCAGCAGGATATATTGCATGAGCCAGTTCATATACGGCAACAAGAAGCTGCGCTTGAAGAAGTATAACAGTCAGAACCCCAGCAGACTCCAACTCAACAAAGTATTGTTTGATTCGGCAATATGTGGGACTTCGTGCATATCCTTTCGACTTGGGTGGCTCGCACAACAACCTCATACACACTAACAGCAGCACGAGATCTGATTCCTGGTGTGTTGACTGATGCATGAGATTCCCATAGAATTTTGGGCGGCATAAGATTGGAAACCATGCATGGATGGTCACAAAATACCGAGCAGCAAATTTGCGGACTGATGCGGCATTCCCAGTCACATCCAGGAATTCTTGAGGGATTGGGAGATTGGGCACTCGGAGTACCACGTTGTAATGGCTGAACAGGAGCGGGTCCAGGAAATAAGATGCTGGAAAGTGGTTGGCGACGGGCTCTGGGGAAGTGGCATCCTGGGGTTTCGAGACAGATACATGATTCTGATAGTCGCATTTCCGCCCCATGCTAATAGCAGTGAGTAAAGCAGACGAATGGAGCTTCAGGGAGGGTATGGCACCTCCTTACCGGACACATAGGGAGCATTCAGGCAATTCTTTGCCGCAGCGTCTCTTGCGAGACTGACATGGGTGACACGCTCGTCGCGACAAGCGGATCAGGCTCGGAGTTGGCATCATCGATGTACCTAATTTGGATTCTGCGACTTCGTGAGCTTTCATCAAGAGGTGCAAAGCATATGATGAAGGGCCAGTGCGGATTGTGAGCGGGATGAAGCGGGTTAATAGGCAGTGCGGCCGCAGCAGAGTGGAAAGGGTAGCAGGCAGGCAATCGGGAGCTAATGCGGGTAAGACGCGAAGAGGCGTAAATACGAGTATGGCAAGGATATAGAGTGGAATACAGGGATTACAGTGATTGCGGATAGACATATGGTATAGAGAAGGTCTAGGTGAGTATTTTACGTATATTTCCATAAGCTGACACAAAGTATTATATTTCAATATAACTAAAGTCGTCGGTCATTGTGCTTCTAATGAGATGGATGAGATGGATTGACGGAAACCGTAATGATCCCGACTTTGAGATGCTCTTTCGTAGCCGCAGGGATGGGAGCGTTATCAGCTAATTTGGCGATTACTGGCCCTTGAATGACAAATAGCTCCCTGCATTATTTGATTAGTACTCAGGTGACAGGGCTTCTTATGATCTAATAAATCCGAAAGCCATAATAACACAACGTTTACAAAGAGCATCTGCAGCTAATCTTGATGTGCCTCGGACTGATCAATAGCTCCAGAATGATAAATATTGAATACCTCGGTCATACGGTTGTTGATTTGTAAGATAGCAGCAGGTTGGCGGGGTATATGGTAGATATATGCGGTAGATATTGATGTGTACCTAGTATATATCATCCAATTCCGCCGCATTGTTGCCTCTTATCATAGATCAGTATTATCGACCAATTTCTTACGAGGATTACCAAATATCCAAAACCTGTCCAAAGTCTAACCAGATTCAACTTAGCAACATTAAACATACCTTTTTACGAAGTGAGCGTCTTCAGTTACAGCCTGCTATAAATACGTACTATGATACCTTACCAACATAACGAACTTTAGCTTACCATATCTCTGTTTCGACAATAGATCTACCACTCTTATCCTCTCACTAGAGCCCAGAAACAAAAGTTTGCCTCATCAATTACCGAGCTTCATTCTACCACTTTCACAATCCCATCTCTATTTGTCAACATTCGATTTGTTCCTGCTGAGCCAACCGGCGACTTTTTCGTTACGGCTAAACCAGTTGAACCTCCTTCCCCAAATCGGGTTATGGCCTTGGTCCGAATGGGAGCGGATCGAACAAAGGCACCGTTTGATAATCTGGCTGGCAAGATTGAGAAATCCTGGAACGAGATTGCGGGCTATGACGATAGTCTACACGTTGAAACTGTTGAGGATAAAGAGAAGAAGCTACATATCGTGAGCTTTGTTGCTATTATTACTGGTAGGGAGAATGGAGTTTACCTTCCCAATGTACGTTTCTCATTTTTCTTTGAGTCTTCCTATTTTCACCGTAGAGTATTCCTATTTTTACCGTAGTACTTTACAAGGCAAGCTATATTTACCCCTTTATCGCAGTTCTCACACCTACACACTAAAGGACAGTACAACATACTAGGTAAGAATATTACTCTAGACTATTAATCGGTGTCAATTCCTTTAAGAATCGCATTTTCTGCCCTTCCAATTCTATTTGAACACTTCTCATGGGCTGGCTAGCTCATCCGGCTCGTTAGCGATGGGTTGGGTGACCTGGATAACTTCACTTCCTTAGCCTTAGGGCCGCTAGACCCGGCCTTAGACCCGGCCTCGGGGCCGGTCTTTAACGCGGCAGCAGCTATTGGAGCTAGCTTTGTCGTAAGAGAGGCTGTTGTAGATCTTTGCGATTATCCTCTTCTAGTTCCCATTCATGATAAATACATTGCGATATCATAGTCTTGTGTAATGTAGTAGAATACGTGATGTGCCATGGTATTATACTGTAATTGGGTGTGGTTTACTGGGAACAGTGGTGTGTATGCATTACCTTTAGTACGGGCACGGGCTATTACGATGAAAATAGGAAGACTCTTTTCTTTTCTGTTCACGCAGATGACATTACATTTATTGGTGCTAATTTGTATATTCTAAACTGGTCAAGAGAAGACATGGCCGAGGGATAATATGGCATACTTCAAACAGAGGTCAGAGGTTAGCAAGGATGAGAAATTTGCTGATATGTTGGAGAAGATAGAGCTCCGCTCAGATTTGTATGCTGCATTGTAGCTTTTCTTGTGAATCCTTCAGTGTGACGGACTGTGGACTTATAGGTTAGTATAAACAAGAATTCCCAAGGGACAGACTATAGTTCTAGTTGATGTAAATAAATCGGTTAGGTTAGATGATTGGTTAATGTAAATAATATTACTAAAAGACAATCAACTCTCACAACGGAGAAAAAGTGTGTGGTGCAGGTTATGTTTCGCAGCAAGCCGTAGCCCCGCATTTTCCCTGACAGAGGCAAAGGATTAGGAATCTAGCTTTGTTGACTTATTTCCATAAGGAGGAAAGCGATTCGGACCAAACCGGATACCATTAGTGGTTCAACGGTGATTTAAACTACCGTGCAATATGTAATGGGTGGAGCTTGTGCCCCGAGTGTGTGGTAACCGGTTCACAACCACCGAATCTAAGGTATTGCAATACGAAGAATTTACTTTGAGTTTGTCAGCTGTTTGTTGCTTTCAATGTCTTGAGGAATTAAATTGATCTAGTTAAATCAAGGCGCCCATTACTAATATGGGACGCCCTGGTTGGCCGCCGATCGCCGAATAATTGATAATAGATCTTTTGTTCTGTGCACATGGGTATATATAAGTGTATCGCATGAGTCTTGTTTAGAAAAGCCAGACAACTGAAACGAGCATAGAGAACATTTCATGAGTCTAATCTCATTCAACAATACTCTACCAAGACTTTGCATCAACATCTAGAGACAACTCTACAAACAATGGCTGCATCAAACGTTTTGGCCGCTACTCTCAAGTCATTGCATCGCCCTGGCAAGCCAATCATCTTTACCAATGTTTATGACGTTCTGTCAGCTCGCGCTGTAGCTGCTCTTCCGAGTTGCAAAGCACTAGCAACAGCCAGCTATGCTGTCGCTAGAGCTAATGGAACAGAGGACGACGACATGGACGCCCAGACGAACCTCCGCGCTGTCATACCCATCGCGAAAGTTGCCGCAGAGTTCAACAAGCCATTTACAGTCGATATTCAAGACGCATATGGAGAGAAGCTCGAAGAGGTCATGACAGCACTTATTCAAGGTGGTGTCCATGGAGTGAACTTGGAGGATGTCAACAAAGACACTCAGAAGTTTTACAGCCAACAAGAAGCGGTGGAGCGAATTAGAAGGACCTTGAAGGTCGCCGAGAGTCTAGGGGTCAAGGATTTTGTCGTCAACGCCCGATGCGATGTTCTTGTTCACGGTGGTCAGCTCAGCGAGGTTCTCGCTCGAGGAAAGGCATATCTCGCTGCCGGCGCCACCAGTGTGTTTGTCTGGGGAGGCTCGCAGAGGGGAGTTAGCCGCGATGAGGTTGCAACAATGGTGAAGGAATTCGACGGGCGACTAAACGTTTCGATGAAGCTGTCGCCCGACGGATTGAATGCATCTCAGCTATCTGAGCTTGGTGTATCCAGAATAAGCATTGGACCTGCGATTCAGTTCATCGCAATGGATACATATGCAAAGGAGGCAGAGAAGATTCTAACTTCTGTTTAATGGAATTTACACTAGAATAATGAGCTTAAATAGACTGTAACTAGGTATTATTATACTAATGTCTTTGTTTAAAAATGGAATGTTCAATTACGGCGTTGGATCCGATACTCACACTAGCATAAAGCTCAGAATCACAGCATTCATATCGTCTTACAGCTGTCCAATGGATAGATGACTTGCCACTGGCTGTTGGAGCTCCAACGGAACAACTGCATATAAGAGGCGGCCCAAATCTATGTTGATTGAAGAGTATTTCTTGTTTATGAATGGTACGAATGATGCTGATCTGTAAGAGAGATCAGAGGCTGTATTTGCTGTACTAGCTTCAGAAGCCGTAACAGAGATGACTGTTGTTGGCATTGCGTCAACTTCTAGCAGTGGAAAGGAACGACGTAAAATACGCAATGTAGATCGCTATCATTGCCTTTTGCTAATATCAATTCATTACAGATATGCATTTTCCGCAGTTCCTTTTCCGGTGCCTTAATGGAGATTATAGAACCCACTGCTTCGTCTTCGCCGAACAAGTCGGTGGTCGTAGCTAACTGCTCCGCTATCTGGAAATTGTCTTTAAGTATGTCTCAGATTGCTCGCCACTGGTTGACCTCGTGCGCTTGATAAAAGATCCTGCACTGAGGCGTCTTTAGTGTGCCAGAACAAGCCTCCATGGAGGTAGTCGACGTGCATCCGACAAAGCACACAAACTTTCCATAACCTGTAACGATAAACAAGCTCGTAATCGTCAAAGTAGACGCAGTGCCGATACAATGTGAAAAAGTCACCTTTATTTTATGTGGAAACAAGCACTGCACTTGGTATATATGGAGGTTTCGAAGAGAGGTATATGGAGATAAATATGGCACTTTCAAGCTGACATCCCTTTCATCCCATGCGACATCCAGCTGAAGAAATGGGCATTGACTGAGCGGTGCCCACTCTACTAAGGACTGCGTGTCATTAGCAAGTACGGCTTGTATTACCATAACGGATTACGATTTAACAATGTGGCTGCCTGTTGCTTGGCCGAAGAACTGTATAAGCTAGTAGAACTGTATGGGCTAGTGAAAAAAAGTTTACCATCATGTAGTCTCGAGATTGGTAGTTCAGGGGGTGAGCCGGTATCGGTGGTGGTATGCTTCATGATCCACCCTCACACACTCTATGAGAATTGAGTTTCTTCCGACCTGTGAAGGAAGTGTGATTGGGCCTGAACACGTCTCCTTTCCTCTATGCTTCCGTTTTACGACCCGAACTTAGGTAGTAGCTCATGTTCCTATTCGTATTCCAGTTGATGTGCCATTAATCTGTATGTTGAATGTTAGCAAGATGACACCCCGAAACTACGGACCACTTTTCCTGATTTGCTGGCATCTCTATTCTTGGCAGTCTGCGTATCGGGATGAACGAGTCCACATTGTTTCGCATTCGCTTAACACTAATTGCGTGATTATTTGCTCCCCAGGTTGTGGTATGGCGTGTTAAGATCACTGCCAAGGGGACCCTGTGCGAAGATACAAATTACTTTGCACTTGGCGTCGTCTGGTTAGCAACAAATATTGTGAAATACCGTCTACGTTAATGGATGTTCCTTACTATCCCTTTTGTTTAATGTTCTACAGTGATCTAACTGGTATCTATTTGCATTGTTCTTCGATGCCATAATCATGATACACGGCGTAATAACGCAGCTTTGAGACTTCATATCCTGGGTAAGGCACACTCAGACTCATTTGCGTCTTAGTTGAACCGCCACGTATCTCTGAACCTATGTTAGTAATAATGTCTGATCCGATTGTATAACCTGTTTTGGCAAAGTTCCAGAACCACCTTGCATCACGTATCTTGGGAAAGTCTATTCATGATGTTGCACTCGTATGCCACGGTGCTTGCTAAACTTCTCCTCAAAATGATATAAAGTATATATAGCACTGAGTCGATGCCGAGAAGATTGGATGCTCACCACTCTAGACAACCCGAAATCTACCAACTCCTCAATATCATCCCTCTTTCTCTTTTAGCAGAATATCGTAGCCTTGAAAGAGCCTCACTGTTTATGTGTCGTTGGCTTATGGTGACAGAACGGCATCGTAAGCAACTGTAGATCGAAATAACACTACAGAGAAGAAGAGGATAATACTCTACTTCCTAGCTTGGGAGATGAAAAGCTCTACCATCACGAGATATGTGTAAAGGTTGACAACAGCTGCTTAGCCTTAGTCACCTTTGTTCAACAAGAGGAACACAGGTTCTATTCAACAGTGTGAAACCGGTTGAAAGAAGACCCAGTGCCGCCGTAACCAGTCTCGGTGTGGTGAAAAGTATGTCTGTCTGTTGTGCCAAAAGATGGCGTGGGCAAATTATGTCGTCATTTGTCCATGTGTGTCTTCCTGTTAATGTCAGAAGAATTTTCGATTAGATTTCCCCCTTTAGTTAAATCTGCGCTGTCAGTTCTCCCTAGTGGCGTATTTTCGGGGACTACGTAGGGGTAGTGTCAATGGTCACGAGGTGGAATATCGATGTCCTGTCAGCTTACATTTATATATACACAAGCGGCGTTCTCGGTACTTGGGCTTGAATGTAGATCATCCTCATTTAGTACAGAACGTGCTGAGATATTATGCGGAATGTCGGACCCTAGATACAATCTGACCATGTACACGCGCACACTCTTCTAGAAAACTGAGCCTAGACGAGAAGGGTCACCCCATGGGCTTGGGCACGAGTATACCAAAAGGAGATATATCGAGGGGCGATCGCTTTCAGGCGTTTTGACGAATGTGTATGAGAACTTATTCTTCACACCATCACACCGCTTACTTGTTACCATCGTAGTGGTATGCATGGACCTTAGTTCGCGATAATTCTCAAATAGTTCCTCGTAGCGAATGGATCGGAAAAGTCGGTTAGCTAGGCACCAGAATAAATTTGCGGGTACATGGAGCCTCAGCTCCATAGAAACACGGCAACATGCATCAACACTGGAGAGACGAACTCGAGAGATGGGGCACTGGGGAGAGTCGTATCATGGCGGAGAAAGGGGTAATGGGGAATTCTTCTGCAGTTGGACTAAAAATGGCTCCAAGGGCTCCTATCCTCCTAGCAATATGTTGCAGCCTAGAGAAAGAAAGACATGATATGGCCTGTGCATGTTCAGCTCTTCCGGTCCCATGCCCATACCGTGGAGGAGACTGAATCAAATGTGAATGCCTGAGACTCTTGACTGATCGGCGCGCGCAAGGGAAGGAAAAGATTGGGTCAGCAATGGCAATGGCAAGTCAGACAAAAATTCGAACTCCGAAGCGAGGGTTGGGTGGTGGCCAATGATTCAGGTTTTCTGAGAGAATGATGGCGATTTGGGGTATATCGAGATCCGTGGATGGCGATTCATCAGATTACTGAACCGAGGATTACGCGAGGGAAGTTTTGTGCCACTGAGGTCGTAACTTGTTCTCGGACAATGAGAATGAGGCAAGGCGGAAGTTGCCCTGAGGCTGAGGCGAGGGTACGTGGGGATTGATTCCATGTGGCATGTACAGTATCGTTTATTGTCCGCCCCCTTCATGACTCTCGCGCGAGATTCGCCATAATGGAGCATCTTGGCACTCTGTACAGTACGAGACGAGACATGCCCCCGAATCTCCAACTTACACCACAATCGAGAACCCCCAAATACGGAACAAAAAAAAGATTCAATACTATGAGGACAATTGACTAGGGACCCACGATGCTCCATCATAACGACTCGCCGCCCACTTTTCCGCCGGCTGTCGATTGGCCTGGCGCGCAAAATGGCTTCGGATGGGTCCATCAGCGTCCATCACCAAGACGTCATCGACGAGGGATCAGCACCAGGCAGAAGCATTTCGAAGACCCATGGGGAAAAGAAATTTTCTGCGATGGAGCTGATTCTTGCTCAAGAGGCCCGACAAGGTGCATCTGGAGCAAAAGTAAATGCCTCGTTCTCAACGCAAGGGCGGGCGCGAACAAGATGGCAGTTGGTGAGCGTGTAAGAGGATTTGCGACTTGTCTCAACCTCGAAGAGTGCAGGCAGCCGGCCGGACGACAAGACCCGAGACGCTGCTCCGTCCGTCTCGGACATGTGCCGTACTAAACAAGAACTAGAGATTTAATCTACACGATCGAGGGATTGCAGGCATTTCCTGCTCGTTTCCTGCCACCGGTGGCGCGCAACCCCCGGGCCGATCGATTCTTGCCCCTGCTAGCTCCTTGTCAAGTGCCGTCTTCCGACCCAGCCGCCACCACTCACGGCGAGGCTCTGACGCCGCTGCCGAATGAACTTGTAGGCCCTGCTTGGCAGTGTTGAGTGTAGTGTTGGTAGTTAGTATGACGGACGGGACCTGGGACTAACACCAGACGGCCGTGCGCTGGGAGAGAAACAGGGAAGTTCTGAAACGGTGGGAAAAGAATTGCAAGGAATGAGAAAAACAGGGCAGCTTGGCATGGTCGAGGCCGTTATGCCATGGTGATGGTGCTCTTACGAGAAAACGGGAAAACATCAAAACAAACCCACGATAATGCTTGCGGGCTGAGCATCGTGGTCTAGAACTTCCTCACCAGGAGAAACAGATGCGATAAGAAGAAGAAATGAACTTTTTTTAGGCTGGATTTCTGCTACATGTCTCTGCTTTGAGCATGGCCGAGAACGTGCAGAGACTCCAAAAGTCTGGACCTAGACCGTCCGTTCTCGCTGGCTGAGCAATGTCTCACAGCGCCCTTGTTGCTTGGGATACCGCCCCATGCAGCCGCAAGCGTGCTGAGAGCATTCCCCAGCTCGCTCCCCCAGATCACAGGACGAGGGGAAAATAGCGTTTAGTATTTCTCGCGTGCTGCAATGCCCATTACAGGGATGCTTTGCGGTGCATGCTCGCTGTAGAATTCCGAGAACGGCTGCGAGGGCTTCGACAGACTTTGGCACTAGACCTTCGGAGCATGGCCAGCATCCGCGTCCGTAATTCTTTTAAATCCGCATTTACAATATTACAATTTCGAGCTTCTTTCGGTTTGGCCGAAGACGTTGGCCATCCGGATCTAGTGTACAAGTTCTTTGGTACCGGCAGATGGGGCAGCATGGACGTCATATTTGCTGGGGCCCGGTGTGGGTGGATATTCTTATTTTCGTAGCTTCATGGTGAGACCTCAAATCCCCATTATTTCCTCCGCCGCCTACACCCAACCCTATTTTCCCTGCTGGCAAATGTTCTGGGTAGTCTAATCATGACAACTGAACGCAGATAAAGTTAAATAGGCTTGCCCTCCATCTTCCAATCCTTTGTTTCCCTCCTCTTCCCCATCCCTCCGCCTCTTTTCCTTCTCCTCACAGTCTTCCCCAGACTATCTCCCCCATACCTCATGTCAGCTACTCCAATTTTTTAAGTAAGCTGAAGGAGACTTGCTCTGGTAACACGGCAAACATGTCGGGTCAACACACACACTTCTCGGAGGATCCTCCTCAGATCCTCAACCAGAATGACCTGGACCTCGCCAACGAGAGGCTGAGGACCAACGGGTCACATACCCAAGGCTCTAGCACTGACAACATTGAAAAGCCAGAAGATAGTCTGCCTTCTGATAACAACAACAACAAGCTGGAGAAGCTTGGAACTTATGACAAGTACGAAATCACAGAAGATGACTGCTACGAGGAGCTCGGCTACTGCTTCCCCAAGTGGAAGAAGTGGTACATCCTGACTGTCATCTTCTGGGTCCAAGTATCAATGAACTTCAACACCTCTCTTTACTCAAACGCCATTCCAGGCATCGCAGAAGAATTCCACGTCAGCGAGCAAGCTGCTCGATGTGGTGCCATGATCTTCTTGGTTCTCTATGCTTTTGGCTGTGAACTTTGGGCGCCTTGGTCAGAAGAGTTTGGCCGCTGGCCGGTCCTACAGCTCTCTCTGTTCCTGGTCAACATCTGGCAGCTTCCCGTTGCGCTGGCTCCCAACTTTGCCTCCATCATGGTCGGCCGAGCCCTCGGTGGTCTCTCCTCAGCTGGTGGCTCCGTCACCCTGGGTATGATTGCCGATATGTGGGAAGCCGATAAGCAGCAGTACGCGGTCGCATATGTTGTCTTCTCTTCTGTTGGTGGATCTGTTTTGGGTCCCATTGTCGGTGGTTTTACTGAGAAGTATCTTGCTTGGAGGTGAGTAGCCCATCGTACGGTGCCTGTATTTCTCAACATCTACTTACACTTTCTTATAGATGGTCCATCTGGGTCCAGCTCATTCTGGGTGGATTCGTCCAGCTTGTCCACTGCTTCACCGTTCCCGAGACTCGAACCACCATCCTGATGAACCGCATTGCCAAGAAGCGCCGCCAGCAAACCGGCCAGAACATTTGGGGACCGGACGAGCTTGTTCCATTCAGAGACCGCTTCTCTGCTAAGGAGGTCCTCATCACCTGGATCCGCCCCTTCAAGATGTTCCTTACCGAGCCGATTGTCTTGGTTCTTTCTCTGCTCTCTGGCTTTTCCGATGCCCTCATCTTCATGTTCATTCAGTCTTTTGCCCTGGTGTATAAGCAGTGGGGATTCGGTACTGTTGAGATTGGTTTGAGCTTCATTCCTATCGGTATCGGCTATGTCATTGCATGGCTCCTCTTCATCCCTGCTATCAAGCGGAACATCAAGGAACGCAAGGCGAAGCCCAATGACGAACGTGCTCAGTACGAATCTCGTCTCTGGTTCCTTCTATACACAGCTCCTTGCTTGCCGATCGGCCTTATCGGTTTCGCTTGGACCATTCAAGGCCCTCCTATCCACTGGATTGGTTCCATGATCTTCGTCGCCATTGTCGGTATTGCAAACTACGCCATCTACATGGCTACCATCGATTACATGATCTGCGCTTATGGCCCTTACTCCGCTTCCGCCACTGGTGGTAACGGTTGGTCTCGAGACTTCCTGGCTGGTGTTCTCACCATTCCTGCTCTCCCGTTCTTCCAGAATATTGGAGCGTCAAGCGGAAAGAACTTGGAATACGCCAGCACTATTCTCTTCTGTATCTCCTTCGTCCTCGTCGTTGCGGTCTACGTTATTTACTGGAAGGGTCCAACTCTGCGCAAGCGATCGCCCTTTGCCCAGCGCCTTGCTGACGCTCGTCAAGAGCAAACGAATGAAGGCCGCCGTGGCAGCATCTCATATGATCCCAACCGCCGATGTAAGTCAATTCTAATGTCTTTGCTTGTTCTTTCGAGTATTGATGCTAATTATTCTGTCACAGCTTCTGTTACATCAGCTTCTGGTGGCCGACCCGAGCCTCACAGGCGATACAGCCAGCAGAACCGCTTCTTCGGTGAGAGCAGAGTTACTCCTCGCGGTACTCCCAGAGGAACTCCCGCTGCTAGCCGTCGCCCCTCTGTCGCCAATGTTGCGAGGAAATAAAGCGGGCTGTGTGAAATTGTGTGTGTACATATAGAAGAAAGATGAGTCGTGGAGGATGTGATCTCAAAAATAAGGGCTGATTCCTAGATTTCTTTATCTGGCTTCCTTTTACTGTTGGGCGGATATGCATATTCATTGCGACATAGCTTTTGGGATGCGGGAATACTTGTCTATTTCTTACGCCTTTTTGTTCTTATACCCGGGTCTTTGGATAAGGTTAATTTACGAACCTTTTATCTTTTACTCTACCAAAATAAAAATAATATCCCAAGTTTATAAAGCCTCACTCGGTGTGAATAAAATGCTGGATGAGAAACCGCGTCCAGCTTCTGTTTAGATACGGAGGGATCACCCTTTCCACTTGTTTCTCCAAGTATCTCCTGCTACCATCATGTGTTTCAGATACCCGGTAACACCATGTGTTACGTACTATATAACTTGGCAATTCAGATTCTAGATGGCCAACTTGGACTCAAAAACGACTGAGTGGGTCATTGCATATGATCGGAAAGATCCGCCTTTTAGCTGCCTGAAGCTATCGCCTAATTGGAACGAATCGCAGTGCTAGAAGTTGCGCCGCGCAAAGGACCAAGCACGATGCGAGATCCGATCGTCATTCGTATTACACGCTTATTTAGTCTTTGTGAGTGACAATCGATGCTCTCGTCCCAATATGAGACAGCGGAACCTTTACAGTGGATATTTTTCATTCATCACAGCTTCATCGGTAGAAAGTTCATAAATTCCATGCCGTATTCGTCTATCTACATAGTCCATCACGCAGCGTTGCGCTAGGGTACAGTTTGATGTATCATCTAACCTCGTCGTAGATGAAGGATTCAGGATTCCCTCTATAATTCCGATATATTAGTAATTACAGCGCTGCCAATGAAACATTCGTTACAATATTCCAACCAGCATCGGCCGCTGTGAAACCCAGAGTGTCAAGTCGGCAGGATTGCTGCCATTTATTTCTAGATTCGTCATCAACATTAATAACACCGGCCGATCCTGGTTCGGAGATGTGGCAGTTGAACCCGGCCGGGTATTCGCTTCTTTGATGTTTCGGCTGATATAATAACCTTCACGCATGGATTGCCCAGGATATACACCGTGCTGCTTTGGGTGTTACAGTCGTCAATTGTGTGAAAGTCCGCATTGTCAGCCCTGCTCTCGGAAACCCGCGGACAAGACCCTTGTTCCGCAGTTACAAATCCAAGGTTATTTTGTCCTTTTGTCCGTAAATCCGCTTTTTCATTTTCCGTTAATTAAATTCGAGTGTTGTCGTGGAGTTATGAAGAAATATAGATATAAGTGATCGCTACGGCTAGCTACTACATGAGTGGACGAAATCTGTTATCAACTTAATTCTACTTAGTTCTCATCTTAGACTCTTTTACGGTTCTATATCCTCACCTGCAGCGACCACACTTAGTTGTTACCGCAATGGCGCAAATCCACGGCCACCTTGACCCCAAATTCGAAGAGCTTCGGACTCTGTTCCAAAAGAATCTCGACTCAAAAGCTGACGTCGGAGCTTCTATCAGTCTCAACATCGATGGCAAGGACGTGGTAGACATTTGGGGAGGATTTGCCGACGAGGAACGCACCCAACCATGGGAATCGGACACCATCGTGGGCGTCTGGTCGTCCACCAAGGGACTCGCCAGTCTCGCTCTCCTGATGCTCATAGATCGCGGCCTGGTCGACGCCGATGCAAAAGTTGCAAAATATTGGCCCGAGTTTGCCGCCAACGGGAAGCAAGACATTGAGATTCGCCATATCATGTCTCACACCTCTGGTCTTTCGGCGTGGGAAGAGCAAGTGACCATGGATGATGTCTGTGATCAAGACGGTGCTGCGGCAAAACTCGCGGCACAGGCCCCTTTGTGGGAGCCTGGCACGGCATCCGCATATCATATCGTCACTTTCGGGGTGTTGATTGCTGAAGTTGTGAAGCGCGTCACGGGCAAGCCATTGAAACAATTTGTCGCCGAGGAAATCGCCGGCCCGTTGGGGGCAGATTTCCAGATTGGCTTGCTGGACAAGGATATTCCTCGAGTCAGCAACAATATTCCTCACAAGGGTACGCCACCACCCCGGCCAGTGCCCGAAGCAGGATCTGTTGCCTTCAAGACGTTTACCAATCCTGCGCTCGACGCAAATATGCTCAAATCGGAGACGATACGAAAGGCTGATCTTAGCTCCTTTAACGGATTCACGAATGCTCGCGCCATGAATCGCATCTTCTCCGTTTTGGCGCTGGGCGGCGAGGTCAATGGTGTACGGCTGTTATCCCAAAAGACGATTGAGCTCATCTTTCGGGAACAGTCCAACGGCCCAGATCTGGCAGCGGGTATGGATATGAGATGGGGTATTGGATACGCTCTTGGAGGGTCAGGCTTGGTGAATTTTATGCCAAGCGGGCGAGTTGGAGTATGGGGAGGCTGGGGAGGGTCATTATTTGTCTTTGACGCGGACAGAAAGTTGACATTTACGTATGCCATGAATCAGATGTCTCATCAGATTATGGCAGACGGAAGAGAAGGGGACTATTTGAGAGCCGTGTATAAGGCATTGGGGGTAGAGGTATAACAGTAGCTTGTTGCAGGACGGCGAACCATTATTTATAATACAATGAATCAGTGCCTATTCGGTAACCCCGGTGATGCAAGAGTGAGTGTATATGAAACCGCAGCCTGATTAATTAAATATAGATTTATTTATTCCAAGTGGCGCTTATTAATGATATACAACACTTCAGTGTCCCATTCTAAAGAGAGGCCTCTCCCCTCTCCTTGCCCTCCAGTAATCCGTCGACCTAAATAAGTCGACACAGCCTTCCAGAGTCCAACCCCATTCATTCAAAAACTCTGCTGTTACTTCCCACGAGGCTAGATCCCATGGGTCTCCCCACAGGATGAGGCCAGACTCTTTCTGGCAGGTGTCGAGCCTAACCATCCAGTGGCATAGGCTATCTGCGTCGTACTGGCGCTTCTCCATCGTTGTACTTACACCAGACTCAAGTCGTAAAAGGTTGTCTCTTATCTGGGGATACGGCAATATGTCAATCCATGGGTGATGCGGAATGGATCTCTGCAGAGCTGTTGGCGGGAGGCTTTTTGCTAGTCGGAAGTGCGGTACTCGTATATTTTGAGTTGAATATGTATATGAAGAAAACGGAGACAATGCAGCATCATCATCCATTACATTGTCTGAAGACAACCCAATAATGGAGCCAAGGGTTCCCAAGGCTCTCATCTCGTTGAACTGCATTATAGGTGATCATTGGATGGTGAACGCCCTGCGTGGCGTCTAAGCTTCAGTTCCTGGAACTGCACAACCACCGCCTGTCTTCGTCAGCTTAACCTTTCGGTTCCGGTACGGATTGATCCGGGATGTCTGTTATCGGTGTGGTTCAATCGTTGAGGTAACGGTTTCCTGGTAGCCCTTTTTGGTGATTTATCCGTAATTGCGAGGATCTGTCGGCGTTGTCGATATGCTCTCTGATTCAGCCGGTGCTGCACTCTGTGTCGCACACTGGCACTGGGATCAGTTGTGCCTTATCCATTCATCATCGCCATTACGCATGACACCCGGTATATAACGCGTAAGATTCATCTATCTTAATTATCGCGTAGGTGCTTATTCAAGAGATGGAAAAGTTATTAGTGTCATGAGATGAGTAGCCATGAATCTTACATGCTGAGCCTCTCAATATATTAAATAAAATTAGTAAGGTGGCGCAATGCACCTATCCATAGTTATAGAATCAATGCAATGTCGCGATATTTTTGTACCCTATAGGCCTCTGACGGTTTGGTTCCGATTTTTGAACCAAAGGCTGGGGCGTAGCCTTGCTCTGACCGAGGTTTTGTAGCTTAACTGAACCTCTTGATGATAAAAATAAAAACAACCTCCATAGACCTCTGACAATTTCACCCAACAGCTTTACTTTCCTCCCGGACTCCTGCCTAAGAACCGTGAAGACCGCCGGTTCGCTCGCGCATTAGCTGTCGCCGGGCCTTGTCCTTTTCTGCAATCAACCACCGTTAGCAAATAGCCATATCATCGTGTTGCAGTCTCAGGAACTACCGCTTACCTCTATCATAAACTAAGAACTCGTGGAGGCCAGCACCTGCTGGTACCATAGGCAGGACAGGCACCTTCTTATCGGTAATGACCTCGAGAAGAGCTGGACCGTCTGTGTTAATGAGCCACTCGAGGCTAGCTCGAACGTCCTCTGGCTTGGAGACCTTCCTCGCCTGAACACCCATTGCGTCGGCTAACTTAATAAAGTCCGGATTCCGCTGGTGGGTGTGTGCATAGCGGTCCTCATAAAACAGGTTTTGCCATTGGGTAACCATGCCTTGCTCCTCGTTATTTAGAACAATAACCTTGACGCCAATGTTAAATTGAGCAGCGGTAGAGAGCTCTGTTAGGGTCATGTTAAAGGACGCATCGCCGTCAACGTCGATGACGAGGGCGTCTGGTCTCGCCACTTGAATTCCAATCGCACTTGGCAGCCCAAAGCCCATCGTGCCTGCATCCCAGGGTCAGAATTGGGGTCGTTACGAACTTCAATGGCTAAGAAACATGACAAGATTTAGGTCTGGGGTTAGGAAAGGCCGGAGAGAAACGGCCAAGGTGCTGCAAAAATATCACGTACCTAGTCCACCGCTCGTGACAAACGATCGAGGCTCTCTCCACGAGTAGTGCTGTGCTACCCACATTTGCTACTTCAGGTCAGTTGGTGTTCGTAATAGTGTTGGCTGCTCATGAGGAACTCACATGCTGGCCCACTCCAGTCGAGATGATTGTTTTCTTGTTAATTTTAGAGGTGATATCACTCAGCTCCTCAATTAAGGACTGGGGTTTAATAAGACCGTTGCCTCCAGGAGAGTCAGCGCGCTCATAGTTGGATAGAGGCCACTTGGCCTTCCATTCGGATATCTTTTTGAACCATTCGCTTCGTTGCTCCATGCTTGTAGGTGTGAGCATAGGCATAAGCATCTTGAGGTTAGTTGCAACATCGCCCTCAATAGCTTCAGTTGCTTGAATGACCTTGTTAATGTTCTTAGGTAATATATCAAAATGAATAATGCCGCCTCGCTTCTCAGCTGCTGCAGCTTTAGCTTTAGGAGCAAATTTTGAAGTATTTAGGACAACACGGTCATCAAAGCGAGCACCAAGAGAAATAATAAGGTCGGCCTCCTGCATAGACATATTGGCATATGCCGTGCCATGCATACCCAACATGTGCAATGACTTCTCGTCACGCTCATCAAATGCACCAAGGCCCTGGAGAGTTGTTGTAACAGGAATAGAACACTTATCAGCTAGCTCGCGAAGAAGCTCAGTTCCACCCTGAGACTGGATGATGCCTTGGCCAGCGTAAATGATAGGCTGCTTAGCTACTTTAATAAGCTCAGCAGCACGACTAAGGGAGGCTTTAAGCTGCTTCTCCATTAGTTTTTTGGCAGCCTGAGAAGCCATGCTGGGAATAGATGGTAGGCGAGTTTGTGTCGGTATAGCCTTTCGAAGAATCCCAGCTGTAATATCCTTGGGAAGGTCAATGAGAACTGGGCCAGGACGACCGCTGGTAGCAATCTCGAAAGCCTCATTGATTCGACGCGGGAGATCAGCAATGCTTGTAACCATGCAATTCCACTTGCACGCACTCCTGCTGATTCCCACAGTATCGCACTCTTGAAACGCGTCCATTCCGATGGCACTTGTTACGACCTGTCCAGTGAAGACCACAATGGGAGTGCCATCTGAGAGAGCATCTTGCAGGGGTGTGATGACATTGGTCGCTCCCGGACCCGACGTAACGAGTACAACGCCAGGTTTTCCGGAGGCACGTGCGTACCCTGTGATATATTAATATTAAATCTTGTTCGACTAAGCAACTCTTACCTTGTGCCATGTGGCCAGCGCCTTGCTCGTGTCGAGGCAAGATAAAATCTATATGTTTCGAGTTGTAGATGGCATCAAAGACGGGAAGGATGGCGCCTCCGGGGTAGCCGACTAAGACTACTTAGCACTGGGTTCTCATTTGGCCCTGCCGACGAAGACAAGTTCGGTTGGAGAAGGGAGACAAACAAATATGCTTCACATCGTGTCTGATCATCATCTCGTGAAAGATCTCGCCGCCAGTCTTTCCGATAAACCTGAAAGCACATGAGCAAGGGGCTTATCGTAGTTTAACAGTGAATTCTTACGACTCATCCATCTCGGGTTTGGATCGGTTGACAAGAGGCTGAACATGACTAGATTCGGGTTTCAAGTTGAAGGCGGGGCTGGCCACAGGGCGAGTCTGACTGTAAAGCAGGTCAGCAACATATTCGAGATGGGATTAGCAATGAAACATCAATTGACTTGGTGGAGCCAGCGTTCAGGCACTCCTTGGCGTCTTTCGAGTTAGGAATACGGATAGTTGTTGGGCGGCGAAGCGTGACACCACGAACGAGGTTATGAGGGTGCAAAGAACCAAGAAAAACAGCCAGAAACTTACGGCGCGGCAGAAGGGGTAGCAGTGGCCTCTGTTCTTTGCGTCGCAGGCAGCTTTGACTGCGCAAGAGTGGCCGTGGGCGGCGTCGTCCAGGCCCTCGCCTGGCCAAGGGCGCGGATGGCCTTTCTCGTAGGGCGATTTCGGAGCATCGCGGAGGAGCAGATGGATTCGTAGGGGAGGAAAGTCGGGATGGGATGGGAAAGGAAAGATCCCAATCGCGTGAGTGAGCACAAGCGCTCAGTGGAGAGGAAAAGAGCCCCAAGATGCCAGTTTTTCCTTTGGAATCGAGGATGATGAAAAAGAAAAGAAATTGTTGGAGGAAGAGGGAGAGAATCTCTTTTGATTTATTTTCCTAAAGTTACTAAGATATTTCAATTCACTTCGTTTATTGGATGGGAGAGGCTAGTTAAGGAAGGGTTGACTCTGGATCGGAGTGAAGCCGGACTAAAACCTGGGGCAAGACTCATCCAAAAAAAAAAATTATACTACTAGCACCAAACAGCCACTATACTCCGTACATCGGCGGGGAAGAAGAGCAAGGCAGCGTCCACCACGCATGCAGTATTGCGTCGAGAACAATCTGGAAACTTTCCTCTTCTTATTTTCTGGTTGAGTGAACTTTGTCTTCTCAAAGTGGTTGTTTTGTCAGGCATTACAGGTTACCGTATATTGCTGAGTTGATGAAATGATTATCCAAATACATAGCATACTAACACAAACCTGCCCCAATCTCAGCCCAGCAACCTCGCAATCACCTGGCCCATCTCACAGTTCTTGTCCAGAGAGCTGTTGGACTTCGCTTCAGATCGAGTCTCGCTGAGCATGTACTCAGCTGGCGAATAGATATCCGCCGAAAACATGACACGGTAACAAATCACACAGCATTCTCGCGTTCCTCTGTCTCCTCGTCCAAAGAGCCGCTGGTCTTGCCTTTGGCTTCGGCTGCAGCTTGTCGTATATATACCCGTCTAGCACGAAGCGCATTTGTGGTTCGCCCCATACCAAACTTATCCACAAACGCCATGTGGACTGATTGCCAGTCCTTTTTTCCTACTTCCTCCTTCGTCACTGTCAGCAACCAAGCGCCTTCCGATGGGGACCACCTGCTGCATCGCTCCATGCTTTTCGACGCGTCTGATAGAGGGTACAGCCTGTGCTGGATGGCACTTGCAGTCCGCGTATGTCCAAATGCTTCTTCCCACGTCAGGGCGAGCATCTTGGCGAGCTTCTTTCCTTTGCTCAGGCCAGGATAGGAGCGCAGGTAATTGTCTTCATCCAATGTCCATCTATGAAGCTTTCCACGGGGATTTTTAGACAGGTGAACAAGTCTAGTTTTTAGACTCACCAGAGTCCTGGTAGGGCCAAACTCTTTCTTCCAAGCCTGATACCTGCTCTCGTCGTTGTATCCAGCCCGGAGGGTCTCGAGAAATTCCTCTTCCTTAGAAGTCCAACGTTTGTGTGAACCTTGGAAAGGCGAAGAGGAGTGGTTTTCGCATTCGGGGTTAGGCCCGTGACCGAGATTGAGGTCGAGGTATTCAATTCTCTGGGTGATGTCCTTATCGGTTCGCTTTGTCTCGGTTGCCGACTTGAAGGCCTCAGTCATCGGCCGCATTTTATCAAGGCCCTCGCATGCGGTCATCAGCGCTGCATCCTCCTCGTCAGTCCAAGGAACAGTTGTCTCTGCTGCAGTAAGCTTGAGGCGAGCAACCGCCGCATCTAGAGTTCTTTTGGAACCAGTCTGCTCCAGCCACGATTTTACAGAGGTTGGTATGTGATCCCCGGAACTCACAATCCCGGAACTCACAATCCCGGAACTCACAATCCCGGAACTCACAATATTTCGGAGGTGACTGAGCTCTGAAGGACTCCATGTTGGGTGCCCAGACTCAAAATCGGGCCCCATTAGAATCTTTCTCTGTCTCGATATCGAATTAGTGGTCCGATCGTTGTGGAATTCCTTGTTCACTTCGGCTGCAATCTCACTGGCCGACTTCCCTAGCTGCGCACCCAATATGATCATCGCTTGTTCTGCCTCGGTATATGGCATCTCTTTGAATCCCTTGCTCGCTCAACCGAGAGATAAAAAAGGCCCAATCAATGACATGTCCTGCGGGATAAACTTGATCCGCATTGTCATTGACAGTCTTAATGAACGTAAGACACTCAGCGAGTGTCAAATTAGCAGTCAGCGATATTGCGAAACGCCTATGATTCTGCTTGATAGGGAGTGCTTGATTCAGACCATAGAAAGGCGATCACGGCATCTCTTTGGGCCTGAGATCAGATACGAAGTTCGCTCCCCATGCTTGGGCAGTTTGGACAGATTGGGGATTCAGCGTTTCAAGATAGATCATGTCGATTGCCTCCATCAATGTCAAAAGAAAGGGTAGGTGCAATGATGCCTCTTGCGTGTCGTCTCTGGGGAAAGGGAGCGTAGATAATACACAGTGGAAAATTTCCTCAGTGTCCTCGTGCGAAAGTTTCTTGTAGACCCAACTACGGCGTTCCTTGACCTGAGAATGTTGAAGTCGCTTATGCCGATCGATTTCGTTAAGGTGTCCCCTGGCTCTCAGTTGAATCCCCCAACGAGTGGAGTCGAAGCCTGATAACGAGCAGGCTTGGCCAACATAGGCCATTTCTTCATGAGCAGACTTGGCCTTGCAAGGGGCGTGAAGAGCGTAGACACCAATCAGGTTAGGTATCTGGCCAATATCGTCCACTAGCGACTTGCTCTCAAGTTTACCGAACAGGTGTTTCCAGTCCCTTTGGCCCAAAGCGGCTCGGTTTCGAAAGGACCGCACATGTGAATGGAGCAGAACCATCAAAATGGCGTCTCGTGCAGCACCCGTGTTATTGCTTTGCAACCATCGAAAAAAAGCAAGACAAAGGGGTACCCTTTACATGAGTCTGAATCCACAGATTTAACTTCGTATCTCAAAACATGTGCGACAACTCATGGGCTCTGAGATGCAATATTTTTCTTCCCACCTTCCAGATAATGCCATATGTCTGATACGTGCGTTTCTTCAGCTCTCTGTCGGGGTATCAAATCGAGATACTCAGCACAGCAGCTGAGCACGCGGTCACTCTTTCACGTATACTTCACGAATACACCAAGATACTGCCGACAGATTACTATTTCTGTTAGTCAACTGACCATCCTTATTTGGAAATTCGGGTGTCATCAATGAATTCATGTTATGGTATATTGGTTCAACAAGCGGACTTTGCAGTAAATCCGGCCAACAAGAGTCAATTTTCCCTATATCCGGAGCATGAAACATTGCGAACTTTCCATTGTTTGTTTCCCATATTGTACGATGGCGCGGCCGTGATATGCATATATTCTCATGCTCGGCTAGTAACTGATGTGATTGGTTGCTCTCTATAATAGGCGCTAGATCTCCTCAACAGGCTGACGATATATGCTCTCCCCGATGCTCCATAATGTGATAGAAACAGTGGCCCTGGCCCATGCAGCAAGCCAATGCCGGCTCGATCTTGCCGAGGCGGTGTCAAGGCTAAGGAGACATTTCTCACGCTAACACGGGTTTGTCTCGTATTCCCAATTCGGCACACGACGGTTGCTGCTAAAGTAGGTAGCAATTGCAGGAACCGTACTGTGTTTATACTTGGCTTTACTGTGGTATTGCATATTGGGCATACGATGTGAAGTATACCAGATTAGGCAACGGGGAATGCTCTCGTATGTCCAAAAAGACATACGATGTTTGGGAGGAGACTATAGCTAAAGAATAGATATAAGTGAAGGCGTGCCCATGATAAATGCCAGAAGCCTCTCGTAAAGTATCAAGCAACAAACAGACAGAATATCTCGAAGCATTCAATACAAGTTCTCTATCACAACACATTCGAACTTTAACAGTCGCTACCATGGGAAAGGCAAACAATCTACCCGGCGCTGCGCCCCCGGCCAAGAGCTTGCTTGGCTACCATCGCCAGCTAGCTCCTTCAGCTGCTGTCAAAGTCAGTCCTCTCTGCCTTGGAGGCATGGGATTTGGAACAGCTTGGGAAGGCAGCATGGGCACTTGTGACAAGAAGACGTCCTTTGAATTGATGGACTATTTCTACAGCCAGGGAGGCACATTTATCGATACGTGCGTTTCTGCCCAATTAACCCAAATATCAGCAGATACAATACTAATCTTGAATCGTCTCAGTGCGGGCAATTACCAAAACGGAGAATCCGAAGAGATCATTGGCGAGTGGATGGCAGCCCGAGGCAATCGAGAAGAGATAATCGTGGCCACGAAGTACACATCCGCTTGGCGCTTGGCTGAAGAAGATACAAAGATTCAGTCAAACTATGGTGGAAATAACAAAAAGTCTTTGGCGGTATCCATCGAGACTAGTCTCAAGAGACTGCAGACATCGTATATTGATCTGGTCAGTGTCCATCTTTTCTCGCAGGCGTATCCCTCGTTCATGGGTAGGAGAGCTAATCTCAACGTCCAACAGTACTATGTCCATACATGGGACTTTACCACAAGCATCCCAGAGCTGATGCACTCCTTACACAACCTCGTTGTTGCCGGCAAAGTTCTCTATCTCGGCATCTCCAACACCCCTGCATGGGTCGTCGCCAAAGCCAACGAGTACGCCCGCCAGAAGGGATTAACTCAATTCTCCGTCTACCAGGGCCATTGGAGTGCGGCTGAGCGAGACATCGAGCGTGATGTTGTCCCCATGTGTCTTGATGAAGGCATTGCCCTCGCTCCCTACGGCGTCTTGGGCATGGGTTACTTCCGCACTTCAGCCCAGCGTGCGGCTGAGAAGGAAGAGGAGAGAGATGGACGCAAGGTCCCTTTCGTCGACAAGCCTCAGAAGACTGCCATGGCTGATGCGCTAGAGAAGATTGCTGTGGCTCGTGGTACATCTATCACCAGCATCGCTTTGGCCTGGGCTCGATTAAAGGCACCATACGTCTTCCCCATTGTGGGAGGTCGTAAGGTTGAACACCTCAAGTCCAACATTGAGGCGCTGGCAATTGATCTTACGGATGAAGAGAAGGAAGCAATTGAAAGTGCTGTGCCTTTCCACCCCGGATACCCTCAGGAAATATTGGGTGGTCCCAAGGGTGCTGTGTATCCGTCAGACTTATGGACCACGAAGAGAATGGGTAATTTTGACTGGGTGTCGCCGCCACAGGTATGTCGATAAAAACTGAAGAAGACTGTAGACGAGAAATACTAACTGCATTTATAGGCACCAAAGCCTCATCCTCTTTAAGGGTCTAGATAACATGTACTGAGAGGACTTCGCTTTGGCATTGCCAATCAACGGTAGACCTCTGCACTTACAGGCGCACTTTACGCAGCAAATCAGAATTAGATATAGGCCAAGCGTACAATTAAACTCACCAACAGTCTCTCAGTCGCCGTGTTTCTTCACCTTGCTGAGTTCATCCCACTACTCTAAAGTTGTCTCATAACTTGATGAATTGCAGCATCGCAACGCCATCTTTATCATACGAGCCTGTGATCCAATTGTATGCACTTAAACGAATAGTACACTAAAGCGCTAATACTGTGTTAGTTACTTCTGCTGACCATTTTTTACCGTATTGGGGTATTTGGGGTCAGCGAGGAGCGAGCGAGCGAAAGCCGCGGGAAGCATATTAAGAGAGATCTTGAAGACAAACTCTCTCAAAGTTCCTTTTCTTTTACACAAATCATCTACTCTTAGTATGAATTCCATATAATTCCTCATAACAATGCCTCCTGACGGAAATTTCGGCGTTTTCGCAATCTCCAAGACGGGAGAGAGCCAAATACTTGCAGCTCCACGAGTGGATGACCTTGGTCGAGAACCACGGCAACGGAAACGACACGCAAAGTCTCGCGCTGGATGCTTGTCATGCAAATCTTCTAGAGTCAAGGTACGACTAAAAATATTCTTATCTCAATTAATATTTCTACAATAACGGATTGGGAAGAAGATGGACATGCCTCTGATGAGTCTGCAGTGTGATGAAATTCGACCTGCCTGCGCGAGGTGCGCCGCCAGGAATATACCTTGCCAATATGAGTTTAGCATCATGTCCATGCTGCCAAAATTCTCACGGCAACAACTCCATCATCAGAGATTCGGAGCGGGCTCCGTTCCCAAGTCACTAGGGCTCGGTCTCGATTTACCCAGTCTACGGCTCATGCATCATTTTGATCACTACACATCTCCAACCCTAGCTTTCGGCAGTATAGTATGGAGAGATGGAGTGCTTCCTGTGGCATTGAATGTTAGTTATTAAACTGTGCCACCCTATCTTACGATCCAATAGTACTGACGTTGTCTAGAATGAAGTTGTCATGCACGCCGTCTTAATGATCGCGGCAGCTCACCAGCGAAGTCTTTCACCCCACAACGCTGAACATAACAAGTCAATGTCATACCATCTGGATCTAACTCTCTCTGGGTTCAGAGACCTTTTATCGCAAGGCACGGATGGTTTCAATCATGACATTATTATCGCTTGTGCTATGCTTCTCGTGCACTATGCTTGGTCCATGCCGTTCTTTGCATATGAAGATGACAAGATCGACATGACCAGTGAGCCCGATAGACTGCTCAAGTTTGCAGCTGGTCTCAAAACTGTCATGAAGACCATGAAGGAAGACAAGAGGTACACAAACGGCATCTTCAAGGCCCCCATGTCCTATAACAGCATCGACCAGTTTCGGCAATTTGAAGAATCACTGGCAGAGACTTTTGTCTTTGACGATATCTTTTTCAGTGCACGAACTATGACTTTGACCAACTATGATGGATGCTGTATAGAAGGTCAAGATTTCAACGCCTGTGATCGACTGACACCGCTTCTCAGAACCATGGATGCCGTCTCCAAAGGCCGAGTCATTCACCATTTGATACCGCAGATACAGGTGTACACTCTCTTCTGGCCCGCCAAAGCATCCAAAGATTTTGAAGAGGACGTGGCCGATAACAAGACTGAGGCTCTGGTCATCATGCTCTGCTTTTATGCCACTGCTTGGAGGCTTCTGTCCGAGGACGTTTGGTGGGCCAAGTCTCGCACAAAGGTCATGTGTGAGTCTATCTATCAATATTTGGATAATAATAAAGATCCAATATGGGAGGGAGATATTGAGAATGTTCGCCGCTATTTTGGATTCGCGCAGAATAGCGCTGGCAAGTGGGTAATCGGAAGTCCGGGATCTCGTTTTGCTGAGATATGAATAAATGGGAAACTTGATTGTGAATAGCTTTAAACGGGGGAGAAATGTCTAGATTTCTTCAATTGGATAACATTGAACGTGCGTACTTCAAAACATCTTGCTCAAGCAGAATTCCGCGAGGAACTAACGAGTCAGTAGAAGCAAAAAAAATTACTGCGACCACGCCAGGAGTCGAACCTGGAATCTCTAGAGAGGGTGATTGCAACCGAAATCTAGCGCCTTAGCCATTAGGCCACGCGGCCAACTGAACATGTATTGGTCGGATGGAATTGACGTCTATAGAGCAATGCAACCGTGACAGTGATCATCAAGCCACCGTACGATATAGAAGCAGCTAAGACGCTATGATGAAGGTAATTAATTTGTCACTCTGACAGTTTATCTGCACTTTGTCAGAGGTGGTATTGTTGTGCTTCGGTTCAGTTTTGAGGCTCGTACAAAAAAGAGGCCGGAGATAAACCCGTCGCCGATTGCCCAATCCGGTGTTGATGGTTACATGTAGTTGTGGATGATGTGGCTCTGGCTGTGTTAAAAATCTTCGCTGGTTTCATGGCATAAGGAGACTCAATAATGAAATGCTTTCTGGTAACTTGAAAAGGGGCTCATTATGTTTCTATTCTACATTCAGCTTCAGACGCACATGTTACATACAATGCATACACCATCAACACCAGCAGTTTTTAACATTACAAGTATAAATATGCCCAAACATCACCAAAAGAAGAAGTATACATCGAAAAAAAAAATCCCTGTCTATTTCAGTTGTCATCCTTGACTCATAGATTCATGTCCAGTAGACGTTTCTCAATGGTCCTCTACATTCTCATCTCTCCCCGGATACATAATATCTTGAACAACAACTGCTCGGGCGTGGTTGTACAAGACAAAGAAGAACATGATGAGCATGCAAATACTCATACCTGTCGTCACCCACTGAAAGCTAGCACTTATCAGCTCCTTGGCGATAGAGATTGTCGCCAGCGTAAAGCCTGTGTTGGGAAACACCATAGCCCACCAGCCAAGGTGAAAGTATTTGGGGGGTGACGAAATCACAGCAACGACGGCAATGCCAAACCACCAAAAGCTAAGGGCCCAGAGAGAGATCGCTACTAGAACGGCCACTACCTTGATGACACTCTTGTCAATGGCCAGCTCTTCAACGCTGTCTGGGACACCATTCGCCATGCCGATTAAGGCCAAGGCAGTGAAAGATGGTGGACCAACACACATGAAAAGGCCAGGTCGGTGCTCTCGGTTAGGAAGACCAGATTGGATCAACCTTCCAATCATATGGGCGTACATTAATACGGCCACTGACATTCCAAGGCCTTGGCACGTAAGTCCAGCAACTAGAATCGGCATGGCTGCGATTTCAGGCTGCGTTGCCGCAATGACGGATGCAATCGTTCCCGAGAGCATGATGGGAAAGATTGGCAAGATCAAGGTCGGCATAAAGTTCTGCAAGCTGAGGTGATGAGCAGCAAAGACGTAACTGTATTGGCCGATGGCCAGCACTGATGTCAAAGCGACATACACCCAAAAAGCAGCTTGTATGACCCATTCTAGTACGACGTGATCATCTGGTATGGCGTATCGTTGGGTACTTGTAATGATTGTGGCGATGGAGAGAAAAAAGGTTGGGAAGAAAAAACCTTCCCTTGGGTGGGTAAGTGACCGAACCAGCTCACCGGTGTGTAGTAAGAAGCGAGCAGTCATGGTCATTGTGATGAGTGAAAATATTATGATGTTGATGATGTAAACGACTAAGCCCACAGTCTTCAGACCAGTGAACTGATTGGGTTGTGCGAATATGAGCAAGGAGAGACCACCAGTGCTCATGGGGAAAGTATACCAAGCCCAGGTGAAGTGTTGAAGTCTCTGTCGAATAGGTAGTTTCGGCCGGTTCGGGTCATAGATGTCAATGGTTTGAGATAAGTGTTTTTTCTCGCTGACTGTATGTTCCTCGTCATCGGGGACGGGAGTGTTCGTTCGTGTGACATCGCCAGAGAAGGATCGTGTGTGGTTACTGAAGCTGGATTCAAGTCGCCCACCCTCAACATCATCGTTGTCAGAAGGAACGAATTGTCTTGAGAGTTCCCGTCCGTTTGGTTCATATATCTCAGGAGTGGGCAAGCTATCCCAGGCTTGAGAGGGCGATAGATGAGCCATGCTGGGTAGCGTAGTGCAAGTATAAGGTTTGACAAAGGCCTAAAGGGTAGGACTCGCTAAAAAGATGTCTAGAATAATAGAAACTTCTGTCTGCCAGGCCTCGAGTATGTCGAGGACCTTCATATCTAAGTACTCGAATCACCCCAGTCTGGCTCCGTTTGCTTTGGCCTAGGGACGAAATCCAAGCCCCCGGCGACTCCCTGATAATGCCCCATAGACCATATGGCTGCGCACAAAAAGCTGACGCAACAAGCGTGTGGCCAAGAGGTCGCAATCAGGTTTATCCTCTACCAAGAATGTCTCATTTCGATAAGTTTGCTGGCGGCAACAAGCTACATCGGCTATTCCGCTGGAGCTCTGCCATGTATCAAGTATCGCGACCCATGTAAGTCGGGGCTTCGCAGACCCGGGCCTGGTGCCGGCACTTGCGCCGCCCTTAAAAGCCGATCCCACTAATCGGCAGTAGAGTAGGAGATGGTATGTTGGGTATCAATTCCATTAGCGAGACGGCCTGCTAGGAGACTTTCAGGGGTTGTGTGATCTGCAAGGCAGAACTGGTATCCGTACTCTGCATCGACAACGAGTTGGATATCCGCAAACCCCTTTGCCACCCTGTCACGGACCGGGCAGGGATTTCTAACGTTGATAATGGACCAACAAAATGGTAAAACTGCACGTATCCGTACCCTATCATGGTTCTTCAGCGTGCTGGAGCTGGGGTCTACTCCAGTAAATTCCATCTGCGGTGAGGCTAATTGCTTTGACAGGTATGGTTTGATTCAATGTGGTCCCATTATTGGGCATCTGCGCCAAGACATGACATTTTACCCAATATCCATGAAGGATGCAAGTTAAAGCGCAGAGTCTATAGCCACCCTGGGTCTTGTAACGCAAACTCGTCGATCCATGGAGCAATCTAGTCATACGTGAAATATCCACATTATAAACTTGGCAGTTAAAAATTGCGACGCGTTTTAGAATTATTATGCTTGAGAGAAACTCCCGGAACGTGGCACTGGGGTAGTGGGGGGGAAATGGTGAGCCCTGGTATTATAAGCGGAAGCCTGCAGATTCTCGGTCGGCCGAGGACACATGCATCGGCAATGCCAAACAATGAACTGTTTGCAGCTCGTAAGAATGGCCACTTAGAGAGAAAGATTCCGCCTGCTCTACTTTTGTGTATGTACTTGGCAGCCGTCTCTTGGCACTTGGCTAGCCGGGATCCCGGGAACTTCAACTGAACTGCGGAGCTGTAATGAAACTCGAGTCCGAGTCCACGGATAATCCGGGAATAAACAAACAAAGCAAGTATATACCTTTTCATGATCACATTTACTATTGTCGTGCGGCTTATAGATCCAATGTCTTGGTTGCGCTCATGACATGAGGCTGCAAGGGTGCAGCTGAGACAGATTGCTCGTAAAAACGAGAAGATCCGAGGTAGTATTGTAAGTGCAGTCAAGGGTCTTGAGTCAAGCATCTTCTTGGAAGCAGCTTTTATTCCCAGTTAGCGCGCGATAGAATGAGACAATCGACCAAACACTGCCTCTTTGCATTGCCCACTCAATTCGACAAGATATGATGAATGTGAGACCAGCAACGGATGCGCTTCTGTCCAGTCATTCTGTGTCTACGGCATTTTTAGCTCGGCAGTCAACAACCCTGCTGTATATCCTAACGAATCGATCTTGTATCTATTTACTGCCGGATAAAGTTAACCAATGGCATAGTTGAAACGCAGAACGCCTTACAGTCCGGCGATTCTGCCATTGTTTCACCCAAAAATAGACGACGGACGTCTATAGAGATCTGACGCGGCTTGGGCTTGGCAACTCTAATTTCGATGTACGGATCTGCACAGGCTATCTCGACTTGGCGCTGCCGTATAAAACTCTTATCGCCAAGCGACTCTGCTCAGCCTCTGCGGAATTACGCATCACCGTACCAACGGAAAGGGGGTGGTTGATAAGTGATAGCATCTGTATCATTGCCCTTGTCCATGCGTGCTGTGGAGCGAGCAAATCTTGATAACGAACATAGGAAATTAGGTAAAACATTGAAGAGTTTGACTTTAGTTTCGATTCCGTTTTTTGATCTCAACCTTTCTGTCAATGCCTCTTGCATACACTTGCTATATATAGAAGGCACCCTTGATGAGATGGAGAGATTTCTATTTTCGATGAGCGGCGTAAAAAGTGTTCCTATCTTACACCAGGATCTGGACATATCTGATACGTCTTCTACATCAATATTGTATCGTCTACATTAATCGCAACGCCAATCATAATCGTCATATCATCATATACTTCAAATTCCTAATTGCTCATCTCATACTTGCTTCGCGCCCTCAGCTTCTCCCCATACGCCCTAAAGAACCAAGGAATCGGCGCCATCACCAATGTCACAAAGCCCAGAATGCTCGTAGCCCATCCCGCCCCAAGATTCTCGTACATTTGTAACGCAAAGAGGGGGAACACAGCAGACAGCAAGTAACGACTAAACATCATGGATCCTGATGCAGACGCCCCGTACAGCGGACCGTACGCATCCAGCATGAAGAGATTAGCGCCCGCATAGACAAGAAGAGATGACAGCATCACAAGGCCTTGGAAAATGATTGGCACAATCCAGTGCACGTGGTAGTGCACTGTCCAGCCAACAATGAAAAGGCAGATTGGCAGCATAATGCTTCCAATCAGAGCCGACATGAGCCGATTCTCCGAGGGCAGAGGCTCGTCATCATCATGGTGAAGCTGCCACTCCGTCAAACGCTTTTGGTAAGAGAAAAGATCAATCAGAATCAGGGGCGCTGCTGCAAGAGCTGTGCCGCACATCAACCCCAAATACGACAACGGCTCACTCTCCGTCGACCACCCATAATAGTGCCTGAATATCCACGGCACAGACACGACAAAGGTATACAAAAGCCCAAACAGGAAGCCGTTATACACGCTTACTAGTGTGACAATCGGCTCCGTAAATAACATGTGCAGAGGCCGCTGGATCAGAGTCGTGAAGAAGTATCTAAACGCTCGCCCCGGTGATGTTCTCTGAGATGCCGAGTCACGCAACCCCAGACGCGTAGCTCGTCGTTTGAGAATGACTTTCTTGTACGTCTCGCGAGTGAAGCACACAGGGATGTAAACCCCAACCGTAATGAAGATGGAGATCCACTGCGTCCATTGCCACGGCTTGACAAGCAGGACAAAGCCTCCAATTAACGGTCCAAAAGCAGCACCAAACGACGGGACAGCATAGTAGCCCCCCAGACTGACTCCCCGATACCGCGGCGGCGTAAAGTCGAGCAGCGTAGCCGGTGCATTGTTGATCAGGGGCGAGGCAAAAACGCCAGCAAAGAAGCGGCAGGCCGTCAACCCCGCGATTGAGCGACTGAAACCGGCCCCGAGCATGAACAGCACAAAGACTGGGGTCGATAGCATGAAGACAGATTTGCGGCCGTATGTTTCTGAAAGTGGTGCGCCGACCATGGGCCCAAAGGCAAGTCCCAGATTGTACAGCGAAAGGGGCAGGACGGCGACAATACGGCTGCAGTGGAGGGCTAAGGCAACGGCGTCTTGTGCTGGCGCATACATTGATCCAGCTACAGTTCCAATCATGGCTAGCATGGTGATGGCAATGGTGCTAAAGATGCGTAAAGCGGCAGAGAAGTTGCGAGGGTTGTCTGGGTCATCGGGGCCAGTCCAGTCGTAGGCAGCGTTGATGGTAGGGGGTAGGACGATGTTGGGCTCTTCATATAGATCCTGCTCCTGACGCTGGCCCTGTTTCTCATCTTGTCGATAGTCATCAGCTAAATTTGGTGTATTATCGATGGGAACTTGCGATATCGTCTCGTTTCGTGGATCATGGGACGGTGGTGAGCGATAAATCACGTCTTCCATATTGTAGGTCGATTGCCTTAAGCCGTCTCCTATCAATCCGGAGCAACCGCTTTAAAATTTCTCATCGGCTTCGTAATGACACTTTGAAACTCATATCCCATCCAGCCTATGATTTGTCCCCTCTAACTTATCCTGTAATATGTTCTTTCTTTGAGCGCATATCATATGAAACCGCTCAACAGTCCAACCAACGCATGGGAATTCGATGACGAAGAGTAACTCAGCGATGAGATGAAAAAAAGAAAAGGTTCTTATAAATAGATAGAGAAAACGGGAGGGATCTGCATTCTTTTAGCAACAAGAATACATAAACAGGGTTCTTACCACGCCGATAATTCATCGGATCAAGTACCGAATTGCCGGCGCAAAATCGTCGAGTCTCCGCATCCGGCTTCGGCGCCCCAGAAAATTAACCCCGGAGTCTGACATTGAACTCTGCCTAAACCACTCAAATTAGCCGTTATGCTCTTCTTTTCCACTTGCCGCAAATCCAAATCGCCGTTTACGTAAATAAACCCCAGCTTCCAAAGACGAAGTATATAAGTCATCGATGAGATAAGAGTATGGAGAGAGAAGAGGAATTTTTGAAATGATTCATTATATATATATTAGGTATCATATATTGCTACACTTATTTTTGGTATCATATCCCAGACCCTGCTAGAAAGCATCACACACATCTGTACGTCAAAGAAGAAAAAGAGAAATTTTAAGGCTCCTCGTCGGCCTCCTTGCCCAGACCAGGTTGGTTCTGGCCAATGAACTCGGACTTCTTGAGCATGTTCCACTTGTCCTCGTCGGAGTCGAGGTGACGGAAGCAGAACCAGAAGGCAGCACCACCGACAAAGGCAATGCAGGCGACGGCGGTGTAGTTCCAGACCAGCAGGGGATCATCAGACAGAGGAGTGAAGGCCTCGCCAATGGCGGCGGAAATAGCGCTCATAAACAGGTTGACAGACATGACGAGAGACTTCATGTTCTCGGGGGCCTTGGAGTAGGCATACTCGTAGGAAGTGACGTTGGCGAAGATTTCGGCGAAACCAATCAGGATGTAGGGCAAGCACTGGGCCCAGACATTGATAGGAGCAGGAGGGCAGAGCTCCTCCTCGCCGTCGACAATGATGGTGCCGTTGGCGTGATCACCGCAAGGGCTCATCTTGTAGATGTAGTGCTGCATGACGGCAGAGGCAACCATGGAGAGAGAGGCAATGAAGAAACCAGTGGTCATACGCTTGATGGGAGTGAAAGCAACGCCAATCTTGCGGAGACCGGGGTACAGGAGGTGGTCGATGAGGGGAATCATGATGACAATGGAGATGGGGTTCAGGTTCTGGATAATGTCGTTGGGGACACCGTGCAGCTCCATGGTACCAGCCTGGATGGTCAGGTTACCAGTCATCTGGTTGTAGGCCAGGAAGAAGACGGGCAGGAAGAGGAAGACCTTGCAGGCCATAAGACCACGGCGGACCTCATCAACCCAGGCATCGTCGTAGGTCATCCACTTGGGTCGGTCAGAGATGGCGATGCGAGAGGGGCGAACAACATCCCAGTCGATCTTGAAGAAACCCTTTGACCTCTTGCGAGCATAGAAGAACATCTGCATGAACTTCTGGAGCAGAGATCCGGTGGGAGGCTGCAGGCGGTAGTTCTTCTTCTGGCTCCACAGGACGACGGGGGCGAGGAGGAACATGCCGGTAGGGATGAGGAAAGCAACCCAGAAGCCGACGTACTTCTCAACGTAGACCATGGCAATCTGACCGGCAAGAGATCCGATGTTGATGGCAAAGTAGAAGTAGAGGAAGATACGGGTGTTGGTGACAGCAGGGTCGATGATGACCTTCTCGCCAGAGGCAAGGGTCTCGACGCGCATGCGTCTATCTTCGTTCTGATCGGCAAGGAGGGGAGAGACGTTGGCCTTGAAGAAACCAGTACCAACGCAGAGGCAGATGAGACCAATGATGAAGGCGGCGAAAGCGCTGTCCTTCTTCACGATAACACCAGGGGCGGCAGAGGCGACGAGAATAACGTGGGCAATGGTGGAGATACCAATGGCAAGGTGAAGAGTCCAGAAACGACCCATGCGAGCATCAGCAATCCAGGCACTGTTTATGACGTGTAAGTAACCCAACATTTGCACAGCAGAGCAGAGAAAAGTCAAAAGCTTACCCGACGAGAGGCATGATGTAGGCGAAGAACTGGTTGAACAAGCTGATACCCTGAGCAGCCTTGGGACCCATTCCCAGGGCACCGGGGCGGCCATCAGGAGCAGAACCAGTGGTTGATCCCGGAGGGAGAGGGCGGTTCACAAAATTTGTGTACAGGACGGAAGATCCGTAGTAGGAGAAACGCTCGCAAAGCTCAACGAAGGCAATGGTGTACATGCTCCACTTGATCTTTCCAGAGACACGGCGCAGAGTGCGCAGCTCTTCCTCGGTAGGGAAGTCATCGTAGTCCTCGTCGCCTCGGATATCGACAGCGTGAGGGGTCTTGTCGTCAAAGCCAGCCGCGCGGTGGTCGGCCTCAGCAATGACATCAACGTCGAGGTTGGCGGCGTTGCTCATGGTGAAGGTAGGTTGAAGGGAACCTGGCGAGCTTCTAAGTGGCTCGAATTGACGACCCAGCAAATGAAGTGGGCAAGAGACGGATGGGCTTCGCAGCACAAGGAGAAGGAAAGGGAAGCCATTGAGTGTGAGGCCAAAGGGTTCACTTATATAGAAAACCCGAGTCAATGGGGGTTGAGACGATTAGCCGGCTGCGGAACAGGTACCCCAAACCATGCCATGTGCTGACCTGGCCTTGTTCGTCCCCCGTATCGCATCTTGCTCTCCTGGTGTGGAGGCGAAAACGAGGCTTGCGAGGTTAACCTTGTTGCTAGTGTTAGTTGCTCCTGTACTACAGGCAACACGCCAAACACACCACATCAACGCCGGTCGATATGCTCTCGGGCCAAGACTAGCAGCCGCCGGAGGGCGATACCACTTCAGGCGTGGCCGGTGGCAACTAAACAAAAGATCCCGGACCAATGCCGGGGCCACCAGGCAAGAAAGGTCCAAGTGGAGGTGACGAGACGCCAGATTGATAGTGAAGAGGTGTGGGATTTACACGAGCTAATGCGGAGCGCATGGCATGGCGAATTGCCCGGATTGATACTTGTCGATTGGGGCCACTGACCGCCAGCATCGCCATGCTTCCCTCTCGTCTCGCCAAGGATGCTTGCACCCTTATGTTTGACCGTGTCCCCCACAATGTAACGACGCCTGCAACCCAACGCTGTCCCCTCGGTTATTTTAGACTCACATGCCGTTGTTGGTTCCACGGCTGATCCTGATCGAGGCTGTGTGGCCTCGTCCTCTCCGAGGCCCCAGCCTAGATCTCGTCTACACGCAGGAACAGGCGAGGCAAAGGCGATGCATCAATGCCGGCAAGGCTCTCGCTCATGCTCCCAAACCGACCCGGCGAGTTGGCGCGACAGACTAGCTGCCTAGCACCAGTTCCAGGTTCGTCGACGCAGAGAAAAGCAATGGATCTCCTTGGGGGAAGCACACGACAAGCCATGTGATGGCGGCGGGGCAGCGACAGATAGCCTGCTTGGCATCTAAGCGATGACACAGATATTGAGCCTGGCGAATAATCGCTATCTTATTTCTTGGCTGATGTCGCCGAGATCGATTACCTGCGAGTCTTCTGAAAAAACAAGCATCCGCAAGCGTTGTGACCCCCAGCATGGATTCGGGACGCATGCGATCGCCATGTTTGCTGAGCCAACCCGTACTCGTATGGTTGCATGCTGCAGACTTTTTTTTCCGTGTAACTCAAAACCTTAAGCTTGTTATGCTTTTTTTCTTCTTTCTTTTCGGCCGGGTCCGGCAATGGCAAAAACACCACGGGAAATTCGCCGTAAGCATGGCCAGGATGGGCCCCTAGGCTGCTCCGGGCATGGTGAGCGAACGGCTTTCGACTCAATCATGCACAGGCGCCACTCTGCAAAAGTCCCTTGTCCCCATCCTCAGGATGCCGCGGCCAATGGCATCGCCGGTATTCGCTTTAAGCTTGCTGGCTAACAGGGTCGACATGCGACGCTCCACAGATACCGGAGGGTCCCCCGTCGCTTTCTAATTTCAAGCGTAAAGCTCAAATACCAAGGTTACTTTTAAGAACGGTGCGTTGCTCCATAAGAACATTCCAACGACTAATGGCAATGGCACACCGAGCCTCGACGGAATTACTCGTAATGCGTATTAGTCGTTGTATCAGCATTCCAGCCCCCCATTGGTCTGGACTCCGGGAGGGCTCCGAAGCACGCAATCAGCGGCAGAGTCGAAAAAAGGCGGCCAAGAGTCATTCGGCCGGGAAAGGAGAAGCAAAAAAAGAAACTTTGAATCAACCAACAATGGTGATGCTTTGCTAGTGCTGGCTGCGCTCTTTGTTCCTGGAACGCCTCAGCAGGAATTTGCCGTTGGTCTAAGCCCAAGAGCGGGTGGCGTGACGGAGTGCAGCCCGATGGGGGAACCAATGCTGGCAATCTCATCCATTGGCTTTTATGAGGGGGGCCAGGGCAACAAACAGTGTGTGGTCAAAATAGCCGCTCCCAGCTGCGTGGCGGCCAGTCTAAGGATGCACGATGGGAAGCCATGTCCATGTGGCTTTCGCAAAAGTCCGCTGCCAAGGGCATTTGGCGATACAAGGACTTGGTCTAAGAGCGCTACTGTGCTCATCGCGATCGACTCTTTGCAGCATCACCATCACCACTCGTGGCAGTGAGGAGAAGGGCAGACCGTCCCTTGTTGGACCTCTCCAATCCGATGGATGCAACCCTACCGACATCCCCGAGGCCCACCACCTAGTCATGACAAGTTTCTCGTTGCACATGTTTATCTCAAGAATCATACGGGGTTTTGTGGGGCATTTGCCACTGAATTCAAAACTTCTCGTAATGGCACGCTTTGTGTCAATCTTGTGATGGGGATGAAGAGCAATCTGTTAGTCAAGATATTGGGGAATATCTGGGGAGAGACCGAGCTTCATCCAGTCCTTTGGATTTTGACGTCGAGTTGAGCCAAGAAATCTAGATTACCCCATACGGGGTAAAGCTCGTGTTTTGTTCAGCCAGTACCTGTCAGCATCAGTCATTGTGTTGATGCTACGGATACAAAGCAGCCGCCTTCTCGTCGCAAACTCCTTCTGACCTGCAGGATGGGAAAAAAGGCTATTTGGTTAGCGCATAGCGGCCAGAGACGGCTAACCATGGCATGTCGTTGATTTTGGGGTCTGAAAGGATTCTGCAAGTTAAGATCGAGACAAGGGGCACTTCTTGGACACATTCAGCCGCACCCTCTACCTGGAAAAAGTCCATGTCATTTCGTTGTTACCTGACATTGTCAGCTGTTACAGCCTGGTGGGCGCATCATCGTCCTGCCTTATCAAGGCCAGCCAGTTGCTCATTGGTGCTAGCTGGATGCTTTATCACTTGGCAGAGTCTGCCTTGACTCCAGTCTCATACGAAGTCATTAGCCATCTTGATTCAGTACGAGTACGGATGACCCGTTCCAAGCACTTCGCATGTAACAGTTAATATCAGCCCGTTGACCACCATCTTTCCGAACCTGGCCACTACAGAAAAGACGCGCCAAGGGCCTCAAGCGTCTAAGTGGGGGGAGGCTGACCCGACCTCAGCTGCTTCTGGCCAAGTCGCTCGGCCATTTGTTGTCGTCTAAGAACGCCACGAATGGAAAGCTTCGATAACATTTCTAGGCATGTCCGGGGTGCACGAAGAAGCGGGGATGGCGCATTTTGCTTGGTTGGAATACCCGTACAATGTTGGATGGCGGAAAGGCAACGCCGTCTTCTTCTCTGAGGCGTCCCCGAGCACGAAGCCAACGAAAAGTGGCGGTTCGCCGAACATTCGAACCTTTGCCCCATTGTCACCCTTTCCGATCTGACCAGTGAGAGGGCCGAGGCGCGAACACACCTTTAACTCAGCTGAAAGTCTAACGGCGGTTGTTGAGAGAAAATTCTGCTCGTGGCTGGAGCCACCTTGTTGATTGTTGTCTCAGTCAACCAACGCCCGCGACAAGTCTTTGAAACCACTTCATGAGCTTGATAAAACCTCAAAACAACTACGCTTTCCCTTCTTCGATACCCATCTCCGTTAGCAATACGGTTGGCTCCACAGCTCACTTCTTGGCATTTGGAGGTGAGTCTTGGTAAAATGTGATGAATGCACGGCACCACTTCTTCACAACATTAGCGTCTTGGAATACCACATTAGCAAAACGCGAGAAGGAGCTTGAAATTTGGCTTCGGAGATGTCATTTGATATGCGCAATGCGACCTTGAAACAGCCAACAGTTGCCAAAGGATTGACATTGCAGGCGAAGCGTCTGGCAAATTTCCAGAATCCAACACCAAGTGACGTTGACTTTATCGAGCAATGCAGCTACCACTGCCGAGTTGCCTTTTCTGAATCATCCACCAAATGAGGTAGCATGGGTGACATTCTGCACTCCTTTTCAGCTGCATCTTCGGCGGACTTTAGTACGAAAAGCCGACACCGTTTCTCTGGCTGGTGTTTAATCCCGAGAGAAACCACAAATCCGGTCATTGTCGGACTTGATGCCGGACTTGATGTCGGCAGCCTTTGCAGAAGCCCAAACATATGTGTACTACTAGCACTTCCTACTTCGTAAACTATTACATGTTGGCCTCATAATTCAGCTCCTAGAGGCATTCTTTCCCCGCCGTCTGTGGAGTGACAGACAAGAACCGTGCCTTTACTCCCGTCATCATTGACAGGAAGTATGACGGCTGCCCAATTTCCGGCGGTGTTGCCACCTCCACATCGAATCGTTCGAATAGGGCTGATACGACTTTATACACGACCATTTCGGCCAAGTTCTTCCCCGGACAAGTCCTCGGTCCGCCGCCCCAGTTGAGACTGTATCGGTCCATGAGGCGAATGTCAAAGATCTCGCCACCGAGCCAGCGATCAGGGTTGTAGGCATCTGGATCTGGTCCTATCACGACATTTGCATTTCGATGCAACGCCACGGGGTTGCACCCGACTGTCGTGCCTCCCGGGATGAAGTAGCCATGAATATGTGAGCCCATATCAGGAACGCGGCGAGGAAGAGACATGCTCAGGACCGGGTGGAGGCGCATAGCCTCTCTTATGGCTGCACGCGTATATTGCAGCTGGCTAGTACCTGCATATGACAGAGCATCCATGGCATCCTGGATCTCTTGCTTTACTCTTTTCTGCACGTCGTCGTGTGTTCCAATCATGGTGAAAATTGATGTCAAAGTCGATGCCATTGTCTCATGCCCAGCTCCAAAATTGGTCACGGCCATTTTCCTGAGATAGTTCTCAGTGAAATCTGGCTTGTCTTTATGAAGCTGAATTAGATCCGCCAGCAGATCTGCCCGGTTATCTTTGGGAGCATTTGGTTTCAAATTAGTCTTGATTCTTCGAGAAATGCGCTTCCCTACATCCTAGTCGGCAAGTAAGTAAGAGTCTATTGAGAGCTGAGGCTCAGTGGCGTCACAACTCACAGGAAAGAATGATCTGAAGTTGGGCGTAGCAACGTACTTCAGGTCCCAGACATCCCTAAATATCCACTCAAAGAGATTTGACCGCATTGTCAATTTGGTCAGAGTTGGGAAGAGACCCATGACGCTCTTCCTTCTCCAGCCAAGGTAACTATGGGCGCTGGATCCCCAGTCTGTTCCAGCTTTGAGCAACCCTGGGGACCACGAGATGACTGAAGCTCCAAGGCACTCCACGGCTATGATGTGCATCCACTCCTTCAGATCTATTTCAGCACCATCGAGATCTTCCAGTCGAGTGATTGCCTGCTTGATAACATCATCGACTGCTGCTTCGAACTTGGCCACATTGGCTGTTTGGTAAACTCGCCCAATCAATCGTCTTTGAAGACGGTAGCGCTTCATGTCTCGATCTGAAAGTAGATCCAAGCTATCGACGAAGTGAGGTCGCAAGAAGCAATCGATCTTAGGCGTATTCAAGCTAGTTGCCACTGTAGCCACCTATTAGCACACGATTACCATCACGCTCCGGCCTAACATACAATAAAAATCGGTCTTTTCGAATCCCTTTGTGCTACCTTTGAGAATCATCAGCCTCACTATGTCAAAGTATAGGTGTCATTGATAAATCTTTTACGTACTGTAAATCTTGTCAAAGGCTTCGGGGCTGTTAAACCACAGTTCATTGGGGCCAACCCGCACAACTTCGCCATATTTCTGGTGCAGTGTCCGGCCCAGTTCGAACATGCGTCCATTTCGAGCGTGATACGCATGCCATATGTTGGAAACGGCGGCAAGTCTCGGACCAGGGATCCGTGAAAGTGGGTGAAGAAACAGCCTATAAAACACAAGGGTTGAGATGCTCAAGAGCAGCAAACCAATGGCGTAACACAGAGCCCAGATGGAAGCTTGAGCCCATATCAACCCGGACCCCATTTCCCACCCATAGCACATTCAGCTGGTTAAAGAGCGAGACAATAGTCAATCGAGATGTCCCATAATTCGTCTGTCTGTTTTGTTTCTTTTGCAGAACTTATTTTTAGAGCCAAAGCTGTGGAAAGCTTCATCCAGTCTTTAGGTCCGATTTTCTGCTTAGTAATCATTGTGGTCTAATTGAATTTTTGGTCATCGCTGCAGGGTAGGTGTTGGCGCCATTCATCATCAAAACAATTCACTGGAATGGAGAATCGAAGGGGAGAAAGAGCATATTAATTTAAGCTACAGTTGTTTGCAATGTTTAATTTGAATATGTCTTGTGTGCTGGCTTGAAGCAAGTTGTGTTGTGCTTGAACCTTGTTGTTCGGGCCTTTTTGCATATGTATTTTGAGTTTAGGCTTGAATCTTCATTACCTAAGGTAGGTAGTTATTGATGCAGGTACTTTGTAGCCTGAATCTTCGAGGCTTGACTCGGAATGTGGGCACTGTTAAAGAGAAATTGGAGCTTTACAAGTAAACATGATGAATAGCATTGGATCCAGAATTACATGAATGTTGCAATTAGCAAACAACTCAAGGAGCAGAAAATGATTCCTTTCGCAAATCGACTTTAGAGCCATCTTCGCCTATTATAACTACATGAAATAACTACCTACTTCACTACGATCACCGGAGTTGCAAATAGTTGATGATCAATCTGTATGATTATATTAAAAAAGTATCTATGTAAATCGCTGCAATGCTAACTAGTATGTGCATTTTTCGCATGCTTTTAGTCTAAGTGAAATGGGTATCTCCACGAATAGCACTCGTTGAAGTTGTTCCAGTCATTTTATTTCATTACTCCATCACTGAGAAGCTTCTTCCTTCTTCTTCTGCTTGCGTTCTTCCTTTGCCTTCTTCTCAGCCCTCCAAGCAATGCCCTTCACCATGATGAGCATCAATGGCAAGGCGCAAGCACCGTAAATGAGACCAAGCATAGTAAAGGTCCAGCCCACACCAATGGCGTTTATCAGGGGAACAATAGCCGCGCTGGCTCCAGCCCCGACCAGGCACCGAGTAAAGTTGTTTGCAGCGGTCGCAGTACCTGCCTTTCCAGGGTGAATGTCGACAAGCAAGGTGTTGGACGTGTTGTTGAAGCCAATCATGCCCATGCCCATCAGGCAGCTCAGGATGCAGGGGACAGAAACATGAACGACATAATTCATAGCCCACCCCCAACCGATCAGGGAGAGACCACTAACACCAAGCAACGGCAGTCCAATCTCTAGACGCACACGTTCAATGGGAAAACCAGAAAGATCCTGCTGGCGGCTGCGGTCGAGAGGGATGCCGAGTTTTTCGCAGTGTCGCTTATAGTTCCAGTTGATTCCAGGACCGACTATCATAGCAGCGAGAATCGAGCCGAAGGCCAGCGGCAAGTACATCAGTCCCACTGTGATTTCGTCATATCCATAGGAGTTTTTAAACAGAGTGGGCATTGCGGAGGCAATACAGTAAAACCCGGCAAAGATGAGACTGCTGGTACTGAGAAGCAATCCAGTCTCCTTTTCCAGCAGCATGAGCAGAGAACCCAGGACATTGGGAGGCTTGAATTTGAACGAGTTTTCTGCAGGAGGAGCTTTACGACCCTTGTTTCGATGTGATGTCAGGATCTGCCATCCGGATCTGTACAGAGGCGGTGGGTAGATTGAGCCGTCGCCGACAATGTGACGGCATGTCTCTGGCAAAAACATGAAAATGAGGACAACCGTCACTCCAGCCATTATGGTCAAGAACCAGAATATGGACCTCCAGCCAAGTGTCTGAGCCAAGGCGCCTCCAATGATGGGACCAAGGGCTGGGGCGAGAACTACAGGCACAACAGTGAAGCCGACATATTGGCCTCGCTCAGCAGATGTAATGACATCGGCCACAACAGCCATACACAGCGCTACAGTGGTGCTTGAACCTGCCGACTGAAGACACCTGAGACCGAGAATAGCACCATAGCTCGGAGCTAGAGCAAGACCAATGTTGGCGCCAATGTATATCACGAAGCAGATGATGTATGCCGGTCGCCTTCCACCACTGTCTGCCAGAGATCCGAGAAACATGGGGGTGATGCCTTGAAAGATCATATAAGTCGTAATGGTAAGGTTTATCTGGGTGCTTGAAACATCGAGCTCATCCGAAAGCTGTGTCAATGCTGGCAAGTAGATCTGAGCTGATATAGGAGAGAAAAAGGCCGTCGAGGCGGCTCCAAGAGCCAACATTCTTTTCTGCCATGTCGTGAAGACGGAGTATGGAGGGGGAACTGTTTCCTCCACTGGCACGGGTTGTTTTTCTGGGTCGGCGATCTCAACTGAGAGTCGGTTCTTCTCCGACTCTGAAGTGCTTGTCGTATCTTCTGGTGATCCCATGGCGCTTATACTGATGATGTTGATCTCATCTCCTGCGAGGCCCTAAGAGTTGACAGTTGGAAGCTGGCAACTTATACTTTGTCAAGAAATCCAATGTCGGGGATAAGAATAGAGGAAGAAAAAAAACGTGAATGCTTCTCCATTCTATCGGTCAGTATTCGGCAACTACGAGCCGTGAAGATGTCGCCGCGCTCGGTGCCGAGATCGGCAAAATCCAGTTGTTGGCCTGAATAGGCAGTATATCACGATGAAACGCTTTTCTACAGGTCATTTTGTGGTCCAAAGCACGACAGGAGGTTCCGCGTATCGGACGGCGCCTTTGCCATTGCCGAGAATAGATAATCGTGATGCCGATCGAGGAGGATGCAAGCCGTGTTTTAAACGGCTATATGCACTTTTGTTGTGATTTTGAAGCTATACCGTGATTCTAACGGCCTGCACTGCGCTTACCAACTTCACAGTTCCGTTATTTGTTTCACATAGTGTAAATGGAGCATTCTTATAAATCATAACAGGGCTTTGTATTGTATTGACATATACAGCTTTTCGTCTGATCCAATATCGCCAAGTCGGACCATTTTTCGCGTTGATGGAGATGTTCGACTCCACTAGCCGCGATCTCGATCCACCAAAAGAAGAGCTACAGAAAAAAGATACAAGGCGTCGGTACCTTCTAGCGCAGCGGCATGGAAAAACCACTGGTTCCGTGGATTTACAGCGATGTGTCCACTAAGCAGGCGCCTATTATGAACCTTGGTGGATGAATAGCTCCTCCAAGGGGCATCAAAGTGTAAGTCTAGCATCTATAAGTCTGCAGTTTCGTCAAGATGGTAAGTGGGAGATTAGCCTCGCGATGACATATATAACTGTATTAGTTCTTACTTTTACTGACAAGTCACCCAGAATGTCGCATACAACACAGTTCTGCGGCAGAGCAAGGCCATCCGCAGTGACCTCTCCAACCTCGAATCGAAGAGCCTACCAACGCCCGCCGAGATTGGAAGCGTGTCCGTATCCCTGACGTCTTTTTCAAAGTCGCTCGACGAGTATCACAACCTTGCGCGCCAGGAAATTGTGCCCAAGAAGCAGGAGGAGGCATATGAGCGTGTCAAGAGGTTTCGCGATGAGCTGTCAGAGTTCCGCGGCAGCCTCGATGTGGTGAAGCGAACCAGGGAGGAGGCACAACACAATCATAATCGGTCGGAGCTGCTCGGAAGAAGACCATACAATGCTACGCCGGAGAATCCTTACGCCAATGCCGCCGGAACGACGACACATTCATCATTCCAGCCCCGACATACAAGCTCGAATAGCACTTCGTTGACGACCGGCGCTGGCGACGAGGTGCGCGAGGCCCATGCTTTCCGAGAACAAAACTTCTTTAGCAATACGAACCATGCCTTGGACGACTTCATCGCGCGTGGACAAGCCGTGCTGGGAGATTTGGGCCAGCAGCGCGAAACGCTGAAAAACACGCAGAAGCGCCTGTACGGCGTTGCCAACACACTTGGCGTAAGCGGCGACACGATCCGCATGGTCGAGCGCCGTGCCCGCGAGGACAAGTGGATATTTGTCGCGGGAGTCATTATCTTCTTCTTGTTTTGTTGGCTTGTTATTCACTTTTTACGATGATGGGAATTTGCATGCGGAGAGGCGCAATGGCGTTAGGTATGGATATCAAGGAAGCAAAAAGGCCGTTCATAAATTCTTTGGAAGCTATCAAAAAGATGGTGCAATATCATTCCCAAGCACATCCATTATCCGTCTTCCTCACCCTCGGTATTGCTTAGCGCTATCGTGAAGAGGACATCCTTGGTCGTTTGCACCTCGACGACCTTGGTTTCTGGGAGAACATGGTTGCTGGTGCTAACTCTGCCACCCATTCGCGTTTCCCAGTCGGTGACGTCCCATTCCAGACCCTTGGTTGTGATGCGGCTCGGCTCCTGGAGCGGAATGATTCCCACGTGCTTGCCAAACACCTCCTCCTCACCATCCTCTTTGACCTGGATGCGATGAGTGCCAGCCTTTAGGAGAAAGGTCAAGCTGGACCCGGAGAGAAGGTAGATGCGACCATCTGCATAGGCAGCATCGGGCTGGAAGAGGTAGAGGTGGTGGAGCTGGCTGAGGCCCTGGTCAATACGGCCGCCAATACCACCTAGGGCAATAATATCGGTTCCAGCGGGCTGAGTTTTGCGGATCCAGGTGATGGCCTTGCCAAAGTCGGTAGTTTCTTGGTCGGTATCATGGATGATCTGGGCGGGGGTGTGCTGGGAGGTGTAGAAGTTGTGGACAGACGGCCTCAATGAATCGAGATCGCCAATGATGACTTGGAGGTTTGACTACAAATATATTGTTAGCACAGTTCGTAATCACATCACGATAGTCTTTCAAGAATGACAAGTTCGAGAAACCAATGATGAAACACGGCGTGATGAAGAACAAAGGATAACTCACGAATTTGCCCTGAAATGAAGAAAGCTCATGAAGACGATTGGCGCCTCCGTCAGCAGCTACGCGGAGAGATGCTGTGTGTTGAGGGTAAGCATTTTTTCTTGCGCAACGAGATGGAGGGGCAACATTTCGACATACAGTGTCTCCAAAGCTTGCGCAGGTTGCTGCTGTTCTTGAGCGGCTGGTTGAGCACCAGGAGGGCAAAAGGCTGAGGACTTGGCTGGTCCTGCAGAAACCTGTTAGGCTGCCACTCGAAGACCGAAGCCATCACGAAGAAGAAGTTGTCGGTTGTTGTTTTTTGTTTGTTTGCTTGGTGGCGGGGGCGTTGAGTGATGATCAGAGGGAAAAGGAACGTGAAGGGCGTCGAGAGCTGAGAATCAAACTCATGCGCATATGACGAAGAGGGGCGCTATTTATCAAGAGTTTAAAAAAAAAAAAAAAAACCACCAGCCACTAATCTCGCTCCCCTCCAGGTTCTGTTGGCAAAAAGAAAAAGGGAGTGCTTGAGCTCGCCCGTACGACCTGGGATTTCAGCTCGTAAAGGAGCTCCAGCTGTGATGTGAGCAATGGCCTCAGTCAAAGCTCACCACCTGCGACAGGCCCTGGCCGCTGCTCAGCACGGAATCCTGCAGGTACCAAGAAGGCTTGTTTCAAGCGAGTGCTTAGTCAGGAATTGATGCAACTGGAATGTTGAGACAAAGAAAAGAAGGAAAAAATCAAGAGCTGTTTGGATGGTGAGTTTAAGGAACAGCTGGCATCATCATTCTTTTTAAGGTTCTTTTAATGTTCTTTTTTCTTGTTTGACTTTGGATGGTACAGTTGGTACTAATCTTAATTCGTTGCATTATCGAGGCCCTGCATAAGATACCTGGGCTTGCAGATCCTCGGATATCACATGAGAGCAAACAAAGTACCTGCAGCCTCCAGGTATCAGCCCAGGTCGGGCAATTGATCGCCTTGCTGTTTGCGGCCTGCAATGCGCTCAGCTCAGGCCATCTAATGCTACTGTATTGTGGTCATTGCGGCAATACATTCAGTTGAGTGCATTGATTCAATTAGCATGGAGCTGGCTGGCAATGGCCCACCTGCACTGCGGCAACATACCTGGATAATCCTCGGCCAAACATTGATTTTTTTCCGCACAGGCGCAAGCGCATGCATTTTCTTGGCCCGGAGTTGGAGATGGGCTCGGTTCGGCTGACCAATCTGGCGATTTTGTCATGGAGCCGATCCAGCTCTTTTTTTTCCGCGATTACATATCCAGCCTGCGCAGGCATTGCTGCTGCTTTCCTTTGTAATCTTCTTCCTCTTCCCCTCATTGATATTTCAGCTTGTCCATCCGCATAATCACTTCGCCATAATGTATCGTGCAGCTCTGAGAACGGCCTCACGGCCCGCTGTTGGCGGTTTGCGCACTTCTCTGGTCCGGACGGCGCCCCGGCGATTTGCCTCAACGGCTCCCGCAGACAAGTCTCGGTCATGGAAGAGCTCTGCGGCTCGGTGGGGTTTGGCTGTTGCTGGTGTTTACTACTATAACACAAGCTCCGTTTTTGCAGACGAGGCTGAAGGTATGTCTTGATATTCATCCCGCATGTAAGCGTCGTGGTGGTTTTGCTAATGCCTGGAGCAGCTCACGCTCTGCCCACCCCTGCGCCTTATACCGAAAACGAACTGCCCACCGTCGACGCCCTGATCGAGCAGAAGCGAAAGGATGTCAGCCCTAAGCCTGTTGAGCCGGCTACCAAGAAGACAGAGACTCCCAAGACGGAGGCTGTCAAGACCGACGACAAGTCAGAAGCACCTGCTCAGAGCGCAGCCGGCTTTGGTGGACCCGAGGCACTGGAAGAGGAGGCCAGCCAGGAGGGAGCCTTCAACCCGGAGACTGGAGAGATCAACTGGGACTGCCCCTGCCTGGGTGGCATGGCGCATGGTCCCTGCGGAGAGGAATTCAAGACTGCCTTTAGCTGCTTCGTCTACTCTACCGAGGAGCCCAAGGGCATGGACTGCATTGAAAAGTTCCAGTATGAGCCATCTGAATGATATATACCACAGCGAGAGAATTTGACTGACAATATTGTAGGGGCATGCAAGAATGTTTCCGAAAGTACCCAGAGATCTACGGCTCCGAGCTTGAAGAGGCCGACGCTGCAGAGGCTGAAGGCGGCGAGGAGGCGGCGGCTGCTGCTCCTGCTGCAGCGGTGGCAGCCCCCGAAGCCGCCGAGGCCGCCGAGATCCTCGCTGAAGACCGACAACAACTTCGAGAGAACGGCCGTGTTGGGGGTCGTAACTCGGATGTCGCGGAGACGGACAACCTTCCCGGCGTCAAGCTGGTCAAGAGCTCACCCTCAAGTTTGACTGAGGAGGTCAAGGAGCAGAAGAAGGAGAACTAAAGACGGACAATGAAATAAGGATAGAATAAAATAAAAGGCGGGGGAGAAGATGGACGGAGCAAAAAGAAGGCAATCGATCCTATGAGATTGTCTTCAGTGTATTCTAAGCAAGCCCCTTTGGTAAAGGAGGCCTGATGTATCCAACGCTGTATGAATGGGTGCGGAAAAAGGATCATAGGACGGTAGACATTGTATAAACTAGGGGGTTAATTTACGACATTCAACTTTGCATTCTGGACGTGGTGTCGTTAGCAGTTGAGCGCGATGTAACTCAGAACTGCGCAGTGAATCTTGGCACGAGGCCAAAGTATGGAGAGATAACGCCAAAATTATGCTCAATATCATGCACGTAAGGCTACTCCCTCTGCCGAAATCACTCTAAAGCACTTATACGAATACACATGCGAAAAGCCGCAATGATCAAAGTCCCAACGCCTTTCTATCCCTCAAGCCAGATGCCAAATTCCGCTTCGCTCTGAATTTTGCCATACCCTTCATGCCGTTCCCCTCAAGCCACCGTGCTCGTGCCGTTTTGCTGCAGTCCAGGATCGTAAAACTTGAGCATGAGATACTGAGGCTCGCCCAATCTCGATCCCTCGGCGACTTGTCTGAACCCTAGCGACTTGTACAGCTGCTGGCCTAGGGGAGACGATATGATCCATATGCCCGTCTTGTCTTGGTCTGCTCGGTCCATTCCCCACCGCGTCATCATCTTGCCGATGCCAATGCCTCGATAGTCGCCGTCCACTGAGATGGAGTTGAGAGCTAGCAAAGCACATATACGATTAGCATGTTATTCTTCATATCGTAAACACCAACATATTCGTGCAAAAGCTTACTCCACATCTTATGCCGGTTCTCTCCCTGAAACGCATCCTTGGACTTTTCAATCAACTCCATAACCTCATCATTAGCATCCAACAACGCGCCCTTATCCAAGAACGGCGGCAATCTAGCCAGCCTCAGCTCCATATCCTTTGCCTTTTCCTCCTCGCTCTTCCCTTCCTCCTCATTATCCCCAGACTCGTACTCGTCCCCTGCCGGCGCCGACCACTCTGCACAACCCACGATGATCTCGCCCTCCTCAGGTGCCTCGGTGAGAACAACGAGGTAGTGCAGGTTCGGGTCCGCCAGCCCTTTGCGCATGCGCGAAATGTTCCACTCGAGCTGGTCTTGGGTTCCCGGCTTGGTGCGCAGGCGTTTGGGGAACATGGCCTTGTGCATGGGGCTGTCGAGGAAGGCGGCGACTTCGAGGGCGGCCATGGCGGGGACGTCTTCGTCGCGCGCGGGGCGGAGGCGGAGGGAGTGCATGATGGAGTTGAGGCGGGTTTTTGATTTGTATTTTAACGGGAGCATAGGCTGGAATAAGATGAGAGGCGAAATATGTATAGGTGTGTGAGTGTTTTGTGTGTGTTTGGGTTGAAGGAAGTATGTAGGCGGGCTTTTTGGTCTAGCTTTATATCAAGGGGGCTGTTCGGATGTTCGGCTTGGCTACGACTTGTCTTGTCGAATCTTTGCAGATTTTTCTCTTTTTTTCTTCTTCTTGTAATTAAAATTATTTGATGAATTATTTTTTGCTTGTCTGCGGAGTGTTTCTATGGGGTATCGTGAGTTGACACTTGGTGTAGAGATGGACGAAGGGAAACGCTGATGGGCTTCGTGAGATGATGACGATGACGTCACATATTCTGGCGGGCTTGGTGAGCATGTGAACGAGCTGTGCGGCTTGGGGGATGCACTGTCCCACGAAATGAGTAAATTTCACTATACAATGGCTGATGAGGTGAGAAATAACTCAAGTAGGGATGAAATTGGTTTGATTAAAATATTGATTTTATGTTCGTTATTTGAGTTATGTAGCGGCCAGTAGCAACATGTGATGATTGGCCATAAACCAGAGATGAGATACGCGTTCAACAGCTAAGCTCTCCCTTGATCCCAAAACGCCCAAAACCGAAAACAGGAAAAATAAAAAAAAGAAGCAGTCATCACGGAAATTTCAATCTTTGACCGGTATAAATCGGCTCTTCATGAAGAATCCTCCTCCTTGCTTCTGTACAAGTACCGTCCAAGCACCGCCTCCACAGCGCCAACAGCAGCCAAAACTCCAAAGCCGACGCCCACATGCTTCCAGTCCAGCCGGCTCCTCTCGTAGAGGCCCCAAGCGCGATACCCCAGGAAGCCGCTCACGCCCACGACGCCAAAGACGTTGGCAATGGCAATGGCCGTGACGCTGCCGTCGGAGAGCTGGGAGAACTGGCGGGTGATCCAGGAGTCGGCCTTTCTGGCCTTGCTGGCGGCCTTCTTCTTGGACGCCGCCTGGGCGGCGCGGGCGGCCTCGTGCTCGCGCTTGATGCGCTCAGCTTGCGTCTCGGTTTGGATGTCCTGCTCGAGGAAGTCTGATCGGACGGTGTGGACGCTGGGCATGTCGACGTCGATGAGAGATGCTGTGGAGGCGGTTTCACTGGGGATGATTTCGGGTTGCTGAGGGGCGGCGGCCTATGACATCAGCGATTAGATAGATGATAACATTGGAGGGATTCGCCTTTCTTTTCATTGTTTTTCTGTTTCTTTTCCGAGAGCTGTATCTGCTTGGGACGAAGCGGTTTGCGAAGCTCGAGTGAAGCTTACCTCTTCAGGGGTCTGTCTGGCACCCTGTGCAGCAACGTCGGCGTAAGACACTATTCGCAGCTCATTGTTAGTGCCGTGATCATCTTACAGTGTCTGCTGGACTAGCCAGCTTCAGTAAGAAGCGTCATCACTTACTGGTCAATGTTTGTCAATTGAAAAAAGGCTAGAAATAGCAATTGCGTTGAATCTGTGGCGAGGATTGTGGTGAAGATTTGTTTATTTAGCTTTGTCGATCAGAGAGAATCTAGAAAAAGGGGATTCAATGCCTTAAGTACTAAGCCGAAAAGCCAATTGAGCTCCTTCAGGTGACGCAAACACAAAGTCACGCCTAAAGCCAGACTAAATCATGTCTCAAGCCGTGATGATGACGTATGCGGCTCGACCTCGGCATCGCAGATCGTCTCGTGCCTTGGCATGACAAAATTGGCTTCCATTACGCCATTACATCAAGCCGGGCAAGGGTTTTATGCATGTTTTAGAAATAAAAACGGCTGCAAACACCGTGTTTGTCGTTTTAGCGAAAATGAAAAGATCCATTGGAGGGAAACCAGAGCGTTTTCTAATTGAGAGACACACGACTGGTTGAGGCCAAGATTCTGCTCTTCTGGACAGCCCACTTGTTTCCTGCATCTCTGCCGGCGCATTACTCGCCAGCTCCGCCTCTCCATTCACAGCATTCTGAGCTAATTTTTCACAATTCATGCTTCGCGGGGCCAATCGATAGAGAGCCTTCTGACTAGATGAATGGTCAAGAAGACAGAGAATCGCATCATGTCGCGCAAGTCACCGCACTGTGTTCAATGCTCCCCTGTCCAAACATAATTAAGTCCCAGGTCAAAAGAGGCAATTTGCTACCTAGTTTCGCAGGTTTAAAATTTGATTGGCTTAATACAAAAGAGCTATTCATCTCAAATGACCGATAAACTTCCCTCAACTCATCGTCGTGACAAAAAAATTGGCTTGTGAGCCCGAAAGGTATATGGTGAAGAAACAAAAAGAAGAAGATGATGAAGATGAAGATGAAAAAAAAAATTGGTACAAACAAGAAGTGGTTTCATGACAGCGAGTCAACATGAATGCAATAACACACAACGCCATTCGGCCGTCCGTATTATGTATAACGACAACAACAATCTTCGCTGAAATGCAAAAGTGATTCCAACGCCGCGAATCTGGGTATCATGGTATCTCTCAACACGCCTCTTCCACATGAGTCCTCGACACCATCACGCCGCTAAAAAGTTTAAAAATTCCAACATCAAAAACTGCTCCGTCTCTGGTCTTTCGTACAAAAAGAAAAAATCAGTTTCATGGTCCTGGTATTGTGCCAGGGCCAAATGGGGTATCTTTCAAGTCGCTCTTTCATTATCCGAGGGCACGAAGTCTTTTGACCCAATGTTGCCTCAGATGCAACGGCATCTTGCAAAACACCATGGCCTTGTGCTCGTCGTTTAAAACTTTCTCGGAAATCTTTATCTGCACGTCTGCGTCCTCGGTCGCGAATTCTTTGAATAGTAGGTCAACAGCTTCCTCCCTCCACATACGCGCCCTGCTTGCTTTTGACAAAGAGACAAGCTCCTCCAAGATGGACTGAAGCCCGGCAGCTTGAGTTTCTGGACGCGATCGAGGCTCGACTGTGGATCTGGTGCCCGGGACCGGGAGAGCAGATGATCCAAGCAACGGAGTAGCTGCGCTTGTATTGGAAGTAACGTCATCCCTAGACGACAGTCGGCGACGCTTTTCTGGCGAGGTTGGCAGTGCTGATGGTGTGATAGCTGGCCCGGAGGTTGACTGAGCAAGGTCGCCGGCAGACTGTAGGGGTCCCATAGGTGAAGGACGCTTCCGGCTCTGGGGAACCGACTCTTCAGGGGGCGTCAGAGCTGCGCCTTGTGCGGCGGTGAGATTGCGAGGTATCGAAGGTGCTGTAGTCGGTCGTTGCTGAGTTCCAGAAGCGGATGAAGAAGCTGCTGACGCTTGATTCTGCGGACTCTTGTGCGGCGGCGGCTGTTGGCTCGGCGAGTCGGTGGTTTCTGTTATGAGCGGTGTCGGGTCGGTTTGCAGATTCAACACGCCAGTCCCTGGCATCTCCGAGTCGTCGCAAGGCTGGCCGTCAGTCTTTCGTCGGGGCTTCATGATTCTCTTGGGAGCTCCCCCCGACCCAACCACGTCCGGATACAGCACCTCCATGTATTCCTCGTGGTCAAAGGGCCTCCCCCTGAGGGCTCGCGACAAAGGCTCTCGCTACGTCCCTATCAGTAACCCGAGTTTTCGGCGTGTGTGGGCGAGCCGCAGCCCCCAACTCACCTCGATATGCGCTCTCCATGCCTCCTCGGTCGCCGTCACCGTCCTCGACACGGGGTTGTAAATAAAGTCCGGGTCCTCTCGAAGGCCTCGCCACAGTCGAAAGCGTTTCCGAGCATTGTCGCTCTTGTTGATCAGATGGCTTTTAGCCGGGTAAGCGCCGTGGTGTTCCTGCAGGGCCTGGGCGGCGCGCTCCCAGGCCTCGGCCTTGAAGCTGCTGTTTTCTCGCATGCCCAGCTGGACGCTCTCGCACAGGCTGCGGAAGAAGGTGGCCTCGTAGGCGGGCGTCCAGCTGAACCTGGGCGCCCGGCGGTCGCGGTCGACTCGGCCGGGCCCTTGTCCGTCGTGGCCGGCGAGGTCGATGTCGTCTTCAGACATGGCGGGAGCGGATGAGGCTGAGACTCCGTCGGCTCGGAATCGGATTCAGGTGCCCAGTCAGGCTGGACACGAAACACGACCCCCAGCGGCAGCCCGTGAAAGCAGCAGCGGCGGCAACGGCAGCAGCAGCGACTCTCAGGCAGCCTTTGGGGAGCTTCTCAGGATCCTTTTTTTTTCTGCCCTCGAAGCAGCGAGAGAGTCTGGGTCAGCGCCAGGCGAGAATCGTGACCTGCCGCATACGGGTCGGTGGGGGGAGTCGGGTCGGGTCCCTTGGCGTGGGCGGCACGTCGTGGGCTGGAAATGGGAAAACGGGACATGCGAAAAAAAGGGTCACGTGGAGGTCCCTTTTTCGCCCGGTTCTCCCTCAGTCTCCATCGCGCGCCACGTAAACACTGGACTGGGCACAGAAAGTTGCACAGGAGATGGAGGCTCTGAAACCGCAGATTGACGGATGCCCGTCATCGTGTGATGCGCTGCGCTGGACAGGATTGGACTGGATTGGACCCTTGAGCCCTTGGGTCCTTGGGCTTTTTTTGGGGGCGCTGGCTGCTGCTGCTCCCGTGCATGTACATGTACCCAGTACCTGGCACCTATAAGGGCCTGCGCCGCCTGCATGTGCGCTGTTGCGGGCTCTGGCAGGCGCTGATACGCTGACATCATGGCCCGCGACGGCGTGATTTGCCGCCGCGGACACCGCCAGTCTGCCGGGTTGCTACTGGCCGCAGGTACCGGGTACCAATCAGTCAATCGCTGTCCGCGCCGATGATCTGCCTTTTGACTGACATTGATGTTTTCGATTTGTTAATTTGTTGATGACGGGACTTCAGGCCTGGATGGATCGAAGACGAGACGCAGTCGTTGCTTATGTACTGCCGTGCTTGCAGCTACACGTCATAACGTGGACATGGGTGCGCCTAATCTTGTATCTTATATCTACATATTACTATTTCTACCTCTTGCAAGCATTATCTCCGTCCATCTCTATTTCGTGTCATCAAGCAGGCTTATGTAACGTTTCGTCTCTATCCACATCGTGAGCATCGATATTAACATCTCCATCCATTTGACCCAATATTCTTATGCCAGAAACAACAATATGGAATCTGGTACACATTTGTAATGCTATTACAACATGGCAACGGCGCCGGCAACGAGCATGGCGGCAGTCACCATGGGTCCGGCAGCCGCAGCTGCAGCAGTGCTAAATGAAGTCGTGATGCTGGCAGTCGTCACAGGGCGTCCAGATCCGACCGGAGTCGACCTTGTAGCAGTGGTCTGAGGAGCCGAAGTTGAGCGAGCAGCAGAAGATGTCGTTTGCGGAGCGGAAGTCTCAGATGCTTCGGAAGAGGAAGAGGAAGAGGAAGAAGAAGAAGAAGAAGAAGAAGAAGAAGAAGAAGGAGCCGCAGGTGAGGTCGTCTCAGTCGTGGCGGCGGAGGTGGCAGATGTAGACTCAGCCGGTGCAGCGGCAGTGGCCGAAGCAGAAGCAGTGGCGGCAGAGCAAAACTGAATTGCAGCAGGGAGAACCTTGTCTGTATCATGTGTGTTAGTTTGTCCTTGTCAAATGCTGTTCACCTTCACCAATCACAATGTCAAACTTACCAACGGAGACAGAGGCACCACAGTCCTTGAGGACGCAGGAAAGTTCTGCGTTGTAGATGGCCTCGTAGTTGCTCTGCACGCAGAAGCAGACTGCATCACCCAGAGTGCAGTCAGTAGCAGAGGTGGTTCCCTGCTCAAGACAGTTCAGGGAGCATTCCGGAAAGTAATCCGACAGTTTCTGCGCAACCACAGCGCCAGCCATTGAGGCGGCAAGGAGGAATGAGGTAGTCTTCATTATGATGATTGATTAATAACTCGAAAAGGAGTAGCTTTTTGATGAGGAATTAAGAGCTCAAAATTAGGACTTGATCCGGTAAAAAGAAGAAGAAGCAAATAAATAAATAAATCTGAAATACTTCGACACACCGAGGGCCAGCTACATATATGCAACTCGGAGAGCTGTCTAAATCGAGAACTGTCTAAATCCCGCGTGCAGAAGCTCAGCCCAAATAGACGGAACCTTTGGCATCCATATCCGAGCTTTTCTGGACCTTCGGCTTGGACCTTTCCTGATTAACCTTATTCAATAAAAGTGCCAACAAGCCGCAAGTCTCGTGCTTCTAGTGCAAGGATTCCCAAGCCGAAATCGCTCTAAGATCCTACTCTAGTTTCACATGCAGTTTGGCAGCTTCCTCGCCAAGCCGTGCCGTGCCAGCACCGGCTCCCAAGCTAACGACCAACTGGCGCTATACGAGAGCTGAATCTCGGCGGCTTTGCTGTAAGTGGTTGTAATGGTGTGAAGCCGGTGGAGATGATCAGATAAAATTTTTTATCAGATCATCAGATAAGATCAAATCATTGGATGCCATCCCCGAACCTGCATGCCGAGGATTGCGAAAAGAGGGAGGGCCGCGCTTTTAATCCTTGCCGTGCCTACAAGTACCCTTGCTTGCTCCCGTCTTTTTGAGAGAGTTTAATCGCTGTTTTCTTCGCACACCGATCGCTCTCCGAGAGGGATTTTCGAATGTTTTCTTGCGATGTGACCCTGTTGGATTCGATCGCGTTATGCCAACGTTTTCGCGGACCCGATTTCTCTTGGTTTTCATTTAGTCTGAGTCATGTAGTTGTTGGCACTGCCAAGACGAGCTGTCACATGGGATAGCTGGGTTGTATAGATATAAAAGGCTGCAAAAGCCGGGCTCTCGCCCGAAAAGTGTCTAGCTTAGCCACTTGCTTTTCTCAGCTCTGGCTTTTCTTTGCCATTCAAATATCCTGAGCGGGACATATCCCTCATAATGGGCTTGTTCTCCAAGACTCCCCCTGAGGGGGACGTAACTACTGTTGCTCCAGAGATTGCCGATGAAAAAGGCACTGGACAGAACAATCCCGTCGAAAAGTCTGATTTCAACGATGACTTGGAGAAAGATGCGCAAGGGGGTGTTCAGAAGATCGAGGCTGCGGCCCAAGTGTGGACTAAGTGGCACTTGGTTGCTGCCTATGTGATGTACGATGATGATTTCACATGATGGGAACATCACAGCTTGCTAACGTTGACATCATTGCAACAGTATCTGGCTTGTTTACTTCGTTACATCGATCGAAGAGGTCGTCACCGGTGCTCTCAACCCATTCGTCACTAGTTCTTTCCAGCAACACTCTTTGACTGCGGCTACCGGCATCATGGCTAGCTTATTCGGTGGACTGACGAAGCTTCCCCTGGCCAAGATCCTCGATACTTGGGGTAGACCTCAGGGCTTGCTTCTCACCCTGTTCATTTGGGTTGTTGGATTTATCATGATGGCTGGTTGTAACAACGTGAAGACTTATGCTGCCGCTCAAGTCTTTTCATCCATTGGGTAAGTCCTATGACTATCCCTTCGCTTTTCATACTTGACTAACCATGTTCGCATCTTTTAGAGCCCAGGGCGTCAGCTACTGTATCACCATCTTCATTGCCGACACAACCTCCCTCCTTAACCGACCCCTGATGCTTGCCTTTGCAACGTCTCCTTATATCGCAACAACTTTCGCTGGTGGACCAATCTCGGACAGCGTCATCGCTGGTATTGGCTGGCGATGGGGCTTTGGAATATGGGCCGTTGTGACCCCAGTAGTCGTCGGGCCCCTTGGATTCCTCTTCATCTGGAACCACGTCAAGGCTCGTAAGCAAGGGCTGCTGGAATCGAAATCTGGCCGACTTACTCTTGCTTCGATAAAGAAATACTGCATTGATGTTGATCTCATCGGCATCCTCATTCTTGCTACGGGAATGGCCTTGTTTCTGCTTTCTTTTTCGATCTATTCATACCAGGCTGAGCAATGGCGAGCGCCAATCATCATTGCTTTCATCATCGTTGGCGCTCTTCTCATCATCGCTTTTGTTTTCTACGAGGCGTATCTGGCTCCTGTCAAATTTGTGCCGGTGAACCTTCTCATGGACCGGACAGTATTCTTCGGAGGGCTTATGTTCCTTTTTGTATTCGCTAACTCGGCCATCTGGGGCAGCTACTTCAGCTCCATGCTGCTTGTTGTTTGGAATACTGGTATTACCAAAGCCACTTACATTGGCAACATTTACCGTGTCGGCTCTTGTTTCGCGGCTCTCCTCCTTGCTTACTTCATCCGCTTGTCTGGCAGGTTCAAGTGGTCTGCAACTTTGTATGCCCTTCCTCTCATGCTCCTTGGAGTCGGTCTCATGATCAAATTCCGACAGCCTGACCAGAGCATTGGCTATGTCATCATGACACAGATCTTCGTTGCCTTCGCTGGTGGCCCCATGGTCGTTGCTGGAGAAATGGCCATGATGGCTCCTTCAGACCACCAACATGTCGCTGTTATCATGGCTATTCTCGACCTATTCTCCAGTATTGGCAGCGCCATTGGGTCAACCATTGCTGCCGCCATCTGGACGGGCACATTCAAGAAGAACCTGATCAAAAATCTTCCAGCCGACGCTCCAGTGGACGCCATCTTCAGCAGCATCTACACCCAGCTTGGATACCCTGAAGGCACAGAGATCCGACATGGGATTTCTCTTGCATATGGAGAGTCGCAACGTCTCATGCTCATCACTAGCGTATGCTTCATAGTGGTTGGCTGGGGTTGTACTTGGATGTGGCGAGATATTAAGCTTCGCGATGTTAAACAGACTCGTGGCAATGTCATCTAATCACGGAGTTAGATATTGCAGGTACTAAGCTACCGCATATATGTAGTATATAACAGCAGCCGCAAGGTCGACATATTGGTCGCTCATTGACAGAAGGCATTGGCCACTATCAAGAACTATGAGTTGCTGATAATCTCAATAATAAAGTAAAGACACACCACGCTACTAGAGTCGGCGCAAACGCTCAGCTTCGTAAATGTATGCAGTGAGAAACCTCATCTAAAGCACCTGAAGGACTTGATGCCCAACATTGGTGCCCAATACTAGAGCTATTCATCATCTTCCATTTAAGCTGACATTCTTTCCTACCATCCGTCTAGAACTGGCAAATCTGATTTACTCGAGGAGCCTAAAAAAAGTTCGAAATATGACCGGCATCCCAATTAAAACATTCTACGAGGCAGATCAAACAACTTGGAGCTACCAGTCAAACCATGTGGATGGCGCTTCAAGATTCATTACTGTGAGCGGCCTTTTAGCACTTACCAATGTCGAATTCTCTCTTTTGGAGTATCGGGACTTGGACTGGAATAACGTCGACGGTCACATTCCCAAATATGTCGCCATATCGCACACTTGGAACTCTTCTCCAGAGGTCATGAGACTTAGCACGATTGCGAATCGGCCTCTACATATTGACATGGGCGAGGTTTCCCCATCTACAATCAGTTGGCATGGTCTGCGCTAAGTGGCGCTTGCAGCTCGACATTTAGGATGTGAATTATTATGGTTTGATTTCATCTGTGTCTATTAAAACTCTCTAGACGACAAGAAACTCCAAATTCCCAACATGGGCAACATATATAAGAATGCGACGGCAGTTATAGTTATGCCTGGTGGCGTTTCTGCAGCTTAAGATTTCGAAATTGAGACTGAATGGGCTACTCGAGCATGGACAGTTCAGGAGGCAGCTCTATGTCCAGACACTTATGTACTAGGCATGGATTACGTGTGGTTACTCAAACGAAAGGCTGATGACTATCTTTGGATAGAAACATCTGCTTGGCCAGGCTATCAGGATTTTACCTACATTGAGGATAGCCTTGCATTAGCAGATATACGGGGTATCCTGAATCATCTCGAGGGTGTAATACATATCGAAGTCACCAATAGAAATACAGGCGAAGTTGTCTGAAAAGGGACGTGGGAGTTGAAATGTCTCGGCGATGGCGCAGTTGTTTGGGCTTTCGCAGCCCTTTTATTGGCCATAATACCCGCCATGAGGTAGGTTGGTATTTGGCGGAGTTTGTGGTTGCGAAAGTCGAAATACCCCCAGGACGCAGTGTATAGCATGATGCATTTGCTGGGCGTTGAAATCGAGGTCGATTACAACCGCAGTAGAGAAGATCTCATTGCTGAGGTTGTGAGGAAGACATCAACGTCATTCCCGTCGTGGCTGGATATTATGGAACACGGTGCGCCCCGTGAACTTCGACAGAGTTTGTTTCCTACCATCCCGACCTTTGACGTTCAGCAAATCCCAATATTCACACTCGAAAAGCAGCCCGTTCCTGTTGAAAAGTATATCTTGACTCAGACATATATGAAGACATTTAGTATCAAGATTCTAATTCCTGCAGCTGCTTCTACGGACAATAGCGATCTAGTGTGTACGGAAATCTTTGAGATTCAAAACAGCCGAGACAATGAGACCTTAGTTGTCAATGGCTATGGGGAAGCATGTCACTGGAATCTATCAATTGCTGACTCAACTCACGTCATGCTCATCGGGGCCGAGGATTTCATTATTCCAACCAATGCGTTTATTCAACACCTAGCGGCATATGAAATTAGAAAATCCAAGAGTGGTGCCTGGGAATGTTTTCCAGGACATGGTGGTGTGCTCAAAGAGTTTGTGGGCAAAACACGGAGGAGTCATTTGCGAATAGGGGGATCTCCAGGATCAGAAATAACTGAGTGTGATTGCGCCGATGGTGATTAATATCAAGACATTATATAGTTGAACTGGTAATAAATAGCCCAACCGCTATGATGAGAGAGTGGCGAGCCAACATCCAGCGTACGTATTATCCTGGTTTAGCCTACAGAGATGTCAAAGACTAGTCAAAGACTTCATTGCTAATTGTACCTGCGATGTATTCAAACGCCATGATAAAGCGGGCATAGTAGTGGCAATTATACACTGATTCAAATTAAGACATATTGTTAGGAATTGTTGAAGATTCTATCGTTAATGGTGAAGATATCATTTGGGTATACTCTCCCAATGCAGTTAATAGTCACCGGAATTCTGGATGCCAGTCTCGAATACTGGGTATTTAACACATTAAACAAGTGCCAATACAGACTATACTTCATCATGTGAAGAAGATACGATGAGAAAAGGTAGTTCATTACAATTTTATCTCCTATTGGCAGAACAGTAGATGTTAGCCCTGGCTTGTAGGATAGTCAACTGCTAGTCAGGACTTCCTAAGCTATGAATCAGGTAACCTGCCTCAGCATCGAGATTCACCGTCACACAACGTAAACAATATAAGCGTTGACAGAAAGTAAGAGTTAGAAATGCAGTCCAATCATGAGTCTTTGATTAACAACTGGCTATTCCAGCTATCTAAATGAGCGTAAGAAGTGAACTTATATATCCAGTTGATCTATCATGGATCATCTCGCTCATCTTTGCGACCATAGGAGGCAAGCGGCAACATGGGCAGCCAGACCAACAATTGTCAGCCTATACATCTGCTTTAATCTCCTCCACCATCACAGTTAGCATTCCAGCACTCCGAATACCCATTATAGGTATTGTCCCAAGAGTACTGAAGGGATCCGGTGTTAGTCCACTGTCCATTTTCCTGCATACAGACACAAGATTCCCAAATCTGATCCCCAGAAACTTGCTCATAGACTGCATCATATGCTTCCTGAAACCCTTGTTGGTCTCCCGAATCATCGAGACCCATATCCCATCCCAAGGCTGAATTCTCGTTCGGTGCGTATGAGTCAAAGCCGTAGTATAATGATCCGGCGCCACCATCTGCTGACTCTCCTGAGTTGTCATCTTCATCGCAGTACCCCACCTCCCAAGCAGGTACATCGTTTTCTGGAGGTCCAAATGTTGCAACTGATGGTCCCCCATTGCACCAAGTGTTTTGGTCGTTGGGATTCTGACGCTTTCTTAACATCATCTCCCGCTTGCGGATAGACTTTCCAGTGAGATCGACTCCAACATGAGTTGTCATACGACTAGCGTTTGTTGGGTGTGGTTGATGGAAAAATTGTATCGGCATGGCTATGCCACCACGCGATCCATCGTAATAGTAGGAGCCCGGGTGGGTGATGTTGGCCCCGTAAAATTCCGCCCAGGTCAAATTCCTGTTCTCATAGCCATGTTGCATGCCCGGCATTTCTGACTCCCAGTCAAAGTCAGATGTACTGCGATCAGAAAGTCCTTGTAACTCTACTTGATATCCACTGCCTGTTTGCCATACTCCATAGTCATTAAACGAAGGTGTTTGCGTAACAGCCGTTTGGGGGGTGTTCCAAGTTTGCCAAAGATTCGATCCACCGCCCATTGCTGTTAAGATGCTGGCTCCAATACACACAGGCCGTCCGACAGAGTGTTGGTTAAACTGATTGGTGACTTGGCATGCCGCATTGAAGAGTTGGCCAGCGAATGAGATTCCTGAAAACCAAAGAGCCGCATTGGCGAAAAGAGCACCAAAAAATCGCTTTTGGTTACTGGTATTCAATCTTGTCATGCCTTTAGTTACACAAGAGCCACTCTTTGCAGTGATATTTCCGTAAACATGGCCATACTTCAAAGCCTGCGTGTAATTGGCCCTGAGGAAGCGTCCATGACTCAACATTTGGTATGTTTCATTATGGCATTCAATGCCAGCCATGGCGGCTTTATGCACATAGTATGCTGAAACATGTTCTGATGTTGCACTGCCTACGAGGTTTGTCTCTTTTTCAAAAGCAGCCAGTGCATCAAACAAAGAAGCTCCTTCGGGGTATTGCGCAAATGCATCTTCCGGAGTCGTAATGTTGTACAAAGTCGTAATATTTAGGAGATTGGCGAACGCCGTTGCGTTAAGCCCAATAGCAGTAGTGTTCACTGCTAGAGTGTCATTGACGAGTGAAGTTGCAGGCTCGGCTGTAGGCGTAGAGGTAGCGGTGCGTGGTGCAAGTAGCAGTGTCACTACAAGTGGCACTATTTTGGAAACGAAACCCATTATGTCCAATGGTATATATTCAAATATTGGGAGTATACCATTTACCCAGCGTACTGAGAGTCAGTTTACACCTTTGTAAGTACTGATGCTCCTCTTCAGATACTTTTCCCATGATGCCTCGCAAGGTGACTTTATATTGATTTGAGCTCACTTGTAGTCCATTCATCACATTGACCTCTGTTCTTACTAATTGGTGATTCATCCGTTCCATTGAGAAGAAATATCTCTTGGTTCCATACGCATCACCAGATTAAGAATATCAAACATCTCTTGATTCCATAAAAATCACCAGATCAAGAAAGCAAACCAAATATCGGCAAAATATCACCCCACCCCAATTGCAGTAGCCTATCGGTGAATGAGATCAAGTACTTCAGCCTTGTAAAACTCTAAGTTCTAGGCCTATGTTCCTATTGTCATGACAAATCTTCCACTTCTTCAAATAGGGCAGTGACGTAAAGTAGGTAACTGTCCTATAGGATTTCTTTCCCTATTAGGAACTTGGTCAATACTTTCTTTTGCTATTAGTGTAAGAATAAAAGCAGTTTCTCGAGAAAAATCTTCCGTTATCATCCCGTAAATGGATCTCACACTACTTATTACACCTGTTTCAGAGGCATTATCGGTTCTAACCCTTGATTCTTTAATCATTAGCTGTTGTTTACGGATCAAGCGGCATTGGAAGCAACAGGACCCCTGTTTAACAGTTGAGGAACTATTATCCAGCTAAGTTAGGCAGTACTATTAAGGTACCCATTAGCTCCACCCTTTGTGCTTACCGCTCCATACCATTAACCCAGCTGTTCTCGAATGGACGGCAAAGAAATGCCGACGAGTATATAGCAGAAAGAAGACTGATAACAGAAAGCCTTCACCAGCTAAGGAAGCATATTAGATTAAGTTAGATTTTAAAATATTACAAAGAGCTTATGAGAGGACTGCATAAAGATTCTCTCGAATTATATTAGCCCCCAAGGTCTTGAATGGAGGGAGGAACGTTGATCCATTTGATCAGCTACAGGCGCCCTGGGTCGGAAAGGGTTGGGATACGCGACAGATACTCCTGCTAATTGGGCAGCAAGTTGGGAAAAACTGAGTTCGATTGCACTGATCGTGATCAAAGCTGAGATTATATCACTGAGCTATCACATATCAGATGAATGAGAAAAAGGATGGCAAGCCTTGTTTAGGAGAATCTCCAAAAAGGCTACTCTGCATCTGGATTTGGAGTCATTCGATGGAGAGCCCTTTTTAGAAGGCGAATATATAGGTCGCAGACAGATATACCAACCATTATTTGTTTATCCGCTACCCTTACAATACAAATACCAAGCTCCCCCCCCCCCCCCCCCTAGTTCACAACAGCCGAGGAGAAGTTGCTCGAAAACTGACGAAAATTTAGAGGTTAGCCGCCTAGCTCGTTGACAGGTAAGATAGTGAAAGATGGTAATCCGGTAACCCAATTGATCAAACTTCTTTAAAATCGCTGGTATGTCTACAGCTGCTTTCATATACCTGACAATTACATGTTCAAGTATAGAAGAATACCAATAGCGCAAAGAATCAACATATATCAACAGATAGCCTCATAGACTATTGCGGCTCCTCCATGAAGTATGTAAAGATTTTGTTTCCGTATATATATATTACTCCGCATCTTTGGCGGTCGATAACACCGGTGCCCTTAAGATCCAATTTAAGGTACTGGCTGGGCATGCAATCACCTATGCTCGTGCTATTTGTTGGAGTTGCGATCAGGTAGATCATTTGTAATATTTGTTGAATGCTGATTACGGAGTACATTTCTTTAATTCAAGAAAATGATTGATGGGTCATGAAATATGTTTCTAATTATGTGGATGGATTTTTAGACTAGTTGCAATTAGTAACTCCATAGAACGTTCAACAGCCAGCTAGTTACATGTATAAATTTGGTATAGAACCTTTAGTGCTCATCTCAGCCTGAGGCGTTTTGGGCTTGCTTAACATTTATCCGCTCCCTATATTCCTTTTCCTAATTCATGTTTCAGGTAGATATTTGACTTTAAAACTAGATGGAAAATTCCTATCTGTAGCCATTGCAGAGACTTGCTGCCATTTTCTTTCAATCTGTGACATAAAATTTGATTCTCAGCCTAATATCATATACAAATATTCTTTGCTATTCTCGCCTCTATCGGACCTTCACAGCTGCATGGTTTGATGATAACAAGCTTCCCCGCCGGTACTGTCATTATATCATTGGCCGTTGGTCATGTGATGGCGCGTTCTATATCGGACACGAAATCCTGGCAATATAAGCCGCAAGGCTGGACTCTCCTGCGGCATCTCCCGTCGCTTTATATTTTGCTTGATGCCCAACTGTTGAAGTCAGCTTAGCAAGCCTATTCGCTTCTGCAATGATCTCTCAATACCCATAATATACCTATGTTTGAAGAGGCTAGTCAACGAAACACTTGTGCGAAACAGAATTGCTAGCACACACGTACGTGGTATGTGATAAATTGCCTGGGGTGTCTGAAACTACAACTAAGTTGACACGAGGTAATCGACGAAAGATGAAGCGAGTTCTCAGCATTAACTACCACCAAGACGCCTCAATCGGCAGGGAAAAGAGACTGAAGACACCGGTTAACGACCAGAATTTGCGAGGAAACTGTCGTCTGCAGAAAACGAACGCCGAATATACCGTTGGATGGATCTGTGCTGTGAACACTGAGTACGTGGCTGCACAAGCCATTCTTGATGAAAAGCATGCAGGACCAGAAAAAGTATCTCAGGCCAACCAAAGCGATTTCACGCTTGGTCGCATCGGAAAGCACAACGTTGTTATTGCCATCTTGCCCACCGGAGAATATGGAACAGCATCAGCAGCGACTGTTGCAGCAGATATGTCGCATAATTTCCCCAACATTAGGATTCGTCTGATGGCTGGCATCGGAGGCGGGGCACCTAGCGAAAGAAATGACATCCGATTAGGCGACATTGTGGTCAGCACTCCTGGTAATGGCAAGAACGGTGTTTTTCAGTATGATTATGGAAGAGTGATTCAAGGCCAGCCCTTTCAGCCAACGCGATTCCTAGACCAGCCGCCCACGATCCTGAGAACCGCTGTGGGGGGTTTGAAGGCACAATACGAATTGGAAGGCCATCAGCTTGAAGAGACTATCAAAATCATTCTTGAAAGAAATCCAAAGTTACTAGAGAAGTACGGCCGGCCTCATGAAAGCAGTGACAGGCTCTACTGTAACACATTTGTTCACCCCTCAAACGACGATTCTGATTGTGCGAAATCCTGTGGCGATGACTCATTAATTGTACGACCGAGAAGAACTCAAGAGAATAGCAGCCTGGTTATTCACTATGGGATGATTGCTTCTGCAAATCAGTTAATGAAGAACGCCATAATTCGAGACAAGATGTCCTCGGAATATGATGTACTGTGCTTTGAGATGGAGGCCGGCGGTCTTATGAACAACTTTCCATGCTTGGTCATTCGAGGTATATGTGACTATTCAGATTCACATAAGAATAAGGTTTGGCAGGGTTATGCCGCAATGGCGGCCGCGGCATATGCAAAAGACCTTATCAACCGACTCTCTCCATTAGAATCTATTGCTTCACAAAACACAAATCATTTGGCCTCAAATCAACTTCACCAGCACAAGGAAAATTCTTATCCAATCACCGTCGAGCAGTGGGACGCATTGCTCGAGTCCCTAAGATTTGAACAAATTGAGGCTCGTCAAATGACCATTAAGAACGCTCACGCTAAGACATGTCGGTGGCTGCTGGGTAAACCAGAATACCTCCATTGGTCAGACGCGACCAAGTTTAACGAGCATTCCGGATTTTTATGGATCAAAGGCAAACCTGGAACTGGAAAGTCAACACTTATGAAATTCGCTCTTAATAGCGCTAAAAAGACAATGAGTGACAAAACTATCATTTACTTTTTCTTTAACGCCCGAGGAGAGGGCTTGGAGAAATCTACGACTGGAATGTATCGATCAATTTTATTACAACTCCTTGAAAAAATACCAGCGCTTCAAAATACTCTCGAATTGCCTAAACCAATACCACGACCTGGCCACAAGTACCACTGGACGGAAGAAATTTTGACGAACATATTGGATCAAGCTATTCAAAACCTTGAAGAATCGAGTATTGTCTGTTTCATTGATGCTCTAGATGAATGCGAGGAAAACCAAATTCGGAACATGATACAGTTTTTTGAACGCGTGGGTGAAACGACTAGAACCAAAAATTTCCATGTCTGCTTTTCAAGCCGTCATTACCCCCATATCTCAATTTCAAAAGGCTTGACCTTAATACTTGAAGGCCAGGAAGGACACACTCAAGACATGATTAGCTATATTAATAGCGAATTGAAGATTGGGAATAGTGCCCTTGCGAATCAGATCCGCGCCGAACTTCAAGAAAAAGCCTCGGGTGTCTTTATGTGGGTTGTTCTCGTTGTTAGTATTCTAAACAAGGAACATGATAAAGGCCGCATTCATGCCCTGAGGAAAAGACTACAAGAGATCCCTGCAGATCTCCATGAATTATTCCGCGACATTTTAACTCGCGATCGACAGGATGCTGATGGGTTGCTCCTCTGTATTCAGTGGGTGCTTTTCACGAAACAACCTCTGCGACCGGAACAATTATACTTTGCCATGTTATCCAACATTCTATATGAGTGGAACCCAAATGAGATTACAGCTTCTGATATCGAAAGGTTCATATTGAATTCATCTAAAGGCCTCACGGAAGTAACGAAGTCAAAGATTCCGACTGTTCAGTTTATACATGAATCGGTTAAAGATTATCTCCTCAAAGAAAATGGACTAAGAGATATTTGGCCTGATTTTCAGGCAAATGTGAATGGGGAAAGCCACGAGCGATTGAAGCAATGTTGTCTAAATTACATTGCTATCGGCAAAACCGCTTATCTTGCAATAGCCTCAAAAGCAGCACTTGAAGAAGCAAAAAGCCACCGACAGTTAGCTAGCGCTTCTTTCCCGTTCTTAGAATACGCTGTGAAAAACGTTATGCATCACGCAAACGAGGCGGAGGCTCATGGTGCTAACCAGTCTGAGATCCTCAAAGAGTTTCCGCTGGATGACTGGATTCAACTCGATAATTTCCTCGAAAGATATGAGGCACGGCGACATAAACGGAATGTGAGCTTTTTGTATATCTTGGCCGAACTTAATATGAGCCATCTGATTAGGCGCCACCTGGACATACTTTCTTTTTTACGCGTAGAACAAGAACGCTACGGAACACCCCTATTTGCAGCCTTGGCGATGAATAGTTCTGAGTCGATTCGCACATTCTTAGATGCCTATTTAGAGATTGTGCCTTCATTTCGCGGTATTATTGACGAATATTACTCTGATGGAATTAGTAAAAACAGCCTTGGCCGGAGCTTCAAATATTCCCAAGAACATGGTTTCAGAGACTTCGTCATGAAGGGCGCCACTTTGGCTGCTGTCTTTTCTCTTGAAATGACAGGCATCAATGTGGATACAACTTCTCATTCTAATACGGAACTTCTAACTTTCGCTGTTGCGAATGGCCATAAATCTATCCTAAAATTATTTCTCGACAAAGGCGCCGATGTTGATTATCCGAAACTGCTTTCGGCTGCTATCTCAAACGGTCATGAAGCTGTTGCTGATTTACTGCTTGAAAACGGTGCAAGAATTGACGGCACGGATGAAACTGGCCGCACATTTCTCTCCATTGCAGCCGAGAAAGGTCTCTATGCTTTTGTTGGACGATCACTCAACAGCGGCGTTGAGTTAGATGTTCAATATGAAGGGCGCACACCATTGTCTTATGCAGTGCAGTCTGGCAATGCATTTATGGTTCAACTGCTACTTGACGGAGGTGCAGAAATTGACACTCAAGATGAAGAAAAGAAAACGCCACTATTTTATGGGATAGAGAAAGGCAATAAAAGCATAACCGACGCTTTGTTTGGAGGCGTAGACCCTGAGATGAAAGACAGCCATGGCGAGACGCCATTACTAACCACATATAATGCTACGATCCAGCTATTACTTGAAAGAGGGGCAGATGTTAATGCTAAAGATAATAATGGCAAGACACCATTATTACATGCGGCATCAAGAGGCTATCATAAAAGCATAATTCAGCTACTGCTTGCAAAAGGTGCAGATGTGGACGCCAAAGATAATGATGGCAATACGCCATTATTATACGCAGCATCAAAATATCATAAACACGATACGGTCCAGCTACTACTTAATGGGGGTGCTGATGCGCACTTTAAAGATGATCATGGCGGGACGCCGCTATTATACGCAGTATCAACATTTAATAACCAAGATACAGTCCAACTGCTGCTTAAAGGTGGTGCGGATGTCAACGTTAAAGACTATCGTGGCAAGACGCCATTATTAAACGCAGTATCAATATTATATAACCATGATACAGTCGAACTGCTGCTTAAAAGGGGTGCGGATGTTAATGCGGAAGACAACATGGGTGTGACTCCATTAACATACACGAAGGGGCGTCCATATGAAATTCAGATCAAAATGAAGGATATGTGGGATCAAATAATCTCAAATTCGAATGATTAGATATGTTGAAAACAACTACTTTAATTCTAGGCCTTATAGACAGTCAACCGACGTTTTTATTTTTTGGCTCACCTCCATGTAAAAATGTTTGAAGAAGGTAGAGGGGGTTTTGCAATCTATATTGCCTGAGTTGCTGTATCTATTGATCAATAGATTTTCCAGGTAGACCTCGGCGTGATACTGACCTAATCTTAGGGCCAATGGATGTTTGCGATTTCTTGACACTTATGGAGCTGAACTTGGTAGTGATATATATCATGAGGCATAACATTGGCTCTGTCCTCTAATAGCGCATGTACCCACCCACTGTACTCAACGCTATGCATTTATACTCTTGTTCTCAACGGGCCCAGCCTGAATAAATTCTGTTCTACTATTCTCTTTAATCTATAACAACTGAACAGATGATGGTGTCAATATGCACCATTGTAGAGTGTGAGAGCAGTGTAGACAACGATATCTAGTATATCTGCAAGTAGTGTGTTGAAGTATCAATATTACATTGACCATGAGCATATTCCCATATGCACTGATATCAAAATACTTATAGAGAGTCCAGACACATGCAGCAGTCCAAAATGCACACACGCTTGCCAAAGCCCGTCATTATACTCTAGCGTTCGTGCGTTATTCGTTTTAGTTGCATTGATAATCAGCATCATTGCTGATCTCTAGACATTTTTAAACGTTACGGAGCTTGGCTTTCAAAATGAAAGCATAGAGTAGATGTAATATTAATAGTGCGGAGTTATGCCAATGTTACAGACACTTACATGTGAGCTCAAATACATAATGCTTCGGGGTTAGCACATTCATGGATCTCTTATTTTAAAGTTAAATGACCAAATTCTATAACAACGAACGAGTGTTATTATCAGCAGCAGAATCAGGCTATGTAGCTGGTCCTAAGCGTAGCTCAAAAGAGGAATCCTTTCAACCTTCCACCACAACTCATTCTCGCTCTCTTTACAAGCACTGAGAGTAGTACGAGTTTAGGACCTTACAAGTAAAGCCAGTAGCACATTGTGTGGGACCAGTCCAGCCGATACCACCACACTGTCCGTACTGAGTCTGGGTTGGTCCAGGAGAGCTGCCAGTTTTAGTGGAAGAGGTGCCTGCTGTTGAGGACGGAGGGGGAGTCGAACCGCCCGAGGAGAGCTTGCTGTTGATAAAAGCGAGAGCTTGCTGGCCGTACTCCTGGCCGTAACCTTGGTGAGTGTTTGCGTCGTTTCCGTTGCAGCAGTATGGGTCTGGGGCATCGCAGTAGGACTGGATCTTAGACGCGCTGGGGCAAACGAAGCCAGCTGGACGGGGGTCAAACTGGTGAAAAGTAGAAAATTAGAAAACAATACTCTGTAGAGGATGACTAATTTCGTAACACGGCGAATACTTACACCCTGAGCAGTGCAGGTTCCGACGTTGTATGACAGTCCGTGAATATTTCGAGGATCTCCCATAAAGATGGCGGCCTTAATAGCAGCGACTGCTCCTGCAGATATCGGAACAGCAGTGTTAGGATATCCTTCGCCAGTGTCACCTCCTCCACAAAGCGCATCATCAAAAATTTGGCCGCCCTTTCATATAACTTATAAGCATCTGGTTTAATGTAAAAAAGACATAGAGCGAGAAAAGAGAGACAAACCTGCGAATATCCGACCAACACCAACTGAGTGTCTGGGCAAGAGTTGTGGAAGTTGTTCACTGCCGTGGCTACGGCGTTGATACCGGCCACAACAGAGGCATTATACTGAATGCCGCCACAAGATGCCTGACCACCGCAAGCGGGATAGACAATTGCCTCAGATGTAGTTCCCGGATGGGCGGCGATGACCAAGTTCACAACAGTAGCGGAGGAGCCATATCCTGGGCCTACTGTGGTCTCACGGGCACCGAAGACATGAATTCCCGGGCATTGTCGTTTCTGAACAACCTCACCCTCAACTGGGCTAGCAGTAGTAAGAAGAGCTTGGCTTAGCAAAAAAGCGAGGGTGCTCTTAACGGAAGGCATGTTTGGCTTTATACCAGAGATTTTGAACCTAGAAGCTTATGTTGTAAGATGCTCATTGTTTGAAGGATGAATGACGTTGGGGGCAGGTAGGAGGTTATATAGCATCGAGAATCTCAACAGGGACCTATATAGGCATTAATTCCTGACTTTATTCACATTATCCAACATTTACTCTTCATCATCGCCTTGTTCCATACAAAAGCCCCAATTTGTTCTAGTTACTGTTGTATTCCGTTCCCCCAGACATTCATCCTCACACTCCCACGTGTAGAATTAGGCTAAATCACATTTCATGGTAGCCATATATCCCGATTGGACTCTTGAGTCCCAGAGTATTACATTTGCCATAAATATTCACTATTGGCAGGCTAATCTACACCTACTCAGCCGGACACGTTAGATCTGCAAAGGTCAGTCGCGACCGCCCGATACCTTACTTGGATTCGAATGAGCCGGCATTAGGCCGTCTGCTGTCAGTCTCGCTCACGGCATTGGGGATGATTCGGCACGAAGCGTAATGGTTAACCTGTTTTGGTAATGCCCTTGAACCGACATTTGAGAATTTTAGGCAATATTCTCTCCGTGTCATTGACGGTAGATGAAGAGGGCTGTACCCCACAACAAGCCTCTCACATGCAGCATCATGCCACGTACGCCTAGACGTCTTTTCCAAGCAGTGTTGAATGTCAGAGCTGAAGATATCTTTTTTTTTTCTTTTTGTGTAAGTCTCATCCATGATGTGGTCTTGTGTCCTCCTTTGTGGCAGCACTGTTGGCTTCGAAATCTCAGTCATTACCTCCTCATACTGCTCATGCCGGAGGACACTTCTTGATCATATCGCGAAGCATCAAAGCGCCGATTTTTATATACGAGACTCAAGATCTCAGCTTTGAGCAGCTAAATAGCCCTCCGGATTTTTCTGTCTGTCTCGATTATCTTCCTCAAACTCGTTTCCACCCTCTCGCTTTTGGCGGACTTGGACTGCTGATAATCGATGTCAATGAGACCTTTTCGAAAATGAACGATGTTTGCTGCCTAATTCAAATTCTGATCTAGGCTTATGGTGGTGAGATTGCTCGAAAAGAAATATTAAAATCTGTAGGCTCACATTAGATGAAGTACGATACTGGTCACTTTCACCTTCCTCTAGCGATACCCAATAGCTTCAACTCTTCGTTCGCATATGAAGTCATTGCTAATGGCTATTTCAAAAATTGGCTATTCTAATTGTCTATATTGTTGTACGAAGTGCGTACCTAACTAGACATAAACTCGGGTGGTTTACTCAATCTTGTTTTCTTAGATTGAGCTGACTTCCGAAGCATGCAGTGTTCTACCCCAGGCTCACTTTCTCTGAGCAGGTACTTTCCACAATCAATTTAGCGGACTGCTGTTATTTGATAGTGTCTAACCTGCAAGGTTAATGCTATGATCATAAGAGCTAGCTCGTGGCATAAGTGTCCCAAACTCTACAAGAGAGAGATTTAAAAAAAAAAAAAAGTGTAAGAACTTGATGGGACTCCCGTATCAGGTATCCTGAAGATATCGGTGCGTGTAGTGGCAAACAGCCCATAAACTTTGTGGCTCCATAGTTGACTGTCTGCCGTGAGACATCATATGCAGCGCCATTTTTTACTTGTTAGTATTTGGCACCAAGGGCCAAAAAACTGAAAGAAGTTATCAGATACGAGTCGTAGTTGTTATAAAATGTCTATAGTGGTACGTCAATGCCGTATTTCTCATAATCGAAGTGCTCCAGACTCGATATGCGTTCGGCCCAATCATCGCCAATTTCACCTAGTTGCCAAGTGTCTCCAATCTCCACCAATCCCGTCCTTCCAGCGAGCACAATATCCTCCCTGTCTTGATACTCAATCGCCAAATCTGGATGTGGCACCCAAATAACTCTCATTCCAGCCCGTCTCCCAGCTTCTACTCCAATAATGCTATCCTCAAAGACTAAGCATTCGCTGGGCAAAATGGGCTTTGCGTCAGGACCCGCGGCTGTGTTTAGCGCCTGCAGGGCTATCAGATACATGTCTGGCGCTGGTTTCCCTCGACCCTTTGGAACTCGTGGGTCATCGCCCAAAATCCGTCTATCGGGCTGGAATGTGTCAAGTAGTCGTCTTGTTTCTGGCCGTGTAACTTTCAACTCGTAGCTGTTGCTCTTTGTAGTGGACGCTAAAGCCAACTCAATCGGGTCCCCCAAAGAAGCACTCCGTGCACGGCTCAGGTTCGACAAAAGCTTCACCGCACCAAGCAGCGGCTCACAGTTTGGAAACAGTTTGTGCATCTGCTCACTTGATTCACGGGCGAATTGTTCGCGAGGGATGGGTAGCTTTGCCCAGTTGTGAAAGACGTCGCCATTTGTAGAGTCTGGAATACCCATGAGCTGAGCACGGATTGTCCGAGTAATGGCCGGCCTTGAGTATTTTTCCAGCAGTAGGTTGATAGACTGAGTGATTATGTCTTCCGAGTTGATGAGCAGCCCGTCCATGTCAAAAATGCAAGCCCGGATTGGCGGAAAGCTGCTGACAACATATCTATTGTTTAGCTTCTGTCTATACTGGTAATGTTACGTGTACTCTGAAGTATAGATGGGCAATAGCAACCCTGCTAAAGGCCACCTTCGGATGCCGTGTGGGAGATCACGCACTCTATCTTACGCGGAGCCATAATTCCTGACTGAGCTGACGCGGGAATTGATGCCAATTGACGGGGCCAGGAGTTAGACGAAGAAGGAAGCTCGAACGGGTTGTCAAGTTCGACTTAAGTGTAGACTATAGTTCTTGCGATAGGAATTGGAGACCATATTCTTTAAAGATTCCGTTGTCGGCCAACCAACTATGACACTCAATGTAAGCAACATCAAAAGTCTCTTTTACACTCTAGAAAACTAGGAGGAGCCGCTCTCACGTGGTCGTAGAGAGACTGATAGCTCAGGTTTCCAACACAACTCTAGCGCCCGACGCCGTCGCGCCACAGCCGATGTCACTAGGAATCGTCTCAGACCTAATTATAGTGGAAATAGATTGAATATTGCGTGTTTTGGAGGGTCGCCAACAGCAAGCGCTGGTCGGGACAGGGATAGCGTCTAGCAGATGTTTGCTTCTGCCCCGCCACCAACTTCAGCTTATCCGCGGCCTTTTCCGTTTGCTCAACAGTAGAGACTATTTATCACCCTCTTCAGTCGCACACTTGCATGGATTGTGATCCCTACTTATGTCTTGTGTGGTTAGCCCTAAGCAGTACAGCTCGCTATGCTGAGCCCTGTAATGGCCTCATGCATCGGCGCAAACACTTGTCCGTGAGCTGGTGACCGTAGTACCGGGTTGCCGAGGGATACAGCCTCGTTCAGCTGTGCTCTTCATATATAAAGGCTGGGCGCTGTGTCAGCTTTTGTTTCGATCATGTACCCTGACTATCTTACTCGGCCCTTGTTCGACTGTCCGCCGCGTTGACCATTGCGCTACATAGTGCGGTACCAAGGCCGCGTGTAATATGACAACCAGTCTACAAATAATGTTACTCAACAGGACATGGAACGCAGAAAGGTCGCTTGTAAGGATTAACGTTTCATCGAGGTGACAGCGATACACGGTTTAATTATTGACACCATGATAGCTTCGCCCGAAAACTATACCCGAGCAATCATCTCACTCTCGAGGAGATATTCAAGCACATCTGTCTTCCCAGGAAACAATTTTGTCGATCTTGGAGAATGGATGCTACAAGACCGCAGCTTAATTCACCCAACAAGTCCGAGGGAAGAGGCTCCTCTATTTGTTTCCAAGTCAGAAGAGCCCCATGACTTAGTTATCGTGTACAACAGTGGGGAAAGAAAGTGGGATATGCAGCAGTATGGTCAGCACGAACATGAAGCCTTTTCCGCGGTGACATCTATTCCGCCGGGAGGCGCGGGGCAAATAGTCTTCATTCGGGGCTTCATCTCGCCGTCGTGGGTGTCAGCAATTGGCAGCAAGTACGGCATCGACCCGGAGTTCTTCAGACGGCACATGGACTTTCTTTCTGCGAGCATTGACAGACACGCATATAGTACTCCGTCACTTCCTAGTTCTTCAAAGAACTTGTTTCGACTCTGCGTAAACACACTCCTTCATCGAGACGATTTCGGTGGACAAGATCTTCAGTTGCAGCGCTCGGAACAAGCTCTCGAACTTGCAACGTACAAAATACAACAACTTGGCTCTACTCGAGTATGTTGCGGAGACTCGTTGGTGCGCGAGTATTCTACAGTGTGCTCTTCATTCTCTGTGATTGAACAATGGATTTCACTCTGTATTACCAAAACGGAGAGTGGTTGGGCTGGTAAGACATGATGCTAGGTCCTGTAAGAGAAGGAAAATATTTACTAAAACTGAGCTACAGTTATTGCTTGGATGGACCAAGGTAGACCCTTAGAGAAATCTCCTCCGGGACCGTGGACGAGCCATATCGAGTCGAAAGCTACACCACTCCCTGTTCTTCAACACCATCCCAAGATGGCGTTTCGAACGACCACAAATCGTCTCGATCCAGATGCAAATGTTTCATCTCAAATACAGCAAAGTACAGCTGTTCTACCTTTACAATACGACTCACTAGTTGCGCTTGTCGACTTGGCCCGTCGAGCGCCACAAGATCCGCTTTCTATGTGTATCCCATTATTTGCACACGCCGCATTTTCTGAAGTTCAGTTCTTGAACCTCATCGAATCTAGAATCCAAATCCAGATAAACACCATCGTTGAAGGGGTTTCGACTGATGCGCTAGGAACGCTCCAATACTTTTCCAATATTCTCACTCGTCATGCACAGCAGCTGAAAGATAGTTCTCTTGTACTTAACAAATTAGCTGAAAGAAGCTACCAGATCTTCGGCAGAGCTAGAGCGGAAAGTCCATTGCCCCCAAGTCTAGGAGTTGGCACACGGCGGCAGCCATCTGATTCCGACACAGTCAGAAATTTCGGATCCAGTAGCTCTGACGGCACCTTTACGACAAGAGGTGTTCTGGATGACTATGAAGAGCTTCGTATTCGTTGCATTGAGTTGTCAAATCTTTGTACCAGCGGCATAACTCTAGCAATGAACAAAGCCACGATCGAGGAATCTCGGAAGGCCATTGAGCAGTCAGAACGGGTCAAAAAGCTTACCATCCTTGCGACGCTTTTTATTCCTCTCAATTTTAGCTCCAGTCTGTTTGGTATGAATGTTGATCTGCTAGGACAGAATGCGGTAAGATTTTGGTGGTTCTTTGTCTTGTGTGTCCCGATTACACTGTTCGCCTATGTGTTTTATCTCTGGGACTATCAGTACCTGAAACGGCACTCGATGAGACTCTGGAGGGGTCTTTTGTATGCTAGGAGAAAAAGCATCGCTGGAGGAAGTGAAAAAGATCCAAGCCATACGGTATAATCTTGTCCAATGAAGTGGACTGGTGCTTAATACCTCTATGAGAGAGGCTACCGAGCACGCTTGGTATATTATGAGGTAGATATTCGCAAGGGCTGTTGGACTACTGTATATATATGTAGCATTTCTTCAGCTAGGAGGTTATCTAGCCACTTACAATCACATTTGATGAAGTGTAATGAGAATCATTAAATTTGTTACATTCTTTTACTGCTAACCAAAGGGAGTATAATTAACGGGCCCAAAAGGCAACAATTTCGTCAAAATCTTTACTCGTCAAACTTTTTGCATCTCGATCCTCCTTTGTAATTTCTTTTCTCAAACGACAGGCGACTCTAAGAGCAATGGAGGCCTTCTGTGCCTTTCCTGTTGCTTCGAACAACTTTCCCTTGAGAAAAGTCGTGCGAGCAATCTCATTCTTATGCGCTGTCGGATCTACAGACCAGATATCTAGCGCCCAGTTGATCATTGCACTAATACACGTTAGAAGGCAAAGAATTGCTGTTAAAATTAAATATTTGCGGCACTTACATAGCTTCTTCGTTCTGACCTAAGCGAATGTAGTGCTCAGCCAATTTGTGGAAGACATTTGCTGTGTAGAAATCTCGTTCCCCTACTGTCGCAAGCATATGACGCCATGCTCTCTGATGGTACTCGAAACTCTCCTCCCACCTATCTTGAGCGGCGCGAAGGTTGCCAAGTGCATAGAGGATTAGTCCAGTTCGAACAGATTCCCTATCGTCTTTCCCCAAAGCCGCCTCTCTACCCGCCAAACTATCCAGAAGAAGTGTGTCGCATTCTTCTAGTTTGCCCTGCGCGAGAAGAGCCCAGCTGAGATTGGCCTCGCCCGATCTTGGAATGTAGTTGCCGAGCGCTTTACGCATGCGTAGCGCCTCTTTGAGAGCAGCTTCACCTTCTTCGTATCGTTTATCCTGGATGCGCGAGATGCCTAGCTCTGCGAGAGCGAGGTATAACCTCTCATCTTGAGTTCCCAATTCCTTGCAAATTTTGGATACCAGTTCCAGGGAGAGTTCTTTCTGAATGCGACTTGCATTGAAATCGCTTGCATCCATGGCAACAGCCCCTAAGCAAAAATGAATATCTGCCAGTAGAGCATCTCGATCCGGATGTGTCGACGGGTCGCATATGCGGATAGCTGTAGAGAAGAAGCCGTCGAAATGTTTGGTCCGTCCCCGCTCCTTTTGATACCTAGTAACGTTAGGCTATTTATAAAAATTAGAAATTTGGAAATGTATTATATATACGTACCAAGCAGCTTCAACAAGGAGTTTTGCGAAAAGCATGCTGGTTGCTTCAGAAAGATCTGACATTGTCGACCAAAGTTGGTGCATCTTGAGGACGTGAGGGTAAATTGATGCACAAACGGGCCATCTAGAGACGTGTAATCTGCCGCCGCTTGATTTGGGCTTGGGTAGCTCTGGCTCCTTTGATGGCTTAGGCATTGCTGATGGCCAGTCAGCCCAAAGGATTCGAGCAACTTGGCCGAACATGAATCGCTTCTTTTCGACATCCATTGTCGTTAAAACTGCATCTTGTACCAACCGATGAACTGATATCTGCTGCTTTTGCTTATCTCTGGAGACCAGAGACGACTGTAACAGATCGGATCGAGCTTCCAGGTAATTACTCTTCTTGAATTGTGCGCCGTCGGAAAACAGCTCCATAGACGCCGCCATCAGCAAGTCTTCTCCTATAGCATCAGGATCAAGAAATGAGATTAGCTCTAACAATTGCCGAGCGTGAGGTTTCAATTTCTCAAATGCCCAAACAGTAGACAGAGAGTAGCGATAGGTGATCAAATTAGTGTCAAATTTTGTCTCATAAAGGCTGGCATGCTCTTCGTGATCTGCATAGAGCTCCAGAAATTCATCCAAGGTAAGGTCCTGGCGACGGATGATACCTGCCATCTGAGAGATGGCTAATGGTACTCCGCCAAGTGCATCGGCGATTTTTCGTGCGGTGTCGTCTTCTGCGTCATTAGAAGCCGTAGTAAGATGATTGAATAGAGATATGCTGTCTTGCTCTGACAGTGGACCGAGATCTATACCCTGAGGCCGCCTCGTAAACATGCTTTTTGCCAATGGATCACGGCTAGTGATAAGAATTGATCCGCTCCCTTGCGGCCAGTAGTCAGCTAGGATCATGGGATCATCTGCGTTGTCGAAGATGAGCAGCCAGTTCGCTTCTGATTTCACTTGACCGGGCTGAGCAAACTCGTCCAGTCCCGACAAATTCTTTCGAGGGTTGGAGAGCCATCCTTTCACAATCTCTCGGCTTACCACTTGACTTTTACACTCAGCCGAAGTTTCAAGCCCCAGTGCCAACGAGATTTGCTGGAAATGTTGATCAAGTTTTGCAATCTCATCCGCTATGACCCAGAACACGGCATCAAACGATTCTCTGTGTCGTCTGGCAAACTCGCGAGCTATCTCAGTCTTTCCGATTCCTCCAAATCCGCAAAGAGCGAATTGTCGCAGAGCAGTTCCTGATGCTGTCACAGCATTTTTAGAAGGCAATAGTTCAGTCGCAAGTCGCTCCAAGATATCTTCGCGGCCACAAAAATCGGCATTCGAAGTATGTGTGTTGAGAAGGAAACACGGTAAATGAAGGGTCTTTCGTGTCTCGGGATTCGGCGTTGAGGGATGTACAAGTTCAAAGCCTGATAGAGACGTTCCTTCAGTCGCTCTATTGGACGGCCATTCTGTTGCGTTATTTGAAGGCCATTCGGTGAGTTCCATTTGCTCAACTAATTGGCGTTAGTATACAATACGGAACACCATAAGCCATCAACTCACGTTTGAGGGGCATTTCGCTTATTGTAGGCGAATAAGAGCTCATTGTTGCGTACTGATACTCCTCTTATCGTTGTTAGCACTCTCCTTTTCCAGGATCTATACCTTGGTTACATACGGTCTTCGAGTCGAATTGCAACGAGCTGCACAGCATCACGCAAAGTCTCATACATGAATTTGTTGAGTTCAGATAGGCCTTCGCCTCCAACGCTCTTGGTAAAAAGGCATGTGTCGTTATGGTTGAGATTGAGCCCAATCACTGTTTCCATTGGAGCATGAGTCGAGCAAGCTTCGCGGTTGACCAGCTAGAATCTTATTTTAGCATGGATAGACCAAGAAAAGCTTAAACTTTCATATTACCTGTTGATATTTTGGGCGCAATGGCGTCGAGGTGTTTTTCGATTCACGCAGCTCGTATACTGACAGTATCGGGGTACGGAATGAGATTCCTTCGAATCGATCTGCTAGATCGAGCAAAATGGCACCTTCTTGCTCGATATTTGCGCTCGGAATCTTTAGGCTTTTTCCCGTCGTCGCCTCAAGCACATCTCGAAAACGCGACAAGCTCGTGGCCTTGTCTCCATAGCGATGCGGAGTGCTTAGGAAGATGACACCAGCTATGGCATTGACAATGGATCCGTAGCGAGGAAATTGCTTGTTAGCGACACACAAAGCTTGCTTAACTACAATACCACCTAAACTGTGGCAGACTACCACAATCGGTTTTGTGTCGACCTAGAGCCCGCGCATTAGAAAATCACCACGGCAGATTCAAGAACTTGATGGTCGAAGTCCGCGGGGTTCACTTACAGAATTATAGGTTGCTTGTGATCGCACATCAAGTAAATGTTGGAGAAGATCATAGCCTAACATCAAAATCGACTCCCATGATGGCTTGGCGACCGCAAATGGGGAAGCATATTCGTATGCGAGAATGCGAGCCCCAGCACCAGAACCGGGTAGGCTCGCGAGCCATTCGTGGTCGGCAAACGGCCAATTTTCTGGCGAGGTGGTTCCTATACCAGGAATAAGGACAATGCTAGAATTTGTACGTTAGAAGAGGCACTGCCCTGGATCTGGTTGCTCATTTGTCCTACTCAACACCATCCTGAAAGTGATCACCTGGGTCTCTCAACACCTGAAGGCGGCCTGTCGTCGCGAAGCTCGTCGCCATGGCCATCTTCTCGCCTAGCCAAGGGAGAGAAGCATTATTGAGAGTTTAATGCGACGACAAAGGACGATGCAACCGTCAGAGAAGAAGGTCTTCGCAGCCAGGCTCTGGATATCGGAAGAGTAGAGACTTCAGTTGCCCGCACATCGACTGAGCCTCGTCTGGAGTCACGCACTGCGATATTAATTAATATCCGTGTGCTAATCCCGATGGGGCAAATGGCGAGATAAAATATCTACATATCATCGTCTTACATTCCGTCGTAACCGTTCATGCATATCCGTAGTATTTTTCCAGTCCTATGATTGGTCCTAATGAATTCACGTTGAACAAGCAACAACAGCTTGGGTCTCTGGAGGGCTCATGACTTGAATGCGAATTTTGGTTCAGTTTTTGTGATCATTTTAGAAGCACATACTCTTCTATGATCCCTGCTGCTGTAGTTTCTGAAACACGGACGCAAAGGTTGATGAAAAACGAGATATTGCGCTTAGTTCAACTTCGACAACCAAGGATTGACAGTAAGCAGCTGCCAAAATTCATGTGGGGGTACCATGAAAGAGATGCGAGTAGAAACTGCAAAAAAGAAGGTTGCCTTGGAGGAAAATGAATGTATTATGATTGAGGATAATTACAAGTCGGGTTATTAGATCCAGGTGAATTTGCCTAGAGATCAATTGATGGCTCTGCTCGCATGCTACAGCGGTTCAGCGAGTGATTCTTGCGGTAGTGGATAAATGGGGGAAATGGCCGTTATATGGTTGAGTAAATATGAAAAGGGTGACATTAAAATGGAGATCTTCCAAAGATCATGGAATATGTCTGTCGCGTTTGTATGTATTTGACTGTTACTCAAGCGCGAGCTTGTATATGCATTTTGTCTACTTACACTTGGTAGCTTACATCTATATAGGTAGATTAGTCAAATTGCATTGCCCAGCGAGTCTAAACTATTTTCACTGTAGCAAACTCTTCATCTGCAAAGAGCTTACATTTATCGCTCTCCCAGTAGGCATGATGTCCAACACCTATCCTCTCAAATGCGCCGTCAACCGAACTAGACGGCTTCAGCACCAAAAACCAGGTTTCTGGTCCCATATTTGGCCTCGGGGTACCATTATGATCGTTCTTGTTGACGGGTGCAGTCCATGTAAACAGCACGAGGCAAATAAGCTTCTCATCATGTTCCTCCATCGTCCATCTACAGCAGTCATCTCCGTGCTGGCATGTACCTTTCCTCCAACAGTCACTCTGCCGCTCTCCAGAGAGGATTGTCAAGCTTCTCGGTCGGTCCAGTTTCACCTTATAGGAGCGTAAATTTGCAGATCTCACATATGCTTTAGCCATTCCACCTGAGTCAAGCATCACAGCCAGCCTCACACGAGATACAAGACCTGTCAAGATGGCCTCGCCACTCACAACGTTGCTTGTTTCCTCGTTTGCAACTTCCCTCAGACATGTAACACTTTCCACCTTGACGCATTCTATGAGATGAGGGGTGTGCTTCCAAATGTCTACCGGTTCGTCGAATTTGTAAGTCACAGGCGCGTTAACTGATGCCCATGACCAACTTGGGATACCCAATTTATCCGCTATGCCCTGCTCCGCAATGGGTGATTTCACCATCCATGCGAGGTCATAACGAAATTCTCGTCTCCATAGACCCGCTAGATACTCTTCAGGGTGCCCATCCCCTTGGCTTAGCGGATCATCTGGAAGACTTTCGCGAGCCAGCATAGCCAGCCCAGAGACAGCATTCAACTTATCCTTTTGGAGAATAAGACCGCGTTTTGTGTACTCCATCACAATATCTCTCCATCTTTTATATGGGTTTTGGGGATACCCTGGGCAGCTTCGGACATAGTCATATCTGTCGTACTTATGAAAAGAATGCCATGCTGGCTGCGGACGAGAGAGCACTACATCTGCTTTCAAACGCTTCAATTTGAGATGTGTCCCTAAGCGCCCAAACCCAGAAGATTGAGGCTTCCACAAAATGTGACCGCACTCACATATTATTCGACACAGACACTGCCAAATCATCTCGTTGCCGTTGAAGCACAACCGACGGGCTGGTATTAGACTTTCCTGAAGAGACCATCCCTGCTTATCGAGGGAGCTTCTTGACAAGTCCTCCTTGTACTCAGCATTGTCTGCAAGGCACGGTCTCACAAAAACCTCAAGAGGTGGCTCCTTCGGGTTGAGCGGGGTGTCAGCTGTAAAGCGACTCTGCCAGGCAGGGTGGCCAAACTTCTGGGGTCCCAGAAAGCGTGACTTGCATGTTGCTGGCTCAAGAGCTGCGATTGAAAGCCGAGAATATAGATAAATGCGGTTTATTTCTGCCGTGTCACCGCGCCAATCAACGGAATCGTCGTGGATGATACACAAAGAGTCCACCCATAAGCTGCGGATTTTGAGGCCGCGGCAGACTATTACGGCGTCTCTTATACCAAGAGGTACCTTGGACCATGGAATCGACTCATAGTGCGCTTCCAAATTCTCTGCAGTTGTCCGCAAAACATCTTCGGTATCGGGTCCCTCGCAGTAGCTTAGGCATGCGTATGGTGTCACTTCAGTGGGTTTATAGAGAAATGGATTAATAGCATCATCTTCAGAACCGACATCTATAAGCAGCTTGGGCATAAAATCTGTGTTTGGTAATTCACACGCCTCATCGTGCTCAAGGCAGTGGGAGAGCCATTGAGAGGCGCGGTCAAGAGCAGCCTTGGAAGATGAATCTGCGGTAATTTTCATTGCTTGAGCCCGAGGTCTTCGCAGGATATCGGTAGACCCAGGCTTTGGATCCTCTAGTTCCTCTGGTTCATAAAAAGGTTCATCTATACGAGGGTAGTTAGTATAGTAAGGAAGAAGTAAATGCATAAAAAAAATCTGTGAGCTGAAGGAGACATCTCATGCAGTATACCCTTTGATTGGTGAAGCATCTGAAATGAGCTAATTGAGATCCTCTTTGAAAAGAGTTTAACAGTGTAAGTGCTCCATTTCTCGATACACATCCATTTGCCGTTCTTATCGGCATCGATCCAACCAGGCTTGAAATTGTACACAGCTTGGAGTAGTAGGTTGCATTCGACGCACTGTGTGGCCTCTTTGACGAGAACTTGCAACCTCACATTGACCGCGATCTTCCCACTGGGCCTGTACAGCACTTCGGCTGCCGATCGATGACGACCAAACAGCGAATGAGGACATTGGTCATCGAAATGGACGTCCGCCTCCCTAGAAGTAAACAAAAAATAAAAAATAAAAAACAGTACCACTAGGTCGAAATTTTTCAAGTCTAACTCTTCCATTGTGATCAAATTGCGCTTCTGCTTGAGTCGATTTACTCTGTACAACTCATGCGCCTCTACATCCCTCTATATAAAAGGTGCATGTTCTCACATGTCCCACAATACTGCTGATGGCAGCCTAGTGATAAACCCCTCCAAGGATCGCGATGGACGGCTGTCATCCCCGCTCACTTGTCTCACATCAAACTGGCATTGCAGTTATAGCTACCGGACTAATGCTAGCTGGAATTAATATGTCAAAATCTGCCTATCGAGTTAGGGATTGACCAATGAGTACACACTCCCATCTTCCGATCCCTGTCTCTTGGAAGTCCAGCTGCCGTACACCGCGACTTTGAATCCCACGGTTCAAACACGAGCCCGGGATATGCATACAGGTTCGGATCCTAGGACTCTCTATGCGGAACTAACGAGCCGCAACCCTCCGCAATTCTTGTTTCTAGAAGAATGGCTTACAAAACAATTCGAACTAGAAAATGGACAGTTCGCCTTCTCCACGCCGTCGGCACAGCGGCGATGAGCCGCTTCGGAGATACAGAGGTATCTCTGCTGGGACTTCCAACAGTAAACGGCTGAGCTCACCCAAACCGGAATTCCGTCCTTTTTACGAAAATACCTATAAAAATAAACACAATATTGATTCTCTTTATGAAGAAATACCCATACCAGAGGATTCAGCATCCTGGGAGCACCATTACAGCACAGAATCTTATGACATTCGAAACGCTTCATCAGGCACACCACCCCTACCCAGCGGTGATAAAATTGCCGGGGAGAATGTCAGCAGTAGACCCAACTTTGTTGAAGGGATTGAAAATGACGGGAAAAAAGCCGAAGAAGTTGAGGATGCCGGCCTGTCGTGCACAGTGACTCTCCCAAGTAATAACGAACAAAGCTTGCCTCTTTATACAAATCTTACAGACTCAAACTCAGCGTGGAACGTGGAAAAGAGCTACGATAAAAAGATTGGTACAACGCACCTCCAATCAATCTATTCAATAGAGTATTCTATAGGTGAGATGGGACAAGAAAAAATCACGCTTTTTTGCCCACAAGGCCCTAGCAAAGACGATGAGGATTCTGCATTGGTGCAAGCCAAATGGCTGTAAGTAATCACATCGTCCTTCAAAATGTCCTTAGAAAATTGACTCCTTAGCTAGCCATGTTCAACGTTCTTCAATGAGCGTAAAGGTTCTGGAAGTAGGATACCATGGCTCATTATTCCTGATTGCACTGACTAATGATGATGCAGAAACTCGTCATGGACTGCCCAATAATTAATGGAGATATTCGAAGAGTCGCCATCTTACTACTTGAAGCTGTCGAAAGGTCTTTTCTCAGAGAAGCAGAAAATGGAGCATATATCGAGCCGGGCTCGGTTGTGCGTTTTACTGGCTCTCGTCACATGCCTCACGACTCGCGCAATTTTGTGGTCACAGAACCTGTCATTTTTATTTCATTCCCATTTGCGGAGTTGGCGTCATCGAGAAATACCCACGGGTCTCGTGAAAGAGATGAATACTATCCTCGAACTCTCCTCCAGAATCTTTATGGATTTGACGTCGTCACAAGCAGGGGCAAGCATCAAGTTATACACAAGATGTCGGCGGGCAGTCAGTCAAATGATACCTTATATGTCAATCAATTGTGGTGTCTTGTGATAGGGTCGGATATTCTGATAACCCTTTCAGACCGACCAACGGACGATTTGCTTGGTGGCTCAATTGAGAAGCGTACCGACTATTTCAAGCAACCCTTAAGAATTGAGGTTATCGATACAAACGGCTCACAGCATAGCATGAGTATATCGTCAAAGACGCCATGGGTAGATCTCTTTCGACATGTGATATTTACCGTTCACGGTAATCTCATGAGCATCATGGATTATGAGCTAGTGGACGAGGCAGACGAAGTAATAACGGCGGAAAGATGGGTCGAAATCGCAAAAGCAACGAAACCATCGCTACTCAAATTTTATCTTACTGAGCGAAAGACTCCAGCTTCGCGCTCATCGAGTGTTTCTAGTCGAATCAGCAATCGTTCCGGCATTAGAAGACTTTTATTACTTGATTACACAAATCGCGACCGTCGCCACGGCTCAAAGGCCAGAACATCACGCCATTCTGAGGATAGGTATGATGGAGATTCCTCTTCTGACGAAAGAAGAGCGGTATCGAAAAGAACTTCAACGCCAAGACCGCCTAGACACGCAAGGCCTCCCATTAGCACTCGATCGTACAGCGAGCCCGCCGAGACTAAAGATCAAAGATCCGGAGTAGAAGCCGAAATTTACTTAAACCCCGAAAATAAGAGTCTCCCTACAATCATCACGCTTGACAGCAGCGACGAAGATTGGTCAATGCCTAAGCAAGCTACCTCATCGATGCGCGACTCTCAAGATGTGAGCAATCATACTAAAGAAATCCTCACGCATCTCGAAGATCATTTTTCCTACCTTGGTGACGACGGCAAAGTCAAGACATCCGAGGAAGAGGCCCAAGATGTACTATTGCTGAGAGATACAGTCAGTTCTGCTGAGAATCCCAACACTCAAAAAGGAGATGATGAGTTAGTGGAACACAAAGAGACACCTGCAAGTCAATTAAATAGACCAGCAACATCATATCAAAAAGTCCAGATAGAGGATGGATCTGAGTCTTCTGATGGGGACAAACCCGATAGACACACATACGACGATCCAACTCACGCTACTTTACAGGATAAGACATCCGAGTTCAACCTAGATGATGATGATGATAAGTTGATGCTAAAGAGCCAGAGAGGCCATTTTTATCCGTTCATCTCGCCTGAATTCGACAACCGGGAAAATACTTCAGAGAAAGGGTATTCTCTTAGACATAGCGCCAGCTTTCCGCAAAGCGATTCATACAAGGGGCTTCGCTCGCGGTCCCGTTCTCTCTCAAGCTCCACAGACAATTCCTTCTATTCGCGTGGAAGAACTCGTACGCGGAAAAGACGAGCTTGGAAGCGGGACAGTCCAAATTTGGCCCACGATTCTTCTTCGAGACCAGGAGTCCGGTTTCACCCCCAAATAGAATACTCGGACTACCACGAAAATGCAGAGATGTCTCCCTACGGCAGTTCAAATGCTACCAAAGTGGAAACATTACCCGTACAAACAGCTGTGCCATTCTTTTTCTGGAAGCAAGGCAGCGCGATAGGTACATTCTCATCGAACGATAATCCAGAGCAGACCCTGATTAAGCTTCTTGATCAAATCGATGAGCGGATGTCCGATGATCCTATTAGCAGGTACTATTCAAAAGTTCCAGAATTGACTATGGATGACGTATTATCGAGACAAGAGTCGTTTCACGAGCCAGTTTTAGGACAGGACTTAGACATCGGTCAGGGTGAATCCATCCAACCAAATAGGCTGAGTGCTCAAGAAACAGTTGATTTGAGGACGGCCAACATATTAAAGCTCCGTTCGCCTACAGATCAAGCTAAAACTATGTATAAAGAGAGCGAAGAGGCCAATGCGGAACCTTTGGAAGCGCTTAGCACAAGCGTGGACAACAATCCGACAAACGCTGAAGTTCAGAGAAGCGACAATAAATCCACGGCTCACAATGGATTCAATTCTACGAACAGCTCACCGGACCGACATTCGAATGGAGAAACAAATTTTCATCAAACGCAGGCTCTTGGTCTCATAAGCCACGACAAAACACTCGTTAAACAACTAGTTGGCATGAGCCAGCAGATTGTATGGTCATTCATACCAAACACGGGCGGCTCCAGGATACATACCCTGATGAAACGACTCTGGGGTTCTGTGGATATAATGTGCCTGGTGAGCAAGTCTTCTATCTCTATCACAATTCACCAACACTGATATCATTTGATCGGCGGCAGCAACTTCTCTGGGAAGAGAGCCAGAGAGGACACGACTCTGAGTGCACATACATCATACGTAATTTCTCAAGTCAAGTCAAGAAAACGGAGCACAAAAGACGAAAGCCAATCTCAGGAAAGATACACTATTTAGTTTGTGGAGATTGCAAGGCCGCGAAACCTTACCAATCAGCCAGGGATGCCCTGGACCATTTGCACGAAAAACACATTGACTGCCAGCATGGTGGCTCTGAGCGGCCATATGACGACCCGTGCTATGTATGGCTGCATCGCATTTGGCACGATGGATACCCTATGCGAAGTTCGCGAGATGGACTCCTGGGGATCATGGAAGATTTCATCGAGGAGCTTTCTTACATCAGCGACTACGTGAGAGAATTGCACAATATGACGGCGAGGGATTCCTCAACAAACGATACAGTATCAACGCCTCCTCTATCCAGCAATATTACTCACGCATTTCAACAAATTGTCAAAATGTTCGTCTTTCGTTCTAAACAATTGTCTCTTGTCAATCGGCGGCGAGACTTGATCGGTGGAAGTTCATTGGAGAATTTTCCGTTGATTCAACGCATTGATCGGAAGATTGAAGAGCTTTTGTCCCTAGAAATGGACGCAAACGAACGCATCATAGATCTCTTAGAGAGCGCCAAGAAAGACATATTCCTGTCTGGCATCGGGTCTCATTCGGAGATGCTTGAGGCTGAGAGCGTTCGAGTTCAATTTCTTGCCTTGGCATTCATGTCAGGAATCCAACGGCCGCTGCTGCAGCCATCTTTCATGGGTCGCTCCTATGCGAAGGATACTCTTTTGCAGCTGTATAAAGAGTATACTTCTCGGCTTCATTTTCAAGCTAATAACCGGCCTCGGAAACGGGTGTTCTTGGATATTCATGGCCTCGAGGAAGAGCTTCAAGCGTTGGATAAACTGGTCGATAGCCAAGAAAGCTGCTTATACAATGTTTTGACTGTTATCGACCCCCTCACTTCTCGATACACTACTGAGACGCGACTACGAGAATTTCGAGCAGAGGTCCAATACGGCAATGTTCAATTACACCAACTGATAGAAAGACGGCGAGAAATTGACAATTTGGCGACAAGACTGTGGATTCTGAAGGATCAGGTGAAACAAACGATTGAGATCATGGAAGAAGACCATGGAAAGGCGATCCGAGTTTTTACTGTCGTTACCCTATTTTTCCTACCGTTGTCATTTGTGTCAAGCTTTCTCGGCATGAATACGGTAGACGTGAGGGATTCAAATTGGAACCAGCAGATCTTTTGGATCACCGGAATACCAATGACTGTAGTAGTCTTATCTTTGGCATGGATCTATGGATATAAAGGTGAAGAAATCCGTGATTGGATGATTCACAGATTGCAAGACCGAAGTCAGCAATATTCGCCATCAACGTATCACCATATGAATGGCCGGACATCGCTCGAGGCACGACGGAAGGAATGGAACCCAGCGACAGCGGTGAAGCAAGATAAAACGGATAGACAAGACTTTAAGACTCTGATAAGGAACAAAGTCCAGAATGTACCTGGCTGGCGGCGCAGCAATAACGAAAATTTTAAAGGGCTTGATGTGTCCGACGAGAGATTTGCGATGAGAAGACGAACCACGGAAGATAGTTTGGCACCCATGAGACGTTGATGGATTTATGAGTGCTCAAAAACGGTCGATTGGTCTGAAGCACAGCGCAGCCGGTGTTCCACCTGCACTTTAGCACGTGGTCAAGGGTCCGTGGATATAATATATGTCTTATTCCTAGCATTTGAATTTTTTTTAAAATTTAGATTTCATATGTGTTTTGAAGCTTTCATAAGCATTCTATATTCTGCTTACCTTCGCACGACTATTTCTTGCATCAACCTCTATTTCGGCCAAATTCTCGTTAAACCAACTAGCCTACATGTAGCTGCAATGACCATTGCTTTGGCCGCAATTAGTGACGAAATAGAACGTGAGTGCCTCATGTACGTATGAGATAACCCCCATTTATCCAGATCACGCACACGTACTAACCGCCTCAAAGTTATGAAGCATCTCATTCTACCTCTCTGTACGCCTATTTACAGACATTGCGCCTACAGCGGCCGATTTGGGGGCGGGGATGTGACTGCCCCGTGCGTCCAGCCGCCAGAAGATTTGGAGGCTATTATCAACAGTCAAATGGGCCAATCTCTGCTACGAGTCTCCAGTTCTTATTTCTCCACGGAAGAAGAGTGCAATTCGACAGCTCTGTTGGCGCTTAAGCCTGGCGCTTCCACTACCAATAAGAAGAAGGACGGAGTTAGCCCTCATGGCCGGCGCCTAACAAAGACGAACTGTTGGTCAAACGCTTCTTGAAACATTATGTACCCTCTATTTTCATTCTACAGGTTGAAAGAGATAGCTGTCGATATATCCTCAATTCTACATCATCATAAGCTAGCACTGAGATAACCAACATCATGGTGGAACCTATCGGCAAAGCGTCTGGACTGCTATCAACAGCTATCAATCTCACTAACAGCGTGTGCGCGAACTCGCGGAGGAAGCAAGCACCCTCAGTGAGGTGTTGAGCTCGCTAGTAGAAACAGTCAAGGCGACAACCGACAATGGCCTTTCATCGCTTGGGATGCCTCGCCTGCTCTCCCATCGACTGATGGAAAAGATGAAAGCCTCAAGTTCGACCCCGGAGGAAGCAGTAGGTCATGCTCGATTAAGGATTAAGAGAAGAGTGGGAGTCGACTTTTGAGAACGAATTTCTTATCCAAAGCAAGATCTTTTTTTTTTTTTTTTTTTTTTTTTTTTTTAAAAAAAAAGCTTGCATCACAGGGAATCATGCGATCGGCGATGCCCACTAGATCATGGTCGTTACCGACAACAGGCCTTCTTCCACGGAACAAATCGAGGACTCGGATGGGCGTTGAGGCAGGTTGGCGGTCGCATGAACGACGAGACAGCTCGTAAGTTATCTTGAGACATTGTGACCGCTACAATCAGGGCCGTACATTAACATGATGAACAACCGCTTGCGCGCGAAGGTATCTCAACAGTGCTAGCTGGCAAGGAACCAGTTGGTTGACACGCCGAGTTCCATGAACGATATGGAGAAGGATTCAAATTACATCTATTAAATGATCGTGTTCCACACATATATTTTTAGCATTTCTTTGTTATATCCATTGTTTTCAAATCACTGTAACTGCATATATGTAGCCTCCAAGTTAATGTTACTAGAGCTTAGCTCGTACAGTCCGCGTCGAAGCACTCTCGTATCACATCCAGGCCAGAAATAGTGTTTGGGGTAGCAACTCAGTTTCGTGATTCCTACAACACAGCAGATTAAACTCGTGTTCCAATAGCTATTGGAAGCCGATGGACCGTACGCTGAGAGAGTTGGTGCTACACTAAGGTGTAGTACTCTTCTTCATATCAATATCGTTTGCCATTGGATCAATGAAAGAGAGCGGTGAGCCCAGGAGTGGATATATATGCCTACTTGTGTCACACCCATTGAACTCTTTCTCAAGTTGAGAATACGCGTGCCTAGTTCTGGACAGAATGAAGAGCAACCCGACGGGAACATATTCCGTCTCCAGCAATTCTTTAGAGGGGGGGCTTCCGCGATCCGCAGGCCTTAGGCACGCCGATTAAGCCTATGAACCGATCCCGAAAGATGGAGACAGCAAGAGTCTGGCACTACCAAAAGAAATTTGGGAGCGTCACTGAGCCACAACCTTGAGGTCTTTTAAACATTCGTTGGTTGTGGTCGCATAGCTAGCTAAGACAGGAAGCTCATCCGCGGGAAGTGGCAGCTTTCCGTGTACAGCCTCACCCACGCGAAAGAGCGAACAGATTAATCAATCATGTGAGGCAGCCATGCCTGCAGCCTAAAATAGAAACCAATGAAGATAATGTTTATCATTTATCCCACCATGGAAACTGCTGTTGGTCATCCAAATATGCAGCTGAAACGGACACGACCCGCGCCAGATGCGGCACCCCCTGTGAGAAGCTAATTAGGCCACATCCATTACCTATACAAACAATGTACGGCCAGGCAAAATGCATGCGGTAGTCCCACCGGCGCAGTGTGCCTAAGTCAGTGGCTCTTCAGGCGGCTTCAGGTCCAATGGGTGCATGCATATTGGAGCATAGCCCACACGGAATCCTTCGACATGGCCAGGGTCAGGTATTGCATTCATCGTTCCCACTCCCACTAATACGCAGCAAAAATGACCTGTCAATAAGCGCCTGTATCACCATCCATAATCTTCTCGATCCCTGGCTGCACTCAGAGCTATTTCATTCTAGGCGGTGCCGATTAATTATTAAATGAGCCCGTTGCGCAAAGCCATTTGCCTACGACATACAACAAAAGCAGACAAGCATCTTTTATCCACAAGTTTTATCATTTCCCAAGTGTCCTATTACCGCCAGCAAGGCCGAAGATCGTGCAGAAACCTGAGATTTGAACAACGCCACTGCCCATTTACATCAGTGTAGACTTGCAGATGACTACTTGTGAAAATGGGCTCCATTCTTCCGATCAGACAGCGGACATCCGGTCCTGCATTGGCAGTTGTTGATATATGGAAACAAGCACTGGACAGTTATGAACAAGTCACTGGTACTCGAATCGACCAATTACAAAGGACGACGACTATCGATGAAATTCTGGGCGAAATCGGCGCCAGGCAAAACGCCATGAGTCTCAAACGCCATGATGGCTCTCGTTTGGATAGATTCAGGACGACTGTCAGCGAGTGCCTTGTACCAATTGAGGCAGCGAACGAAATTGTTTCTCAAGCAGTCAAAGCTGTAAGAAACCGCGTCTCCCCAACTCGTGATGCTCATACGTACACTAGTGTAGGTTATACTGATTGAGTGTAGACTTTTCCACCTGCTGAAGCCATTTTTGCTGCTATCCGACATCTTATCAAGGTATGTTATACCAGTACATTGTTGCTTGTGTTTTATTTTGTCGCTTTCGCACTCGAAGCTCTTTCAAAACAACTTCCCCTCTTCTCTTTGTATAAATTGGCTAATCTTAATGACTCACAGACTACTAATACCGTCTCAGCCGATTATGATAAGATTTCAGAGTTTTTCGAAGACTTGAAATACTACCTACAACAGTTGCAAGTGATAGACGCAACTGTTCAGCTTATACCTCAACTAAAAGTCGCCTTAACTGGGGTTTTTGAATCAGTTCTAATCCTATGTGGGATCTGTACGAAGTATTCCAAAACTAAGCGAATTAGTATTTGACCCTCAATATGTTTTCTTGGAGTGCTCAACGAGGCTGACATGATTTGATAGTCAAAGGCCTTAAGACACTAGTTTCGAGTCAAGATCCAGAGTTGAAAACAGCAAATGAAAACTTCCGCAAAAATATTCAGCAAGCTCGTGATATAGTCTTGCACGCAACATATGCTGGGATAGAACAATTAATATCCCGCTCTTATGAGATGGAAAGAGGCTTGAACACGAATACAGGACTTCTTCAACAGATTGACAATAGAACTCAGTCGGTTATCGATACCACCGCTCATATACACAAACATCTTAGTGGTAAGAGATTTATTCCTAACATCGACGATCCAAATACTAATATTCCCAGATATGGAAACATCCGAGGAGCGAGACAAAATCATAACGTGGTTATCATCACTCAGCTTCCTTGCAAAGCAAAAAGACACATATGCGAAATATCATAAGGACACCGGAAAATGGCTGCTGGATTCCGAATCGTTTCAAATATGGTTCAATGGCACTATCAACTCAACACTTTCGTGCCGTGGAATTCGTACGTATTTCCACTTATGAGGTAAAAAGAATCATTATCCACATGCTAATAGTTCTACAAAGCTGGTTCTGGGAAGACTACTTTACTGTGGGTGAATTCTGTTCATGTTTCATAAGTAGATACTAGTTCTCTAATTCGCAGTAGGTCCGCGGCTATCAGCCATGTCGAAGAAAAAACCGATGGCCAAAATTGCGCAATAGTCTGCATATTTTGTGACTATAAAGACCCAAGGACACGGTCAGAAGTTGAAATCATATCCAGCATAATTCGCCAGTTGGCAGAACAATGCAAGCCACTGCCGTCAGCGATTAAGGCCTTTCGCGACAAATATCTCGAAAAAAGGATTGATCCAAGCTCCGAGGAGCGCCTTTCACTCATCAAAACACTTTCTCATCTATTCAATAAGACTTATGTCTTCATTGACGCTTTGGTATGATTGTAGTATCCTCTAGCAGCTTTTCTAATGTAACGTACTAATAATACTCATCTCTCTAGGATGAATGTCCTGAGGATAATAGAGATGAGTTGCTCAATCTGCTAAAAGAATTAGAGCCTCATATAAGACTATTCACAACCTCACGTCTGAACGTAGATATCAGCTCAATCTTTGATACATTATCCGAAATCAAGATAGAGGCTCATGCGTCGGATATAAGGGCCTACCTTAAAGACAGGATTAAGAAGACCAAAAGATTGCGTCTCTTGACAGCTCAAGATAAGCCACTGGAAGAAGATATTATCACATGTTTACTTGAGAAATCAAATGGCATGTAAGTTATATATGCACAGTCCCTTTATTGAAAAGAACTAAACTATGGAGGCAGGTTTCTACTTGCTCGTCTTCAAATAGATTACCTCTGCAAATTTCAAACCGCTCTGAATGCTCGTCAGGCTTTGAACACTTTATCTGGAGATCTCAACCTCTTCTATGAAGATACTCTTAAGCGAATCGAAGATCAAGACGAGTCGTCCAGAGCTCTCGCTAATAAGGCGATTTCTTACATATACTGTGCTAAACGACCACTTAAATCCCAAGAGCTTATCCATGCACTTAGTATAGAGCCGGGATTCACCGAACTACACCATACCGCGATCATTGATCCTGAGATCTTGTTGAATGTTTCCCATGGTCTCATTAGTGTCGATAAAGAAGAGGATGGTACGGCAGAGTTAGCTCATTATACTTTACATGAGTTTCTAGGAGCGCACCAGAGCCATATGATACGAGAACTGGAGACGCATCTTGCTCATTCATGCATAACATACTTGTTATTTGATGAATTCGGCAAAGGACCTTGTACTGATGTGAAGAGTGTTGAGGACCGGTTAAAGAGCCACTGTTTTCTGGATTATGCCTCTCGCAATTGGGGCTCGCATCTCAGACAAAACCAATCTCAGGAATTGCTGAGTTTGGCCCTGGTCCTTCTACATGATGCAAACAAGTTGGGTGCTACTGTTCAGATCCTATACTTACCTCGACATCGAAAGAATGAGTGGCATAACGACTACCCTAAGGGATTTACTGCGCTTCACGCTATAGCGTACTGGGGTTTGGATAAGATGATGCTTATCCCTGCTACATGCAAGAGTAGAGTCGATGTCAAAGCTCGAGACAGTCGTGGTGAAACCGCTTTACACTTGGCTGCCCAGCAAGGCCATCTAGATGCTTTGCGGTTGCTACTTCAAGCTGCGGCTGATGTTGATGCAGCAAATGACCGCGGCGAAACGCCTCTAATCCGCGCGGCAAGGAATGGGCATAGTGCACTTGTCGAAAATCTGCTACTAAGTGGAGCTGATGCATTGGCCGAAGACAATGAGAATTGGACAGCCTTCCATTGGGCAATCATTGGGAATTCAATGGACACAGCGAAACTGTTACTCAGATACCAAGCCAACTCAGACGGTCTTCAATTGAACAAGGCACTTAATGTGGCAGCAGAAGCGGGCAATGAAACTGCAGTGCAAATGGTGCTGGACCTTGGAGCCAATATTGATTGGAAAGATGAAGAAGGGAGTACTGCAATCACTTGGGCAGTGCCGGGAGGGTATGAAAACGCTGTTCGCACCCTTCTGAGGAATAGAGCCGATCCTAACTTGGCAGATAATTACGGGAACGTTCCATTGCACTGGGCGATCCCGTATAGTTCAATCACGGAACTTCTGCTCGAATATGGCGCTAATATTAATGCGCAAAATGATAAAGGAAGGTCGGCACTTCACTGGAGTGCGTTGGAAGGACAAGAGGATACAGTGGAAATTCTCCTGGCCTATAATGCCGACGTCAAGGCAAAGGACATCTATGGATGCACCGCACTGCATGCAGCCTCACTACGAGGGCTTGATACAGTGGCACAGAGATTGATCGAAAAAGGAGCAGATCCTAATGAGAGAGACAACGATGAATGGACGCCACTCCACGCAGCGGTGATAAGAGGACAGAGCTCTGTGATCCAGCTGCTGGTGGATAAAGTGCAGTATGGAGACATCATTGTGAAAGAACTTACAGAACGACTAAAAAATAATAACAAACGGGCCATGTTGGGTGAAAGAGCAGAAGAGAAACTGGAGGGGAGCTCCGTGGTCCGGGGTCTCCGGTCAGCAGTCAACAGCGGCCACACTGAAAGAATGCTGGCACTCTTGGAAAACGGAGCAGACATAGATGAAGTGGACGAGATTGGTGGTGGTACAGCTCTGACAATGGCTATCTGGCTTGGTATGAGGGATATCGCTACCAAACTGTTGCAGAACGGGGCAGATGCAAACAGACCAAACCGCCTCGGCGAGACCGGTCTACATATGGCGATTAGCTCGGGGGACGAGCTCATGGTTCAGCTCTTGGTGGAATATGGCGCTGATGTAAACCATGAAAGATATGGATGGACTCCATTGCTTCTCGCAGCGAGCAAAGACTACCACGAGATTGCGCAGTTTCTGGTCGAGAAGGCGGCCGATGTCAATGCAACTGACTACCACGACCAAAGTGCATTGCACTGGGCCGCCAGGCACGGAGATAATGATATCATTCGGCTTCTAATAGACAAAGGAGCAGTGGTGGATGCGATGGATGATTATGGCAAGACACCGCTGATTTGCGCAATTGAAAAAAAGGACAACGAAGACTCCGTAAGGACCCTTTTGATGGCTGGAGCCGATATCAAATCAGACAGATGCTTGGCACTCCTTGCAGCAGCAGCTTCAGGGCGTGACGAGATTGTGCGCCTACTTTTGAGACGAGGAGCAAATGTCAATGCTAAGACACTGGACGGAATCACAGCACTACAAATTGCAAGACTGAAAAGATACAAGAAAATTGTCAGATTATTGCTAAAAAGAGGAGCTGATGAAACAAAAGTCTCCATATCCGTCGATGATGCCGCACAGGAAAGGGGGGGAACGCAAGGCCAAGGTAATGAAAACCAGAACGGTCCAGATCGCAGTAGAGTTGAGTCTCTAAGCGATGAGTTTCGCCAACTTGTTATTCACTTTGGCTTTGACTACAGGAATTATTCTCACTGACGGACCGATCTTTTCATTAGATTGGCCAATGCCAGGGATAGTAATGATAATGTTGGGCTCGAATGGTGCAATGTGTCTCGATCGATGGCTCTGCAAGTGATTGTAGCATGATTATATATATATTATCAAGTTATGCAATTTTATTCTAATTATCCGTCAGCCGAGCCTTCAGCCGTTCGATGATCTGTGTTGCCATTCTACATATCTGATTCCATCTCTGACTGAGAATGTTCTTCTGTATTTCCTGGCCGATCTGCAGGTTGTTGATCTCTCTCAACCTATGCTTAGCCGTTTCCATGAGTTCATTAAGCACCTGAATCATTACAGTGTCAATCTCCTTCAGCAAGCTCAGCGGATAATCACCCTCTAAATGCATTAACTTTTCCCACTCTTGCTGTGGGCGACACTTCAGTGATAGCGCCACCTGTGTGCCGCGCCATGATTCCGTGTCATCAACACTAAGTGTAAACGGACCCAGGCATTCATGCTTTTGTAATTCAGCCTTCTGTAATTCACTCAAATTTGATAAGACCACATCCTCTACGGAGAAGGTATCCCATCGATTCTCCGACAGAATAAACCCATATTCCGTCAAAAGTAAGTCATTGGAGTGATCTCCATAGGATATATAGATTTCTTCGCCAGTATTGTATGCACGGTCCGAAAGAATAGTGTACCCTTCCGGTGAGAATGAGACTTTGCATCCCTGATCTGCGTGATTGAAGAAGTCCGCCACGGGCAGCAAAGCCATTCTGTCATCTGGGAGATATTTCTTCATCTCTGGAGTTTCGTAATAAAAGGTTCTTGTGTTAATAATAAACCAAGCGCACAAATATTCTTCTTGTTGGATGCTGGGAAATGCCTTCGAGACGAAATCCCATTCACGGAAGAACCTGAACTGTTGTTTACGGAGGAGATTTTCTGATGCCTTGGGAAGAAGGACCTGCAGATTCTCATGCCACATGAATGGAGTGGTTGCTTCGAAATCTTGTAGCGTAGGGAGTGCAGATCGCCATATTGTCGGTGCCTCTGGCCGCTCTAGCGCGAGATCGGCTGCCAGCAGTCCATGTAGAGAGATATCATCCGGGAGACTTTGGACAACCTGTCGAGGAACAGTATGCAAACTGCGGATAGCTTCAATTGGAACACTGAGAATAGTCTGTCCCTTCTGAGATTTGGGTCAGTTATAGTGAGGCGTTTAGGGCTGCATGTTCCCAATCTGATAGATAGCATACCTTCAGCCGGCGCTTTGCAATCACTCCCACGCCTCGCCCTGAAACATGGATGAGATTTACATTCTTTCCCAGCATCACTTGTTTGCCCTCTGCCCATTGTAGAAGAGCTTGGACTTGTTCCATGGTCAGCGGTTGGCGCGTGCGTGCAGCACGCGTGGCATGTGTGTATCTTGTTGCTCTTCCCAACACCAATCACAGAGGCGGGCGGAGATGATCATTGGTGACACGAGCTTATTAATTGCCAGCCGCTGTGGGGCGCGGTTTAAGAAGACTGGAGGCAGTAAAGTACATGTACAGCAGCAGGTAACGCGTTAGTGCAGCACGCAATGAATCTGCATATGAAATATACCCAAGGTACCTCTACCAAGGAGGTAGGCATGCGTCAGACGTCATACCCGTACCAATCCTAACCATTAGTAGCTTTCACGATCGGATATGCGAATCAAGCAATCTCTAAACTTTGATGTCTCGGGTATTGTTTAGCTGACAACGTTATGATACGTTCGGGGATTAAGCAGAAACTTTATTCCAATTCTTCCATTTATGGAATTTTGCTGATATTGGGGTCAAGATTAGCTTTGCAACCGCCTCCAAGTACCCGGGCAAGCGGAGGACAGAAAAAGCGAAGATTTCGAACACCCACGAGTTGAACCATACGCCTACAAATGGAGTAGCTGTTATATCTATATTTCTCTAGTAACTGCTACTATATCAATGTTTTTCTAGTAAATGCGACTATATTTACATGTCTCGAGTAACTGCTACTATATTTACATAATAAAGTTCGCGTGCTGGTTGAACAGGTAGACGTTCTACGAGTTGGTTAAGTGCTTATATTACTGAATGTATGTACGTATTTATTTTGCAGTCTCGCTTTTTCTGAACTTCGCTTGCCGGGTAGATTCCTGTACTTACCCAAGCAGTGCTCAAATACGCGTAACTTCTTTGCTACCTGTCTACAGGTGAACCTAGGTAAGTACCTACCTTAGTAGGCCTACCCGTAGAAAGGTCACCCAAGATACCTTGGCAGTAACTCCCGTCTAAGAGGAGCTTTGGACCTCTACGACCATGGTCAGTTCACGTGACCGATTAGTCATGCATCTTTTTGTGTTAGGCTTTTGGCTCAGTGAAAATGAAAACTTCGTGTCACAAAAAGACTACGAGTAGGCAGCCAAGCATCAAACACATATGCCCAAAGTTCAGGCAGGCCGCTAGCTTTTGAGTGGGTGATGTATTGACTGTAGAGGGAACTCGAGGTCACTGGAAATTTTTATTCGAGTCTTTGCGGTCTCTCCGTTTCTCGCCGTCTTTTCCCCCCACTCAGCCAACCAGAGCGTCCAAATGGCGGCCCCAGACGCTACCTTGCCCCCTGATAGCCTCATCAACAATGAGGATTCTATAAAGTACTGGGAAGCAGCCGGTGTTGATGCCAATAGCATGCTTGGCGGTGTCCCAGCCGTCCAGGGATTTTATGGCGTTTTGAGGATGGACCTTCAAGGCTCGCGAACATTTTTAGCTAGGCTGGGCATTGGAATAAAAAATGGCCGGCATCCAGTTGTTAGTGCCCTTGAAGGAGGAGCAGGGTTAGTGTCTCAGGCTCGTGGGTGGCCGCCAAGACTGGTTGCTAACACGTTGTGAATCTTCTAGCATCGGAAGAGTAACAGAGGGCCTGCTGCTCAAGGTGGCCGAGCAGGTTGATGTGATTGAACCCGTGGTCAAGTTCACAACGGCGCTTCAAAGCAAGCCTGGGGTACGAACCGTCTTCAATGTTGGTCTACAAGACTGGCAGCCGACCGAAGACGTGCGGTATGACCTGATTTGGGTGCAGTGGTGTGTAGGCCACTTGACCGACGTACAACTAGCGGAATTTCTTGTCCGGTGTCAAGAAGCTCTGAACCCAGATGGCATCATTGTCATCAAGGAGAACCTAAGCACAATGGGGTCCGACTTTTTCGACAATCGTGATAGCAGTGTCACCAGGTGAGATCTGTGAAGAATAACCACGCTCCAGTTAAGAGTAGGAGGCTAATATGGTCATAGGGAGGATACCAAATTCCAGAGCCTTTTTGCACAGGCTAATTTGAGAATTATCGCCGCGGAGATGCAGAGGGGATTCCCCGAGAATTTGGGTAGAAGGCTTCTTCCAGTCAGGATGTATGCCTTGAAGCCGAAATCTTAAGTTCAATGTGACATTGTCTGTCGGAGCAAGAGATGAAATGCATCACTCTGTAGCATATTGGGCGACTGAGAGGGTAGTTATCTTTTTGTCTCAATTAAAAAATAGGAGGAAAAAAATTAATAAAGTTGACAAATAAAAAATAATAATAATAAAAACATTAATCAACGAATAGTATCTAGCTAATAAATCATGCAAAATATTCGGATTTTCTTTATTTATATCATGTCATCCTGTTCAAGCACCAGCTCTTGAGATCGGGCCAATTGCTCTGTGCCACTGTTTCACCCTAGGGGGCTACTAAGGATGCTCGCTGCTCCCCCTTAGGTCTGAGAGGAAGTTCTGTAAGCTGGCCTTCTCCAAGCTTCTCTCCATCATTCGAAAGCTCGAAAGATTTCTTTTGAATAGTCACTTTGGGGCTTCTGCCCATATGTTCCTCTTGAGAAACCGTTAATGGCATTCCTTCTGAGATGATCTCAAGGGATAACCCAGCCTCTATATCCTCTTTCTGGACCGCACGCCCACCTTTCAATAATGCCTGTAGGTTCAAGTGGCACATCGGGCCAACTAGCTCATATGCCTCAGCAGAGAGCTTCCATTCTCCATCCTTTTTAACGTACGCGGGCATCTGGACAAATGTTTCTATGGTCGTAACGGTCTCGAAAATCTTGTCTCTATCAGCCTCGAACCATTCTCTGTGACCCCCACCACATTTCTCACAGGCTCCAATCAAGATATTATCATGCAACAGCTGCGCTTGGATAGTCTTTTCAGCCTGTCGAGCTCCACGAAATTTTGATTCAGTTTCGTGAATGATCTTTGTGTCGGTTCCGTAGCAGTTTTTAGGTTGCCGCAACCTCTGTTCTGCGCCTATGGTCGAGAATCCGATCTTGTATAAGCCAGGAATATTTTTATGCTCAAGGATATAGACTGTGCCTTCTTTCATCATTGCCTCCTTTGGGTGGCTGTTGATCACTTGAAACACTGATGTGTTGTCTCGCTTTGATAATTGGCGTCTTGGAGCACGAACATCTCCAAGACCACGGATTTTCCCTCCTGTTTTTGGACCGCCCTTGGGAATATTCATTCTTTTATCGGTCTTTGGAGTATCGTGTGAGATAAGAATCTCTTTGGTGACGACTTTCTCATGTTTCTCCCAGACACCTTGCGAGTCACAGTCTGAAACCGGTTCGGCATAAATGGGTCCGCCAGAAAGAGAGGCTTTAGACAACAGATCGCTGATTTCCGTTACAGATGTTGAAAGAATGTATTCAGATGATGAGAATGGAGAGGTAGATGCAGATGCAGATGCAGATAGAGACGTCGGCGTCGAACTAGAAGTGGTTGTTGTCTGTTGCTCTGTCCATTCACGAAAAGACTCGAGAGCGACTTCAACATGGCGCTTGCAGTGCGTGTAGGTGATAAAAAGTTCTAGTTTCTCATATAAAATATCCGTTTCAAGAAAGTTTGTCATACTCTTGAACTCGACAAAGAGATTCACGACTTCTGTATGTTGGCTTTGAAGCCACCCGTTGTTTTGGCACCGACGTGAGCGGTCTTTGAGCAAAGCGCGACACGGAAGAGGCTTGGAATTAATATGACGGTTTGTAAATTCATCGAGGCTTGCTTGTATATAAGCAAGCTCTTCAAAGACGGGGTTTTGAATGGAGTTGGTGGTGGCCATATTGCAATGTCGAATCTCTGTATGGTATAGTACAGCTATGTTTGACATAAATCAGGCCTCAAGAGCAGCATACATGAATATATATATATGTATGTATGTATTGAACAGATATACCTGGTGTCGGCAAACTTGGACACGTGGGTTGGATTCAACCGGCAGATTGTACGCCGACTGCACCGCCATCTTGATGAGCCTTGTAGGTCGGTCACTGGTTTAGACATAGTATTCTTTGTACTCAGTATGCGAAATCAGGATGCAGCTAATCCAAATGGGAAGCTAATTTGAAGGATCATGATTCTGTTTGATCGCCTTGAGTTAAGACCGTTCGGCGTGGCCCCGTGACATACAGGTAACAAAAGATACGGCCTACCTGGGTCGTGCAAGGATAGATGTACAGATACATATATCTGTTCTTTTGAAGACTAAGTAAAGTGTTTATGAAGTCATATAGTTATTTTTAGTTTGTTCATATCAAGGTGATAGAGAGAATGCTAGAGATTACGTGCTGCCGGGCCGTTGTTTTCCACCAGTGCCCGGTATAAACTGTATGTGTATGAAGATAGCATCTCCACAGCAGTCATATACTCTTCGTCGAATTTAAGGCTCAAAGTATTTTAAATTGAATCAATGACAATTCAATGCGAACGAACCTTCTAAGTTTTGCGAGCTTCAGCTCCAGCTGTCAAACTTGCACTCATATGATGCATACTGCGAGTCAAATTGCAACGTAAGAAAGCCCATGTTTCGCAGGTATCTGTACTTTTGCGGGGGCAATCTGCGTCTTTGAAGTAGACCGATCGGCTAAAATCCGTCCCCAGAAATAGATGGTCCGTGTCTATCGAATGACCTCTTCTGAAACTTCGAAAGATGTTGTTGGTTCTACGTCTTCAGCAACGACCCAAACAGGACAAGACTTGCACTAGGCGAGGCGCACTGCCACCAGGTTGATGAACCCGGCCAATAAAGGCTCGACTATATATTAGCGTTCCGCCCGCCCGGCACGGCCCATTCCCAAACCACGAGGAGTTTGGGGGCTGTAAATCATTGTTCGGAATCTGGAGGCTGGAGCCTGGCCCCTCGCTTGAATCCGTCGGGCGGTGCGGGCGATGCTAACGCCGGGTATCTTACTCGTGGATCCGCGGTCTTTCGAGAAGGTCTATCCGTCTCCAGTCGAACACGGTCCGCGACGGTTGCAGCACATGGGACAAATTGCGCCCCTTTAATGAACTGAGGGCTCTTTATTTTGCAACAGGGTGGATCTAACTACACTAAAGGAAGGATACGACATCGACATTTGAGGCACCAAGGTAGTTTGTCCCGGGATGCCGAGCCTACAGAGGTTCTTCCAAGGGAACTATTGGCTTCCAAAGTTCCCCACTTGTTCTCAGCGGGAAGATATGAGGTTCATCCACACCAAGAGCAATCGTATTATCCACCATTCACCTTTCAACAAGATAACCGACGAGGAGGGCTGAAAAGCGGGGGTGGGAGGTATTCTACTTGCATGTGATCGTCCGTTGCAGCATATTTTGGTTTGGAAGTGGTTCAAGTGGACGTGGCATCTTTTGATCAGATGAATCCTTTTTCTCTTAATTAGGAAACGTGGTTTTAGATACTAGCTTTCATACGTATAGTGTCAGATACGTAGGTACTAAGTAGACATGCAATAAACAAGCAGCACTTGATCCACGGATGGAAGGCTGATAAGGCGTGAGGCTTGCGGTTTGCTTCCAGGTGGAAGTGTACCCAAAACGAGAAAGAAGGCAATATAATCTTTTAGGATGCAAAACTACCCTACGAGGATGATCAACTACTCCATTCAATCTGGGCAGATCGTTAATCAGCGTGTTGTAACGATATGTGGCTTTTTAGGGTAGGTCTTAGACCAGTCACGAATCACGTACTTTTGACCAGTTTCCCTACTTCTTAGTCCCAGATTTGAAGGGTACTATTAGTACAAGAAATAAATATTTTTAGCTTTCAAGATGTTATATTAGATTTGCTATGTATTGTCCTCCATAGGAGTAGTATGGCTGGAGATGTGCCGAATGATCTGATAATATTCTTCCCTTGTAAAAGCACTAGATTGTTCTCACACCTCCGTCTAGAGACTTTGCACATCTCAAATATTATCACTCACTAACAAGCTCCGTAATTCGACATAGTTTCCTGAGTTTTCGGGTTTCAAGACACCAATGCGTTTCTCTAGTAAACCACTTCCAGAGCTATTCTTGTTGAGGAACTGCTGGCGACGTCATTGAGTTACAGACCTGGCAACTCTGCATAAGCTTGAATAGCGGTGCATAGATTAGTAGCATGTTTAAGCTATGTACAATGCCGTCTGGGGAGGTTTTGTCACATTATAAAAACTTGTGCAACGAGAATGTATCAGCAGACGTAGGTTGTTCAGAGACTCAATTGACAGAGGGTCAGCACCACGAGTTGGACATTAGATTGTTAGACATAGTACAAAGAAAGTTCGAAGAGCCGATTGACTTCCAATCTCTGATTGAGCTCGGCCAAAACACGAAAGGCATCAGAGTCTATATTTCCCAGAACAAGAACGGATGGTCCAGTGCTAGTTATGTCATTCTGCAAAAAGCCATCAACTTGTTAATGTGATGGTTACATCAATGGTAATCGACCGCCGAAATCTCCTAGTTGTTGAGTCTGAAAGTGGGCAACACAACAACCAACCAAAAAGTGAAAGACTTCGTATCAGTGACGCCAATAACCTGACAGTTATACGCGTTACAGTTGCGGGTACTACTCAATTTCCCGCCTAAAGAGACAATATTTTTGCATCCAGAGGATGTAAAAGTCGGATGACCATTTTTCGCATTGCCATTAGTCGTCGCAACTGCTCTGACTAGAGGCACCGGCCTACTAATCACGGACGCTGTTGCAAGCGTAGCCCCATCAAACGTAGTGTGTCATACAATACGCATAATGTCGTACCCAAACGCCATGAAGGTACAAAAGCCTGTCTTTTGGGCTAGTTTGATGTGAAAATGTGCTTTAAAAACAGCCTATCAGAATATGCAGAGAGCCTGAGAGAGTAGCTGTCGACTTTTTGAAGGTCCCTCCTAGTTTAGTAACCCACAAAGCCTCCATTTGGCGCTATTGTGTGCCCCGTGAGGGACCTTTTGCTCTCTCTCTGACGATCCGCCTTAGATTAGAACTAGCCAAATCGGTTCGTCACTTTCACCAGAATATTCTTCCGGTAGGATCTTCTTTTCTGTCAGACGCTATCTCCAAGTTTAGAGTCTCCTTCGTTGCTGAATGGTTTAGAAAGACCAGTGGGCTTACGACTCTCTTGGAAAGTAATGATTGTAAGCTGAACGCGTATTCTCATCCAAAGAGATACGGTGTCAGCCCCATAGACGCCTGCACAGTGCAGCATGAGCATTCATGGTTATGCAAATGCCTACTAAAGGTTGGGCTGTGTTAGTTAAATTGAAGACGAGAACCAACCAGCAGCATTGCATTCATCTCACTTTATTATAGCAAAAGGCAAGTGGAGAGCTTTCAATTACTTTAAAGTAATGGTTGCTGATTTTAGCTCGCAGATCCCTCCCCACGCGGACCCCGAGGCGGACCCCGAGGCGGTAGGCGAGAGCAGCGACAACGCGCCTCACATGCCTAAATGGTAATAACGAAACTTTTCTAGCACGAATCAAAATTTCAAGATGAGAATGGCTTTCTTGTCGGTATGAGATATGTAGAAAAAGTAGCTCTTCTCTTGCTGCTATTTCTGCCACAAGCTGACTAAAAGCAGAGTCATCACGCAACTCGACGCTATTCAAGTCCAGTTATATAACTAATGAACAGACATTAACTCATGTAACAGAATCAACTCATCTAACAAATATCACTTATGCAACAGAAGTTGACTCGCGCAAAAGAGCTCTGTTTCCATCGAATTGTTCAAATGGTTGTCCTTGACTACACCTCGATGTTTTAAACTACTAGTTCTTATGGCAAATGCCTGGCTATTAAAGCGACAACTCTATCGCCACCAGAATCTTGTCGTACCAATCCAATGGAAACCATTGAACGCGATAAGCACTCAAATACACACCAAATGAATTAAAGTCTCTCAAACTAATACTAAGACGGGCCGGTTTGTAAGCCGGGGCTTCCGAAAGCTTGCGTACAAGAATGACGGCGAAACCACAACTAGTGCGGTCAGCCTCACCTCCTCCGAATTCCATATCAACATCCATCATGCCGTGGGCGATTATCAACAAATTCTATCCTCGCGCATGCGAAAATAGACTCGATGTTAGCCATCCAGAGGTCAAGGCATTCAGAGCCAAGTTTTTTAGAGCAGCTTTGCTGAACTTTGTCATCTATATTCTGCTGTTCTTCTGTCTTTTCTGCTATCTATATGGAACTCTCTTTCAACAAGTTCCCCGAACCCATAACCTCCACATCCTATGGGTAGACTATGATGGCGGTATCATTGGCGATGCAGTACGCAATGCGTACAACTCTCTACGGTCACATGAGTTTCCGACGTTGATTGAGCGATCAGCATCCCAATATCCGACACCGAATGACCTAAGAGAAGCCGTTTGCAATACGCATTTTTGGGCCGCCCTGTACACATCTCCTGGGGCATCTGTGGCTTTAGGTCGTGCCATTGCAGGATCAAATACATCGCAATACAACACGTCAAACGTACTGACATATATTTGGAATGAGGCCAAGTACCCTACCGTTATGGACAGCGCCATCTCGAATAATATGCACACACTATCCGACGCTGCTCGAGTTTCTTATATAGCTCTCAACGGTACTTCGGCGTTCCTTACAATCCCACCCAACAACTCCGCTGCCATATCGATCTTCACCAATCCGTGGACATTAACATCTATCAACATCAAACCCACTGTGCAAGGAACTCGGACAGTCTATAACACTGTCGCCATTGTGTTGATTCTAATTGAAGATTTCTTCTATCTCGCCACTATCAACGGACTCTATGCTCAATTCAGAGTCTACTCGCGAATTGCGCCCGTCCGCATAATTCTTGTCCGCGATGCTATCTCAATCACATTCACCATGTTAGGTGCATTGGTAAACTCTGCGGCGATATGGGCATTTAAAGCTAATTGGCATGTATCGGGCGGTCAATTCGCTCTGAACTGGCTAATTATATGGTTGCTCGCCCATACAAATTTCCTTGTATTCGATGTTTTTACTATCTGGATACCACCGCAATACGTCTCCATGGCCCTCGTCAGTTGGATTGTGATGAACATCAGTTCTATCATACTACCATTCAGCGTTTCGTCTCCATTCTATCGTTGGGGATATGCTTTACCAGCGCACGCTGCCTATGAACTGCTCACGGATAACTGGTCCAGTGGTTGTAATCCACACTTGTCTTATGCCCTACCCGTCTTGTTCTCCTACGAAGTCATCGGGCTTATCTTAACGGCTATCGGTGTATACAAAAGATGCCACAATGCCTCCATATTAGAGGAAACTACCAAGGAGGCAATGAGATTGCGAGTGGAGGCGGCGCTCGAACAAGAGCGAGAGCAGGACACCTTTGAGGCAGAAGAAAGCAGCGAAAAAGACTCACAACATCCGAATACTGGGGAACCTTCTCGTGCGACCACAAATACGGGTACTTTCGAGGGTGACAATGAAGCAAGTAGAAGGCAGCGGAGGCAGAGTAATGTCGAAGCCCTTGACGGCGAAATCCGTCGGATAGAGACGCGGGCATCGATGCTGTCGAACATTGGGCCAACGTTTCGCCTTATCGGTTCAGAGGATAACTAATGTATCCCATGGCTTTCCGCTTGGTTTAGTTTCATGTACATGGCTGCATTCTACATCGCCTAAAAGGAGTCCTTTCAGCTGCATGCCTCGTCAGCCTTGTTCCCTATCCGTGCTTCTGGAAGCGATCGGCCAACTCCAAAGGCGCGACATCAAGCACCAGAATTAGGTCATTAATAAGTTCGTTGCAGGAAAATCATGCGACGGATGCATTCTAGCCTTCCCATTAGAGGCTAGGGGCCTCTTTCTGTTCTTCGGCCAACAGCAAAATGCACAATCGTCGACCAACAACATGCCGATACTACATAACCAGGGGTGTTTTGCAAGGCTCTCATTCGTGTATTTTGGCCACAGTTAAAACGAATACTGAAGATCTTTTGTATATAATGTTAAAATTAAATGGCTAGATGCATAAAGGGGCTTCTTCCAAAGAAAAGTGATGGCCGCCATACATGCGTTCTACAAGTTGAGACACGGGTAATTTTGCACTTGCGATCGAGCCCTTTCAAGTTTTTACTACGGTATCTCTAAATCTCAAGGTCTGAGCTTTCTAGTTCTCCAGACGAGCATCAATCTCAAAGTTCACCGATGCAATTCGATCGATAGCCGACTGCTAGCCATGCAGACTACACACACTTCCGCAACACCCACCCGCATCAATCTCGGGCCTCTGACAACAACCTTTAGTCCGCCAAGCGACTGTGCATCACTGCGATTCATTACTGAAAATGAAGTATTTATGGGTGCATCCTTAGGCTATGGGTGCTATGACGTTCAGACGCAATGGGCGCCATGCTCGGAAACTTCATTAGATCCCCGGTTTGGCTGCAGTTCTGTACACGGTGATGTTATAGCATGGTTCCCGTGCTCTGTACGGACGACTTCCGATAGAAATTATGACTGCACGGCTCAAGTTTCAGCTCCCCGCCATGATTTCTCCTTGATTCAGTCATGCTATCCTTCAGGATTCGCTTCCTCCTTTGGCCGAACGGATGATAACATTGGCAAATGGACTTCTCAGCCTTTGGTCTACTCCCCTGGGTTGGCTTGCCCTTCTGGTTATCTGCCTCAGTGTACCGTAGAGCGCGGTGAAGGCCTCTCTAATCCAGTCACGACAAATACAATAGCGCCTGCGGACAATGCGATATGGAGCATGCTAAATGACGGTGAAATTGCTATAGGCTGTTGTCCATCGTAAGTACAACCCAATTCGTTCCTCAAGTCGGCGCCGTCCATTTTTTAGTCAAGCAGGTATCCAACCCGATCTTATCATAATTGCTGTCATTTTCTTCTTAGATATATATGTACTTAGGCGCAGTTATTGACTCATACTGTTATCAGGAACTACGTCTGTGATTCCAATTCGCCCTACATTTGTACTTCACAACCTCACGCAGGCGATATTATTGCGATAACAGACGGTATATCCTGTGGTGGTGGAGCAGAAACAACAAAATCGATCCCCTCAACCGCCTTAACCGCCCAAGCGATGAAAATACTCTTGATACAGTCCAACACTCCAACACCAACTTCTCCCACTCGAGAGACTCAGCTTCCTAGTGAAAGATTTAGCAAAGGAGCGAAAATCGCAGTAGGAGTAGTCGTTCCTATACTGGTTTTCTTGATAGGCGTAGCGCTCGTCTACTTTTTGCGGCGAAAGAAGCTACAATCGACACCAGATCAGGAAGTTTCAGCTGGAGGAGATGGTTCGGATACGGCGCTGAAGGCAGAGCTGCAGGGCAGTACTGGTATTGCCACTCATGGACCAAAAGGTGCCACATTTGAGAAACCTGAACTTGGTGCAACCGAAACAGTAGCGGAATTATCTGCAGGAAGTGCGATACAAGAACTGCATGGCAACAGCTCTGTAGCAAATTTGCACGGTCCCATTGTATCAGATACTGAACTCCAATTGCCAATTGGAGATGTTGCTGCTGGGGAAACTAAGCAACAATTAGCCGAACATTCGTCTCAGCAAGATCCTGAAAGCACAGCCACAGGGTTGTGGGACTGGAGCAACTTCAATACCCTTGGCGAACCTGATGAATCGGTGAGAACCTCAATTACAGGGACGCGCAAATAGTAATTCGCCAAGATACAATTGATGACACGCGCTATGCCATGTTGCAACTACACGCGCATCATAATACGATATCCGGCCTACATGCATATCAGAGAATATTTGAGCAGTCTCTATGCAGAGTTGAACAGGGGAAACAAGTAGAAGGCATTTGTGAGCGTGAAGTATTTTTATACTGTATGATAACGGCACGCAAATTAATACACTAATACTCATAATCTTTTTACTTTCCTCTTAAGCTATATTAAGTTCTCTAAGCGTCTCATATCTCTAACCGATATCCTCCCATGTATTGGTAGGCTAGCCATTCTAAACGACTCTTTGACAATTCGGAAGTTTCCCAACCTCAAAGAACTTTTTTCGAATAGATAGGGGAAAATTCACATGTGGCGCGTGGCATTCAATATTATCCGACTGACGGTTGTCCTCTAGACTTGACAGATAGCGTCTTTACGAATAACAGTAATTGTCGAAGTGACTGAGCAATTTTCTGGCGATTCGCTCAGCGTAAGTTTCATACGGCCTCAATACCAACTCCAGCTAGATTTTATCGAGATAAGTCGGCTTTTGCTAGAATTCGGAATGGGAGTGGCTTCAATGCGTTCGAAGACTGGGGCGCTAGCCATCGGTTCTTCCATGGGGATGTGGACGCAGCGTGATTTTACCTATATGTTGCCGATGATCCTCAGATATTGAACCTGTAGCCTTGACAACTTCGTTCCTTTTTCCCAACAGTGAGTACTTCTCGAGATGATAGTTTTAACTTGCACATAATGAACATCCCTTTCGCATGACGCATCCTCTCTGGACAGCCGAGGAAAGAGAACGACAGTGGCATCGTGCTATTAGTATCGAAAAATCTGTGTCATATTGACATCGACCTTCGCAAGAGTTTTTAAGGTCGCGATGAAATTGATGCCCGTCGACTCCAGATTTGCTGCCAATGCAATACAGGTTGGATATGAGTTTGGTCTAGCAACAATGAGATTCAAGAGCGTAACGAGCTACTAGGGCAATGCTGGGGGATGCCCCATAGAACTGTTTTCCATTACGAATAGGTGCTAGCTATCAATTTCGTTGATCATTTCCTTACCAGAGGTACGGGCTTCTCCGCCAATACTATCCTTTTCCGCAAGCACCGAAAGTACATATATCAGCACAAACGATCAAATCCGCCTCAACATTCATGCTTCTTCCCGTTGTCACCGTCAACGTATTGGAATCTAGCTCTAATAAAATATACCAGACTCACATTGTTGGCATGCAAGTAGCACGTGGTCATCTTTTCCGTCTTTACCTCTAGTTGCTGCACGGTGTTAGTCACTTTCAAGAGACCCGACGGGGACAAATGGCGACATAATCGCCATTCTATCCACTTCCCAAAATTGCATGCCGTTTGCAAATGGATAACCGTTGAATTGCTTAGTTGGGATAATACCGAATGAGGAAATCCGTGATAGCCTGTGTGCGTCGGGTGGCACGAGACGCGCTGCATATGAACGCCTTGACTCTCGCATTTGAGACTTCAAATAAGTCGTTGAGGATAATTCTCGCTCTACTACCTAACCTTGACAACAACCAGAATCAAGTGGTGTACTAGTTGCAAGAGCCAAGAAATAGGGTGCGAATGATCAAATATATTGCTAATTGTGAGCCTTATTGTGTTACCCCAGAGAATACAAAGTAATATCATGCGCACACAATTTTGAATGGGATGCCGCTTAGTTCTTCTTCAATAAGCAACTATTGATTAGAATTTCCCCATATTTTGCCAGTCCACAGATGTGACTCTATCTTCAAGCGGGGCGTGGTGATGCTCCCGATTGAAAGCCGAGAGACTCGGGCGTATTTCGAAGGCCCGGCTTGAGGATCGGGTAGTTTCTGTTTCTTCTATAGTTCTCCCTTCTTTACGCCAATTACGTTGCGGGGAACGTTTTGTGCCTTGCCGTAACCCTTGTCGTTCATCTCTAAGAGGGCATGAGGCGCATTCAGCACTCAAATTTGACAGAAGAGGTGTGTGTTCATCTAGTTGATGGGCTACCACACCAGCAATGCTTCTCTAGCTACTGACTAGGGTTAGTCTACATGTGGGATACAGTCCTTTCGCCGAATTGACGCCGGAACTGACAGCACTCCATCATACATATGATGGCATCGCCGATTAATTTAAATCAGGCTGGTAATACGTTACACTTCCATGGTGGTTAGATGCGACGATGAATAGTCTGGCCTGAATTGACGAAGCTATTCTATCAAGTGTAACTCCGCTTACATAGCCAGCTTCACGGCCTCGGTATCAACCCGACATGAACCCGACGTCAATAACAGCAATATGACAAGAGGCCCAAATAAGCAGGCGGTTGAGTCATCCGTCTATTTTGGTTAACCGACCTTATCACTTCCACTTCGCCAAGAGCCATGGCGGACAAAACGCCATTCAGATCTGAGTCTTCGCAATGGTCTCTGTTGCTTCCTCCTTCCACTCTGGTCGCCAGCGCGTAAGCGGCGGCCGTTCTTTAATGATGTCTCCCACGCTCCACAGCATCCTCTTCTTGTCCGTCTCCTCGGCGGTCTCATTGTCAGGGCAGATGACATAAAATTTGTCTTGCTCCATCTTCTTGTATAAGTAATCGGCTACCTGTTCTGGTGCCCACGCGCCCGCCGGCTTCTCCTTGGTCTGACCTCCCCCAGTCTAGAAAAGAGTGTAACACGTGAGATTCATGCAACATCGAAATTATGAAGGGTCAAATAAGATGAAGCGTGAGGATAAGAAGAACAGGACACAAGATTCGACAACGGCCACTTACCATGCCAGTAAACGTCCAGCCCGGGACGAGAAGGTGGACACTAGTCTTGGTGTCTCGAAGGTCCCAGCTAAGATGCTCGGCAAGGGTCTTGACGGCAGATTTTGAGGCATTGTAGGCAGGATTTCCTGGGGGGTTTGTGATACCTTGCTTGCTGCCGGTGATGACAACGGAGGTGGGCCGGCTTTTCGCCGCCTCTTGAACTACCGGGAGGAAAGTGTTGATTCCATGGATCACCCCAAAAAGGTTCGTCTCGAGGACCTATGTAACACGCATTACCGTCAGTGGTGGAAACACCATCCCTCTGCTCCATCACCATCGTCTTCATCGAGCTCTAGTTTCTCCCCTCCAGATGGTTTGGCAACGTACATTTCTAAAGTAGTCAGCATCTCCCCAGGTCCCCCTAGCACCAATGCCAGCATTCAAAACGAGAAGCTCAATCGAGCCAAAAGTCTTTGCGGCCTGCTCCCTAAGCGAAGTCCATTCATCGGGCTTGCTGACATCAAGCACCGAAGTGGCTACATCTGACGATGATGAGCCGACTTCAGCCTTGGCCTTCTCCAGGGCCTCGGCGTTGCGATCTACAAGCAGCAGCTTCATACCCTTGCTACGGCACAGCTTAGCAATGGCCAGGCCAACGCCGGAAGCGCCGCCGGTGATGAGGGCGGTTGCTCCCGGAGCAAAAACTGCGGCTGCGGCGGACATTTTTGGCGCGCTGATGGATCGGGTGGGATGAGAGCAGAAGACAAAACAAAGAGACCACAGTTGTCGGACTAGGAAGTTCAAAACCAAGATGAACTAGCCAGCAATGATAGGTCTGATGGTGCAAGGAACACAACAATGAAATCCCTCTTGTAGACGTATTATATCAGAACGGAATCGGGGTTAAACCCGGGAGACCGTCCGTGAGAGGTTTATTCCCATACTATCCAGTTGTCTCCAATTTGGAGAGAAACTACATTATGATTTCATTCCCCGTAAGAATGGCCACGCTTATGGGGCATCAAAGACAAAAAAACGCGGGGTTCACAGCATCCGTGAGGATTCCGGATAAAAGTCCGATGGCTATTTCGGCGATAAGATGTCTTAAAAACCTAAATGCGGGCACAGTCTTACATTGAACAGAGATACGATGGGAAGGAAAACTGTGTTATAACCTGATGATGTCCCTGACACTATTCAGACCTGAAAGAGATCGAGGCCACAGCCGGAAGATCTGCACTCTCGGAGTGGTGGTAATCGCCTATACATGTAGACAAGCTTTCATGACCAGGTTCATCGTGAGGGGCCAACGATTACGCTGCTTCTAGGACCAGGATCTGAGCTCCGATCCTTCATATGCGAAGAATTGACTTGAAAGGGGAATTACAAGGTTCGGTAGCACACATGTAATAAGCCGCCAATGCGCCGGGAACCTCTTATGAGCGAGACTGTCCCGAGAAGCTTCCCGAGAGTCTGCGACTCCACGCGCGCTCAGACTCTGTCCTGAAAAGGCATCTCTCAAAGATTACCGTTCTTGTCAAAAGCTGGCCCTAGAACATGAGCTAATCGAATACGCTCAGCCCCAGCATCCCCAGCACGTGTTGTCTCTCTATGTGTGTACGAGTACGACAGTCCAGATGAGGCAGCAGGAAAGATCTGTGGATGCACAGAAGAGCGGCAATGTCGCACAGCATGGCTGGCTGAGAGCCTCGACATGCGGGTGAGGCTTATTCTGAAGCTTCTTCAATGGGACGCTGATTACGTCGGGTGCAACGCTCTGCTCTATTGGGGATTGATTCTTTTGAACTTCCAGCTTAGCGCTCAAATGCAATCTGCAGGTCCCCGGCGGCTTACATACATACATACACGTACAGCCGCAGCTGATGAGAGGCTGGTGATTGCAGGTCCTTCTATGTATGTACATGTATGTGTGCTGACATGACGCTGTCCCTTCAGGGAGATACCTGCAGGGAGATTTTAGCCGGCAGCGAGGCTCAATTCAAGTACCGAGGATGTCTGGAGAAGACAAGGTCTTCACATGGACAGAACTTGTACTGTACGACGAGTATTCATGTACGCTTCGAAGCGTATTCTATCTTTGACCATACAAAATACAATATGATCGGCGGTGGAGTAGGGATTCCCCTAGCAATCGATTCAAGCATCGCAATCCTTCCGTCAGGGCCAGAAACATCAAGCGTCCAATCTTGCCTAGCCTTGACGGCCATATGTCGGGCACACAGTCAAAGTGCCGGCTATTGGCGCCACATATTATCTGCGGCTATATGGCAGCCGTTGCCGCTCATGGAAGTTGCCTGAATGGCTAGCAGATATACTAATGCATCACTGAAATTATACACGCAGTCTGAGATATACAATAATATGACTCGCGGGAAGATGACCCAGAAACTAGCCCTGTGTCTTCCATGGAAGCTCACTCGTCCTATTCCCGGGGGATCAGAAGCAGCAGGCCAGACCCCAGCAGTCATATTCCTACTCGCTCTCAATATTATCCCGCTAACCTTGATCCGGGAGGCGCCAAAAACTCGTGGCTCCGGGGCGGCAATTCCCAAGTTGATAGTACCCGCGTGTGATGGAAAGATGGTGTGGAGGCCAGCGGCCCTACTTGCGTTCCATCAGTCACGTTGATAGCAACCCCAGGTTTTGAGTTCGCTCGAAATGGCAGCGTGACATTTTCACGATGGGCTTACAAGGGACTCATGAGGGTGGTGAGTGAACATGACTGCCATGATCGGGCATCATCTGGCTCGGGCATTTGTAGCTTGCTAGTGACCAAGTGCTGGCGCGTTGTGATAGATTACCTTTCATCACAAGCTCAATGCGCCATCGAATCATGTTAATGCCGCCTCAAACGCCGGTCTGCCTTCGCCCCTAGTAGTCGTTCGCGCGTGGTGGCTTCTGCACCCCAGACGACCCCATGCGCGACAGGGGGCCATGACCAACAGCCAGGCACAAGGCCCTTTCGATATGGTCTCCCTTCGAATAGTAAGGTGGAAGAGAAGAAGCGGAAAGCCCCCATCTGCAATGGTACGCGGCGCCATCCGGGCCAAGCTTCTCTTGGCGCCGTGGGATCTTATGCTATTCGTCTATCTCTCATGGCTACCGCCTCTCCTTAATAGGACGGACCTGCGGATCTTGACACCGAAGGGAGCGACAAGGCCCCGGAGACAAGTGAGCAGGAAATTCTCCTCTATTTCTCCTTAGGCTTATCACTCCCGTCCTTATCCCATGTGTTGTCTTGGACTGAGACAACACATGGATTATGACGACGTAGATCGTTGCTCGCTATTGCAAGCTCGATACCGGGCGGCAGATTGACCCGATCATGCCCTCAATCTCTCATCCGGGAACCCCATCATCATCATGTATCCTGGTCGCATGAAAGATCCAGCGACCTTAATAACGAGTCTCTGTCCCAAAGACCATCGTCCCACGTGTTGCATCCAGCCTATCGGCCCGTCCGTCAGAAGACGCGCACAGATTCCTGTTCGAGGTAGCATTTCGACTCTACAACCCTTGATAACCCCAATCGAGTCTTGAAGCGCTTCTCCACCAATTAGTCCGTCTCCCGGAACATGGTCCCCCTTCTGGACTGGTGGGCCAAGGTCATTGGGGAGCTTCTTTGTCTCTTGGCCAGGCACGCCGTGGGTTCATATGGCCCTGGCTCGAGGGCATCTGTCTATTCGCTCCCCACTGCGGCCCAATCACGGCTCCGGCCTTCTCTCGCTGTTATCACGGATGACAATGGCGTGTCCTTGCTTTCATTGGTGGCATGCCTGTGTATAGTCTCTTGGAGAGTTTTCACCTTCCGAAACGGCATTGGGTATGACTTGGGGTCACTAGGCAAGCCCGGGACAGAATCAGGATTCTCTGTCGATTTCGATCTCGAAGCTGCTCTACATAAAGGAGCAGGCTTCTTCTCGTCGATCCCCTTTTTTTCTTTTTGTATCACCATCAATATCTTGACGATATAGAAGCTTCTTTTGGCTCAGGAGCCCTGCATAGTCTCTCCTTTCCTACGAAAGCCCCTATCCTTGTACATATACCCATCCTCAAGTTGTATATACAACATCAGTACATACTATACCCTCCTTTTAACCCCTTTTTGAAACATATACAAAATGTGGTCTCCCAAGGTTGCTGCTGCCGTCCTCGCCTTTATTGGTGCTACCGACGCCTGGCAGCCCCCGACCTACAGCGGCTGGAACTTGGTCTGGACTGACACCTTCGCTGGCAACGGTGGCACTTCTCCTAACCAGAACAACTGGAACATCATCACCGGAAACTTGAACGTCAACGCCGAGCAGGAGACCTACTCCTCCAGCACCGCCAATGTTCAGCTCAGCGGTGGAAGCACCCTTCAGCTGGTCCCCTGGAGAGACAGCAGCAAGGGAACCAGCACCTTTGGTGGCTGGACCTCCGGTCGTCTCGAGTCCAAGTACACATTCACTCCCCAGGCCGGCAGGGTCACCCGTCTTGAAGCCGCCATCCGCTTCGGCAGCAACGCTCAGGCCAACAAGCAGGGTATCTGGCCTGCTTTCTGGATGCTGGGTGACTCCCTCCGTCAACCCGGCGGCAGCTGGCCCAACTGTGGTGAGATCGACATCATGGAGACTGTCGACGGCCAGGCTACCGGCCACGGTACCCTCCACTGCGACGTCTACCCCGGCGGTATCTGCAACGAGGGTAACGGTATTGGAGGCCCTGTCAACATCGCCAACGTCAACGACTGGCACGCGTGGCGTGTTGAGATCGACCGCACTCCCAGCAGCTGGCAGTCCGAGACCCTCACCTGGTCTCTCGACGGCACCAACTACTTCCAGATCACTGGTTCCCGCATTGGCAACCAGAACGTCTGGAACAACATTGCTCACAGCCCCCTCTTCTTCATTCTTAACGTTGCTGTCGGTGGCAACTGGGTACGTTCCTCCATAATATCTACTTTTAGTTTGATCAGATACAGCTAACACATGTAATAGCCTGGCAACCCCAACAGCGCCACCCTCGATGGCTACGGAAGCATGATGGAGGTTGGCTACGTCGCTCAATACTCTACCTAAGAACCTTGCTTTCTTGAGGTAGCTGTTTGTGACATGCGATACCACAGTACATAAGCCTGAGATCCTCTCGGGCTCAGTGGCAAATCAGGAGGATGAGCATTTTCACTTTCTCTTGTCACTATGCACATACATGCCCTTTTATGATGTATATATCCTTTTTCTTCATGTATATATTGCTCTTTGCTTTGCGAAGATGAGTGGATAAGTACGAATTGATGATGCTTATGTTTATATTTATAAATGCTGCTCCTATCGCGTATAAGTGAGATAAACCGTATGTATAGACTTGTTCTGTCAATAATTAACAAGTCCAGAGTTGGAATGCTGCGACCTGGGTCATTAGTGAATGTATATGTACAATATTCTAAAACGATCTACCCCAAAAATATAGCCTGTCTATACCTTTCTATGCAGCACCAGCGCTGTCCTCTACCTGTTCAACAAATGCTTGTAGCTCGGCTACCTTCTTCTCAGCTTCCTTCTTCCTCTGTTCTTGTAGATCATAAGTCGCCTGCAGCTCATCAACCATGAAAGGCTTCAACGGTGCCTTCTTAGCCGCTCTGTAATCGTAGACCACGATATCCTCAAAGCACTTCGCCGCCGGTCGTCTTTGCTGCTCGGAATACATGACGGCTTCCAAGTAGAAGCGGTCAGAGCTGTAATCCGGCTTCGTGACCAGCTTATGCAAAACTGTGACTCGGTCCGGGAAAGTCATGGGCTTTGTCGAAGTCAGCTCTTGTTTACGAAGGAGAACTGAAGAGGGCTTACAAATTTGAAGTCGGTTCTGATACTCGCCAAGATGAGGCCGATGCTCTTGGGCGACATGAGATCAAACCATTCCTGCTGGTATTTTGGGTCTGAAAACTGGGCGAGGTTTCTTGTCCAGTTCACACGGCCAGATTCAGCGAGCCGATTGTATATGACATTATTGACATGTCCTTGAAAGAATTAGTAACTGAAAATAATTGCGGAATGTTATAGCTAGTTACCCTGTGATGTAAATACGTCATTAGAATGAAGCTTTAAAGTGAGCGCATCTCAGAGTCGGTCGACTTACCATCATGTCCTTCATTAATCAACAAGAATAGAAAAGGTCAACTCTGTTCCTGTTTAACACGGCATTAAAGGGCGTCGTATCCTCACCATGTCTCCCCATTGCACCATATGTCTATCCAATCCTCGCCTCTCCGGGTCAACCAAATATCCTTCCCGTCCGGCTAAGAGCTCCAGCCAATTCTTATCCAGATATGCCAGTCGTTCTTTCACTTCGTCTACCCTTTTCGGCGCAATTTTGAGCGACAGGGATTGTTTCAATCTCTTCTGCAAGTCTGATAGCCACCTTGAGTTAACTGCTCCATTTTCCGATGCTGGTGGCGGCGTTGCGGCACGTAATCTAGCCGTGGTTGTCAGACTGCGAACCGACGACGGTCGCATTGCATAAATGGCGACATTGCCCCTGATTTTTGAAACCGTGCTTTTCATCTTTGCTATGTTATGTTATTACTCCGTGTAAATACACAAAGTGAGGCTCCAAGAGTGTTTGTATCAAGGTGAGAGAATACTCGCACGGCTTAGTTGCCTGTAATTTAGGAATCGGCTATTCTCGGTATCTCTCTGTCTTGCCGCCATTCTCTGTTATTTTAGCCGTTTCCAGTGGGTCATATCCCGGCATAATGAATTCACTCGATCCCAATGTCGATTCTCAATGATGAGTCCTCCGATGCTAGACGGATTGCGCCAAAGATATTCTAATCATCGTAATCGAAAGTTGACGTAACACAGGGTATATTTTGATCAAGACGACCAAGACGACCTCAATCTTACATGCATGCGCCTAAATAGGTCGCACCGCTTCATGCATGATTAAAGCGGCATGGACAAGGATCGAAAGCTCAAAGTGTTGGTAGCAACACATAATAGTTCCTTACCAAATCGGATCTAGGTATTTACAACGACATCAATACTTTATCGATGCAGGTACCCGAAGTTTTCTTTAATTATACTATGTACGCCGTAATTGTTCTCAACTATTCACAAATCATCTAGGTCCATCATCAATTTAAAATGCTTGGTTGGTGCCCTGGTAATCCGGGTTCGCCTTCTTCCACTTCAACAGCTCTCCTGCCCATGTCATTCTTGGTGCCTTTTCCTCAGTCGCCAACGCCTGTCGAACAACTGCATCAGACAGATCCTTCTCAATCTCAAGACGAGGCAAGTCCTCCTTGACAACCCTCCACTGCTCCTCTGTGAGTGCCTCTTTCGCCAGCTCGTATCCGCGGAACTCAGTCCTTATTCCTAGCCGGAGTGCCTGTACGGCTCCTCCAAGGTTCTCCGGGATATGGGGTGTGGTGTGTAGTGACATGGCGAGCCAGGCTTCCCTGGCGGCCGATTCACTCTCGCCGTGCTTCAGTAGTAGTTGCACGGCTTCATCGCCAGCAACAATCTCAAAGCGCTTGGGATTGCCGTCATACTTCTCCACTGTGCTTAGATCGTGGTAGATACAAGCAACGAAGAGAACGTGAGGCTCAACTGAAACTCCCTTGAAGGCTTCAAAGGAACCGGGCAGCCCAGCTGACGACGAGTTGAGCAGCGCTTGGGCGTAGATGTATAGACGGAGGCTGTGGTTGAAGAGAGATGGCGAAAGCGACTTGAGAGCAACTTCGAGGGCCTCTTGGGCAGCGGGATGGTTCGGCACCACAGCTCTGGCAGCGGCGCTCAAAGTAGCCCGCTCAGTAGATGAGGAATTGCCAGTTGTTAGACACATGATTGAGGTTGTAGTCTGTGGTCGATATGTATCCTTTACCGGTGATATTTCGAGAGTCACTGTGATACTTTGAGATGATAAGTCAGAGCAAAGAGGAGAAGAGACGGAAACTGATGGGGGACAGTCTTGGTTTATATAGCCCAATCGACTCGACGATTTGATTTTCTGGAGCCCATCGAAATGTCAATTCGATGTCGCAATTGCTTACAGAAGTTACTGGCGACTAGAGAAGTCCAGGCCGAATGTCTCTTTTTGGCGCGCCCTACGGCTCATGGCCTGTCCAATAGTGGCCCGTAATTCCGAGCCCGATCGAACCCGATCCGCTGGTATGCAACCCAGAACTCTGGTTTGGGGAACATGATTAGTGCCGTGGGGTACTTACTTGGGTTAGAACAGCACGCCGAGCAAGCAAGACATTACGACTCCGAGGAGCAAGACATTGCGATTGCGTGAAGCAAAACATTGCGACTTGAACTGCGGCATGGCTCAGCGGCATACTGCGGCGGTATACTTTAGTCGCATTGGTGAGGAGCTGCTCACTGATCTACAATACATAGATGTGTAAGTCGAAAGAGAAACAACATCAGAAGACAAATTATTGTGGTTTTGAACAGTAATTTTTACGTAGTTTATGGATTCTACCCTACTATGTGACAGTCTCGAATGCGGTGTTCCATCTTGGAATCCACTCACTCATCCTTTGCAATTTTCAGCACAATACGGCCCAAAACATCACCCCTCTCCAGCTCTTCATAAATCTTGGGCAAGTCCTCAAACGGACGAACCGTAACCTTGGGCTTCACAATGCCTCTTCGTACGAGATCCACCGCCTCCAAGCACTCCTTGAGCGATCCAACCAGGTTACCAGTTATATGAAGACCCTTGATTACGATGGTGCTGATGGGCGTTTCGAGATATCCTCTCTCTGCAGGAATTCCAACACAACTGAGCGTTCCCCCAACGGCGAGCATTTCGGCGGCCTGAGCAAACGCCTTTGGGTTCGCCGCTGTTACTATGACGGCATCTGCTCCTCCGTTGGTGATCTCGTGAATCTTGTCAATGAGATTGGGAGTGGTCGTAAAATCGACGTAGCCGGTTACACCAAGTGACTTCAGGAACTCTCCTTTCTCGCCACCGCCATCAACGGCGTATACAATGGCGCCCTGTGCCAATGCATATTGAACTAAGCATTTGCTATCAGTATAAACAAGATCCTATGGAGATATTCGTGTGATAAATACCTGCAAGATGGCCCAAGCCACCACCAGCGCCAACGACTACAACGGAGTTTCCTGCACTGACGTTGCAATTTTTGACTGCCTGAAAAGTTCTTGTTAGTTACAGGTGCATTGACAGACTCATATTAAGATACTTTGTAACTTACCTTGTAAGTGGTCAATCCAGCACAGAGAACTGGTCCAGTGGTAACAGGATCGATATCATCAGGCAGCAGCGTAAGATAGCCAGCATCCAGAGCGATATACTCCTGGAAACTTCCATCTTCATGATGCAAGTGGTTCGTGCTCTTAATGCAATGCTGCTCCTTTCCAGCCAAGCAAAAATTGCATCGCCGGCAGATTCGACTTGCGAATCTGATACCGACAAATGTGCCAACTTTGATGTCCTCATCTACACCAGGACCCAAAGCAATGATGCGTCCAATACCCTCATGTCCTCCAACATGAGGTAGCTTGACATTCGTAATTGGAGTTCCCTGAGCTGACGCTGCGATGCCAGCTTGAGTGTGGAGATCTGCACGGAGTAAGGCTTAGAATCGTAATCAAGAGTTTGCCTGTCTCGGAAATACAGTTTGATGTAAGTGGCTTCATTCTTACCGCTCTGGCAGACGCCCGAATAGAGAACTTTTGCCAAGACTTCATTGTGACCCGGCTGTGGCACCGGATAGTCATGCACAAAGACAACTCCGCCGCCGAGCTTTGGGACAGTAGCCGCTGTCTGAGTCTTGGGAATGTTGACCATTTTCGAAGGAAAATGCGGTCTCGGAAAGATGTAACGACAGTGAGTAGAAGAGTGCTTGCGGATAGACACAGTTGTCGCGGATAGATGGCGGATAGATGTCTCTTCGTAGCGTGGCTGAACGACTTTATATACCACGTCCTTGCGATGGATGAAATTTGATCTTTTATAGCAATCGCGACGAAACACGTCAATTCCATCTTTACCACCAAATGTTTTGATTCGCCCGGTTGAGATAGTGTAGTCACGCGCTGGTTGTTCGTACAGCCTCGACGCAATTTCTCCAACTTCCCCGCCAATTCGCCAAATTGTCCAGCATTTGTCCGGGTGGCCAAACCTGATCGGCGGCCTTAATCGAGTTTGGCTACGGCGATGCATTTATTGAGAACATATGATTGGCAATTTTGGTAGCTTGGTCGCCTGCGTCAGCACTTTCTTTCGTGTGACGTTGTTTGTTTGGTTTGCCTTGCTTCAAATGCACATCCCAAGATAGATGTACTTCGTATAAGTCGAGGCAGCAGGGAATGACACACCCAGTGCCTTGCATTAAGGACATGTAGCTTGAATTCAGGTATCCAACATCTTCCAGTATTGCCTTACATTGCTTAATCCCTTTGACTTTGTCGAAGTTCCTCTCCGTGTAAGTGACACATGATGCTTATGAATTTGAAATCAGCTTCTATCCGCACACTCCGGATTGGCCTATAATTCTAGGTTAGCCAACCCGATACCCGGCAGGCATGGCACCGCAGTCGGAGCTTTTCTTTAGCTCATCGTAAACGCATCCCCTCAACCTTCAACCCCCGCTTAACCCCCTCGTTCGTGGGGGCCAGTTGAGCGTCGAACATATAGTACATGCACTTGCACTCGTATTCCATACATAAAGCCTGTACCCAGAGTTATGCGTGACTCGCTCGACGGACAAACTTGCACGAAAGCCCAACGCCATGGTTGTCATTCGTCCTCCGCTCCACCGTGACCGGTATCAGACCTGGGCTCAGTAATTGTCCGGTCAGAGTCTTCAGTATTTCCTTAAATTACTCCGGACTCAGCTTTTTCGGGGCTCTGTTCCATCATCTGCGCTCAACCGCCCCATGGCCAAGAGATCCTGCGATTTCTGTGTTCAACGCAAAACTCGGTGCGACAATGGCCGGCCATGCCGCAAGTGCCTTGACGCACAGCCTCCACTCGAATGCACCTACTTGAAGCCGGTGCTTAAACGCGGCCCAAAGACTTCCAAGCTCACGCAGCGATGTAATTGGAAATGGAGAATTGACCCTCAGATTCAACCTCCAGCTTCTCTCGGACATGTCGATCCAAACTCGACGGGATTCGCCGCCAATGCTCCGGCCTACGATAAGGCAGAAAGGCTGCCTCTGTCTATACTCAGACCGATGATTGAGGCCTACAGTTCCCGCATGTATCCCGTCTGGCCAGTCCTCCATGTGCCGGGTCTCATCACCAGGCTTGAGAAGCTGGAAACGAGTGATTCGCCATATGATGATGTTTATCCCATGACACTGGCACTATGTTCAGCGACAATGGCGCAATTGAACTTGACTGCAATGAATGATATTCCACCTCATATTACTAGCGAATATATGGAGAAGGAGTGCAACCGACATCGCAATCTATCAAATTATCGAGAGCATCCTTCCGTTGAGGGTGCCCTCACGTCTTTCTTTCTCCATGTCTACCATGCCAAGGCTGATAACAGAAATGCATCCATGGTCTATCTGCAAGAAGGCATCTCAATCGCTCGACTTCTCCGTCTGGACCGGATAGAGCTCGAGTCTTGCCAATTTCAGGATGACCTCGATGATGGTCAAACTCCAGTAACTGCTCACAAGCGTCTCGTTTATATGCTCTTGTGGGTGAGCGAAAGGTAACCTACGTTTGAAGCCATGTCTCCAATTCAAAGAAGCATAGGAGCTAATACTCTGTTTTTCAAAATCAGGGGCTACGCTATCCAACATGATCTCCCCATCTCCATACTTGATACAGTCCGGATTCCGACGGACAACATGGATGATTTTGACAAATACGGAAGGGGATTGATCGAACTTGCTACGTTATTCGCGGCTTTCGACGCCTTCTTTTATCGTACAGCCCGCTATATATACGAATCTTACCAAGGCAATTCTGATCAGCATCGTCTCATAGCAGTCCAGCGGTCTCTGGAAAACATCGCCCCAAAGGCTCTTGAATACGATTTAGTGCAACGGGCGGATTATAATATTACTAGGCATTGGATGCGAATTTTGATTTGGCAACAAGCCATGTCTCGAAGTTTGCTGTCGTCCTCTGCAGACGACGATTCAATGACCTTTCTCTTTCCGTCTCAAATAGCACAAGATTTTCTTTCTTCAATTACAGTCAACTCAAAGGAACATTTGGTTTCGTTGGGAAGAGACCAGGTATGTAAAACTGCATAGGCGTATACAACCCTCACGACTCAGGTCTAACAACGAGATAGTTGATCAAATCGTTTGAAATCACAAATACACTAGCAGATGTAATATTATGCACCACCAGTACCTACAGCACTCCTCTCGTACAGGACTCCTACAACTCTTGCCGCAAATCGTATTTTGGAGCACAACGAGAATGTTGGAAATACGGGCCAGCAGATTTCCTACACGCAATGTATCAAACAATTTCCCCATTCCTAACCTACGACAAACGGCTGAACGATATGATACGGCTCAAAGCAGCAGATGCATTGTTGCGGTCACCGAGTAGGATAATTCCGAGGGGTGTTGGTGAGGGATCACTTGCAGCAGAGGAAGAGCAAGAGGATGAGAGCAATGGGATTTTGGAGCAGATTCTCGGGTTAGCGACCGAGGCAGATTCTTGGAACATGAATACTGACCTCGACGGCCTGGACTTGAGTCTGGATGTTGATGAGTTGGGTCAAGTCAAGATTCCGTTCAGCAGCGATACCCTGTAAACCATTTTGTAACTGTCTTGCTCAGTGTGTCCTCGGCTGGGAGTCTCTTGAAACTATGTTTTGAAGATGTGTGAAGATACGTGGCGATGCATGTGTGGATATGAATATCTGAAGCTTTGACGGACCATAATGGGCTACTGGTTATTGCCATTCTCCATTCAGTATCCCTTATTGCATGACACGATGAAGCTTTTGGGTGAATTTATCTTATTAAATATTGGATTGCTGTAGAACGTCACCCCTTCACCTGTCCTATCATCCCATTCATTTTGTCCCTTTCTCCTGAATTATAGCCCAGAATTTACACCACGTCCAGCAAACAACAAATTATCAGAAGCCATCAACCTTCAACAGCATATATATGTATATATACCAATATATATGACCAATGTCTAACCGGAATAGGCGGCAATAGCGCTATTGAAACCATCTGCCACTTGTGCTCCAACACTCATAGCCGCAGGAACAAGGTCAGCAGGTGAGGCTGCTGTTAGCGCGTTGACAAAGCCAATAAAAGATGAATTCAGACTGTGCAAATCACTAAGAATTACAGCTTGTCCACCTTGCAAATCACCCCAAGCCGGCGCCTGATCTCCTATAGCTGACAGTGCGCCAAGAAACGTGGGGGCGAGAGACTCTAAGTCTGTGAGGATAGTGGTGCCGTCTGCTTCTGAAAACGAGCCGGCGGCTTTGATGTCGGCAGTTGCATCATCCGCTATAGCAACGAGACTCTGCATATAATCATGAATATTGAATGCACCCTGTAAGCCACTTGCAGGATAGCCATTTATGTTGTTGCGGAGAGTGGTCCATTGGGGACCGATTCTTTGGTTTATGTCATTCTCTACTGTGGTCGCATCGCGTGGGAGGATGATGGCAGCGGCGGTTGCAGCAAGTAGGAGGACTTTGGTAAAGCGCACCATTTTGATGATAGTATTGCTCGTTTCAATGACTTTACCGTAGGAAAATATGACTGAGAAAATGTTTGTCAAAGTTGGCGAGAAGATATTCTCTTGGGTTGACATTTATTTACACTACAGTGACTATGGATATATATATTAAACCCCAGCTGCGATCTTGACCAAGCTTAAAAAGTGTGACATGTCATAGTTTAAAGGAGAGCTCTCTTGTGGATTAGGGGGAAACTATCCCTGATAGATGGAAAGTGTCTTACTAGGGTAGAACGGTTAGTTCATTTTGCCCAACGATGTGATGTGAATCCTCGCTCTGGCTCCATTATACGCTCCAAATCGTTTGAGACAACATAACCTGATGTAACGCCCACGGTTGGTAATATTGTCAACCAAGACATCTTGTCAGCTGGCTTGCTGAACTTTCCTAACTTAACAACGATTTTACTTCAGTTTACGCTGACCGCCTCCTCCTGACTGAGACATTCGTTGTCAATCCACTTCGCCCGCTTCTTGTCTTAGTAGGTCCCCGGCAACCGGCATCAAAACCTCAACTTGGCAAGGATATGCGCTCAAAGGATAGCACACGTATATTTCGATGCTTTTTCTCTAGCAAATTTGCAGTTTTGTCACTCTCCTGAGTCACGCGTATGGACAACTGAGACATACACGTTTACGGCTGATACATGGGTGTTTATTACCAAGACACGCGTCTTCATCACACAATGGCTATACTCGTACCTACCCACGTCCCGTCTAGGGATTTAGATGTAAAACATTGATATAAGCTTCAACATTCTCATACCTTCTCAAGCAACCTCACCGCCAACTGTGTTCACCTATTTCTACTATCCCTTTGATCATACATTCTCTCTGGCCGGTTTTTACTGAAAAGAACAAAATGGTAGCCATCACGAAAGTCCTCTGGCTGGCCTTAACTGCCACTGTTACCACTGCTACTGCCATCGTTCGGCGCGATGTCATTACCGTTCAGAATGACATTACGCAGAAGATGGGCCCGGGTTGGTTTACCCTAAACCAGGACTTGACTGGTTTCCCAAGCAGCGGTTTTGCTGGAGCAATTACCATCCGAAACGATATTGCCACTCTTGTTTCTATTCTAGAAACTACAGTTTCCGATATTAAGTCTACTGGCTCATTCAGTACAGTGGCTGGCACAACCATCCTTGCCGACATTCAACTACAAGTGCCCACAATGCTGGCTTCATTAGTAACTGTAGGGGCCCAGAAACCAGATTGGGAGGCTATGCAGGGTGCATCTTGGATTTTAACCCAACTTGAGTCAATGAACATCGCTACATCGAATTTTATGGATGCTATTATAGCAGCTGAGCCTCTTCTTCTGAAGCCTGGTGGTCTGGCGTTGAAGGCGGAGATAACAGGTGCCTTTGACACCGCAATAAATTACTACGGCGCATCGCAATAGCTGCACGTCAACTCGTTTCGATATCTTTGGTAATATGTTGCCATGGCAGTTTGATAACTTGATGTGCTGAAAACGGAAACTGAAAATACGAATTTCTCATGGCGAAAGTGTTTTACATTGGACTGAGTGAGAATTATGGATGAGTTGGAAAAATATATAACTGAAGCTCGAGTTAATGATAGGATGCCTGATAAACTGTGTGGTGGGCGTAACCCCCAAGACACAAACCCATATTTACAATACAGATCCCAAAAATGACCTCATATTCATCGTATGGCTGTCTCCTACAATGCATCATATTCTAACCAACGCCATGAGTTAGATTGCACAGTCGATCAATCGCTCTTCACTGGTTTAATATCTGCCTGCTTATCCTCACGGGTAGGCCTTATGCAGAAGTTTTCACCCTATTGGGCATCCCTCCTGTGGTTGTATTAGCGGTCTCTTTACCTGCAATGCATAAAAAAGCTGGTATCTATCCTGAGAGAATGACAATATTTTCCTTTTGGTTGCACTTCTTAGAAGGCTTTGCCAGGCCTAGAATATGTATTTGCAAAACGTCTGCTTTTTAGAGGGGAGTCCACTCCATATTATTCTCATAGCTATTAGGTCATCCATTTACCTGTAGTTTGTGATTGTGTATCCAAGGTTTCCATCTGATGTTAACTCCTAGTGGCACAACAATGTTCCTTGCATCTCTGCCTCGAATAGTAAATACAAGTGGCCATTGGTGTGTAATTGATTCTTGTTATACGCTGTACTTGTTTCATGCATTTACTGCCAGTACATGAGGGGACTACAGCTGTACATGTACCTGTTAGCGCCATTGGTGGCGTGGTTACCATTGCACCCTTCAAAGCTCAGGTCCATGTACTTTCACTTCCTGGGCGCTTCTACATATCTAACGTACCTATACTATACAGTGCACAATAGTTCATCACTTTTGCTGGATAAGACATTGTAAACCACTCACACATAGTACCAATTTATAAAGAAGCAGCTACTAGACTGGTACTTTTGCTCGCCCATATATTCCGCTTGGCGGGGGACAAATGACGTGCGGATTCTCCGTCCTTATCAGCGGCTTTCTATTGCCTCCGATAGCTGACTAAGGGCCCAATGTACTCGCCACCAAATGCTCGCTAGTCCAGTCCATATGAAAAGTACAGATCGCGGCTTGCAAGCGGCCGGCCGAAACTTGTGGAATTCTCCAACTCCGCCGACGAGGCTCCCGTCTGGCCTTTTTCTTTCTTCACATCTTCAATGACCGGACTTGCGTCGGCCCTCTACTGCTGATTCCTCGCGCCGCTCTATTTGCTGTCCGGAGGCCGTTGGGGTGCCTCACATCATCTGCCAGTCATGGCAGCCCTCGTGGACAACCCGCAGATTAAACATGCGGAGTTGCTTCGTCCGCTGCCCTTCCACTTCCACGCCTACGTCTGGCCCTTTGCCATTCTGTGGCCCATCTTCCTGAGGTATTACTTGACCCCGGATCTCTACGAAAAGCACATTGGCGCCTCTGAATGGACGTTCGTCTGGTGCGGGACCATCATCACCCTCCAGTCTCTTGTTTGGTTGAGCACGCACTGGAGCGTCGGTCTGGATGCGCGATTCACTGCGACCAAGGTCCAGGACAAGGATATTCAGGATGCTCAGCTGGTCAAGGTTATTCCCATTGCGAACGCCGGCTCCAGCGAAATCTGCAAGCTGTTGCGGGACAAGGTACGTCTTTTCCCTTCGGGGTTCATCACACCATCGTGCCGCCATTAACTAACAACTTACTCGCTAGGTTGGGGGCAAGACCAATCTCTCATTCCTGTTCCAGAAGCGCCGTTTCCTCTTTGATCCGGATACCAAGACCTTCAAGACCCTCACCTATCCCATCGATGGCGAGCCGAAGCCTACCATTGGCCAGTTCCAGGCTTCCAAGGGTATCGACAAGCAGTCCGAGTTGACCCGTATCGAGCAACATTATGGCACAAACACTTTCGATATCCCTGTCCCGACATTTACAGAACTCTTCAAGGAGCATGCTGTCGCGCCCTTTTTCGTCTTCCAGATCTTTTGCGTTGGCTTGTGGATGCTCGATGAATACTGGTACTACTCGCTGTTCACTCTGTTCATGCTTGTCGCATTTGAGAGCACTGTCGTCTGGCAACGCCAGCGCACCTTGAACGAGTTCCGTGGAATGAGCATTAAGCCCTACGATGTTTGGGTCTACCGTCTCGGCAAATGGACCGAGGTTCAGAGCGATGCGCTCTTGCCCGGTGACCTTGTGTCCGTTGGCCGAACCAAGGAAGACAGCGGCGTCGCATGCGATATGCTCTTGGTCGAAGGTACTGCGATTGTCAACGAGGCCATGCTTTCCGGAGAAAGTACTCCGCTGCTCAAGGATTCGATTCAGCTGCGCCCGGCCGATGCTCTGCTTGAGACAGAGGGACTCGACAAGAACGCCTTCTTGTGGGGTGGCACCAAAGTTCTCCAAATCACCCATGGAAACCCTGACCAGGAGAAGCCCAAGTTGGCTTCAGGCGTCCCTGCTGCCCCCGACAATGGAGCTTTGGCTATTGTTATTAAGACTGGCTTCGAGACTTCTCAAGGCAGCCTTGTCCGAACCATGATCTACTCCACTGAGCGTGTGTCTGCCAACAACTTTGAGGCCCTCCTGTTCATCCTGTTTCTTCTCGTCTTCGCGATCGCTGCCTCCTGGTATGTCTGGGACGAGGGTGTGCGAAGGGATCGCAAGCGCTCTAAGCTCCTACTTGACTGCGTTTTGATCATCACCAGTGTTGTGCCTCCCGAGCTGCCAATGGAGCTTAGTCTTGCAGTCAACACTAGTTTGGCAGCCCTTGCCAAACTGGCCATTTTCTGCACAGAGCCATTCCGAATTCCCTTCGCTGGACGTGTCGATATCGCTTGTTTCGACAAGACTGGAACACTTACTGGTGAAGACTTGGTTGTGGAAGGTATTGCTGGACTCGGCCTGAACCATTCCGACGTTGAGGACAAGCGAGAAGGCGATGGCGCCCACTCTACCATCATTGCGGTCAAGGAAGCTAGCTTGGAGACCCAACTGGTACTCGCTACCGCTCACGCTTTGGTGCGACTGGATGAAGGTGACATTGTGGGAGACCCAATGGAGAAGGCTACTCTTACTTCTCTTGGCTGGGGCGTTGGCCGCAATGACGTTCTCTCAAGCACTCCCAAAGCTGGTACTACCCAAGGCAACGTTCACATCAAGCGCCGTTTCCAGTTCTCTTCTGCACTTAAGCGCCAGAGCTCCGTTGCTTTTGTCAATGGAATTCACACCGCCACCGGTCAAAAGATCAAGGGTACATTTGCTGGTGTCAAGGGTGCTCCCGAGACTATCCAGAAGATGCTCGTCGAGGTGCCCGCTGATTACGAGGAAACATACAAATACTTTACACGCAAGGGATCCCGAGTTCTCGCACTGGCGTACAAGCAATTGACCGTTGATTCCGAATTGGGCTCTGGCAAAATTAACGACCTCAAGCGAGAGAAAGTTGAGGCTGATCTCACATTCGCTGGCTTTTTGGTACTTCACTGCCCCCTCAAGGAAGACGCCAAGGAGGCTGTTCAGATGCTCAACGAGAGTAGCCACCGTGTTGTCATGATTACCGGTGACAATCCTCTTACAGCTGTGCACGTTGCCCGTGAAGTCGAAATTGTTGACCGCGATGTTCTTATTCTGGACGCCCCCGAGGATAACCATGGTGGCGAGCACCTTATTTGGAAGAGCGTTGACGACAAGGTTACCATTCATGTGGATCCTTCAAAGCCCATCGACCCGGAGATTCTCAAGAACAAGGATATTTGCGTGACCGGATATGCTCTTGCCAAGTACAAGGGCCAGCCTGCATGGAAGGACATTCTCCGCTATACCTGGGTCTATGCTCGCGTGTCACCAAAGCAAAAGGAAGATATTCTGCTCGGTCTGAAGGATATGGGTTACTATACCTTGATGGCTGGTGACGGCACCAACGATGTCGGCGCCTTGAAACAGGCCCACATTGGCATTGCTCTCCTCAACGGTACCAAGGATGACTTGACTCGCATCGCCGAGCACGCTCGCAACACCAAGCTCAAGGAAATGTACCAGAAGCAATGCGAGCTCATGAAGCGCTTCAACCAACCTGCACCCCCCGTCCCCGTCATGATTGCCCACCTCTACGCACCTGGACCTACCAACCCCCACTACCAAAAGGCCATTGAGCGCGAGGCTGCCAGAAAGAAGATTACGCCCGAGGAATACATTAAGCAGCATGGCCACCCCGTGGAAACCATTACTTCTCCCGGTGCTCAAAATCTCATCAACGATCGCCAGCAACAAGTCAACAAGAAGGCCGCCAGTTTGGCTGACCAGCTGACCAGCAGCATGATGGAAGCCGAGATGGGTGATGACGAACCCCCAACTTTGAAACTGGGAGACGCTTCCGTCGCTGCTCCGTTCACCTCCAAGCTTCGCGATGTCATGGCTATTCCCAACATTATTCGTCAAGGCCGATGCACCCTCGTTGCCACCATCCAGATGTACAAGATCCTTGCTTTGAACTGTCTGATCAGTGCCTACTCCCTGTCTGTTTTGTACCTTGAGGGTATCAAGTTTGGCGATACGCAGTACACCATTAGCGGTATGCTCATGTCTGTTTGCTTCTTGAGCATTTCTCGAGCTCGCGTTGTGGAAGGGCTCAGCAAAGAGCGACCCCAGCCCAACATTTTCAACGTCTACATCATCGGATCTATTCTGGGACAATTTGCTGTTCATATTGTGACTCTCATCTACATTGCTCGTTTGTGCGACAAACTTGAACCGTAAGTGTTTGAACATCCTCAAGTGCCACTTGACCTCTTACTAACGTTGCTATAGACGCTCTGGTGACATTGACCTGGAGGCTGAGTTCACGCCGTCGCTGCTCAACTCTGCAATTTACTTGCTGCAGCTGATTCAACAAATTTCTACATTCGCCATCAACTACCAGGGCCGACCCTTCCGAGAGTCCATTACTGAGAACAGGGCCATGTTTTACGGTATCGTCGGTGTCTCCGGTCTCGCTTTCGTCTGCGCTCTCGAGCTGATGCCCGAAATCAACGAACAAATGAAGCTGGTGCCTTTCTCCGACGAGTTCAAGACCAAGATGTCTACCGTCATGGTTCTGGACTACGTGCTGTGCTGGCTTATTGAAGTCGTCTTGAAGAGGTTCTTCAGCGACTACCGCCCGCGCGACATTGCCGAGCGCCGCCCTGAGCAGCTCAAGCGCGAGGCGGAGCGCAAGAAGGAGGTGGAGAGGAAGAAGGCTGAGCAGGATGACAAGGAGAGACTGGAGAAGGTGGCTGAGTTTGAGAGGAGGGTTGAGGAGCGAAAGAGGAAGATTGAGGCGTGGGCTACTGGCCGTCAGCAGCCGGCGGCGGCGGCGTCTGGATCATCATGATTTTCTCTTTTTTGTTGGGTTTCCGGCGGCCGGCGAAAAACATTTAGGAAGAGAAAGAAAAAGAAAGATCTATACTGATAGAGCTGGAGGCTGTATAATGCTGTTAGATGCTTAGGAAGGGATGCCGAGTAATGTAGACACCGATAAAGCCTGAATCTAATAGAATTCTCCTCTTTTTAATGATACTCATCTTCACTCACACATACCTTACCTTACCTATTTACTAAAGACACAATGATGAAAAAGGGGGAAGCTTCGGAAATTAGGATTTTCTTGTATTTATTTTGTTTGCTAATGTTACAGAGACTCGATTGAAGTCTATGGCAGCTGCAGAACAGCGGGGAAATAGGGAGCCTCATAAAAGCCATGATTTTCTCGTGCGTACGTTTTTTTTTTCTCTTTCATCCAAACCTCCCCTATATTTTCCGTGTACCATCCTCACAAAGCCCCAGCCCAACCAAGCCGCCTGTAGCAGCGAGCCAGTCCCCGTGAACCCTCCTTTGATCCTCCCCCTCCGGACGTTTGTCTCATTAAAAAAAGATAACGCTCAAGTCATGCTGAAAGGCATTTCAAGTTCGCTTTAGTTGCCGGGGTTCTCCTGGACAAAGGCAACACCCTTGGCAATGTTCTTCTTGAGATCGCCCAGGCAGGCCTCGACGAGCTTCTGCTCGTTGGCGTCGATCTTGCCAATGGGGTGGATCTTCTCAACACCGTCGGGGCCGAGCTCGACGTTGGTGCTGAAGAACTCGATGCCCTGGTCCTTGTACAGGGGAGACTCGACGAAAGTGGGCTCAATGACGCCCTTCTCGCCGTCGGCGGCGCGGAGGAGAGCATCGGCCATGCGGGCACCGGCGAAAGCCATGGAGAGGGTGGCAGAGCCAGCACCGTCCTTGGCCTTGACGACCTCGTCACCACCGAACTGGACACGGTTGACGAGCTCGGCGTTGGAGGAGAGGTCGGGGTGGTTGCTCTGGCTGAAGAGAGGAACGATGGTGACACCAGAGTGACCACCGATGACGGTGATCTTCTCGTCCTTGGGGTCGGTGCCCTTGATCTCGGAGACGAAGCGGCTAGCTCGGACAACGTCGAGGGTGGTGACACCAAAGAGCTTCTTGGGGTTGTAGACACCGCGGGCCTTGAAGACCTCGGCGCAGATGGGGACGGTGGAGTTGACGGGGTTGGAGATGATGAGGAGCTTGGCCTCGGGGGCGGACTCGGCAACAGCCTTGGCCAGGTCGCGGACGATGGAGGCGTTGGTGTTGAAGAGATCGTCACGGGTCATGCCGGGCTTACGGGGGACACCAGCGGGAATCAGGACGATGTCGGAGCCCTTGAGGGCGGCAGCAAGGCCGCTGGGGGTGGCCTCATAGCCCTTGACGGTGGACTTGGTGTTGACGTGGGAGATGTCAGCGGCGACACCTGCAAGCAAGCAAGAGAAAAGAGACAGTTAGCCCATTGACACTTTTTAGGAGGCCCGGAACAGAATGGCCGAGGAAAATTGGCGCAAGGGGGAGCGACGTGGACTTACCAGGTCCGCCACGGATATCGTACAGAGCAAGCTCAGTGACGCGGGTGTTGAGCTTGAGGAGGAGAGAGAGAGGCTGGCCAATGCCACCGGCAGCACCGAGGACGGCAACCTTGGACAGCTAATATGCAAAAGAGCAGCTGGTCAGCACACACACGATCAGGTATACGGACAGAGTTTTGGGCGTTGAGACAGGAAGAACAGGCGGGGGAGGGGGGACAAAGGGCTCATACGTTGCGGGCAGAGGCAGAGAAGGCCCTGCGCTGGATTCTGGAAGCCAACATGATGATCTAAAGAGAGATGCGAGGAATTGATCCAAAGACAGAGGCGATTGGGGCGGTTGGTGGAGAGCAGGAAAAGGTTTCGGCGCTGAGGATGGTGAGGGTTCTTGTAGCTGGTGAGGACAAAATGCGCAACGGTTGTGGCTCAAGGCCGGCTATAATCCGGGATTTCCCGGCTGAACTTGCTGGATGGGGCCAAGTTCCCGCTTTGGGTGAAGGGCGGCTCTCGGACAGGCACAAAGCTCAACGGACCGGCCGGAGGGAGGCAATGGGAGGGAATTGCGGGCTTTGTTTTGTTCCAGAGGAGCCGCTGGAGCGAGATGTCCGGGATGCTGCAGATCTCGTCATTTTGGCCGGCTGACGGAAGACGTAAGCGAGTTGAACAGGGTGGGATTGTTCTGTGCTGTGTTGTTGGTTGAAGGTTGGTGTGTGTGAGTGTCAGTGCCTAGGTATTAGACAACCACTATATGTTGAATAGTGTGTCGATATGCTTACAACACGTCAACTTTATGCGAAGGAGCCACGTTTGTGGCTTTAAATATACATCTACCTAGTACTGAGCAGGTTATAAATTCAAATTAGCGAGCGGCCTACATACATATCATGACGCGGGTATCGGTGAAGCATGGAGCGAATGCGCCGGGAACAGAGGCTGAAGCTGGCTGGGATCGCTTCCCACTTCTAACCCCACCATCATTATGCCAACCAGTGGCACTCTACCGTCTCTACGTAACCAAAACATTGATTTGACTGACAATCTTTAATAATGCAATAACATGAAGTGCAATCAGCCGGCAGTCACCCTGAGTGGTCTGCTTCCCCAGATTTTAGTCCATGTAAACGCAATGTCTCTTTTCGGCATGACTCATCCGCCGCTGCAGATAAGTCCCTGCATCCACCGATAAAGACCAACAGCTTGGAGCTTTGTTTGTCTTGCGCCCCTCCATATCAAGCTTGGTGACAGTGACACACAATTCAATACCTGCACCGAATTCAACAGCCAGCTTCTATACACATACGCAACACAAGTAATATTGCTGAAATCGTCGCCTCAATGTCCATCTACCAGCTCGCCCAGCTGCTCCCGCTGCCAGATGAGGAACTACAGCAAGTTCTCGACTATGCCTCGACTCTCTCAAAACCAGAAGCCGTCACACACTTTAGCAACCTCCTCGGCGATTCGCCCGCCGTAATCGATTTTATATCCACCTTCAACGGTCGTCGAAAAGATCCCGCGGCTCCCGCAGCTGCTCCAGCCCCTCCAGCCGCTTCGACATCAAAAGCTCCGTCCAAAGCTTCCAAACCTGCCGCTTCTGAAACAATAGACGCCGTTCCGAAATCGACCAGAGGGCCGAAGAAGAAGAAAGCAGCGATACACACTCCAGAGGCTCGAAAAGTCGACGACTATGCTGGTCCAGCTGGAAAGGCATACAATAAAAAGGATTCCGATCTAGAGTACATATCTCAGCGATCTAGCGCCCCGAGCAGCAATCGTCCGTCAAGGACAGCCTCGCCAGCAAGACCTCTCGTCAAGGAACCAACTGTTAAAAAGGCAGCACAACCTACCAAGGTTGAAGCGCCAGCACCAAAGCAATCAAATTCTACAGCAGCTGGTTATCTCATATCGGACGATCCAAAAAAGTCAAAGCCCAAGTCTACACCAGTTTCTCGTACATCCACGCCAAAGCCGGCCAACAGCGGAAATGTCACCAAGATTTCAATTTCAGGAGGTGTACCAATGGCAGGCCAGTCTACGGCGTTGGCTGATCTGGATGCTGCCATCCGATCTCTCGAAATTACGACAAATCCAACGCTAGAGAAGGACGCCAAGTCAAGGAAGTGCAATTGTGTGGCAGCTAGACATCCTCTTCAAGCTGCGGCCCCCAACTGTATTTCTTGCGGAAAAGTCATCTGCTTGAAGGAGGGCTTGGGGCCATGCACATTCTGCGGGACACCACTACTAAGTTCCGACGAAATCCAAGCCATGGTTAGGGAGCTCAAGGATGAGCGTGGCAGGGAAAAGATGGCGGCGAACGCAGCGGCTCATCGCAGGGCAGATGTGGCTAAGACACCTGCACCATTTACGCCGCCGCGAGGGTTGGACAGCGATGCTCCATCATTGTCTGAAGCGGCTGCCAAAGCACGAGACCATCGAGATAAGCTGCTCAACTTCCAGGCACAAAACGCCAAACGTACGACGGTGAGAGATGAAGCCGCAGACTTTGATGTGTCGGGTGCCATGGGTGGAATGGGCAGCATGTGGGCGACGCCCGAAGAACGAGCAAAGGAGTTGAAGAGACAGCAGAAAATCATGCGAGAGATGGAATGGAACGCACGGCCAGAATATGAGAAGCGGCAGCAAGTTATTAGCATCGATCTCGCTGGCCGTCGAGTTATAAAGACCGTTGCACCTGTCGAACGCCCAGTCACACCAGAGGAAGATGAAGCTCAGGATATCGACTCTGGCATTCTCCAAGAGACGTCTGGGAACAAGAACGCCGGCGGGGCATTTAGTACAAATCCGCTCCTGGGGGCCGTGATGAGGCCTGTCTGGGATGCCAAAGGCAAAGGAGCCGAGGCAGAGGGCCGAAGCAGCCGTAGCAAGGGATGGAGAAGGGTTCAAGACGACTTGGACAATAACGAGGGAGTCATTCTAGACGGAGGAGCGTATGGGCTACAGGCGGTCGGCGGAGATGAACCGGAGCGCGGCTAGCGCGTGTATATTTCACACATAATGTCTCATGAGATGGGGGCCAGTGGTAGATGATGCTCGTAGAAATACTACACACGATACAATGGATGCCATGAAATGGAATATAGAAAATTACTCGCATCAGACATCATCTACATGTAATTCTCGCAGCGTCTACTCTCTCCGTACTTTAAACAGCACACATCATGGAGATATCCCAAGAAATACGGATCACGTGCTGGCAATGTGGCATGAAAACCCTTACCCAGCTGGTGCTAATAATAGCTCGAGGCTGTGGCTGAAATCAGACTTTTGGGCGGCTGACTAAGACAAAAAGACGTGTCGCGTCATCCACGTGACTTCGTGTCATGACGAATTTCGCGAACCATCAAGGCTCAACTCAACTGCGAAAAAGCCTCTGCAGGGTTGCACAGCCCACACCACAAAAGACAAAGAAAAAAGTAAAGTGGTGGAGTTGCGCTGGAGGCTGTCGAACACGGGAAACTCCCATGGTTGCCGATTGATTTGCCACGCCAGCAGCAAACTTAAAAAACCCCCGGCCAGGGCGGAAACTGGCCTTCGCCTAGAGCCACTTTCGGCCTCTCAGCTGAATTCTGGATAGGAAAATCTGCAATTGACTCCGGCCGGCGCAGAAAAAAAAAATCTCCCAGCTGGATGGAGCCCATTACTCGCGGGGTTTTTCTTGGGGGTGGCGGGGAGCGATTTTGAGAGCACAAGCCAAGAAAAGGTCGTGCAGCAATGTCCCACCAAAAGGTTCTCAAACTAACGACGAAACCCTGTATAACGGAGTTACTGACGAGGGAGCGATATGCATGTTCTTTGTCCTTTGAGTGAGGCTTTTGTCCAAGTCTGTGCCAAAACTGCGCAACCCACAAAGTCGCGCCCCGAGGGTTGCATTTTGCGGGCAAACGAGACGAGAAAAAATTGACAGTAGCGCCGTTTTCTTTGTTTGTCTATGCAAGGTCAGGTAGGATGATGTGAGAGAGCTGCAGGTGGCCCTGTTTTGGTATTAGCGAGCCCGGCCGCTGAAGATTTTGTTCTTTTATTCTGCAGAGGAGAAGAAATCCATGGCTGAAAGACTATCGCGGTGGTTACACAGAGAAGAGAAACTAACGTGAACCCAGCCAGCCTGAGACTTTCTACCTGTTATACACTCACCCACTCTCCCTCCCTCCACTCTCTTTCTTTGTCCTCCTCGTGCGACACTTGAGAGTTTGAGGCTTCGGGTTACCTTTGACCTCTTCTCTTTTCTCTCGGTTCAATCAATCCATCAATGTCACTTTGAACCTACAAAGACGCCGGGTCCACCCAATCCACCGGCTTAGCGCTGGTGCTCTAGTGCGCGTGATGCCTTTGGCACTCTGGCAACTCTGTCGATGGCTTCGCGCCTAGCCTCAGTGAGGTAGGTCCACTGAGTGATGGCGAATGCCACTGGACGCTCAGCGAGTAGAGTGCAGAACTTATGGGGCGCTGGCCGACTGCTCTAGCGACCGCAGCGCCTATCTCAACTGTGCTGTCACCGCGCTGGCCTTGAATTGAACGCTCAGCGCTGCGCTTTTGGCGGTCTTTGGGGGGACCTTTTGGGGATCGGGATCCCGTCCTTGCCCGTCCCTCCCGCATCCGTCGCGACTGGACCGCGCGTAACCCACACACACAAACCAGGACCGACATCTTTTCTGCTGCCTCACTGACACTGACACCCACCTTTGCAACCACTATCGCTTGCTGCCGAGTATTTGCTTTTTTTGCTTCAATCACTTCACATACCGGTTCTGTACTGTACACTGCAGACCCATTGCTGGCTGTCTGGCCATCTCTGCTCCAGCCTCCCTCTCGACACGCGCCAACGCGCCGTTGTTGGTCTTGAATCCCCAGACGTCCCACGTAACGCACACACGCTCGCAGTGGGGTTTGTCGCGCTCTCGACAATCCGCGCGACATGTCGCACCCAGCGCCTCCTGCTCCGGCCGTGGGCGTCGAAGCACGCGCGCCAGAGATGCCAGCTGTGCCCGCCTCGCCGGTTGCTGCTGCTGCCGCCGTCGCCGCGGCGTCTTCCTCGTCCGCCACCGACATGGCCGTGGGCAACTTGGACGGCGATATTGATATTGCGTCTTCGCAGAGCGAGGTGGGAGAGACGCCCCGTGACCCGTCGCCGAAGCAATCGCAGCAATCCGACGCCCACGATGCCAGTGGCCCCGGCTCCGCCCTCAGCATTCCTTTGACCGTGACCAACTCGCAAGAATCCCACGTCACCAGCTCCTCGGTCCATGCCATGACGCCCCCCGCCAGCGACATCAGCAGCGTGACGGACGGTGCCGCGGCATATCTGGCACACGATGCCTCTGCCGATAAGAACGACCATCTTCTGCAGCTGTCCACCATTGCCGCTGCCCAGGACAGAATATCGACCGCTGGCGCATCTAGGAAACGCATGGCGGATGGCGAGGTCAAGGCTGGCATGAGCCCTGTCAAAGGACGTGGCCATGCCAGAACCCTCAGCACTGTTAGCATGACGTCTACCGGCAGCACTATTGGAGAGGTACGTTGGCAGGCTCCTTGCTTCTGTAGACGATATATCACATGAACTGACTTGTTTCCTCCTAGCTGTCCGCTGAGCTCAAGACTCGTCTCTCTTATGCCATGGTCAAGGTAAATTTTGGCTGGCAAGGTCACTCCATTGAAGAGGTGGAATCAATGGCCGCCTCCCAGGCCGTCTCTCCTGCTTCGGGCTCCTCCACCATCAGACGACATAGTTCTTCGGCGAGTCCGCGTTTGGATATCACAGCTGCATCCACTCAGGTCCATCTTGCCCAGCAGGCTGGTATTCGCCGCAAGTCCGATTCCCCCAACTTGCTCTCTAACAAGCCTACTCTTGCTCCTCCGGCCACCATTCAACCTTCCATATCTGCTGCACGCCCCAACCCGCGCCGCAATTCTAGTCCGCGATATACTCCCACTATGCTCTCGCATTCCCATTCGGCATCTCCTCACACCCCCGGCCAGCCAATGCTAGTCGAGACTCATCAATCTTTGTCTCAGCCTGCACGCATGGCTGACCCTATTCTATTCCCGTCCCATCAGAACGTCAGGGAGCAAGACGCCATGGAGGCATTGCTGTTCATGAGCAGCCCTAACAACTCGGCCAACCTGAAGCATACATTCTCTCCCTCTGCGTCTCCTAATCCTCAGTCCAGTGCTTTCAGAAACGTCGCTGCAAGGCACGCATTGCCTAGCGGGCCTAGGAAGGGTCTCCCGGGCCATAGGCCAACAGCCAATGCCCACCAGAGGCCTGGGTTCAACAAGTCTCCCGGAATGATGCACCCTCCTGGGTCGCCAATGGAGGTAGATTCCCCACAGCACCCATATTATAGCCCGAATGGAGCCACGCCGAAACGACGCCTCAAAGGACCCAATAGCCATTTGAGAGGAGCTCTCTCGCTTCCCACTGGGCTTGGTGCCGGGCATAATAGCGCTAGGAGGGTCTTACGAGACGAAGATATTGAGAGAATGCTCGACCGAGCTAGTGCTGAAGCGGCGGACTCATCAGACGATGAAGAAATTCAAATTCCCCGCCTCCGAAATGATGTTGGCATGATGGGCGTCCGGGGATGAAACAGCAAATCGGGTTCTCTGCGAATTCTCCTCGCCATTTCTCTCTGGTCCACGTTGTTCAGACATGTGATGACAGAGAAAAGAGACGCCCCGGCTCTGAAGAAAGCGACTACCGGCCCCTGCATGATAGGATCATGCTCGAATTGCCGACTCAGGCTGGCAGATCGATAAAGCTCTCTATCACAGGGTTGAAGCCACTACGGCAGCAGCAGCCGTGTGATGAGTCTGCCAGCCAATCATAGTATCGCTACTCGGATGTCCACACGCCTTCTGTCGACCTTTTGTTCTGGCCCTCATTGGCTCCGCTACGACGTCGGGCTATGAATGGAGCTGGTAAATTGACTCCCTAGTCCATGTTGCGAACAAGATAACCTAGGAGTGCTACATTACTCAATACTCTGCCTTTTCCCGTGAATACGGCAAGGTCATCAACGCGAGTGCTCTTGGCTCTCCATATGACCATATGTCTAAGTTTTGCACTACTGGCGGGATGATGCTTGCCGTATATGCGTACCTGGTGAGATAACTACCAGTTGGCTGGTTTTGGTTCTTCGTTCTTGGATACCGGTTGCCATCTTTAAATGGCACGCATCCATCATCTTTGTTTCTAAGATGTATGTGATATTTGATGGTGGAATGAAATGGATATGTGTGAAATAGCCGTCTCGAGCAGACGATGCTACCTGTGTAGCTTGTCAACAAGGACAACAATGCTATGAGTTGAAGGATATTGAGAGGTGTGTTGAGAAGAGGCTCAATTGAAGTAGAGCGTTTAGGGTGGTTTATTCAAGGGCCTTTCTAATAATGAGGGCCACATGCTGTGCTGGAGATTGTCGCTCAGCAAAGCTCAACCTTTTGATCATCGCCAATATATGATGAACCTGTGAAGAGAAGATGAAAGTACATGTAGGATCTAGATCAGCCCCCACGGCAGCATATAATCCCAGCTCTGCATTAGGGCAGACATTGAAATCCGCCATCGGGAAAACCAGTTTCTTCTCGTATAGCTGTTAAGAACCCACATTAGCAATTATTCTACAGCTGCTGACTGCTAAGCATCTGCCACTGATATAGACGTACTCAGCGATGGATGTTCTCGTGAAGTCGATATCGGAATCCCGGCCAAAGGATGCACCGAGGCTCATGCTGTTTTGAGCGAGCAGCACACGTGCTTGCCCGGATAATACATGTCGTCCCATCTTTTCAACATCACCTCGACATTTACTCCGCCAATTCTCCTCTATCATTCTACATGTGATGCATTTCGTTCAATCTTGATGCCTGAATTGGGCAGAATCTCCTCACTGCGACGCCTAAAATGCTCAGCTTAGTGCCAGCAACGGTGCCTGACCGCTCCTCAACATCACCAAAAACAAGCTGTCCGATCATACCAGATCCGTAGCAGGAGAGCTAGGATTTCTCGTTTATTCTCAATTCAACGCACCAACCTAGTAATTTCTCATTGTGCTGATTCCTTGCAGACCTTGCCGACATTGATCGCGAAAGCGAATCAAATCGTGATTGCTTGGCTGCTCCCCTCCATAAACGGCACGAATTGGCCGAAACCTGGCGAATGACCATCTAAAATCGGGCATGGCTTCATGTATACCTGCACGCACAGCTGCAATAGCCAGGAACTACATGCAGCAACAAACCTGGTGGCCGTTGGATTGAACCCTGCAAATTCCTTTCGCGTATTGGCGATGCTCGCAGCCACGATATCAAGCCTCCATGCCGTATTCTAAAATAGAGAAAACGGCTTACTTTTCCTCCCGGCCAACACGACCCTGGCAAATCCGGCAATGGCTTAGCCGGGCTGAGATTGTCAGCCTTGGAAGAGGCTAGGCGGGCGCCAGTGATGGAGGTTATTGGCGATCGTGAAGCCATAGTTTCGCATCTTACGGCGCTTCTTCGACCTAGGGCCGCACTAAGACGCCAGCTTCTCGCAGACTACTGAAAGACGTTGAAATTATAAGTCCACTCATATTGCGAGCAGCCTCGTCTCCTCAACACAGCTCATGTTTGCAGACCAGCCGGAGAAGAAGAAGCGGCGAATGCGCGTGAGCAGCCCAAGGAGATTAAGACCCCACGTTGTCATCTATCACTTTGTTAATATCGCCGCAGGCGGGCATCAAGGCCTATGAACGTCCTAGGATGACACGCATGTGCCCATCATGAAATGTTGACAAGTCATTCCTATTAGCGGCTCTTCATTTTGGCTCGAATGCAAATGCAGCCACTCATCAGAAGCTGGGGCCCGTGACTTTGACTTTCCGCACCTCCCATCCGAGACAGCGGTAATTATAAGCTCCGTTGGTGCCCAGTTCCAGACCTTTGGTTCATAGTCCTCGCATGCAATCCGGATGCCGCGAGGCAGTGGCTTGACTCGAGTCCAAGACGTGTTGAAATTGCGCCAACGCCCGATAGTGGACGGGACTGCATGCTTAGACAGACACTGAGCCTTGTCCTAAGACATCTGACACTTGTATATGGCAATCTCTCCTGTCTCTCGCACCCAGAGACATGCTGTATGGCGTGTTATTAGTGTGGCTGAACCTCTTAGCCTCCGATTATTGCCTTTTAGACACCCAACTATCGCACGCTTCTCGCCACCTATCGCGACAACGGGGGGGGAGCTCTACAGGTTTTTCCCTTGTTTACTAGCCACATGAGTGGGCTGTAATTCTGGCAATCGACTAATGAGAAGGATGAAGAAGATATCCACAGCAGGAGAAAGGCTGTCTGATATTACACTACAAGAGGCCGCGACCGCAACCAGCCTGGCCTCTCTGTTGTTACGTAGCTGAACAGGACACCGCATATCTTCATTGGCTGGGCGGGCTGTCGGTGACGTGAATCGAGGCCGCCAGCTTGTATAGCATCTCCGGTCTTCCTCTTTCTTATATCTATCCATCATCTCCTTGTTCACGTTCAGCTTTTGCTTCCTTATTTCATCTCCAACGCCTTCCATCGCCGACTCGCAGTCCTTTTTATACTCGCTCTTATCAGCATCAAACCGAACATTGTGCCACACCTACCAGATACTAGACACCACATTCCGCCATCATGGAACATAATCGACCAAACAGTCGGCAGAATCTCTCCGTACCACAAACTGCCACTTCGTCGCCGCCGTCACAACTCCGCCATCGACCGTCCTTTCGAGATCGGTTCTGGAAGAGGACCAGCGCAAACTACGACGGAGAAGATGATATCATCCACGAGGATCAGGTCAACCCCATCAAAAAGAGCCCCTATGTCCCCATGAATGCAGCCTCTGGCTTTTCGAGAACAGCGTCCACGCCTCGCGAGCAGTTCAAACGAAGAAGCCGAACAGAAGAGCGACCTTCAAGCAAAGAATCCGCCGTCAACGTCCACGCCCGGTCGCCTCTCGGTGACCTGGCCGCGGGCCACCTGTATGTCCATACTGAGTCCGAGCCCGATACCACCGACTTCGCCACCTTTATCGCCGCCGCGCAGACCGAGGAGCGTCTCCGCCATGCAGCGTCCCAGAGGCAGGGAGCACGAAGCCACTATCGGGACAGCGGTTACTATTCGTCGTCCAACGGCGGCCGACACGACCATGACCCGTATTCGCCGTCTCTGCCTTCGTCGGCTTCGGCAGCCGGAGCGGCGAGATTGAAGACGCAATCGTCCAGGACGTTTGGCCAGCGACTTGCAGAGTACATCAAGCCTCCGCGAGATGATGCTGTGCCGTCAGTTCGTCGGTGAAAATGAAACATGCAGGATGATTTGTTTTTGAGCGCGGATTTTTTTTGGGGGGGATGCACTTACTGGGGTTATTACGGAGAGACACTGATTTAATATTGTGTGATTGATGAGTTTTGATACACTTGATGGTTGGGATACACCATACCCCAAGGATGCTTTATACCGTTGTCCATCTCAACCAGCACACCTATACACGCGGTAATATTCATCACATACAGCACAAAAGGGCGTTTCGGATGCATTTGATGGAAAGTAAACGACTTAGACTAGGCACAGTTTTCTAATTGACTCTTGCAAATTACTACCAAACACTCGCTCCATCAGTCAGCATCAATCACTAACCGTCAATCTATTTCGCCATATCCCCTGTCGATCTGGCGCGGCTCGAAAAATAGAAGCTTAAAGCCAAAAGTGCCGGACCCCCAGGGCGACCTCCTATTCCGGGACAACATCTCCGCTTGACACGTCTTGCGGCCTGCCTGTCTGAGAAGTCGTGGCTCAGAGACATTATCCGGGATGGCGCGGAGACGGGGCCAATTTGTCTTGCATTGGACAACCCACACGGGCGGCTCCGAAAAGTGACTGTGTCATGTCTGGGGCTTTTGTTTTGCTTGGAATGAAGGCAAGACAATGGGCTGGGATTAAGACTTTTTAGTATAATTATTGAATACTTTCAACATTGTGATTAGACTGAGGATAAATCTTCTTTTTCTTCGTCTTCTCGTCTCTTTGTTTATTGTCAAACCCGCGTCTCATCTCTGCTGTCGCATCACCGACGCTATTTATGGAAACCCAGTGGCAAGAATAATACTTGACCAGTTCCAATATCGGGACCTGCCGATCTCTTCCCCCTCTTCCATGTTCACCGTCCGTGCTTTTTCACGGCATCAATGAACTTTTTTATCTTATCACACATCACAAGGCGACCTTTTGCTAGCTCGGCGTAACCAATCTTGGCAGCTCGGAATTGGCCAATGGCGAGACAGGATAGAGTTATGCAATGTCTCAATTCCTCACAAGAAAGCCGTATCGAAACGAGGGTGACATTGACATTGGCGCAAGCTAGGGTGGCAGCCGAGGCTGGACACGCTTGATTGATTGTCCCGTGTGTGCATATCGGAGCACAGGTTGACAGGGTATTGTTCCCAGCTCTATTGGTCTGTTTACGTATCTGGCAATACTTTCTCAGCATCAACTATACTCTACCTAGGTAGGTAGATGTTGGCCAAGAGATTTGCTAGGCCTTTTTGTTTACTGCCGAAGTCGGGAGAACCAAACTCTCCTATCGTTTCTTGGCGGACATGGTTCCTTGATCGCGACCTGCCCTTGTGGATGTCTCACATAACGCGGGCACGGGAAGGGCTACCGCAAGCAATACTAGCGAGTATTGCATTTGCATGGAGCACAAGCTTCTCGCTCGGCATCTCCCTAGAAAAGGCAAGAAGGAGGAGGGAGGTGCTGTGCTAGTCGACAAAAAAAGGTTCATAAAAAGCTGAGTTACGCCATCCTCTGGGGCTCTTCTAGATGTCTCTCTTTCCCTCCCACCACATCTCTGCCTCATTCCCTCAGCCTCGCGTTTTCGACAACACAAGATGAAGTCGGCATTGCTCTGGGCGGTGCAGCTCTCGTTGTTGGCAGGCCTCGGCGCCTCTCGCAGAAACGTCGAGCAGGTCTTGAGCATCCCTACAGGATGGACAAAGTTTCAGGATGTCGTCAACCCTGCGCGTCACATGCGGCTGTCCATTGCCCTGCGGCAGCCCAACATTGGTCAATTGGAGGCCAAGATGACAGAAAACGACAATCGGCTGTCGTTGGAGGACATCCAGCAGCTGCAGGCCCCTGATCAAAAGGATGTTGACGCCGTGCTACAGTGGCTGTCTCAGAACAACCTCAAGGGCGAGGTCGACAACAACTTCATCCACGTCACGACGACCGTGGCCCAAGCAGAGCCCTTGCTGGGGATGAAGGTGAGCCGCTTCGCGTACAAGGACAGAAAGGCGGTGCTACGAACCACAAAGTACACGGTACCCGACTCTGTCGCCGGCTCCATCAGCTTCATTCACCCCCTGGCCAACTTCATGACTGCTCGCCATGAGCCAGAGGTCGTGTCTGCACCGCCAAAGCCTGCGTCCAAAGCCGCTGCTGCAGATGAAGACAACATTATATATTGCCCTGGCAGCGTCACGCCCGCGTGCCTTTCCCAGCTCTACAATATTTCATCGTATAAGCCCGCCGACAACAACTCGCCCGTCAGGTTTGGCGTGGCTGGTTTCCTCGAGGAAAACGCCAACCTCCTGGATTTACAGCAGTTCCTCAACTCGACAGCGCCCAACGTTGCTCAGGCGGGAAAATCCATCACCGTTGAGCTGGTCAATGGCGGCGTCAACTCGCAAGATCTGGCCGAGTCTGGCCATGAAGCGGCGCTGGACGTGGACTACGCCGTGTCTGTGGGCTTCCCTACAAACGTCACATACTACGCTACAGGTGGACGAGGCGTCAAGCTGGACGACAACGGACAGCCCATCTCGGGCGAAGACGACGACAACGAGCCCTATCTGGAGTTCTTCAGATACCTGCTGGCCAAGCCCGACCACCAGGTGCCCCACGTCCTGTCGTTGTCGTACTCTGACGACGAGTTGTCCGTGCCTCGAGAGTATGCCAAGCACGTCTGCAGTCTGTTTGGCCTGCTCACGGCCCGTGGAACGTCCATCATCTTCTCGTCTGGCGATGGCGGTGCTCGAGGCGGCCGCGACTCCTCGTGCCTCACCAACGATGGCACCAAGCGACCCGTCGCAATGGCAACTTTCCCTCCTACATGCCCGTGGGTGACTTCTGTCGGCGCCGTCACCAATGGCGCAGAGCCACCATCCGGAGCCAGCTTCAGTACCGGTGGTTTCTCCCAGTATTTCGCCCGGCCGCATTGGCAGGACAGCTCTGTCAAGAACTACGTCCAGGCGCTCAACGGCCGACTAGACGGTCTGTACGACCCATCCATGCGCGCCATCCCCGACATCTCCGCGGTTGGCACTTCCTTCATGATCATTGCAGGCGGAATCCCGCACTTCTTGCAGGGCACCAGCGCGAGTGCTCCCGTGTTCGCCTCGTTGGTTGCGCTCATCAACGATGCCCGACTGCGCGCCGGCAAGAGATCGCTCGGGTGGCTGAACCAGCATCTGTACTCTAACAAGGTCAAGAATGTTTTGCAGGACATTACGGTTGGAAAGAGTTTGTCCTGTGTATTTAACGATACTGAGGTGCCGGGAGGATGGCCGGCGGCTCCTGGATGGGATGCCATTACTGGGCTGGGCGTGCCCAAGGAGTTTGACAAGTTTCTGAAGGTGCTTTATGATGTATGATGGGTTGTGGACCGAGCATAGAGAGAGTAATCGTACAAGTATTGGCGGCTTCAGTCTAGTCCTATGTCGATGCTGTAGTTTCTTTACCAAAGAAATATTAGAATTGAGCAATATGATGTTATACAGTAGTCACTTGATCCAATGGGAAAGCCATGTATCATCATTCCAATCCAGGCCATTCCATGTAACCATCCCCACTGCCCATAGTGACCCTCTATACCACTCTATACAATCTACAACGAGCCTACGTAAAGAACAAACGGCATTGAACAGTCAATAAAGATGTTGTCTACAGCTAGTTCTTGAAGTCCATCTAGAGTTCATGTACCGAGGCTCCTCAACTGACGTGCCACACCATCCATCCCGCCAGCCCAGCCCATGCCTCAACTGTTCTAGCGGGCTCGAACCGCTACAGGGCATCAAATGCATTCAGCACCTGCCGATGCGCCAGTTCGTGCCCGCCCACAGCACTAACACTGGGAACCCCCCGACCCGCTGAGGGTCGCTGGCCGAGTCCGCTGGGTCAGCCGCTTCAGGGCTCTAGAAGCCACCGACCGAGTCCGCTAGCCACGAGCTTCAGGGCTCCAGCAGCCACTAACGGAGCCTGCGGGCCATCCATCTTCAGGGCTCCAGCAGCCACTAACGGAGCCTGCGGATCCCCCCTCACGCCTCAAGCCGCGCCGCTAAGCCCCCCTTGGCAATGGAACAACATCCGCGACCTCGAACCTCTCACATTCAAATCACTTGCGCGTCAGATTTGATGCTTCTCACCGACAACGAACCAGGGCCCCCTCGGATTGACCTCACTTTCGCGCGTTTGTCTTTCTCCAAGGACGTTCAATCCCGGTGCTTGGTCTCGCCTCTCTGCTCAACTGCGGGCCAATTTCGTTTCCAGCTTTGTTTTTTCTGCATCGTCTCTCTCATCTTGTCTTGTCTGTTCCACGAGGAGCCTCGCATCAAGATCTACGGCTTCTGCATCTTTGACGCCTTTCTTGGTTCGCGCGCGCCAAAAACGACTTTATCCTCGGCCAATGCCGCTCGCCTACTCATCAGATCATCGATAACGCCCAAAAGAAGAAGCTGCAAGATACTTTTCAGATTCCGAATCACGCCTTTAGCGGGAACAATCTAGCCGGCGCAGCTGCAAGGGTCCTTCGCACTTCCGCCTCCTCTCTCCGCATTCTCGCAACAATCATCACAATGCCGATTCAGACTATGCGCTGAATCAACTTGAAAGAGATTTGAATATCGGAGAGAGAATCAACCTTTTTCCCAGGCGCGGCGCCCGGGCTCTGTTGCTCGGATTGCCTTGGAACGTTGGCGTCTGATACTTTCTAACCTTATTTTCCTGCATCTATTTGGCCCGTTGCCTTTTCATTGTTTTGTTTTCTCTACCAGTCGCCTTCTCATCTTTTTCTCGTTATAAATTCCCAATTTTTCACTACTGGCGACTGGTTTTACTCGATTTTTATTATTCTTCAAGATGCCTACGCAGCACGTAGAACCCGAGACTCATGGCCTGCTGCAAGAGGTTGCCAACTCGCTGCTCAAGGCGCGAAAGGTGGTGGTTGTCACCGGCGCCGGCATCAGCACCAACTCAGGCATTCCGGTTCGTCCTTGGACAAGGCACAGGTGCTTGAGATTGGGCGCACGCTGACTGCTGAAAATTCAGGACTTTCGCTCCGAGAATGGGCTCTACTCACTCATCCAGGCTCAATTCGACGCTGCCAGCCAGCCTACGCGATCGACCGACCGATTCAAGACCGACGGCGACGGCAACGGCAACGGAGACGGCGGAGAGGAGCCTCGCCCGACGAAACGTAGGAAGGTGTCGCGGGAGCCCTCTCCGGACCTGGACGAGGTTGATCGGCAGCTAAATGAGGACATCAAGGCGCGCGCCGAGGCTGAGATGCCGGCTGCGTCGAGTCAAGCCGCCGACACGCAGCAAGCCGTGGCCGCATCAGATCCAAACGCGTCAGAGAATGGATGCTTGAGCACTCCGCGTCCCAAGCCCGCGCTTCCCTCCACGCCCAAGCCGACAACGACATCTCCTCTGTCCTCTCCCCCAAGAGAAGAGTTTATGCTTCCTCTGCCATTGGCATCATCGTCGTTGCGAGCCGAAGATCGCGAACGCATTGCGGGTGTCTCCCAGAACATAGTTTCGTCTCCTCTATCTTCACCGCCACCGGTGCTCTTTGATCCATTCCACCCCTCCTCTCCTTCAGATGAAAACATGAGCCGCCGCAGCAGCACCACACCCTCAGAAGTCGACGAGATGCGAGACTTACCAAACACCATGCCGGCCTCACAGGCATCAAATCCCGGAAAGACAGCCCTTCCCAACATGAAGGGCAAGGACCTCTTTGACGCCTCGATATGGTCGGATCCTACGAGAACTTCCGTCTTTTACCAATTCGCAACATCTCTACGGCAGAAAGTCCGCGAGGCCGAACCTACCAGCTCACACAAGTTCATCGGCCACCTCAGGGATCGGGGCAAGCTGGTGCGGTGCTATACGCAAAACATTGACCAGATTGAAGAAAAGGTTGGCCTCTCGACGTCTCTGCTGGCCGGGCCGGGCAGTCGAGGTCGCTTCTCGCGCAAGTCAACAGCAAACGCGGCACAGCTCAACAAGATGGTGGAAGAAGTATCATTCAGCGGTGAAGGCGGAAACACTGGCGATGTTGGCGCGTCTAGCCAATCACCACCAAACGGGTCGAGTGAGCAAACGCCTGCAGACCAGCGGCAGACATCATCCCAGCCCAATGGTAAGACGGAAGAGGATGAAACTACTACTAGCAGTACTACTACACCGCCAGATCAACAACAACCCAAGCCCGCCCCGAGAAAGGAGGTGCCGCCGCTGCGGTCGGGTGTGGAGTGCGTCTTCTTGCATGGCTCTCTGCAGCTTCTACGATGCTTCCTCTGCGGGCAGGTTTGCTCTTGGGACGATGACGACCGCGAGGTGGAGACGCTCTCTGGCCAACAGCCTGAATGTCCTCACTGCGTTGGCGCGACGGAAGCGCGCCAGGAAAGGGGCAAGCGAGCCCTGGGCGTGGGCAAGCTGCGTCCCGACATTGTGCTGTACGGCGAGGAGCACCCAAACGCCCACCTTATCAGCCCCATCGTGACGCACGATCTCGCCTTGTACCCGGACATGCTGTTGATCCTGGGGACCAGCCTCCGGGTCCACGGTCTCAAGGTCATGGTCAGGGAGTTTGCAAAGACGGTGCACAGCAAGGGCGGCAAGGTTGTCTTTGTCAACTTCACCAAGCCACCAGAGAGCTCCTGGGGGGACATTATCGACTACTGGATCCAGTGGGACTGCGACGCTTGGGTGGCCGATCTCCAGGTGCGCATACCAAAGCTCTGGCAAGAGCCGGAGCCGCCAAAGCCCAAGAAGAAGCGCGACTCGGGAGGAGGGGCCGCTGAAGAGGGCCGGGAAGAGAAGAAGAAGCCTCCCGCGCAGAATCCTGTTGCGTTGCGAGACACCAAGGTGAATGGCGCCTACTGCACATTGAAAATCCTCAAAGAGCTACGACGGATCACGGCCACTTCGCCTCCCCCGCCGTCGTCCCCTCCCCTCCCTATCATCCTTTCTCTTCCGCCTTCTCTATCGACTGCTCCGCCTCCGTTGGAACGCGTCTCGGCTGCCGTCGCCACGGAGGTCATCCCCAACCCCGACCCCCCGACTCCCGCTGAAGTGGCCCCCCGTGCCGCCGCCGCCGCCATGGATCCTCCTACGCGGATCAGCACGCCGAAAGGAAAGGCTAAGCGACCGCGCAAGTCGGCACCGGGAGCTCTGGAAAGGCCCAAGAGAACGCCGTCGACGCTCAATCCGAATCACGGCCGCTCCAAGAAACCAGTGGAGGAGGTCAAAGAGCAAGAGCCGCCTGAGACGCCCGAGACGCCTAGCCAGCCGCCAGTCAGCACGGTGGAAGAGTTCAGCTCCATCCTTCACTCTGTCAAGTCTAATCCTCGCATCCGCAAGAGAAAGATGATTGACGGAGAGGAGTTTGTATTCCCCACGATTGGAAAGAAGCGTGGCGCGGTGGATAGCCTGTACAAGGGCGCTGAGGATGACAAGAAGCAACTGCCCCCTCTACGTCCGGTACCCGATCAAGCAACCGGAGTGGCATCGCTACCAGCCGAAGCCGAAGCCGAAGATGCCATGGAGGAACCTCTCGCTTCGATTTCGGTCAATGTACGAGCCGCAACGACATTTACGCGTCCAGAAGCATTTTACATTCAGGATCCACTGGTGACGCTGCTTGAGAAAGCGCCCCAATGGAAGGCGATGGAGGTGAATCACGGCGAGCTTCGACGCAACAAGCGCCGCATTTCCAAGAGATTTCTTCCGGTCCAGGTGCAAATGGAGACCAAGGCCCAAGCCGAAGCTAATGCCGCGCTTGCGCTGGCCGGCCTCAGGACGAACAGTCACATGGTGCCACAGGTTGCTCATGCAGTGCCCGGCAATGGCTATACGGAGCTGGCCAACTGGGCGGCCACTTGGAGCTGCAAGAAATAGGAATAGGAATGCAAGCGGTGTGGTTGTGACAACTCCTGATGGTCTTGAGTCATATTTTCTTCTGCTTTTTTCTTTTTTCGTTATCAATTCTCTTCATTTGCTAGGGATGGTGATTTTTTGATAGACACCGAGCAGCGGTATCATAGGAAGCCGGCATATATGATGAGCATTTACACAGGTGTTAGCGGTTATCATGATGTTTAATAAGGGCTGGGCTAGGGATACAGGACTTTGTGCCTCTTTTTCTTTCTTCTTTTCTGTTCATCGGGCACAACAATCAGAAGTCATGAACCAAAGGGTGAGGATGGATTAGATGACTGGTTTAGCGTGGTGCATGCATTACACCTCTATTATTTCTCTTAACGGATTATATAGACTTGGCAAAATCTATAATCTTGTCTCAATGCAACGAGTTTCACATGTCTTTGTTTTCTCTTACTTGTGCTGATTTAAGCGGTTACCCACGGGCTTATGGGCCAAGATTTCCCCCTCACTAAAGGGCGCCGTTGATGGGCTTTTTAGCTTTAGGCTTAACTACTAACAGGCCCGTAAACCGATCCATTCGCCTATCGAAAACGTCGGACTCGGTGCCCGGATTCACCTAGCAGTGAGCCAAACAGTGCCTGGTGGTGTGAATTCGGTCATTGCACGCATGATAATCTCCGGTGGGGGTAAGGCCGAAGCCGCAGGACAGCGGGGCAGAAGGAATGAGGGAGTCAGAAAGTGAGAATCGACATGGAGGTTTTGTCATTGTCGTCATTTTTTCTTTTTTTGTATGTCTGAATTGATGAAGAGGTGATTGGTGCTATAGACCGGTTCTCGGAAGAGTGAAGTGAGTCTTTTTGCCGAATAGATTGAAAGGATTGAGAGAGGGATTTGAGATAAATACTAGGGCGCTGGCTGAGCTTTTGTGAAGACCGTTTTGAGTTTGAGGACATTCACAGCGTTAAGGTCGAATATGGTGTCTTTGACGATTCGAGAACGAGATGGGGAGGAGGCCAAGGTTGGCGAGGATGGATTCAAGGTGTTTGGTCGTGAGATGAGAAAGGACTTTTTGTTTGCTCCCGAGTGGACAAACCTCAACCACGGTGAGTACATGAGTAACAACTTCAATCTCACGCTTCGATTCAGCGTCATCACTTATACTGACATCTTCTTTCAAGGCTCATACGGCAGCATCCCCAGAGCCATCCAAGACAAGCTACGAGGCTACCAAGACGACATCGAAGCCCGCCCCGACCCCTTCATCCGCTTCGCCCTCGCTCCTCTCACCGACGAATCGCGCGAGGCCGTCGCAACCGTCGTCAATGCACCGGTCGAGACGGTCGTCTTCGTCAACAATGCGACCGAGGGCGTCAACACCGTGTTTCGTAACCTCAAGTGGAATCCCGACGGGAAGGACGTCGCGCTGTGCTTTTCGACGGTGTACGATGCGTGCGGGAAAGTGATTGATTTCTTGTACGACTATCACGGCGAAGGGCGCTTCACGAGCCGCGAGATTCCGATTCAGTATCCCATTGAGGACGATGAGATTCTGCAGCGCTTCCGCGACACCGTGAAAAGTGTCCAGGACGAAGGGAAGCGCGCGAAAGTGTGCATCTTTGATGTCGTCTCGTCGAGGCCGGGCGTCTTGTTTCCCTGGGAGCGAATGGTCAAGGCGTGTCGCGAGCTGGGCGTGCTGAGTCTCGTCGACGGCGCGCAGGGCATCGGCATGGTGCGCTTGAACTTGTCCGAAGCCGATCCCGACTTCTTCGTGTCCAACTGCCACAAGTGGCTCTTTACGCCGCGTGGGTGCGCAGTGTTTTATGTTCCCGTGCGGAACCAGCATTTGTTGCCGACGACGCTGGCTACGAGCCATGGCTATTCGTCTCAGAGCGGCGAGCATAGTATTCGGCCTGAACCGCCGTATAAGCCCAAGGACAAGAGCTTCTTTGTCAACAACTTTGAGTTTACGGGCACGAGGGACTATGCGCCTAATTTGTGCGTCAAGGACGCCGTCAAATATCGCAAAGAGGTGCTAGGCGGCGAGGAGAGGATCCTCTCCTACCTCTGGGACCTGAACAAGAAGGGTAGCAAGCTCGTTGCCGAGAAATTAGGCACCGAAGTGCTGGAGAACAGCAAGGGCACGTTGACAAACTGCTCCATGGCGAATATTTCGATTCCTCTGTGGCGAGGCGACAAGGGCGAGGCGAAGGAGGGGGATGTCGTTGTGCCGGCTGAGGACGGAGATCGTATCGTGGTGTGGATGATGAGCACGATGGCTTCGGATTACAAGACGATTGTGCCCATGTTTTGGCTGGGTAATAGATTCTTTGTGAGGATGAGTGCGCAGATTTATTTGGATCTTGAAGATTATGAGTTTGGGGCGGAGACGTTGAAGAAGCTGGTGGAGAGGGTTGGCAAGGGGGAGTACAAGGCTTGATGTGGTGGTTTTGGCTATCGACGATTTGTGTGAAGTAGATGTGAGAGTTATGCTTAAATTAAAAGTGTTGATTAGATATTGTTTGGTGTGGTGAGTTCGGTTGTTGGTTGTTAGGGTTACACATGACACATGGGAAGATTCGTCAGCATTGCATGATGTGCTCTTTGAGTAAGTGGTATCATATAACTCTCTGCATGTGAAGGAATTATACTTGCTTACCATGGGAATCTATAGTTAACATAAATAGCAGTTTCTTGTTTTACTTGTCTACATACATGGGTACTTGTCTATATGGGCTCTTTATACAATGATGCTCATGATGATGATTGCCCAACTACCCTACACTTACATGAACAGCATCGGTAGCAATTATGAGGGAGGTTGAATCTAGATTACTAAATTGCTGTTATGAGGGATAATAAGAACATTCGGTATGCATGAGATAATAAATGTCCATGTGGGATATGATGGCAAAAAATGAATCAGCTGGACAAGTCAAGTAATTCGTGTATGATGATGATGCCTCTGCACGCTTCACAAGTAACATCACTTACACCAAGGGTTTCATCATTACTTCCTCCACCGGCATCATCAATTCATCCGCCCATAAATCCAAACTATGACACACCATATTAGAAGAAACTCAAAAAGTGCCATGGCAATTCAATCCAGATGTTTAGCCCGCTGTCGCATAATGAAGCTTACTCGCATCATCCGATCCCCGAAGCGGCAGCCCAAGTCACAAAGCATGAAAGATCACCGGCTTCCCAGGCTCTTCTAAGAAGGTTGTATCCGTCTTAAAACAACCATAAAAAAGAAGCCTGCCGCTTTTTAATCACAATTATTAGAAAGCCACCAAACACATGAAAGAGCATCGAAATTGCGTCTTAATTGGACGCTGGATTCCATTGCTATTCACTTGCCCAAGTGGGCGCTACGCTGCCCGTTTCAGAAAATGGGGGGCCATCAGCCAAGCGCCGGGATTGTCGCTGTTTCAGCGCCTCCGTATGTGAAACAATCTGCCTAAGCGGGTTGGTTGGCTGTGGAATCTCGGGGCTTTTTATGGTCTTTTGAAACGGCCTGTTTGAAGGGGGAAGGGGAAAAAGAAGAAACTGAATACTGATCGTGCCTCGTAAAATAATTCGACCTCTTGGCTGCAATTCGTCCGGCGCTGCCTGGTGAGGAGAGCGGCAGGCTGTGATGCCGAAGATTCGTAAAAAGAGGGCGAGGCTTTCAATGCGTGAAATGAGGAGCTCAATGCGAATCATCAGCGTAGGATTAGCCAAATCGTATAATTGAAGGAGCAAGTGCTGCTCACTTTCTTTACATGGGATTGGCCCGAAATTGAGCATGAACCGCCGGAAATTTGCACCTTGTTCATCATCAAGCCACGACACGAGATCTTCGTCTTAGTTAGTGCAGATGCAACCTTAATACGCACTTTTGATGAACAACAGCAACGGGTCGTACGAGGGCATCATCGAGCGTGGTATAATCGAACACGTCTTCGGTTTGATCCCCCCAGATTCAAAACCACCGCAAGCCAAGCCCTTCTCGGATCTACGGCACAACACCATCGATTGATCCAAGCAAGATGCCATGACAGACTAGTACGGAGACAAGCCGACCAGGGGTCTCTCCAATTCCAGCCAGTTGCCATCGCGGCCCCACCCATTGTGAGGCGTCCTGTGTCTGAAGCTTGGCTCCCCAGCCTGGTCCCCACAAACCGTGAATAAAGAGGGCAATATACGGGATTATAGCCTCATCAATGCGGTGGGAAATGAACCAGAGACGAGGGCCCCCGAATCTACCGGGACCGGGCTAGTATGGGGGAATTCGCCGTGTTATTGGTTAGGCAGGGGACTGTGATGCTGGCAGATGCTGAGACTATCCACGTCTCCTGTCTGTCTTCCCCCTGGTCCCTGGATCCGATCTCCCATCGCCAAGCAAGAAATGTTATGTATATATATATCCGGCCTCTCTTTTCGTTTCTGTTTCTCTTCTCTTTTCTTGGCCAACACCTCTGCGAGGGACCAAAAAAGCAAAGTTACTTTTTCTTCTTTTCTTTTCTTCTTTTTTTGAAGTTCTCTTCGTTCAACCACCTGGTGTGGCTTTAATTCCTCTCTTTTTCTTTCTTTGTACATACGACAAAAGACAATCAACTCTCTTTTCCATTTCTCTTTCTCAGCATATTTTCATCTTTTACAACCAGTCACAAATTCTCAATATGCACTCACGGCTTCTCCTAGCTGCCCTGTTCCTGGGCTTCATTGCCCTGGTCTCGGCGTCCGCCATCCCCGTCCAGAAGCGTTCCTTCAAGGTTGAGCGGAGGGCAAACCCCAACTTCACTGGAAACGATGGTCTCAAGGCTCTCGGCAAGGCTTACCGCAAGTTCGGCTGGGACATGCCCCAGAACTTGAAGGATGCTCTCGAAGTCCGCAAGGCTGCTGATACTGCTCGCCGAGCTGCTGCTATTGCTGCCAGGGAGGCTGCTGCTCAGAAGAAGAGCCGTCGATCACTGTTGGACATTTTGGGCGAGCTTGGTGTTTTTGGCAACAACGGTAACGCTGACGCTAATGGCGACGATGCCAATGCCAATGCCAACGGCAACGCTGGCGCTGGTAATGGCAAACATCACCACCACGGTCAAGGCAACGGTCAGGGTCAAGGTCAGGGTCAAGGTCAAGCCGGTAACGGTCAGGGCCAAGCCGGTGGAAACCAGACTCAGCCAGCTCCTGCAGCTCAGCAGCCCGCCTCTGGCCAGACCGGAAGCGTCACCAACACCCCTGAAGGCAACGATGTCGAGTTCCTGTCTCCTGTCAACATTGGTGGCCAGACTCTCAACCTCGACTTCGACACCGGCTCTTCTGATCTCTGGGTGTTCAACACTCAGATGGACCCTTCTCTCACCGCCGGCCACACTCTCTTCGACCCTACCAAGAGCAAGACCTTCCAGGAGATCCAGGGCGCCCAGTTCCTCGTCCAGTACGGTGATGGCTCCGGCGCCGAGGGCTCTGTCGGTACTGATGTCGTCAATGTTGGCGGCGCCGTCTTCAACGCCCAGGCCGTCGAGATCGCCACCGAGGTCACCCAGCAGTTTGTCGACGACCAGCAGAACGACGGCCTCATGGGCCTTGCCTTCTCCACCCTCAACACCGTCCAGCCCCAACAGCAAAAGACCTTCCTCGATAACGTCGCCCCGTCCCTCGCCGAGCCCGTCTTCACTGCCGATCTCAAGAAGGGCGCTCCCGGAACCTACACTTTCGGTGCCATTGATTCCACTGCCTTCCAGGGCGACCTGACCTTTGTTGATGTCGACAACTCTCAGGGCTTCTGGCAGTTCAGCAGCGAGTCCTTTGCCGTCGACGGCGGTGCTACTCAGCAGGCTACTGCTGGTGGTCAGGCCATTGCTGATACCGGCACCACTCTCCTCCTTGCCGACCCCATCATTGTCAACGGTTACTATTCCCAGGTCCAGGGTGCTGTGAACGATCAGCAGGCCGGTGGTTTCACCATCCCCTGCGATGCTCAGCTGCCCGATCTGGACCTTGACGTTGGTGGCAAGTATGTTGCCCGTATCAGCGGTTCCGACCTCAACTTTTCGCCCGTTTCAGGAAACAGTAAGTTGATACCAATACCCTCTCCATTTCCTCCCATTTCTCATGAGTTTCAATGACTGACATGTGATTGTGCATAGCTTGCTTTGGTGGTCTTCAGGCTACTACCCAGGGCGGCCTGGGTGTCTATGGCGACATCTTCTTCAAGTCGCAGTTTGTGGCCTTTAACATTGGCAACAACACTTTGGGACTGGCCCCCCATGCTTAGGCGAAATGGCCGAGATAGGCGAGAGATAATAGAAAAAGAGAGAGGGAGGGTACTTGAATAAGCATAGAAAAGGAAATATGAAAAAGAACTTTGCCCAAAAAAATAGTCCGTGTCCTTGCATTTTCTCCGTGCTGATGCTCCGTGATTGGCGGCAAATGGAGCGAAAGAAGCTCCGTCGTCCTGCAACTATTGACACCTTGCCTTCAAGTTACTGGCCTGATCCATGACTCTGCTCCAGTATCTCCGTCGCCTCTTTTTTTGCGGATGTCTCGGGTTTCGATCTGTTAAAGAGCCACGGTTTCTAGGAATTTTATGATTTCGATTTTTGCCCTAAACAGCATTTACGATTTAATCTCGAATGATGCGTTGTTTTTCATATCGTCGTGCTCCTCATCTCTTGGCCTATATTTCTCCCATAAGATTCGGACTTTTCTCGTCTTTGTCCGTGTACAAGTCCTAAAGCCGACGGGTAATTTCAGAACCAATTGTCCCCTTACTATTTCGTGTTACGTTCCGGCGCTATTTCGCCTTACTCACCCCCCCTGAAAAAGCAAGACACACATATAAGCAACTCGATAGTCTTTGCTGAGAGGGCGCATAAGACGAGATACCAAATGGATAGGTTGATGTGCTAAGCAAACGGCAGGGTTCGACGAAGATTACACATTTGTTTTCCCCACATGCCAATCTCTTCGGTTTATAAGACAAAGCCATGTGCGCTATCTCTGTTCAATGTTAGCCTCATCGAGCTGCTTCACTTTCGAGTGATTAGTTATTTCGCCATGCAAGAACAGGAACAGTCCAGACGCCCCGACACTACGCGCGACCAGAGACGCGATGCCCAGCTAATGCGCCGCCTGGGTTACACGCAGTCCGCCATCAGTGCCGAGCTGGGCCTGTCACTGGGCCAGGTCCAATATGCCCTCTCGCATACAGAGACGCCAATCACTCGGCCGGGAAGGCCTAGCAAGCTGACGGAAGCGCAGATCCAGGAGCTCAAGACCTTTATGGCGTCCAAGGACAATGAGCAGATGCCCTACGGCAAGATTGCGCAGGCTCTGGGCTGGGACGTGGGCGAGTACTGCATCCGCCACACCTTGCGGAAACTGGGCTATAAGAAACGCACTGCCGGCGGTCGTAGGAAAGCGGGAGCTGTCAAGACGCAGCACAAGACATCCGACATGTCTGCAGAATCTGCAGATGATGCATCAGCTGCGTCGGAAAAGAACCCTGTCCGCGTCGACGGGGCTGACCTCGGCTCGATCCGAACAGGGACGGACTCGTGATCTGAGATGCTGACGTGGGCAAGCACTTTTTGATCTCGAGATTTCCAGGTTCGAGTCGCTTTCCAACATGGATCTGGCCCAACAGTGGTGTCTTGAGACATGCGCTATCACGGACTACTCGTGAGGCTGAACGTGTCACAGACGCCTTTTCCCTCGGCCCGTTTCCTCTTGACCCCGCGTTTTTGCTCAGCCCTGATGTTAGCTGGGTGAGGCGAATCATGTTGGATCGAACCAGATTGGACTCATTTGGGAAGCAAAATCCGGGAGGTTTATTTGGGGGCCTGGGCTAGTCGATCGTGACGTGGCCTAGCGCATGAGGCTGAATCCGTCTGTCTATATGGGTAGACTCGATTCCATCTGCCTCATCGCGGACATCCATTTATACGTGTATATGGGATAATACCCATCTGAAGTAACTGTCTTATACACAAGTAAAATCCACCATCTGCAGACAACATCAAAGTGTCCCCAAAGCAACAACAACAATAATAATGGGCAACTCCAACTCGGCCCCAGACTCAACCGACGTCGACGGCGGCAAAAAGAGCCTCTATCGGCGCTACGAAGACAAGAAGCGCGGCGCCGGCCCTACCGACGAAGACATTCTCAAGTACACGGGCAAGACGCGCGATGAGCTCAACGCCTGGGCCGAGAACCAGCCCGGCGTTGGAAAGAATCAGGCCGCTGGCAAACTCACCGTGGGAGCGTCATCTGGATTCGCTGGAGCTGCAGCGGCAGGGGGACTGGGTGGTTGGGGAGCAGAGGGTACTAGGAAGATGAAGTTTCCGGTTAAGCAGGAGCCGGTCAAGACTGTCGATGATTCGGATGAAGAGTAGTGTTGATGAGAAAGATAAGTTGGGGTTGTCGTGTTTTTGTTTTAGTCGTTCCGCGCTGTCATTGTCACATATACGAAGCGACATGTTGATATCCTGAGAAGGTCGAGTTTAGGGAGAGGGAGCAGCAGGTAAAGCCTTCATGTATCTATTCAATTTATCACAGCATCTGTCTGATATGTCCAATCGGAACCTCTCTCATAGTTTGGTCTATCATGCCGTCTCCTATTCACAGCTTGGGCTTATACGACTGCTCTCCTGGTTTCAAGGTTGAGCTAGAGGTGTCCACGTCAGCATATAGTCAAGTCCATGCATAACAACCCTCGCATTGTAGGGACTCTTCTCTTCGCCTAGTTTCTGCTTCGACATGGTCAATACAATGTTGATCGGAGACTAGGAGAGAAGTCTAAGGCCTGAATCTGGGGCCACTTAGAGAAGAGTAATCCATTGCTGCGGCTAAGAGGATTGCAGTTAGATCGAAGCAGCCAAAATAATTCTTAGAGCTTCAGTGAAGGCTTGGGCATTACATATGTAATATACTGGGCCATTTGAACTGTTAAGGCTTGTAGCTCTGAAAATATGTCAACTCACTACGCACACAATAATGTCGACGTATTCGTTCAACGCAATCCGGAATTTTCAATCGGGGTTGAAATGTCTACTTGAACAATGCAATGGGCTATTAAAACCGTTTCGCGCCCGCAGTTGTATTGACAATCAAGCCATGGTTCAAACACTTACAACTTTATGTTAGTGTCTTCTGCACTCGCGTGTTGTCATGGCCAACCATCCTTGCATCAAACTCTTCGGCAAGATGAATTAGACTGCCAACTACGCCCCAACTACGCCTGCATGGCTGGACCTAGCAGGGAAAACACTCCTTTGGCGCTATATAGACGAAACCATCTAATGTCTCTCACGGAGTAATTTATTTGTCATTAGTTAGGCTTACGGTGTGGCTAATACGACATGCATAACCTATACGAGCGTGCGTCGACTGTAAAACAACTGTCTTTGTATCTGCAGCAGGAAAATGTAGAAAATTTTATATAGTATTTAGTTTATTGCGCAAAGCTATGTACATCATAATCTAGTTGCTGAGCTTGCTCTTGACAATTTCCTTAACCTCCGCCTCAGTCAACTGCTTCACTCCCAACAGCTCGTTATCCAAAGTGGTAAACTGCGGACCATACCGAGGGTCGTTGATAGCGCGAACGAGATACGGAATAAAAGTCTCCGGTCCCAGTATTCCCTTGGCCAATCTCTCATCCGCAGCATTAGTAACATCATCAATCTTCACCACCTCGGGCTGCCAGTTGCGCTCAGGCGCAACCTCCTTCGCCACCTTGAGAAGCTGGTTCTGTGAAAGCGCCGCGCTCTGGAATCGGACCGCGCGGTTCTTGGTCTCCTCGGGCTTGTTCAAGATGGAAACAACTGCCTGAGCGACGGCATCCAGCGTCGAAGTGCTGAAAACAGTGTCACCGCCATCGTAGAGGATGGGCTTGGACTCTGCGCTCTTGAAGATGAAGTTGTGCTCTAGACCCCAATCGAAAAAGGGACCGCTGTAGGCGAATGTATATGTGAGAGGAGTTGTCTTAGCCTTTTCCTCGAGATATCTTGCTACGCCGATCTTGGGCTGGAAGACGGGCAGCTTGGCGGCCAGCTCATTTTCCAGATCGCAGCCGAACTCGGACGGGATAAATCGCTTGACACCAGCAGCGACGGCGGCGTCGACGAGCTTCTTCTGCTGTTCGCCAAGGCCTTCTGTGCCAACAGTAGACACGAGAGCGTCCTGGCCGGCGAGAGCCTGAGTCAGAGATTCAACAGACTCAAAGTCGACGTCGACGACCTTGACATTGTCGGGGAATGTTGAGGTGGACTTGTTGCGGCGGAGGACGGTGATGTTGAAGTTGCCAGCGGCAATAAGGGCCTTTAGGACGACTGAGCCAACAGCGCCGGCGGCACCGGTGAGGGCAATGTTCTTGAGAGAAGTAACAGCCATTGCTTCGGTTGTTGTTAACTAGATGTGTATTGTGTATAAGACGAGATAGTTGTATGCGATAGTTGTATGCGATAGTTGTATGCGATAGTTGTATGCGATAGTTGTATGCTTGAGTGCAGATTAGAATTGAGGCGATGTTGTGTTGTTTATATACTATTGTTTCTTGCTTCTAGAGTTTCTATTTCAAAGCCCAGGAAAGGCATCTACACTATATACATTATCGAAATACTCATCATGTTGAATCCCACCCAATGATTTCCAAGCAGTCGCCGAGCGTCGATGGTGTATATCTCCCCTCTCGATTATGCAATCCTCAACACTATTGCACACACCCCTCGCCTCAACTATCTTGCATCAATAACACCGATCCTATCCCCGGCTTACTAACACCAACACCAAAACCACCCTGATTACTCCTCTACTGTCCCAGAACAGAACCGCGCACTTTTGAGGGGGCAATACTGTATGCAGAGCACCTCCTCCATCCTCCCACCCATCCCACAAACTCATCATGGTGTTGTGGACCGTTTCGGAATCCCGCTCCGAGCGTTAGCAGCGCGACTAGAGCTGAAAGAAGCACAAGCCTCGAGATGACATATCCTAGCATCGCGACTAGACTCGTTGCGGAGTGGGAGATGCCGAGGCTGCACACTCACCGAGCGCCAAGTGGGATGCCGACTTCGAGACGTGAAACTCGCATCTTGTAAGCCATCAATAATACGGAGATTTATCATCCCCATCTGCCCCGAGGACTCTTGCTCTCATCCCACTGTTCCCAATTTTTTGTCGCTTTTCTTTTTTACAAAAATTCCTCCTGTTCTGAGTCATCTGGTATATTCAACATATCGCATTTGGTCATTGGTTTAGTTGTTCCCTTTTGCCGTATTTCCCTTGGGCCTAATCTTAGTTTTCGCCTCTCCCGTTTCCACATCCCACCGAGGCTCCGATCCCGCCTCAACGCATACATTGCATTATCACCAGCCCACAACGGTTGTGTACAACACCAACGCGCTGCTTTGGGCTGCATTGCTTGGTAATTCCGTTCAAGTCGCCGCGAGAATACTCGCCGAGTATCCTCGCAACCCTCTTGTATTCCCGCGTAATTCCGCTTCCGGCCCTGCGGGCGTGCCATTGATCTTTGACATTGCATCTCGGCTTCAGTGGGAGAAAAGGCTGCAAAGTGGGCTGAACAGCATATCGGTATCTCTCAAAGCAGAGATCATCGTACCAGGCCTTTGCCTAATACGGAGTGTCTTTCCGCTGAAGCTATCAATCAACTGCAAGTTCTGGCCAACCGGATCCCTGGCAATTTTTCTTCCATCCTTAGGTAACAAGGACGAACAAAGAAAGAGTCCACCTCGGATGGGAAGTGGGAGACGACATCTCTAGCCTCGAGAGATGGGGCCACCCACGGGAGAGCGACATCTGTGCCACTGCGGGAGAGGCTTTCTTAGAAAAGAGCATCTCCGTCGGCATCAGGCTACCCATGGCAGTCCTTCCTTCACGTGCCATGTGTGCTCTCGATCGTTCAGCCGCAGGTGAGTACAATAGGAGTCCTCTTACACCCCCCCTCTCTCTTCTGCCCCATGATCAATGTTTTGTCTGGGTGCTGCTGTAGATAAGAAAAAAAGAGAAGAAACAAAGAAGAAAAAGAAAAAAGAAAACTTCCCCAATGAGAAAATCAACAAGACGCATACTAAAGGTTAAAACCACCCGGCGTCACAGTGATCTCCTTCGCCGCCATCTGACGCTACACGATGGCTCCGCCCCCTCGGATTCTAAACGAGTCCGCGCATGTGATGCATGCCATGCCAGCAAGATCCGATGCGATGGAGGCGTTCGGTGCTCTCTGTGCACCAAGCGAGGCATAGATTGTGCCTTCACGAGAGGGCCTGCCCCTAACCCTAATGTTGCGGCCAACCCGCCTCAAGGTAGCGCCTCATCCTTGCATTCGGGTCATGGATCCCGCTCCCCAGATCCTCCCAGATCGGCCCCCACAGATGCCTCAGCCTCGACTGGTGGCTCTCAGCCTGATACAAATCATGCTGTACCCATGTCTTATACCATGAACGGAACGGCACCGGTGAGCCAGGGGACCCAGCAACAAGACGCGTCTTCCACTGCCATCGAAGGACTACAGCTAGTACTCGAGGCTGTTTCCAGGCCAAGGTCGTCAGGATCATCAAGGCTTCAGCGGCCACCAACCCCGGAGGTGAAAAAGTGGTCCGCGTCGTGTATCAAGTCGTACATGGGTCGATTCCATGACCGGTGGCCGGTACTCCATGCTCCCACTTTTGAGCACGAGGTAGATTCCGTTACGCTACGAAGCACCGCCATTATAATAGGCTTTTGGCTGCAGAATGAGACTGAAGACAATAGTCTTGTATTCGACATTCATAGCATTCTCGTCAAACGCCTGCTCGACGAGTTGGTAAGTAGTTGCTGGTGATGTTATTGTGTAGTCGGGATACTTACACATACTCTCAACAGACAGAATCCACCGCAGATCCAAACGGCGTCTGGCCTCTCCGGTCACTCCAATCATCCCTGTTGAACATCATTTTCGCCTTCGAAAGCGGCGTACGTCTTACCCAAATAGCTAAACCCTCATATACCCTCTTCGAAACACAAACACAACGATGCTGACCTGTCTCCGTAGCGCGAGAAAAACATGAAAAGGGCCCGTCTTCTCTTGAGCCTCCTCATCACTGTATGTCGACAACTCAGAATCTTCACCGCCGACGCCATCGATCATCAAATAAGGATCCACTTCAGCGGCGATTTCCCCCCCTGGGTGTTTGCGATGAAGGAGAAATGGAAAAGGTGAGTAAAGCTAGTGGTCAAGTCGTGCAGGGAAGTGGCAAAAACAGCTCGTCGTACTAACTTTTTGCGTGTGTCTCTCATAGACTCGTCGCAAACATGTTCAAACTCGACACATATATATCTCTGCTCACCCAGCAACCCCCGTCTCTGCAGCGCGAAGAGTTGAGTCTCAGCCTAACATCCACCTTTGGCCAATGGAACGCCTACGGCCTCGACGTCTTCTTCAGGAGATGGCCCTCAGAGCCCATGGAACGCGCCCAGTATAGGATATGCGACCTCGCGCTGGGGTCACAGCAGCCAATCTCGCCCGTCATTCTCGTCGAGGATCTTCAGATCCGCATGATGGGCGTGACCAACTATGTCTGGATCCTCAACAAGATGCGAGGAAGCCCAAACCCAAACCTATGCGTATCCAGCGAACAGAGGGAACTGATATCAGCCCGTCTCAAGCGCTGCAAGCTGCAACTCGACGGCATGACTTCCATATGGAAAGAACCGGAACAGCACAAAATGCACATCGACTTCCTCCTGAGGGCCTATTCAGCCAGGGAGGAACCCTTCCACGAGGACTGGCAGAAACCCGTCCGGGACCGCTTCTTCTCCTTCGTCTTCAGCGCCACCATGCTGTACCATCTCCTCAACATGCACATCTACGCCGACGTCCACAGTTACATGCAAAGCCTCCCCGTCGTTTCATCCCCAGGCGTCACCCCAGCCAACCTCTCCACCACACCCACCATCAACAACGCCGAGATCCACGACTGGGCCACATCCCAGGACGCTCGGATCGCCGTCTCGCACGCCATCTTTGCGTATCGCGTCTACGGCTCCACCGCGTCTCCCTCTGATCTCAAAGCAGAGGTGGTCGATCCCATCGCACACATGACCATCGCTGCGGGGGCTGCCATCCTGTGGACGTGGATCCAGAACAACACGTCTGCATGTACTTGCATGAATCTGCCCGTCGGTGGCGAGCTAGACTTTGGATTTGTGCCGCTGGGTGCTGGGAAGAGCCCCGAGGTGGATCATTGGATACGGAACGGAGGCACCATCTGGCTGCACGGAGTTCACCTGTGCAAGTGCAATGTGGACGTTTGGCTCTCGCCCTTTGCGGCGATTCTATCTCATGGGGCGAAGAAGTGGGAGATAGGGAATGTTTTTGCACAGAAGCTGTGGTCACAACTTGGACTTCAACGGTCTGTTTAAGTTAATTAGTAGGAGTCCTGTGAGGGCTATGACGAAGGAGATGATATACCTTGATCAGCAAATGTATATAATGGGTAAGGAAAGGAAAGAGCCGGAATCTATATGCTCTTGTAAATACTGTATATATCAACAAAGATGAAATCACTTACACAACAAGTAACCTCGACGTGCTATTTCCGTGCTGCCAACATATGACATCTTAGTCATTCGAGTTTGATTACTGATGTGCGGGCTTTTTGTGGTCAACAACACTTGTACGATCTGGGCACATATAGATGAATAAGCTGCGTGATCCGAATTCGTAAATACGAAGCATACCTGTATATTGACAGTACATGAGAACACAAAAGTACTGTGTCCTCTAGTTGCATTGGTATGCATGCCAAGGTAAAGCAGTGCATAGTGGCGAAGCTCGGAAATGATTCCTAGTAGAGATGATGGCCGGAGATGCACGGCATGCCTAACCCTAGAGTCTAGACCATACTATGCGTACGTCGAGCTGACAACTGAAACTGCAATCTTTTGTTTGCCGATATGTACAAGGAATATCCAACGCGCCATTTCAAATGCTCGCGCAATGCTAAACTAGACACATAACTACAAAAATATCCTTGAACCTGGTGAATATTTACTGGACATGTGGGAAATATCTGCAATTTTCTTCGTCTCAAAAATGTCCAAGTTTCATCTAACCTGTAGCGTTAATAGGCTAAATGACGGATGCCTCACTCCCGCGGAGAATTGTGGCGGCCTGGCGGAAGAAAGAATCCAGCCTGAGCCTGGCAGGCCGGATCAAAAGTCTCCCGGGCTTGTGGGAGGTTTCCCCGAGGCGCTTTAGAGATTGGTGGAACTCTTGCAGGAGCTGGTATGCAGCCGCAATGTGTGTCTGGTCAGATGCCAGCAGGAAGAGGTAAATGAGAAAGTTTCCACACAAGATAAATTGAGACCGAGCATCTGTTTTCTTTCGTTAGCGCAGTTACGATATTTGTTTTTCGCCTCCCGAGGCTGGATTGCCTCCGACATGGTTAACAAAAACTTACGACGACACCAAAAACCACGCAAATCTTCCTCAGTAATAGAGTTGAAAAAGTCCACAAAGCCTCGAAACTCGGTCAGAGCAGAGACGAACCACTTGCGAAGGTTGGATTCAGGATTGGCTTTGGCCACTCTGGTAGCAGGATACATTAGGCCTCGGTATAAGAGGGCCTGAGTGGCGTAGTATGTGAGATGCAGGGGGCCTTGGTCAATAGGTCAGCATCTGCTTCAACAAAGTATCCTACACTCTCGCTGTAGTGAAACTTACAGTTGCTGATTGTGTCTGGGCCTCTTTCGGGGCCAAGAGCGAGGCATTGCGGCAGCAGGCTATGCCAATCATTGAATTTATCTCTCATCATGACGAGTTGCATTGTTCTATCGGCAAGGGTTGATGGATTGGGTCGAACTTGACTTCATGAATCATCCGCATGAGCAATGGCCGACCAAAGTTTGATAGAAACCTGTGCAGGGGGGATTTTGACTTACAAGGCACAATCCAACACGTCCCTCAGAACAATGGTCAGATTTATAAACTGCAAAAATCGAGCTCCAACTGAAGCTTGGAAGACGGCGTCCTCGGGCTCAACCAAGTATCGCAAATCCTCAGGGACAGTCTCATCGGCTCGAATATCGTCCATGTCAGGTGGGAGTGTGCTGAATGTGGTTGGGCTTATGTGTGGAGGATTCCCGTGGCAGATTGCAGACCAACAATCGGCAGCGTATACCGCCCACCAGAGCTTCTTTCTCACTCTCTTCTCCCAATCCTCAATGCTCCATCGAGTAGGGTCTTGATGAAGGCCTATCGTTTGGGCACACGCAGTGGTTTGTGCCGTCATGGTCCACATGCTCGGCGTCTCAACACTGTCGACGTCGGGAGGCGTGATGTGATGGAGCAAAAGGCCTGCTTGTAGGCTGAAGAGAGTAGGATTCTCGTGCTCACGCCTGAGCGCCTCGTGAGCGTGATCTATGCATTGATGCTGCTGGAAAGGACAGGCCTCCTTGATGGTAGGGTCGCGGTCCCAGAAGACGCATGCCAGGCCGTATATTGCACCGCGCAATGACGCGGGAATCTTCATCCGATTGCTTTTATACTGGGCAAGGAAGCGGCCCTTGGTGACAACAGGGTATATGGGATGAACGTGCTTGAAGTATAAGCGTATTAAACGTTCACCATAGGGCCATACCAGCCTCTCAGTCCCATCCGAAGCACTCTGCTTTGCCTCATTGGTGAAGTCAGGATTTTCATTCTCCAAAAGCAAAAAATGGACGGGACGATCGTCTGCCGAAGGACCTCCTGGATAAACCTGGATGATATTGGCATCAATCTCATCGTTCTCACTTATAATGAGACACCTAAAGGCATCCAAGAGGTAGGTATCTTGCTCAGCCGAGGGCCCCATGGAGTGAGCGGTCCTATTGAAGTTGTCCTCGAGAGTGTGGAGAGGACCGTTTGATAGAATAGGGACCGGAGGAGAGACACCATATGAGGGTTGGTCCAAGCCATCTGAATTCTGGCGAACCAGGCCTTGATGTACCACGGCGGCGGAACCAGAGGACTGCTGTTCCAGACTCAAATCACCAGCGGCACTCAGGCCTGCAGACGACTGGATCGTGTCTGCTGGACTGGAGTGTGAGACGCTACGGCGTGCTAGACTCGGCGAAGAGTCTATGGCTGGAGGTGTGACGAGCTCAGCATCAGAGGCTCCATTCTCAGTGGTACTGTCGGCGGCGCCATCTTGTTGAGATGATATCTCATCAGGAGTAGGCGAAGATTTGCACGTCAGTCCCCTGCTCTTGCAGAAGAGACCTGCGACGACGGTTTTAGCATTCGGAGACTCCGTGAGTAAGGGAGATTGGGTATATCTGCAGCGGGCTGGGACGAAACGAAGCTGTGGAGGGCCGGATGCAGCAGCATCATGCATGTAGCATCGGCCAACAGGCAAAAGGGGACGCTCCCACTTGGGAGGGCAGCACACGCCTCCACGAGCCACTCACGCAGCTCCATAGCTGCAGACGAGCAGGAAGGCGGACACGTGCGCGTCATGGTGAAGAAATGTTGCAGCGTGGCATCGAGCGAGGTGTGAGGTGTGAGGCGTGTCCATCGTCGACAATCCACATCCCGCACACCATGACGCGCAGCCGACACGCACAACATACTTTGTCGACGCGCGGTGAGGCTCGGCGGCTCGGCTCGAGCTCTAGCAGAGGAGGCACCGCACCCCAGATGCGATGCAAGGGGCCAGGCAGGGCGACGACGGGCAGAGAGCTTAGGCCAGACTTACAAGGAGGCTCCGAAGGGATCACACACGCCGTCTTTCGCCTCCGGCAGGCGTCGCAGGGCCGGTTCTTGCGGCTCCGCGGCAGTCGAGCCCGGCCGAACTGGCTCTGGATGGTGAACTTGCGGGGACGGCCCTGGGCCGAGTCGGCGCCGCTGAGCATTGGATGGATTGTCCTGGGGATGTCCTGGGGATGATTCACGCTGGAAGCCAATCCAATCTGACGAGGCGCCTCTCGCGCTGGTCCGTGTCTAGGCGGGCTGGCTTGCTGCTGGCTTGCTGGCTGGTTGTTTGGTTTGCCGCGGCGTGGGTGGTGGAGTTTGTGCGATCCAGAGGAGAGACACGTTCGAGTTGCTCGGCGAACGCGGCGGCGAAGCTCCTTGCTGAGGATTCATGGCGGATGGCTCCAAGTTGGCCGACAGGCGGGGAACACGATGGCAGATGGGAGATGGCGCAATGGGTGCTAGTGTCGAGTAACGTGACCACTTCGCCTATTGGCCTGAAGTTGGCCTCCAATGCCCCCAAGAGCCGGCACTGTTAGCACTGCTAGGTGCTCGGGGACTACCGTTAGTGGCCGTTTAGTGAACAACAAGCCCTATAACGGGCTCGACTAGCACCTAAGCTCCGTGCTCTAATTTGCACCTGGGGATATCAAGGTTTCCAACGTTTCGAAATTGCAGGCTTACTCCGTTCTCCGTCGGATCGCTGCAGCATGAATCCCTCACCCCAAAGAGCCGGACCCAAGCCAAAGATGGAATTGGCTGCTGATGATGATTGTTCGGCGATCAAGATGGGTGTGTAAGACATCGACAGCAGGCCACCCTCGTCCAATCCGGTGTCGCTCCGTGTCTTGATATCGGCCAATTTTCAAGACACGGCGAGACACGGCGAGACATGGGACTTGCATCGCTTCACGGAGTATCCATGATGTTGATCTCATTAAATCCGCAATCATGGTAGTATTACAATACTGCAAGTCAACTAGGGGTAGCACTAGCTTCGGACAACTCAAAGCTTGATGCTGCATGCACGATCAGCTGCCTTGGATAGGCAAGGTGCGAGATGTTGATAACATAGCAGTGATAACATAACCCCGTCTATTAAGTAGCATAAGCATCAAATTCTAAATCAGATAAATCGCGGCTCGCATATGTGACTTGTCGCTTTCAAAAACCCCTCCAATCAAACGCTTTTGCGAAATGACAGTGCAGATCCAACATATCCATCTCTAGCATCTCATCTCTTACAATATGCTGGACAACTTGGCCGATATCACACCGCCATAACAAGTTGCCCTAAGCAGATGAGCAAAGGAAATCACACGAGACGGGCAACTCAAAATGCCGCCGCAGGCTCAAACTTTGGGCTCACGTCTACATATTGATGCATAACGCCGGAGCCATCGTCGTCCGACAGCACATGGCTGGCCTGGGCCAGATCCACCTCCCAGCGGTCTGTGTAGTACTGCTGGACTTCCCTCGCCGTCGGAGCCGTCCTGACAAAGTCATCGACTGCCTTGGCAGGGAAGATCCAGTGCAGGACCGAGTAGACGACGGCGCTGGACACGAAGCCGTACAGGTAGTTGATGTAGTAGAGCTCCGTCATGCCAGCAGGCAGCGACACGGATAAATTAACGGCCGCGATAAAGCCCGGCAAGGTTGGAGCAACTCCCACCGCCCACTGGAACCGGCAAAGTCAGTAAAATATTCCCTCTCACAGCTACACCAAGAATTAAAATCTTCAAAACTTCATCCCACTTACCGCAATGGGGGCGCGGAAATTAACGCCGTACTTGTACCAATAGATGCTGCCGCTGTGGCCATGGAACAAGTCGTCGACCTTGACCTTTCGCTTATTCACAATAACATAGTTGGCAAACATCATGCCCGTCATTGGCGCAAGGAAGACACCGTAACTGGACAGCACCGACAGAAACGTCGTCGCCGTGTTGACCAGCTGCCAGGGGTTGACTACCGGGCTGAGAAGAACCGTGATGTACGCACCCCTGCGAATGTTAATGTACCGGGGGAACACGGACGACAGATCGATTCCGCCAGCCAGGGCATTTCCGGGGACATTGCTGCCAATTTGGGAGATGCACAGGGCAACGCCGGCGAAGAAGAGCGCGGCGCGCGTGCCAGGGCTGTTGTCCTTCTCCAATAGGCGAACAAAGATGGTTGGCGGGTTCCAGACGGCCTCGCCGTCGAATCGCTTCTGCGTAGCCGCGACAACCAGGATGCCGATGACGGAGGTGAAGATGCTGTAGAGACCATATGGGAGAAGCTGGCCCCAGACGGCGTCCATGGGCTTCCTGGACAGACGCGCAAAGTCGTTCTGGTTCAAGATACCGGCAGCAATCGAGCCAATCGTGGACATGATGCCATATACCATCAACCAGGCGACACTACCTGGCCCGCCCGTGTTGGGAAGGGTGGTTCCCGAGTCCAGGGTGTCGCCAAAGCCCGCACTGCCCATGGTCGCCAGGGCCCAGATCAAGAGGACGATGAAGAAGATCATGGTCACGACGCAAGCGACATAGAAGAATTTCTGCAGACGATGCGGCTTGATCCATACAAACGGAAGACTGATGACGAAGAAGATAATGTAAGACACAAACTGGGCCGTCGTCATGCCCGTCGAAGCAGGCATGTGGTTGGGGATACGATCCTCGTATTTGGGATCCCACGAGAGCAGGATGAGCTCAAAGCACTGGCCGCCAACCCATGACTGGAATCCGTACCTGTGGAAACACTATTATTAGCAATGACTGTTGGGTGGAAGCATCATCCGGAATCTTCATTCAACGAACCAAACTGCACAGCCAATGATTAGCACAAATACACCGCCTGTTATACGGAAAGAGATGGACCATACCAAGACACAGGAATATGCGGTTCCAAATGGCAAACTGGGCTCCCCACATGCCCCAGACAGCACGACTGTAGACGGAGAAGCCAACTGAGAGGGGCGATTGTCAGTATGATTTGCTCTGAGAGGTACCACGAGGAATGCAAACTCACTATGATAATAGGCACCCGCAAGCGAGCTGATGACAATGGCGGTGGTGGCAAGAATGTTTCCAACAACAATAGCTGCGACAACCTGTCAGCCAATGGATGCAACTGCATCTGTCATGTCGGGAAAAATGATCGTACCAATAATGGCCTGCCACCAGTTCAGACCCAACGGGATGAGCGCACTCCCTGTCAGGAAGGTTGCAATGTTACAATTGATCAGCAACCCTGGAAACCAACAAAAGAGTCATAGCGTCTCGTCAGTAACAGCTCTCATTATTTCGCCTAATCGGGCGCGCGACTCACAGTAATTGTGAAATGTCCAGAAGCCCCATGTTCGCCTGGCGGACTCTACAGGTCGAATATCCTCATTCTGTGACACAGGCGGAAGAAGTCTTTGATTAGCCAATTGCACCGCTCATCACACCTTTAAGGTCAAGTGTGTTGGATGGACATAATAATTGCAGCCTCGGCAAAAACGACTTACAATCCATTGTGAGACATAAGGGAGCTTTGCGCGCTCAATGAGCTGAGCCAACCCCATTGTCGCGTTCGGGTAGACGCGTGCCAGACAAATGCTACGGCGTACCCTCGACTTGATGGCGGATTAGACTCTCGGACAGGGGACCGATGTCGCAGCTCACAACTTCAGTACGCGACGCTGTAATAACAGCAACAATTCGCCGCCTTCTGTTGGACCTCGAGCAAAGTCTTCAACAGACAAGACAGGCAAGCGAAGCCCCTTATGTCGGTGATGAGAAGCAACACCTGGACCGTGACACGAGGTGGGGCGAGAAACCAGGGAAAAGGATCTCAAGCGAGGCCTCACTTTTGCAAGATCTGCCCGGCAGCGGAAGCGGCTCGACCGGGAAGAGCCGTGCAAGCTTCTCAAACCTCGAACTTGCCTGGCTAGTGATTGACTGGTGCCAGCCGCGAGAAACAAAACAGCCCTTGTGGAGGTTGAAATGGAGAAAAAGGGACTTGGAGCAGCCCAGCAAGTTTTTAGCTTTTCGACCTCGAGTCAAGTCAGCCCATGCCGGGGTCAAGAGTTGTTGGTCCAGGGACGCCGCTGGTACGGTAAGCCAAACTCCCTTTGGGAAAACGACTCCAGCCAACGTACATGAACGGAGTAGCAATAGCGCCGCCTTGCTAGCTCACAGCAGAATGCAATCGCCCACCCTTAACCAAGTTGGATGCTAGTTCCTTGTGTTATCGAGAAGCAATTCAATTGCTTCCCGTCCTTAGTCAGCGCGGGCTCACTGCTACGGGCGTCGCAAACAATGGAAAACAGTCCTCGCGGTCTTCCAGATTCAAGATCAAGGCCGACCGACAATTGCCCCCCACAATTTGGCCTGATGAGCCCTGGTCGAGCCATTTATGCGCAACATTTGATTGACAGCCCATTGATCCGGGGATCGGTCCCCAAAAGACATTCGAGATGGTGAATATCTGGTGTTTCGAAGGGGTGTGAGATCAATAAATGCATGCAGTTGGGCGTGCATGTGGTTGCATTGCTTATTTCGGCTCAATTTGACACCCCCCACCTTTCGCTCAAGTTGCCTCGGATGAGTTTTACCTGGAAGGGTGGTGCTTCGTTTTGGAAGGTCTCTTCTGGATTCGACTCTGTGTTCTATTTCTTCTGTGCAGCTGCCGCTTGGGCTTCTGCTCGTCTCAGACAGCATCTCTCGAGTCTGCTGGCTTGTTGTTTCTGACAACATAGTGATCGGCGAACTCTCTAGCGGCGCCATCGGCCAACTTATTTGGCCGACGTGATTTTCCCCGATGCTACACTCTCGGCCTTCTGCTGCAGGTGGTGTGACGCGCTCATAGGGTGTACGGTGGCTATGATTAAATGGCCATGTGTCGTGAGACCGCAGTACGTCCATATACCCGTCCGGCGGTCGCAGGGCCAGCGGCAGCCGGAATGTTTTAGCCTTGCCCCGGCCTGGGGGCCAGATTCAGAGTTGGCCGTGTTTCGAATCGTGGCCTTGTTATGGATCATTGTGAGGTGCAATCAATCATATGCTCCTGTTGTTCCTCTCTCGTAACGGCCATTTTATCCCCCACAAGCCGATCATCTCCACCACATAGGCGACAATTCTACTGGGTTTGTCCGCCGGCGACTCCATCACTAGACGTTGGGCGAAACTTCGCCGTTGCGCTTCTTGCTCCATTCTGAACTTGTCATCTCGAGAGAAAAAAGTCGTAACCGCACTAACTTGCAGCCGGCGCCCCCAAAATTGCTTCCAGCATGAGCCCCTCACGCCGTCTTGTTCATTTCTGGCCTTTAGCTTGCAAAGAACATTCAGATTTATTTTCCCATTCCCCTTGTTGAAAGCGTTTCTTTGGGCAACCGAATTTCTACGGAGAAAAGAAGAAGAAAATTCAAATCTTTGTCCTCCTCCCCCCTTTCGCCCTTTGGTTTCTTCACTCTCGTTGCAATTTGATTTTCCTTCGGGCGTCATGTCTCTATATCGCATCGGCGTCGATGTTGGTGGAACCAACACCGACGCCGCTATTCTGGATATCAAGGCCCTCGACCAACCTGGGCGCGGTGTCCTGGCGTCGTACAAGGCCACGACAACTCCTGACATCACAAGCGGCATAGAAGCCGCCATCAGGGAGGTGTTAACACGATCAAAAGCTGAGAAGAGCCGCATCCTCAGTGTTACAATCGGAACGACACATTTTATCAACTCTCTCATCGAGGCAGATGCGAGGAGGTTGGACCGAGTCGCCGTTTTCCGGTTGTGCGGCCCCTTCACGAAACAGATCCCCCCCTTTTCGGATTTCCCCCTCGGTCTACGTGGGATTCTCGATGGAGGCGTCCACTACTTGGATGGAGGGCTGGAGATGGATGGACGAGAGATTGCCCCTTTGAATCCAGAACAAATCCGTGAAGCCGTAAAATCAGTCGTTGCCGCTGGCATCGGTGCCATTGCTCTTGTTGGCATTTTCTCACCGCTTGATCACCATGGCATCCACGAAGAGCAGTGCAGGCGCATCATCCTCGATGCTGCCCCTGAGCTACGCGTAGTTTGCTCCCACGACATTGGACCTACCGGTCTCCTCGAAAGAGAAAATGCCACAATCCTCAATGCCGCCATTCTAAGGACGGGGGAGAAGGTTAAGCATGGGTTTAAGCGTGCCATGGCCAGCTTGCGGCTGACATGCCCCCTGTTCCTTTCCCAAAACGATGGCACCCTCATCGATGTCGAAACAGCCGCCAAGTACCCCATCAAGACGTTTGCCAGCGGGCCCACGAACAGCATGACTGGTGCTGCGTTTCTCGCCGGTCTCGATAACAAATCTGCACCGACCTCAAACGACACTCCTAACGCTGCAGTCGAGCCTCAGGTCCTCGTGGTAGATATTGGTGGCACGACAACCGACGTGTGTGCCCTCTTGCCCTCCGGCTTCCCACGGCAAGCCCCCGGGTTCGTCGAAATCGGAGCTGTTCGGACAGCCTTTTCCATGCCAGAAGTTGTGTCTATCGGGTTGGGAGGCGGGAGCAAGGTCGAGGTTGAAGAAGACGGCACAGTCCGCGTTGGTCCTGGCTCTGTTGGACACTTTCTTAAGAAGCAAGCCAAAGTCTTTGGCGGTTCCACACTGACGGCGACAGATGTCGTGGTTGGTCTCGGCAAGGCTGATCTTGGAGATGCGTCTCTCATTAAGGATGTTCCGGAGCAAACTATCAATCTTGCCCGCATGGAGATCAAGAGGAAGCTAGAAAGAGTAATTGACCAGATGAAGGTGTCATCCGCGCCGGTTCATGTACTGCTTGTCGGTGGCGGCGCTCTTCTAGTGACGGAAGAGCTGGCAGGAGTTGATAAGTGTATCCATCCAATTCATCACGGGGCTGCCAATGCAGTCGGAGCTGCTATCGCTAAAGTTTCCGGCGAGGTCGACACTGTGGAAATTCTCGGAGATAAGAAAGAAAAGGACGTTCTCGATGCTGCTTGCGCGCGAGCTATCAGCCTGGCAGTCGAGAAAGGGGCCTCTCCCGACGACGTGCGCATTGTTGAGGTAAACAAGATGCCTCTGCAGTACATGTCCCAAACCACCATCAGAATCCAGGTCCGCGCAGTGGGTAAGCTTGCTGTACCTGACGAACCGACTCCGCCCCCTACTCCCCCTCTTGGCGGAGATCCAGACTACAAAGACGAAGAAATCGAAGGGGAGAAAGTTAGCGTACCGAATGCCCTAGAGCCCACTACGAAGCCATCTCTATACGTGGACTTGGAGACATACCGCCCAGACGTGCGAGACGGTGTCTGGTATGTCTCTGAAGTCGATCTGGAACTCATGTCTACGGGATGCGGTGTTCTCGGTACTGGTGGCGGCGGTCCTACTCACTATGAATTTCTCAAGGGCTTGCATGCACTACGGAACGGTGGCCAGGGTAAGATGAGGATTATTTCCCCTGCGGCGTTGAAAGATACCGACTCTGTTTGCTTTGGTTCGTGGTACGGCAGCCCGAGCGTAATCAACGAGCGATTGTCTGGTGGCAACGAGATTCCCAGCGGCATTGAGGCAGCGGCTAGGATCGTAGGAAAGTCTATTGATGCACTGCTCCCGGATGAGATGTAAGTTGAAGAAAGGCATGTCTACAACTTTCAAATATGTGACTAACGTGTGAATAGCGGTGGTGGTAACGGATTATCGTCGTTTCCTACAAGTGCCCACTTCGACGTCCCCATCGTGGACGGTGATGCAATGGGTCGAGCATATCCTACAATGTATCATGGTAAGTAGCAGACGAAAAGCCTCCAGATACTGATTTACGAATGACTAACGAAATCGATTGCAGTCACCTTTAGTGTATACGGCGTCTCGTTGGTCCCCTGTGTTCTCACAGATGCTCGCAACAATGTTAGCGTCGTTATGGTATGCTGTCTAGCACTCCTTTCGGAGATTTTTATATGCATGGGAGTTCTTTGTGGCTAACTTTCAACCACCTGATAGAGCACTGATACACCTGAGAGGCTGGAGACGATACTACGAACAACTGCCATCGAACTTGGACTGAGCTGCGCAGCCTGCTCTACTCCACTTTCCGGGTCGATTGTCAAGCAGTACGGAATTCCAAACACTTTGTCTCAGACGTGGTATCTGGGCCGTGCTATTCACCAGGCACGAAGGCGGAAGACGAGCTATATTGACGCTATTGTGAGTTGAAATCGCCCCCTGTTTCTCACACTCTTTTTCCATTTTTGTTTTCAATTATTCTGACTTTAAAAACAACAGTTCGCTGAGAGTGCTGGAAAGTTGCTCTTTAGCGGCAAAATTGTCGATGTGCGTCGCCATCTCGGTGGGGGCTACACCATGGGAGCCGTCATCATTGCGCCTCTCGACGACTCAGAGCGCGATGCGATGGCCGCTAGCAAACAACAAACAGCATCAAACAGCCGGCACATGTATATTCCGTTTCAAAACGAGTATCTTTACGCTGCTCTTACTGATTCCGAGGGATCCGAAGCGACACAAGAGGTTGTGTGCACAGTTCCAGACCTCATTTCGATTTTGGGACAGGACGGCGAAGCAATCGGTTCGCAAGATCTGCGATATGGGTTGCACGTCAATGTCATTGCTCTGCCCGCGCATCCTCTTTGGAAGAGCGAAAAGGGCATCAAGGTGGGCGGACCGGAAGGATTTGGGTTCAAGATGCCGGTTGTCGAGGTAGACAGGGAGTTTACTCAGGCGAGGAGCGTTATTGATGAATTTTCGACATAGAGATGGAGTTTACGGAGTAGGCTTACAGGCATATACACGATGGGGCCTCTGGCGTTTACTGGTCATTATGATAGCCCTTTACGTTCGTATTAGCACGCATGGATACCATTAATGTTTTATTTATGGAAAGACATGGTCACGTATGAGACTGGAATTGGTGAAGAGATGCGAGTATAGCTGCAAATTTGTATTCAATCTGGTTGGCAGCGGAATAACTAATCTTTTTTTGTTCCTTTTCAGATTTTACTTCTTTCCATCAATGAGCGACCAGTCACACAAGAACTAGTATCAAATGAATGTGGTTGGTGATGTATATCCCATAAATCACATTTAGATGGCGTTTTCCTTGCGACGAGTCTCAAAGACCTTGAGAGCCTCTTCAGCAGCCTTGACACCGCTGAGAGCCATAGCACCAAAGGTAGGACCTACATATCACCATGTTAGTCAAGCTGTCCAACAGACTGCATATACTTTATGATATTTCAACATACCCATACGGTTGGCTCCATCAATCTCAGAGAGCTCCATGCCTCCAACGATGAGGCCGGGAACAACCTCACGAGTGTTCTTGACAATAGCATCTTCAGCCCTGTTCATATCGAGGCCGCGCATGCCGCCCAGCTTCTCGATACGGCCCATGCTGACAAGACGCTTGACGCAAAAGGCACCCATGGGGCCATCGTGGCCGGTGGTGGAGATGACAAGGGGAGCATTGATAGTGTTGGGGTCCATGCAAGACTGATCATCGTGATGCATCGACACAAGAGTCCAGTTGGTCACAACACCAGCAATGCGCACTCCCTCAGCAGAAGGACGAGTGATGAGATCCTCGACGCAAGTGGCGTTGAAGAGCTTGACGTTAGGCAGCTGCAGCACCTTGGCCATGATAGTCGAGGTGAAGAGCGCCGCGTGCTTGACGACAACGTAGTTGCCCTCGTCCTCGTACGGGACGCCAATCTCGCGCAGGAAAGCATCGGCCGGCTTGCGCATCACCATGGCGGAGAAGAGCTGGCCTCCCAGCCAAGCACCTCCACCAGGCGAGACGGAGGCCTCGATGATGGCGATCTTGAGGTCCGGGCGCTGCGTGCCGAGGACGTACGCGGTGCTAAGACCGCAGGATCCGGCGCCGATGATGACAATGTCGGACTCGGCGTAGTTGTCGAGGTCTTCGAAGTAGCGACGGGTCATGGCGCGCGAGACCTGAGACTCGCGGATGGGGGCAAAGGTGAACGAGTCCCATTGCCCGTGCATCTCGGAGACGGTCTTGGCCAGGGGGCCTTGGTTCTGAGCAACGGCCAGCTTGGAGACGGGCTTCACAAGCTCAGCAGTGTGCTGGGTGGGCGAGACGGCGGCGGGAGGGCTCATGATGGACCTACGAGGGTTAGGAACCTGTAAGGATAGTAAGGGGGACAAGCATGATCCTTTCGCTGGTATTATCCAGATCAAGTTCAGGGCCGTATATTCTCAGCCGCGCTCCCTCCTTGCACTCACCAGCCTCAAACGTCTCTCTTCATCTGCCGACTGTTATAAGAAAAGAACTTTCTTATAATCAGAGGTAGACAGAGAGAGCAACGTGAGAGACCTTGTTGGTGAATTCAAGGAGAGAGCGGGCACCGGCTCATGCGATACACATTACCTGAAGAGACATGATCCCGTCTGGACGGACTACCACCGAAAGACGCCATGGCGACTGGACGAGGTGTACCGAATGATGTAAGTTGGTACCTGGCCATGGTTAGATGCATTGAATTAATTCAATTGGGTTTGTGTCAATGACAAACTGTGAATTAAATCACTGAATACTTGGATTTTCAATTGGATCTGTTATTCGATTATTTTATCGAGAAACGATTTGTTGTGTAATGAGAAGAGGAAAAAAAGAGCTCGAGTCCTGCGCCATTTTCAACCCTCAATTTATACTCGAGTTTTTTAAAGCTTGTCTCAAAGGAGGGGTAAATGACAGTCGATCGGCTCTCGATAATATCATAGTGACGGCGATTTGGGCGATGTCGGCTCCTTGTCACAACGTCAACCGGGCGGAAATGGGCCGGGGGTATCCGGGCTTGGCCCGTCACGACCCGGTTTAGCGATTTGAGAGAATTTTGTTATCGTGGGATGTTGCTTGTATTGAGGATTGATGCGAGAAGTGAGATTCTGATGTGGGAATATGTGGGTTGAGGGTTTGTACTGTGTATTCTAGGCAATGCCCTAAACTTGAATTGAGTGGATGAGTTGGTTGAAGGATTCAGAGACGGGCGCCAGATAAGGAAATCTCGTAATTGAATGTTCTGCCAAATTGGTGAGCTCAGACTCTACAACATGATTGATGTCATTTTTAATTAGCTCTCACGGGTCAAGCTTAACCTCACTCCATGGCCCAGCATTAAAGAATAGATTGTAGAATGTTCGGCTTGTAATCAGACCTGCAACCTTGCACAAAGAAGCACGAGGCATCTTCTCAGTTTCATGCTTCAGCCACTTCCTGTATCGTTTTGATAAACTGCTGCGGATCGTGTCCAAATCTTCCCAGAAACAACCCGTCCAACCCGGTCTTCAACTTCTCGTAGAGCCCTGGGCCTGCACTGCCTCCATATAGCACTCTCGTTGTCCCCGTCCTCGTCTTGACGGAATCTAAGCCTCGAATCCCAGAAACAACATCGAGGACGTGCTTCTCTCCAGCAGGTTGACTAGCTCCAATTGCCCAAACTGGTTCATATGCCAGGACAATCTCTGCTTCATCTGCCACAGAGCTCATGATGGCATCAACTTGCACGCGACACTCATCGACAGCAGCATGCACATCGCCAGGAGTTCTCTCTCCAATGCATACCAGCGGTATCATGCCATTGCGACTCACCGCCGCAGTCTTCTTTGCAACCATGGCATCATCTTCACCAAAAATCCTCCTTCGCTCCGCATGCCCGACTTCCACGAGCTTGACGCCTGCACTGCTTAATACAGAGGGACTGACCTCGCCGGTAAAAGCACCCTGGTCTTCCCAATGGCAATCTTGAGCGCCAGTCCATATGGGGACAGAGCTTGATTCTAATTGCGCAATTGTGCTGGTGAGGGAGATGAAGTCGGGGATAATGAAGATGTCGATGTTGGATAAGAGCTCTTGCGGCACAGCTGCTAGCTTGGAAATGAAGCTATCCGTAAAGTCTTTTGTTCGCTGGAGAGAAAAATACATCTTGGTAGAAAGGCCGACGAGGCGGCGCCTGGGCGTGGGATTGGACATTGTAAAAGACTTGCTGATGCACGAGTCTCAATTGTCAATGTGGTGATGGCCAGATACAACAGTATCTAGAAACAACAATAACAACAAGAGAAGCAACAACAGCTGCGGCAGAAGCAAACAAACCCAGAGCTAAGCTCCTGAGATCCAAGCTATTCCATCCACGCCGCCTCACCGAGCGGGTCAAGCAAAACTTCCTCCGCGCAAACCGGCTTCCGTCCCGCCCATTCCACTTCTGGGATGCCGGTAAGGCGGCGGCTATTTAGCATCATCTCCGGTTACGGGTGTGCTTACACCAGCAAGAAATGTATACGAGGATACGATTCGTACTTTTCACTCCCACTTACAAGATCCCGATTCGCCCAAACAGGCCGGTCCCATGAACATTTCGTCGGAAACACCAAAGCAGCCATGTCCACGAGACTTGCTCATTTCTCATTCTTATCCACCAGTGCCTCGTTATAGCTCGGTATTTGCCAACGCCACAAAATTAGTTAGTGTTCTCTGCCTTTACTGAAACAAGTTTAATGTTTTCCCGGCTCGGATTGTCCCTGCATGTGCGTGCGTTGCCACATCCAGTATTCCAGTTTACTTTCTACCGAACCTCCATTCTCTTTACACACATCTACCCCTTTTTAGGCACCAATTGAATGAGACAGAATTACACAATTAATCATATCTTTTATTACACTTCCAGCTGTCCAATCTCCTCCACCTTCTTAGCACTCGCGCTTAACGGATCAAACTCGTAGTCCAGCCACTCCGTAGCCAGCCTCCTCGCGACTTCCAATCCAACGACTCGTTCTCCCATACACAGCACTTGTGCATTGTTGCTCTTGACACTCCGCTCGACACTGAAGCTATCGTGTGCCGTAACTGCTCGGATGCCCTTGACCTTGTTGGCCGAGATGGCGACGCCCAGGCCAGTGCCGCAGATGAGCAGTGCGCGATCAGCTTTACCCTCGGCGACGAGGCGGGCGGCGGCGGCGGCCCGGAGAGGATAAGGCGTCTTGTCTGAAGTTTCGTCGGATCCTACGTCGATGACTTCGCCTACGCGGGCGTCGCCTTCAAAGTCCTTTTTGATTGTGTTTTTGTAGCCAACGCCAGCATCCTATATGATGGTTATGGGTATTAGTCTGGGGCGCTGATCCTTCATATAATTAAAGAAAAGTCATATCCATGATATAGATGATGATAATTTTCTCTCGCGAATCAAATTCATCTTATTTTGGTTCAAGGAGCAATCGTGTAAAATGGGTGCACTTACATCGCAGCCCATGGCGATCCTCCATTTCGGTGCCATTGTGAATATGTGTTGAACTTTATAAGACAAAAACGAAAGCAATCGTAGGGACCAAAATTAGAATTTTTTCCAAGACTCGCAAATTCCAGCCATCTCAGTAGTGATCAAAGAAACGAGCTTCATCCATGTCTTTATGGCTTCAAGCGGCATCCGAGGGTCGGTCAACTGACATCGCCTTTGCTCACTCAACAAACCCCACACCAACTAATCCGCATCACATCCGAGTTTCCTATTCCATGAATTGCATCTCGGATTCATCCAGACTGCTGTATTTGCGGGGTTGCTGCCTCTCAAGTTGAACAGCAGCATCGCTCTCCGTGGCTAATATGTTCGGTATTTCCCGATTAGGAAATCCGATTGGGGTCAGACGGGGAGGCAAACGGGGAAGCTTGAACACGCAGGGCCAACTCGATAGCTCTGGATTTCAGGGTCTACAGCAGTGGAGAAAAACGTAAAAATGCGGAGAAGGTGTATTTTTATACTGCTGTTTTACAGTCGAGCTTGTTGGTGTGGAGGCGGAGTAGTTACGGGGTAACGTCAAATCATGGTTCTCGACCTCCTTGGCCACAAAGACGCTGGATGTGGGTGGTACAGGTGCTTGGGTGAGATCACGATGATATGGAAGTCTTTTTTCGTCCTTCCGTAGCCGAGGAGCTCCGATGTAGGAGTGTGGTGGGAGTGTGGTGGTCTTCGTAGCCTGCATTCTGCTTATATCCTCTGCTTTTGCCCATGTCCTTGTTGTGTTCCAATCGGACGGCACGCTCAATCCCCTCTAGAATTCTAGCACAACGTCGACACAATGTCAAATAGGCATCTATTCAATTCAGCCGACGGCCTCGTCAACAAGGCCCTAAGAGGCATCATCACTTATAACCCATCTCTGAGCTTAGATGAAACTAATAGAGTGGTATACGATACCACTTACGACAAGTCCAAGGTAGCCCTTATTAGTGGAGGTGGTTCCGGACACGAACCAGCATGGACAGGCTACGTAGGCAAGAACATGCTCACAGCTTCTGTCCAAGGAGACATCTTTGCTAGTCCCAGCACGAAGCAAATCGTTGCAGCAGTTGACGCTGTTCCCAGTGACAAAGGCACCATTCTGGTCATCACAAACTACACTGGTGACTGCTTACATTTTGGACTGGCAAATGAGAAGGCCAACGCCAAAGGCCACAACTGTCGGGTCATCATTTGCGGTGACGATGTTTCTGTTGGCAAAAATGGAAGCATGGTTGGTCGCAGAGGCTTGGCTGGCCAGATTGGTGTCCTCAAGGTCATGGGTGGCGCCGCTGGAGCTGGAGGTTCTCTTGATGAAGTTTACAACCTCGGAGTGGCATTCTCACAGCAGATTGTGTCTATTGCAGCAACTTTGGACCACTGCCACGTTCCCGGTCGCGCAGAGCACGGCATGCTGCAAGAGAACGAGGTTGAACTCGGCACTGGCCCTCACAATGAACCCGGCTATAAGAAGCTATCACCCGCACCATCAGCGTCTGAACTTGTCGGACAAATTCTACAGCACTGTCTAGATGAGAAGGACCCTGAGCGCGGCTATGTGAACTTTGCCACTGGAGATGAAGTCATGCTGCTTGTCAGCAACTTTGGTGGCATGTCACATTTGGAGATGGGCGCACTGGTGGATGAACTCCTGGAGCAGTTGTCAAAGGATTGGAAGATTGAGCCTGTTCGGATATGTGCCGGATTTCTCGAAACATCTCTCAATGCTCCTGCATTTTCCGTATCCGTCATCAACGTCACAGCGGCAGCAAAGAACTGCAGCTACTCTGTCGAAGAAATCAAGTCCTTCTTTGACGTCAGGACAACTACGTTCTGGGAATCCATGGCTGGGTCCCAGGCCCAACGACGCACTCGGCAGCAGCAACGTGTTCAGCCACCAAAGGAGGAGATCAAGACGGTTGATGAGCGAAGAGATTTGGCCATCGATCCTGTTCTTCTGGAAAGCATGCTTCGAAATGCTTGTGAGGCTCTTATCAAAGCCGAACCTGACCTCACCAAGTGGGATACTGTGATGGGCGACGGAGACTGTGGAGAGACGCTCAAGACCGGTGCCACATCCCTTCTTACGGCACTTGACTCTGGGCTAGCCAAGGCCGGGTCAGTCGTCAAGGTTCTCCTTGAGCTCGAAGACATTGTGGAGAGCAAGATGGGTGGTACTTTGGGCGGCATCCTAGGCATCTTCTTCGTCTCCTTGCGCGCAGCTGTTGAGAAGAACATTGGCCTGGCCCAGAACCCAGTCGCTCTCTGGGGCGCCGCTCTTGGAACTGCCCTCGAAAACCTCCGGCGATACACCCCAGCCAAGGTTGGCGATCGCACCGTCATGGATACTCTCATCCCCTTTGCTGCGGTCATGGGAGAATCCGGCTTTAACAGTGGCGTCAAGGCGGCTGAGGATGGAGCAGACGCAACCAAGACGATGAAGCCTAGATTGGGCAGAGCAACTTATGTCGGCGTGTCGAACGAGAGCAAGGAGCTGCCACCTGACCCAGGTGCTTGGGGAGCCATGGTGGCCATTCGCGGTTTGCAGGAAGGACTGGTTGTAGCAACCTAGACTGAAGCGGGAGATTTTGGTGATACGTGTGTTTGGATGTTAAGACTGTTGTACAAAAAGCGTCGAAATAAATTAATTAATACAGTTTACAATTACCAAATGTTACAGAACAGTAGTGAAGACACTGGTCAGGATAGTATATATTTCCATGTCTGACCTAGCTATTGCAGCTTTCCTGACTTTCTTGATAATAAATATAACCTCCGTATATTTCCATGAACAACATCTATGTTGCACGCAAGTTCTCTGTAGACTATATACTACACTCTCTTTTGGGTCGATTCGAAAGCTTTCAGCTGCATCTAATTGACTATCTGTAACTACAGCAGAAGTTTGTGTAAACCATCACCAGATGCACATTCTATCATTCAAAGGAGAACTTAACCACTCTTAGCTATCAGCAGCATTCGCATGTTTGCCGAGCAAACATATCGCCCAATAAGACCTATGAGTTTACTTCAGTGCCAATGGATTTGACTGATATGGCAACGCTTAATTGGTTACATCAATTGCTCTTCAGCTTCACCGGCTGCTGCTTGCATGCAACTTTGCAAGTTCTAAACCTTGGCTCCGTGGCTATTGAATGAACCAAGTCAAGCCACGTAGCACAACGAATAACACAAAGAACGCCACCAAGATTCACAGTCGAATCTTGACTCGACCCGCACCTCTCATCACCCGAAAGGGGTGATACAGTCAAGCAACCCCATCACTTTCGCCATGGCCGAGGCCCATTGGTCTTGTCAGCATGTAACATGAATCCTCTGTGGCCACCGGTAAACGAAAACACCTATGGAGTTGCCGTTGCCCCTAAGCCAAAACGCCCTACATGCCCTCGCCCTGCCTCTACCTGACGTGGCGTAGCTCTAGGCGATGCTTATTATGAGTGCCTTCCGGAACCTTGTTCACGTGTACTCTCCCATATCAGCAAGCATCCAATTCTATATCGGACTTTACTCAGGCGCGCTTGAGGCGGATCCGGGGGCCGAGGAACTCGGGAGAGCTCCCCAGCTGAAATAACGAGGCTCATTTTGAGCTTCACCGAATAAGATGTCACCATACAAGCACGGAGAGTTTCTACCCTTCCTTTTCGCCGGCTTCTTGACGGATACGCGAAATCTAATCATCTCAGGCATCCTTGCCAGCTTACAAGGAGATACGGGGTTCTCCATAATTCATCTCTAGGATGCCCTTTTCCCCCCTTCCCAGCAATAGATGGATGGCGTCGGAGAGATCCAACTAGCAAGTTTAGCGTCGCCGATGCTTATTGCGGAGGAAATAACTTCGCGAGCCGCTTTTCGCTTATTCCCCCCATCCCTCACATCAATTGCGAGAACATCAGAGCAGCAAGGCGAAAAAGCTTGACGCGAAAAGCCCCGTAGACTAGGATTGGAAGATCACTAAACTAGGGCTATTAGTCGATGTAATTTCATGGTCACCACTCGCTCGCTCCCTTGGCGGCGGCCGAGGTAGTACAAGCATTCCTGTTGGTATTCGATCCGTCTGGTCCCTTTGTAAAGTAAGCATGGGTACATGACATGCGAAATGGTTCGTCGATATTACACCATGGATGTATGTGATTGTTGCCTGCCTGCCGTCAAGAATCCTCCGGGGCCGCACGGAGGTCTCCGGATCGTGTTCACCGCCAGATGTTCTTCACAGCATGCAAGATTACCCCATTCTGTCTCTCATCAAGCCGTGACAAAAGGGCGAGACACCACAGATCCAAGGAGACCAAAAGGACCTGCCTCGGGTCTAGTGGCTGGCTGGATTTCCAGAGATGGATGCTCACGAGCCCAATTGGGATGCCCTGAGTCAACTCGTATCGCCATTTACGGCGTGCCTCTCCCTCCAAGTGCTTCTTATGGCCGGCGTCTGTACTGTATTGCGGACCAGAAGTGCCAGTGGGCTCTCTGAGACAAGCGCTGGCCTTGTTTGACAGTTCCGTGTCTCACTCGGACGCGGCAGAGGCCGCTGTAGGGCAAGACATGACTAGTATAGTGAGAGTTGTAGTAGTATTGCCCTTTACTCATTGGGGCTTCCCACACTCACTCACTCTCTTTCTCCCTTCAACTGAAGGGAGGGCATTAGTATCCACAGGCAGCGAGATGGACGTAGAGACTTCAATGACTGCCGGCCTTCGTCAAGAACACACCCCCAGCCCCCCTGTTCACTAACTTGACACACCCCCCTGCGATCATCTGCCTTCAATCCCACCCCTGCCAGCACGATGCGGAAGTCATCATACACAGCCGGATACCAATGGCCTGGTCCCAACATCGACCAGCGACCTGCGCTAGATCAATTAGGGGTCCCTTGTCGTCATCCGCAGCGCGGCAAGGATCGCACAGGCTTGTCTACCGCCCACGAGTCCACGATCACGACGAAAAGATCGCGCGCGCTCCACGCCTCACCGGAAAGGCCCCCAGCCTACGGACGCCAGATGGAGGTACTCGGGACCAGGTAGCAGGTACTTGCTTGCACAGGTAGTCGTGGCATTACGTGCTCTTGCGCAGGCTCGAGCCGCTCCCAGTCCGCACCAGACCCCTCCTCATATCCTGGTACATGTCCGTATTGCACGAGTATTGGTTCGCGCTTTTAATTCAAAGGCCGAAAATGCCAAGTCTTAACATGGGGGGAAAGAATTGAAGCTTGAAAGAGGAGCTTTGGTCGTCGGCGTTATCCTTCTCTAAGCCCGCCAAAGGCGCCGCCCGGCTCGATCCTTCACGTATTGCTTCTTTGCTTCTCCTACGGCCGACGAGCGGCGGCCGACATTCTTGCCCCCTTCCTTGCCTACCACCGATGGCCGATGGCCGATGGGGGCGATATGCGCTCTGCCTTGCCTTGGGCAACTTGGCTACGGCTTTGCGGTGACCTTGACCTGCCGTATAGAGTACAACCACGTACATGTACTTTGTGTCTACGGAGTAATAAGAGGCTGTACTAATGACGCAGAGAATCCTACCATCTTTCCCCGTGGAGCTACCATCTCATACAAGCACTCTTATCGTTGTACCCGTGAGGGTGCCAAGCAGATGGGAGACCAAGAGGGTGACAAATTCTGACCCAATGCCTCCCCGCCCCCATCGACGGTGTCCAATCACTCTCCACCGGAATGGAGCCCGAGGTGCTTGGTTGGTGCAAAAGAAGAAGAGATCCCATGATGTGTCTAAGAGTGTCACGAGGACGCTTGTACATCTGAAGCAGACAGTACTGGTGGGGAGGAGACATGACGCTTTGTCGTAAGAACCATGTGAGTTACGGCTTATCTCCCAAACGACGATATCAGACGGCACATGAACTGCTATCTACTTGTACGGGGTATTGTCTCTGTCGATCTGTGCACTCTTCTCTGAGTGAGACTTGATGAGGACCGTCTTCATCTTCATTTTAATCCCCATTTTCTTCATGAGCCCCCCGTCTCTATTGTTTGTCCCTTACGTGAGACGCATATATCGGCCCCGTCCTACTCTAGATGTTGGGTTGTTAGTGCTCGGCTGTCGCAGAATGGACTCCGCGGGCATCTTTGTATCTGCATGTGTGTGACAAACCCTACAGCAGATCCGTGCGTTGAACACGTCCCAGCTCCGTTCTCTCCCTGCAGAAAGACGTGCACAGCCGCGGTCTCCCTGCTAGGTACTAGACCAACAGATGCCCGTCGGCTTGTACATACCGATACTTCACAGCAGAGCCAACCATGGTTTTGACCTAGAGTGTATTATCAAGGGCAGACTATCCTATAGACTTTGAAAGCAAAGCGGTCTCATCAATGAACCGATATGAGTTGGGAAATACGTACCCCCATGCACGATACCTGCCGCATATAGTCACATTTCTTTGCTCATGATCTGTCAATCAAGTCTCGATCCCTATTTGAGCCAGGATGTAGTCAAAGGGCGGCACGGATGAGAATACCGGACCCATCACCGTCATAGTTGCGGCAGAAGTCCAGTCGACCACTGAGATTGCCTCGACATGTAGGTATGTAGTGAGGCCTATGCTAGACCAAGATATGTACCCAGCACACGCGTGATATGTAGCCAATATATCACATTTTCTCTTTGATATGATATATGACGAGCGTCTTTCGCGGCTGTTGATTCGATAGCCTTCACTGCAACTGTACGGCACCGTCCTCGTCTCTTCGGGTATAGTCGGTGGGCTCCCACCTTTCCATGTATGTGTACTGCCCACGGTCTAACTGAATGCTAGCAGCCACATTTCGTGCATCGGGATCCTTTTTCTCAAGGTTGACCCGCTACGGGGGAACGGGGCCGCAGTAGTTATCCAGGTTCTTTGGGATAGCTTCCCCCCTATCATGACTGCATGTATGTTCTACCCAGTCAACGGCATCAATATTGAAGGACGCGATTTGCCACATGGTAGTCACTACCATTCCATGAGAGTTCCGAGAGAAGAATGAAGGCTCGGATACTGTTCATGGGCCAATTCACCAGGCTCTCTCGGCCGATGTATTCCTCTCACAGCCGCAGAGCAGCCTTCAAGTTTGTACAGGATAGATCCATGACGATGCTGGCTTATATCAGCCCTATTGCTTATCCGTAAAACGGAGAATTTGATGCCAAGTAAACCTACTGGGAATATGCTAGCACCGGGATAACGAGCTGTGATCCGCTTTCTTGGCATGCCATGCTTAAGAGTGAACCTTGAAATGGCTCTAAGACGTGGTATCTCGGCCTCCACTTGACCGGAGTGCCGGGCGCTGAGGTCCGAGCAGGGACATTGATATGGCGATGGCGAGTAAATCCAAGCGACGAGTGTATATTCTTGGGCTACCCTGTACGATTGGGTTATTTGGGCATCAATTGGAAGCTCTACGTCTATACTAAATTTTGTAGTCTGCGCTGCCCGTCTTGAACATGATATCTCATGTTTATTAGCGGCTCTATTGGGATTGTCTCAGCCTGGAATGGAACCATGAGATCATCGATTAGAATAGGTACATGTCTTGAATTGATGCCAAACTACAACCTTAACACGTATAAAGATTGGGGGCACTTTGGGGGCACTTCATACATCCGCTCACCACCAAGTTGGTTCCTCTGATCCGCTGTACAAAGCAGAGCCGCGTCAGCATTCCCGTACTCACGAGTACCATCGCGATGGACTCGTATCGTGCTTGTAAGCCTCAATTTCATAGATGTCGGAATTTGTCCGATTGCATGGTAATAGTCAGCTGCTTCCCCACATACCGAAAGTGTGGGAACTCTTCCACATTACGAGTATGGTTGGTCCCTACGCGTATGTATGCCTCAAGCTGCCGGCGATGGAGATTGCACCTGTCCATTGCATCCAGACTGCATCATCCATGCCGGATATAAGCCCTCCCGAGCGTATGGTTGCGCACGGATTCTTCATCCCAAGGGCCGCAGAGGGCCGGGCTAGCTGCGTTAGCCAGCCGGGTCGTTGCCAATAGAAACGTTGCATGGAGCGAGAAATAAGACCGTCCCGTCTATGATATGCCCAACCGGGACGCAGCATCACAATATCTCATCTCATGTCACTACTAGGCGTACGTAACTAATGTGTCGCGGGAATAGTCGATATCCCCTTTTGCTGCTGCACCCCTCCCTCCTCTTCATCTGTTGATATGTAAATCTCCCCCACTCCTCTCTGTCATGGATACACTTTCAATGTAGGTTCTTTTGACGGACGGAGTAATAATATCTTCACGTGTAGTATACATGCACATAACATGAAGCTCAGTTATTTGCATAACAAAGCATTACGATACCTGTTGTGGATTATACCCATTGCTCTCTCATACTCGCTGTTGCTTCCCAACCAACACCACCCACAGCAGTTACTGAAAGATGCGGCTGATGCAAACTAACGGGAGGGGTGGGCCTGCTGCCCAACCAATAAATCGGTGACTACAGGATTGGCGTCACATAGCCCTCCAGCCACAACGCACGCACGCTCAAACCTTGATGAGATGTTACAGATGCATACGTACATACACACTCGTGAGGCTATCTTGTCTCTGGACCGACAGAATCTCGGCGAAGCGTGAGGGGCCAGCATGCAATGTAAGGCAACACTTCAGCTTGTTTTGGCTCCGGCCGCGATGCTGCAGGATCGAGACAATACCACGGATGCAGGAGATGATGTATAATTGCGAGTGGTCAGGCTAGGTGTCCCGGCCGCAGGAACTGCACCCGCATGGGGACAGGACCCTAGGGGGAAGAGAGATGAGGAAACGTACTTTGTCGTAAACAGCCGTTCCGGGGACCCAAGATAGGCGACGAGGACAAGCTTGGCCTTCAGGGCTGTGGTGGCCAGGATGTTGACTAGCCCTTTGATCTAAGCGCCTCTTTTTTTCGCGCCGGCACGTGGTAGGTCAAATCACGGACAGGCCTCTGCGAACAGGCGAAAGATGCAAGAGTGACAAAGGGGATGTATGCTTCGTATATCTGCATCTTGGTCGCCGAACGGGTCCGGTTAAAAAGAGCGAGTCAACCTCGACGGTTCCCCACCCCCAGCTGTTAATTAAGACGACTGGAGCTTCATGCCGTACAACGGTGGCGGTTATGTTGACTCTCTCTCTCTCTTGCCCCCCCAGCTCCCTTTTTTTAGATGATGGTTGCATAGGTACATGTAAGCTGTGCATCGTCAAGACCATTTTCCCGGCTGTTCGGTTGGGGCTGCGACAGTTTGAATCAGCTAGCAAGTCCTTCTCGTCTGTGGTTTCAAAACACGGAGGATTTTGATGCTACGAGTACTCGTACGCCCGTAGAAGCATTCCCAATGGGGAAACTGATGTCGACTGGGGGCTTTGGCGCGAACCAAGCAAGGCCACATCAGCTACTAAGAGCGAGCTCAAGCTCAAGGAGAGAAAGCAGAAGCAGAAGAATTCGTTACACCATGTACCTTGTAATCCACAGAAGAAAAAAAGCGACCAGCGCTATCCTACCAGAATTTGTCATCGGCATGCAAAGTGGAGTAATACATGTCCTTGTCCATATACCTTCTTGTATGTGGAATTCTTTGGGCATCTCGTCCCCTCGGTCGTGTGCCGCGAGCAGTGCCTCGGCATCGCGCTTTTCGGGACCCTTCTCATCTTCAGCTAGAGCCGGGGGAATCGAGTCAGGTATGACCAACAAGTGAATGTTGACGCTCTCCCAAGCCTTCAGCTCCATTCAACTTCAGCTTGGGCGGGATATCCACCCCCTGAAAGTAATCTACTAGCCCACCATCCACCCACCCACTACAAGCACCAAAACCCCATCGATGCAAGGGTTCTCGAAAATGGAATTGGGTCGACAGGGATCTACGATTCCTACCGCAAATCTCGATTCGTCCTAGGCCTGGACAGTAGCATTTGCTAGTGCGATGAGCTCCTTGCCCCCTACCAAAGGTCGCCAGCCTTCAGGTTAGATTAGGTTGGAAGAAACAAAACACGACTGGCCCAGGGAGAATTGATGCCGATGAATTATGCCCACAACCGGGCTAGTTTAAACGTCCATTCTCAGGCATCATGACGACACTTCCAGCATGGGTCGGCAACAGGGGACAGACAGACCGGCCGGTTAGAGGACGACCTTGCTCATCCTCTTCTCTTTCGGGTGTGACGGTTCACTCGCACTGGCTCAGAACTCGCCCGCCCTTTCGCGATTCGGTACCACCCATCGATTCTTTTTTAATTTTTTTTTCAGCTCCTAGCGATCTTCCCAATGCCCCCAATGACACAGGCATTGTCCGACCCGGCGCACCGGTACAACGCCAGCCAATCCACCCCATTGGGAGGACATGCAAGGTGCCACGGCAGGACGGCCAGCGTGCCAATCAGACAGTGGGCGCCAGGGAGCGCGCGAGATCTGCGTACAAAGATGTGCGTACGACTTCAATGTGCATGATCTGTAGAGACCAAAGAGCCTCATCCATGTTGGTATTTCCTCATCCATGCCCTCGCCTCGAGAAGTTCGGGTTGCTGCCGTGATATGAATAGAAGCGGTCTTGGTGCTCGCGCGTGGAGAAGCGTTGAAGAGGTGGTAATACAAGGAATCTGGGTTTCGTTCTGTCAATGACCCGTGTGTTAAGATGGGTCATATCAACGGTCTTTAAAATAACAAAAAAGAGGAAATGGGAAGAAGCAGCTGAGACAGTACGATTTATTTAGATATGAACCGAATGGAAAATACATGTATACTCGACACAGTCAGTCGCATTATTCGCAAAAGAGTGTGAACCCCCACTAGAAGCGAGTGTAAGATGTGAGCACCACCTCCACGTGCATTACCGCAGGCACTACAATATCGAACGGTAATGCTCTCTAACGAATCAAAGTAAAGCGTATATGTACTCATATATACCTATATGGAGTGTCAAAGCTGTCTTGTGAATGAGGAATTTCTTCGTACCTATTTCACGAGTGTCGCAATATGGAAGATGCAGTATGGAGCATGCAGTTGCTTCATGGGCCAGTCGGCAACATACAAGTCTAGAGGCACAAATATGGCATAACGCTCCTAGTGATAACGAATTAGTCGTTACGTCTGTAATCCGAGTGTAATGCGTCGTAAACGATGTCTGCAGAGCTACTGGTCAATAGAACAGATGCTAAAGCGCCCTCCCAGCTGAGCAACCCTGGCCTTGTTAGCACCGCCCGGCCATCCAACCAACGATAAACACGCAATATTCTGGTAGAAACGACTTCCTATGGCATTTTATCTGCATCCTACTGCATGCACTTGGCCAACCATGACGGTTCAAGTAAGGTTTCGATCCTTCCACCTATCCGATAGGCCTAGTACATCCAGTCTCCTCCTCTTAGTCGAGAGCCTGAACGCCCCAAAACCTTGGCCCCATCATCCACGGATGCTCCAGGGTTGGTAAGAAACACGGCCCGCATGGCCACGCAGCAATGTGTTACAATCCCGAGCATGGCGTTCCTGTTTCCTCATGGCGAGTGAGCAGTTTCCAGCTGAGGCCGCCCACCCGGACTCAGAGCCCGTGGCAAGGAGAGAACTGTCCTGCTCGCACTGCCTCGTGGAGGGTTAGACAAATAAACGTTGTGGAATGGCAACAGGCCAGCATGATTGGCAACAGGAGGTGACTTTTGTCGCGGGAGGTTTTTCGGGAGGAGTGGAGAAGCCGTGTGGATGGGCCTTCGGGAGCATCCAGGTGCCACATACATGTACTAACTAACTGCTGGCAGTGTGAGATGGAAGCCCGGTGCGGTTTCATTGACGCTTACTGCCTTGGCCGGAGCATACGAAGTACTATAACGGCAGAAGAACAGTGGTATAGTGGTATCAAGCACAGAGCTGGGGGGAGGGGGTTGGCGTACCCATGGGGATACACAAGGCGCGACAAGAGACAGAGAATGTCAGACGGCGACGGGTTTACCAGATTGAGGCATGGTTGAGAGCCAGACAATGGGGGAAAGACACGGATTGACGCCAGAGACCGACGACTTACCCCCCTTTTCGGGTATCTGCTTCATCGCCGCGGCCGTCTGCGTGGGAGGGGGGTGTTTGTGCTCGGGATCGTGGAGATGTCTGTCTTTCATGGTTCCATGGTGGAGGTGGATGTAGATGCAAAAGCCGCCACTGCTTGTGATTCAGCACTTGCATGTGCTCGCGTACATACAGGGTAGGTGAGGATCCTTGAGAAGCTGGGATAGAGGGATGGAGGGATGAAGCGTCCAAGGAGCACATGTTACTGCTCGGTGTCTTCCCTACGAGGAGAGACTCGCGTGTATGTATACACGTATCCTGCGAGACATCATCCCCGATTTTGGTCCTAGTGAAAACACTGTCGTTAGATCTTTCATGTTATCTCAAGTAATTCCATATTTGTATTTACTTTGATATAGATCTTTCTCTCAATGGGTGCAATGCTTGCATCTCCGAACTTGGGATGAGCTGAGCAGCCTCTTTGCTACCGAGCCCACTAGCCTAACAGCAGAGCTGCAACCACTCTACAGAGTACAGTAGCTTGCAATATTGAAGCCCGTAGCCTGAAGCTCCATCTTCATGATGCATGTCTCTAGCTTCAATAAAATCTAGAGCAAGAATCCGGAGCCTTCAGATATCGCCGTAGTGTACAAGTGCAGCACCTGTCGTCCATTCCCCAGCGCTGCAGTGCTAACCTAGAGCTCACCGGAATTCATTTGTGCCGGACAAGTGCCTGCCCACCGCCCACGCTGCTCGCCTACCATCTTCCGAAACGGCAAAACTCTGCGATTCTCTTGTCCTCTCCTTCACCTGCAATCACCGTCTATCTGTCTGTCTGACGCCCTTCTCTCCTCTTCTCTCCATCTTGGACTGAGCACGGCGTCGCTACAAGCGCGCAAGCTTCGCGCCATCATTGGGCTAACGAGCCCCCTGCAAATTCAGGTGCCCGAGTCCCCGTCCCCTGTGTCGATCGCCGTGCTGCACGTACGCCCCCTCCAGCTCTCACTCTCTCGACGCCCATCCATCGTCACCACACTCCCCTCTCGCGGGTCAGGGCGAGAGACGGCGCGAGCTCCAACTGCCGCCCTGACATGGCGATTCTCCACGCTCAGGGCTCACGCTACGAACGCTCGATTATGATGCTAGCAGTTCCTCATTCCCCGAGAGAGAGCGCGAATCCAGATTAGTAGGAGCCAGCTCACTTTTAGCCCTCTTTTCTCGTGCTGGGATCTGCGAATTGGTCCCTGGCATGGCTGACCCGTGACTGCAAAATTCCACTTGGACTTGTCAGCCCGTTTTCAAGAGCCGAAGTGGCGCATTCGTGCTCAGCGATGCGTGTGCCGTGCCTGGTCTGGTCGACTCTCCTTCACCTTGACTACGAGTGCTCGTATACGATGTTCTGGATGCCTGCCTCGCTCTCGTGGGACTAGTCACCGACTGCTCGCAGGACCGAACCTTATCATATCCCTGCCATGGATTCACATCCTCGGATGCGAATCCGCGTGCCACCCTTCCACCGTGGTAGCGGCACCAGTAGTCAAATTCGACTATGCTCTTCACACCTCTCACAACATCAGATTAGGGTCCGCTTGTAGTCTTCTTACCAGAGCGGGAGCTCAAGTGAAGACTTCCATGGCCAGTGTTGTCTCCTCGTTGTGCACATGGCAGGTACATGTTGGGTCTATTTACCGCCAAGTTACACCCATCACCTCGCTCGCCATGTTTGGTGGCCGTTGAGGTTAGATATGATGTACACCCAAATGCTCCACACATGCATCGTCGATATGCTTCAGAGGTACCTGAATCTATCTGTGGGAGAGCGGTAGACTCTCATTACACGCCCATTTGCTGGATTGGCGATGAATGAGGTTTCGCAAGGTCAAGAGGGCTACGAGTATAAAATGTTCGCTGCCAGGCAATATCAACATTGAGTCTAGAACCATTCCTATCATTCTACGAACGATCATCTCCCAATACAACTCTGTCTATATCCAGGTGACTACTCCAGCAAGCGCAACAGCAGGGAGAGAGTTAAAAAGAAAGGGAACAGGTGAGACATGAGCGTCAACCAACATGAGTAGATGCCTCACCTTATACTAATATTCTTACTATTACCTAGATAGACAACAAGAAAGCGTGAAGTAGGCTGCCAATCGCTGGACGAGCGAGACTGTTGCAGTGGCAAACCCGCCATAGGACCCTAATCCGCCAAAGTATGTTGTCTGCTTCTCTCTCTTCTCTCTCGCCCAGGATGTCTATTACATGCCCATTACAATCCGTATTGTTTCAAAGCTTGTTATTCCTCGACGCGCTTCCTTTCCACTATTCCTACTACACCATCCCATTGATGTGCCGAAGACATTGGAGAGGCAGACTAGTCAGAAAAGATTAGCCAATCTACCATTGGGCGAATGAACGTTCAAGCCGATGCCTATGTTGGTACTGTCAAGGGGTCTACCTTTACCTTTTGGTCCGTGCAGTTGAAACAAGCTGCAGAAACACAGGTGAAAACAGGCAGCAGGTTTTGGATAGCATGTCATTTTGACGGCGGGGCGTGGACGCATGCTTCTAATTGAACGTTCATCGCCCCCCTGCTGCTGCGGTTGAAGTGATGCAGATATCACAATGACAGATCTCGCCCGCACTCCAAGGTGATAAGCCGCTGACCGATGGATGTGATTAGGGAAAAGGCGACAATCATTAGCCGACGACGGCGATACCAAACAGGAGAGGGGTGAAATTCTGTTGACGCCGATCTTGGCATAGGAAAATCCTCTTTGACCCTTGGCTGGGTTTGATCTTCCCTAGACAGTTTCCGATCGCAGGAATTGCACACCACATCGAATCACACTACCCCTCGTCAGAACGCTGCAACTCCCTCCGGGCACGCTGCCGGCCGCTCCGCTTAGCTCAGGCCGATTTCCAGATTGCCTGTCAGGTAGATTTCCAAGGGATAAACGGTGGCTCTGGCAAGGGAGTCTGGAGCACAGAGTACGGGTAAGTCGCCAGGCTGAGTGTTTTCTTTTTCTCCCTTGGCGGCGAGGCTCAGAGCCACTTCCCCAATCCCTTTTTTGCCTCGATGCGCATAAACATCAAGTTCTCGATGAGAATAATCCACTTCAGCTTCCGGAGGATCCAGTACCAAAGGAGTACTGGTGCTCGTACAGGTACTTCGTACTACTCGTACAGGTACTGCCCTGCCGCGACCTGAGCAAGCAGATGAGTGCCCGGGGTCATCCCTGTCCAGCTGAGGCGCTTGAACATCTTCGGATCCCTGCTCTCGTAGCCCGCTGAGCCGGTCTTCAGGTGGCAGATGGGCGCTAAGCTTGGCCTGGCGAGAGCACTCCCCAGCTCTGATCTCAGTGCATCTCCTGGCCGCTGATCCCTTTCCCAGCCAGCGCTGCAATGCTACAATGCTGCAATGCGGTGCTGCCGAGGCCCACCGCTACCGGTGACCCGCCGCCAAAGCCCGACCAAGTGGCTCTGGCTCTGGTTGTGCTCTTGTTAGAGTACCACGACCCAACACCAATCATTGGCCTTTGCTGACCACAACAGGGCTAGGAGAGAGCTAGGATAGACGGATACAGCCACACCCGGCAAGTCGAGACGACACGAGAGCGAGAGAGCCCGCAGTGTATACCTGGACCGGTAGTAGCTTAATTGCAGTAGCGGCCGTCACGACTTACACGCAAATTCAGCATTCTACGGCCGATACAGGGCCACATTCAGAGCCCAAAGAGCTCTTGGCGCCCGCAAGCCCGAGGTGAGCTGGTGACTTTTAACTTTACTACAATCTTATTGCGTTCTGCGTATTGGTGTTTTGGAGCAAGGGATAGCAATGCCACGGCCATTGCCGGGGTTGTCCGAATCTTTGCTTTGTCACTGCCCCGACCTCCTATATCACGACCTTGGCATACGAGCGGACATTACAAGCCCTGTCGGAGAGGCTCGAGGAAGTGAAATTGCGGGTTGCAAAAAGGTGAATGCATGATGACAGCCTCTAATGCAACCGCGCCTACGGAAAGGGACCCAGCGATCAGTTCCCATATGGAGCACCCGCCCATAGCTGGCCATCCTCTCCCGTCTGACCCTTTGTGGTGTCTGTCGGCATAGGGCTACTGTGCTTGTATGAGTCCCCTCCTCTCCTAGATCATCGCCGAGCTCCGCTTCGCGCGTCTGGCACCTTGTGCACTACACCCCCTCCCATTGCCCGCTCTGGCCCATTGCTCTTTCATCCTTGCCGGTTCCACCCTTTTGGATGTGCAAATCTGGCATACCAAAGGACAGAGGACGAAGAGAACAGGCTACTGTCGCTTTTGGCCATGGTCCTTCTCTATCCCTGCTATCCCCAGATGCGCGTGCTTCTTCTTTTCTTTTTTCAGACCCACAACCACCCATGGTCGGCCGCTGTTCAAGGTGCCCTGCCCAGATGCGATGCTGTTAGATCCGATCCGAGCTGTTCTGTGTATCTTCAGACAAGCCTGATCTATCTGCTGGCGTCAGAGCCATCTCCGCTCAATGCGACCTGCCCTTGCCGCTGCGGTTCGCAGGCCCCTATGAACCTGGGCTTGGCGATAACCGGCGTCCACAAGGGAATAAGAGGAAGAAATTATAGCCCCGTCAGTCTCTATGCTCTCCCGGAGGTGGTACCTCTCTCTGACGTGCCCGCCGCCCAAGGGAGACTGCCCTTGTGGAAGCAATCAGACCCTCCAAGGTCTCATTGATTGGCCCATCTGCCTCGCAAAACCCCCAACTCCCCTTCCCTTGCCCCCCGTTCACGCTCACATCGCCCTAACCATCCTGCCTTTTGGTACCCGGCTCTGTTTGGCGCCGATCAACTGCCGTCGAAAAGACGGCTCGCAGGTACCATCCGGCCTTCAAAAAGAAACGCCTCTCGCATCTTACATCTCCCTCGTTTCCCACTTTGACAGCAGTATCTAAGTGGAAGCCTGAGACCTTGACTCTCCCCAATCTTACCTGCATATGTGGCTCGCCCTTCTTCTATCTGCTTGGTTTTGCTGGCTCTGCTGTGTTTATGCCCACACCTCCCTCTCGTTCCCTTTCGGACTGGTACTATCACCGCATCGACTGGACTACCGCTCTGAGTTCTGCTATAGAACACTACTGATATTCATCTTCTTGACGACCAACAGCCCGTGCGCATCAGCGAATCTTGCCACAATAACTCCACTGCTGTTAGATACACGCAGCAGTACTCAGGTTCCATCAACTCACACGTTACTGCCTGTATGTTTTGATCGTTCCGATGGCCAATTTCGGCGTCATTCTCCCTTGCATTGGCGCATCGCTATGCATGTCCCAGCTTATGTTGATCGCCAATACCTGATATTGACTTAGCACTGGGATACGAAGAATGCTAACTTGCTGGATTCGGTCTGTAGTGAAACCTCATGACGAGATATTCTTCGTCGTACACTACTAGTTCAACGTCTTCCACACCAGTAATCACGTTTTGCAAAGCTCTGGGGTTGACATCAGCTCTTCGTGCTCAACAGAGCTCTTTTGTCGATTTTGGAAACTTGATGCTCTTTCCTCCGCTCTTGGCTTCTCCCCAATCGCCGATAACCAGCCGCTCACTCGTCGGACTCTGTTTGTATTGACAGGCATACGGCGGAAGAGGGAAAGTAACGTCCCCCTCGCAGCATACCCGACTGCTATCTCCTTGGAATGCAAGTGTTTCTGTGTAGGATCGGAACACTTCTCCGCCATTGCTAGCACCTCCTGCCTCCCCAGTAAGATTCCTTCGGACCTAGTGAGTGTCTCACTTACACCCTACCCCCTTGGCAGGGAAAAAACAACAAGTCACTCACAAGGCAGCATCAGTTCACGGGTCACTGCGAGTCCTAAAGCATAGGCCTTCTTCAACTTAGCCTCTGGGGTTGTCGCATATCAAATCTCCGAGTCCACGCTACGCGAAGGAAGGGAGCCCCCATCCTGGCTCCATGATCCTCGCGGGATAAAATCTCGTCAAAGACCTAGTTTAAAACATTACTGTCATCCAGGGCCTCTTAGCTAAGACAGAGAGGGCCTGCATACTTTACTTTTCCTTTGATCAGTCCCCCCTCTTCCGCTTTTGTTCCATCTTCCAACATCTTCATGTCTACTGCCAAGTTCCAGTCTCCATCCTACAGACTCTTTGAGGTGAGTCGCATCCTAGACTTTGTTCCAATATCCGTGTTGTTGGAGATACACTATGAGCAAAAGATTCAGAGTCTTTTGATTCAATTCTTTTTTACGCTACTCTCGTTTTGTACATGGCAAGAGGCCGGCAAAGTCGAGTTGAAACCTTGGTTCATTGACGAGGAAGCTGACAAGATATACTTTGAAGCCGGGCTTTCTACCAAACAAACCCATCATTGTCGACGTCGACGACGAGTTTGGATCACCAGAAACCCTGACTCTTAGATACGAGGAAGCTGTTCAGGCAGCACAAAGGGGGGATCCAAACCGGGACTCCCCACCGAGCGATTTCAACATGGCCTACAGCAAAGCTCAGCTACCTTCCATGAATGGTGAGTCTTCAGCGTTGGCGAGGTAGAAAGGGGATAGTATGCTAAGATGGCTATAGGCTACGATGCCACCCGATACCAAGATGCGGCTGCTTTCGAACCGTATCCCACTCAGCCATTCTCAACTGCACAGACAGACAAATATGCACAGATGAACCAGCAATCTTTTGCAAATAACAACACCGTAGCTCATTACATGGCTGCAGGACCCACCGTGGTCTCTTTCCATCCTACGTCTGGAGTTGGCGGAACTGCAGTCAGCATAAAGATCTCGTCGCAAGATGACCTCTTTAGCCTACCCTCTACACAGCCACTGATCACGTTTGGAGACACAAAATACGCTGTGAATCTTATACGCGATACCCAGGATAACACTGGCTTTGTTTACTCTTGCAGTGTTGATGCGCCGCCGTCAGGTGGTAATAGTAGCGTGTCTCTGTCACTTGGTTTCGACTCCCCTGCGGGAGGAGGCGAGATCTCGCGCATAGGGACCTTTCATTACATGGAAGGGTCTGGGGATGACATCACGCGGGCAGACAAGTTGCCCAAAGATGACACAACGACACCTGCTGCCGAGGTGGATCAGGCGAGTCCCTCACCGAAGACTGAGGTACAGTCTGCAGCGGCTACAAATACGTATGAATACCCGCCGGCGCAAGGCCAATACGGCAACACATTTGCCCAAGGAAATGCCGATATGATCACCACATACCGAACAACTAGTTTTACCGACCCTCCGCACTACCATCACCACCACCGGCGTGCTCACCATGGATTGAGTGGGAGTTCGTATGGGAGTACGCTGGCGGCGGTGGGGAGGAGTTCGTCTACCTATGATCCCATTGCGATATCCGGGAGATCTTCCGGACACCACCACCTTCCCATCCCGTCTTCTGGGAGTAGCGGAACGCCTCAACTAGTGCGCACTAGCACCATCACCAACGGCGGTGGAAATGGCCCCTACCATTCCATGTCTCTTTACACCCCCAAGGCGGTTTTGAACATTCGCGGCAAGCTCAGCGAGATGGCGAGAGACTGGAACCAAGATGAGTGGGAGAACCGTCGCCGGATTGTCATGTTCAAAAAGACTCAAAACGGAGCAGTCTTGAACGTGAGCTTCAAACCCGTCGCCGTCAACGAGAGACCCACCAACAGCATCTGCATCTCGTGCATCTGGTGGGCAGAAAAGTCTGAATGCTACGTGACCTCCGTCGACACCATTCATCTGCTTGAGCAGCTTGTGGCTGCACCAAACCGGTTCAGCGTTGAGGAAAAGAACCGCATCCGCCGCAACCTGGAGGGATTCCACCCGTCTACCGTCTCTAAGGCTAAGGCAGACAGCGAAGAGTTCTTCAAGATCATTATGGCTTTTCCTCACCCAAAGCCCCGAAACATCGAGAAGGATGTCAAGGTGTTCCCTTGGACAGCACTCGAGCCAGCACTCAAGAAGATTATTGGCAAATACAGTGCTAGCCCCAGCAGCATTCTCCCGCCTGCTACCACGAGCGCCTCGTCATATGCCACATTGCCCACGCCGCCCAGTCACCACGGCCTTGGGTCACAACACGGCCTCTCTTCAGCGCATGCAGATCCTCACAGCCAGTACCCACTGCACTCTGCCTATGGCTCGGCCGCCCATGAAGCGATTCCGTCGCCTCGGTCACAGTTGTCCTCTTGGGCGCCCTCTTCAGTATACTCCACAAGCACGGCTCGAGGTCTCAGCCCTACGCTTCGCAACCACCACAGCCCTCAGCAGCCGCCTTCCATGCGTATCAATACCAGCACAGCACAGCTGCCCGCCGTCTCGGCTTATGACAGCAGAGGAGTGGCAGCCAGTCCTTATGGCAGCACTGGCTTGCACACGCCGATCAGCCACCACCCTGCGGCCGCAACGCCTCCTCGATGGGATACCACGTCCGCTGCCTATACTGACAGTGGTTATGCAAGCCTCACTTCCCAGCAACCGCCTGGTGCATCGTCAGTGTATGGCACTTCAGCATATGGTGACAACCCGCAGAGAGGGTAAGAGCATGAGAGCAACCCGTCTCTCTTCGTCATGGCTGTAGCAGCTCTTCGTCCCAAGCATGACGACTTTAGCAGAAGCCTTATTTCTCGTGATCAGAAGTCATCATCGTCGCAAGTCGCTTTTTTTATTATTGGAGTCATCGAATCCCATGAACATGTTTTGACGTCGTGGGTCTAAGTCATGTGGCTGCATCAACTCCAATCAGCAGCCCGATCCGCTACACCATCTCCCGCCCAATCGGGAATCGGCTACCCGAGAGCGCAAATATGGAGTCGTGGCGCTTTGGGTGCGCTCGAACTGCCATTACCGGGAACAAAGCTTAAGGTTCCCTTTTAGCAAGTGCCGATTATTTTTGCTATTTGCAGTCGGCTTTATTTGCGTGTGCAGGTTTGCGCTCCTTGATGCGCTACTGCGACATGCAATCCTCTGGCTCATCGATCATGGCCATGCTCTGTCTATCTTTGTGGAATGTTTGGCAATCTCATGGCGATGAGATTACAGCTACAGGCTTCTTCTGATGGAGTCCCTTTGTTACCACAGTCAACGTCAGGGAGCATAGAAAACGCTACTTGCACTTTTCTATCGCGTCCCTGTCGCCATTTGTTATTTCTTTTGTTTAAGTAGGCATTATATACCCTTTTGTGAGCAGAGGTGTCTGGATTTATTGGGCGACGCAATGGTAGGAACCCGTCGGCATTGGTAGTATATGGTAATGGACGCTTATGGTTGGAAAGCCGGAATGGATCTCGGCTCGGAACGAACGTCACGGCCTAAAAGGAAGGGCTGGGGACATGGTTTGGGAATCGGGATGGAAATGGACGGCTACTCCACCTGCTTTTGCTTTGTTGGTTTTTGTTTTTGCTTTCATTTGTCTTGGAGTATGTATGGCATGACTGTGTGTGTATATATATACCCTACCTAAGGTATGTATATCGGGTATCGGGATGATGGTTTAATGGAGCTATCGTGGCTCATATGGTCCCATAGCGTGCTGATAATGACAATTATTTGACTTAATCTTTCTCTTAATGATGGTGATTCAATTAATATTCGTGGATTTCTATACCCATCAGAGACGCGTACCTGTAAGAACTTGTCCACCTTGGAGGCGCAGTTTGCCCCTCTTGGTTTGGCGCAAGCCCCCAAAATCCCACCTCTAATTCCTTCGGCCATGTTGACACATATGATGAGTCAATTCGCCGTGCGTTATGGTTAAGTAACCCAATTTTATAGGATCGATTAGATGTTTACGATGGGCGGAAAGTTTCCTAAATGGGGGTTGCTCCGATTCGTTGGCTAAGTGGTACGATGCTGAGCGATGATCTGCTTCAAAAGCGACTCCTCACTTGGGGATTTCCGAGATGTATATGAGCTGTATACCAGACGTATTCTCATAAAATATTCGCAAATCAGTCTTTATCTTGTATGTAAATCATTTTATCAGTTGTATCTTTACATGGTTTCAACATAGTCCATAAACAAGACCTCAACAGCAATTCACCATGGATCTCTTCAACTCTCCCGCCTTTTCCGCCCACGCAGAAGCCCTCATCAAGAAATTCCACGTCCCCGGCCTCGCCATCGCCCTCGTCCACAAAGATGTCACCGCCTCCAAAGCATTCGGCATGGCTTCCCTCGAGCCAGCAAGGCCAATGACAACGGATACACTGTTCGACATTGCTTCAGCATCCAAGTCTCTCACCGCAGCGTCGGTTGCACTACTAGTTGCCGACGAGAAGTTTCCCGATGTCAAGTATGATGCTGAAATGGCTAAACTGCTGCCGGGAGAGTTCGTCATGCCTGGGGAGGGGTATGAGGGCGTTACTATTGATGATATATTGAGTCATAGGAGCGGATTGGCGCCGTGAGGATGATTGCCCGCCTTTTCGCTGATGTGGTACTAACACGGTTCTTATAGCAATGATAACTCGTATCTCGGTCCCAGGGCGAAGAATACGGATAGTGCGCAGTCTATCACGCGAAATTTACGGAATCTAGGCACTGCGGCTCCTATTAGAGCCAAGTTCATGTACTGCAACATGATGTATACCGTGGCAACCTATCTCGTAGAGCAAAAGACCGGTATTAGCTTCGCCGACTTTCTCGATCAGCGCTTCTTCCAGCCTTTAGGCATGACTTCGAGCAACTTGCAGCCGGAGCGGGCGCGTGCCAAGGGGCTGGGAGACCGTATCAGTCCTGGATACTGGTGGGATAGAAAGGCTAACAAATACTCGACGTTTGTCATCCCTGATGCCCCAGAGGCTCAAGGTGCAGGTTCAATCATCACCAGCGTAGACGACTACGTCAAATATGTCCGGGCCATAATGAACAAAGAAGGCCCGTTTACCGAGGACGTGTACAAGGGAATCATCAGACCACGCTCCATCATAAGTCAGAACTACGACAAGCTACTCCCCTTTACATCTCCGTTGTTGTATGCCGCTGGCTGGGAAGTCCATCATTACCGCGGCTACCTGATCGTCGCTCACCACGGAGGCATCGCCGGCTCCTCCACAATCCACTTCTTCGTCCCCGACCTCAACTTCGGCGGCGCAATGTTTGGAAACTCCGACGACGCAAGCTTCGTCGCCGAGGTCCTTATGCAAGAACTCATCGACGAACTGCTGAACTTACCCCAAGACCAACGGCTCATCTGGGATAAAGTCCTGTACGAGAAGAACACGGGCAAAAAGTACGACGAGTACGACACAAACGCCAACGAAGACGCCGAAACCGAGGCCGAAGAAGTAGAAGCAGAGCGCCAAAAGCTGTGCCCTGGCATCAAAGAGTCGGAGCTGCAAAAGATGCCTCTGAGCGCGTACACGGGCGAGTACTGGAATCCTGGATGGCGAGGTGTCGTGGTTCAGGTCAAGGATGGGGAGTTGTTTATCGACTGCTCGGATCGATCGTACGTCTTTACGGTGAAGCTGCAGCACGTGTGCGAGCAGACGAAATATGTTGCCGTCATGAGAGAAGTGGTAGGAGGTGTTGGAACGGCGATGAGGGTCGAGTTTCGGTTCGAGAATGATGTTGCTGTCAAGGTTGGGATTATGTTTGAGGAGGAGCTGGATGATTATATCTGGTTCGACAGGGTTGTTGTAGCTTAGTACATGTATTTCTTGATGCTAATCGCGCTATTGGTATTGATAACTATCCTGAGTTACATCTACTATGAATATTCGCTTTAAAGAAAAGAGCGACTATAGCTACTTCATTATGATATAAGAGTTGTAAGAAGAAACTGGCGCTTCAGGCTCTAGTGAGAGCGCCGCAGCAACATTGCGTTCCACCCGAGACAGTTTCTGCGGGCATGCCCGACATCACCACATCTGTAGCACCTGACGGAGGTGATAGAGTCGGAATCTCACTCCTGCTGCTGCTGTTCTTGTTGAGATTCGAGGTCGACTTGAGGTTGAGATGGTTGCTGGCTCTGCCGACTCTGCTGGCTCTGCTGGCTCTGCTGGCTCTGCTGGCTCTGCTGGCTCTGCTGGCTCTGTTGGCTCTGTTGGCTCTGTTGACTCGTCTGGCTCTGTTGAATCGTCTGGCTCTGTTGACTCTGTTGACTCTGTTGGCTCTGTTGACTCTGTTGACTCGTCTGGCTCTGTTGACTCGTCTGGCTGTGCTGTCTCTGCTGGCTGTGCTGTCTCTGCTGGCTGTGCTGTCTCTGCTGGCTGTGCTGTCTCTGCTGGCCCCATGTCTGCTGTTCTTCTTGAGATTCGAGGTCGATCTGAGATTGGAGTGGTTGCTGGCTCAGATGGTTCTGCCATGTCTGCTGCAGCTGTCCTTGCTGAGATTCGGGGTCGACCTGGAATCGGGGTGGTTGCTGGCCCTGCTGGCCCCATGTCTGCTGCAGCTGTCCTTGTTGAGATTCGAAGTCGACCTGAGGTTGGAGTGGTTGCTAGCTCTACTGGCCCCATGCTTGCTGCTGCTGACCCCATGCCTGCTGCTGCTGATCCCATGTCTGGCTATGCTGATCCCACCTCTGCTGCAGCTGTCTTTGCTGATATTCAAGGTCGACTTGATATTGGAGTGGTTGCTGGCTCTGCTGACTCCATGTCTGCTATGCCTGGGTCTGCTGGAGCTGGAACTGGACTTGTTGGACTTGTTGGACCTGGGTCCGCTGGAGGTGATGTTGGACTTGCTGGAGCTCGAATTGGGATTTGTGGACATGCTTGAGTTGTTGGAGCTCATGCTGAGTTTGCTAGATCATCCTCTGTTGCTCCCTGACCTGCCCCTGCAAGACGACTACTTGGTGGTCGAGTCGTCTGATCTCCTGTCGTCTGGTCTCCTGGTCTATAGTTTACAGAGTCAGTTGTTGACGCGGGGGCGTGGTGGGATGTAAGCTGAAACTCACAGCTCATTGTTGTCGGGTATGCTTTTTTAAAAGAAAAATGTACGGAGGTGGTGACGAACAAGCTAGGTGTCTTTGGTTTGGACGGCGATAATTCGACGTGTGGAGCGCTTGTGGCAGAAGACAGAAGTTAAGATTATCTTTCGACGCTCTCGGAAGTGTCCTAGATCTGCTGAAACACTGAAACGCAGTGGCAATAGAAATGAGTGGTAAGATCAGATGCTGGTGGCTTCTGTAATGACTGGATGTTGGAGGAGAAGCTTGTGGATCGGTAACTTCGTAGAATTTATATTGTTGAGCATAGTAGAGGCTGCTAAGAATAAAGAGAAACCGTTTGGGAGGCAAGTAATTGATGGTATCATTAGATGCGCCTTGAGCCTGAGTATTAGGCTTGTCTAAGGTACCTGCCTGTCAGTAGCATTAATATTAAAGAGAAAGCGCATCTTGACTGCCGTTGTGTACCTTGGAGCTGGCACAGCAACTACTTGGAGCTCTAGGTAACTACTTGGAGCTCTAGGTAACTACTTGGAGCTCTAGGTAACTAAGAGGCAAACAGTAATTGGATGTGTTCATGGCAGCTGGAGTTTTGCATCGGATTCAGTTCTGTCATAGGTTACCTTTCTAAATTGGCCTAAGGTGAGGAAAACAAAGCACCAAATAAAGATCTAATCCCAACTTTGAGGCTGATACCGCCATGGCCGACGATAAGCCCGCAAAGTCCATGGCCCAAAGGATTTGATCTTCTCAATGTGATCTTCTGATAGCTGCTATTGGTCTGGAACACTTTGAGAAATAGAGACTGCTTGGAAGTCTAGAGCAGGTGGTATGGATATACTCTAGCATGGCGTTCGTTCTGTTTCCCTCGAGTAAAGCATTCATGTATAGCTTTGTTTTAGTTCCCATGAGAGACAGATGCCCAACTACTCATATAACAAGGAATCTCTTCTCTTTTCATTTTGTTTTCACTCGTTTCTCACTTGCATCCATCCTCCCTTGGCACAGCAATGGTTACGGCTCGCGGCCACCTGGCAGTCACCTGGCAGCTGTGGTCTACAGTGGGCGCGCAATGGCCTCAACCCAAGCCAGATAGCCTTAAGGTACATACAGCTCAGGCAATTGTTACACCGAAATTGAGGTATCCCTAGGCAATCAACAATATCCTCTCTCTTCTGCTCGGCCAGCTGCGTGCATTTGGCGCGCAGCATAAATTTCTCTTTTGGCCCCCTCCCATTTCTTCTCTTCTCTTCTCTCTTTTCTCTCTCCAGCCACTCTCCTGCATATTCGTTGACACCAAGATTTCCACTGCACCTCCCATCTTCAAGCTTCCTCTTCAAGCATCTGGTAAGCACATGAGGCTATCATCACAGACCGCCCATCGCAATACTGACGCGTTGCAACAGATCCGCGAACAACCCAGAGGTCCAAGAGCGATCTCTGTTACTAGTCATCTGCCATCAGTACCCTTAAAAGGTTCATCGAATCCTCTCTTGTCTCTCTCTCCGGAGGATACCAGCCTGCCCGCGATCTGCGTATCCACGTCAAGCGTACTATCATTCAGAGCAAGGACATCGAGTTGGTAAGCATAAACTAACTCTCTGGGCTCGTTTCTCGCGACGCCCACTCTCTTCTATCATTTTGTTTCCTCCTGCATTCTCAAACTCTTTACTCGCGTTTCACTCTTTTGTTTTCTTGCACACTTACTCTTTTACTGTCCCTCACCTTCTGTGTCTACCAAGTCCTCCCACCTTCTCTCAGTCCTTCTTATCCTCTTGGCTCCTTCATTTGGCTGATATGCTCAATATTTAGGATCATTGCAAAATGTCTCCTGAAAGTAAGTTTACGCCATACTACAATTGTATTGATGTTTCAGTGTCAATTATTAACGTTATCGTCTATAGAGTTCGTTGAAGACACGGAGATAGTGGAGGCCATCAAAGCCCGAACTGAGGAGATCGAGCAACGACATGAGACGCAGAAGCAACAAATTGAGACGCTGCAGCAAGAAGTTGCGACGTTGAAGCAGCAGTTTACGGAGATGCAGGAGCAACAGCTCCAATACGAACAACAACTGCAGGCAACTCTGGTATTGCATCCTGCCCCGACGTCAAACCAACCACAACAGCCTCCTCTCCCGCCACCAGCAGTGGCACAAGCGGCAGCAACGCAAGCAGCACCATTCTTAACCATTACAAGTGAACAAGGACGGGGTCGAGGTCCAGGACGAGGACGGGGCCGAGGACGTCGCCATGAGCGCCACTACCGCATCCATGGCATGGATTTTTGGGGGATTCTCCGACAGGTATCATCTGACGGTGATATCATAGAGCTTTAAGAACTCAATCGCGGTTTTCTATCAATGTCTGCTACCTTCTATGGGTTCTCAAGACGCAACTCAGCCATTCAGAACAGTAGACATCTACGAAGCATCTATTCACTCAGAATATGTACAGGCATTTATCTAACCTAGAGAGGCACCAACTGCATTATAAAGGCAAGCTCTTTATGGAAGCGGGGTTAAATCAGGCAGGCTCCCTTGTTATGTGATATGGAAATTGGCACACGGGATATTCCTTTTATGTACTTTCTTCCGAACGGCTTCACTTGGGGTCGATTCGCATTTGCGTCTATTGTTGTGTCTGGTCTGGCTGACTTTATTTGTCACATTAATACCTTTATCTTATGGAAATGGACTTTCTTTTGCACTTCTGCAGTTACAAAGCTCGCCTGTGTACGTGCTTGGTCAGCCTCAACATTTTGGGGTTGAGACAGGGATGCAGTTCAGTGCAGCTTGATGAATCTTCTCTGCTTTGCCCCTTGGAATGCACGATATTGCCGAGATAAATCCATTCCCAGCTGCTGTTATTGTGCCGCGGTTCTATCTCGGTAAGCAGTCAAACATGTCAACTTAAACCTCACCCAAACTCAATTGTGTCAAATATTTGACGTTTGGCGCGTGCAACGTCAAACTGGAGGGTTGTACTCAGCACTAGCGATGACGTCTCGTGCATTGTGGGTTTGGCTATATCTTGTTTTGTGCGCGGGATGCAGATTAAGGTTGAGCTTGACAGCGCAGTTGAGTCTAGCGCATTCAACAAAATTTCCAATGGATGCCGAATTGGCACTTAATTAGCATGAATTAGCAATCGTAATGACACCGGCTCTCTGCTCTGTCCAAGCAGCTTCGAGCACTAGAACTATCCGTACCTAGGTAGAGACGAAAAGATCGAATCTCTAGCCTGGAATCGGCTTTGCTGTCCCCATACGATCTGCGCTGCTGACCGAAACCGGCCCAGATCTCAATGCCGCTTATTCGCGGATCTGTGAATCTGATAGCCGAATCTGCGATAAGGGCCTCCCCAACTGCCCCAACGGCCCAAGCAAGCGGCCAAGCATTGAACCAAGGCAGAGCCTAAAAACCACCCGCTGGATCCCCTCCCACGGCGTCGGGAGCCCGCTGTGGCCCCCAATCTCCAGCGGGATCGGCTATCAGATAAAGCACCGAGCGCAGCCCAAAACCCCAAAGCGTTCCCCTCCATCTTCTTTTTTTCGCACCTAGCCAAGGCCATCGTTTTGTGCTCTGGGTCTGACTCTGCCTACTCTGGCTCTGTCTGTCAGTTTGTCATCCATCTTAACCTCTGCTAGATGCACCTGCAGCAAATCTGACAGATTACCTGCAGCCTGACCATCCGTTCCCCGTCACAACAAACACCTCACTGGCTCTGCCTGGGACCCCCCCTGCAACTATTGCTACCAAGTACCTTGTCTTCCCTATCGCTCTATCGCTCCTCCAAGCTCCTCGCCCAGCTACTCGCTCGTACTCTTCCGGCAAGCGCTGGTACCGGTACAAACACTTCGTCCAAATCAAGGCGTCTTCCCAAGCCCGCGGACTCGTCCGACCCCTTCCGAGCAGGCCCCCAATTCGAATCCCCCTGCCCTCGTCTCGCCATCTTTCTCAGCCCCCAGGCCCCTTTCGAACGACACGACATGATTCCCTCTCGAGTCGGAGGCCAGCATTTGCGCTTGGCCGCGTCCCGTCCTAATCCTGGTTACCGGCCCTCCGCCGCGAGCTTTAAGCCGGCTCGCCGCCCTGCTTCTGGAGGCAGTCGAAACGTCTCATCTTCATCTTCTACCGGTGCCTCTGGTTCTGGTTCTGGTTCTGCTCCCAACGCAAAGATTCCTGCTCGTCTGCCCGGCATGGCTGAAAACGACCACGACGTTGAGCGCTACCTGCGTGAAAACCACCAGCGTCTCTTTGAGAACAACAAGCAATGGGCCGACCAAAGGCTCAAGGAGGACCCCGAGTTCTTCACCAACCTGGCTGCTGGCCAGTCGCCCGAGTATCTCTGGATCGGATGCAGTGATTCTCGAATCCCCGCCGAGGCCATCACCGGTCTCCAGGCTGGCGAGGCCTTTGTCCACCGCAACATTGCCAACCTGGTCATCAGCACCGACCTCAACGTCATGAGCGTCATCAACTATGCTGTGCGCCACCTCAAGGTCAAGCACATTGTCGTCTGCGGCCACTACAGCTGCGGAGGTGTCAAGGCCGCCATGACTCCCAAGGACATGGGCTTGCTCAACCCCTGGCTGCGAAACATTCGCGACGTCTACAGGCTCTACGAGAAGGAGCTTGATGCCATCAAGGATGAGAAGAAGCGATACGACCGCCTGGTTGAGCTCAACGTCATCGAGCAGTGCCGCAACGTCATCAAGACGGCTGATGTCCAGCACTCATTCGAGGAGAACCGATATCCCATTGTTCACGGCTGGGTCTTCAACTTTGAGGATGGCCGCATCACCGACCTGAGCGTTGACATGAAGAAGATTCTTGGAGACATTCAGAAGATTTACAACTTGACCGAGTAAATGCGACTCTACTGCATGGATTTCCTTGGTATACATGGGTTCTTTTTTTGGTATTATTCTGGATTTGGATAAGGATGCAGCTTGAGGTTTTGGATTTGGACGTGCGTGGACGTTGTGGTGGGTGGGTGACAGGAGTCGATGGTTGGACACTTTTTGTTTGTTACTTTTTGGCATAGCATTTTGCAGATTACGGCCCATGATAGCCTCAGGGGTGGTGGTGATGGAAATGGAGACTTTTTTGCCCCGTCTTGCCCACAACCAGCACCAAAGAGAGATCACCCGTCCATTCCGGTCCTGGCCAGCCAATCGCTGCGAGTGATTATTCCCAACTGTTGCATCACCCCCGCGTCTCTGCCCACACTGAACAGGGATCATCCCACTGAAATAAATTACCGCCTTTTTTATCTCGCAAGGCTGCCGGATCTGGACCACACGTGCCCTGTTGCTCAGGATGACTGGCAAATGGCCAAAAGATGACACTCTTGGGGTACATGACGGTGCGTTGCATGTCACTCAGCTGACTGTTCTCTTCTTAGGTAGATACGGCATATACGATTACACGTCTATTACAGCGCAGGTGTCTACGGTAAGCTTTGACAATTGTCATGGATCTGTCTGCAAAGGGAAACGATCGCTTCGTGCGTGCTGCCTTTGCCGTTGCTGGGTACATTTTGCATCTTCAACCCCTTAAAACTATGCGATAACAATAAATCCCTCTTCGGATGCTCGGACGCATCCTTTCATATCTCATATGCTCTGATGCTCGGATGCTTTATCCGAATGACTCGGGCTTTTTATGCTGCTAAAATAAATTAGCCATAGATAAGTGAACAGACAAATCGGACCACTGTACTGTTGTTGCGTTTGGCTAACATTCTGTTATTCTGACTACCTTCTTCTTCTATCTACCACTGTTACTACTTTGGTAATACCGAAATCTATATAACAATGCAACAACATGCCACATGACACATGACAATCGATTCATTACTAAAAACACAAAACTTGATAGGAGATGATAGCGGTCTGCATATCCCTCATACCTGTACCGGTACATGTGCTACGCGAGGCTGAGTAGTCGCTCGCATCATGACACTATCCCCTGTCTCCCTCCTCGAGAACGACACCCATGTCTTGAAGCTCGACATGGAAAACGTCCTCTTGAATCTTGGTCCGTCGTCTTCCGGACCCCCTTGGCCCCAGTGGCCCCTCTGCACGGCACCGTCTTCCAGAAGCCGGAAGCGCCGCTTGGCGAGCTTCCACAGCTCGATGCCCGTCACAAAGACCAGCGTGAAACCCACGGAGAGCGCCCACTCCCAGGAGATGCCCGTGTGCTTGAAGAAGCGGGTGTTGAGGAAGGGGATGTAGACGACGGGGAACACGGACAGGCTGCCGACGATGACGGACCAGAACAGGAAGCGGTTGCTGTAAATGTCTCTGAAAAAGGGGAAGAAGCTGTCGTCGTTGGGGTTGAGGCGGAACATGGACCGGCGGAGGCTCTTGAACTCCCACGCGGAAATGAGGATGAGCCACGTCAGGAGCGCAAAGGTCGCCGCTCGAGCGCGGAACACGGGGATGCAGGCGTCGGAAAACTTGGTATTGCAGTCGTAACCGAGGTTCCCGCCGTTGGCCCCGTAGATGATGATGCAGAACGTGCAGAGCGTGCACGCCCCCATCAGGATGCCGTAGACAATCATGTCCACGATGATCTGGTTGGTGAAGACGCCTCGCTTCTTGTCCTGCGGCAGCTTGCGCATCACCTCCTGGGCGGCGGCCTCGCGACCTAACCCAAACGCCGGGAACGACGACGTGGCCATGTTGATCCAGATGATTTGCAAGGGGGACACGGGGAACACGGAGAAGCCCATGTCGTCGACGAAGCCGAGGCCCGCGACGAGGAGGATCACTTCGCCTACGTTGGACGTGAGCAGGTGCAGCACGAACTTCTGGATGTTGTCAAACATGCGGCGGCCTTCTCGGATAGCGGCCACGATGGAGTTGAACTTGTCGTCGGTGAGGACAATCTTGGCCGCGGACTTGGCTACATCGGAGCCCGACCCCATGGCGATGCCGACATCTGCGCGAGAAAGGGACGGCGCATCGTTGACGCCGTCTCCCGTCATGGCCATGAAGGCTCCACGCCGACGAAGGGCCTCAATCATGCGGGTCTTGGTGTCCGGAGCACAGCGGGCAATGACTAGGGGGAGTTCCTCCAACGCATCAATCTCGGCATCTGTCATCTTATCAAACTCCGTAGCCTTGACCACGACAGATGCCGCGACGCTTTCAGGCAGGATGTTGAGGTTTCGAGGGATAATGCCGACTTCTTTGGCAATGGCTTTGGCCGTCTCCGGGTGGTCACCAGTAAGCATGTGGACTTTGATGCCCGCTTGAGAGCACTCGGCAATAGAAGGCTTAGTCTCCCTACGTGGAGGATCGTAGATGCCGGCAAGACCGAGAAGGACGAGGTTCTGCTCTACTGTTGAGCGTAGTTTATCGTCTTCTTCGGCGGAGCTCGAGCTTGATTGTTTCGATGTAAACCTTCCCTCCCATGGGCGATATGCCACAGCAAGAACGCGTTGACCCTGCGATGCGAGAGCATTCATCTGTCCGAGAACAGACTCCTTTAGTTCGTCTGTCATGGGTTGCTGAGATTCGCCAATGCCGGCAAAGGCACACATGTCGAGGATACGTTCTACAGCACCCTTTGTAAAGACGATGCTATTGTCCGAGCCAGCAATGAAACTGCCTTGAGCTTCAGGGGCGTTGTAGATGACCGACATGCGCTTTATGGAGCTGTCAAAGGGGAACTCGGCGACTTGCCTCCATCCTTCTCCTTCGAGAGTCTTTTTGCCATGGTTGAAGCGATGAGCAAAGACTTGTAGTGCAATCTCCGTTGGTTCGCCAGTGGTCTGCCACTTTTCCTCTTCTTGGTCGAATCTCACAGTAGCAAGATTGCAGAGCGCAGACGAGAGCAGGAACGCACGCAGTTCGTCTGTCATCTTAGTCTCCGGCTCCGGGCTTTGCGGCTGCTTCGACGAAGAGATATTTAGTTTCTCATCCGGAACATCAAACTTGAGCACAGCAGCACTACGCTCCTTATCAAAGTCGCGCGTCTTCTCTTCTACAGGCTCTTGCGGAGTCTCGTCTTTGCTCTGCGTGTACACGACGCGCCCCTTTGTAGGGTCGCTGGGGTTCTGAGAGTCGTGCACAGTGTAGACGTGAGAAGAAGGGATCCATGCCTGACGCACAATCATGGCGCCTTCGGTTAATGTTCCTGTCTTATCGGAGCAGATGTTGGTGACGCCGCCGAGGGCTTCGAGGGCGGAGAGATCGCGGACGACGACGTTGGCCTTTCGCATGACGGTGACGGCGACAACCATTGTAATTGTCAGGACCCTGGAGAAAAGAGTTAATTGAAGTACATTATATGATGGAAAGGAAAAACTCACGCAACGAGAGACTCGGGGATGATGGCGATGCCCAACGAGGTTGCGTAGATGATGACCTCGTGTCGCATGTTAAAATGATTAACACCAAAGACAATCATGGCGAGAATCACAGCACAACCAAAAAGAAGATAGGCCAAGGCAGACAACTTGCGCTGCAACGGCGTTCCCACCGTCAGGCCCAAGAACTTGCCCACGAAATCGTAGATGCGCTTCGACAAGCCAACAACAGGCTGCTTCTTGCCGTACTTGCGCCAATTCATCGAACGTCCAGCCTTGCGACTCTTCTTGGACGTCGAGGCAGCGATCTTGCCCACCTCGGTGGCCATACCGGTAGCGACGACGATGCCTCTACCGCGGCCCTTTTGCACGACGGTTGTGGCGTAGGCCATGTTGATGCGGTCACCAATGCCGACTTCACCTTCAGAGGTAGCGGCCGTTTCGGAACCGTGGGCAGTGATGTGGTTCGAAGTGATTTTCTCAACGGGGATGGATTCACCGGTGAGCTGGCCTTCTTCGCAGGCGAGGTTCATGGCTTCGAAGAGGCGGAGGTCTGCGGGGACGGTGTCGCCCATTTTGAGGAGGACAATGTCTCCGGGGACGACTTCAGAGCTGTTTCATCCGTTAAGTATTTTGTTTAATTGAAGTTTCAGGATCGAGAAAACTTACTTGGGGATTACCTGAGTGTGGCCATCGCGGAGGACCATGGCGCTGGGCGAAGACAATGCGCGGAGAGCATCCATGCGTTTTTCTGCACGATACTCTTGCCAGAAGCCTATGGTGACATTGAGGAAGATGACACAGGCGAGGACACCGCCTTCGATGTAATCTTGGATACCAAAGCTGAGCGCCATGGCAAAAACGAGAACCTAGATACAATATTGTCAGTAGCCAGCTCGATGAGATGAAGAGGGGAGAGTGTCATCTTACAATGATCATGGCATTGAGGATTTGCTTTGCGAGGATGCTATACCACGGTATAGTCCCGCCGACGTCGAGTTCATTCGTGCCATATCTCGACTGCAGGCCAGAAACCTGCTCCGACAACAATCCTCGATCGACATTGGTTCCGAGAGCCCGTTCAGTCTCTTCAACGGTGAGCAGGAATGGGTGCTTGGGGAACTCCGCCATCAGATCAGGGCCTGTTGGGGCTCTTATCAATAAAGTGGAAGATGACGATAATACTAGGTCTGTACATAGATGAGAGATGGGAAAACTGCGTTTCTGAGTATCAATAACGAAGTCTGGGCTGACAAAGTATGTAAACTTTGTGAATAAAGATTCTGACTTTCTGAAAGGCCAGGTGTCGAATATGCGGGGAATCAATGGGTATAAGTACTTCGGGGCGAGAGTGACAAGATCTTGGCTTTTGACAAGAGGCTTGCCACGAGCGAGAAGTCTTGCCATCATGAGTGAACTTTGGTGTCATGGCTTGATATCAGCGGGTCTGACCGGTGGCTAGTGTCCTTGGCGTCGGGTCGATGAGCGCGGAGGCTTGGAGAGGATGCTTTGCATGGTGTTGAGGGGTTGTTCTTTGATGTACGACTGTTATATCGCTGTGTCATGAATGCGGTGGTACCTGTTCCCTCGGTTGTTACGCAGCATCATGTCTGAAGGCTGCTGTGATACATCTTCAGCACGAGGCTGTCTCAGACATTCTACCCGTCAACTTACGATGAACTAAGGTAGTCTCACTTCAGCACGAGATAAAAATCACATCATCCCGATTCCAAGACAAGCCAAGAGCCTCAAGACCCCATCTCCACCCTTGGCGCCGCGTATTCCCCAGTCTTTGAGCCCGTAAATCCACCTCCGCAAGAAAACGACAAGCAGAACATAACGACAACCTCGCTATCGAATCTTGGCTCTCATCCGCCAAGATCTGGTTATCAAGCACCGGGTGGTTATTTAAAGTTATCTAATCCGAGTCTATTCGCCCTCTAGCCAATGAGGGGAAGGGGGCATGCCGCCAAGTCGGTTTTGCTATTCCGTATTGACTTTGGGGCGGATCTTGGCGTGCCGGGGGGGCGATTCGGACAGAAGTGGCGAAAAGGGAAAGGGCGTGATTTTGGTTGGACTTTCTGGAAGACGTTGTGGAAGAGGGGGGGCTGGAGTTGAGTTTTTGAGGCTGTGGTTGGTTGAGTTTGACTCCGCCAAGGCGTCGGGTTGTTTATAAATGTGATAACGGATTGGATACAGCACGCAGAGTTTATGCTTTTCTGGGCGTAGGTAAGCCGAGGATGAAGGAAAGAATGGGCTATGTATGATTATTCATTTACTCTGCCTGCTTATATCTAGTAGACTTACTCAGATCTACTCATAGCTGTCATCTGGATAATTTTCGCTCCAAGACTATAATTGTCGATGATGAATACGTTGGTAAACCTTGTATCTCGTATAGTTGTTTGGGCTGCATTGTCTCTTCCGAACTCGAGTAGCTATTAAAGTGAGCAACCACGCCCTACGCGCTGAGTACCTACATAGGCAGCACTTGTCGTTCTTTTTCGTTGATTTGGTTATTGGCTTCGTCATTACTGCGACATCTCAAGATCTGCCCCAATTTGACCATGTGTGTGCCTTGTAGTATGCCTTTCGATGCACTTGGTGATTTATACCCTGTAGCAGTATCGTCCGGACTGATGAACTTGAAGACCCCCTGACTTGCTTCCAGCCACAGTTACGGGCTAAATTTATTAATATTTCTACTAGAAATCCCCTATTTACTACTAGGTAAGTAATTATAATTATATAGTGTACATCTCCCGCCGTTCGGCATCGCCCCCGAACCAGCCAGACTTTATGGCCTCCGAAGGGCTGCTTATTCTTAACAGAGCGACGCTTTTTCTACAACTGGGCAGGCAAGTGGAGGACAGAAAAACCGCGACCGAGAAGATTTCGAGCACCCGCAAGTTGAATCATACGCCTACAAGAGGTATTACTACTATATCCACATTTCCCTATTAACTACTACTATATCTACATTTCCCTATTAACTGCTACTAAATCTATATTTTTTTAGTAACTGCTACTAAGTCTATATTTTTCTAGTAAATGCTAAGTTATATCGTAAAGTTCGGGTGCTGGTAGAACAGGCGTTCCCCTGCAAAAGCATTGCTCGATGAGTTGATTAGGTGCATATTGCTGAATGTATGTACCTATTCATTTTGCGGTCTCGCTTTTTCTGACCTCCGCTAGGCAGGATCGCGAAGTATCAAGCGGTACAGTGCGAGAAACCCGCGGATAAGGCGAGCCTTGTGCCGTTGTTGTTGGATTGGCTCTACTAAATATGCTGGTCTACCAAATAGGCATTGCCACACTCCAAGATGCGGTTCAGCGGTAAATTATCAGGCAGCAACGGTACCTAACGATATTATGCCTTGGGATATGGAATATGCCTTCCTAGGTTATAAAATGCCGCCATTTAACCTTGCGCAGTCCTTGCGAAGCTTGATTCATTCTTACTACCATTATCAAGATTGACTGGAAGGAAATTCGATTTACGTCCAAATGGATCTGTGTCGTGACTGTCACGGTTTTGCCCAGGCCGTTTCTCAGGGACTTAGACAATGGCCTGGGCTGGATTTTTTCTTTAATGTCGACAGGCTGCGGGCGGAATCACGGAATTGCCGCCTGTGTAAAATGATATATGATTACATCTTCGACGGTCCCCAGAAACTAATGTCATACCATTGTTCAAGCCTCACATACAGAACATTCCATAGCTTTGATCCTGATATTCCATATACCTGTGTGATATTTCTAGGTGATGACCGACCTTGCATCGACATAGCAGTATGGAGCGATGAAGGTAACTAACTTCCAGCCAATATGGTTTCTTACCTGAGGGATAGAGGTCTAGACCAGTATTGACACCTCGTTTAGGTTCACCTGCTGCCCTCTCTGGCAACTTTTGCACAAAGCCGCCTTTACCAAGCGACAACTGTTCGGAGGCGTTCGATTTCATCAGATCTTGGATGCAGACATGTTCTCGAGAACATGATTTATGTAAAGGCACTCTCTCTAAGTCCTTTCCAAACGATTCTGCGGGCCCACAACTTCCTACCCGAATATTGGACGTTGGACCCCTAAACCACGGGTCTGTTTCTCTCTTAGAAACCAACGGTCAGCGAGGGGAATTCTGCGCACTGAGCTACTGTTGGGGCCCAGAAGGTACCCAAACTCTAATCACGACGAGGGATACCATCGACGATCATCTAAATGGCATTCAATTCAACAGTCTGCCAAAGACCTTTCAAGATGCCGTTATTATTACCCGTCAACTTGACATTCGATATCTTTGGATTGACAGCCTTTGCATCATACAAGGAGACAAGGACGATTGGACGAAAGAGTCTGCCAAAATGTCAGCAGTTTACCAGAACGCCCACCTGGTAATAGCAGCTTCTGGAGCCGCAAATCCAAAAGAAGGCTGCTTTTCGACCAAAAGCAGATGCCCAACTGCTGTAGAGGTTCCATATTATTTAGCGGAAGGGCAGACTGCTGGCTCTATAAAGCTCTCGATGGGTATCTACGGGGAAGAATCACCATCAAGGGGACCACTGGCTGAAAGAGGATGGGCACTCCAGGAGTGGTTTCTTGGACGGAGAGTTCTGCACTACATGCCATCTGGCATGTCATGGAAATGTAAGATGTTAGAGATTGGTGAAAGATATGCATATGAGATGGAGCATTTCGGTGATGCGTGGGATAATATAGTGGAGCAATTCTCCCACCGTAAGCTCACCTACAAAAAAGACCGCCTAGCGGCCTTGGAAGGACTAGCTCGGGCGCATCTTGAGAGGACCAACGACGAATATAGCTTCGGGGTCTTCGAATCACAAATTCCAGAACAGCTTCCCTGGATGATGAGGAGCAGGGCAAAGGCTTCGGAAGACTTGACGGATGTGCCTCATTGGTCTTGGACCTCCAAAGGAGGGCAAAAATTTTTCTGGGCAAAGCCCATCTACGAATTGCGGCTAATACACCACACGCGAGCCGTTTTCGAGTCTTCTGGCATTATAAAAGTCGATGGCTTCGTGGCACAATCGAGAACTTCTATCATCGAGTCTAGAAAATCTGCTCATACTCGCAAGCGAATATTTCAGGATCTACTATCTCTGGTCAGGTGCTCTAGGAAAGATTCGTTGCACTGGATCGAAATCGTGTCCAGACATACTCGAACTATCGGCATAGCTGCCTTTGACAGAGAGCATTATACAAAAGTGTATATTCTTTTTCTAAAACAATGGAGAGACTATAAATAGTAAGTCTTGCACAATATTATCTATTGATGACAGAAAACTAACTTGATTCATTTGTGCATCTCTGTAGTGACCTTAAGAGATGGATCGACAAAGATTATATCGGCGAAGATGTGAGAACAAACTAATTGTTGAGATTTGGTTGAGAAATAACTAACAAACAGTCAAGATGCCATATACAGTTTTGCTGCTGATACCGAGTGATGACAGAGATGGCTATTTTCGGCGAGTGGGCATGGGATTTGTTATTCCAGGCCCAGAAAATAAACAGGTGTCGGCGGTTCATCAGACTATTAGGTTGATTTGAATGGCCTTTGTGCACTGGGTTAGAGAGATATACGCAATATCTGTACAAGTCTTTACGGTCTTTGGCTGAATGTCAATAGCTCGTCGCCGTACGAGATACATATCACTGGTAATATAATCACTGCGGCCAGGTGAAAAGTCGTTTACCAAAAGTTCATATAGACCAAGAATGCTTATGCTAGGTCCCAACCCATCGCTTCATTCTTCTCGATATACTGTTTCCTATCTCGTCAATCTTCCACAAACAGCTTCTCTCCTACTCGCTCATCCACAGCCCTCCGAGGTGGAAGGGTGGTAATTCCAACAGTCAAATATGCTGAACTAGTTGTTCTCGGCCTCTGTACACATTGTCATCATGGCATATCTTAATATTGGAGATAGAGCACAAAGGATAATCGAGAGAGCTGCTGCTGGAGTACCCCACGGATGAGATGAAGAGGAAACGGGCGATTGACGGTCACCTCTACATGACTGGGGTTTTAGAGGATCCGTCACGCATCTGTATACATTCCAAGCCTTCGCTCACGACTGTTCCTGTTTACGGGTTTTTCGTTTGGGGTTTCCCCGTTTGGCGGGTTTCCGTTTAGAGATTTTCTGTTTGGAGGTTTTCTGTTTGGAGGCTTTCTGTTTGGAGATTTTCTTTTTGGGGGTGAGCGTCATAGTACCGTCTGCGTTTTTCTATCAAGAATTAACATTTGGAATACAAACATCCCAGAAAATAACTTCAAATCGCTTACGATCGCACTGTCATAGGTCGAATCAGCAGGATTTATGGGGATCCAATTGGGATCTTCGCCATTCGCAACTTCAGTGTACCAACCTAGGAAGTGATTTAGCCATGTCCACAATCTCAAGAGCCACGCCGACCTTACGATCAAGTTGATCATGGTATCCAGCAGTGAAGCCTTTTATTCCGTTTATCGGTACATCGAGTGCATGAATATATCGGTAATGGTATCGAAGTGAGTCCCGCCAAAAGTAAGGTTCATACTCGAATTAAATTAGTAGTTGTTTTTTCCACAATGCAGAAGTGATGCCTTACTCTGTCACAGAGAACACCGTCCTTGTCTCGCCAGCGACAGAAAAGCTCTCCCGGCATGATGATGGCTTCGCGCTTCTGGAAACGAAAGTTTAGCAGAGATGTTGCGACAGAGCATCCAGCGCTGGGCTCTAGAACTAACATGGTTCAACTAGATAGTGGGCATCGCCTCATTATTTCTGTCGTAATGGCCGTCTCCCTCAATATACCTGAGGTAACCGTCTCTATTCTTGTACGTCGTTCGCGGCATTGCTCAGCAGTGATTGGTGTAGGAATATTGATTGGCGTATAAATATTGATTGTTTGGATATTCCTAGGTCTGGTGTGTCGGGGAAACGGTTTGTGATGGTTGTGTGTGGAAGGAGAAGGAGCTGTGCAGCTGGGGAAAATTATGTGCATATACGCGTCTAGGAAGAGCGAAGGGGAAATCCCATATATATATATATATATTTTTTACTTTTGTTGTGATTTTTTGCTTAAATCTTTTTGGCTCTTTACGTCAATGTGAACCCTATGCCCTGCTTCTTTTCCCAAGTCAGCGTCAACTGCCATGAACAGCGGCTTGAAGTTCAATCTAGTAACAATTTTCTCATGTCTAAGTAAAAATACAGCCCTACTTCATATATAATATGCGCTCATGTTTCCTTTCCAAATGCCATTCAGTGCCATACATTACCATTAGATACCCGCATAAACTCCACAAGATAGCATACCATTTCCGTTTCCATGTCATTACAATCATGTCTTGATCGTTCAGTACTAAGCCGAACCTTCTAAATCAGTCCATTCATATATACCACCATCAATCCAATCGCAGAGACAGTCCAAATTGACACGATGCCTGTCGAGGACGCCGCATTGGTACTCGTAGGCTTAACATTCGTCGCGCCGAAGCCAAGGTACCAAGATCCAATGTCAGTCAGCCGGCCTCCATTGTTCAAAAACGACGCATTGGGTCCAACGTTGGACACTTTAGAGCGGAAGGCACCGAAGTAAGTGTATCGTGCGATATAATCCAGCTTGCCAAAGTAATCGACAGTCTGGTTGAAGAACTCTTGCGTCGTCTGTAGATCTTGGTTCGCAAATGCGTATTCCGTCACCCAAATGCTGGTATTAGGCCATCTGTTCATCACAAACGTCAGTATATGCATCTACATTGACGTACGGCAAAAGACTCACGTTGCCCTCCTCTCACCGATAAGCGACGCCAGTCCGGCAAAGTTGTCATACCAATGCACAGGCAAAAAGTCAAATGTGCAATTCTTCTTCTGACTTCCAGTGCTCACAATGTCAGAGCAATTCGCCAGAAACTGCTTCAGCCATGGAATGCCATCGGGTCCGCCAGTAGTCGCCGGCAGCCCCAGCTTGATGCCCATCTTGCCCAGAGGCTCAAAATTAGCCACCCAGGCCTGAGCAGCATCTTTGGGCTCAATGTCGCTCCCACCGTTGCTAGTTGAGCCGTCTGGCTCGTTGAAGCCCAGCACGTGCGTGATGTTGGTGCCCTGGTTGATGAGAGTCTGAACCTGTGAAAGGAATGTCGTGTCACTGAGGTTGGCCGAAACTCCCCACATCATGGGCACAAACTCAAACTGGTCTTGGGGAATTGAGGTGTAATCCGGTGACGGCTGCGACTGGTAATTGTAGTACCATGTTAAATCACTGCCACTCTGCACCCAGATCTGGTTGTCGCTGGGCCAATCGGCATTGGGCGTGAATACGAGACCCCGTTTATCGGTGGATTGAGCGCTGGCGATGCCTGCGAGCAGCGCAATGGGAACAAGAGCAAGGTTGACCATGACGATTTCGTTTCTTCTCTTATCGGCAAAAGAGCAGGGATTTGTGAGATTGGTGCTGAGGTGGGGTCGGATCGCCTGGGAATTTGAGATTCACGATGAAGCGGTGTTGAATCCAAGTCGTAAAGATCGTCGACGGCTCTATCTTCTTCGTAGAGGGTAATTGGAGCAAAGCGATCAAGGAAATATCATTCTTGCGCAATTCTGGACATCAATGCTGAACAAAAAGCGAGATTCTCTATCCGATCTAATTGAGAAAAACACGCAATCCAAGAACAAGATGGCGGACGCAGCACGAATTGGCACGCAGACAACGAGAGAGGAACGAATGAACCACAAACGAGACAAGAAAAGAGGAACAATGCAGAACGAAAGGAGAAGGAAAAGAAAAAGAAAAGAAAAACAGGATTGAGCTGAGAAAACAAAACGTAACCACACGTCTCTCAGCTTTTCAGGGCGCAGCTGAACGCTATCCAAAGCTATTCCAACTTTGCCGCCGGATCGCCCGATCCGTGGACGCGGGAAGGATAAAAAAGGATGACATGGCAACGCCCAACCAATCCGCGGCCCATAGTCAGGGGTCAGCACAAGGCATTGTCCAATAATGCAACGGTGGTTAATCTAAGCCTGCTTGGCGTGCAGATGAGGCCAGCGTATCGCCGCTAACAGGCGGTACAAAGGATGAAGGAGATTGGGTGCGTGGAAATGGCGCATCATGATGGGACTCGTTGGTGTTTGTTGTGTTGTTGGTGTTAGTGCTTTGGCGGGATTCCATGTCGCCGCGCCAAGCTTCGTATGCTGCACAATGATGCACGGCAAACCAATATTCTCCATTCCGAACGAAGATACGGTTTGGCTTCTGCCAATAGAGCCGGCGGAATGGCGCCCGTTGCGACCGTTACGGTGACGCAAAAAGAGTTGTGAATCCACTCACTCACTCACGATCACATGTTGACAGACTCATTCATTTTCCTACCTATTATCTTACTAACCCACTCACTTAATCAGCAAATAAAGAATAAGGTTTATACTATTTCTTTGTTGTGTCGTTCTATTTCCATATTCTGCATCGTCTATAGATGCGAAACACGACCCCTGGCTAGTTGCTGTCTAACATGCTCAACAAACACAAGTCCATCTTTACAGCGCATTCACCCAGTTGACAGCCTCTTGCGGCTCAAGTCTCTGCATCCAATCCGCCTCTGCGAAAATGTTCCTCACCACGCCCTTCTCATCAACTAGAAGTGTCGTCGGAATCACCATGTCATGCGAATCGTTGCCATGACGCTTCTCCAAGTCCGCGCCCACCTTGTTCAAAGTTGCAACCAGGTCATCCGATTGTTTCCAGACAATGTGTAGCTTTCGCGCAAGCTCCAATCCATCATCAGTCAGAACCGGAAACGCAAGCTCGTTCTTCTCCGCAGTGGTGAGCGAAGCGTCAGGCTGCTCCGGCGTAATCGCAACAAATGTTACGCCGCGAGCCTCGAAATCCTTCAGGCGCTGCTGGTAGGCCCTCAGGGTGAGATTGCAAAAGGGACACCAGCCGCCGCGGTAGAACATGATAAGAAGAGGACCCTTGGCCAGGAGGTCAATGCTGCTGACTGGCACGCCACGAGCATCAGAGAGGATGAAATCGGGCAGCTTTTCGCCGGGCTGGATTGTGGATTTGATGTCGAAGTCTTTCTCGACGTTGGTTTTGGCCTCAAAGACAACGGCCTTGACAGCTTCGGGCATTTGTGACCCAACAGCCTGTGCGGTCTCTTGGAGTCCAGCAGCGAGAGTAGTAGCCATCTTGTAGGTATTTTTTAGCTGTTTTCAATTATAACAAAAAGAAGGATTTATGAGTTTCTTTGATTGGAATGGTTAACCACAAAGGCTAGAGACTGCTGTTCTGAATGATGGCTTTATTGAATGACTCTGTCTAGAGAATGCTGGTTCTCTCAACCGGCAACTACACCACATTTTATAACACGAAAAGCAATGATTCCTCATGAATCGCATGGTCCAATTCATTACCAACAATGTCGCATTGGTAAACCCCTTGGTAATGAGCTTTGTAATGTTTCCAGGTTCCTTCAGGATCTTGTCTCGCTTCGCTCGGTTACTTCCACTCTACAGCTATAGGCATATCCTAGCTGAGTCAGTTTCACGGTCAGGATTTCCAATCCCATAGCCGAATAGAAAGCCGAATCAGAGCGAAAACCCTGAGACCTATTGCCTGTTCGGAACACTATGTAGATGGAAATGGCAAAATCTCCATGGCCAAAAGATTCCAGCTCGTGCGTCTTCGTCCGAACTGGTCCGCCCCAGGATCGACGAGCAAGACAAGCATCAACCAATCACGTCAGACCTTCCCCCAGCTTCGAGCATATTACTAAGAAACGACGCCAAATCCAAGTCGAGCTTATGGAGTAGATTGGCTTGCTTCCCCCCGGCTAAACGAACGCCAGCGCAACGGAGATAGTTGCCCTCCCATACATACAACCCAATAATAATCAAGCGGTGGACGAGAGCCGGACGAAAGAGAGAAATACGCTGCCTTGTTTGGCCCTGCAAACTCCCAGATACAGAAACAGACACACACAATATGGACGACCGGCCCGCCAGGCGGATGCGGCTGGGGACCAAGTCGTGCGCCGAATGCCGTCGCCGGAAGGTCCGGTGCGTCTTCCCGACCAACAGCTCCGTCTGCCACGGCTGCGAGCTCCATCAGACGCCGTGTCGGGCCCAGCAGCCGCGTCCGCGAGACCGGGAGACGAGCCTGCAGACGATCCCGCAGGCGCAATCACATGCTCAGTTGGCGGAGGATAATGCGGCCCTGCGCCGGCGCGTGGTTGAGCTCGAGGGCCTCGTCGGCAGCATCTGCGACGCCCTCGAGCCCACCGGCGACTCGCCCGCCTCGGGGGCTGCTTCGACCTCTGCAGCTTCTACTTCCACCGACGTCAACAACCGGGCTATCCAGGTCATCAAGAATCTCCGCAATCACGGCCTCTTACAAGCGGAAGTTTCTCCCAACGGCCAGCCCTACAACTTCGGCACCGCCCTCACCAACCCCGGCACGCTGCTCCCCTCCGGCCCGCCATCATCCTCCTTCTTCTCGCCGGGATCCGTCGACCAAGATCTCGGCAGCAGTCCCCCCGATCTCATCGACAAGTCCGTCTCAGCCGTAGACGCTCCCTTGATCAGTCTCTTCCGGGATGCCCTCCTGATCCGCGACGGCGACGGCGAGCTGTACGACGATCCCGAGGATCCGTCCATGGTGTATCTGATGAAGGAGTCCCTCAGCTCCTTCAGGCCGCCCATCCCCGACCCAGGAACGCTGCGCCTGATTCTCGAGGAATCTCACAAGTTCTGGGCCATCTGGCCGCCCTTCTTCTTCGCGCCGGACCAGTCGGCCACCATGCAAAACACCAGCATCGACGACGCCGAAGCCTACTTCAACCAGGTCCTCAACTTTGGCCGCGGCGTCGAGTTCTGCTCGGCCATGCTCTTCCTCACCCTCTGCATCCAGCAGCTGCCGCGCAACTGGAAGCACATCATCGTCTCCCCCAGCATCTCGCGCCAGGTCCTCATCGACGCCTACATCCGCTTCGTGGCAGTACTACTGGCCGTCGAGGGCGAAGAGAGCGTCCTGGTCGTGCAGTGCTACGTGATGTTGCACAAGGTCCTCGTCAATATGGGCCGTCCGCAGAGAGCTTGGGTTGCTATCCGCCAGGCCATCAGCGCCGCCACCCTCGTCGGCCTCGACAGACTCGAGCCCAGCGCAAACTTCCAGCGCAAGACTCTCTGGGCGAATACGTGGATGGTGGAGCGACAGCTGTGCATCATGCTGGGCTTCCCTTCCGCAGTCACTGACCGCGGAACCAAGGAGGATCCCACAGAAGTGCTAGACAACAATATGCTAATCCATCGTCGTCTATGCATCATCATGGGCCGCATCGTCGAGCGCAACCAGAACCCAGCAAAGGCTTCATATGCTGCAACCGTGCAGCTGGACCAAGACATGGAAGAACTCAAGAACAGCCTCCCACCCGATGGTGCCGAACTTCTTTCCCCCGGAGCCACGACTGACTCCGTCTACTCCGAGGAGGGCGCCAAGATCTTCTTCTACTCGACTCTCAAGCACATCCATCTGCCTTACATGCTCAAGGCCAAGACTGACCGACGCTACGAGCACAGCCGCCTGTCTGCCATGGACGCCTGCCGCGGCCTCCTCAGGACGTACCTGCGCATGCGTGGCTCGCCCAAGACCGAAGTTGTCCAATGCGAAATCATGGACTTCATCATCTTCAGCTCCACCATCGCCCTCATTCTCGGCATCCTGTCTGGGTCTGGAGATTCATCGCCGGCAGCGCTCACGGGCTACTCGGAGGATTGGCAACTCATCAACCGCCTCATCGGCGAACTGAGAAAGACAAACGCTCTGTTAGAATGCACCGTCGCCAGACAAAGCGCAGAGGTGCTCGAGACTCTCGTGGCCGCCAGCTGCGGGAACTACAACGTCCAAGAAGACTTTGTCCTTGTAGTACCATACTTTGGACGTTTGCGCATCACTCAAGGCAACAACAACAAACCCGACACCAGCCTCGTCAACACCAACAGCATCACCCAAACCGTACCCTCCCTAATAGACTCCAGCGAACTGTCGACCGTATCACTATCCTCGCTGCCGCCGCAAAAAACCGTCCCCGGAGACCCGTACTACATGCCCCAGCAGGCAAACACAATCGAGTTCAGCTCCAACGAGTTCCTCAACACCACATTTAGCGACTTTGACTTTCAGATGGACCTCAGCCAGGACTGGTGCACCATTGTCGACACGGGCGTCTATGACTGGAACCAAATGTTTAGTACCAATACCATGGGATTCCGGTAGAAGGAGCATGGGAAGGCGATTCATGGATGCGGAGTTGGGTTGGCAAAATGGGGATTTTAACAACGTGCAACGGAGTTGAGGTGGTTCTTCTCTTTATCATTCGCTTTGAGTGTCGTTTTAGGAGTTTCATCTTCTTTTTTGAATCGTAATATTTCGGTGTTTAATCCGCACATAGGAAATGAGTGCAACCAACAGCCTTCAGTGCCCAATCGGCACTTGGCCAATCTCACTTATATCCCACTACATCCATTCTATACCTAGGCAATTGCTAGAACACACAACTCACAGGTCCGTCACGTCCACAAACCTCGACCACCAGTAGCAAAGCATCCAACAAGCATCATTGAAAACAACCCATATTCACCCCTTGCAAAGTAAGCCTGCAATCAATCAAAAAAACTCAACCCCACCAAAGAACCATTATGTCAGTGGAGGCCCTTGTCTCAAAACACGCAAGCGCTTACCCTTACAAAGCTACCAAGCACGTCCGAATAAACTCTTCGTATTTTTCGTATCTGCAAACCGACTCTAAACCGAGTGCAAAACTCACAACTGCCGCCAACGGTCCTGCGAGATTCTCAATTGTAAGTACAAGAACAGCCAAATAGGCGAAATATGTTTCTGGGATAACTAAATTGTCGAAAGTGTTAGTATTGATAATAGGCGAACCAGAACCACGGTAATATCCACATATCTTTGGTTCTGGTCACACAGCACACAGTAGACAGCACAGCGAAGAGATTTTGTTATTAACTTGATTTGATTTTTATTCAAGAATAGAAAATGTAGTGGTATATAGGCTCAAGAGTTATTTACGAGCAAAAGATTAAAAAAGTATTTACACAGGTGCCGCACATCCAAATGATGTGGCGACAGTGCCTCCGGGTCCAAAGACCTGGATGAGACCCTCAATGGCAGCCCACGAACCCATACCAGAGCAGACAAGGCCACCGAGGAAGTAGATGACGTTCATGCTGTTGATGTGCCAGTTGACCATGAATCCACGGGTCCAGCGCTTGAGGCCGGAGTCGTGGCGAGTGGTCACACCAGTGACGGGGTCGAAGCCCTCACCAGGCAGAGCAGCGTCGGCCTTGACACGGTATCCGATGTACAGGAAGGCGGGGAAGGTGTAGGTGAAGTTGAGGATGAGAAGAGCGCCGACAATACCGGAGATACCGTTCAAGTTGGGGACGGCGGCACCGACAACGAAAGCAAGGGCCCAGTAAAGGGGTCCCAGGGCGTACCACAACCAACGGCCCTTGCGGCTGGTGATCGGGGGGAGACCAAGAATCTCCTGGAAGACTTCGACGTAGACAGTCTTCATGCCGACGTTCATGTACATGACTAAGAAAATCGAGTTAGATATTTGTTCAAATCAAAATTTGGCGCTCCAAGAATATACTTACGACAAGCAATAGCTCCAGTGATCAAACCCAAGACGTTGTTGGCGGTCTGGAGTCTAAAGGGCTGAATGACGGTGTTGATGTTGGAGGCAGAGTACTGTCCGTAGTGGCCATAGACAAAGGCACCGAAGAAGATGTAGACGACGCAGATGAAGGTCTGGGCGCAGAGCATGCCCTTCCAGAAGTCCCAAGGGTGACGCATCTCAGCAAGGAAAGCAATGAACAGAAGGGCACCACCGTAGGAGTACACCATCTGGTTGATACCGTTGAACTGACCAGCGAAACCAGTGGCCTGCTGCTGGTACTGGTCGGGAGGGGGACCAGCAAACAGCTTGATGGGCTCAATAGTCTTGATGAGTGTGGAGTTGGTAACAGCAGAGTAGTCGATGGGGTAGTTGGCGCAAGCAACCATGATGATGATGAAAGAGACGATGTTGATCCAGACGGACAAGTTGGCGAGCCAACCGATACGCTGCAGAGATCGGATGCTACCGAAAACCATGCCGACCACCATGAAGATGATGAGACAGGCGACGTAGCAGATCTTCTCGCTGGACAACTGGGCAATGGTTGTGCCGCTGCCCAGAATCAACACGGCGACTGTCATGAATTGCTGGATGGCTTGAGCAACGTTGATGAAGTGGCGAGCAAATGGGCCGTAAACGCGGAAGTAGGTGTCACCGAAAGAGACCATGGGGAAGCGGGACGAGTCGAGACCAAGGAAGACCTTCCACAGAATGTAACCAGAGAAAGCAGCGGCAGCACCGAAGATGATGTACAGAGCGACACCAGGGCCGAATCCGACACTGGCAAAGACGAAAGGAGTAGACGACCAACCCAGAATATCGGTGGTGATGAGGTAGAACATGGTACCCCAACTGGCAGTTCTCATGGCACGAGAAGCCTGCTTCCACTCCGCCTCGGTGGGGAGGCCGGCATTGGTAGCAGTAACGCCAGTCTTTTCGTCGGGTGAGGCAGTGCCGCTGTTCTCAGCAGCAGCAGCAGCCTCAGCCTTCTTCTTGTTCTCGTGGTGGATACCCTTTGAGAAACGGCCCAGGAAGACGCTCTTGACGGTTCTGGGGCCATGCTCAGCCTTGAACTCGAGGTTGGCTTGGTATTCTTCCTCTCGCTCAATCTTGGCCCAGTATTGGTACTCCTCAAAGGTGACGGTGGGATCGATACGGGCAGCGAAACCCCAGACTCGTTCGCGAATCTGAGGGGGCTTCTCGAGCTCCTCAGCCTCCTTGTCAACAGCGGTGTTGATAATGTCGTTGTCCATACCAATGGGCTGGAGGCCCGCAGTGGGCATGATGTTGGCCATGGCGGATATCAAGGACTTGTGTCCTAGTTCTGGCAATAGAGAATAGAGGAGGAGGCCAGACAACACACACAACGACAACGCAGGTTGAGGTGCGGTGGGAGGAGGGAAGGGTATAAAAGGTGAAGGGGATGAGTTCAGAGGAATGAAGAAAATGGATTGTTACACGTGGGAGGAACAGGTCTTTATCAACAAGACTGGGGTGCTGGTGTCTCAATGCAACCCTCCTGCCTTCGTACGACAAGTGCGTCTCTATCGGAGCAAGGGCTGGGGTACTCCACCTCCACGAGCCAAATACGACGATTTGCAATGGCCTGGCCGAAATCAAAAGATAATGCTAGCTCAGCTCAGTGGTTTGAGAACTTCTGTCCATCCTTCAGCCATTCGGAGAATGAAGTTAGTCGGGCCGCTTATTCCGGGGAAAGCCTTTGCTATCTCGCGATGCCATGCGACAGAGGAGGCAATCCGGTGATTGCCTCCCAGCGGTGCTAGTTAGAGGCTCCGCCCCCGCGACCAACAAAAGGGCCCTGCCGATAGGGGAGAGAGGCTATCGCCAAAGACGGGACCGGTACGACAAAGCACGAGTGCGTGGAGGCGAAAACCAAAAGTTCTTCACCCTCCAGTACAATAATTGATACCATCCCAGTTTGGCTGGCGTGTGTGGAGTGTTTGTTCTGGAAGTCCGTGCCGATCCCAGAAGCCCAAATAGCGCAGCGTTGCAGGCTTAGTCCAGGGCATTTGTGAAGGCTTGAGGACGGATAAGTCGGGTTCTTTTGCACTTCTCAGGCCTGATAACACCAACAGAGGCGTCTGAACAACTCTGTACGGTGGACTTGGGCGGGTAACCGGACCCATTATCTGCAATGGGCTCGACGGTGCAGGGGGTGTGTATTGCTGCTTTGAGATGGTTGGTGGCACCGACGGGGGGCAAGCCATTGCTTCAAGACGGTTTGGGCTTAAGGTGGAGAGGGTTCGCTGAATATAGCCACCCCGGCTTGCTGTGGTGATACCGTACGAGCATTGATGATCAGGGCAGATGCTGCAGACAGAATTAGTGAAGATGATACTAACATTAATGCCAGTTACAGTTAATGCTGTACATACAGTATTCCGCGAATGAAATAGCGACAGTAGCCGATACTTGCCTTGAAAAACCAGGCACACAGATTACTGTGCATCATCTCATCTCTCAATATTGCACATGCAAGAGAGAAGAGAGGGGGGAGTGTAGATTAGACAAAGCCCAGAGGACAAGGGCCACCTGATTGGCTGAATGCGGCACGATACTCGTCACGTGACAACGGGCGCTGCTATTCCCGGCCTCTTTGCGGAGAGATGGGAACTCAATGCTGCTCTTTATTTACAAGTATTATTGCTGTACTCGTACGTGTACCATCACCATCTCAGTTCATCCGCGTCAGGCTCAGGAGTGGAGGAGCCGGACAAATGGCCTGACTCGCACCGGAGACTTGGTGGAGAACCGCCTTCTTGACAGCTTGGCACCAGATTTGACACACGACAGCAGCCGCATCGGAGACGAGGACGAGGTGCTCTCATCCCAGCGATGCCTTGATGCTGTACAAGTGCTGTAGGCTAACAATGTGCATGTTCAGGTACAAAAGATGAGGGCAGCCCATGCAAATCAAGTACCATATCCAGATAAGCGCGCGACACCAGTTCCAAGCGCAGCATACCGAGGAGCTGGGCGAGAGAGGCCCCTTGTGAAAGATGCATAGGCCCAACCTTATGCCTCGCCAAAGTGTGCATGTACAGCTGCGCTGCATAACAAGACTGCGACAGCGGCCTGTTCTTCGTCCCATGATGGCGGCTTCCTTGTCTCAAGCAACACCCCCCGGGTCCTATCTCTCCGGAAACGAGTCAATTGCAAAGGGACCCTGTCAGGCGGCTACTGTATCCATTCTCGTGGCAAAAGGCCGATACTTCTCCATACAAACTTATCTCCCCGGACCCGTACGAGCTCTGGTGGCGAGCCCTCCAGTGACAGATTCAAACTCGTCTACAGAATGGAGATAGATTAACTCGACAACCACACTCGGTGATGAACGAAAACCACCAACTCAACTATTGGTGATATGGTTGCAAACAACAAAACTCTATCACAAAGCCGTGGCCAAGCGGCCAGATTCAAACCTGTCCGGAGGCAGCCAGTGATGTCACCACCACCTCTACCGATATTGCCGCGCAAGCACCCCATCCAATATAGAAACAGAAGTTCCTGCAAGCACCGTATCGCGCCTCTCGATCGTCTATGAGCCGGCTTGGCGCCCGTCCCGTCTTGGCTCCGGCCTTACATTTCCATTTGCGTTAATAGGTGCTGCCGCCACTCGTAAAATCCTCCGCGAGCCTGCATTGTTAGAGCGCTGCTTTCGGTCCCCGACTTGAGCGTACTAGCAGTAGCCTTCTCTGCCAACAGCTAGACGCATGAGGAACTAACAGAATTAGACTGGAGGCAAAGGCGGCGCTGATACCCAATCCAGGAACACAGGGTTATCATTGGTAGACTGCGGCGGGGGCAAATGGGGCCCATGAACTTGCTTGTGTCTGCTCTCTCGGGAATCTGCGATGATGGCGTTGCCAAGAGACTTGTCGATGCCTTCAACTGCCATCTGCCGTGATCGGATGAAACGTCAAGAAAAAATCGACTACTACAACCATTCCTTTTGAGTGAAGAGGTGACACCCATCTCGAATCCTGGCCGCTCACCGCGCTCCCAGTCAGATACGACAGTAGAGATTGTCTATTCATACAATCTGCAACCCTCTGAACACCAGCAGCGGAACTCCAGCAGTGACACCAAACACGCTACCTTCGTTTCCTACGGTACTTTTTTCTGTGGCTTTTGGGAAAATGGCCTACGGACAAATAGCAGGAGAAAAATTCCCGCCTTAGCCGATTAGTCGCACGCCTCCCCTGTCATTCAGTCCCACAACTTCCCCGGATATTATGGTAATCGCTCCAAAATATGGCAGCTCTCCAATGAGAGTCTTCAAATGGCCGTCTTATCTAACACACCTAGCTGAGAACGAGGACGGCGACCGGGGACATTTGCTTGCTGACCGGCAGGGGCCTAGGTCAGGGGTGGCCGCTACTTATTTAGCGCAGCCATTCATGATCAGCCTCATGGGCAAATAACGGGGTCGTATGGATCGTACCGACTCCGTACATCTCGTATATCTGAGTACCACCTACCAAGAGCAGATGTTCCGTAATGGCGGGATCAGGCGCTCTCAGATGAAAGCCAACGAAACCACGCAGCGTCCTGGAATACAAGCGACGTGCTGTCTGAGACTTGAAACAAATCTTGCAGTGGCAACTTTTGCCCACATCAACCTTGAAGACAGACTTCTGACTCCCGAATACTCGTACGCGGGCGGGAAAGCCATACACGTAATTTTTTAGCTTGTCTGCGGTCTCATCCGTCCTCCGCCACCGAGGGAAGAAATTCCAAAACAGTTCCATGGCCTAACACCGCCTCAACTCGCCACCGCCGACAGCCTCTACGGACAGGAAAAGCATGTTCCGGATCCGAAAGAACAGGACAGGTTACGGCCGGAGACGATGAAGGCAAGAAGGGTACATCCCTCTACCTCTACACCATTGACACCCACGTCCGCGGCCCATCGTATCAATTCTTGGCAAAGCCCGACCGACTACCGCAAGCCGCTAGTTCATCGAGCGATGGCATTGGTGACCTTCATTTCCCCGCTTAATGCCGATGCTCCGTTTGGGTGCCACTTCACAGCGACACAAACTCATTGTTAAGTCGTAGCCAGAACTCCTACCCATCTGAGGCTGTGGGCTTTTTCGCCTCGAGTCAAGGCCAACGAGACTTGTTCAACTCGCTTCGCTTCGCCTCTTGAAACTCAATTCCAGTTACCCCAAGATTTCGTGGAGAAGAGCGGGACAGAACGCGACGCTATCTTTTGCCTCACTGCAAACCCTCTCATGTCATGTACGAAGTAGCCTCTGAAGGATTACGACGGGATGTCGCAATGTCTTGCCAAGAATCATCCTCAGCATGTCACGATCCGTAATCAACACCCGGAAGTGTAGCTCAATTTGGAATTCCCTGGATATGAAATTCGCAGTAGCTAGCGGCAACGAGACACCCTCTCTTACTTGGAGTACGTCGGCTTACTTGGATGGGCTGTTATCACCAATAAAAGCGCTCACTTTATTGGCATCTTTGACAGGGCCAATGCCTTGAAATCCTCGAAGGGGACAAGCATGACCCCCAATTTAGGGTCATCCTTGTTATCGGGCGTGCATGTAGGTAAGATAGCGCTTGCATGCCATGTGGCCTGTAGTATCGTTTGTGGATACTAGGCCGGGAGAGATACCACCGAAGAGGGTAGGCAAAGTTGGCGTAGAGTCTTGATCCATGTTTCTTTTCGTGGAAATGCTCCAACTAGAGAGGAATGCCCGTCTCCATGTCCAATATTCATCTGACCATTACAGCAGCTTACATGTTGGATCAGCATCAGACAACCAACCGTCGGCTTCATGCTTGCTCTGCATCAGCCGCAAAATCCATACGGCTATCCTGCCGAGGCTTAATGCTACCTCATTACCACATCGATAATCCTCCGCAGGACACATGGCTATCCTCCGGGATCTGTCCAACACGCCCTTGCCCTTCTACCCCGGTCTGAGGAAATGATGTGATGAGATTTTCTCTCTTCTGGTTCGAGCCGAGTGCCTGATTTTCAAGCCTTGTGATTCCACATGTCATTCAACGGACCATCTACAACATTCCTTCTTATCATAAACGGCCTATCACAGGACGAATCCGTATCTCCAGGTGAGCCAACTACGTAGACTTGAACAGACCTCACCGTTCAATAGCCTGATGAAGTTTTCAAAAAACCTCCGACTTGGCAGCTTTCGACTTGGCAGCTTCCGACTTGGCATCAGCCTCCCCGTCAAAACACACACTTGGCTCTCACATGCCTCATGCAGAGACGCACACCCTTCATCCCCCGCCACCCAGCTATCCCAAAGCAACAACAAAAGCAACATCAACTAACCTTAACTTATTCAAACAAAGTAAGGCTACTTTTCACTGCATATTATTTTTAAACTGGCGTATTCCGTAGACTCCGTCCTGCCCCGTCACCGCTGCTACTCTTCTGCCTACTACTTGTAAACTAGGGGTGTGGATACAAAGGTCCTCTTGTTCAAATGTTCCCAATAGAGCATCTCTAGCCTAATGTCTTAGACTAGAAAACAATAAGCTTAGGGTTGCCACTTAAAGGGGCCCTCTTGATGGGGACTCCTTTTATCTGCATGATTGCTGCAAGGGTAATCATCTTGAGCAATCAAAGAAGATATCAACACAAATAAGATGTGCTAATGACTTCAGCAACAATTACGTGTTTGTCCGATGGAGAGAAAGAACTTACTTTAATACATTAGGTACTCGTAAGTAATGAGGTGATATTGTGGCAGTTATCTTCTAGTTGACGTATATCCTTCCAACGTCTTACTTTCTTCCAAGATCTCTACATTCATTTAGCATCTCTACATCTTTCTAATATCTAACATTCTCTACAAAACCTATATCTATTATCGATTGTGACATCAAATGTTATCGAGCTGTTGGTTCAGACCATCAAATATTGACTGATAGAGCCGATGCTGCGAAGAACAAAGCACAACCGTTGAACCCGCTGCTCTTCAATCCCACATTCCCAAAGAAAACCATGATCGAGAACCAACCAACATCCACTAACCAAGTTTCCTCCTTCGCCGATATTATGACACATACTCCGTCCGACTCCGACTTGTGAAGACAAAGGTCCTTACCATTCACGGCGAATCCAACCCAACTTTCTCGCATCACTGCAACGGTGCCGCGGACTTTGTCGAATGTCCGTGTGAGCCGGCCCAACGGGACCCATCCGTCCATTTTCATGGCAAAAGCAGCCACAGCCAATATGCGTGACTCCAACTTCCTAATGGATTCCATGTCGCCTGTTCGATGATTTCTTGAAATGGGGTGTTAGTCAGATGCAACTCATCGAGATCATGATCGATCGATCACAACCATGATTGCCGTAATTTGATCGAAATTATTTTGCCTGTGTCCCTCGACAGATCGATGATACGAATCCTCGGCAAACTTTCCAGGGCGATTCTCTGAGTGCCGGGCTCCATGCGGGGGAAACGCGGGGAAATATCTTCCCACGCGTCTCTACGAACTTCCGAAATCATCTGATTGGAATATCTTGTGGTACTATTCCTTCAAACCTGTTGGCGTTTTTGACACAATATCTCGATGCAGAATCAAACATCGTGGGGAGCCCATTCAAGACCGTTAACATCGCAGCTCCCTTTGAGCAACACGTCAAAGTTCACAGCTATGCTCATCTCGAGCAACGACCTGAATTCTTTCCGTCTTGCGAACCTCAGAAAGAGTGGTATCATTGTAGTCAAACTTTCGATGATGATGTGTGCAGTATGATGGCTCTGTTAGCAGATCGACTTTAGCCATGTTAACAATAACTCTCTTGCGGTTTCTTCCATTGCCTACTCGTGGATACATATCAGTATATACCATAATTCAAGCAACCTATAGCAAAATCGGGTTACAATTGTGGGCAACGTATCCCAAGATGGACGCATCTTTCGACGACTACACAGAGACAATAAAACAAGTCTCGAGGATGTTGCCGTAAAGTCATCTAGTAAGAGTAAATAAAGAGTGTCAGCATTTGAAGAAAAGTTGACGCCACTTACAAAGTTATATACATATTGGTAAGAGGGAATACGATAAGATCAGCTCTCGTCTGACGGCAGACTTATAATACAATGAATCCCATGGTCAATGATGATAAACGTTTGTTTCATCTGTTGGCAAAGAAAGATGGTAGATGTAAATTTCCTCTTAACATAATATCATGGAACAGGATGAAGAACGTTGGTATCTGGTAAACCCCATTTTTGTTCTAAGCAAAGTAAAGGCACGCTGTTCATCGGCCGTTGCCAGTCGAATTCATCTCAGTACAGGGTATGTTCTTCTGACACACAGGTGGTTTACCCAATCAAGCAGAATTCAGGAATAGACGCATGTCGCCTAACCAGACATCACAAACACAAGAAGAAAGTAAAGACATTATAAGAAAGTAGAAAATACTCCGCTACAATAGATACCTAGACTGAAAGAGTAATAAGCAAACACCTGGATATCTCTAAAAATAGCTGCTGCCGTATCAAATACATAATCCCTCTCACGCTGCAAGGTCTAGGTTTATACATGCATGACCGCTGTGTAAAAGCAAAGGTATAAAAAGAAAGAATAGAAAGAGAAAAATGAAAACAAAAAGGGAAGAAACAGAGAATTCGCTGATATGCATAGCCTCGTAGCTTCATCCAAAATCTTCATTCGACCTGCCTTGCGGTGGTCTTCGTCTTCACTGCGTCATCACGCTGTCTTCATATTCGGTCAATCGCAGTGCAGCGTCGACGTCATTAACAAAGTGCCTCTCGCCGCACAAGTCGACGATGCCGCTCTTGTCCATGAGCTGCCACACGGGGTGGTCTCGGTGATGTGGTGCGCGGGCGAAAAAGACCCTTACACCCCTCTCCCGGTATTCCCGCACGATCTCTTCGAGCACTTGCGTGCCAGATCCATCCATGGATGTCACGCCATGGATGTCGAAGATGATGTTGCGGTTTGAATCGTGGCTGCGAATGCGCGGCAGGGCGGGATGCGCTCGCGATGTGCCGTAAAACTCCAACCGCCGAAGACGTGCTTTGAGCTCGCCGGTGTTGGCGAAAGTCAGGGGTTCTGGAATCTTGACAATGAGGCATCCCTCGATAAACTCGATTCTGGAGTCGAGAGATTCCGGGTTCTCGTATCGGTTGGTGCCGGGAACACGGCCCAGGATCTGGATGCGGGGACGAGTGCTGTGCTTGATAACCAGGAGCAGGGAGATTCCTACGCCCAGAGCCATACCAAGGGTCAGAGAGTAAAAGATGGTGGAGAAGAAGATGGCTGCCATGAGACCCAGCTCGGTCCAGCCCCGAATCCTAAGGAAGAATGAAATGTCGTGAGGAGCCTCTTCTATTAGCGACCATGCAACGACGGAAATCATTGACGAAAGAACGGGTTTCTGTCAGGTGCACTTGGTTAGCCTACTGTGATGAAATGTGTATTGGGGCTGTAAGGCTGTTCACTTACCGGCAGGAAATAGAAATACGGCAACAAGAACAAGACAGACAACACTGATATCAGACTGAGAAAGACGGAGCTCATCGGAGTCTTTGCACCAGTCGTCTTGTTCACCTTGCTTCGTCCATAGCCACCAAATGCAGGCAGCGCCATGAACATGGAGCCCACAAGATTGGCAGTTCCCAGAGCAATCATCTCTCGGTTCGCACTGAGTTCGATGCCAGGGATCGAGCTTCCACCCAGACTCTTGGCCGCAACCGACGACTCGAAAAAGCCGAGGAGGGCGATGAGAAAAGAAGTCGACATGGCCGAGCGAATGTGCTGCATATGGGCGAGCTGGAACGGCCATCGGAATTCAAAGATGCCTCCGGAGGCGGCCTTAACAGATCCCAGAACCTCGACACCCTTATCTTCCCAATCAAGGTGCCAGCACAAGATGGCCGAAACAACGACGACGAGGAATCGATCAGGGAAATAGGCAACTCCAGGAAACCTCTTCTCCAAACGACGCTTGAGTTCGCTACAAAGAATGAAAGCGTTAGCTATGAATTGGCCCTGTCCATTTGCCAAGACTGCTTCTTCAACTTACCGGAATATCATAATGATCACGAAACTGACACCCGCAACAGCAAAGGTCAGCTTGTGGGTCTCGCCAACATTCCTGACAATGAATCCGATTTTGTCGACGCTACTTCCGTGATTTACGCCCTCCTCTTCTGCAAGGGCAGCAAGACCGAGCTCGGGGATCAGCTGGTCTACTGCAATAACAAATCCGATGGCTGAAATAAAGCCTCTCAAGAAGGGCCTGCTCAAAACGCTGTCCAAGAAACCCAATCTTGCCAGCCCCGCAATAAGGACCATGGCGCCAGCCATACCGCCAACCACGCCGCAAATTTGGGCGTGCAGAATGTCGTTGTCCTCTGAATCTCCACCTCCAGAATCGACCCTCGATTTCACCACGGTGCCCACGAGAAGAGATCCAGCTGCCTCGGGGCCGATAACCATTTGCGGAGAGGATCCGAGTAACGCATATACGAAGGGATTGAAGATGAAGCCATAGAGACCGAAGATCGGCGGAACGTGTGCCAGATTAGACGCAAGCGAGAGCGCCATCGGGAGGTAAAACGAGGCCATGGTGACGGCTGCAATGAAGTCGCCCTGGAGGTATGACCACTTGTACTGTTGAATCCAATTCAGACACGGGATGTAGTATGCCAGATACCTGTCCGCACCAGTTAGTCTAGGCCGCCATATGTCTCGACAATAATGGCAAGACACCGGTAAGAAACAAGCTCACATGAATGGGGTATCTCGAAAACCAGCTTGCTCAGCAAGCTCACTGCTGTGACCCATCTTAGTCGTTCGCATCCTCCTTGAGAGCCACCTCTTCCAGTCATCATTCCCCGAGAGCGACGAAAAGAAGCCACCGTTTGACCCGTGATCCTGCGATTCGCTCTCGTCGTCGGTGCTTCCGCCAAAGAGGCCATTGGGAGGCGAAGAAGATTGAGGATCGAAGGTGCCATGGCTGCGGGGCCCTGACTGGTCGTCCAGTATCAAGGGCGTCGATTCGCTGGCAAACGAGTCGCCAATAGCCGTGATCGACGGATACACATCGCTGCTCTGGCTATCACCGCTCCCTGGACGGCTAGGAGGAGTATGGCTTTGTCGAAGAGTGCTTGGTTGCAAAGGGCGGTGGTCTTTGGACGAGTCCGCGCGGTTCAGCGGCGGCGGAGGTCCCGACATTTTTACACAATCGGGGTCGTAGAGCTCGGGATCGTATCGTGCATTCGGGATCTCGGTTTATAGGTGCTTCTCTGCTAATGATGTAGGCTTTGGAGAGCTTTCTGTGGTGTTTTGAGGCGACCTGTCCAGTCGAGGGCCAGCTACCAAATCCACCGCTTCAAAACAGTAACTAGCGGAAGATCGAGTCGTCGCCTAAGGATTCCATAAAAGCCGAAGCCAAGCAAGGCGGTGCAGCTTTTCCCGTCTCTTCTGTCCCAGCCGCCGACGGCCTGATGCTTCCAAGTGACAAAAGAGTGTCCGTGGAGAGAAGGGGAGGGAGAATCGAAGTTGCGTACAATGGAATGGAGTCTTGGCGACCGAAAAAATTGCAATACAGGCAGAATGGATGGTTTCCCAAGCCGAACCCGCGGGTGACATCAGCGGGGATAGGGCGGGCACAACAGTGCGACACAGCGCTGAAGACCCCAACGACCCTTCTCCACAGGGCACCGCTCCACTGGAAGTTTGGGGGGGCGAATGCGGTGAGGCAGCGCCTCAACGTGCAGGGCCAGACCGCCCAGGGACTAATCGACGCCAATGAGAGGCCGGCGATTGACTAACAGGATGCGCACCTGACACTACGAGCAGGTGGTCGCGGGACGGGCTGCATTGTTTGCTGCCGGTCTCGGTGAGTGTGATATGTTTTTGGACAGGGTTCCAATGTGCTGATCCTTTGAAGGGTAAGAACATAAGGTCCATTGTCAAATGTGTCAAGTGTCAAATGTGTCAAAGTGCCAAAATGCCGAGGTGGCAGCTTAGAGGGGATTGATAAGATAAGACACGTGTAAATCTATATATTTTATTATTGGAGGGAGAGTGCCTATTTACACGATTGTCCACATATAAGACACCAGCCAGCACCTATTAAAGTCTACAAATAGAATGAATGAAGAAAAAAACCAAAAGGAAAGGGCGCAGTATCATAACAGCGCGTCAATCCCATCCTGCTCGCGTGCCTCTCGCATTCACCGCGTTGTTGTACACCTTTTGCAGGGTAGCACCACGCCCATTTCCAGCCACATTCCATCAATGTGACGGCTAAGACATCACATTGCCGAGATCCGCGCTCAAGTCACACATCGCGATTCGAGAAATCAATTGGACAGCAAGAGACGAGCAATCTTCGAGCTGCTCAGACATTTAAAAAGAAACAAAAAGTGAATCCGCTAGTATTTCATAGTACACACAAAAAAAGAGACATCTAGTAGGTAGCTAGCTATACATGACCCTATTATCAATGATCCATATCTCATCCATCCCAATGGTTTTGTTTTTTACACCTGCTCGTTGACAAACAGACCAGCCATGCCCTGGCCGGTACCAATGCACATGCTCGTCAGCAACAGCTTCTTCTTGGTCCTCCGCAGCTCGCTCAGACCAGTCACGACCTGTCGAGCACCCGTAGCTCCCAGAGGGTGGCCCAAGGCGATGGCGCCTCCCTTGGGGTTCATCTTGGACCAGTCCAGGCTGAGCTTGTCGCGGCAGTAGACGGCCATGGAGGCAAAGGCCTCGTTGACCTCGACGACGTCAATGTCGTTGAGGTTGATGTTGTAGATGGAGAGGAGCTTGGGGATGGCGACGCTGGGGCCGATGCCCATGATGCGGGGAGCAACACCGGCGACGGTGGAGCCAACGTACTTGGCCATGATGGGCAGACCCAGCTTGATGGCGGTTGATCGCTTCATCAGGACGACGGCGGCAGCACCGTCGGTGACCTGGGAGGCGTTACCACCGGTAGTGGTAGGTCCCCACTGAGGGAAGGCAGCACGGATCTTGGCCAGACCCTCAGCGGTGGTGCCGGGGCGGATGCCGTCGTCCTGGGTCAGAGTAACCTGCTTCAGCTCGCCGTTCTTGTCTTTGACCTGTGTGGTGATGGGGACAATCTCGTCGTCGAAAAAGCCGGCCTTCTGGGCCTTCTCGGCTCGCTGGAAACTCTCCGCTGCGTACTTGTCCATGGTGACTCGGTCAATGCCAAAGTCCTTGCTGACGTTCTCGCTGGTCCAGCCCATGGGCTGAACGGCGTCGTCGGCCTCCTGGCTCTTTTTCAACACGGCCTCGTCAAACTCCTCGGTAGGGCGACCGTGCGACATGCTCTCGGCGCCCATGGCAATGCCCACAGAGATGGAATCATTGGAGATGGAGTGGGCAATGTCTGCAATAGCCTTGAGACCGGAGGAGCAGAAGCGGTTGACGGAGCTGGCACCGGCGGTGTTGGGGTAGCCGGCAGCGAGGGCAGCAGTTCGGACCTTGTAGGCGGCCTGGGCATCGGTCACCTGCGAGAGACAATTGTTAGCGGACTATAATCGGATATATGGCCGGGTCTCAATCTAGGACATGACTTACGTTGCCGAGGCAGATGTCCTCAACGAGAGCAGGGTCAACACCGCTCCTCTCGCGAACCTTCTCCAGCAGAGCATAGACCATGTACTCTAGGCTGGTATCCTTAAGGCCGCCCTTGCCAGCCTTGGTGAGCGGTGTTCGCGCAGCATAGGTGATGACGATGTCGTCGGGGTTCTTGGACTGGCTACAGGACGAATAGCGTGTCAGCATGTGAAATAATCCCCAAGCGCGCCAGAGCCGGTTCCTTACATGTTGTTCAGCGATGACCCGGGGGCCAGGTGCTTGATGATGGAGCCAATTCGTTCGACAGCCATGGTGTGATGTGATGCACTGTATCCGCAAGATCTAAGAAACGATTCGACGTAAAGACGGTATCACTTTGCAGCAATCAAGTCGCCCCTTGCAGACAATCTGGGGATCCACGAGCTTTATGGATGGTCGCCGGCCGGGGTTTGTGGGGTTGAGCCGAGGCAACCGGCAGCTTACATAAGTTGGACCGAGCCCTGGCAATTCCAGGCCCTGGAAGCATTGACTCGGGATTGCTTCACGGGATCGAGCTTTGCGGGGAAGCTTATTAACTTTCAGGGATGCCTCGGAACGCCTGCATAATATTTTGTAAAATATTCGCTGCTAGAGAGGCGAGAAGCCCTAACGAAATGTGAGATGCCGGGCGGATGTCTGTGGTATATGAGCGCTCATGTCATCATCTCTGGAGAGGCGGATGCTTCCTGTTCGTTCAACGTTTGCTTACTGTACCCCATACCTACTCCGTATATATCTCCATTAGTCTCCGAATCTTATCTTGTAGTATCTAATCTCCCAAGGCTACTCCCAGGCGTATATGATGACCGTACATATTATAACCGTGATTTCTCCCCTGTTGCTACTCGGTACTGATATTGTTGGCCATGCTGCTGTCCATGTTAGTGCGGATGTGGTCTCCGCTATTCGACTGTATGGGGAGCAGCCATATCACGACGAAACAAATAGCAACAACCTTTGCGTATTAACTATTGAATAACAAGCTTCCCTGACGGTGAAATAGAAAGGCATCTTCTTCGCCTCCTCAGCAAGCCGAGAAAGCAATGAAAAAAACATCCCGAAACCCATCGGGAATCCGTCGACCACCTGGCGATCTCCTATACACGGAGCCCATGAAATATCGACAACCCTTTTGCCATCAATCCCCTGGCTATCTCCTATACACGGAGCCCATGGAAGATCGACAACCCTTGCCAACGAACCCCAACCTGGCTATCTACTACAAGAGGAGCCCATGGAAGACCAGGCCCGCCCAAGCCATCATCAACCTGGCTATCTCCCACAAAAGGAGCCCATGGAAGATGAATCGGGATTTTCGCTCCTATACTCAGAGCTCGCTCCTATACTCAGAGCCCGCTCCTATACTCAGAGCTCGCTCCTATACTCAGAGCTCGCTCCTATACTCAGAGCCGCTCCTATACTCAGAGCCCATTCAAGACCGAATGTAATTTTCTCTCCTATACACGAGCCCGTTCAAGACTGAATGGGATTTTCATTGACAAACATCAACATGCTTTCATTCAATCGCCACGCGCGCCAAAGCCCCGTCGGCTTTCTGCACCGGCTTTCTGCACCGGCTTTCTGCACCGGCTGGAGTAATGCGTTCCACATCCCACAGGACGAACGTCGGTTCTCCTTTCTGGGTATACTTGTTGTAAGGCCGTATTCTTTGTCTTACTTTGCGCGATGGTACACGAACATCGCCACTGCACCGACAGTCAGGACCGACGCCTCTCGACAAGATCGTTCTTCGTTCTTGGTGTTTTTGGCGCAGATACAAGAAGGTGGCTCCGAAGGCGGGAGCTTCAAGATCGTGGGCGAAGTTGGCTGCTTACGCTCCTTGACTCATCGGAATCCGTGTCATCGCCGTCGTCATCCAGACCATCGGGTTCAACTCTCAGCCCTTCATCCATGCGGGCAAGCTTTTCGTAGGCACTGCCGTTTTGGTTGGAACCGACTGAAAGATTCCCTTCTCGGCTTGTGTTCCTCTTGGAGTGGCTGACTCTCAGAATAACTGCAAAATGTGTTATTTAGCTTCAAGTTCTCTGGGCTGTGTCTCGAGACCTCTTTGGCACCTACCCTTGGACGCCCCGACGCACCTGTCTTCTGTTATGCCCCCTCGCGCGTGTGTTGGCCAGCTTTGGTCGCCTTCCATACCGGAATCCCCGTAGCTTCATGGCCCACCTTCAAAACCCCAAGGTTTCGCTGTCCGGCCGTGTTCTTGTCTGTTCTTGTGACCGTTCTGTCCCACGGCCCCCACCTCCAATAACTTGATCACAACTGCAAAGCCACTGTGGCCTTCTGTAACTCAGGATTGTTTTCAAGGCCGCAGTGTTCCCATCTCTGACAAGGGACCAATTGACTGACTTCATATGGCATGTTGAAACTAATATCCATTTCCATCTTCATATGCTCAACTGCAATGAATGAAGAGTAGGAAGATTGACAGGCTCATCACAGGGCCTGGATACAAGATTTTCTCGTTGCTGGGACATGGCTCCATCCGTGAGCTGAGTCCTCCTAAAAGTCGATTGTTAGACATAGTTACAAGCAACTCTCCCGCCATAACAGAATATGGAAGAAGACAGTGATTAGAGCAGATACCTGAGGAACGTACCGGTAAAAAGAATAGCAGGCACAGATGAAAACACAGAGATTGCATATTGCCAGCTCTGAAGCAATCGCGGTGTTGCTAACGTTCTAGATGTCGTCATATTGCTGCTGATGCTGGTGCTGCATCAACGACAATATCTGCTCTTGCTATCGCGGCGGCGAGGTTTGCCGTTACTGGAGCTGCAATGACTCCCTCTACCTCAGTGCATATAACCTGCCGCTCCATCTTGAAGAGGGGCCGCGATCAGGCCGCGATCAAACCGTTATCATCGGGACTTGGTAATGACGATGCCGGCGGAAAAAAATACGCCTGTGAATCTATCTCTGTCAGCCCATCTATGTCAGCCTGGCCATGGACACAAGATGATGATACAGAAGAAACGGAGAGGAGAGGGGGATCTGGAATCCGAGGGGAAGAAGAATTAATGAGATGGTAGTTTCAACAGCCAAATGACCTTGTTGGAGAAAAAATGAAGTGAATCCAGGCAGAAAGACGATGTCTGCCTAGAGGGGCGGGTTTCAGCAGCTGGCAGGAGCACAACGGCAGGAGCACCTCGAGGTTGGTCACGAGATCTGGAGATACCACTGCCAAGGTACCTGAAGTACGCGAATGCTTTGAGAAGACCTGCAACGGGAACGATGAAGAAACTGACGATGGATGACAACCGAAAGCCGCTAGAACTGGGTGGCAGATAGCAGATCATACTCTCTACAAAGTAAATGAGAACCTTGACACTGTGTTTGTTTAGTATTCACCGTTGCTTTGTTGATAATACAACCATGTCAACCATAATGACAGGTCCAAAACCAGCACTCCATATCTTAACGTACGCCCCTACTTAAGCGTACCTAATCTGTTAGCACCACTGCACTCCTTTTATTGACTCTTACTATAGGCATGTGAAGCATGGTCATATTTCCAAAACCATCGACGTTGAAGATGATATCATTGTGACAAATGCAATGCAAAGCTATCCATGAAATACCCCCCTTTACCCAGAACACCAAGCACACGAGGGTGCTTCTTAACCACAAACATCCATCCAGGACATGTATAGAAAACATATCTACAATACACAATAACAAAAACCTTAAATCAATGCACAAAAAGCCACATTTATCATAAGCTAAGCGCCAAAAGCTTCACTCACAATCTCTCCTTCATCCGGCGTCACAGCCATTTCCAAAAGCTCGTGGGCCGCTTCGACTATCTCACCCTCAATCCCCGCCTCCATGACAAGGTCCTCCTCTGCAAAAGTCAACCTTCCAAGCGCAATTAGGTAGCGTTGACTTCCGCCATGCGAAAGCGATAGTTTTCGAGTAATGTCAGCCAAGTTGGACGTCCACGGGTCCGTGGCCAAGGTGTGGATGAGAGTCACACACTGGGAGATTATGCGGTAGAGTTCAGCCGAGGTCGTAGATTCGGCAAACTTTAGCGATGAAGATGTCATGACATCTGGAAGGGGAGGAAGAATGCTGGGTGGAATTGGTTGGTCGTAAAGTTCGTCGATGGAGGTACTCAAGCAAGCTACCAGACGCGGAAGGGCGTTGTCGTGAGATGCCAGCTGCTTGGCACCAAATTCATGTCTTGCAAAAGTCACCAGCGTTCGCAGAGCAGCGAGTCGCACGCTTCGTTTTTGCGCCGGGGTAGTTGTGGCGCGGGGATGTTCCATCAGCTTTGCAGATACTCGCTCGATAACGGCTCGCGCCACGGTTACCGCATCTTTTTCGTCAGATATTGGGCCGATAGAATCAGGCAGCGAAGAGGTGGCTAGTAAGTCAAGCATTCCGATGATGTCGACCGTTTTCTGTTTTGGCATCAAAAGAAGAAGAGTAAAGTCGAGAGAAATGAGTTTCCAAAACGCAGCAGAAGTGTATCTGGCGCCGTCCTCAGTCTCGGTAGGTATCGTTGCGCAGGCCAAAGACGCAGTGTAGAGCAGCGAGAGAATATGGGTTGTGTCAATTTGCTGTTCCAAAATGGCATGCTCGTCATTGCTGGCCGCCGTGCCATCCGAAAGACGCGAAGGTCCTTCTGCAACGGTGAATATTGTTGTCTGTGCTACGGGCACAAGCCTGGAAATGATGAGAGGTGCAACAGACGAGGTGTGGAGCTGAAATGTGAAGGAGATGAGCGACACAAGGTATTTGATGGGTTCCCAAAATTGCTCCTCAAAGCACCGCGTCCATAAGATGATGATTTGTTCAGCGAAATCGACCAGGAGTTGCATTGGCTGATAGGGATTTCCCATCAGAGGGAGTCTTTCAAAAATGAGGGTCGAGAATGAGATTGTTGGATCGGAAGGGAATGAGATGCGAGAGAGTATGTCAAAGGTGGGGGGCTGGCCTTGTGCAAAGCCATGGTCAAGTACAACTTGCAAAAACTAACAGATTCAAGTCAGTATATCAGCAAGCCGAAGTTGAGTTGGTGAGCAATTGCGTACATCAAAAGGAACTGTGGGCGTGGCAATGATGACAGGCTGCTGCAATGTTGGCTGAAAGATGGGCTTTGCCTCGCTCATCTCGGCGTCGCCTATATGTATATCAAGCGCCTTCATCGGTGACTCGGATATCTGGCGCTTTCGCTTCCCCTTGCTCGGCGTCCGCTCTCCAATATTGGTAGCAACGGATCCGGCCGTCTTGCCTCTCCCTTGGCCTTTGCTTGGGCTTGGAGCGATGTCCATCTCATCGAAGCCATCGGCAAAGCCCCAAGTCTTGGCGGCCTTCTTTGGCGTCGCCGTGTTGTTGGCATTGGGCTCTTTTTTCCGGGCTCGGTCGTTGGCCTCCTTCATATCACGTTGCATGAACTGAAGTTCCACATTGGCATGCTTCTCAGCTGCCAGGGCTGCCTCCATAGCTTTCTCTTGCTTGCTTAATTGCTCGGCATTCATCTTCCGTAGGCGTGCAATCTGCTCGTCGTAGCTGTGCTGCGCTTTTGTCGAATTTGAACGGAGAATGGAGGCTTCTCCACGAGCAGCATTGAGCTCTGCTTCCAGAACGCGAATTCTTTTCTGGAGTGCCGTCACCATGGTTCCCGACTGCCCTTGAGAAGCCATTGGCAGAGCAGCAAGCTGTGCTGTCTGAGGTCGACTAGTACTTTGCGAGGAATCCGGGAATCGCTGAGAGCTCATGAAAGGCTGGTTCAATGGCCGGACATTGGCCATTCGTGTCCGCTCCGCAAGAGGAGCCCCGGGCCTGGCGGCGGCCGAGTCGATCGTGGGGTTCCATCGAGGATTGGGTACGGGAGGTCTCTGCTGTTGTTTCTGTTGCGGCTGTTGTCGCAACGTCTTGTCAACAATGGGCCGGCCAACAGGAAGCCCGACATCGTTGGTCACTTCGGTGGTGTCCAGGTCGTCATCTTCCTGCTCCCAGGCATAGTCGAACTGCTGCGTCAAGGCATGTTGAGGCCGGGCCTGGGTGGACTGGAGAGCTTGATTCTCGAGCTCTTGGAGCACATTGTCGGTGAGATCGTCAAAGCCATCGTCGGAAAACTCGTCGAGATCCATCATTCGTGGATCGTCAATCCATCTGCTTCATGGCTCCAGGCGGCTATGAGCGGCGGACTTGGCACGGCGATTGCTCGCTTTGCTTATTATGCAGCCATGGTGGGACAAAAAAAGAACCAGAAGCTGGTGCGCGGTCCAGCTTCCCCACGATTATTAACATGCTGGACGAAATCGACGCGACACGAAGTCACGTTTTTTTCTCGAAGTCCTTGCTTTGTGTGGCTGGATCTTTAAAGTGTGGCTGAGGACTTATTTGGTAAAGATTGCAGTAGTCCAACACGCTACGCAGATTACACATCTTCTCCGCCGTAGCAAGTTTGCTATGGCCAGAAATGAGATTTATTCCATTGATACGAAGCATACGTCATTAAATGCCGAAAGGAATAGCCAATTGCGAGCATACATCGCAGCACGGCATGCAGCGCCATGCCCTGGATTCAAGGCTTAGCAAATATGAGCGGAAGAGGCGGTGCAACTCCTCAGCCCTGATCTACGCATCATGTCGCATGACGTCGTCCCTGGTTGGAAACGGCTTTTTAGTTGCGCCATGACTGAAATTGTGCATTACAGGCTGCCTCTAAGGGCGATGATTGAAGTTTTTTGGCATCTCCATAGACATCTTTGTGATTATCTGCGAATAAATGATGATTTTAATTTTGATTTTCCATTCCCATATTTGTGTTATGCATAGCAAACAGCATCGTAAGTTGTTGAGGCCAGGTACTACTCAACATACAAAATGGCCGTCACATGCGTTTGCGGGGAGTCCAAGCGAATGCGGTCATGGCGCACGGGGAGTCGCAGGACCCCGACATTAATTTGAGCATGCGGCATCCTTATTATTTAAATTACATAACATTGGCGACCTCCAAGCACGGGGACGAGATGGCTTCTCGTAGCAGATAGTAAGAAGAAGTAGCAGTAATAGCTACTCAAGATAGCACTGTAGGTAGACATAAGCTTGAAAGTTTCCGCGCAATCTGTATAGACTGGACACTTCTTGGAAAAGCTCCGCCCATGGAGAGTTTTTGAGATCCAGTGCTGGTTTCAGTGAAACTCCCGCCTAGCCAAAGCCTCTGCAATCCCAGCAGCTCGCTAGCGCCAAGCCCCAGGCATTTACAGGCGCACGCCAGCAGCACGGCAATAATGGGGATACCAAAACTCGTCAGCTCCACGTAGCTTCTGATTTCCCACATCACCATCGGACAAGGCCACCTCGACCTTTAAATCGCCCTCCACCGCTGCTGGGAATGTCGAGCATATAAGGTGAGGAGAACCAACTATTCAAGACGGCGACTGTGCGCTGGACTAACTCAGGTACCGCATCGCAGCCCGCCGAAGCTCCTACTATCGACGATCCTCCTCCGAGCAACCCGTTGAATCGCGACTCCTGTCCTGTCCTGTCCTACCGTTTCACCTACCTAGACACACCATGGCCAGATCAAAGAGAGGGGGCAAGTCCCCAATGAAGAATGCAAATGGCCAGCTCAGCGGCTCCGAGGGCCGCCGGTCCAGCTTCAGCGACAAGAGCGAAGAGGGGTCCCCAACAAGAACCAGGGCACAGACTCAAGCCAAGCTGGCGGCTGTACAAGAGGTGAGCTCAAGTTGCCATTCTCTTTCGCACTTATTTGTCTCTTGTCTCGAGGAAGAGGGGAAACCGGATATTAACATGATGCGACAAACAGAGACCCGCGACTGCCGCCGAGAAGCAGGCCGAGTATGAAAAGAAAAAGGCCAACTTCTGGACACGGACCTTCTGGACGCTGGTCATGATCGGTGGCTTCTTTGGCGCGCTGTTCATGGGGCACATCTACATGATCGCCATTGTTACCGCTGTCCAAATCATTTCTTTCAAAGAAGTCATTGCCATCGCCAATGTTCCCAGCCGTGCCAGATCGCTGCGCTCCACCAAGAGTTTGAATTGGTATTTCCTAGCCTCTACCATGTATTTCCTGTATGGCGAGAGCGTCATCTATTACTTTAAGCATATTGTGCTCGTAGACAAGGTTCTTCTGCCCTTGGCTACTCATCACCGCTTCATCAGCTTTGTGCTCTATGTCTTTGGTAAGTAAATCCTTATTATCTGCATCAAACTATCTAGATGGATTCGTCTAACGCCAGCCCAGGATTCGTCTACTTTGTCGCTTCGCTTCAGGCTGGACACTACAAGTTCCAGTTTACCAACTTTGCTTGGACTCACATGGCTTTATATCTCATCGTCGTTCAGGCCCATTTTGTCATGAACAACATCTTTGAGGGCATGATTTGGTTCTTCTTGCCAGCGGCTCTAGTCATCACCAACGACATCTTTGCTTACATCTGTGGTATTGCCTTTGGCCGCACGCAGCTCATCAAGCTCTCGCCAAAGAAGACTGTCGAAGGATTTGTCGGCGCATGGATCATGACCATTCTCTTCTCCTTTTTGCTCGTCAACATCTTGATGCGCTCCAAGTACTTTATCTGCCCTGTCAACGTAAGTCAACCAAGTGAACCCCCTTCTCTTGGCAATTCGATTGTTTAATACTCACGTCAATCCAACTTGCAGGACCTTGGCGCCAATGTCTTTACTGGTTTGAAGTGCGACGTAAACCCCGTCTTCCTCCCACGAACCTGGGAGCTCCCGCAATTCTTCTTCCTCCCCCCGGGCACCAACTTCTCTCTCACGTTTGCGCCGATGCAACTGCACGCCCTGGCCCTGGCCACCTTTGCGTCTCTCATCGCTCCTTTCGGCGGTTTCTTCGCTTCTGGTCTCAAGCGCACCTTCAAGATTAAGGACTTTGGCGACTCTATCCCAGGACACGGCGGCATGACGGACCGTATGGACTGCCAGTTCATTATGGGCTTCTTCGCCTACATGTACTTCCACACCTTCATCGAGGTCCACAAAGTCACCCTTGGCAGCGTCCTGGAGACGGCCATTACCAGCCTCAACCCCGAGGAGCAAGTCGAGCTAGTCAAGAGCATGTGTCGATATCTGAGCAACCAGGGCATTATGCCTGAAGCGGTTCGTCTTTCATCTTGATATATACCTGAAATGGCTCGTCATGTCAGCTAACCAGAGATTTCTCCGTAAACAGCTTCAAGCCTGCCTCGAGAAGGCCACGTCTTCATAATGAACACTTTAACCGGAATCATTTTCTCATGTAACCCTAAACCTCTCCAGCTACACCTTTCGTAATGACTAGGCAACCCTCGTTGCTATTTTTTCATCTCACTTGTGGATCAACATGGGACGGCAGAATGAAGTTTGTGTGGATCGATGGCCCGGGGAGAAGGTGTGTGACAGGTGTTGAATAAAAGGAGGAAAGAATAATGGATGTGGAGTGGGAATAAAAGCATGCTATGTCGTGTTTTAAATTGTGGGAAGGGATCGTGACGTAAACGGTCTTCTTTTTTTGCTTTATCTTCTTATTCTCATGTATTTTGTCATTGTAGTTAATCATCCATCTTCAGAGCATACATAGGTAATGCGGGAAGAAATTTGGAAGCGGGTAGGGACAGGTCTCATCGGAGAGGCCATTCTTATAGCTGACTAGAATTTACGAATATCATTCACCTCGACATCCTCTCAGCTTACTCTGATTCCAGCAACCTCCCAATAATCTCCCTGCTTGAGTGTTGACATGGAATCAGCCTTTGGTTCAGGATCGCCCAATCGTGAGACTTTTGGCAGATCGCATTTGAGACGGAACTCGCACTCTGTCTCTCTAGAGGCTGTCTCTCATGAAAGCAATTGATATTTAATGTCGTAATCATACCCACTAACATTTCGTCAAATTACGTAGAGGCCACAATCTCATCCAACCGAGCCACAGCCTCCCTCACGGCATCCATCCCAGGAGCATCATCCTCAATAAACTTCTCCAGCTCATATAAATGAGGCTGGCCATCGGCGATTATCAACGTGACCTTGTCTTCGCCCAAGCAGTCACGCATGTCCTCACTCACATTGAGCTCAACATCAGGATCCTTGTTGCCGTGAAAGATGACCGTCTTGGGCCACTCTGCGACTCTATCCTTAGACTCGGGAAGTTTCGCCCATTGGTACCCGGGGTCGACGGAGCCGACTATGCTGAGGAAGGAGTTGTTGAAGGTGTAGTAGTCGTAGAGCATGCCACGGTAAGTATCGTTTGGTGATGAGCTTTCGGCGGGCACGGGAGGCGTGAATGATGGATTCTTTGCGCCGTCGGGGGTGAGTTTGTCCAGGACAAACGTGGATTCGTCAGTGGGCATTTCGCCAACTTGGATTGGACCAGCGATGTATCTTTTCATTGAGGCATGTGGAATCTCTTCGCCGGCGGTTTGGATGGATGAGTTGAAGAAAGGGTGGTGAAAGGTGTTGATTCCCTGGATGGAGAAGAGAGCGAGAGGTTTGGGTTGGCAGTGGTGAGCGATGAGACTAGCCATGAAGTAACCTCCACTGGCGCCTCCAACAATTACTGATCGTTTGGAAGAAGATGGAGTGTCCCAATTCTGCGCAAATTCATATGCCGCTGTGGCGTCTTCCAAGAGGCCTTGTCCGCCTGCTTGAGGGAGAAGACGATAACTTGGGGAGATGAGAGGCCATTTCCGCTGAATGCACACCTACAACTTGACATGTCAATGGAAAGGCTCTTTGAAGTGTCTTTCTTAGCCTTTTCGCTTCTTCTCACCTGTACGAGCCAAGGCGCAATGACATCACGGTTCCCGTCGACAAGTCCTCCAGGGTGAAAGTATAGAAACACGGGGTTGCTCTTTGGATAGTCGTCTTGAGTGTAGATGTCGCATTTCAGCGATAGGCCGTGATTGGCGTATTCCTGGGTTATCTTTTGAACCATGATGAAGCGTGAATTTACACTCGTCTGTCTATGTATTCAACAAGATTGTTTTCACGACAGAGAGCATTGTGAACTTTAGTGTTATTATATGTTCAATGTTGAAAGTCCGGAGCGGGGTTTCCAATCAATCAATAAGTGATTACTTGCTACGAGCTGCTAGGCACCAAGAATCCCACAGCGCCCTTCCACGTACTTTAACGCCCTTCGGATAACTACGAGCAACGCGCAAGCACACGCTTCGATCTATCGACAGCACAATCGCCGACAGAACGCGTCATCACGTGGGCGTAAGCATTCGGTCGAATTTGGGTCCTTTGGTCGAGAGGCTCGCCTTTTTTGGGGGTGGTTCAGGGCTTGGGCTTGGGGATGTCCGTAGCGTTGGTGCTAGCGAAGGCTAGATGCACGAGTTGAGGGTTTTTACGGGCCTGAATCTGGCGCTTTGTGGGGATCGATAGATGATGGTCCGAAGTGGTTCTTGCTAAAGTCCGACGCAGGTGCGGAGTATTATCATGGCGGCTGTTTCTATATATGTTATCATGAATTGCGATTGTTCGGTTTGTATTATGCCGGAGTCTCCAAATTGTGGTGTCTGCAACGTTGGGGGGCTCATATATGTGTACATGTATACAGGGCCACCAAATTCGGCTGGACTTCAATGTTACCGTCCACCGCAAAGGTACCAGACAATGGCAGGCTGAGATGCATAACCGGCATGTCACGGGATGCTGGCGAGACGGGTTAGGAAAGGTATGAGAGACACCGTACTAGGAAGATATGTATTCGGTGAGATGATATTGTTCTTGCCGTAGACTTGGCATTGGCAAATCGGTGCATGTGTATGTATTCTGTGCGTCTCTTGTACAGAGCGCCAGCACCACTAGCAAAAACATATATTGAGTTGAGTGTTGGTGTGAACATAACTACTCCCCATTCCAATGTGTTCAGGGGCCAGGGAGTCTTATTTTGTTAAAAACCTGATCAGTACGTCCTGATATTTGTAAGGATCCAATGACTGACTACTTCGGTGCCTCAATCCTGACACCGCTTGTTCTCGCAAATCGATGGGATCAGGCTATTATTGGTGACTTGGCTTTATGCGCTGCATGCAGTCCATCATGGGACCTCTCTTGAGCGGGGGTACAATGCCGCTGCTAACGGTAATCGGAAAACTCAATTTACACGGCAGATCCGTCTAGGGATAAAGAGATAGACGGCTCAAAACTGTGCAGATCCATCAAGGTATCGACGGTGTTGGTTTCCAACTGCCGCCGTTGCCGACGAGCGTCTTATGTAGGACAGTATGGCAACAACACGGTCAGATGGCTATGATGCTTGCACGGGCTCTGACCGAACTTGTCCTTTGAAGCTTATCTGATGGCCTATCCATCCCGTGTTCCACAATGATCCTACGAGGCTTTGCTAGTGTGTTACTGCCGAGAGCTGAACGTTTGCCTACTTGTATGTGACAGCTAATAGAAATGTTGGGATTCTGAAGTCAACCCAGTCCTTTTTCCAAGTCAAACATCTATTGGCCACGAGACTACAGGTATGATGCTGCGATGCGAGAACTGGCCAGGTCAGAGACATATCCATGATGCAATCATGTAGGAGGCACTTCGAGGCTTTGCGCCCTCTCCAAACTTGCTTATTGTGATTCGTCCCATATCCCCTGTTCGGTATTAAGGGGGTCAGGCGAGCTTCATTTATACAAGGCCTGCGGCTATCGTACTGCGAGAAAACTTTAGATCCAATCACTATATCGCTGTCCATCATGGCGCTATGCAAGGAGTGTAGCTTCGGTGGGAGAGAACAAGCATACAGGGCTATTGGCCAGCCACCTCGGAAAGTGTAGGAAGACTTACACTAACCACAGTCGAACTGCCCTTGTTTTGCTTTTTCTCACTCACAAGCCTGCTGCTCATCTTGAGAAAGGATAACCAATTGGATTCGTTTCCAAGCAAGGAGGAAACAAAACTAGTGTTTCTCTAAGAGGCCCATGAATCAGCCGCAGCCTAGTAAATAAGAAGAAAAAGAAAAGAAAAGAAGTACAACAGGGAGATTTCAGGCGTATTTTGCGATCCTGCGAGGCAAGGGAAATGACCCGGCATCATGGGACAGGGAAGCCTGTCACGATTTGCTTTTTGCTTGTCTCAGCTAGTGAATACGATGGCCCAGGGATATGGATCAGCCGCACCGTGGGAGAGACAGCCGAATAAAGTAGTGGTTGACTAGCATTCCGTGTCTCAAATTACAGTACGCTCTTCAATACATACCGTACCTATGAGGAGTTCTTGTAAGGTGCATGTACTGTATCAGCGTTACTTGTCGACCCTTGCACTTTGATGCTGATGGATGGTACATGGAGACCAAAATTGCTTCCTCTGCATGCTCTATGACGCTTAATACTGTTACCTAATGCAACATCGGCAGACGTTGGCACCAAACATTATTTGCGTTTTGAACGGTCTGGGCATTACATCAAAAGACACCATGAACTTCATGGCTTGCATATTGCATGGAGTTCCGTGAGGTGTGGAAGCAACCGCATTTTGCATAGACGACATCGGGAAGATCGGTCAGTGAGTGGAGGCAGGCGTAAAACTGAGATGTCACAAATGACAACAGGCCTTACTCAGGGCAGATTGCCGCAATAGAGAGGCGCTTTAATGCTGTCTGGTGCTTTGTCGAGACCCATCGGGACTGGGAGGGAGAGAGTTAGAGAGAGGGAGTATAGTTCTGCCGCTATTGCTCTAGCTCCCCGCCTTCCCTAAGCTAAGGCGCCCTACACTAGCTGCTACTACCCCGTAATGATTTTCAACTCAACCTAACTCCATCCATGGATTGCTTGCACAGTGTTGTTTGCCCTCACCAAACTTCATCTGTTGTCCCTTTTAGACGGGCTGTTCTATCCTCTGCCCGCCCAGCTGCAAGCCACACCCGACATGCTTACCAACTACTTCAGAAAAGAACTCTTCCGACTGTCGACAGCCGGCTGTGATTGCTGACAGCGGCAGCGGGGTTCCTCATCTCCACTCGCTCGGAGCTTGCCATGACCGAGTCGAGGCAGACCAAACAGAGAGAGTACGAGTATAAACCAACCTGGACCGGCTGCCCTCGGGACGTCAAAGACAAGGATAAAGATACACTCACCTACGAGTACGAATACAATGGCCGCACATGCACATTCGAGGTCTTGTTGCGAGGCCGGTCCACGTGTCTCAGGCCAGCCAGGCAGCCCCTGGGCACGGCCCGACGCCATTCCCCCACCAATTTGGTTTGTGCTGTAGCTCTGCCACTATCTAAGGCCAGGCTTGCGAGGATTTCAGCCCAATGATAGCCGACTGGGCACATGTACGCATAGCACGATGTGCTTTTCCACTCCCCTGCTTGCTTGCTTGCTTGCTTGACCGGCTGCACGCTAGCACGCCATGCAGCCCGATACTATGCTTACAGGCATGCGATGGCAGACATCTGCTTATTGCGACACCATCCTGTACCGTGTCTCGAGGCGGCTGTTGTTCAGCCCGGCCGCCACAGCTTCGACCTGTGACTCTCAGCTGTTCACCGGCTCCGGTGTGCTGGGTACAGCCCCTTGCCTTGCCTCGCCTCGCCTCAGATTACCTGTTTGGTCGTGAACGAAGCCTCAAAGGGCTGGATCACGAGCTGCAGGGCCGGCAGATACTGCAGGCCCTCCTCGAGTGGGTGGGTAATGATGAGATGGCATGGGCAGATGGAATCGCAGGTGAATTAAAGAGGGGCCGGGTTCGGCCCTGTCACACAGACAGACGGAGCAACTGAGACCAGAGTACTCCGTATGAACGCGCGCAACCCCAAGGGGCCTTGAGAATTACCTTTTCTTTTTTCTTCTCCCGGCTGTTGCGTGGCGGGTCACATCCGAGGCGCCCATGTCGAGTTACACAGTTTGCTTTCTAGTCCAGCTTTTTCGACGGCGTCCTAAATTTGCCTAATGGCCCTACACGCCAATATCCTTGACCTCTGGCCCCTATATATAGAAGATGCCCCGGGATAGCCGTTGCTTTCTTGTCCTGCATCTTTCCGGTGAAATCGTCCTTTGAAAGAGAGATAGTGCCAAGGTTTTATCCTGTATTCTGGTAGGTCGGCTCAGCCCACTGCTCGCACAAAAAACACAACTTGACCCATTCTGAATCCAAATCCCTCTTTTTTAGCCCTGCACAGTCGTTTGCTCACCCCATGCTCCAGGTTGTGTGGATCATCCTATCTAAAGCGAGTCTCTTTGGCTGCTTACAAAGGGCAAGGACTCGTGTGCTCTTTATTTTGTTTGGATTCTTTAGAATCTTGCTTCATCTCAGACAAGACCTCAGCTTGTCATTCCTGGCTCTTCTTTTTCAGATTGCCTCATCAGGCGAAACCTGTTCGGGGTCAGCCAATAATAGCCGCTGTCAAGACAAAACCAGGCCTCGGCAGCCGCCTGTCAAGGTACGATTGACAGGCCTCTTTGATTGGCCGACTGATAGGCTGTAATTAGCTGACCAAGACGTCTAGACATCTTTATTAGAGAAGACGCCCTCGTGCGCTTACCAACAGTCAAGCTGGATTGTTTACTCTCATTTCTTCCCAGGAGGATCAGAGAGGCTTTGCGAGGCAATATGGGCAGCGACAACGCATACTTGCTTACGGCAACCGAAGCTCTCGTCAAGATTCGCGCTGGTGAGCTGACGATTGAGAATTATGCACGCTCACTGCTGCGGCGCATAGACGTGCGTGATGCCGACGTCGGAGCGTGGGCGTACCTCGATAGGGATTACGTCCTGCAGCAGGCGAGGGCTCTGGATAAAGTGCCGATGCAAGACAGAGGTCCCCTTCATGGAATGCCCGTTGCCGTCAAGGATGTTATTTATACAAAGGGTATGTCCTATCAAGTTGCACCTAGCCGGTGGAGGTGTGTGTTGGCAGAGCTAAGGGTAGGGTGTGTCTAGATATGCCGACAGCTCACAACTCGCCGATTTACAAGGGCGACTTTCCGAAGCTCGACGCAGCATCCATTATCCTCCTCCGCCATGCTGGCGTTTTGTTTCTTGGTGAGTTTGCAAACCCTGCCCCCCTTTTCTTTTAGCCACAATCTCATTGACATTCCCAACTCAGGCAAAACTACAACGGCTGAGTTCGCCGCCTCATACACCGGACCGGCCTCGACACGCAACCCGCACAACCCGTCCCGCACCCCGGGCGGCTCCTCCTCCGGCTCCGGAGCCGCCGTTGGAGACTTGCAAGCCCCAGTCGCGCTCGGCACCCAGACCGGCGGGTCCACCATCCGCCCCGGCTCTTTCAATGGCGTTTATTCAATCAAGCCCACCTGGAACGCCGTTTCCCGTGAAGGTCTGAAGATTTCCTCGCTGATGTTGGACACCATTGGCATTTTTGCCCGCGGCGTTGATGACCTAGACCTCGTCGCCGATGCGTTCGCGCTGCATGATGACGAGCCCAGTGACTTTGACGGCATCAAGGGCGCGCGCTTTGCTTTATGCAAGACGGTTGTCTGGCCAGTCGCAGGGGAAGGCACTCGCAATGCGATTGCCCGCGCTGTCGAAATCCTTCGTGCTCATGGCGCCGAGGTAGAAGAGGTCGATCTGCCGTCTGAATTTGACAATCTGCCTCGTTGGCACAACGTCGTCCTCCAGACCGAGGGGGAGACTTTTTTCCTCCCGGAGCACCGCATTGCCAAGGACCAACTTTCTCCACAACTAGCTGGCTATGTAGAGCGAAAGGCTGGCTACGACCGTCGTGAGCAGCTGAAGGCCTTTGACGGCATCGCTGCGTTGCGGCCCAAGATTGATGAGATTGCCAGCAAATATACTGCTATTCTGACCCCCAGCGTCATTGACGAAGCTCCAGAAGGGCTCGAGTTCACGGGCGACTCGGCGTTTTGCGTTGGCTGGTCCGCGTTGCATACCCCGGTGATAAACATCCCGGGCTTTCAAGGACACTCTGGCATGCCGATAGGTGTTTCGCTTGTGGCCCCGAGATACCGTGACCGCCATCTTCTCAAGGTCGCGAAGGAAGTGGGTAAGCTTTTTGAAGCAGAAGGTGGATGGAAGCGAAACCTGTAATAACCGCTTGAAACCATTATTGTTTAAATGCTCCAAACAGGGGATTTGCAGATGAGTTGTTACCTACTTGCGAGTAAGTACGTACATTAGAAACAGCAACAATGTTAGAAAAGAGTAACGAGAGTAGAAATAGAGGCCTCACTAAGCTTGATCTTACTTTTTCCTTGTGTCGTTGGTAACTTATTGCGCTAGCCTATATACCTATTTATCGATGAGACTTTGTAATTGCCGACGAGGGCAGCTTCACACGGTTGAGGAGCAGGCATCTTTTCTCTTCCATCTATTTACCATGATGGAGATGGACATACGTTGCCGCATTTATCTAAATTGTGCTACAATCACCATCCGCTTCCAGTATCTTGTAATGCCAAATGCAGGTTGTGAATAAAAGCATGCTTTATAATCGTTATTGCGCAATCCGCTCATGGCTCAGGTAGAACTCATATCTTGATAATCTTGTGAACTCGACTTTATCTGAAAAGAGTTGGCGGCTTCCGTGGCGGGAAAACTCCCTCATAAGCGCTCTGGAGTTGGATAAGAAGGCCCTCCTCTTTGGCAACAGCGGCAAGCCCATGAGGACGTCCGTTGTACTCAAGATAGCCAAGTGGCATGGCGGCAACGGGATATCCTAAAAAGCATTAGTCTAACGAGGTCTTAATCGGGTGAGAAAAAGGAGGGAGACTGTACCGCAGCAGGCAGCGAAATAGTACAGCGGAGACTCGAGTGGTCCCATCACGACGTTGATGCCATATTCGTCGAATATCTTATCGATGCCTTCGTCGCGACCGAGTTTCTTTAGGTGGGCGACGTAGTTTGCACGATCTTCGGGCGTTATGTCTGTGTTTTCGCTACGTTCAAGGATTTCTTGGTTGTCATAGCCTAGAAGTTGTCAGATCTAGGTGTCTTCTTGGATAAGATCTGCGAGAGATGGTATCAATTTACCTGGTGGGAGCTCTCTATCTGCATTTTTCTTGTTGAAAGCAATCAGTTCGCCCAAAGTCTTGATTTGTGGCGTTTCCAGAAGTTGAAGATACTCCTCAAACTGTTCTTTAAAGTCCTTTTCTATGCACTATTGCTTCAGTCATGTGTGTCTAATGTTCATACTGGTATACAGTAAACTCACCAAAGATCTTGAGCAATACATCCTCACCGTTGATAGTCAAAGTATCCGCAGTTCTCAGGGGAACATTATCCTTGAATACGGACACATGCTGCTTGATCGTTGCATATGCATCCCGGATCTGGTCGTTCTGGTCGACTTAGTATGCTTAGAATATGCTGGACAAAGCGAGACAAAGGTACAAATCTCACCAGCTGTTTTTCCATTCCTTCATCCAAGACCTTTCGAATCTCAGGAGGATACGTCCACTTTTCCGGATCCAATGTTCCGATCTTCAGGCCCTCCCATGAGCCCGTCACCCGCGAAGCATAACCACCAGACGGAACATTTTCAGGATCAGTAATAATGTCCATCAACACCGCCAAATCCTTCGTAGTCTTTGTCATAGGCCCCGGCTGGTCCGAAAAGTTCGAAATGGGGACAATGCCCCTAGTGGAGATCAGCGCGCGGCCAGGCTTGAGTGAGTAAAGGGCGGCTCGGCCCGCAGGCAGCATGAGTGAGCCAAATGTCTCGGTCCCAATGCTGAGGGGCGCAAATCCGGCTGCCACGGCGATCGCAGAGCCAGATGAAGATCCGCCGGGGTTCTAAAGGAATGTTGCAGAGATGAATCAGTGTTTCGGGAAGGCATGATACAGGGCACTGCTTTTGTTTCACTTACGCTGTGTCCTGCGAATGAATCACCGATGAGAAGGCCTCCTTTGACGTAGGGGGATTGGGCTTGGCCGCTTATGCTGTTCCAGCCACAGAGAAGATTTGTGCCCCTGCGCCATTAGTTGGGTCAGCTTATTGAAGGACAATGCCAGTTTAGTCGTTACTGACTTCCACCATGAGAGTTCCTAAATGGAGGATTAGTTTATCGTGTACCTGAATCCCACCGCTTGGGCAGACACTTACCGACAAGCTGGCCTTGCCTATAATGATGAGTCCAGCTTCTAGCAGCTTAATTGCCCTCAATTTAGCATATTCTCAACAGATATAAGGCTACAGCAGTTACCTACTCGATCTACAATGGGTGCATTGCTCCTCGGCTTTGAATCAACCAACGCCAGACTACCCGCTGTTGTGTCTAGACCAGTGGAGGGATGCGTTGCGACATTGTCCTTCACCAGAATTGGGATTCCGTGGAGGGGACTTCGAAGCTTTCCCCTCTGTCTTTCATCGTCTAAAATTGAGGCTCTCTCTAATAAGAGTGGCTCAGGAGCTGTGCTAATCACAGCTTTGAGGTAGTCGTTGTGGCGCTCAATCTGCGAGAGATATATCTTCACTAGTTGCTTGCTGGTTATGCCGCCAGAGCTTAGCTCACGCTGGAGGTCATCAGCAGTGGCGGTCAGAATGTTAAAACTCGGGACCATGGCTAGTAGTGATGCAGCAAGGGCTATTCCAAGAAGTTAGGGTCAGCACGTATATCGAATGTGAAATACGAAAAAGAAAGTGTCTCATTTATTGAGCTCAATTGAGGTCCGCTAGCGAGTCTAAGATGGGAGGTAACTGAGCGGGTACTGTTATCCGATGCATATATCCGGAGCAGCGAGTATTAATCCAAGCTAGGTAACCAGCACCCGTGCATCTTTTCTTTTGTACAACCTTCATCTTTGAAGTTTTGCAATTAATTCACTGTGTTTCCTAAAACCAGGTACAAGCAATCCTACAAATATACGTAGTGCAAAGGGCCAAATGGGTCCATCTTATTGAGTTTGCTCCTCCTGCAGGGTAACGTCAGCTCCTTCGGATGAGCGACGCATCAGCCGGGAGCTGTGACTGTGATGAGCTCATCAGTTATCCGATTGAGATGTCCAATGCCATTTGGATGATATGATATCTTTGCATTAGGATGGGATTTGTAGGATTCGCGGGGTTGATGCATCAACCAAGCGACACGTAAAGTTCCAAAAACATCACGTCAGATCGGTATGGTGATGAATGCCATTCTACACATGTATATGCTTACATCATTAAGTGATTATGTGTAGAAGAATTATAGTATCACGATAGCATGGCCAAGATCATCAATTTTTCCACTTCAAGGATACTAACACGGAGATTGCACGAGATCTCGCGGTAGGCGAGCCGAGCTTCTTGAGGCGGAGATGCGGAGATCCAGTTTTCCGTCATCCTGGTGGATTCCCGACAAACTACGGAATAGGCTTCTCCCAATGAGGGAAATAGCTTGTCAGCATACGCGTAGCGGCACTTATGTCCGGGAACTGAACCTTTTGGGCTGGAGTTAATGATTCCGCCTGGTGACACTCCCGGCACTTGTGCTGCCTTATATAACGACAGCCGTTTGTTCGTCTTGTAGATTCTTTTCTCGTAGCATTGTCCATCATCTTTAATCTGAATTCATCCCATCTACCTGTTTTTCATCGAGTACTACTGTGTCTGATAAGACTCAAGTTTTTTTTCTTCTTACAGAGTATTCCGACTTATACGTGGCGCTGACTACGTTTGACGACAACCACCCTAACTATACACACACCCCACAACCTTCATCACAATGCATATCATCCTCACAGGTGCCACTGGATTGGTGGGCAGCTCCGTCCTGGACGCCATGATCAAGGCCAAAGACATTACCAAAATCTCCATTCTCAGCCGCAAGCCGATACGCATGGTCGAGGACGCCAAAGATCCCCGAATCAACGTCATCCTCCACCAAGACTTTGAGAAGTACGACTCAAAAGTGCTAGAACAGCTGCAAGGCGCAAAGGCTTGCGTCTGGGCCCTCGGTATTAGCCAGACCAAAGTGAATGCCCAAGAATACGTCAAAATCACCAAGGATTACACCCTCGCCGCCGCAAAGTCCTTTTCTACGCTCACAACCTCACCGTCAGAGCCATTCCGCTTCATCTATGTATCGGGCGAGGGCGCTACGCAGAAGCCGGGGCGCTTCTCTGCCATTTTTGCTCGAGTCAAGGGAGAAACGGAGACGGAGCTGGGTAATTTGACGGCTTCGAATCCGACGAGCATCCAGGCGGATTCAGTGCGACCAGCTTTCGTGGACCCAAGGGAGCACAAGGCTATTCTGCCATATATTCCGGACCCAGGAGCGCTGTACAAGGTTAGCGTTGCGGCACTGTCGCCCTTCATCGGCTTGATGAAGGGGATGCATTCGCCGACGGAACACCTGGGAGACTTCTTGACCAGGATGGCCATGGGGAAAGTGGATTCGCAGCTGGAGGGGCCAGGAGCGTTTAAACTGGGCGGCTCGTGGGTTGTCGAAAATGTTGGTTTCAGGAGGATCATGGGATTGTAGGGGTAAGAATTTGAAGTTTGGAGAAGGCGCACAATCGGAGAATGTTGGATGTCGCTGGCAACTCACACTCCTTGAAGATTTATATACCTTTGGAGGGCAGTGGCCTTTGTATTTTTAGCTATTCACTTTGTCGGAACGGGATCTAGGGTTAAGCTTATCTCTTTAGTCTATACCATCACCACCATGCATATCGTCTCTACTTTGAGATTCTCTACACAACACAATCGGTTAATCGGAAGGCGTGATTGCACAATTGACTGAGCCTCAATCATGTCTTGATGTAAGAAATATCCAGAACCTGTCATTTTTTTCTTGAAACAGTTCTCGGTGAGGCAAAAGATGCCGTCTTAGTCGCGTCTACGCGCGAATCCTGCATTCGAGACGCGAATCACTTTAGCAAGCCGCCCAGAGACATGGAGCAGCTTCGGCGACCCATTGTAATATAGCGCAGGCAATTTGTCTCACAACTGAGTATAATAGGGTCCCTTTTCGGCCGGGCGGATTCCGAGCCGGTACAGGCGCTAAGGGTGATTCTGAGGACACGGCCTGCGTTTCGTCACAGTATTTGGTATGTTGGTGTCGCGAAGAGACACAACACGTTGGTCCTTAGTGTGCGACAGCAGCTAGTATTGCACCTAGGCCTAGAGGAAGAAGCTAAAGAGCATTAAAATAGAAGCAGAAACACGCACTAAAAGGACAAAGTCGAAGCTATATGGAACAGTATAGATTGGTGTTGTGGCAGAAAATAATAGATGGGCGGAGAGCCGCGATCACGTGCGTCCCCCGTGAACTTCACATTGCTTCACTCACCCCTTCGAAGCAGCAATCATACATGTCACTTTCAGCCACATTCACACTTGGCATTAAATGAACCAGACGCTCTACAGTTTCCCCCCTATGAATACCGCTGCTTCCAAATACTGCCTGTCGATCCTTGTATTCTCTCCTCCCTGGAACCGTTGGTTACATGCAGGACACCACTCACGAACGTGTCTCATGCCCTGTCCCTGATCAACCGCACCCGGCAACAGTGTCTCAGAGGAATCGAGTCCAATTTATTACCATGGGGACCGAGGGGCACCTCGAGCACAATGTCCTGTTGCCTGGCCATTGCCGTGGGGCTGGCATCCATGGTCCCATCTGTCGATATGCTGCTGCTGGGCTACCGACCGGAGTCAGGACAAATTTATTTCAGCTCGGCTTGTGCTAATATGAGAATAGGATGATGCAATTAGTGGACTATGAAGGAGAATCCCTTCATCGATTCTCACGAGCCAAGGGGTGCCAATGTGCTGTTTGTCGATTCCATTCCTCCTAGACATATTGTTCTTGGCCAGGATGCTGCAGCTCAGATGCAGATTGCTCATTGTGCGTAGAGCATTACGCCAGCAGTTTATCGCCATGTACCACTCCAACATACGCTGCGGAAGGGTGACATTCACTTCGAAACGCGAACACGATTTACAGGCAATGGAATGGCTCTGCCACCGCGTAAAGCACACAGGATTATGCCCAACCATTCTCGTGACAACAGGACCGAGCTTTTGGGGGAGGGTCGAGAATACTTGCTGAAGTTGCAACTCTGGAATGCAGCACGACTGTCTGACTCAGTTGGTTGTCGAGCGATATGGCTTCATATTCACGAATGCTTCCTGGTAGCCATCCTTTGCTATTCTCACACTTCAAGAGCCAACAACAAGAGCATTCCTCGGAATTTTTCAATCTGATGCTGAAATGGGATGAGCAATTCTCTAACCCTTTCATGCCCCCAACTGATATATTATACCATGGGATGGCCGATCCCTAGTCCGTTTGTGAAATGGTACCACTTACACTCCTTTTTGCCTTTCTTTAGAATTTGGCTGTGCTTCTAAACACCGTCATTGCGCTACGACTGGCTCTCAATGATGGCCGGCCGTCGTGCAAGCGGTTTCTTATCTAGGACGGCTGCTTTGGCCGTCCTAAGTTCACTCCTTTCCGCCCCTGCGAGTGCCCACAACGAAGATGTTGTTACCGTTGAAGTTGTCGTCACAACCTATCTCGACCTTGGTTCGTGCGTCAATGCCTGCGATCCAAAGAATCCATTCAAGACAGCTGAAGAGAAGCCGCCGTACGTAACGCTTACTCTGCCGACTTGCCAGTCGGAGCACGCTACCTCAACCAAACACCCCGAGTGTCCGGTCTGCACCGGAACAGTCTTTTATTATGAACCTACCGAAGATCCCTATGTTACGATCACGTCAACTGCATACGATTACGACAGGCCTTATGTCTCCACTATTCATCCTGATTGCCATGGCTGCAAGGGTACTGCTATTATATATGAACCCATCAAATCCGACAGTCCTCAGAACCCACATCCTACAACTTATACATGCGAAGGGGCTGGCCCCAACGACCCTAGATTCACTATTCCGGCTAGGCGCCCGGAAGATCCCCACACAGTTGTCATCGGCACATCCGGCTTTACCGACCATCTCCGGACGGTTACCGCTCATGGATATGACCACGGAGCAAAAGCTGAAACTCGTACGATTCTCCCTACTGACCACCACGGAAAGCTTTGGCCCAGCGCGGTGCCTATCGTGATCATCGGCAATGAAGGCAAATTGGACGATCTGCCTCATGACCATCTCATCGGGGCCGACACAGACAGAGATGGTCAGTCTCATCGACTGGCTGACCCTGATTGGTCTATTGGCGTCGACGAAAATGGCCGTGGAGATGCCAACGGAGATGGTGATCTTGATTCATGGGCTCATCCCCATGGCGGTATTAATTTTGATGGCGACGGATCAGCAGACATCAGGCTGAATATTCCAAGCTCTTCCAATGGCGACGGAAGATCAAGCAGCAGCACCAAGCCAAGCGAGAACACCAACGGCATTAAAGAGCCAGGTTTCGAAGGCGAAAGTTTTAGAAACCTAACAGGTGCAACAGCAGAAATCGGTGCTCCTCTTCGAGTCTTTGTGCCAGGAACCGGCGTTGATACCGACGATGATGGAAAGCCAGACACCTTCATCGACACAGAGGGCAATGTTGACATCGATTCAGATGGCAAGCCGGATATTCACATCGATATCAGCGGAAATGTCGATACTGACGGCGATGGCCGGCCAGACACACGTGTTGGTGTCAGCGGTGCAGTTGATGTAGACGGAGATCGCAGACCTGACATTACTGTTGGCAGCGGTCCAATCCACACTACACCTCGCTTTGACCTTCGGGTTGTCAACTTGGGCCCTGGCACGCCGGTAGATACAAATGGCGACGGTCTACCTGACTTGTTTATTGGATCCGATGGTTCTATCGACCTGAACGGCGAAAAAATATTTGTCAAGGCCGATGGCACCGTTGATCTTGATGGCGATTCCATCCCTGACACCATGGTCGATCTCACAGGCAACGTGGACATCGACGGTGATGGCAAACCCGACTTCAGGATTCTCTACGCTCAACCAGATGGAGATCCAATCGTTACAACCACCTCAATCGTTGGCGTACCGGTTGATACTGACGGGGATGGCATACCTGATGCTGTCGTGAACTCGACTGGTGGTGTTCTCCTCAATAATGGTGGATCACTACCTCTTGTTATTGGGCTTAATGGCAATGTCGATCTTGACGGAGACGGCAAGCCTGACACGACGATTTTACCAGGGGGCGGAATCGATATTGACCATGACGGCTTACCTGATATCTTCCTTACTGTTGGACTCACTGGTGGCAATGGACATCTTTCCGTTGACCCTTTGGGAAATGTGGACCTTGACGGCGATGGTAATACTGATTTGACACTCAAACTTAACGGCACTGTTCAGCTTGGTAATGGCACGAAACCCATCACCCTTGGTGCTGGCAATATAGCAGGCAGCGGCGGGCGTCCATTGACCAGCAGCAACTCCGGCAGCGTGATTTTCGGTGGTATACCCTTTACAATTCCAGGGGCTGGGGTAGATTTTGACAAAGATGGCAAGGCTGATACGTACATTGCCTTTGATGGGGGCGTCGACACAAATGGAGATAGCCAACCTGACCTTACTGTGGATCTTGCAGGCAACGTCGATTTGAACATGGATGGAATTGTCGACACTGTCGTCCGCGCCGATGGTGGAATTGATACCGACTTTGATGGAATCCCCGATATCACTGTTCTGAGAGCTATTCCACTAGTATCTGATGCTGGGGGAAATGGGACCATAGGACCCAACACTCCCCCCGTATTTCTACCTCTCCCTGGGATGGGGGTGGATCTTAATGCGGATGGCAAAGCCGATGTCTACGTCGGCCTCGATGGCGGAATTGATGTCAACAGAGATGGCAAAACAGACATTCGAGTGTTCCCTGACGGCGGTGTGGATCTAGACCTCGACGGCATACCCGATGGCAAGGTCAGATCAGATGGGGGTATCGACATTTCGGGGGATAATAGACCTGACATTTACCTTTTGAGACATATTATTCGACCTGTGACAAATGGAACTACGGTCACTGGGCCTACAGGGCCTGGTAGCAATGCCACTGCAGGATTTTCTATTCTCCCAGGGTTGGGCGTTGATCTCAACCATGATGGCAAGGCTGATACTACCATAGGTCTTGGGGGACAAATCGATACTGATGGAGATGGAAAACCTGACCTTACTGTGGATCTTGATGGCAACGTTGACTTAGACCTTGATGGCATCCCTGATGTCAAGGTTGATGCTGGGCAAATCGACACTGACGCGGATGGTAAGCCAGATATCACCATCTTGCAAACCTTTGGAGCCAATCTCCCGGTATCAGTCACGGAAAGCCCTGCTGGCTATGTATTCCCCGGCCTTGGAGTTGATCTAGATCTCGATGGCTTGCCAGATACTACCGTCAAGTTGGACGGAGGAATCGACAGAACCGGGGATGGAGTGTCTGATCTCTTCTTAAAGGCAAATGGGGGGGTTGACACGAACCTTGATGGGAAGGCTGACACTCTGATCAACATCGATGGGAGTATTGATGTTGATAATGATGGAAAACCGGACTTGGTTGTTCTTGGGCTGGTCGACGCTATCCAGAACGCTCTCAACGGCGCTCTCGGCAACATCGTCAACTTTGGCCGTGGCAATGACACCAATGGCACGGGTATTGGCGATATTCCTGTGCTTACTCTCAACGGACACCTTCTTACTGGCGCTGGCGTTGATCTTAACGGCGATGGAAAGCCTGATACCACTGTCGGACTTTATGGTGTGATCCACAGAGGAGATGGAAATCCCGACATTACCATCCTGCCAGGTGGCGGAGTTGATACCAACTCGGATGGAATTGCAGACACTGTTGTGCTCCCGTTTGGGGGCATCGATGCTGATGGAGACGGTAAAATTGATCTGACCATTCTGGTCGATGCCACATCACCAAGCACTCCCGCCAGTGACGCTGTATCTGAAATCCTCTCCCAGGCTCTGAATGAAGTTCTTGGACTTACTACAAACAATACTGGACTTGGCCAGTTTCTCCTCGGCAACGGCACTGCAAATAATACCGGGTTCCTAGGGGAGATTCTAGGAATTAACGGAGCCGTTAATAGTAGCGTTATTGGTGATGCTGTTACTGCGATTCTCTCGCAGACTCTTAGCGAGGCTCTAGGAGTTAATGGTACTACAAGCAATATCCCTGTTCCTACTGATGTTCTAGGCGCTGCTCTTTCGCAAGCTCTTAGTGAAGTTCTTGGACTTACTACAAATGTCACTGGACTCGGCCAATTGCTCATCGGCGACGGCACTACAAATAATACCGGGCTCTTGGGGGAAATCTTGGGTATCAACGGAGCCGTCAATAGTAGCGTTATTGGTGATGCTGTTACTGCGATTCTCTCGCAGGCTCTGAGCACGGCCCTTGGAGTTAATGGAACCGCAAGCAATGGCACCACAAGCAATATCCCTGTTCCTACTGACGTTTTAGGCGGTGCTCTGTCACAAGCTCTCAGTGAAGTTCTTGGACTTACTACCAATGTCACTGGACTTGGGCAACTCCTGCTTGGCGATGGCACTGCGAATAACACCGGCCTTTTGGGAGAAATTCTAGGCATCAACGGCGCTGTCAGTAACGCTGATATTGGCAATGCTGTCAGTGCCATTCTGGCACAGGGACTTTCTGAGGCCCTTGGACTCAACGGCGCCGGAAACAACACGGGACTCGGCGCTCTTATTGGTCAGGCTCTGGGTGATAATGGAACCGGCAACTTTACCAACGTTCTCGGTGACTCTATTGGCGCTGTGCTTTCAACGGCTCTCAGTGAAGCCCTTGGACTTGCTAGTAACGACACAGGGCTTGGGCAACTACTCTTGGGTAATGGAACCGTGAACAACACAGGGCTCCTCGGAGAATTGCTTGGAATTAATGGAGCTGTGAACGATACTGCCATTGGTAACGCTGTTACTGCCATTCTTTCACAGGCTCTTAATGAGGCCATCGGACTCAATGGCACGAATACCACAGGCCTAGGAACTCTTTTGCCTGGAGGTAATGTACCTGGCGGTATCCTTGGCAGTCTCGCCAATGCTCTCCTTGGCAATGGAACTAGCAACACCACAACCCTTCCTGGTGATATTCTCACTGGGGTTCTCGCACAAGCTATCAGTGAAACCCTTGGACTCGTGCCCAATACAACTGGCCTCGGGTCCGTTCTCTTTGGCAATGGTACAGCCAACAGTACCGGCCTCCTATCATCTCTCCTCGGACTCAATGGAACTATCGACCCCAGCCTTGCCTCACTTCTTGGAGGTAACGGAACTGCAGCCAATCCCGGTCTGATTGGTCAACTTCTTGCAGGTGGCATTCTCGGCCAACTTCTTCCACCACTCAACGCAACTGGCAACAACACAGCCCTCGGTGACGCGATCACTGGCCTTCTCTCGCAAGGTCTCAACGAGACTCTTGGCCTTGCTACAAACAACACGGGCCTCGGAACTTTGTTGTTCGGCAATGGAACTGCCAATAATACCGGTTTGCTGGGTACGCTGCTCGGCTTAGGCGGTCTTGGTAATGGAACTCTTGGAAACGCAACAACTGGAAACAACACCGGCAGCGTCGGTAACGGAGGTTTCCTGTCACTCGATCTCCCCGCCCTGATTGGGAGGCCCGTTGATTTGAATGGTGACCTCCAGGGAGACACGATAATTGATGCAAACGGCGGTATCGACTTGAATTCGGATCAAATTGCTGATATAGTTATCAAAGTCGCAGATGGTCTTGATACTGTTGATCTTTCTGGTGCTGGACTTCCAGCCAGCGTCGTGTTCGGCAATGGCGGCGTGGATTTGAACAATGATGGAGTCCCTGATATTTCAATCGACATTGGCCAAGGATTTGTCCCCTCTGGTGGGTTAACAGCCTCTATTATCAGCGGCCTTGGTAATCTGCTTAGTGGAAACACAACTACGGGAAACACAACCACGGGAAACACAACGAGTAACTTCCTTGGACTCGATCTCCCCGCTCTGATAGGACGCGCCGTGGATCTCAACGGAGATAATAAAGGAGATACAATAATTGATGCCACCGGCGGCATCGATTTAAATGGAGACCTCCTTCCTGATATTTTCATCAGTTTTGTCAACGGTACTGATAGTATTGATCTTTCTGGCGCCGGACTTCCTATTACCTCTATTTTGGCAAATGGCGGCGTGGATTTAGACAATGATGGAGTCCCTGATATTTCAATCGACATTGGCCAAGGATTTATACCCTCTGGTGGGTTAACAGCCTCTATTCTCAGCGGCCTTGGTAATCTGCTTACTGGAAATACAACCACGGGAAACACTACGAGCAACTTCCTTGGACTCGATCTCCCGGCCCTGATCGGACGGCCCGTGGATCTGAATGCCGACGGCAAGGGAGATGTGATAATTACTCCTGACGCCGGCATTGATCTGAACGGTGATAATATTCCTGATATCTTCATCACCGTTATCAACGGGGTTGATAGTGTTGATCTTTCTGGTGCCGGGCTTCCAATTACCTCTATTTTGGCAAACGGGGGCATTGATCTGAACATGGATTCCATACCCGATATTTCAATCGACATTGGCTCAGGGTTTACGCCTTCTAGTGGATTAACAACTTCCATTCTCAGTGGCCTTGGTAATCTCCTCAATGGAACTCTTGGAAACTCAACTACTGGAAACAATACCGGCGGCTTTTTGTCACTCGATCTTTCCAGCTTGATCGGTCATGCTGTTGATCTGACCGGCGACGGTAAAGGAGATGTGTTAATTACTCCTAACGGCGGAATTGATTTAACAGGTGATGGTATTCCTGATATTTTCATCACCGTTGCCAACGGTGTTGATAGTATAACTAGAGGCGGACTTCCTATCACCTCTATCTTGGCAACTGGGGGAATTGACCTCAACAATGATTCTATACCCGATATTTCAATCGATACTGGCTCAGGGTTTGCGCCTTCTAATGGGCTAACAACTGCTATTCTCAACGGCCTTGGAAACCTTCTGGGCAATCCTGGAAACTCAACTACCGGAAACACAACCACCGGAAACACAACCACGAGCGGCTTCCTTGGACTGGACCTTTCCGCTCTGATCGGGAAGGCTGTTGATCTGAATGGGGATGGCAAAGGCGATACAGTGATAGATAGTACCGGAGGAATCGATCTGAACGGCGATTCCATTCCTGACATTTTCATCACCGTTGCCAACGGCATTGATGGTATAACCGGTGCCGGACTGCCAATTACTTCCATTTTAGCCAATGGAGGGATTGATTTGAATAATGATTCCCTCCCCGACATTTCAATCGACACTGGCCTAGGATTTATACCTACTGGCGGCCTGACAAGTACTATTCTCGAGGGCCTTGGAAATCTTCTCAGTAACCCTGGCGGTTTGCTCGGCAACGGCACCACAGGAAATACCACCAGCAATTTCCTTTCACTCGACCTTCCCGCTCTAGTTGGCCGTGCCGTGGATCTCAACGGAGATAATAAAGGAGATACAGTCATTGATGCCTCTGGGGGAATCGATCTGAACGGCGATTCTATTCCTGATATTTTCATTACCGTTGCCAACGGCATTGATACTATAACCGTTCTCGGACTTCCAATTGCTTCCATTTTGGCCAACGGAGGCGTGGATCTCGATGCGGATGGTATTCCTGACATTTCTATTGACATTGGTAACGGATTTACGCCCTCAGGGGGTCTAACACCTGGCATTCTTGATGCCCTTGCGAAGCTGCTCGGGAGTCTTCTCGGTGGCCTTCTGGGAGGTAACGGGACTACAGGTAACGGGACAGATCTCCTGGGTGGACTTCTCGGTAACTCCACTACAGGTAACGGGACAGATCTCCTGGGTGAACTTCTCGGTAACTCCACTACAGATAACGGGACAGATCTCCTGGGTGGACTTCTTGGTAACTCCACTACAGGTAACGGGACAGATCTCCTGGGTGGACTTCTTGGTAACTCCACTACAGGTAACGGGACAGATCTCCTGGGTGGACTTCTTAGTAACTCCACTACAGGTAACGGGACAGATCTCCTAGGTGGACTTCTTAGTAACTCCACTACAGGTAACGGGACAGATCTCCTGGGTGGACTTCTTAGTAACTCCACTACAGGTAACGGGACTACAGGCAATGGGACTACAGGCAACGGCACCACAGGAAACACTACTGGTCTGCTTTCACTCGACCTTCCGTCCCTCATTGGACGATCAGTTGATTTAAACGGCGATCTTAAAGGAGACACGACGATTGACGCCGAAGGCGGTATCGATCTTAACGGAGATAAAGTCTCTGACATCTTTATCAAATTCGCTAACGACCTTGATGGAATCGACCTTAATTCGGATGGCCTTCCAGACACTTTTGTTTCCGCAGCTGGCGGAATCGATCTGAATTCTGACGGTATCCCGGACATAAGTATTGATCTTGGTTCAGGATTCACGCCCACGGGCGGCCTGACGAGTGGTATCCTCAATAACATTCTGGGCAGTCTGCTCGGCGGCCTACTCGGAGGTAACGGGACCACAGGTAACGGAACAGATCTTCTGGGTGGACTTCTTGGTAATGAAACTTCTCCTGGCAACGGAACGGACATTGACCCAGGTTTGCTCGGGGGCCTTCTTGGAGGCAACGGGACTGCCACAAATGGAACTGGAGGACTTCTAGGTGGCCTTCTCGGCAACGGAACTTCCGGCGGTCTTCTTGGTAACGGCACGATCGGGGAGCTCGGCAACACCACTGATATAGGGAGTCTCCTGAACAGCACACTTGGGGGCCTCACCAACTCAACGATTGGAGATATTCTTGGAGGAATAACCAATGGAACAGATCTAGGGGGTCTGGGAGGTTTATTAAACGGAACTGATCTAGGTACTGGAAATCTGTTGAACGGCACATTAGGTGGGACCCTGACGAACGGCACCGATCTTGGCATTGGGCTCAACTCTACCCTCGGTGGCCCAGACCTTTCCGGAGGACTCAATGGGACGACGGGGCTCTTGAATTCTACCCTAGGTGGCACAGGAGGCCTATTAAATGGCACAGATCTCGGAGGTCTTCTCGGAGGTCTTCTCAATAATACTATTGGAGCCGGCACTGGGCTCCTGAACGGCACGGAAGGTCTTCTCAACTCAACTCTCGGTGGTCTATTAAACGGGACCGATCTAGGTACTGGGCTTCTGAACAACACGGATCTCGGAGGTCTTCTCAATAATACTCTTGGAGGGGCCAATGGCACGGATCTTCTGGGCGGTTTACTCGGCGGATCTCCCGACAATTCAACGGGTTCGCTAGGAGGAGTCATTGGAGACCTCACAAACAGCACAGGATTACCTGGTGGAGCAAACGGAACAGATCTTTTGGGCGGCTTGTTGGGACCTTCAACGCCCGAAACAAACAACACTGGTCTACCTGGAAATGACACCCTAGGAGGAGTCATTGGAAGCCTGACAAATAGCACCGGCAACCTCCTCAATACAACAACTGGTGGCGATCTTTTGGGAGGATTATTAGGATCTGGGAATCTGACAAACACAACAACTGGTGGCGATCTCCTAGGAGGCTTGTTAGGATCCGGGACTCCTTCTGGAACTCCTGACAACTCCACGGGCACCGGCTTGTTGAACCCGGGGGGCGTCTTGAACACAACAACTGGTGGCGATCTTTTGGGAGGATTATTAGGATCTGGGACTCCTGAAAACACAACAACAGGTGGATTGGAAACAGGAACAGAAGGTCTATTGAACAGTACTCTTGGTGTTGGAACAGGGGGACTATTGAATAACACCGACCTTGGAGGAGTAATTGGGAATCTGACAAACACAACAACTGGCAGCGATCTCCTGGGAGGATTATTGGGGACTCCTGACAACTCCACGGGCACTGGCTTGTTGAATACAACAACTGGTGGCGATCTCCTAGGAGGGTTATTGGGGACTCCTGAAAACACAACGACGGGTGGAGGAGTAGTCGGAAATCCGACAAACACAACAACTGGTGGCGATCTCCTGGGAGGATTATTGGGGACTCCTGAAAACACAACGACAGGATTAGGAGGAGTAGTCGGAAATCCGATAAACACAACAACTGGTGGCGATCTCCTAGGAGGTTTGTTAGGAGGGTCGGGAACTCCTGACAACTCCACAGGCACTGGCTTGGTGAACACCGGCGGGGGCGTCTTGAACACAACAACTGGTGGAGATCTTCTAGGAGGATTATTGGGAACTCCTGAAAACACAACGACGGGTGTAGGTCTCAATCTAAACGCTACTATTGGAGGTACTGTCCCAGGATCACCAGTGGGGAATGGCACAACAGGCAATGGCACAACAGGCAATGGCACAACTGGTGGTACTGGAAGTGGCGGCACTGGAAGTGGCGACCTCCTCGGCGGCCTCCTCGGCGGCGGAAATGGCTCTATAACGAATGGCAGCACTAACAGCACTGGCGGCACTAATTCGACCCCAACGACTGGCGGCCTTGATATTCTTGGTATCCTTATAAATTCGACAATAAGTCTTTTGAACACGACAGGAAACACTCTAGGCAGTGTTGTGAATTCGACCGGTAGCCTTCTCAACTCTACCACTGGTGCCGTTGGGAATCTCGTGAATATGACTGGCGATGCTTTGTCAGGACTAGTGGGTACCGGAGTGACAAATACCACGACGACAAACTCAACAGGGGGACTCCTCGGCGGCTTATTAGGTAGTGGTTCTACAACAAATACTGGCTTGACTAATACCACAACTGCTGGTACCAACTCCACGGGGCTTTTAGGCAGCCTCTTGGGTGGAGGAACCAATACCACATCAACCGGCACTGGATCGACAGGCACAGGATCGACGGGGACAGGATCAACTGGTTCTGGTCTTCTAGGCAATTTACTAGGGACAGGGTCGACTGGTACTGGATCAACCGGTACTGGATCGACGGGCACAGGGTCAACTGGTACTGGGCTTTTAGGCAGTCTGCTAGGGACTCCCACAACTCCGACGAACACTACAACCGGACTTTTATCTGGACTCCTTGGGACGAATACAACAACCACTGGCACAGGTCTCCTAGGTGGTTTGTTGGGTTAAGTTACCCTGGCTTAACCAATACCATTGGAACCATCAAAAATGCTATCGCCACAACCATGGTACGGCAACGAACACAAACACGACCACCAAGCTTTGGATGAGCCTCTTGGGTGGATTGATTAGAAAATGAAGGCTCATCTAGTGTAGTTCTTTTCGGAGAGGACTTTGGATTATTGGGCATTGGCAGGGGTGGAGGAAGAGACGAAATAAAAGGGGGACTATAGAGCAAAGGGGTCACTGTTTCCAATTTTCGGGTTAGGGATATTAATTGAGACGTAGGTCGTACATGTACTCAGCATCATGTCCTATGTAGGACTTGCAGTTAGTTTTTGGTAGTTTTTTTATATACGTTTTTTTTTTACACCTCGCCTCTATTGTGAAGCTTTATGAAATACATGTATGTAGTATTACAAGCAGCTCCGCCCCCCACCCCCAGGAGAATTGCATACGCAGAGAGCTTCCCAACACGTAGTTGCAACGTAAAGCTGTCTCTGTCATCATTTATTGGCTAATGAGATGAACCAGACCTTCATCTTGGTCACTGGAAAGCCTCTTCGAATATGCACGGATATATGGGAAACAGCAGTGTGCCCAAATAACGGCCTCTTGCAATGCTTTTTGTTCGCCCTGCTGCTATTGGTGATAGTAGGAGAATAAGTGGTATCATGGCTCACATCCGTACGTTAACTCATGAGTTGCTAGATTACGATCGCTTCGATGCGTCGACCCGATTCAGCTAATCTAGCTATCTACCTATCGATACGGCTAAGGTACCACCTACCTACCTCAGGTAGCTCGTTCCTTCTCTTTTGAGACGCGAGAAGTCGTGGGACATTCCCTCGAATTTTTCGTCCTGCTTCTCTTTTCTTCTCTTCTTTTTCTTTACACACACACACACACACACACACAAACACAATATTTGCCCCTTTTGTCGTCAGCAAGCGGGCGTCGAGATCCAACACTCGTCACCGTGCGTCTTCCTCCTCTTGAGTCGATAGGAACGTCGATCAGAATATCGCCGTCGCCCGCTCCCGGACCCCTAAGAGGTGCTTCCACCATGTCTTCTTCCGATATTGCCTCATTTTGCCAAGCCTGTAAGAATATGAAGTCATCACCACTTCCTCTCCCACTCGTTACTGCCGCTAACACATCAGTATATAGTCTTGCATTTTTACCACGTCTCCCTCTTCGAGAACACCCACCAACCTTTGCGCCATCCGGAGCAAGAACATCCACGCCAAGCGTATCACCAGTCAGAACAAGGACATCTAGTACGTATAAACCTGGTCTTGGTCTCTTGCATTCTGCGTTTACCGATCTCTCTCAACCCCTTTCTGCTCTCCTTATGCTCTTTGATTGCTGTGCTATTCACTAAGCTAATAAACACCGTTCTAGGTTTTTTTTTTTACATTGTTTTTTTTAAAAAAACTCTATCAAAATGTCCGCACCCGCCCACCCCACCGCCATGGAGGCCACCGGTAAGTTATACCATACTTCCATCACGCTCACACTTCAGTATTAACAACTAACGTTACGGTCTATAGATTACCAGGTTTTGTGGGATACAATCCACAGCCTTGTGGATGAGCAGAAGAAGGAGCAGCAGCAGCAACAACAATGGCAGGCGTCCCTGCCTCTGCGCCCTCGCCCTGCCGAGGTGCAGGAGGATGCAACCTCTGCTCCTCCGGCCTCGGTAGAGGCTGATATGGCCGAGTCTTCGGCTGATCCTGCCCCTGCCACCACCACCACCACCACCACCACCACCACCACCACCACCACCACGACGGAGCTGGTTCCCGTGCCTCCCCCCGCCGAGGAAAGGCGGTGTTTCGTTTGTGGGTCCCTGGACCACATCAAGAAGAACTGCCCGAAGCGCCGCCGGGCCGAGCCGGGCCATAGGGGCCACGGGGGCCAATACGCCTTTGCCCGGGGAGGGCAAAAATCTTTTCATAATTATTATAATGAGGGCCCTGCGCCCCGTCGTTAGTTTGCCCTGTGGAAGTTTGTTCGTATCAAAAAGAATAATAATAATAATACAACTATACTCTCCTAGTATTTGCTTCGCTACCATTGCTTCTTTCTTCCAGTATCTGCTACTGGTTTGATATTCTTCTAGTATCTGCTATTATTTCGATATTCTTCTAGTATCTGCTATTATTTCTATATTCTTCTAGTATATGCTACTTTTTCTATCTTTATCCAGTATCTGCTACCATTTTTATATTCTGCTAACATTTGTTACTATCACCACCGTTGAAGTTGTGACATAAGTCTAAAAAGCAACATGGTGGTTCTAAAGATGTATTTCCATCTCAAAGGCCTACTACCCGTTACAGCGTTTCCAAAAGGGAAGAAACAACCTGCTTCTGCCTACAGCCTTTGCTTCACATTGATCTACATGGGCGGATGAAGACGAGGATGGACGGCATAATGAGTGTCAAATGGGTTGAAAGAACTTTTGAAAGCTTCGACAGCATCTTGGAATATGACTGAGTATACTGGTAGACTATAGATGGGAGTATTATCGCCAAAAACACTCCAAAAGAGTGCTCAGGAGAGCTCTCAGGATATCGTTGCGGAGACCTTGTGCTCGCAGAAATTACAAAGTCGAATCTTCTAGTGGGAGATGAGTCTTGCTCTGGCGGAAGGTGACTGAACATGTCGAGGTCCATCCAGCACAGCTTTAAAAAGGTCATACCCCGAGTAAGTAGTTCATCTAGTACATGTCTGTTTACATGCAAGCTCTTGACTGCGTAGAAAATCCATGGATCCCTTAATCACGACAAAATGCACAGATTGCACGTTGGGAATGGTAGAGCAGATAGGTAAGTGCATGGTACTGCCCCTCCCTGAAAGGAATGCATAGGCCTCTGTAATTTCCAGTGCCATGTACCTGAGGTCGGTGCCTGTAGATCAAATCAAGCTGTCAAAGTGATTGCATGATGTCTGCTGATGAATTAAACATTCATCACGGTACGAGACTGAACTCCATTGCTGTCTGTCGTCGTTGTTTGTTGAACCTCGAGGTGCTCCAGTTCTGTTTACCCCTGGATTTGTAGCGTCCAAAGAAGCGGGCAAGGCTTAGCGCAGGGTACATCCGAGGTGGCCCATGAATGTGTAGCCAAACTTGGCTAAGCGGAGTACGAAGCTGGCTACATTATTGATTGGTAGTGATGAGCATACCCTTGTAGCAACAAAGGGCTACTGTAAGGAGTCGGGAAGCCGATCCCGACAGATTCGTGACACTATATTCGAAGGCCTCAAACAGGCGCCTTTGTGCCGCCTCGTGCAATCATGAATTGGCGTAGAATCAGAGTACGGAATCTAGGCCCTTTGACAATTTCAATTTCTTCTCCTTATACCTTACAGTTACTTTGCCCCGCCCATCTGTTTCGCTCTCTATTTTCGGTAGGTTGCTCGTCTTCGCCAGGCTTATGAAGAGTGGAACTGCAGAGGTTTCCGTCGGAATACACGTTGGGGCGGATGAGAGAGCACGTCCACCTTCAACACCGCTCAGCGTGAAGTTACAGATACCTTTAATATTCTACGTAGTGCGAAATGTGTGGCAGGAAGCCATTATTATCCCCAAAGAGGAGCCCTCGTAATTCTCCAGTTAACTTAGGATACTAAAGCAACGGATCCCTCTTAAATACAGCCGTATTCCCATGTACTAATAGCCAAACTTGTTAACTCAACCGGCGGTAGCATTGTCGGAGCATTGCTCGGAGGCAATAGACTACCCGATAACTTCATAAATATGACGGGAGTTATTGGGAATCTGACAAATAGCATGGGATCCGGGGCCACTGACAATAGCACCACGGGTAGCCTGCTTGGTGAGTTGATTGGAACTCCAGATAACAGCACTGGGGGTATCCTAGGAGGACTGGAACACCTGACGAACAGCACGACTAGCGAGTTCCTCGGGTCCGGAACCACCGATAACAGCACGGGGTTGTTGGGACGATTACTTGGCGACTCTACCTCTGGCAATTCCACCGGTCTCCTAGGGGGCATGGCAAACTCAACTGGTGGTCTTCTCTCAGGATTTATTCAGCAAAGAGTAATAGCTCAACAACAGGCGGCACTACAGGCAACGATCTCCTTGGAGCTCTTATCAATTCCATAGTTGCTCTCTTGAATACAACAGGCAACACTCTCTCAGACCTCGTAAATACGATAGGCAACGCAGCTAGTAACCTTCTTAACAATACCTTTAGCGGCGCCGTGGGGAGTATTGTAAATACGACTAGCGACGATTTGTCAGGTCTCTTTAACTCCACGAAAGGACTTGTGAACGGGATAAATGGCGGCCTCGGCGGCCTGCTTGGAACAGATACAACCAATGCCACTGCTTCTACTAACTCAGGCAACCCTGAGCTTTTGGCAGGACTCTTGGGTGGTGGTAATACTTCCACGGGTTTGACTAACACCACAAACTCGACAACCTCTGGACTTCCGGCAGGACTTTTAGGTGGGGGCGCCGGAGGAACCAATACTACGTCAACCGGAACTGGATCGACTGATACTGGAGTAATTAATTCGACTAGTACAATCTCGACAACTTGAACAGGGTCTACAAACTCAACTACAGGTAGTAGTTTTTAAGGACTCGTCTCTAGAGGGACAGGAACGGGCTCAGCGACTAATATCACGACTACACCGACGATTCAACAACCACTGGCACAGGCCTCTTGAACATAGCCGCTGATGCGGGAGTGACAAACACAACGGCAGCCACAATTAGTCCATTGACAGGCCTATTAGGGGGCATTCTTGGGAAATAGGATTATAATGAAGGTGCATCTAATGTATTGGTGGAGAAGTTGGATTGATGATTACTAGTAGCAGCGACGGACGTGGTGAATTTGCGATAGAGGGAAAATAAAAAGCAAGATTATAAAACAATGGAAATTATCTTACCAAGAAGGTGAAAACACAAGAAGCAGAAGAGAGAAAAACGATCTGCGCTTCAACGTATTTCGCTTGAGCATCTGAGTAGTACGTCCTAAAAATGCCAAATGATGAAAGCTTTCTAGAAAAACGGGTGCGTTGTTTTCTAACTTGGGAAGATGAATGCGCGTCTCTAGGTATCCCGGAGAAGACCCTCCCAGGAGCTGAACTGGATCACGATAGCTCGTCTTGCATGTGCTCAAACGAACTACAAGTTTACAAGTCACGATAAGAAAGAAGACATAAATACCCACAGAAATCAGGTAATTATTAACGTAAAAAAAAAAAAAGACCCGAAAAACAACCGAAAAAAAAACACAACACAAAGCAAGATCTGATGAAATCACGGTGGCCGGGAGCGTCTGTTATATCATGTTAGTGTTGCTCCTTAGTAGATGCTTGGCGAAAGGAGGAAAGGCAGTGTCAATGATGAGGATAGCGCAATCAGCGTGAGAGGTATCAAGAACTATCTATCCTTGATGATTTTGACGTTATCGCACAAAAAAAAAAAAAAAAAAGACCAGCGGGATGGTAGATGATAGTAGCGAGGGTAGAAGAAAATAGCGATAGAAGCCCTGGAGATCCAAGTAATACCAGTAGCTGGGGTAGCGATGGTGGATGAGAATAGCGATAGTAGATAAGAGTAGTGATAGTAGATGAGAGTAGTGATAGCAGATGAGAGTAGCGATAGTAGATGGAATAACGATAGTAGAAGAAAGTAGAGGTAATAAAAGAAGGCAGCGATTCATTCCATCTCCTCTGCATTCCGTTGGTATGGACGATATTTCAACTCCATAGACGCAGTCGTTGCTGGGGTTCAACAGCCAACTGGGGTGTTATATGCTACAGACAATGGATTGAGTCTTTAACTGTACCTAGATAGATACCAGTGGTAGCTGCTACTACCTAAAACTCAAGTCTCACTCTACATCTGTACTTTGACGAGGTAAGCAGGATACGTGTGTTCCATTGCTCGACTGTTACACTACCTCTATGGCTCTTGTTGACTGATGGGACGAAGATTAGTGCATAGATGGACGAGAGAAAGGCAAGCCGTCCTGGAGAGGAGGGTTGAATGGGTATGTTTCCCTAGCCGAGTTACCGTACTAACACATTTACTCTCTTCTCAACTGCTTCAAGGCCTTATTTCTTCCCAACCCGCTCCAGAAGACTCGAAGATAGGGCAGAAACATGAATCTCATTCCTCCTGCTCAGAATACGCAAGCCGAAAACCGCCCTGCCATCATTCAAGTCTATAGTGACGCAAATCTCACTGAGGGTTATCATCATACCCCCTTATCCCGGTGTCTTTTTGCGTGCCCTGGCTCGTGACAATTGTAATACCACTTTTGGGCGGTGGCGGCGGCGAGGACTCGACCAAAACAGGCGGCAGGGTAGCCTGCCATTGTTGCTGATGCTGATGCTGATGCTGCTGCTGCTCCCTACGCTAAGGTGGAACTGAAGTTCCGGTTGGACAGGCCAGTTACCACAGCCGCGATGGATTCAGGTTGTTCAGACATGATAGTTGACGAACAATGGCTGGAGAAGTACTCAACGAACGCGACATACTTTGAGGCGGATACTCTGAATGTGATGAGCGGCGTGGATGGACTGAAAGATCACTTCCAGGTGTTGACAGTGTTCTTCGAACGCACTGCTAAAGATTATGACATCGTCGATGTACGCACGCGCGAAATGTCTGTATGGGTATACATGCGAGCTCCCAACGTACACCGCAAAATCAGGGACAGTGCGTCAATGATGAGGTACTACCTTGGCAAAATGGAGGGTCGCTAGAAAGAAAAGGCGTACAGAGAGGTACGACAGGAGCTACTCGAAAAACAGACGACCATGGCAGAGCAACAGGCGAAGTTGGCGCGCTGATCTCGACGGGAAACCGTCTCCGCACTTGCGGCAGACCTGGTCTCGGTATGTTCGCCGGTCGGTATTCTCCGATGTCCAGTTTGCATCCGACTACGTAATCGTTCAGAGTATTCCACACGGCATCAAAGTCTATAATGCCGGCTTGGAGTTCATTTTTAACATCACTGTATCATTGTGTTTGCGAGTTTACAAGTCACGTTAAGACATATATGCACACAAAACCCAGATAATTATTAGTATGTAGAAAAAAAACCGAAAAAAAAACCGAAAAACAAACAAACAGAAAAAAACAACAACAATTTGATGAAATCACGGTGGTCGGAAGCGTCTGTGCATTACCTGTTAGCACTGGCTTGCGGTTGCAGTATGAAGTTGATGAAGCAGACAATGTACTTACCAATGACGGTGACACAGTACTTGGGAGTCTCGAACTTTCACAGAGCAATGTCGATGGTGGTACCACGCTCATGGGCCAGGCCCACGCTTGTCCCGATAATCATTATGATAAACTTTTATATTACTGCCATAAAAATGGTAGGCGCCCATCGTGACCGGCGCGGGTGGGTCGGCCCGGCCGGCCCGGTTCTGAGGGCAATGCCTCTTTATGTGACCCGGCTCGTCACAGTTGTAGCACCGCTTTTGGGCGGTGGTGGTGGTGGCCACGGCCGTGGAGGAGGAGGAGGCGGTGGCGACGGTGGTGATGGTGGTGGTGGTGGGAGCAGCGGCAGGGGGAGTTGCTTGCTGCTGCTGCTGCTGGCTCTCCAGCTCGGCAACACGACGCCTGAGTTCGGCGTTTTCACGCCGGATGCCGGCATTCTCCTGTGACAGGGCCCGGAGTCCATAGTATATAGTATTAAATTTTACTATAGAAACGTTAGTGACTGTCTAGGTTGTGAGGGACTACAAGTATTATGAGACGTACGCTCTGTGGAGAGAGCTTCCCACTCCGCAAGGGGGAGCGCCCGCGTGTTGTTATTGTTGTTGTCTATGTATTAAATATGTTAGCTGAAGAATACCAGAGAGCAAGATGGCAAGAGACTGAGTGAATCTGCTTACCAGACATGGTTGGTGTCCTCGAAGAGGGAGATGAGGTAAGACTCGACGGATTCCTGGAGGGCGCTAATGGCGGATGACTGGAAGCGGAGGTTGCTCGGTGGACTTCTGGTATCGACGAATCTCACGGAGGGTGACGGTATCAGGTTTATAACGGTGAGGCTTTTTGACTGCAGAACATATTAGCGACGATCAGCGGGTGGTGATGGCTTCGTGTTCTTACCAGACGCTGGAAGGGTAGCTTGCGGATCAGGAGCTCAGTAGACTTCTGGTATCGACGAATCTCACGGAGGGCAACGGTATTGGGCTTATAACGGTGAGGCTTTTTGACTGCAGAGCATGTTAGCGACGATCAGTGGGTGGTGATGGCTTCATGTGCTTACCAAAGAATCTCGCGGAGAGTGACGGTACCAGGCTTATAACGGTGAGATTCTGAGGAGAAGAAAGAGAAAAAAAGAAAAGAAAGAGAAGCAAGGAAACGAAATCGATCTTGTGCGCACAGGAATCACGTGGCTGGTGCAGAGAAAGTGAAACGAAAGTGAAGTCAAAGTGACGGACGGCTGACAGCTGGCAGAGAGGAGAGAACTTGTTGAATGCTTGATACTGCATTGTATTCAGTCCGATAGCTGTCTAGTCTCCATGTTATGTTAAAGAAGCGGCCAATACTAGGTATTCAGAATCCCAACCATCCCGTAAAGCTCAAGTGACGGAACACATCTTCCTCCAGACTGCAGTGTATAGATTCTGCGCTCCGAATGAGCTTTTATGGTGTGGTGTAGGGCTTATTGCTTCTAGTGCCCGTCTATCAAACTACTAGGTATCTATGAGGTCCCTATTGCTATTTCTATCAATGGAAATTGACATATTGCAACTGAGACAATATCATTCGGTCTCACTGTCGCATTCGGAGCTCCTTGTTCGATGGATTGTGCGTGCCATGATGTTTGCTGACCCTAGATTGATAGCCTTCACCAGAGTTCACCGCTGCAGACTCAACCACAACACTTCGCTTTCATCCAGCTGGCGAAAGTAGTGATAAACACACCCACCCACGGTTGCGAACACCGCGCCTCCCCGCACCAATGCCTCTCGTGTGCGATGTTTTCCATCTCTTGTAGTTTTCTTACTACTAGCAAATACCTAGACCGAGTTCCAATCGCAGTTGAGACGTTGGATCGAGGGATCTTTTTGCAAGGTGGACAAGTGTCTGAACGTGCGCGTTGTCTGGAAGACCACTCCATAGGAATGAGCACTATGCCAGAGATGCGGCTACAAGATACATATGTATCCAGCACCCCAACTATCACGTAAAGCTCAAGTGACGGAACAGGAGGCAAAGGGGAATATGGAACACGTTCATCATCTATCACGGCACTTGTCTTGACAACATATGTCCGTTTTCTTGAGTATCTACTACAGCCACGCCAGGCACCCATGACATCGAGTTCATCTACGTTGAGCTGAATCGGAATATCAAGCATTGCTCGACACTTCTTTTGCCCCGTTTGACACTCATTATCCTGTCCATGTTCGTCTTCTTCTACCTTTTTCTGGGCGCATAGATAAATGTGGAGCAAAAGTTGCAGGTGGGAGTACTTCGCTTCTTTCCTTTGAAGAATGCAGCAGGTCAATGCGTAAGACGTCTTCCATCGAGTTTCCCTCCCCCTCCTCCCTCTCCCCTCCTCCTCTTCTTTTTCATCTAGACAGAGACGCATGCATACAGACACACATACACACACACGCACACATACACCATGCCTGCCTCTTCTGTCTCGGGCCGAGTCTTGCGGTCCAACACCCGTCGTCGTGCGTCCCCTCTGCGTCCCCTCCCCCTACTCCCTCTACTCCTCGTTCTCCTCGTTCTCCTCCTCCTCCTCCCAAACGGGCTCGTCGGTCTGGCCCCTCTCCTCCCTTCCCTCTCTCTCCCCACTCTCTCCGAAGGCGAAGGCTACCTTGACGAGGACACCAGCTTCGGGTAGGTTTTGTTGTCCCTCGTTGACTGCAGGGAGGAAAATCGGGGTGAGATAACAGAGTCTATCTGTCGTGCCGCCGCGGATAGGACAGTGATACCTAACGGCGACCTAGACCAGGCTGAGGTGCCTGAAGGCCAATGGGCACCCTGGGATCCTGCCGTGGATCGCGACTGGGAAGAGTTTATCGACAACCTTCAGACTGCCAGATTAAAAGACGACCGGATTCATAAGCTGTCGAAACCGTCTGGGCCACGGGCTGCTTCGTTGTGCTGTTTGTGGCACTATCCGACATATAGAACGGGCCGATGGAACAACACTGGATAGCACAAACGACTGTATAAAGTTGCAGTGTCAGGACCCATGACACGTACCCAATTCTGTGAGATTAGCCCCATTCACCATTGCGCTTGGAAAGCACAACTCGGAATTGGTCTGGAGGAAACTTGAAGAGATGGATGGATTGTATGTTGAGACATACACAATCAAGTCGGCAATAAAGCTTTCCGACCACGCGACGTCTTGCATGGTCATCCGGGATATCGACGAGATCATCGTGAACATGATCTTTTTCAGTTACCATGGGATGTAGTTCTTGAACGAGAAGGAACCTGTCGACGAGTTGTCTTGTTGCACGACTTGATCTGGAACGGAGTTTGCGAGCGGAGTCAGGGTTTAGTCGCGAGAGAACGACACTTTTTACTTATGGGCGATGGGTTTGCCAAGGCTCCCAAGAAGTCTTTATTGGGCATGGCGAGAATATACCCGGCCGAAGAGAAAAAACCCGGAAAGATTGTGCCACGTCAGGAAGCAATCCAAGCCATGGATTGATACCTGAACGAAGACAAGGACAACAAAGACGACAACTCCGGGCTCATTGACAAAGTCTGTAGATTGGACGAGTCTAGAAAACCGATGGATACTTGGAGATGCCGGAAGAGGCGAGGTTGAAGCAGGTGAAGACGGAAGTTGACTAATGCGAGGGCCCGGCTGGACGCGAAGGAACGGGCGGAGAAGACGGCAAAGAAGTGAAAATCCCATGCTATGGTTGGCTGGCTGATGATGGTTTTCAGGATGATGGCTGGCGGTTTGTCACGAATTTTTTTTTTGGAGAATAGCTACTGGGTATTCAACACCCCAGGTCGGCTGCCCACCCCAGCAACTGCGTCAAGTTTAAGCATTGGAACCAGAAAACTGTTTGTTTACTACTACTACGGGCATTTATCTTGATAGTAACTTGGAAATATCCAGTAGAGATCTTCAAGTATCTGCTGCTTGTACCACTCGTCCCCCGCCCGGAGATTCGACACTGTGATTTCTGATCGCGAGAGTCCCCCTGAGCACCTCCTCCCCGAGCGCTCTCGCGACATTCCAGGATCATTCCAAGATAACAGAGCTGGACTGTCTACCCTATCTACCTCTATATTTTACATGGTAATCCCAGAAGACTCTGAAGCTATTCGCGTCTCTTTGCCTCATTTTCGACTGTCATTTTGCTGTCCGTCCTCGTTTGTGCCTGCCTGTGGTGGCCGCCGAGATGAATGTGGGACCACCAGCTGTTGGCAGGAGCAGCTCGTTCCTTCCCTCCCCTCCCCTCACTTTATCATCCTTTTCTTCTTCCCTCTTTTTTTTTTCTTCCTCTTCTTCTTTTCTTCTTCTACACACACACACGCACACATACACCATGCCTGCCTCCCCTGTCATGAACAACTGGAGTGTCGAGATCCAACATCCATCGCCTTGCCCCAGTCTTCTCCCATCCCCTTCCCCACCTCTTCCTGTCTTTCTTCTTCTTCATCTCCTATTCCTCCTTCACCTCCCTCTCTATCTCACCTCCTCCTCCTCCCAAACAGGCTCGTCAGTCTGCTCCATCTCCCTCATCTCCCCTCTTTTCCTGTTTTCTTCTTTTCCTCTCTCTGCTTCCTCTCACCATCCCCATCACCATTCCCGTTCCCCCCACCCCGTGTTCGTCTTCCCTGTGTTCGTCTTCCCTGTGTTCGTCTTCCCTGTGTTCGTCTTCCCCGTCTTCGTTCCTTTTCGATGCTGACGTATAGCTTAACTCGTTACAGTATATGTTTGTCAAGCATGATGCAGGTGGCACCAGGTTCGGAGAGGTTTTGTTGTCCCTTGTTGGTTGCAGCGAGGATAGTTGGAGTGAGGTCGCTGATGATGGTTGTTTGTCCTGATTGACCTTATGTCAGGATTGTTTTTTTCATTGCTTTCTCGGCTTGCTGAAGAAGCGAAGAAGAAAAGTTTTGTTTCGTTTCGTAAATTAATAGTACTTATTCTGTCGGATCGGTAACTCTGCCGGTAGTTGGTGGCATCATAGGTGGATGCAGCGTTTGGATCTAGTTTTTGATGGCCATAGCTCAAGGCCCCGGATACAAAGTCATGGTCTAATACTTCTTCGACAATCGGGTGGCGTCTCAAAAGGTGAGAATCACACAATAAGCACAAGTTCCGCCCGCCAACATCGCACGCATCTGAACTTGTGACGAGCAGGGATAAGGGGATTATTTGGATAGAATGAATGCAAGGTAGACAATGGCACTCTAAAATTGATATCTCCATCAAATTGTATTTTGAGGGGAAAACAAACGGAATGAAAACACGGCTGGGCGTTTGGCGTTTGGCGTTTGGCGGGAGGCAGCAGTGACGGCCCCTGGCTAGCAGACATGCTGAACAACACCTGGCACTCGCCGACCACATGTTTCTTTTGCCATTTTTTTTGCTTCTATCCAATTATTTTCGTGCTTCATCTTTTCACTCCGTTGAATTGCTCAGCCTCATCCTTTGCTATGCCTCGTCAATACTCTTACACACGACCTCTGAACAACATATGAGGGGCAAATGCACGAGGAATCAGATACACTGCGAACCCAATTGTCAAGGCAAGTCCACTACAGGCCTAGATTGCAACGTATATGTAGCTAAAGAAACTGACCAAGGGGTGCCAGTATTTACATATCTCACCTTTCAAGCACGAGTATGCACGAGCCGGCGAGCGAGCACCTAGACTGCGAGTGATCCGAAGACGGCGGCCGCGGCGAAGCCCGAGAGAGCTACGAAGATTGCGAAGAGTGAGAAGGGCAATATTGAAGCCTGGGTGATCTTTGGATCGCATACAGAAGAGGACATGAATGAAAGAAGTCGCCATCTCTAACGCCTATGCCACCGAATCGATTAACTGAGCAAAAGGGAGAAGAGAGACATGTGGATGTGATCCCACGTCCGGCAGAATTCCCAAGCTGCCACCGAATCACGGCCATGGATAACTGCCTCTTCGCCATACGTACGTCCTCCTTTTTGATGATCAATCACTGTTGTTCAATCTAGCCAGTCCAGCCACTTTCTTGCCGATATCCCGCTCCCGATCCCATTACCACCACCACCTCTTTCACCACCTCCGACGCCGCCTCCTCAATGGTGGCTCTCCCTTCTCCGGCCGCCCGGCCAACGACCTATAGAAGGCGATGCCACAACCGTGCCGAGTTCGGCCATATTAAATGTAAGAGATTGCCCTTTTTTGGAGAGTCTTCGGGACGGGTGGGGGTCCGGGCTGGTGAATCACGACAGGAAACATTTATAAGGGTATTGCTAGGCATTATCCCGTCTTTCGTGTATCTGATACTATCGCTACCCCCATCTTTTTTCTTCTATTACGCCCACTTCCATCTAGAATTTGGTACTTCTAAGAACATTCATCGTCATTTCTTACACTGATACCACCACCGCCGCTGAGGAAGCACATCACAGAAACCGTGCGCAAACACATCCCACCGGGTGATAAAGACATGTCATAACATCATTAAAGTCGCGACAGCGAAGCCTGCCGCACCAAATACTGAGCCTAAACTTATAAATCGAGTCGATCGAGGAGCTGCATTAGACATGCTTGTAGCTGTCGGCCTGGTAGCCTTGACCCAGATATTGCTGGCCAAGCTGTCCTTATCTGGACTATATTGCTGTGGAGAAAATTGACATACAGACATGATGACATCCATATCTGCAACGCTTTATTAGTCCTGACAAGAGAAACGGTGGACGGACGGACGATGACACTCACTATTTTGTGTATCCGCCTTCATACTTATGCAGCTCGCGCATAACCCAGCAATCTCTGCCACATTAAAGCTAGTGTTTGAACATACGCATTTCTCTTCTGCGTTTTCCGTCTCTCCCCATCCACCAGTCAAATCGCCATCGTCCCCACTTGAACCGATGATGGTTGGGCGCATTGATGCTTGATGCTTGGAAGATGTAGATGCACTCTTTGTTGTCCTAGTCGGGGCGGAAATGGAGGTGGGCTGAACAATCCATGTTGTAGATGATGTAGGAGACTGAGGTACTGGTTGAGGAGTTGATGGAGGTAGATAATTAGGTGTAGTTGGAAGAGCTGGAGCTGGAGCGACGGCTGGCGGAGATTGAGCAGGAGGAGAGTAATATTGTGGAGGAACATACGCCGGGGATTGTGACAATGGTGTTGGTATCTCTGGTATAGGGGACGAGGCTGTTGGATATTGTCCAGCTAGCAAATCGGGAGGAAACGTTGTCGGCGCTGGGACGATGACGGAGAAGCGCTTCTCGATCCGGTCACTTTTGTCAAGTTGATTCTCGTTATGCCTCCTGGCCTGTCTGAGGCGCGCCCTCAGATCTAAATGATCGCTTTCTGATCCTTCCAATGATCTCTTTGGGCTGCACATCGAACTGAGTTCAACAATTGGTCCGCAGATGGCGGCACACATGACAGGAACTGCATTAGGGGGGAGCGCTTCTCCGGCTGCGATGGCGAATAGGACGAATAGGATGGGATGACAGGCCTTCATGGCGTTAGAGGAGCCGCTCACTGCCTACCCGACTCCGAAATGCCGGCTGTAGTAAGTGAAAAGATCGAACGCTGCACAGAGATGTTGATCGTAGTTGGGTATCTTTTCTTAAATGGAACAGAAAGGGAGAGAAAGAGATGGCGCAATCATGTAAGTTTACAATTCTTAGTTCGTGCCACAGTATCAGATCTACACGACACTACATACTAATAAGTAGAAGATAGGTAGGTGATGTATATACGACGTAGAATCTCACGGCTAGTCAGTCTGGCAGGAGGTAGTTATTGCTGAAACGTGGCAAAGGGGTTCTGTGGCCACCCTCGACCGAGGAGAATTAACATGACACGACCGCCTTCTCCTGTAAGTATTGGGTCAGTAAGCCAGCCAGCATACAGATCATTGACTTTGCAATAAAGGGCGGTTGAAGAATGAAGAATGTTTTTGCACATAAACCTCTTCATGTATTAATCCTTGATGAAGCACGGCCGATCTGGCTGTCGGCACAGCAATGCACAGACATAGAATCCCCCAGAAAAGATGCGCGATGCCGCTTGGCAGCTGTCAACGCCAACATACATCAAGGTTCAACCCGTGACTCCCTGACAAGGTTCTGAAACGATCTAGTTGCGGTGCTTCTGCGAGGCGGGCAGAGCCGTGACAGCGCGAAACGCAATGCGAAACAAGATCGTGGAGACCTTTTATCCGCTTTCGGCAATCGCCATGTCGCCGCATACGAGATAGCGGCTTTCGGTATATAGTTTATAAAAGCCATGCAAGAAAAGAAGAGATGAATCGATATACTAAGTAATTAACATGGATTAACCTAGTGATGAATCATGGGTTGTGATGATTGGCTGTGTTTACATATCTTGAGAGCACCGCTTTCGCAGGTAAAGAAGACACCTGCACGCCCGAATGGCTAGCAAAAGCCAACGGACACATAGCTGGATCATATGATGTCAAGTATAAATATTAAAAGAAGAATAACTCTTGGCTGACATTTGTTTATACACTTTACATCAAACGCTTCGACAATCATGCTGTAATGGACGAATCAGCATCACTTTCGGTGAACTTGTTTGTTTGCCTGGCGAGGCTGAATGTGGCTTCATGCAAGGGAAAGCGCAACAAGCAAGAAGTAGTCATTCAGCAATTCATCATTTCTTACCCCGCACTTAAAAGAAAATCGAGCAGTTATTTGACTGGAATTCTTCTCGTATGGCTTGGTTTCGCAGGCTATAAATGCCCCTCGTTGCGCGGTCTACTCCTTGTTCATCAAGAAGGAACACAGTCTTCATGACAACAACCATCAGCTTTGTGTCACCAAGAAAACATGGCGTGGGTTCCTCTTATCCCAGGAGCAGCAGCTGCTGTCTGGAAGGGCTATGAAGAGATAGTCGCACGCCCTCAAAGGAGAGCTCGCGAAGCCCAGCAGAGGCTGAGGGAGTCACAGGAAAGAGAACGGGAAAGTGAGCAAAGGCGGTTAGCACTTCTGAATGAGCTGTAAGACGCGTTTGTCTTCCAATTATGTCAACGGTGTACGTTAAATTAATCCTCATGCCAGGGGCTATGACACAGACCAGCCAATGATCACAGAAGAGCTTATAGTCAGCGCTCAGGAGACGGTGGGCTATGACAAAGGCAAACAGAATATTGTCTTCGCCGGCAACGTCAATGTTGGCAAATCATCACTCATTAATGCTCTTTGCAATAAAGGCGGAACCGATGACGGCGCTGCCCGCGTGGGCTCTAATCAGGTTACGATGGGTATAACTCACCATGAGATTCCCAACCACCCAGAGATGTTGCTCTACGACATTCCCGGCGCGGGAACCCAGGATGTGCCAGCATTCCAATACTACCACGATCAAATGTTGTATGCTTTTGACACTGTTGTCCTTGTCCACGATACTACGTTGACCCAAGTACGTTATCTAATTGACGTTACATGTGTGCTCTTCTGATAGCTAACATCCGTCAGGCCGACATCCGCTTGCTCAAAATGTGCATCCTTTCCAACCAAAAATGCCTAGCCGTCCGAACCAAATCCGACGGCCATATACGAAACTACGAGTATGACAAAGAGTGCAACAACTTGGAGGAAGCAAGGCAGATCTTTCTCAGTGAGGTTCGTGAAGACATCCAGCGCTGTCAGGAGCAAATCGCTGCCTCTTGGCCGGAGCGTGAAGTCCAAGTTAGGGATTACGTTGTATCTTCCCGATCGGTGAGGAGCTTTATGCGTCAAAATGCGTCGCCGAAGGACGCGGCTACTGCATATATTGATGAGTTGGATTTTGCGTTTGCCTTGTCTCCAACTTTGGTGGTGAATGTCGACAACTGAGTTGATAGAGTATGCAGTATATTAAGATGTGAATATATCAACAAGATAGTAGTAAGCAATGAAGATCAAGTCTCTTATAAAATCTAGTGAGAGCATATATCTTGATCCTCTATAAACTTGTTACCGTCCTGCCGTCATCTGCTTTGCCAATATCGTCCATTTCCAAGTTACGACTCTTGCATGGCTCTTATACAATTCTAGTAGTCTGTAGCCTTTACAGCCTCTCTGATTGCGTGTCTGTATGCACCCACTTCCACTTACAAGATTCAGCCTCCCTTCTAACGCGTATGGTAACACAATTCCTTCAGCCATGACGTAAAACTGCATCCAAAGCCTCATTGAGCCACCACCGACAACACAACCTTTACCACATCTTGGCGGCCTCTTCGGCTAACGGCAACCCCAAAAGAGAAAGAGAAGAGAAGAAGAAACAGAACGGAACAGAAAAGAGGCTATAACCCACGGCAGCCTAACATGACCCAAGCCATGTGGCACCAGCCATGTCGGATTCGTCCCACGTCGTCAAGCGTGGCTCAGGCACTTGACCAACCCCAAAGCGGCATGATGGCACGAAATGAAAGTCAGGTAACTAGTGCCATCTGCGTCAACTTGCACATGAATTGAGACTCTCGGGAGAAGCGAAGATTGTCGCAAAGCGCCTCGTGCAAGATGCAAGGGGGCTAACGTACAAAAAGTCTTACCAGGAGCATTCCGTTCCAGTTGCCGAGTCGCATTGTATCGTATCTCTCGCGTAGCTCAAGCTTCTTACCGTCCACACTAACACGATCTCATCTCCAACCAATCAGCCCTTCACACTAAAAAGAAGCCAGTCCAGCTTTAACCCCAAAACGGCTTTATACCACGAAAAACAAGGAACACCAATAAGCATCACCCCCAAATGAAATCCATGAAAATCATCAAACCCGCTAAACACAAGCCAAAAAACGCCCACCTATTCAATTTCATCCAAGCCGCCTAGAGAAGATAAGGTTGCGGGTTTATACCCTTTGAAGCATCATGCCACGAGCTGATCGCCGAGTTTTACGTGTATTCTCCCAGGCAGGGATCCTCAGCTGAACAGAGCCGCGTCGATGTGATTCGTCGGCCCCGGAACCCGGCAAGCTCTAGGAGGATAATCTCGGGGCATTGTTGGCCCAGCCTTAGATCGGAAGGGTTTGGATTGGGTGGTTTTATATGCATTTGGCGGCTGTGTTGCGATGGGATCTTGTATGCCTAGTAGTTTATTTAAAAGTCTTGATGTCTCTGCCTTCTTCCTCGAGTTGCAGTTGTGGATAATCAACCTCTCGGTACAGAACAGCGACTTGGACATCCGTCCGCTACTCCGACAAGTGACAACTTCACCGGGACAGACTCAAACATGCTCAACTCTCACGAATCCCTGGGCATCGCCCAAATCATCTTCCACATACCCATCGTCCCAACCGCCATCTGGCTCTTCAAACGCAACGGCAGAATCCGCCCACGCCTCGCATGGTGGCCCCTGATTCCCTTCAGTCTAAGTATATCTTTACAATATCCCTTCTTCAAACTCTGCCATCAACAAAATCTGACTTGGTTTGCTTTGAATAGTGCGTCTCGCCGGCGGCCCCGTCATCATCGCCCTCGAACAAAAGCCCAGCATCGGACTCTACGTCGCAGCCATCATCCTCCTCAACGTCGGCGTCGTCCCTCTCATCATCGCTACACTCGGCTACGTCCGCATCGTGTAAGTCTTCATACCACCCCCCAACCCCTTCCCTCATCCAAAAACACAAAAGGACTAATAGAGTGTGTAACAGCCTCCTCGACAACTACAGCTCCAACCCCCGAGCCAACAAAATCGGCCTCATCATGCGTCTCTGCATCTTCATCGCCATCGGCCTCCTCTCCGCCGGCGGCGGCGTAAGCTCCATTGGCACACCATCCGCAATGAACACGAGTCGCACGCTTACTCTTGTGGGATACATTGTCTTTGCCGTCATGCTCGCGGTGCTCATCTCCATAATGGCATTTTTCTGGCGAAAGAAGCACACTCTCCTCCCCAGTAGCCAAATCGTATGTCAAACCACCCTCTAGCAAACTAATACTTATAAAAGCGAGAATGCTGATAATGTGAACACCTCAGGTCCTACGCGGCGGTCTCCTCGCATCCCCATTCCTCATCATTCGTACCGTCTTTGGCCTGCTGGAAGTCGCTCTCCAAGACAGCGCCACCTCGCCCTTCAATCCCATCGAGGGAAATGCCGTGGCCTTTGGGTTGATGGCGCTGCTGCCAGAGTACATTGTCGTGCTCACCTACATTTATACCGGTTTCTCGATTCCACCTGATCGCGACGTCCCGTCTGTGGAGACCGAAAGAGTTACACAGCTCGCCGATAAAAGCATCGTCTAAGGGGCTTAGCCCTGGCAAGGAGAGGTCAGAAAAAGCAAGACTGCAAAAGAAATAAGTGCATACATTCAGCAATATAAGCACCTAATTACTTTATAAAACGGGCGCTGCATAAAAATAATACTAAGTAGTAAATAAATATAAATATACCTATGTAATAATAGCTACTAAAAAAATATAGATATAGTAGCAAATACTAAAGAAATATAGATATAGTAGTAGTTGTTAGAAAGATATAGATATAGCAGCAGATACTAGAAAAATATAGATATAGCAGGAGATACCTGAAGAGTTAAGATTTATAGGCGTATTATTTAAGGCACGTGTGTTCTTAGTCTTCTGAGTCTCGGTTTTTCTGTCATCCACTTGCCTGGATCCTTCTCGATAGACCATGTAGCGCAGGATGCGGGAGATATTAGGGTGATGGATTGGTGGACTGTGACTTCATGTCAGTAAATAATGCAAAAGACAACACCAAGATGTGAGTCTTAGGAAAACTCTTTCGGATACCCCTTAGCAAGCATATAGATTGTTAGTATATACTATTGTTCATTTTCTACCACGGGATCACATCTCTTCACGTGTTAATTCAGAATTAAAATATTGTATCAGGTATTCGTTTCTAGATTGCTTAATCCAATTTAATCTAGAGGCTGGTCAAAACCACCCCCGTCCAAGTCTCGCATGGTGACCGCTCTTTTCTTTTCTCTTCCCAGGCCACCAAACAAATTCTTTCCCAAGTGATGCAGAATGTCTCACTCTGCCGCCGCACAATGTCATCCAAAGGATCCAAAGGTTAATTAAAACAATAAGGTAGTTTTGTTCTAGGCCCACCTGCATTACCGATGCACAGCCTCAAAAAAGGAGTAAAAGGTCGTATCGCAGCCGCCCTTAAACAGAGAAGAAAAACCACCGACATTATATCACGCACCTAGAAGCGGTGCTGGCGACCGACACTCTCGACGCGAACGCCCAGCTTGACCATCTCGCGAGAGTCAATGACACCACGGCCGTCAAACACCCATCGGGGCTTGGCCATGGTCTCGGCAATGCGCACCCAGTCCAGTCGCTCCTTGGGCTTGTACTCTTCGGCGCTACCCATGCCAGTGGCGAAACCGGTCTCCTTGCTCTCCTTGGCCTGGATGCAGTCGGGGCAGCTCTCGTCGCAGTCGGGCTCAACGTTGAATCGGTCCAGAGGATCATCGGAAGTCTGACCGTCGCGCTGCACCAGGTGCTTGTGCAGCGCCAAGAGATCGTTCTCCGTGGGGGCCGACTCCTTGAACGGTCTGGGGTCCGCCTTGGGGTTGGGCTTGCGGCCAAGCATCTTGGGCTCGGGCTGATCTACAGGCTTGGGAGCAGCCACGGGGATGGGCTGGTTACGGAACTCGTCGAACTCGGTAGCGATGACGACCGCTGTGCTGTCCTTGCAGGCGTCGTAGGCATTGCCATACACGTGGACGCTGGCTGTGATTTCGGGTCCGAGAAGGGCCTTGATCTCGTTCTTGACGACGAATGGGTTGCAGCAAGGGTCAAAGACGGCAATCTCGCGGGGTCGCTCCTCCAGGAGCGTCTTGATCATCTCCAGAGCAGGAGCCTCACGAGTGTCTGAAGTGTTCTTCTTGAAGGCGTAGCCGAGGATGGTGACCTTTTTGCCAACAAGGGTGTTGTTGAGGCATTTGATCACGCGGTTGGTGAATCGATCACGAGCGTACTCGTTCATCTTGACGACCTGTCTCCAGTACTCGCCAACTTCAGGGAGGCCCATGGTGTCGGCCAGGTAGACGAGGTTGAGAACGTCCTTCTTGAAGCAGCTGCCGCCGAAACCAATACCGGCCATCAAGAACTTGTTGCCGATACGGGGGTCGACACCGATGGCACGGGCGACCTCGTCGACATCAGCGCCAGTCTGCTCGCAGACGGCAGAGATGGAGTTGATGCTGGAAATTCGCTGGGCCAGCATAGAGTTGGCAACCAGCTTGGCAAGCTCAGAGGACCACACGTTGGTAGTCAGGATACGCTCGCGAGGAACCCAAGCGGCGTAAACCTCGAGCAGAGCCTCGGCGGCCCGCTTGCCGGAGGGGGTGGGAGCGGAACCGATGAGGATTCGATCGGGGTACAGCAAATCGTTGACGGCGGTACCGGCGGCCAAAAACTCGGGATTGGACAGGATCTCGAAGTGGACGCCGGGACGGTGCATGGCGAGCTATGGAGAATGGAGATTAGAATTGCTTCTTGGGCATTTCTCGGAAAACGCATTTGGGGATAGGCCGCTACTTACAGTGTCTGCCACGAGCTGAGCAGTTCGGCAGGGAACAGTGCTCTTCTCGACAATGATGGCGCCCTCACGCGCATACTGGGCAACAAAGCCAGTGACGGCCTCGAAAGCAGTCATGTCTGTGGCGCTGCCGGCACCAACACCGCGCTCCTTGGTGGGGGTGTTGACGGCCACCAGGACAATGTCGGCCTCGGCAATGTGGCCGGCGACGTCGGTGCTGAAGAAGAGGTTGCCCTCTCGTCGAGCAACCTTGGTCTCGCCCTTCTCGGAGGCGATTCCCTCGGAGGACTGGCCAGAAATGTCCGTCTCGCGGCCGCCATCACGGGCAATGCGGACAATGTCGTGCAGGCCGGGCTCGTAGATGGGAGGGTGGCGCGAGTTCCATCGGCGGATACGGGTCACGTCTCGGTCGACAACGGTGACCTTGATGTGAGGGTTCTGGAAAGCAATGACCGCGGCGGTAGGGCCACCTGTCCAGCCGTCAGTTCGGTTCGAGTCCCGGTTAAGAGTCGACAGCGGAGTCGGTCGACAGACACAGACAAATAAACGAGACGCAGGGGTGACATGACATACCGACATAGCCAGCGCCAACGCAGCAAATGTTGCGAATGGCAATCTTGTCGCCGTTGACCTCCTTTACGGAGCCATTGAGGCTGAGGGTCTTGACCGAGTCGAGAAGTGAGGCCATGGTTACGGGGTGGATCGGGCCAGAAGAGAGGAGTGACCGATGTATCCAAGCAAATGCAGGTAGTGACTTCAACGAGGGGATGGGGATCCTGGAATGAGGGTATATGGATCGAGCCCGGTTGCGAGATATAAACGAAGATATAAAGCTGGCACAGGCAAAAAGAAAGGAGTTGGGGATAGGTCGAGTTAGTTGGCAAGAGAGCGAAAAGGGCTATTTGCGTTTAATCAGCAGCGCGGGAAATGCACGCATGTCTAGGCCTGTTTTGGTCAACAGCCCATTCTGCTATCTGGAAGCAGCCTTGGAGGGTCCTGGGGCTGCTAGCGCCGGTTTTTTATGATGTGACGGATGATGTTGGTACAGGTAGCTTGGCAGCAGGCAATTGACTTTGGCACGTTGAGTTAAAGTTGAGTCAGAGAGTGATTATCCAGGTCGGTGATGCATCAAGTGACTGTCGCTGCTGATACTGTTGAGGCTTCAATGTTGACACCAGACCCTACCGTGGAAGTTGTAGTACGGTATTGACCCCTATCCAAATCCTCCCGCTATTTAGTGGTGGGCTCTAGCGTATAGCGCCTTACGCAGCCTCTAACGTCGGTAGTCGCTGCTACTCTCGTCCGCTGCAGATTACAAGGCGCTGATGCGTACTCCGTACTTGGCCGAGAGCGTCCAGCAGGTGCAAATTCTGCCCCGCCGTGTCCGGATCTTTCAGGCACGCGCTAGGGGGTGGATGGAGGGGCAATAAATACAGCCAAGCAATAGATTGAAGCCGTCGTGTCTGATCAGGAGAAGAAATCGATACTTACGAGTACCTAGCATTCAATGGAAGCCAGTACGCATCACTGGTAAAAGCAAGAACTTGTACGTACCCAAACCCGGTGCCTTGCGCCACGCACGACACACAGCACAGGAACAGACGGACACCAGAGCCTCCAAAAATACAACAAAGCGGTGAGTTACTGCCAAGACCTGCAACATGCAACTTCGATAAACGACCCCATCCCATCCATCATTTCCTTGTCCGTCCACCAGTTACCTTATCAGATGCATCATCCTGCTTGCGCATTACAAACCCGTCTCGGAACGGCTATTTCGGGTCCTCTCGACATTTTTTTCTTCTTTTCTTCTCTCTTACACAGTGCCGTGTCGTTTGTTGGTTTCGCGACCGAGGGGTCTTCGACGATTCCCGCCAGCCAATACGAATCCCGGCCAAGCACTGTAAATACACACGTGGTTCCTGCGTCGCCGCTTTCAGGGTTGTTGCGCGTTTTCGGCCCATGGAGGGGTCGTTATTTCACGGACGCTAACACGACAGGCCTGCAAAATGAGGTGTGACGAGCTGTGTGACGGATGCCAGCATGCGCATCCAGCTGAGGCAAAGGGGCATGATGAGAGCACATGTCACAGTTGATGATTGACCACAGGCGACCAAGTTTTGCGCCATGCCGACACGAACGCTTCAGAAACACAATGGAAGTCCAAAGAGAACTAAAATAGGTCAGGAACCTGAACAACGGTCTGACTTTTGTGGCGTAATGTGGCTAGTACTGTGTCCTTGTCGACCAACTGCCTACAGCTTCTCAACATCCCTCGACACTCTGACTAGTTGACAAGCCTTGAATTGGGTATCCGAATCGTCATATCAGTCATTCACTAAAGAAACCGGGACATGACCCAAACATTATGGCTACCAGACGACGATGGGGATCAAGCATGAAGACGAGATTTGCTTGTGATGATACCAAGTTCCCTACTGTACCAGTATCAGCCACATGTCATGCAAGGACAAAAATCCGGACACTTTCTTCGGTTTCAACTGCACTCCGAACGACTAATCCCAAGCACTATGGAGTACATACCCGCTCCGTCCGATATTATCCACACCATCGTGACGGCCCCTGCTGAATCCCCATCCAGTTACGCCATCCAGTGCGACCGTGCGCTCCTTGAAGACTGCAGGCATACGGGAAGACGAACGCGCCTTATTACCGCTAGCATTGCCGCTACGGCGCTCACGCGACACGAGATTTTTCCGGACTGGGATGAGACGATTCTTGGGCTGGATGATCTTGCGTTGTTTGACAAGGGCAGAGCTGACGGCAGAGGTAGGCGAGAAAATACTAATCCTCCGTACGCACGTAAAAGGAGTTGCATGAGAGCGGCTTCCAGAGCGGTTTCCAGTTCTCATGCCGCTCACACGCAAGGAGAATTCAACCTTGTCATTGAAATTTGGCTTGGCGATAGCCAGGGGTCAAAGATTACGTCGTTGGCCGCCAATCTTCCATATGATACGAAGTGCTGCTTAGACGGCTTTCAGTCGTATTCTACAGTCATGTTGATGCTCCTTTGCGAAGCTGCAGCACGTTACTACTTTACGAGCAAGAAAGGGGTCCACCGCAAAAGGTTACAGTATCCCGTGGAGCTATACAAGTCGATCAAGCATTGATGACACGTACTTCTACGGTAAAAAGCGAGGATCGTGTCTCGCTTGATGTCGAGAAACACGGCCATTGGTGCGCGCTATGATCAACAAACACAAACAGGGTCCTTAAACTCCGGTCGCCGGTCGGAGTGCTCTGTTCACATGGAGTCTTAACTTCATCTATACTTTGTATATGCCATGTAAAGGAAGCAAATACTAACGAATCGGGTAGAAAGGCCAAGGATACTTGGGGTTTGGCAAGTGGCACAAGAATGCCTGTCGCTATGCAAGTATATCCCTTTCGCTGTGTGTTATTATTCTTCGTATAACCCATAAATAAATTTTGTCGAGATCAGATGTCTCATGCGATCAATTGAGGCTATTTAACGAGAAACAAAGGAAAGACAAAATCCTCGCACCGAACAGACAGAGGTAGAGGCCAATTCGATTCGCTGCAGGGTACCACGTGTTGCTACACGTCCGTCTCAACTTTACTCCTGAACGTACACTTATCCGCCTCATTGCGATGCATAAAACAAGAAGCTTAAACCAGAGACTGAATGTCCGGGTAGTGGAGTAGGTATTTTAATAACTTTTTGCTACACGTTTTGCATGCTATAGTGACAAATAGCTGATGACATTAATCTATCTACTAAGACATGGCATCCAATTAGACGAATTGACTTACAGAGACAAAGCTGAACTCTTTCCGATTTCAGCTCTGAACGCATTCATCACCCCGCATCTTCGCCATCCACAATCTTTTATGTAGCAGCATGGTCAGACTTCATGCTCGAATGTGATGTCATCTCCCTGATGCATACATTATTGACATCGATCGGGAAGGTCGTAATCATCACGGGAGCGGGGTCGACAAATGAGCTGCTCGAGTTTACATGTTGTAGTAATATTCATGTATAATCTCTTGGTATTTTCACGTGCCTGAAATCTCCATCCCTTGCTTTAACTGCCGAATTTAGCTTACTTGGCGCTTCTCCGCAATCCATCGCAGATTTTGACAGCAATTGATCCGTAGCCTCAAACTGCCTTGGCTGAGTGTTCTCTTTACTTGCCAAGGACTCATTACAATACCTCATGACAAGTCGATAACACTAAAAGACTACAAATTTTGTTTATGACTGATTTCATCTCTCAACTGCAAAAGTTTGGTCCTCACCAAGTCTCAATGCCCCCATTCCTCTCGTCCGGGGGCATCGGAGCCAGCCCCGACGAGCCGACGGGCAAATTGACCATCTAGCCTGTATACGGTTCGTCGTGTGATTTGATGGCAAACAACCTACGTGAATACCTTGCTTACAGGAGGCAAGCCTCGCCACTTTGGAAGGCACAATACGACTCCAACGTTCAAAATAGAACGATCCTCCGTGAGTCTTACCACTTCAGTGATCATGTCCGTCTGGGGTGCATGTGTGTACCTAATGCTAATTAAGAATGCGGGGAGAGTTGCAATTCAAAACATGTGAGGGGGCAATACAGTCTCAGTGAGAATCCTTTCTGCCAAAGAAAGAGCACATGCTTGTGGCCAGAGGGCTCGCTTCCTCGGCTGTCTGCTTCATCACGGACTATAAAGTCAAGGGTTTCCAGCTCGTATGTTTTCTTCATCTCGTTCCAAACCAGACTTCAACAAAGAAACAACCTTCTCTATCAATTCTACTACAACGACCTTCCTGCTTAAACAATCTCTCAGTACCAATTCCTCAAGATGAAGTTCACTCTCGTCCTTGCTACCTTTGCCGCCGTCGTCTACGGTCAAACCATCGATGACATTCCCGCATGTGCTCGTACTTGCATCGAAAACGCTGTTTTAGCCGCTGGTTGCTCGTCCGGAACTGACGTCGCATGCGCTTGCGCAAATTTCAGTGCTGTTCAGAATGGCTCTACTAGCTGTGTCATTGCTGCTTGTGGCGTTGATGTCGCCATTAGTATGTGCTCCCCTCTCCTTTTGGTCGAGGATATTTATGTCTCAAATGCTTATGTATAATTATAGACCAAGTTCTGCCTGCCACCCAGGCTCTTTGTGCCAACCAGTGAACTCATCCATCAAGAGGGAGAAAATGACATGGGTGAAAGTACTCTTGTACATTGGCAAAACAAGTATATAGCTAAATGGTGTAAATGAATTAAAAGCATTACTGCTGGACATCGCTCTGTTCATCGCTGTATTTTGATGAGTATCTATGTGATATGTAGCTTGACTCTCGTAACTGATTCTTCTTCTTCGAAAGAAGTTGTTCCATGTCTGAGGCGATCTTACTAATAAGACCAGGGCATTGATGATAAACGTTTTTGTATTAAGCATAAAGCAAAGGAGCAAAAGAGGAATTTTCTACCAGTTTAAAAATAAATAGAAAAGAAAGGTGGAGTAATGTCAGACTTGTATGCATAGTATTTCATACCACTGAAATCGGAGTGATTTGATACGCAGGAGCATAGGATATCTGATGCTCCATTATAATTAGGATTTAATCTTAAGCCATCCCTGTTTTAAGTTATTATGTGACGAAATTAACCCTAACCAAGATGAGGGCAGCCAGGTCAAGTGGTTCCTTGCCTTGTTCTCGCTCCGTAAATCTTATAGCGACTAGACAGGGTAGGTTTCAGCTGTAGTATTTGGTGTTGGTCGAGCCAATCCAAAGGTGCATTTTCTAGCTATCAGCAGAACATTTTAGCGGTACTGATGCCAAGCATGATGAACGATGTGTAAGGGCCGGGTATGCAATAGTTCAAGCTTGGTTCGGGCTAAAGTTCCGAATCGCCCTGACTAGCGTTGAGATATAATCCGCCTCGGCCCCGTATCCCGAAACACACATACAAGGAGAGTCGAAAGAATCATTTAATTTATAGTTTATAGTTAACACAAATGTAAAAGCTTAGTTCTTGCAAATCTTTCTCTGAATACAACCCCTTTGCGTTTATTTGTTCTAGCTTTTTTTTCCCTCTTAATTCTGTGTTGCGATGGGCTCACGGATCAATACAATGCTGGATGACATCGAGGCTGGTCCTCCGGACCCGATGTATACACTGAAGAAATGGGCCGACGGCGATACCTGTGATCAAAAAGCTGACCTCGGTGTTGGTATTTATCGAAACGAGGCAGGCATTTATCAAGAAATGGATTGTATCAAGCAGGCAAGCCCATCACCATAACAGCACAAAGTTTGAATTCTAATGGGATTCGTTAGGCCAAAGTTGAGCTCTCAAAGCAGAGTCTGGGGCATGATGTAGGATAACTCCATCTTCTACCACATCTCCGGCTCTAACAATGATACGTATAGTATGAGGTCACTACTGGAAACCCAGAATTTCTGCATCATGCAGCTAGGCTCATTCTTGGTCAAGACTGCTCGCGTCTTGCGTCTAGTCACGTCAGTTTCAATTTGTGACTCGTACAGGGTTAACGAGCTGACAACAATGCCAGGTTGCTTCGGTACAAACCATATCCGGCACTGGGGCAAATCATCTTGCCGTACTTCTTTTGGCCAAGTGCATCGTACCGCAGCCAAAGGTATTCATTGGCACACCATCCTGGGGCAATTACAAACCGATGCTCGACTTGGTAGGATTGTCAACAGTCGAGTACCCGCATTACAACGAAATTGATCGTACTCTTGACTTCCCATCTATCCTTGCGGCCATCACTTCGGCCCCTCGCAACAGTGTATTCATTTTCCAGAGCTGTTGTAATAATCCCACTGGAGCAGACCCATCTCAGGAGCAGTGGCATGAGTTGGCAATGGCGCTTCGAGCTGGTGATCACATTCCGCTTTTCGACTCGGCCTACCAGGGACTCGGAAGAGGACTTGAGGAAGACTCATTCGCTGTACGACTGTTTGCCAAGTTGGGCTTCAGCATGATTGTATGTCAATCCTTTTCGAAAAACTTTGGCTTGTATGGTGAGCGATGTGGTGCTCTTCACATCGTATGCGGGACGGCAGAGTCAGCAAGCGCAACGCATGATCGCCTGCGATGCTTAATTCGGTGGGAGTTTTCTTCTTCTCCAGCCTATGGCTCCCGCCTAGTAAACATTATCCAAGGCTCAACTTATTTAAAACATATGTGGTGAGCAGCTACTTTCCTAACGACCCGACCATTATGTCGTGTACAGGCTAAAAGTATTCTTAAGGGCTGCGGAGTTATCTGCTATGAGACGTCGGCTTTACGAACTTCGGCAGCAGTTGCACAATTTGCTAAGTAAAGTTCTAAAGGTGAGCTGCAGAAAACAGCCGTCAGATCAACTAGGCATATCCGCTAATTAGAGATTGGAAGACACCTGGGCATTGGGGACACATTCTCGAAGAATGTGGCTTATTCTCGTGGGTTACCTAGCAGTGTAAATACGGTCTTATATATACTAACAGCCAATAGGTTCCTCAAGTTATCGCCGCGACAGTGCTCGGTCCTCATCCAGGAGTTCCATATATACCTTCCTCCCAATGGCCGCATCAATATTTCCGGCCTTAACAAGTCGAATGTAGAAAGAGTTGCGAGAGCAATTGATTATGTAGTTCGCCTCCCGGATGCATAAGTAGCCAGCAGAATGAAGGAATGTAGAAGGGACTATATTATCGGGATAAATTGCAGTCGTGGAGATGGGCAAAGAATATATGTTAAAATACGAATTTAGCAAGAGATTGAAACCCGCTATTCTACTTCCCTTTGACTACTGAGATATGAACTTTAAAAAGAAAATGGAGTCTCTCTTGTCTACCTACATGCATACGATATGAATGGGGGATCGCCTAACTTGACTATCAGAAATAGTGTCACTTGAGGCTAATAACTCAATCTATTAATCAAAAAACTAGTATCGGATTGTGTTTGGTCTTAATTTGGCAGCTATAATGAATGTTGGTAGCTCCAAACTAGTCTCGAACATCTCTCACTATATTTGATGGTAAATATCCTAGAAGAGCCATGATAGCACCTTGGAGTACAAGATTGAAAACCTTGATCCCTTCTCTCCCATACGTGACTGTGCTTTCTCCGCTTCAACTCGGCTTCTCTCTTCGGCAAGAGTCTCCGTTGGTACGCCTGTGACCAAGTCTGCTCGAGAGCTTCTGACTCGTTTTGTCTTGTACACCAGCTTGTAGCCGAATATGCAAACCAAGTATACTGGGATACCAATATATTGCACGATGAAGCTTTTATAGTCAAATCCCCCAATAAACACTTGGAAGCCCTTGGTCAATGTGAGAATCACCAAAAAGATCAGAGCTGCAAAAGATCCATATATGCCCAACGGTGCCATATAGGGTATTCTGTCGCGGGGTATTTGTTGGACTTTACAAGCTCTTCGGAAGTATATGTGTGTAACTAGGATTGAAATCCATGTCAACAGCGCTATGGAATCAAAGTGTCAGTAGAAGAAAATAATCGTTGGTCTAGAGCCAACCCACCAAAGACTGTCACCACATTGGTAAGATAGCCAAACACGACTTTCGAGCCATCACCGACGCTCAAGTACCCCAAGCTGCAGAATAAGGCGCAAAATCCAAGTGCATAAAATGGGACACCTTGGTTTGACGTTCTTTTAAAGATTTGGGGAGCTTTGTTATCAACGGCAATAGCGTGCAAGGTCCTCGTGGCAATGTAGAGATCTGTTGCACAATGTCTTAGCAAACAGCAGCGGAAAGGAACTTGGGATGTCGTACCTGAAGTTGAAGCAGAAAATACAAACACAATCAAGCAGCCGTTGATAACATGGTCAAGACCGTGAATCTTTGCTAGCCGAATCGCCACAACAAACGGCGAGGCCGCAGCACTCGCAGAGGACTTGGTAGCAAACACGAGCTCCGTGCTGTTGGACGGGACTACCATGCCCAAGAAGAAGACCGAAAGCACATAAAAGAAGACGATCCGAAAGAATGTCATCTTGACTGCCCGTGGCATTGCCAACCTGGGATGCTTCGCCTCTCCAACAGTCATTCCGACCAGCTCAGTGCCCGTGAAGGCGTACACTCTGGAGAGCCAAGTCAATATTTGTACAAAGAGCGCCAAACTCGACAACTTACGCCTGCACCAAAGCACTCCAGACACCAACAAATTTACCGGCACTTCCATGTAACTTGTATTCGACGAAGGCACCCGGGTCGTGCCAATACCGGAAGCCAGTGCGATCGTGTCTAGAGCATGTCTTGTTAGAATGGAGCAAAGAGGATGAATGGCTCAGATCTTACGTCGGACCACCTCCCAAGGCCAGTATAAGCATTAAAAGAATGACTCCACAAAGAATGATTATCTTCAAAGAGGAGAGCCAGAATTCAAACTCTCCAAAGACACGAACATTGACGCTGTTGATTATCAGGATCAGGACTAGGCCGACTGTGATAAAGACTGCTGGGCTAACACGATCTCCGACCCAAAACTGTCAACGTCAGTAAATGTCTTCTTCGTATCAAATGATGAGCAATCGTGTACCTGGAAAATGAGGGCAAATGCTGAAAGCTGATTGGGAGCAGCAAGAAGGTATTTGAAGAAATACACATATCCAGTCGCAAATCCCAATGCAGGGTCAACGAAACGGGTAGCAAATCCTCCAAACCCGTCTACTTCACGTCAGAATATTATGCCTATAGCGATCGAAACTTGGAAGAGCTCACGAGGTAGCGGCATGTATGATACCATCTCTCCTAATGCAGACATGACTAGAAATACCATACAACCAACGATCGAGTAGTCGATGAGCACGCCTGCGGGACCAGCTTCGACAAGTGCAGATCCACTGCATATTGTTAGCCAAATTTGATAGAACTCTGGGGTAATGAAACAAATCACATCGAGTACTCACGTTCCAATAAGAAGTCCTGTTCCAAGAGCACCACCCAGAGCTATCATAGTTATGTGACGGCTTTCAAGATTTTTCTTCAACCCTCCACCTGTTTCGGGTCCAATCTCTCTGACTTCTCCCCCATTGGTGCTTTGCACATGGGCGAGTTCGATAGATTGTTTATCAGTCATGTTTCTTTCGAGGTCCATGATGTCTAGGATATCTCTGAACAATTGGGCATGGAATTGCAAAGGGGGATAAAACGCATTCTTGTAAGTGCACGAGATCTCTTGTTCAATTCGTGGTTTATCTATTAGCATACAGCTCGGGATGCCGTCCCGAGCCCAGGCTATCCGAGCATGATAAGACTAGCAATATTTGGCCCCAGTATAGTAGGTAGGTGATAGTTTGAACATGATATGGAGCTAGCCTCCGCATTATCCCAATAAAAGTGCTAAAGCAGAATCGTTGGAATTTTTTATCGGCAGTGCAGCAGTTTCCCCAATTCCGTTCACTTGACAGATTTAGTGTATATGTTGCCTGTCATAGATAAAGTAGATACAAATGCTTATTTTGGGTCTAGAGCTTGCAGAGATTCCAAGCATCCTTTAGCATGCCTAGCAAGAATTCCCGAGTCTTGTTGCCCAAGAATGAATCGCACTCCGAGCTCATCCACTGCCCACTGCTGAAACGCAGAGTTGTCGTAAATACCAGCCAAACCCATGGCTTTGCCATGTCTTTTGCACGCTCCGCTCACTGTCTCCAACGCTCCTCTAAAAACTTGGCTATCAAATTGACCTGGGACACCCAGCTCAATTGATAGATCATTAGATCCTATCAGTAGCAAATCCACACCCTCAGTTCCCGCGATTTCATCAATATTTTTGATGCTCTCAAGAGTCTCTATCATGAGAATGACAGTGGATCCCGCCGAATTGGTTTCTTTAACGACAACGGGGATCGGTGTCGGCTGTAGGGAAAATAGTGGCAGCTGCCCCGTCATGGACCTTTTGCCCTGGGGAGGATATTTGGTTATTGAAACTGCGGCTTGAGCATCTCCTATTGCAAAAGTAAGTTTATAATACAAAAGAGATTTTGAAAGCATCATTCCATGCGGCGTCGGAACCTCGGATGCTTTAATAGAATGCCCAATTTGAAAATGTTACCTTTATCATGGATATGAGGGAAGATTATGCCCATTGCTCCTCCGTCTTGTACACGCTGTACGAAGCCATTACCGCACTGATATGGCACTCTAACGAATGGGGTGATGCCGGTGTGAAGCCCAGCGATGCAGAGCCTGCTCGAATCATCAATGGAGAGGGTAGAGTGCTCTAGATCGATGAAGAGACAGTCAAAGCCAGCATTTCGCGCAAGCTGGACAATTTGCGGATTGGTTACCAGTCGAATGCCGAATGCCTTGGATCACTGTCAATAACCAAATGTTTGGAATATGCCAGAGTATAGCGCCACTGCTCGTACATACCTTGCACAGCCGGCCAGCACCAGTTTGCTTCAAGAATGCATTTGCCATGACCGCAGCCATATTGGAATTCGAGGACGACTAATTCAGTTTTGTTATGCGTTTGCTGAATATGGTGTCAGATCAAATTAAATTCAAAGGGTTTGTGCTGATCCTATACATCAGCTCGTCGGGACATGCACAGTATGGAGAGGGCCTTCGGCTTCGGCATCCGAGTACTAGATCGGACCCTCGGGCCGGCTATCCGAATGGTGGCACCGCTTTCGCACACTGCACTACATCTTGGAAACTCCTCTCACATCCTCCCCCACGTATACGTATGACACGAGGAGCAATATTCTTAACGGTTCATTACCCGACAGGCCAAACTCATGAATCCACAAAGAGCGCACCCTGACGATGTTTCGGGTGATCCCCCGGTCACGCTGACCCGAGGCAAAAGATCTATTACAGCGTTAGCAGAGGCTCACGTCAAAGAGGGGATTCATAAGTGCAAGGCAACTGATAAGGATATTATGTAGGTGTATACGCTGTCGCGAACGGAAAGTCAAGTGCTCCGGATCTCTCCCGTGTCAAAACTGCTCAAGTCGTTCTGTCGAATGTGCATTTGACCCGGAAGACAAGAAAGTAGTTGTATCGGAAAGGCAAGTAGCTTCCGATATATACTTGAATTCTATGAGCATGATGCTCATCAAGTTTTTTACAACGTATAATAAACCTTATATAGGTTCCTTAATGAACTTAAACGTTCTTCGAACCATCTTCCCCTCACTAGTCCTAGCCACAGAAGTAAACGTCAGCGCATTCGCAGTTATCCTCGCAGAGATGATGGAATACAAGGTTAGTACACGAACGTAATCTAAGCAGTGGAATTCGTGAGTTTTGACTATTTGCTAGGCGAGGACGACACTGACGCTGGGGGTGCCACCTCAGACGCTGAAACCGCCGTAATCGATGATGCAGCTGAAATCTGCAATCCACTGGCCGTAACCCCTTCTAAGGTGATAGAAGACACTGAAGGGAGGAGACGTGAGTTGAGCAACAATTCGAGTCAGTAAGATGCGCGTAATCTGATACTTCCTTAGGTTTTCTTGGACCTTCATCGACCTGGGCATATGTTCAACAAGCCATGTCAATTTTACAGCATTGTATCAAAGATCAACATCAACCGTCACCACAACTGCCTGCAACTTCTGACGGAGGTGCATTTGTCTTAGATTGGCCGTCAACCTCTCAAACCACGCCTACTACACCACTTACCATAGATCGACTTCCGTCTCTCACTTATTCGTTGTATCTTACCGACACTGTCAAATTCTATCTCGGGCCGATGTATCATTTATATGATGAGGACATTTTTCGGGAGCAATTAAATGAATTTTATGCCTCGGGGCCATGGGTGGAACCTCCTCGGTCCAGCAGGCTGTGGTTCATACAGTATCTGCTCATAATGGCGCTTGGCAAAGCTCTGATTCTGCCAGGTTCTTCAGATAAAAGACCTACGGGGTGCGATTACGTGCTCAGAGCCATAGAGCTCCTTCCGGATGTACACGGCTACTACACTGACAGTATTCTATCTGTCGAAATTCTATGTTGTCTCTCCCTATACCTGCAGTCAATCGATCATCGAAACGCAGCGTATAATTATGTAGGTGATGTATTACCGCTGTAGTTTTGAGTCAATCTACTGACTATAGCAGATTGGCCAGGCTCTTCGAATTGCCCTGTCTCAAGGATTTCACCGCGAATTGACCGGCGCATCGCTCACTGTAAAGGAATTGCACAGACATCGGCATGCGTGGTGGACGCTTTATATCTTAGACAAGAGATTTTCCTCCCTGATGGGTGCGCCTAACTGCATTCAAGACAACGAAATAACCGTTTTACTTCCTGAGCCCGACCACGATCAAGGGGAGTATCAGATGTTTGGGCTTCACGTTCGCCTCACCCGACTATTAGCGGATGTACTTCGCAGTAAGTTGAACATGTACGTGCTCTTTTGCTTACCCATGTTCTAAATCTAGACCTCAACCAGCAGTATATACCGTCACAGGTCGGCTCAAAAGCACATATGTCAAAGATGCCCAAAAAGCTCTCAGGAAGACGGCGGCAGTGGGCAAAGAATTTAGACAGGACTGTGACTTTACCAGAATGGGTACCGCTCCAATTTCTCGAGCATCTGCCACACTCATGCTATACTATCACCAGGTGAGTAATTTTTGGATAGACAGCCAATTGTTAAGCTATAGAGAAATCAAGCTTACATGTCCAGTGTATTATTCTCACTATTAGGCCACTGTTTCTATCACTTATACACAGCACCTTGGCACAATCCGGACTCTACCCTAGAAGAGGGGAGGTAAGAGTTCTGGCGGAACCGGTCAAAGCACTTCTGGACACTTGCTATAATTCAGCATTAGTCTCCCTTGATGTTTTGGTGGCGCTCCAGAGGCAAAATCTTCTAGGTAACCTTCTTCTGAATACCCTTAGAGCCTTCTAAATGTTGATACTAACACCTACGTAGAGGCGTTTCTGCCCTTCGATCTAGATTGCACTATTTCTGCCGCAATCTCGCTCGCTCTTATACAAGCAATACCAGCTACGTCGCATAATTGCAGTCTTTCAATCAACGCTGCATTAGATGTTCTGGACTCGATGGTTATGCGAGGTTATGTTATCGCTCAGTACCGTAAAGCAGAGCTCGAGAGTCTGCTAGAAACTCTCCATACAATCTTCAAACACCAGTCTTCTACAGAAGAGTTGAATCATTCTTACCAAGATGGGAGGTTACGCTCTGGAAACGCATCAATATTACCAGACATGGAGGCACAGCAGCAGCCTCCAAATGTGCGGATCAACAGATCCTCGCCGGATTTTATTCTCTCACTTGCCGAATTGCTAGATTGGGAATCAATCATGGAGTTCCAAGGGGGCGACTTGGAGGCAGCTTGGTTATAATTTATATCATGTATTACGGAGCAATAAATATCATAATATGGCACTTTGTTGAATATCTACAGTAGTGGGAAATCGGTGTGCCTTTTAGCCATTGGCTAAAGCCAAATCATTGGCAAATACCCTATAATCGTTGGCAAATACCCTAAAATAGTTAATAAATACCCTGAAGCCTTTTAATCTTATAGGCAGTTTACTCTGAAGCATCCGTTTTAGGAAGTTAAATCATTTGAGATTCTTAAATCATTAAAACAATCAGCCAACCAATCAGAATGCAGCATTTTCCTTATAAAGGCTTTCAGCGGGTACAGCGCTATAGCTCGTAATACGCAGCGCTACAACGCCCAGCACAGCGCTATAACGCCCAGCACAGCGCTGCAACAGCTATATAGCGCTGCAAGGCCCGGTACAGCGCTGTAGTTTACGACACGGTATTTATGATTAATCTAATTAATAAAGGGAAAAAGCAGGAATAACAGCACTCTTACAATATATAAATAGTCTAGCGGTCTAGATTAATAAAAGTATATTTAATCGACTCCCTGTTTAATTCCCATTTACAACGTAATTATCTCGTAATATTTATTTAATTCCAATACTTAAAAATCGTATATACATCAATTAAGTAATACCTATAGCGTTCCATTTACTAAATCCACTATAAGCTACAGCGGATAGAATTCAGCTTTCTAATTAGCCCAAACCCGCTGATCTTTACCTAATCTAGGTATAGAATCATTTAGGCTTCTTAAATGATTTCATACCCAAAAACGGTTTAGTTTAAACTGAGTCTCAGCTGCTATTAAATAGTTCTAGTGCATTAAACCACTAAAAGAGCCCACCAATCCCCCGTAATGTACCTATTGTTCATAATCTTGAAAGTTGTTGGCAACAAAGAGGGAACCCCGCCTCTTTATGTCCGAATCTGGACGCTTATTACAGAACATTGGGCCATAATGGAAAGTACCTTTACAAATCCATTCCTGTATTTGCCAGAGACAACGTGCCACTAATACCAGTAACCTGTAAGTTGACTAGAAGCTTAGCACGATGCACCCCATAAGAGACTTGAGCGAGAGTGAGGGATTACCCCATACTGGCGAGACCCTCAACGCCGATATTAAAGCCTTTCTTGATCAACTACACCCACCATCACTTATTATTTTCTCCGCCAACTAACACCGAAAGAACAATAAAACGAGAATGAATCGGACCCTAGTCCATCACCGGCACGCGAATCGTACATGCTGCACTCCATGGCTAGCCTCTCTGTCACAAGACGCCAGTCACTTGGCAAGTACATCACACGTGACCCCGGCTTGGATGACTTTTTGCTCTCAACAAAAACCCAGGACAGTTTCTGCTCTTCCACTGCATCAAGCATAAAGTCGCTCATGTCCAACCAGATAACGCACGAGGGTCGTCCTCAAGGCCCCGATTCGCAGCTTTCGCAACGTCGAGATACCGGGCGGGCGACGTGCTGCTATTGGTCAGCGCTAGGAATGTGGTTGCGCTACGGCTGCTGATTCGTCCATCTGGGCTCCGTAGATCTTGCAATTATGCCGCTCGAAGCTTGTCTTCGCTTGACCCGGACCGCAGGACAGAATGGGCAAGGTTCAGTGAGGATGGATGCAGGGTCAGCCTTGGAGAAAAAAAAGTGTTGTGCAAGTGATCAAGATGTGGCTGTAAGTGCATCTCTTTGGGGCGAGATGGTGGAAGGGCGAAGAGAGCAGCACAGCCCATTTCAGCTGATAACAATCTTGATCTCGATTCGTCTGTGGGCAACCACCAGCTTTCAGCACTAACATTGCCACTGTTTTGATGCTCAGCCAGTCTACATGAGGTACAGAGCTAAAAGTGGTGTCTTGTATAAGACAAAACCACTGACAAAAGGCTGGCAAGGTATAAGGCTCTGACTGACATCGATCCATCCGGCGCTTACCTCGCCACATGATGGTCGGCTATACCATGTACAGATCTGGGCAAGTATTACACGAGAATATGCCTCTTTCTCCCCACGTTATTTAGTCACTCTTTCTCGACGAACTGCGTCCAGAGTACGTTCCTCGTGCCCACTTTCATGTATTCCTATTGCAGCTTTCCTTGTCTTAAAGCCACTCCCGTCATGCGCAACATATCAGCCTGATCCACGTGGGACTGCCTTTCTCGGACGTCGTTGGGTATCTTGTTGTATCGTCTGAAAAGACAAAAAGCAAGCACACTCGCTCTGTGACCGCTAGCCGTGTGTTATCCTTCATAGCATCTCTTCACTTCATCCTATAACCTGTCCCTCAACGCAGAGCCAGCACGCCTCTCTCTTTGGCCGCCATGGCGTCAACATCGCTGGTTGGATCGGGGCAGTATCCCGAGCATGATCTGTCCGAGTTCCCGGCCGCCCTCAAGGGCAAGCGAATTCTGCTGTGCACAGAATCTTTTGGCCCGGTCAACGGTGTAAGCCGGACAACTCTCATGCTGGTCAACCACTTGCGCGATCACGGTGTCCAGGTCGCTGTTGTCGCTCCTCATAACCACACCAACCACAACACCTTTTCACCACCTCCGTCTCCTAGCCTCTCTCCTGCGGACAAGCAGCCTGAAGTCCGTGTCACTGGTTATCCTTTGCCCTTTAACCCTGAGCTCTCCATCGTATATCCTGTTCGCAACTCAACGCTCTACTCTCGCACCTTTGGCAATGATGCGCCGCCCGATCTCATTTACCTCGCATCCCCAGCTAGTCTGGGCTTTCAAGTCATGCTGCAGCTGAGGCAGCAGCCCAAGGAGAAGCAGATTCCCATCATTTGCAACTTCCAGACGGATTTGGCTGGCTACTGTTCCATCCTCTTCCCGGCGCCCCTCAGTCACGCGGCAGTCTTTGCCTTTGACGCTGTGCAAAGCTACCTTTTCAGGCACTCATCAATCAAGACCATCTTTTACCCCTCCAGATTCGTCAGACGTTATTTGGAAGGCCAGAAGGTCCAAGCCAACAAACTCGAGGTCTTGACCAGAGGAGTCAACACCACCATGTTCAACCCGAGCCGTAGGAGTGAAGCCCTGCGAAAGGAGATTGCGCCAAACGGCGAAATCATCTTCGTCACCGTTTCTCGAATTGCCGGTGAAAAGGGCTTCGACTTCCTAGCCAAGGTTGCGAAGGAACTGGATGCTAGGGAGCTGCCGTTCAAAATGGTCATCGTTGGAGGAAACCGAAATCCCGACGTGGAAAAGGAAGTCCAAGAGCTATTCGACCCCCTCAGAGAAAAGGGTACCGTCACTTTCGCCGGCTTCAAGGTTGGAGAGGATCTCGCCACTTATTATGCTAGCGGCGATGTTTTCTTGCACTGCTCCGTCACAGAAACCTTTGGCCTGGTTGTACTAGAGTCCATGGCCAGCGGCGTCCCTGTAGTGGCTCGTGATGAAGGTGGCCCATCAGACATTATTGCCCACGAGCAGACGGGCTACCTAGTCCCACCCGACGACTTGGACGGCTTCGTTGCCAAGGCTGTCAAGCTTGCTGAAGACCACCAGCTACGATTCACCATGGCCAAGGACGCTCGTGCCGCTGCATGTGAATGCACATGGGAAAAGATCAACAACAAGGTCGCCTGGCGCATGGCCGATACCATTGCTCAGCGTGAGCTGGAGAAAGGAAAGGCACCTCAGCCAACCGCCGCGGTGACAACTACAGCTACACAGCTGGTGCCTGTCTACGGTTGGCTCATGATGAATAACGCTGTCCGAGAAACAGTCACTCGTAGCGTTGTCGATGCTCGGCTGGTGGGTGGCTTGGGAGTCATTCTAAGCTTCTGGGTCATTACCGGCGCATATGTGGTATTTACCGAAGGTCTTTTATGGGCCAAAGGCCGATTCCGCAAGGCCACGCCGGCGAAATGAGATGACTTTTCATCCTACTCTCATGGCAGAATATGAGATGACTTTTTGATGGAATTTGGTATTTTTGAGGATATATGGGTTTGATCGATTGGAGCCGGTGTTTAAGGCGCGTTACATGTCGTGAGACTATTGGGATTTGATCTTTCATTTGTTTTCCTTTCTCTCCTACCTCCCCCTGCCCCCTTTTTTGACACAATTTTATCTGCTTGTTATAGATTTGCAGTTTTTATGGAGTAGAGATTATGATAGATGTGCGCAAGATGCACGTCTCATGACGTTGACGGGTTCATGGCCTTTTCTTCTACTCTCCTTTATCTCTTGGACTTTTGTTACGTGGCGAATGAACTGCTGCTGCCGGATATACCCCTACAAGATTGACTTTGAAGATGCTGTTTCGTATCTGAAGTAACATTAGATAGAATTTCATGACTATCATAGATATCACGTATAGTTTATATATATATATGTCAAATTTTGAGTTGCGCCTTTGCCCGTTTGATTCGGTTGTTTAACATTGTGAGTATCAAAGAAATGTTTTGCTATAGTGTATGTATACACATGTGAAATAATAAAAAGGGGCAGCAAAGTACGCTTGGGGAATCATAAACCATCTCACCCATAATAACCAATCTTTTGTTCAAAGCCCAACTTATCCATCCCCCCTGCTCTGTCTTACATGCAGCTATTCGCCCATCATTCTAAAAAGTGCGGTAGGCAGCGTTATCCCTGTTAGCATGCATAGCTCTTCGCTTATAAGCCGTAACATGCTGGATTCTCTCATACGTGCCGAATCCGTACACGGCCAGTCCAATAAGCAACCAGGTTCCGGTAATAACGAGGCCGGTGGGGAAAATCATGAGGTTGACTCCTGGAAGAACGAAGGCGACGGTGCCGTTTTTGAGACCGGCTTGCTGTAGGGAGACGGCCTGTTGGGCGGCGGCAAAGTCGGATAGGATGACGTCCTTGGAGAAGACGCCGACGAGGAAGACGGCTTCGTTGAGGGAGACGTTGGAGCTGATGCGGGCGCCGGTGGAGGTTACTGCGGAGAGGGTGAGGGTGGGCATGACGAGAGCTTCGAGGTCGGCGCTAGGTTGTCTTGTTAGATACATGGCGTAAAGGAATTGTTGTACATGGGACAAAACTTACATTGACAAGTTATTCTTCATCTGGTCCTTGTCGATTTGGCCGACTAGCATGTACGACTGCAGCAGAGTCGGGGTGTTGGAGGAGCTACTGTCTCTCTTGGTGATATTGACAGGCGGGCTAGAGCTCGACCCTGAAGTTACTGGCTTCATAGGAGTCACGCTCGCGCCCTTGTATACCACACCAACCTGGATCTCACTGGGCGGCACGCCAACAAAGTCATCTCTCGGGTCAGAAACGCGATACAGCCGGAGATCCGCCTCAAACATGCCGGTAGTAACATCCAGCATAGGCAAATTATAGCAAATGCAGTCTCCCGAGGGATTCGAAGTCCGTGTAAGCGAGGCAAGGCGCGCCTGACAAGCCGCGTTCGTGAGGTTATTCCAAGCAGTAAAGTCCAGCGATCCGTCGGGCAGCAGCTTAACGTCAGACGGGATGCTCGAGTTTCCAGTGGCTCTCTCGTCCAGGCCGCGGGCTACGGCCATGGTGTCGTCGCCGAAGCCGAGGAGCGAGGCGTACGGCGTCGAGAGAACATCGTCGGTTCGGAGGACGGAGGCTGCGTGAGGGACTTGGGCGAGAGCGGTAGCGGCGAGGAGAGATGCCGCGAGATTGAATTTGGCCAGCATTTTGAATGGAGTTATCGGTGTCTTTTTGAGTGGACGTTTCTAGAGTAATTGTCGAGTAGAAAAGATTCGAGAGCGAGTAAAATAAAGAAAAGATTATTATTAAAGATGGTCCCGTCCAGCGGTGATATAGAATAGAATTCCTTCAACACTCGTTTATTACGCCGTCGCCTACAATCGCTCAAGAAACAAGGAAACAAAAAGTGAGAGAGGATATTAAAGAGATGAAGAGAAAGACACGACCCCGAGAAGCACGGTCGGTCACGGCGTGAAACGAACAGTCTCGCTAACCGCTTCTCAGATCCCCTTCGATACAGATCCAGCTATCCCCAGCAACAAGTCAGGCCATTATCGCAAGTGCCGCGACAGCATTGACAGAGCCAGCCACGATGCCAAGACGTCGTCAACTCGCCCTGGTCGTTGCAGGTGAGTTTCCAGGCACCGTTAGTGAGGCATCAAGGGGGTTTTTAAGGGGTTGCTTTCTCTGGAAAGTATAAATAAGAGCCCATGCCCATACTGATGGACCCTGTTCACTGAGTTCATGGGGTTTCGATTGAATTTCCCAGCTTGAGTGGTCGCATTGTTTCGCTAATTTTGGTAATGTTACACTGGGTGTTTGGGAGTTGTGGCTCCCGCCTCGGCTTGGTGGGGATCGGGGGGTGAGAGGCCAGTCGGACGCGTCCAGGTTCCCCAACTAAGCGCCCGCTAAACCAGACGGAGATCCCCTGTACGGAGGATAATAGGCGACAATTGGCTTGGGATGGCCACTGTATCGTCGAACATGAGAGATTGAGGATATTGGACACGCGATGGTGATGCCAAAATTCCCTACCAAGAGAGTTGCCAGCCTGTAGTGCTGTGAGCTGCTTCGAAGTGCAGTTGATGCATCTCTTTGGGATTTTTCTTCATCAAAGCCCTACCGTGATCAGCATCAGCATCTCAAGCACCTGAAGGTCTTGTCATGTCTCAGGCCAGGGGCGGCTCAAACCAAATCTCCGGCGCCATGCTCGTAACTGTAGTAGCTTACTGTAGCGTGCGCGTACCTCCGTGGAGGTCCTTGAACGTGATCGTTTCAGACGAGTCTTCCTCTTCACTGCCCTTTCCAGAGGCCGATTCATTATCTGGTAGATTTTGTTGATGACTTGGAGATATCGAAGGATTTCGTACTTTGCTGTGTCATTCTATTCTTATCTGCTATCAGATCAGTTCCTGGATGCGGCAAGATGCGGCCACGGCGGCTTCAAATAAACCGCGATAGCATGGCATCCCAATCTGGCAGCTCCTGACGACGCACTGTAAAAACACTGTCCTTATCTCATCTCATCCGCTCAATGGCCGCCATTGATAACCCCTCTTTACAGTGTCGATATGGCCGTGACATACTCTCGCGAACAATAGCCAACAGCCACCTCACCACCATGACTCTATCCTTCCCCGCGATTTAAGATGCGGAGAAGCTTTTGTGATTGGCATAGGAAACAGCACCAAGTGTCTGTACGAGCACCGGAGATCCGAAAATGGCTATCATGGCACCCTCCATCTCGTCAAGCTCGTCTCCTGGTACCCGATAAGGGCCAATGAACTGCATCAGCGCATCCAATACGACCAACATCCCGATGGACATCCGAGAGGAAGCAGGATATTCGCTATCTATTACTATCAATAGGAAGGCTGATATGCCAGTGTCCAAGATGCGGGGTGATCACTTATCACGACAGGGGATGGGCATGTGGAATCTATTCCGTGATGCTTCGTAGAGACGACGCCTATTTCCTCGGAATCTCGATGATCGTCATGCATGCACACGCGCCCATTCAGCCACCCGGCTATAAACGGCCGGTTCTTACCTATAACTGAAGTGTGTTGCATTGCAGGATATACCAGAGCTCTGCACATATATTTGCTATAGGTCGCATCCAATACTGGGACTATTCACTGCTTCCTAAGTGTTGCAGAACAGCTGAAGACACCATGCCCGGCAAGATTCGAACCGCACAAACCGTCTCCCTTGACATTCCGGCTGCAGAGCAACCAGGATTGCATAACCGATGGCATCCCGATGGTGAGTCCTGGCTGCCTGTCTTCTGCCAGGAATTTTGGGACTAATCAATTGCCTTTGAAGTTCCTACAATTGGCAGCATCGAGCCTGGAGAAACTGTCAAAATCGAGTGTGTCGACTGGACCGGGGGCCAGATCGGGAATAACGACAGTGCTGAGGATGTACGCACCGTGGATCTGACCAAGATCCATTACTTGACTGGCCCATTCGAGATCAAAGGCGCCGAGCCAGGCGACCTCCTGGTTGTAAACATTACCGATGTCCAGCCGTTTGAGGACTCGCCCTGGGGATTCACAGGCATCTTTGACCGCAAAAATGGCGGCGGTTTTCTTGACGAGCACTATCCAAAGGCTGCCAAGGCGATCTGGGACTTTGATGGCATATATTGCACCAGCAGACACATTCCCGGAGTGCGGTTCGCAGGCCTGATTCATCCCGGAATCCTTGGGTGTGCCCCGTCACACGAAGTTTTGGCCGAATGGAATCGCCGTGAAGCTGATCTCATCTCAGCATGCGTCCATAGCCATCCCAACAAAGTAGTTGCTCAGCCACCACTTGCAGTGAATGCGCATGCTGGCCAAGCCACCGGAGATCTCAAAGCAAAGATTGCTCGTGAAGGAGCCAGAACCATTCCTGGACGGCCAGAGCACGGAGGAAACGGTATGTCACCCAGTAAACAGTATGAGTGGCGGACTCTAACAAAAACTCAAAAGTGGACATCAACAACATCTCGAGAGGATCGACGACATATCTCCCAGTACACGTCCCCGGCGCAAAATTCTCAGTCGGCGACCTCCATTTCAGTCAAGGTGACGGAGAGATTAGCTTTTGCGGTGCGATTGAAATCGCAGGAACCATAACCATCAAGTTCGACCTCATCAAGAACGGCGTCCAATCGCGAGCCATCAAGAGCCCCGTTTTCCGGCCCGGCGATGTAGCCCCTAATTTCGGCCCTGGCCGGTATCTGACGTTTGAAGGCTTCTCCGTCGACGAGAATGGCAAGCAGCACTTTCTGGATGCAACTGTAGCTTATCGACAGGCTTGTCTCCGTGCAATCGAGTATCTCAAGCAATTTGGTACGTCATTGAATAGATTTCCTCGAGTTCTCTATTTCCCCCAAAGAGATTCTGCAGCTAACCACTCCACTTTGTGTGACAGGATATTCTGGAGAGCAAATCTATCTTCTGTTATCGTGCGCCCCGATCAAAGGCTCAATTGCGGGCATTGTAGACGTCCCGAATGTCTGCACAACGTTAGGGATTCCCATGGACATATTTGACTTTGACATTTCTGTCGAAGCTGTGCCGAAGAAGCGAGACCTTGGATCTTGCCCCATTTCAAGCGTGTAATTTAGCTGCAAACTAGTACCAGAGAGGAAGCTGTATATTGATGTCTGTTGCTTTCAATACCTTGTTCCTTTGTACCGCATACAAAATGAAGTGGCATTGCTAATCTTGATGGCCATGGATATCAGCTTTGCCTCGTGTCAAAACAAGGCTAGTGACCATTCAGCTCAATTACGCCTGCTTATATGCTTGAGCCTCGTCTAGGTTGTACGTAGGATTCTTTTGCAGGCGATGGAGCCGATTAAGTCAGCCATGTACTCGTATCCTGGACAGGATGATTAATTACTGTATTCTTGGCAAAACACTTTGGCCTCTCATTGGTGTAGAATCTCCTCGCGGAGCTGGTTGTCAGAAGCTAAATGTTCCCGAGCCCCCAAGCCGCGCAACGTTCTATGACATTGTCCAACGCTCATTCAATGGTTCAATTCGTTAGTCCTTGGCTCTTGTCAAGCTGCAGTTAGTGCAGTTACCAAAGTCCAGTGTTAAATAAGATTTTATATAAGGTGTGGGGGAATATTGCTTTCAGCCGTTAAGCATAGTATTCAACCTTCCCCATATTTTACCCCAGACTTTGAGGAGTTCCGGCATGATGGATAAATATCCGCCAATCATGCGGTGGAAGCATTTGTCCGCCAATGGGGTGGGCGCTTCCTGTCAGCGTGTGGTCGCGTTAGGAAGGAGATCTCCTTTTATTTCAACAGATATAATGAGGAATACCCCTTGCGAGAAAGTGAATCGGAAGAGTAGGCACAACATCAATTGATCTTGTGTTTCATTGCCGCTCTCCCTAGCTGCTTGAATTCGAGCTCTGGCAATTGATACCCTAGCAACATGAAGCTCAATTCTTTGGTGGGCTTGGTCGCTGCGACAGCTGGTGTTGCGCAAGCCGCTTCCTCGGACGATTCACTCGCGCTCTTTGCAAAGAGGAGGACGGCGGATCTGTCCCAATTCCCTGACCCAACGTGGTTTGCCAAAATTGATACGTGGCTGTCTTCCCAAAAGACGGATGGCACTTGGTCGGATGTAAACTATGCATCAGGATGTCCTGCGCGTAAGTGATTGGCCGCGCCGCGTCTTGCTGAGAGCCGGACGCCCTATATGACTTTTTAAGGAACAGTGCTAATGGGTGTACTTTTAAAGAGCGTGCCAATTGGCCGATTCAGGAGCATTGGAATAGGCTGATTACTTTTGGTGCTGCGTGGAGCGGTGTTAACCCTGCCGTGTCAAGTACTTGGGCCAAGGATCCCAAGCTTCTTGCGGCGGTTCAGAAAGGTCTGGATTATTGGTTTAGCAATGACTATACTCCGGCCGACTGCATGGGAGATGGAGGAAACGCGTACGTATTGCGAGAAGTTTAGGTTTTATTGGTGCTGGGACAGCCAAGCTAATGATGAACTAGATCAAAAGGATGTCCTTGCGATACGCCGGGTCTGTGGAACACAGTATGCTCATCATCATAGAAATTGTTTATTCGGACTGATTTGCTGACAAAAGCCATAGAACTGGTATGATCAGGCCATTCTGATTCCTCAGCTGTGCTCGACGGCGTGTCTTCTCGTCAAAGATGCAAATCTTACAGAGACTCAGCGAGCTGGCTGTGAACGCATCCCGAACCGAGCATACGCTCTCCGGGATGGCACCTACGGTACCGGAGGCCGCATGACCGGAGCCAACGTAAGTTTTTCTTAGAGACTTCCGCGCTGAGATGTACGTTATGCTGATTGCTTGTCATCTAGATGGTCTTGGTTATGCAAAACTCAGTCACTTTGGCCCTTTTCACGGACAACAGCACAATTTTGTCGGATGCTATGACTAGAGCCATGTCTGTGATGACTGTGAGTAGTCGTTCTTTTGACGTTGGATACCGGAATTGAGCTAACTAAGAGGCAGTTTGTCGATACCCCTGGAGATGATGGCATACACCGAGATGGCACGTTTCTTCAGCATGATGGTCTCTTGTACAATGGCAACTATGGCAAAGATTTGGTAAGGCATTCTTCCTCTCAAATACAGATATTATGCGTGGTACTGACATGATATGTAGTTGAATGCTTTCATTCAGCTCGAAGGCGAGGCCATTGGTACTTCATTCGCTGCAGACGACAGTACCCGAGAGGCCATGTCCACTTACATCAAAGGCGACGAGTGGATGATTTACACAGACTCCGACACCAAAACCGAACACTGGGACTTTGTAAGCATTCTTTCTTCACGGCTTACGCTTTCGAAGCTAACTCCTAGTCTCTGTAGAATGCGATCGGTCGCTTTGTTTCTTTTCCTACTGTTGACCTGCAGGCCAGCGCAGATATCAACTTCAACGTCTCAAAGCTTGCCACTGCGGTGGCTGATTTCACGGGATCGTACGCCGTCAACGACACAATTCGCAGACTTCTGTCAAACGGAACCGAGAAGCTCACGGGCAACAAGGGCTTCTGGGCAAGCGACTACATGGTTCACCGCCGGCCCGGCTTCGTCCTCACAAACAAGATGATATCAACTAGGTCATCCAACTCTGAGAGTGTGAATGGGGCCAATCCATATGCCTACCACATGGGCCAGGGCACTCTGTACTCTTACGTCAAGGGTAATGAGTACAAAGACATTATGGCACAGTGGGACTGGAATCTTGTGCCCGGAACGACTACCCTGCTCAACCAGCCCAAACTCCAGGCCACTCAGGTAAAGTACGATGGCCTTAAGGACTTTGTTGGCGTCGTGAGCGACGGCAAGTTTGGCGCTGCTGTTGAGGACTATCTCGACCCCTTGACGCAGAATCTATCTTATCGCAAGTCTTGGTTCTTTGTCGACGAGGGTGTCATTGTCATCACCACCGACATTAAGAAGAATTCCACTGCTGGAAACACTCCCGTCATAACCGTGCTGGACAACCGCGCAGCAGAGCCAACAAAGCCACTCCTCAAGAACGGTCCCCTCTCTAAGCTTGGTGATCAACACTCCACCTCAGATACTCTGTACTACGCAAACAATGGCTATCTCGCCTACGACACCCCCTTCGAGCTCACCATCTCTCTGGGCAAGCGAAGCGGCAACTGGTCCGAGATTTCGACCTCAACTCAGGGCGTCAAGACGGCCGACATCTTCTCCGCTTATACCACAATCAAAGGCAGCCAGTTCACATACGGCTACTTCCCCGGCATTTCATCCCAGAAACTCAACAAGGAGCTTGAGAAGCCCACCTGGAACCCCATCACCAAGAAGGGCATCTCGGGCATCTACGGCAAGGACAGGGCGAGTCTGGCCTTTTGGCCCGGCGGCGACAAGTCTGTTGCGCTGGACTTGAAGGCGCTCGGATGGGCCAAGGCCGGCACGCTGACTTTTACGTCTGACCAGCCGGCGGTGTATCTCATCAGTGCGCAGTGCAAGGACAAGAAGAACATGCGCTTGGTTGTTACCTTGGCGGATCCTACCCAGAAACTCGCTGTGGCTTCGTACTCGATTAAAATCTCGGGACAGGGTCATAAGGTGAGGGAGATGGGAAAGAAGAGTGAGGGACTTGAGAGGAGAGGTGATGGTGGTATTGGGTTTGGTGTGAGACTGCCTACTGGAGGACTTGCCGGGTCGTCTGTTAGCCGCGAAGTCATCTTGGAGTTGGACTAGAAAGAGATCTATACACTAATGATGGGGGTGATCTGAATATGTATTTATACGAGAGACACGTTAATTTCTTTGGTTACATGTACCTACCTATATCGTAAAAGGCGGAATGGGTGTCGCTAGATTTTAAGATAATGTTCATGTTTTTAAGCAGGGTCCATTCTACCTAGTAGTGATGTTTCTTTATGGCTGTGGGCTTCTGCTGGGTTGAACTTCCAAAGTACTGCGGCTTGCTGTCTTGAAAGGACCGCTTAAAGCCGATTTTGCCCGTCTTACGTCGTGCTTCGCTCGAGTTTGCTATTTGGCAGTCTCATCTCAACTTACTATGTACAGCCTTGCCCGGGTCAGAGCCAACAACTCTCGACCGAAACCGACTAGAAACCATGTTAAAACTTAGCTAGGCTGTGTACATGTATGCTTGCGAGCAAAACCTCGCCACGTAAGAAAAACCATGTTTACCAACGATCGCAGCACCACTTCATGTTACCTTAACAGGCGAAATGAGTGTCGCCTAGCCAGAGAGATATAATAGGTGATTCCCAATTTTGGTCGACATTTAAATATAAATAGACAATAGAAATAACTAAAGCAAATGAAATTCAGTATATGTAAGAACTGTGACAAAGAAAATAATAATATGTAGCACCCGTCAATGGCCCATTATCACGACCTACCTGTAGACTGGTAGCACCTAATGCACCATGGCCAGCGGATGACGCCCCAACGGTAAGTGATGCTTTTATAATTGGATGTATCTGAATGCACTCCCCGCCTCTCGGAGTTGGCAATGAGGGAGGAGGTTCTCACTCAATCCATCATTGGCGGCACTCTGGGCCGCGGTGCGAAGAGACAATGCATCTATCCAACCACAAGGCGGACTGGTGCGGAGAGGCATTTTAATACGAAACTATCTAAAACCGAACACCTCCTCCCATTCTAGCTGGAGCATTTCCATCATATTCTATCTCGCTTTGTCCTGCGACGGGCGCCCTTATTGCGACTCAAGGTGCTGCTATATCAGAAAGATGGTATCAGAAGAGACTAAAAGCAAAGCAGGGCCGTTCGGAAATGAAGGTAATTCTTTTGTAACTCGGTCACACAATCTAAAAGAAAGAATGCTGATAACAAATCTTTCGCACCCAGGCCGACGAGTTGTACTCCTCGTAACTGCTCCAGTGGGCCTGTCGTTCGAGTTGATCTTCCGATGGACCGGATTCCAAGCACCGCAAAGTCCTCCCATTGACTGGTCAAGCCATGAGAACAGCGCTCTGCCGGATTTAGCATCCAGACTCAAATTTACGACGCACTACGCGCTCTGTGTGATAGACTGCAATATCTGGGAGAGTACATCTGTGAGTCTGCTCGAAAAGTTTAAAGAGGCAAGGTTTTGGGATCACCCTGGGGATTATACCATGATGGCGCCGTCGAGGAGTAGCCGGAGCAATAGTAGTGGGATACCGGTATCGGCGAATGCGTGCGTGATCTGGGACGAGGAGGACATACGTTACATAGACAGTGGAGAGGTCATTGGGCGGACAGATATGTCCAATGGGGAAATAACTCGAGGTATGTCAGACTGAGAAGACTACTTATTCTTCGAGAGCTAATTCAGAATGTACAGACTATAGAAAACTTCGACAGGATTGGAAGTACATGCCTGTTTATTGGAACTGCCACGACCTTGCAATCCGACTCGCTTACATTATTATTCGGCCATCTGTGGATGTGCTCAGAACTCTTAAGGAACTGATGAGGTTACTCCATCGAGCTTGCTATAACGAGATCGGCTGGGAATCTACGGCCGTCTTCAAAGTTGCTGTGAGTGGATGGACTGCAACCGCTCTAGGTATGATCGCCAGTGCGCCTCCATTGATTATAGCTGGTGCCGGTGTGTACATGGTTGCATGGTCCGTAGGGTTCTTTGGAGGGCTTAAACAGGGTACAAGATATCAGTTCATGATCAAATTGGAGGAGAAGTTCCCTCAGCTCAAGTCGCTCCACGACTAAGCACCCATAGCATAGTGCGATACGCATATTGGCAATCAAACGGGGACATAAAAGAGAGTAGCTTGCTGGCCAAGTGTTCCTGATTTTGAATTTTCCCAAAGGACAGAATGTAAGGTTGAGACTACACGCAGCGCCTGGCTCTTCTGGTGAACTGTAGTGAGGCGTCTCTGTTAGGCACTTCCCACTCAACACCTGACCTTCACGGGGCTTACTCCTGAAGCCATACAAGCCATAGGTCCTACAGTCAATCCAGCGACACCTATGTTATCATTCTGCTGCATTTTTCTAGTCACTACGTTCCCCAGATGTACAGTTGGATTATGTACCTGTCATTATAGTAGCAACTTTGTTAATGAATGCCACGTTGTACATCTAGTTACTTCAGCACACGGACTTTAGCATATAGCATCTGATTCCTCCGTATGTATATGAGTCCGAAACCTGTCAGTATATGACAATAAATTGTAGGTCATTGAATCGATTGCGTGATGCGCTAGGCTATCGAAGCGACAGTGGATCTACATCTAGTGGAATGCAGCGCCGAGACGGGCCGTCAGCACGTAGAGGTGCATGTATGTAGAGAGTAGACTGATGTTCGCTGTCTAATAATCACAGCTTCTCCTTTATATGGAGTGTTGTCGTGGATTGAGCTGATTGCCAAACGAGGCTGGCACGTATGACGGTGGCGTTGTTTTCTCACTATGGGATCAAAGCCCAGAACCATCATGAGCTGATTGCTACGAGTAGAGAATCGCTGGTACTCGTATTGACAGGGAGTTACATGAAATATTAAAATTCAAGACTGACGGGTGGAGCAAGTCCGGATGCTTTCCACACCAATCCATTTCTCGAATATGGTCCATCCATGTTGCTCTTGGTGCGTATCCACCACTCGAGATGTGAATTGTACTGCTTTTTGTATAGAATCCAGTGACAATGTCTACATGTAATTGGACGAGACATCATTGGTGGCTTGAACAAAAATACCTGCCTCTAGAAACTCTATCGAATCGGCGTCAATCACGGCCGAATCCGGTCATCAAGCGGCCAAGCACACACCGGCTCAAGCCACCATTTCTATTATCCCACCGCCTCGTCCCGTTTCGATGACTCGTCTAATGCTACTTGAAGCCATGCGGGCGTGTCATCAGAGGCAGCAACAATTAGAAAAAGAAGCTTGGAAGAGCTTGCCCCTGTCAGCTCTTGGCGGCAATCCCGGTGAGGGTAGCCTTGAGTTGGCAAGGCTTCGGTGACGCGATTGAATCCTCGTCCGGGTAGCGGTTTGATGGAGCTTAGCACATAAGATGGGAGATGAAGACGAATGAAAAAAAGGACACAGAGAAACACGGATAATTGAACCGGAGAGGAAGGCCGATGAGGAATCAGAGCGCACGGCTGTTTTGATCCATGTATTGTGTGCTCCGTACTCAGTTCTCCGTACTCCGAGCGACTGTGCAGTGGGATTCTGGACTTCAATTGTTCGGGCCCTGGCGATCTGCGCTGGGGCGGAATTATGCTCACGTTAGGCCCCCACGTTCTTCTTGTTGTACTGCCGTCGCCAAGTACTTGTGATGATGCCCATTGTTTTGCGTTGCGTTGAGTAGTAGCCGTGAATCTGTACATGCTAATCATCTTGATTGTACACTAATATTGTGTATCTGTCTGGCTGACGCCAAGTTGCCTTCATCAGCTAGAGGTCATTCTTTGTGTCCCCGCGAGCCGTCTCTCAGCATACCGGTACTCACATTCTCACTCACACACCAACTCCCGTTATCCTAGCTTCATTCAAGCACGGCCTGGCCGATGCCTCGCCTCCAACTCTCCGGCAAGCCACCGTGAGCGATGCCGATCCCGTCAATCAGGCCTTGTGAGCCATCCAACAGCCCTGTCGACAGCCCATAGCTTGTTCTGGTGGTCCCCTGCGCGGCATCTCGATCGTGATTCGTGCAAGCCCAATCACCAAAAGCTGCGAGATATTGCGCCATCGTCGCTATACAGCACTCATCCCCGTCCAGCTGCCTCTTAGCCTCTGCTTGTAGCGTAGCCTACGGACAATGTTTCTTGATATTACTGCAGCATAATGATCCAAGCTCGCGCGCCCTTTTGACAGAAAAGGTGGATGGCAAAGAAAAAAAATGGCTTTCCGCCCGTGGAACCTCGGCACGCGCGTATCCGTTTCGAAGTAGCCTGCGGAGGAGTAGCGTGAGGATCGAGGAAGCTCGTAGCCGCAATGGTGATAGATTCCTAGCGTCATGTCGCATCAGCTGGTAGCACCAAGCATCCTGAGGTCGTGTGCTAAGGTTGCATTGTAGAAAGCTTTGGTCCGCGTACATAATGGAGGTCGTTCCGCGTTTTCTGCGACTGGGCGACCAGCCGAAGGATCTACCCCGTGCTACGACTCTTCTGTTTTCTCTTCTTTTCTAGAAAAGTTGCGGGCGGCCATTGCGTTGTGCCTCTGCGCAGACTTGTCTTTTGATATAATTGTATAGACGGTTATTCTTTGCAATCGCTGCAATGGGTTCCCCGTCAGACGATGGCAAGACGGCGCCGACCCGAGATGCCGTCGAGACTCAGAGCATTTCCACTGGCAGTGATGAAGATGTCATTCCCAAGGGTGCCCTCGATCCTGTATACGAGGCAAAGGCCAAAGTCTTGAACCACGCTGTAAGTCTCATCCTCGTTTTCCAATTGCCTGCCACTTCTATTGCCACTCATATATGCAGCCCGACTAACACATACCTCGACGCAGATTCAAGAAATTGGCATGGGATGGTATCAATGGCAGCTCTTTTTCGTCGTCGGCTTTGGTTGGGCTTCTGATAACCTTTGGCCGATCGTCACATCCCTCATCTTCACACCCATCAACAATGAGTTTTCCCCCAACCGCCCGCCGCTCCTGACTCTGGCCCAAAACATTGGTCTCTTGGCTGGTGCCGTCTTCTGGGGCTTCGGATGCGACATCTTCGGTCGGAAAATCGCCTTCAACTTTACCCTCGGCTTGACTGCGCTCTGGGGAATGGTGGCTGCTGGTGCTCCCAACTTTGCAGCCATTGGCATCTTCGACTGCTTCTGGTCCTTTGGTGTTGGTGGCAATCTGCCCGTCGACTCGGCCATCTTTCTCGAATTTTTGCCCGCGACTCACCAATACCTGTTGACTATCCTGTCTGTGGACTGGGCAATTGCTCAAGTCGTTGCCAATTTGATTGCTTGGCCTCTTTTGGGTAACTTGACTTGCGCTCAGGACGAGAAGCCATGTCTCAAACACAACAACATGGGCTGGCGTTACTTCCTCATTACCATGGGTGGAATCACGCTTCTCATGTTCTTGGCTCGATTCTTGCTCTTCTCCCTTTACGAGTCGCCCAAGTACCTCATGGGCAAGGGCCTGGATGAGGAGGCCGTCCGAGTAGTTCACGAGGTTGCCAAGCGCAATGGCAAGACGAGCTCGCTCACAATCGAAGACCTCAAGGCTTGCGAACCCGAAGGGTATGTATTCCAGGCAGATATTTCTACCGCTGTCAAGAGAACCCTGGTTCAAAAGATCGACACTACCCATGTCAAAGCATTGTTCTCAACCTTCAAGCTCGGCTTGTCAACCAGCCTCATCGCTGCTATCTGGGCTCTCATTGGTCTCGGATTCCCTCTTTACAACGCCTTTCTACCATTCATCCAGGCCAACAAGGGTGTCGACTTTGGTGATGGAAGCACATATCTCACTTACCGCAACAGTCTGATCATTGCCGTGCTTGGTGTTCCCGGAGCTTTGATCGGAGGTCTGCTTGTCGAGCTCCCTCGAATTGGTCGCAAGGGAACGCTCGCTCTTTCTGCTGCTCTTACTGGTGTTTTCTTGTACTGCTCCACAACCGCCAAGAGCAGTGAATCGCTTCTTGGATGGAACTGTGCCTACAACTTCTGCAGCAACGTCATGTATGCTGTGCTCTATGGTTACACCCCTGAGATCTTCCCTACTCCTCAGCGCGGTACTGGCAATGCCATTGCTGCTACTGCTAACCGAATCTTCGGTATCATGGCTGTACGTATTTTTACATCTCCCTATCCCTTTGTGAATCTTGACGTGAATAAGCCTAACTGTTTGGAAACAACAGCCTATCATCGCCATGTTTGCCAACCTCGAGACATCCGCGCCCGTATATACAAGCGGCGCCTTGTTCATCGCTGCCGGTATTCTCACCCTTTTCTTGCCATTCGAATCGCGCGGAAAGGCAGCACTGTAAGGGGTCTACAGAGCCGATTAATTCGTTTGTATATAGAACAAAAGAGAATGGTGTGGTCTTGGGAGGGAAGTTGGAAAAGAGTAATGATAGTGTGATACCCAAGGTAGTTTCTATTCAATGGATAGTGACAGTTCATTTGGCATAATTTCAGCAATGATGACAAGGATTCTTCTCATTCGTATGCTCGTACATATTTCACCAATACCAAATTGCTCCAGGTCATCAAAACCTCAATCCAGTTCCATGGACGAATCTCGTAGACTTCAAGTACTGATTCTCGTCTACCTCGCAATCAAGAACATCACACAATCCGATATGGTGTAGTGGCTAACATCGCTCGCTCTCAATAATGAACCGAGCAGCCCTGGGTTCGATTCCCAGTATCGGAGGCAAATTTCTCTTTTTGCTCCTTCCGTTGAATTTTTTTCTCTCCCCATCCGCTGCGAGAGAGTGTATGAGAAGATTTTGCTCCTTAGTCAGCATCTCAACATCCGATATGGTGTAGTGGCTAACATCGCTCGCTCTCATCAATGAGCGCCGAGCAGCCCTGGGTTCGATTCCCAGTATCGGAGCTTCTGATTTCTTTTTCTTTTTTTGCGCTCGTGATAACAGTTTGTTCCTGAAATTTACTTTTTACCGGAATGTTGTTTGTGTGGCTGGCTGATTGTCATGTTTGGCATTGTAATATCCCGGTGCTGATTGGCTACTTTAAATAATGGACCTGGTTGGATCTAGATTCATCCTGGCACGGCTCGGTCAAGTATCGCGGGTGACGACAAGCAGGCATCCAGTCCAATTGACTTTGGAAAAAAGTAAACAGAGTTTAATTAATTCCTTTAAATGACTTGCATTAAACTACTCAATTGTAAACTTGATATAAGCTTAATGCCTTACTTGATAGACTCACGATCGATAACAATGTGCTCGTATTCAACATGCAACAGGTATCACGTGAGCCTCGGAACGTCTGGGCTCGACTTGCAGGTCACGAGCTGACGAAGCGGTGACACGACAATAGCAGCCCAATTGGCCTTATGAAACGTGGTCAATCATCTAATAATCAACTACTTTAACCGATATATCCATTGTTCAAGCACAGGGCCCTCTCGATCTCAACATGGGGGAAGAAACTGCCCCTACAGCGGAACCTCGCGTGACCTTTTCATCGGGCCGAGTTGGGAGCAGCGGCAGTTCCGAGGCGCCAGATCTGCGTATTCTGCATTACAACGATGTCTATCATGTTGACCAGGCCAGTGCAGAGCCAGTGGGAGGTTTGGCGAGATTCATAACTCTCTGCAAGGAGTACAAGGATGGGGAGCAGTATCAAGGCCAGCCTGGGCTGCTTACCCTGTTCTCGGGTGATGCCTTCAACCCCAGCTTGGAGAGCAGTGTTACTAAAGGTATTTTTCTCAATTTCGAGATATCAATGGTAGTGAAATGGATCAATGCTTACTGCTGATAGGAGCTCATATGGTTTCCGTCTTGAATGCTGTTGGCACAGATGCTAGTTGCGTTGGAGTAAGTCATATATCTGGCCAGACTGCTCCATTGAGATTCGCAGATTCTTCAGTGTAGAGAGTTGCGTTGGGGTCGGAGAATGCTTCTTCGTGTGTTACGACGGCGACATACACGGGTCCCTACGCAGCATTCTCCGACCCCAACGCAACTCTCTACACTGAAGAATCTGCGAATCTCAATGAAGCAGTCTGGCCGTTGTTCATTTCGACACAAGCCACAACCACTAACCAGATCCTCTGCATGAATTTAGAACCACGATCTGGATTTTGGAGTCAAGCAGTTTGAGCACCTGGCTGAAAAGTGTGAATTCCCATGGCTCCTAGCCAACGTTCTAGATCCCGCCCTAGGAGAAGATGTCCCGCTGGGTAATGCCAAGAGGACTCATATGCTCACCACCTCCAACGGCATCAAGGTGGGCCTTATTGGTCTGGGTGAGAGGGAATGGCTCGCAACCATCAACAGTCTTCCGCCAAATCTCATCTACAAATCCGCCACTGCCGTCGCCAAGGAACTCGTCCCAAAGCTGCGAGAGGAAGGCGCTGAGATTGTCATCTGCCTGAGCCACATGCGAGAGCCCAACGACAACAAGTTAGCCGATCAGACGGATGGCATCATTGACATTATTCTCGGTGGACATGACCACTACTATGCTCACAGCTTCAGAAATGGAACTCATGTCCTGCGCTCTGGAACGGACTTCAAGCAGCTCAGCTACATTGAGGCGCGGCGAAAGCAGGACGACCCCAAGCGATGGGATTTCGACATCTGGAGGAGAGACATTACGTCCGAGGTACCCGAGGATGAGCCCACGGCCAAACTAGTGGACAACTTGACATCTAAGCTACAAAAGTCACTTGCCAGGCCCGTTGGATGGACGGCCATGCCGCTCGACGCTCGGTTCATCACCGCCCGCTTGAAGGAGTCCAACATGGGCAACTTTGTGTGTGACATTATGCGCTCCTATCATAATGCTGACTGTGCCATTATGGCTGGCGGCACGATTCGTGGCGATCAGATTTATCCTCCTGGAGCAATTCGCATCAAGGACATCACATCTTGTTTCCCCTTTGAAGATCCCGTTGTTTTACTAAAGGCTAAAGGACAGGCTATCTGGGATGCGCTAGAAAACGGCGTTTCATTGTATCCTGCCTTGGAAGGGAGATTCCCCCAAGTTTCCGGCATTGAGTATGAGTTTGATCCATCGAAGCCATCTGGCCAGAGAATCTTGTCCGTCAAGATTAATGGCAACACTTATGAGCCGGAGAAGCTATATATTCTCGCGACTAGAGGCTATATGGGTCGTGGAAAGGGTAAGTGTGAACCAAAGCTTTCGTGCGTCTATGCTTGTTAACTAATTGGAATCTTAGACGGCTTCACCAGTCTGCTCGTCAAGTCTGAGGGAGGAGAGGTAGAGGAGATTGTCGATGAAGAGAGCGGAATCCTCCTTTCTGCTATGCTCCGCCAGTACTTTATGGCTCTCCGAACAGTCGGCCAGTGGAAGAAATTGTCCGACAACTGGAACCATATCGTAAAGGATTGTGGTCACACTCAGTTACCATCCGAAGTGTTCAAAGGGGAAAGCCAGGTGGGACGGCTTGGACTCCACGAGCACAAAGAAAACGGGGACAAGGACCCTTGGCGCAAGTTCTTGCGATCAAGGCTAGGCTACAGCAAGAAGCCTCATGATGAAGACGATGACGCCCATTTTGAAGCCGGTACAGAGAGCGATCACTCTGGAAGCGATTCGGATAGCCAGCTTGACCTTGAGATATTGTTGATGAGAAAGTTTTGGGGCCGCTGGGCCCATAAGGCAGGTGTTAAGGGTTGTGTTTGCGACTCCCTGAAAGAGGCCGAGTGTGCCGTGGACTGGACGAGAGTGATAGCACCCGTGCTTGAAGGGCGTATCAAGATTGTCGGATCATAAGCAACTCGGAACTGGTTTCACGCATTCTAGAACAAGAATATACATTAAGTTTCACTTGATCAAAGCTTGGGTTTCCCGATCAATACACCATATATTGACCTCTCTTATATACTTGACTTCCACTATATACCGGAACCCCTCCCTCGCCCCCTTGCTACGCCGAAAATTATATACAAGAATGTGAGAATTCCACCTTGGCTCCCCACTCGCCACACTTTTCCTTTTGTTGGGCCCCTTAGTTGGTGCATCGGCCGTTGGAGCAGAAGAGGTCGTCAGAGCAATCATCATCACTGCCGCAAGACGCGCCAGCGCAGTGACCGGCCCAAGAGCAGTTGTTGCTGCCACCACCGCCGCTGCTGCCACCAGAGCTGCTGCCACCGCAGAAGCCGTTGGAGCATGTAAGATCGTCAGAGCAGTCGTCGTCGCTACCGCAAGAGGCACCAGCGCAGTGGCCCTCCCACGAGCAATCACCGGAACTGCCACCGCCGTTACCACCACCGTTGCCGCCGCTAGGAGGGCTGCCGCCGCAGAATCCGTTGCTGCAAGTCAAGTCATCAGAGCAGTCATCATCACTTCCGCAAGAGGCACCAGCGCAGTGGCCCTCCCACGAGCAATCACCGCCGGAACCACCGTTGCCAGGGTCGCCACCACCAGTGGTGCCGATACGGGCGACAAGGCTGTCACCGAGAGCGCTGATGCTGTTCTCAAAGTCGTTGTAGTCCTGGGCGCTCCACGAAGCACCTTTGGCACCGGGGACGGCGCTGGAGCCGGTGAAGGCGATGTAGAGAACATCAGTCTGGTCGTGGCCGTTGTTACCGTTGATGCTTTCGCCAAAACAGGCGGTAGCAAGAGAGATGGAGGCCTCGCCAACGACAGGGAAGTCACCGTCGTCACCGTTGGTGTCACCCCACACCCCATAGATCTAAGAAGGACATATCAATCAGGAGAGCTCATCAAGGAGGAGTAGGGGTAAGTTCCTACCAGCTGGTTGTTGCAGACAACAGCCATGACGGAGAGGGGCTCAACGCCAACGGATTGAGGATCCCAAGTGTCCCAGTCTCCGCTACCCTCGTTACCAAAGACGACATATGGGTGGGCATTGGCGTCAAGATCCTTCTGGCCGGTGCCGTAGCCTCGAACAGTATCAGCGAAAGCGGTGATATCCTGGGTATCGCCAGAGTCGCCGCAGCGGCCATCATCAGCAGGGCCACCTTGGATACCATCACAGTCGATATCCATGTTGGCAAGTCTGCCGTTGGTGCCCTGGAGGTAGACGATGCCATAATCGGCAAGATGGTCACCACAGTAGGAGGTGGCTATGTGAAGGGAAATGTGTTAGTCCAGCTCTCAAGATGTTGATAATGAGTTAAAGTGATACTTACTGCCACCATCGCCGTCCGAGCTGTAAAAACCAGTGGCAAGTGGGCTTCTGCAAGAACCCTGGGCAACAATGGAGTTGTAGAGACTCTGGACGTTGGCGGGCACCGAGCGAGCAGCAGCGGCGCCGGCGAGAGAAGCGAGGACGGCGGTCTTGAAGGAAGCCATGGTGATCAACTCGAGTTGACTCCTTTGGTTGATGCTCTAGCAGTGGACGATCTTGTGGATAAGGTCTTTGTTCGAGGAGGTGTGATGCTGGCTTATATATAAGTTTACATCTCAGCAGATGACCAGGGTCGGCGTCATGGACGGCAGAAAAGCATATAAGCTCGGTAGCTCCTTTGCCGAAGGATGATCCTCAGCATCGGCTCATCGGCTTCATCCCTGAAGTGAGCCTTGAATGAACTCTCTCAAACGGGAATGAGGTCCAAAGGATCGGTTAGCCGTATGGAGTTTCTCACACCACCCCTGGGAGTGTGGCCGAATGAAGATGGCATGGTCTGTGCTGCACACGATTCTGCTTGAGTATGGCAATCTCAGCCTTGATGATTGGCTTCGAAGGATGACACGAGGCTGTTGGTGGTTCGGGCATACATTTGCCGACCTACGCCCTTGATATTGTATGCAACTGTACGAGTCGATGTCTTCAATATGCGGCTTTCGGCGAATGTGGAATCTCAAACGATTTGGTCGTTTGCAGCATCAACTCAGCTCCTTTTTATATTAATCGTTATGACGGCACTGGGATGCTGCTTAGTTTGTCGTTGTACTTGGTCTTTGAACATTTTGTATAGTCAAAGCACTGATGCTGAGAAATATTATGACGACTTCTTCTTGGCTCGTTCTTCTATCAAGATCGCCGGAAACAAAATATTTCAATCTGGAGGTAAACAATCATAATCCGGGAATAGGGATAACAATAAAATCACAGGTCCTGCCATTGATACGACAGTGGGATGCAACCCCCCGCGTATGATTTCCACGTTGTTTATGAGTTGCCTCTTTGAGTTGTTGGACGTACAGGAATTTTGACCGAGTGGGTGCACTATGTGGGCTGAGGGACCGCTGATACAGTTAACGGTGCTCGTATTCTCAAATCTCGAGCAATGATTCCATATGTTGTATTTTGCTTCTGAAGCACGATGTGAGAAAAGAGTCATACTTTCTAGCTTTAAGCTTAAGAGCTCACAATATGTCTCTTACTTTGACAGCGATAGGCAAGTTCTTCGCCAACAATGAACTTAAACGTCGTCTAAGCCGTCTAACGGAAATTATCTTCATACGGGTCTTTACTCGGCCATGGCGGTCTCACACGCATAACTAGCGTTCATCCTAACTCAGACCAAGCAACTCGACAGGGTTTACATAAGGTTAAGGAAGCGCATAACAGAGAGCATAACAGGGATTCGGCACGTCTCTTTTGCGCTGGCTAGTCGCATCTCGTTGCGGCAAGTTTTGGCGGCGAACCCACAAACGGATGGGTATCTAGATGTAAGTTTCTAGATGTGAGATGAGATGATAATGGGCTACGGGCGGCAGATACGATATACGCAGCCGACGATCATACGGTTCACTAAAGTCGCCAGCCAACCATGGACGGTTTACACTGCTCGCATCGCATTCCATTAGTGGCAATTCATCGTAGCGGACCGCTGCGATGCTAGAGAGCAGAGGAAGGCTGAAGGAATCCGGGTCAGCTTTCCCCTGAACGAAAGGCTTCCTTGCCCACCATCCGTGCCTTCTACCGGCGGATGCGGAAATATCTTAATGATTTGCCACTAAAACCACAGACGAGTTGACCTGCTAGCCGACCAACCGGCTTGGCTTCTGTCAATTGGTTGTGGACAAGCTCTAATTGCCCGGTAGGAGCCAGTAGGGCGATGCGGGCTGGCCCCATAATCTCACTACGAATGATCCGTTGTAGGCAGTTGGGAAGCAACTGAGCTTCCGGATTTGTTCTTCTTTGCGATATTTTGTCTTGGGTTGAGGATGTTTGCTTATACTCGTACAAGGCTTTATCCAGAAAGAGAACTTAGGCGCGCAATCCTAGGCGCGCGCAGCATCCAGGGGGTGAGCTAGGAATAACGGCCCCCGTGCATGATTAGAGTAAATCAGACAATTTGGGGTTCAACCTTGGGGTCAGAATAAGGCTTTGTAAGCGTCATACCTGGGACTTTGCAGATGGTCGTTCTTGGATCCTTCGATAATGCATGCGCCGTATGCTATACGATGCTGGTCGATCCGGCATTTCGTGCTGCTTGGGGGAACTCGTCAAGGTTCATAGTATGCTCTCTGCGGCACTTGATTCATTCGTCGAAGAATGAAACGTAGTATAAACTCCAGCCCCCATGCTTGTTTCCGGATGCAAGTGATCCGTCATGAATACAGTTAGACTTAGATACATATACAGTTAGTAAACGCGAGGCACTCAATACTCGGCCATCAAATACAAAGTATCACAACTCATCTCCGATACCTAAATGCTATATCACATCACAAGTGATATCTTAAGCCAAGTGCCGGACAAGAATTTTGTAACACTATCGATCAAGCACACTTACATCATACAATGCGCACACAAGCGAGAACTTGGCTTCTTATCTGCGAATGAACCACCCGAGCAGATTGGCAGCCGCGTGGAATCGTCTGACCAAGGATCTATAGTATGTAGGCTTAGGAATATGGTTCAAGGGTAATATGACACCGAAATATGAGTAAATGTAACCTTGTTACCAAGGTAAAGCAATAAGAATACATAACCGAGGATCATTCGCGAATCAGCTTGCCCAGCGGATATTCCGTCGTCACGATACGGCGCATACATCATGATCCCAGTAGTGGTAAGCGCTGAATTTACAAGGAATGTTACCCTACTGCCGGATAGAGGATTTGAGGTGGGGAGGTCATTCTTAAGATCCATGTTTAAGTAAGAATAGACGACGATATCCTCTTTGTAGGGTAATTGGCAAGATGGGACACGAAAAGATGGAAAATTACATACTAAAGGCCTGGACAAGATTATTAAACAAAATAATTACTATATATATACGTGAGTATCTCTTTGTATTTCGGACTTAAGAGAGAATCTCATGAAAGTTGGGTTTTCGAGCACTCCAATCGTTGAGCTGTAAGCTGATGGCCCCCATCCAGATTATAGACTGCTGATGCATCTTGCAACTTATTATAGTTGGCCCAATTCGAGAAATATCCTCGATTCCAATTTTGGACATTCTTCTTTTCTGAGTAGACCTACACCGACTCATACACATGGCGCTGCGAATTTAAGTGCAGAAAGGTCATGAGATGCCGTCCTTGTGTTCTCTTGAATTGACTAGGCAGACTTACATGAAAACGAAACGTGTGTGGAGTTTTGGAGCCGATATCCTCGGCTTTTCTCCAGCCGACAATTTATACGAAGGATTCTGCATTTCTGACACCACTTCCGTGTAGCGTTCTACTGCACAGGAGGCTTGGACTATGGTGATTGGGCCGCATATCCTGTATTGTGTTGGTAATTTAGTCGTCAGCTCCTAGAAGGATCAAGAAAACTCGACTATCAAGAAAACACTCTTGCGTTGGTTTACCCTATGGTCTTCGACACACTATTGAGCATGCATCTTATAGGCGAAGGCCGAGAGAGTGCAACCCTCTCATGTCCTGATGCCTGTGACAACACTACATTCAAGTCAACTAATTATGTTAACGCTGTTTCATGATGTGTGGATAGAGCATATCCCAATCCGATTAAAGTCATCATGTCGTAATTTTCTCTAGAGTAGCCCAATCACATACGAGTTATCCCGTGAAATGCTGCCTTCAAATGGCACGTACTGTTCTCATCTCGTATGGCCATGCTCATTCTACCTGGCTGTAAATGGAACGTGTATTTAAGTGGGCATGTAGACCAGAGAAGCGAAAAGAGAAATACCCGGCACGAAGGGATAGAGTAACAAAGAGGCATTAATCATAAGCCAAGATGTTGCTGGCTATTAAGTAGAGCGACTTCCCTCATGATGTCTTAGCTGGGTGTCTTGCATTTTAACTCGACATTTCATTTTGACACAAAAGGCAGTACAGTGAGTGGTCAGACTAAGTCATAAGTGAGCAGTCTTATAACTCTCTTTGGCATGAATGTATGCAACGTGGCTGAGATGCTCTGATGAAACATTGACAACATGAGCGGTGTAGTGGATAACGATAAGCGTGGCGATGTGAGACAGCGCAATAAGTCAGACTGATGATGTTGAGCTGAAACGCAAAAGACTCCGGGCGAATCCAAGGATTATGCTTAAATTGCGACGTTTCGGTATTTCCACTTACTGATTGTCGCACAAGTATACATTGTACCCTAGTACATCATCTCGATACTCGGTTTTGTCAATTCTACCCATCTATGGTCTGATTGACGACGTGATGGTACACATAGAAAGGTTTAGGAGAGTAAATAGTACTCTTGTGAGTATTTCTCATGCAACATTGCAGGAATATGAAGAGTGAATAAAGTCAAACAAACGACAACATGAACTGAGCAAACATGGGCGTTCACTCTCAACACTACAAAGCAACAGGAATCGACGGCGTGAACAGTAGTGCAAAGAAGAAGCCGTTGGAAACATTTGTCATTGACTTGGCAATGATCGATGCTGTAACAGCAGGCGTAGGTATGTGATCACAGCGTGATGACTATCTGCTTGAGCCATCTCTTTGCTTAAAACGGCTATCAAGCAGTTGTGATGTTTCAAGAAGATCCCAAATAAACATCAACATTGCAACTGGTAATATAGCAGGTCATTATTCGATCAGTTTATCTTAGTACACAGCCTGGAGCCATATGACGTTGTAATCCCGTAGTTACTGCCAGTGACTGACTTGCACCTAACAAAGACATCTTCTTCGATGGTTCAAATTTTGTACAGTCCATAGATCTACCACACACATGAGCCAATCATTCTACATCTTTCCGTGGAGAGCCCGTGTATAATCCCAAACCCATATAATATGACACTGAAGTTTTTCGACTGTTCGCAACGGATGGTGACCAGCAGCTCTGGGATAGTTGTGTCAAATTATTACATACTATTAGTAGCTGGCGAATACCATATCTTGGCGATTATATGAAGTAATATATTATATAATGATCCAACGATTAGATGGGCGCAAGGCCAGATGTGAAGTCTTCAAAATAGAACACCCAGACCACCTCGAATCGGACAGTATTTACACAATATGTCCCGACGCTGACCCAATCCCGACCTATTCGAATAACTCCAGTCCGTATGCCCATTGAGCGCCCCCGGCACTAATTCATCACTCCAAAGAAAATCTTTGTCGATAATCCGGTACTCAATATCCCTCTCTCATGACAAATGGGTATCTGAAAGCATATGCTGTTTCTGTCCAACTGAAAGAAAATGTCTTTCTAAAAAAGAAAAAAAGGAAAACAAAGAGGCATCAATGCCATATTACATCTTGAGAAGCGCGTCGTTCTCAATAATCCTGTCCTTCCAACCTTCGCAAGCCACCTTGACCATAGTTTTTCCAACTTGAGTGGTCGTGATAGCGCCGTAGAGGTTGCCGACAAGCCTTTTGGAGAGCGGTGCGTTGGGTTCGATAAAGCCGGAAGGTCGCAAGATCCATGTCTCGAACTTGTCGGCGTTTGCATCAGCAAGGTCGCATAAGCCTTTCTCAACCTCTCCTTTGATGCGACGGGAGTCTGCCATGAACAAAAGGGGCCTCTTCTGGTTCCATTCCGAATATTTGCCGCTGCAAAAGACAAATCGGAATTTCTTGCCCGGCGGGACTTTGTCGGCCAGGTATTTCAGCATCGCATTTGCCGCCGCTAGTGTGAACTCTACGCTCACTTTGCGGCACAATTCTTTGTCGTTGTTGAACTGGTTGATTCTCCCTCCAATGGCCCTAAGGTTTCGGTATTAGTAAAATGAGGTGATCAAGTAATGAAGTAGACGCCTTAGCACACAAGATCAAGCTGAAGCATTTGTTTGCGATGTTGATAGCCGCAGGCGTCATTCTCCATGTTCGGAAATTCCTCACCATAAGCACACTTCAGCGCCCTCCAGTCTGCGCATCATATCCTCAGGATATTGTGAGAAATCTTGATGCATGACAACTTCGGCTTTGGGGTGGCTTTCGATATCTATCGGGACCGCTTTCCTCGTAAAGATGACAACCTTGGTGATGCGCTCATCGGCAAAGCAATGGTTGACGATTTCCTTGCCGGCATTGCCAGTCGCCCCAAAAACAAGAACTTTCATGGCGATGTAAGTGAAGTATTCCTGATCTCGCGATTTAATGATTTCCAACTTGATATCAGTATGTCGTGCACTTTGTCAGGATCCTTGGTCCCGGTTGTCGTTGATGGCGGGCAAAAAGGAGAGGTGGCGATGATCGAGTATATTAACGCGAGTCCTGCAACACTTTTGTCCAAACGTCCAACTAGTCCGTATGGCAGCGAACCCAGTTCATTTATATCGGAATAGCAGCATGATTTCCGAGCCACAGAGAGGAAGGGTGAGAATGGATGGCAGGCTAATCGGGGCTCGCTTGGCTTTTAGTCTAGTCGTTGACAGCAGATCATCTTGTACTTGACAGTCCACCAACTAGCACCGTGAAATTACTATTTCTTCCTCAGGAAGCTTTCTGAGCAAGGGTCCTAGTGTTGGGCCGAGCCGTGTAGCCGGCTGCAGCAATGCCGGGGTGGGTCGGGTCGACACAATGGTATTGGTGCATAACATGAGTTTAGGGCTGCTAGAACTTGGAATTCCGGGTCTTGTCCCTATCGTTATTACTGTACCTGTGCTTGTATTCGTCAAGACGCCTCAGGAGGGTACAATGTCAGCCAAGGCAGCAAATAGGCGCGAGGCGTCGTGATGACCATGGCGGCATCGGCTTCGTGGCGCGTCTCTGCGTCGGAGCTTGGATCATCAAATCCGACGCTGTCGAGAAATGAGATGCTAAGTGCACTCCGCACAGAGGATTTTCCTCCATGATGGATCTGCTTCGAGGCTCGTGACTAGTATTATTAAACACTGGCTCCGGTTGTTAGTGGCTCGTTAGTTGGCGGTCATGATTCAGTCGGTTAACGGTTTCTCCAAGGCGATTACGGCCTTCGGTTCCGTCATCCGGCGAGAGGTGAGGTGAGGAAGCTACCTACTGGACATGCGGAGTTGGCCTGGCGCCAACTGTAATCCATGCCACCTAGCCCAAAGAATGCAGCCACTCTGGCCCAAGAGTGTGTGTCACGACCAAGACCCTGGCGTTTGTTGCCTTTTCTGTGGCTCTCCTTTCTTGGGGCGTTCACTCCCTGTGCTCCATCTTGTTCAACCCACGGCTCGAGCGTATCTCGATCTGCTCCGTGCAAGGATGCGAGATGCCTGTGTAACTCCTCATCTCGACTTGCAATTTGTCTGCGACTGCGAAGAGAGGGAGAGAGGAGAAAAGAACTCAACAGAAACACGCCGATGTGGTACCGATGCACCGAGTAGATGATAGTGCAGTAATACCTAATACGAAGCAGTGGAGATTAGACAGGCTGTACTCCGTACTCCGTGCTGCGTACCGTACCAGGCAATTCGAGTCGGTTGGCCTTGCGCCTGTGCCATACGGGTGCTTTAGTACTGTGCGATTTCTCACAGCCCTGGCGGTTTTGGGGGAGGGTAGGCCGAGGGGATGAGCCTATCAGACGATGCTGTGATGCCGCATTTCCGTTGAAGTCTGCCTCGATGCGGCCCTCAGTTGCACTCCGTGGACGGCACTGGGGGAAGGCCAGATGATGGAGATAACGCGGATCTACGGCTGTCGGTGGTGGCAATGATTCCGCCGCGGGTTCTAGTCGTTCACATGTGTATTCCAAATAGAGAGAGTGTGAAAAGAAGAAGCAAAGGTGATCGATGCCTGAGGAGATGAAGCCGCAAAAGTCCTGAACCCTGGATCGAGCAGGTGTGATCGCTGGGCCGTTCCTGAGCTCTGAATCTGGGGTCTTGGCAGCGAGGCTGGAGCCAACGGGATCCGCGGATTCAGCAGTAAAGGCTTGGCCTCCCGCCTTGGCGTCTTGGCTTGGTCTCGATTTCTTGGCAATTTCATGCAGGAAATTTTGCAAAATCAAAACACCACAAGTGCATCGTGAGATTGGCATCATGGGTACTACAGCATTAGATGGTGGTAGCTACAGTTAACCATTCACCTTACTGTATGGCTGCAGTATGTCTCAGCACCATGGCTAATATGCTCATCCTCCTGCTGGGTGCTTTGGCGTTTAGCCGGTCCCTTATTCTCGTATATGCCACCACCATCCAGGGGAAGAAGAAGTCGTTGAAGCTCAGAAGAGCCTCATATTTCCGCTCCCCTTTTCTTCTCTCTTCTTCTATTCACGTCTGTTCCCTCAGATTCGGAAAAACTACTGGACTAATGCTAGCAATAGCACTACTGCCTGCCCTAAATCTATCTGACAAGTCATTAATTAGGAGCGGCGTTTTAGCGTTAAATGTAACACACCATGAACCGTCGCTGCATCTCACGGTTTCATTCTGGAGAATTTTCGATGCCTGCAATCCTGGACCACGGAATTCGGCCTAACATATGGATGAACAGGTACAGGCATGTTACGGACCAACTCCGAAAGAGAACAGATAACAAATGCTGCTTATGTACCAAAACTTGATTCATACATGTCGGTATTATCATTTTCTTTCCCCTATTGATGACTAGCTAGGCATGGAGTTTGTTTGTTTCAACGGTTCCAAGTTTCCCCCAGCCAGGATTCAGCACTAAACCTATTTCTCCTATTTGCCTTGCCAAGCCGGCATCCTAGTTGCCATTTTTTCCAGCAACACCATTGCGAGCTTTAGAAGGGTATCGCGAGTTCGACAAGATTAGAAAACACAACCACCGAATACCTATCTCTCAAACGGCAGTATTGTGCTGCTCTATCGTTTCCGGTCATGTCGCAAGAGATGGGCCAGATTCCGACTGAAGCGACCCACTCATACGGTGTTTGTATGTAGGTCCGCTCGACACGGTCTCAATGCTTGAGCTTCCTTAGCTCTAGGCACGCTTATGGCAGATTACAGGCACCGTTGCCTGGACTACAAATGTAGTTTAGCCACGTAGCTCTTCAGATGACCAACAGCAATCTGCATATGCTCCGGGTAAAGAATGTTGAGCCTCAAAGCTGTCATGCGACTCGATGGTAAATATGGGCGATGCAGACATAGTAGCCTGCATTTCTCAACCACAATGATCAAGTCACCAAAGAAATCCCATCGCTCTGAACCCTTTCTCCCAGTAATGTAACAAACATCCAGGCTGCTCTGGAGAGGTCATCGGTTACATCCCCAGATTTTACAATTTTGATCCGAGACTGCGAGAGCACAAAGCCTCCGCATGAGACCTGAGTGATGCGAACACCAGGATGGAACAGGTTCAGTGCCATGTGGTGGTCTAAATGATTCGCCAAAGCTTCCATCAAGGGGTACGATTGTCCATCTTTATTCTTTAGCCACCCCCACCCGTCGTCCAAGTGCGAACCGGCGAGCCTGCGCCGTTCCCGGTCGTCATGTTCCCATGAAGGCGTATTCGCAGATGTTTTAGAACTTGTCCTCTTAGACTTCAGCAGCGTCTTCCCAGCTCGTAGGAAGCGACGCAGATCCGATGCTGAGATGCATATTTCCATACTCCGTAGTCCAGGAGCAGTTGCCTCTTCATCTTCATCGTCGTCGTCGTTGCCTAGATCCCCACCTGAAGGAAGTACAGCTTCTCGGCCTTTGTCTGCTACCGGCGCATTGAACGCTAGAGTCAACACAAGATCGGACTCTGCTCGGGGTAGTCCAGCTTCTTGAATCCAGCCTTCTAGTACGCCAACCAAGGTTCGAGTGCCCAAGTTTAGTTTAGTAACACGGCAGTCGAATGTTGTTGACAGCCATTCTCCGATGACTGCCTTGAGCGGCTGGGGCATCCGAAGGAGCAACAGAGGCAGGCGAAGAAACTGGCTGCTGTCAGCCTCGCCAATCTCAGGCTGGTCTATGTCCATGCTCCACATTGAGGCAGCTGGAGTGGTGGGAGCCTTTTGTTTTTCTGAGAATCCAGGCAGCAACAGTGCGACATAGGCAGCATTCTCATGCCGCAGCTCGATCCAGAGTCCCTTGGCCTGCTCATCCGACAGCTCGCCCCAGCTCTCGGAACTTTTGTCACCCAGAACATCCGTCGCCTGAAACCAACGGAAAGTCACGGCCTTGAGCGGTCCAACCTGGCCCATTGGCGTGTCCGTGGCCTCGAGCCCAATCTGAACGCCACGAACCACATCGCCGACGAGCGTGTCGCGGAGCCGGTGAGCAAGTCGGTCAAGGCGAGCCTGGTCGAGTTTCTGAAGGCCGATGTAGAGCGGAGACACGCGGTGAGTTGAAAAAGTCGTGTTGAAAAACTGCGGGACTTGAATTTGAACAGAATCGCTGTCCTGGGCTCGCTCAGATGCTGTTTGTTGTTGAGCCGAAGCGGGCCCAGCAGTTTGAGCCTTTTGGCGCGCCATGTCTCGAAACGCGTCAATGTAGGCAGAATGTTTCAATAATAGGTGGAGGCTATTCTTAGAGGCGGTTCGTCATTATTCAGCGCGTTGCTTGGCCATTTATATGAGAAAGGACGGTTCAATGTGAGGTGAGCGAAAGGTAGTTCATTTCATTCACTGGACCAAGATTGAACCAAGGGTGAGTGAGAGGTGATGACTAATCACGTGCACTTCTCATCGACGCAAGATTGAGATTGAGTACTTGCGCTTCTACTTGGATTCTTCTCACACTGTTTCAGAATTGCATTTTTTTCTTCATCTTTTCTTAATATTAAATAATGCTTTTATTTAAATCCAATAACTCTTTCAAATTCTCCTCAGAAATGCGCATCTTCCCGGCGAATCATCGTCTCGACTCTGGGACTGCATGATTATTGCCTTTCGTCTCACTGACTCGTCAGAATGAACACTCTCAGCCAGAAGAGAAAGTGAATGCAAAAGTGATATAAAAATATCTAGCAGCTTAATCTCACGACTACACTACTTGATTCACTTTGGCCTCCAAAACTGTTCGGTGGTAGTTAATGACCACTTATCTCGGTGTACACGAACAACTCCAAGACAGGCATTAACCGCAATGATGCTATATTTCGTTCACCGCCCAGCATTGCTCCTTCTTTGTAAGAATATAAGTACATATATCTGTCTCCTTACCGCTCTATTGTTCATCATACTATCCATAAACCAAATCACAGCTTGTCGCCAAATACCACATCTCACCACTATACAATTCGTCTAACCAACTTCATCATGGACGCTGAACTTCCTCCAGAAGAACCTCCCCCAAATTATCGGTCTGAGGCCCACGATATTTACTTGGGGAAAAACCGCCGGCTTGCCGATCCAGTCTTCTTCCCAGCCTCTATGCGTTCGAAGCATGAAATGAGGGCAATAGAGGAGGAGCTTGCCCGTGAAATGGAATCGGAGCCCGATGGACCTCGAGAGTTCACAAAAGATGTCATGGTCCTTTGGGGTTGGGGTATATGCACACGATGGCCCCCAGGCGGCCCAGTTCCACGGCTCGAAGACTACGAAAAGTCCATGAATGCAATGACTGCTGACGTACACAAGAATTGGATGGAAATCCAGTCTTTAGTCAGAAATCATGAGGATGCCATCCGCGACTGGATTCTCCGCTTCTCTCTGGGTATAGAGAAACAAGAGACCCGAGATACCAACATATTGTATGCTGGCATACAGCAGAGTTGGAAACGCACTGTCAAGACATTCAACGACTGTGCCGACGACATCAAGATGTTTATGAAGCCTGACTCTATCGAATCCGATTTTGGGATTGACGTCCCCAACTATCCCGAGTATGAGAAGACTCGAAGGCTCCCATTTTCCTTCATGTGCGAATACTTCTTGATGGGGTATCTACATCGTCCGGAAGATGGCCGAAATCACTATGTTGCCCATTATTCCCATCGTTACAACTTTTTCAACGACCAACCAGATGAAAAGGAGCCCAAGATGTGCGAATGTGAGTGCCTGGGCGTTCAATGCAATGATGAGGAGTCACGCGAGTTTTATAAGAGGCAACGGATCTTGTTCTTGGCCCCTCACATAGCCTCATGCGAGTTGCAAGATCCCGATTGTCTACTTTCCTTCATCCACTATCGAGGCCGGCTACATCCGTCTGTGTTTGCAAAAATGGACAACGATATGACGTTCATTGGCAGACGAACTAATCATCTGACAGGCCCCTTGATCCCAAATCGTATGGTCAGCTTCGACGTCTCCGGATCTGGTTCTGAAAAGGGGTATCGTCCAAAATTTTGGAAAGGGTGGGCTAGTCGTCCGAATCCTGAAATTCCGGGTGAGAGCAAGGAAGAATATGATCGTCTTTGGCATCAAGGCCAGTTGTTTGGAGCATCCGAAGCTTGGATCATGCTCCAAAGTCAGCGAGCTAATTATCACTACCTTAGGCACCTCCTCGGGTTTATCTGCCGCGAGGCAAAGCTCCCCATCACGACGCCCAAATCGCCAGCAGAACAAGAACGCATATTTCGCAGTTCGAGAGCTTCAATAGAAGTAATCAAGCAGAGGGCTTTGGCTAATTGGTTCGATTTTACTAAGCAGCAGGCGTTCCTCCCTCCACCGATACAAATTTCCCCAAGATACTTGCAAGATCTCGAATTCAAGATAGAAGTCGCTGACAAACATATCCAGTCGCTCTTCAGCGATCCAGAGTATTTCTTTGGTTGTATCAATACACTCAAAGAGCACCATTGGGCAAATATCGAAATACAGGGGGACGAGACAAAGGTCAATGAACGTAGCCCTGCTTCCATATACGTGGAGAAATACGTCGAGGAGGATTACCGGCATATCCTCTATTTTGATCTCATAAGGGGTGTGCTAAGGCGATCAATCTTCGAATTCTACATGTGGCACTCCATCTACATCCGCATTCAAGAATTCCAAGTCACGATGAGAAAATCGTTCAAAGACTACGGCAAAGAAGACGAGTCTGACACAGACGGAACCAACATGCTCCAGCGGCCTCCAATTTTTCTCTCTGACAAGGCGAAATGTGATTATGACGCACTGGCAGAGCAATACCTATCTCTAGTTGTTTTACTACGGTATGATGCCGTCTTTTTCATCAACGAGTTCCGCAAAAAAGGTATTCATGCTGGCGATCATACAGGGTTTGAAGTGGCTACTATCGATCCACCCAAGGAGGGAACTCAAAGCCGCCAAAATACCATAGATAAGAAGCACTATAGAGCGCGGAGCCTGTATTGTTGGCCGAAATTCAGAAATCAGTGGCTCCGCGTTGACGAATATTCAGCAGATAAGATCCTTCGAATGTTCTTCTTCAACAGCATGGACAACTTCATATCCGACGCTTTGAACTGCACAAACTGCGGAATCCCGGAGGCGGCAGGCTATCTCCAAGCAATGTCTCGGGCCCACGATCCGGACAGCACGAAACATATTTTTACAGACTTGATGGACGACACAATCGACAATCTCAATCTGCTGTCCTCGCTTGCCGACCACCTGGAATGTTTGTGGCCCGCCATGGACATAGTTGGGGGCGCAGCTGTGAGGGAGGGCGTCCGCCGAGAGTATTATGATTTGGGATGCAAAGATATTTCCATCAACTTTCTGGATTTTGACGAGTTTGACTTTGAAAAGAAAATGCCCGTGAAGCGCTTGAGAAGACTCTTCCTCTTCTTCGATGAACTGCAGGGCTTCAAGGATGAATCAATCTCGATGGGTCATGCCAGAGGCGATCTAAAGAGGTTTGGGGCCTCGCTGCTCTGTAAGTTTATATACCCCCTGAACGACGAAGGGGAGGACTTCAAGGCCAATCAAGAAGCAATTTCCAGACTCGAAAAGGCAATGGGCGTATCTGGATCCGATTACATTTTCAGCGTAAAAGAAACGCCCATTAACCTAGATGAAGAGAATGCAAGCAAGGGAGCAAAAGTCCAGCTCGTGGGTCAGCCGTCAAGCTATCGCAACGTCGCGGCTCGTGAGAGGGAGCGCCAACAGCAAAGAGATGCCTTCAACGAAGCGTTACGGGCAAACAGGGATACCATGGCGGAGATGTGCAGGTTCAATCCGCGATGGGCCACGTCACTCCATTCTGCTCTCGAACAATTTCAGATCCCGCCTGCTCTGATAGACCCTTTGGCCGATGCTCTATCTAACATTTCTCTCCAGCCAATCCCCAATGCTCCCGACGGCCAACCCAAAGGCATTATTAAGAAACGCGACTGGGCTACGCTAGAAGCAGTCTACAACATTCATGGCAGCGCAAATGCAGCCGTTTCCTACGCTCAACTCAAGCTCGCGATGGTGGCATTGGGGTATAAAGAGGATCCCAGCGGGGGTAGTCACATGAGATTCGTTAGATTGAACGGTAGGTGGCCGCATGATGTGCTTCCAAAGGGCGAGAATGTTATTATTGCGCGAACACACGGAGGGGAGCATGCTGCGGCGGCTAAGGGGAAAGCAATGGATTGGGGGAGGAGATTATGTGAGAGAGGTTTGACATTTGACTTTATTCAACAGTGGTACGTGAAGGGATGAAGGGTATTGTTTGGTTTGCTGTGCATTTAGCTATTCGTTATGTTATTTCGGAAGGTTTGTATCTGATTAGGGTTATGTTTACCGTGGGTAGTATAGGTAGTCGTTGGTATGTTCATCTCCACATGTTCATACACAAGCAACACCTCAACGTTAGCAACAATAAACTCTCAGTTCTCCATCACTTGGCTCGTCATCACATCATGTTTCATCCAATCAAACGTATCGAAAAGCTCAAGACTGAGGTCAAGCTGCATGTCCTCCATCGCTTCAGGCCGCCAACTCATGTTCTCGTTCGCCGCGTTGAGAACGTGATCCAGCACACGCCTCATCACGGCACTAGCCGTCGCACACAAGTCGCTATTCGGCCTAGACGGGTCAATCCACTCGAGAAAGCCGATGAGGAGGCTGAGATGCTGGATGATGTTGGATCGTGTCAACGAGGGGTTCTTCGGATGACTTCCCTTGAACGTGGGGTTGAGGAGCTCCATGCAAAGGATGCCACCGCTAGGAGTTGCAAAGGCCATGACCTAGAAGTATCACACAACTGCGTGTAAGTAAAATATGTCTTGCTTGGAAATAAGAGTTGTGGAAAAGGGGGGACTTGTTTGTCTCACCAGCCACTCAAAGTCATTCCTGAAAGGGGCAAAGCGGTCCTTGTGAGTCCAAAACAACAGCGTCAAAGAGACAAGCTTAAAGGCAATGAGCAATATTCCACCTTCATCCACCTCTCCGTGTTTAGATAACATCCTCTCGATGAGGAATAGGTTTTGCAGCTGCTCAAGCTGCAGCAATAATCGCGCAAAGATCATATTCACATTGGAATCGGGATCGGCAAAATCAGCGGGATTGTAGGCTAAAGACGCAGGAAATTCCTTCACGGCTTCAACTTGCCGGTCCTTGAGATCCCTGAAAAACAAGAATATAGGTCAGCGGGGCTGGACGGGATAGAAGTGCGAGTACCGAGGGGGAGTGCGTATGTGCTTACCGAAGAAGAGCGCCGGCAACTTTCTGTCTGCCTTTGCCTATTCCAATTTCAACCAACTCATCTTGTATAAGCGCAAGGATGTATCTCGCTCGAGTGAAAGTAGCGGAATACATCTTCCCACTCGTATTCCATCCGTTCTCATCCAGTAATTTCACAGCCTCTCTGAGAGCCTCACCCCCCTTGAGCAGATCTTCGTCCCGCAGATCCAGGGGGAGGGGTGTAAACGCATAACGATGAGAGAGTCTGGGTGGCCGACCCGTGAACAACACTGCGTGCTTTTCCCCAACAAACATCTGCGCGAAAAGGCGCCGTCGAGACTCAGAGGCCAATGACGGCACGTAAGATGGAGAATTCGACTCGGCATGCATCCCAAGGAACGTCGCCAAAGCCACCGACTCTGCTCCGCTCCTCCATGTGGAATAGCCTGCTCTGTCAGCTGCCTGCTTGCACCGTATATCGGAGGTCTAGAGTCATAAATCACAATAGCAATATAAGGAGTCCACTTACTAGCATCTCCCGCGTGGATGGATTCCAGCGTGCTTCGCCGCCGTGCAAGCTGAGCTAACAGGCTGTTCGCCGACGCAAATCTCCTGCTCAAGTCTATGCAAAGGCCGAGGCAGACGCGAGATATCTCTAGCCATTCCTCTTTTGCTGAAGCGTTGTCAAATCCTTCCTGAGATCTGCTGATGTACGAAAAGGATAGTTCACCGTAGCCAAAGATGAGCCCGAGTGACTCCCACCTCAAGTTAGGCCCCGTAAATTGACCGATCCATTTCTCAGGATCCGGTTCACCCTCGATGAATGGCTTGGTGGTGTTATCGCTCAAGAAAACTGCAATGTCTTCTAGTTGTGAATCCACGCGGCAATTTCCGAGATATGAACCGAACCTCTCGTGTATATCCGAGAGCACACGTCGTGCCGTATCCCTGAGCCAACCATCTCGGAAGAATGGAGAATCCTTGATAATCTCGAATTGGCCAGTGTTTGGAGATGGGATACCTCTGAGCACAACAAGGCACATCTCTTTTGTCGGCGAGCAGAGGTACCTTGGAATCTGATCGGGGTTCTGTCTTAGCCTGGTGTTTGTTGGCTGGGGCAACCATGCGTGAAACCCCTGAAGCATGGAAAGACTATTCTCGGTCTCTTCAAAGACTGACGAATAGCTCGTGAATCCCAGGTACCCCGATGCCTGATCCAGAGGCGTCGACGCCCTATCCGACGGAAGATGGCCCCCTGGCGTTGTCGTCACCGAAGGAGCGAAGTCATGGTTGATTGATTGGTGACGGGGACCATTAGGATCAACTGGTGACTCAATGGAATAGACGCGATGATGAGTTTCCAGGGGTGATGACGACACCTTTGTGCTGCTACCGTGAATATCAATGTGAGCCTGCCGCCGGAACTCTGCACGGCGAAGAGCTCGGTCGTCCTCGGCGGACCCAAGCCGATGACCCGGCGACGGACCGGCCGTCCTCGGAGCTCCATGCTGGTTCACGGGAGCGCGTCTTGTTGCCTGATTTGATAACGGCCGCTTCCTAGGGACTGAAGAGGTATAGACACACTCTGCTTCCTGCCCTCTGTCAATGCATCGCTTACAAACAGGCTGTCGGTGGTCACAAGCCACTTTCCGCGATCTGCAGTTGTCACAAGCCACAGGCCGCCCATTGGGTCTGCGGAGTGACATCGGAGGCGATGCTGACAACGCAGCCATTTAGCCCAGGGGTTATATATGTCGAGCGTAGAGTTTTTCAATGCACAATATCCGTTTTCGGGAGAGATTGTGCTGAAAAAAGCAATAAAGTCGCGAGCATGAAGGTCGTTCAAGAAGTCGGATCTCCTAGCCGGCTTCGGGCTCGGTCTCGGCTGGAGAAAACCAGTCAGCTCGGAAACACTAGTCTCGAGTTTAGCCAGTACGCGCCATAACAAGGGCGTGATGAGTGGATCAATATAGCCACCCCGAGCCAATCGGGAAGATAATGGCCCTATGATGACCTCCGGTCGACTTATACGACAAGTCCGGGGGCTATGATGATTCGAGTAAGAAATCAAATATGCTTTGTGATGGACGGTAGATGACTCAGGAGTCGGGATGGTCAAGCCGAGCTTGCGTGGCTTGAAGAAATCCACACGTGTGAGAATCCCTGGAGTCCGGTGCTCAATAAGGTTTCTTAGAGGAGCTGACTGGAATTACTTGGGCACGTAGATATATGTATATATAGACGTAGGCCTTCCTCCTCTAATGATTTCGATCTCATCAGCAATTAGCAACATAAGCTTACATTTAAACCATCGAACAAGCTTTCACCATTATTCAAAGTCTGAACCTTACCGAAACACCTCTTCGACATCTCACACATCGACTCCACATCGACAACATAAATATACATACACAATTCTCTTTTGAATAAATCGACGTCTCAACTGCTACAAAAACACGAGAAAATTCATAAATCACCCTCAACAATCATAAGAATCTACCAGCCTTACGACTACAACACACATCCAAACAACATGCCTCTCCGACTCTCATCAAAGAAATCGACTCCTGTCGCTTCTAAGCCCGAAGCAATGTCGTCCGAAGTGACCTTGGTCGGCGAGTCAAATACAATGTCCGAAAAACAAGCTGCAGCTGGTAAAGACCCCAATATCTATGCCTAGATAATCCATGGCAACAAGACTTACACCGGTATTTCTATAGGTCCCTCCAACAAAGAAAAGAAAATGACTTGGAAGGAAGCCCAGGAAGCTTGCAGGAAGGAGCAGAGCTGGACAGTTCTGGTAAGTAGTCTACTTATTTACCCATGCTACTCATTCTACAGGATTCTTTTTAACACGTTATACAGGCTCAACACTATGCCATGCGCTAAGTGTAGCATAATGCGATTCAGAATCATCGAAACACGACTTTTTTCATCCTTTTACAAATGTTTCATTACGATTTACGATAGTGTTGCGCCTTTGATTTGATTTGGAGATGGACCCAATTGCCCTACACACTTCTGCTATATAATAGGAGGATAACTACACTTGTGTGGAAAACCTTTGACCCAAATAGCTAGAATAGATACCCTTGGGAGATTTAGAAAAGTTCTTTTGTTTTATTTTTTATCTTGTTATCAAGTTCTTTTTTTTTTTCAATCTTGTCGACAAATACCTAGTAAGCACAATACACTGTTGCTTCCTTTAATCCAACATGTAGTACCAGAAAAACGCTGTCTCGTCCTTATTCTGCGCGATGCCTTTGTACAAATACTCATCATACCCTCCAAACTTGAATCCGTATTGCCTATAGAAGTAGCATGCGGCAACGTTGTTTGATTGAGATTCTAGCCGAATACCAGCAACTCCCAGCTCGCGAGCCCACTCGACTACTTTATCCAGCAGCTTTCTACCGTAACCATGTCCTCGGATGCTCACATCCAACACGATAAAGCGAACCTCGACCATGTTGTTCCAAGACTTCGCTGCATGTACGTATCCGTAAACTCTTTCATCTTCTACTACAGTGAAGAGAACATCATCGGGCTCTTTGATATTCTCAAACTCAGACTCATCAAACCCGAAATCTTTTTTTGTAACGGCAATCGGATTCGTGGTAATCTCTGCACCCAGGGCAAGGGCTTCGTAGGGTTTGGCCACTTCGGCGAATATCTCAAAGGAGAAGTCTCTGCCCGAAACGTCGTCCTTTGTAAGTCTAGTGACTCGTCGTATTTCCATAGCGTGAACACGATGCGACTTGTTTGATTAAGCTTAAAATTCGAATGAGTTTCTTCTTTGAACATACAGTACCAGGTAGCATTCATTAAGAAGCTACGTGTGCCAACAGCTGTGTATGTACACTTGATCGTGCATGGGTAGCTTGGCTGGCTAGCCGCAAATAGGCATATAATGAACTACTTTCTGCGCCAACGGTGAGTGACTCAGACCGGGCTGGATATTACTTCTAAAACCAGAACTCCGATCCCACATTCGTTTCATTCATCATGAAGAGCTGGATTTTGCATCACCAAGATGAAATTTTATATACCTAAGTATTGCTGGTATCCGAGAGTCCAGATTGTGGTTCCGATTGGGGCTCGGATACAACTAAAGTCAAGCCGAGAGATTAGTATTCCGTGATACCCACAGTCCGGGCGCATATTATGGAGATTCCGAGACTTCAGCAAGCTAAAGAAAATCGATCTCGTTTGTTCTCGTTTACTCTTTATGTTTTTAGATCGGCAGGGCGAATCTCTTAGTCTATTACATGCACCGCTCGGACTCGGTGCAAGCCTCATGTAAGTGTGAATCCGAAAGATTTTGGCTACCCACTTGTGGGCGACAAATCACTTTGGATGTTTTTGGTGCCGTTGGCTATGACATATATAATAATCAAATGATTACTTTCTTTGTATCATTTGATTTATTCCATTCAATTATGGGCTTCAATTTGGCAGTTCCTGAAATACTCATGCAGAGAGATCAAAGACAGCGGCGGGGCCGTTCCGCAGAGTGGGGCGCGCCAAAGCAAAATTCCGCGCCTTGACTGAGCTATCTTATCGCCAACAGAAAAAAAAAACTTACACTACCATATTGCTGCGAGTGTCTGTGATATCGCTGAAAGTGCATTTTCATTCGTCCAACACCACAGCCACATATTACCGATCCAATGGGTCCTTCACTCCCCTCGCGGAAGCGGAAAGAAGTTTCCGAGGTTGTCGAGTCCGACGACGAATTCGACGGCGCTGAGCTCGAGGGCATCTTGTCGCAGAGCGAAGACGACGATGACGATGTTGAGGATTCGCAATCAGAGGGCGAAGAGCCCGAACTCGACGAGGATGAGGACGAAGATGAGGACGAGGATGAAGAGGATGATGTGCGAAGCGGCGATGAGGAGGGCGAGGGAATCAATGGCGAGCCCAATTCCAAGAACAAGCCAGATGTCGACGGCGAGGCAGACGATGAACCCAACTACAGAGTCGTCAAGGACGCCAATGGAGGCGTGCGCTACGAGTACGCAGAGATAGATCCAGTCTACGACAGCGATGACTCGGATGCCCAGGGCCCGGTCAACACCATTGGCAATATTCCGCTCTCCTTCTATGACTCCTACCCGCACATTGGATACGACATCAATGGCAAGAAAATCATGCGGCCTGCCACTGGCGAGGCTCTCGATGCCCTGCTGGACAGCATTGAGCTTCCAAAGGGCTGGACTGGCTTGACTGACCCCGAGACGGGCAAGCCGCTGAACCTCAGCCAGGAAGAACTGGAGCTTCTGAAGAAACTGCAGATGAACGAAGTCCCCAGCGACGACTACGATCCCTACCCAGTATGTCTTTCTCAACTATTACCAGGCTCACATGAGTGGCAGCTAACACAGTCTCACGCAGGACATGATCCCCTACTTCACCAGCATCGAGGAGAAGATGCCCCTCAGCGCCGCCCCAGAACCCAAGCGACGATTCGTCCCCTCAAAACACGAAGCCAAGAGGATAGCCAAGCTGGTGCGCGCCATCAAGGAAGGCAAGATCCTGCCCTACAGGCCTCCCGAGCCGGAGACGGAGCAGGAGGACAAGTACTACGACATCTGGGCCAACGAGGAGCCCCAGGAACGACATGTGATGCACATCCCCGCGCCCAAGCTGGCGCCTCCGGGCTACGACCTCAGCTACAACCCTCCGCCCGAGTACCTGCCCACCGCGGAGGAGAAGGACAACTGGGAGAAGCTCGACCCCGAAGAGAGGGAGAAGGAGTACCTGCCCAGCAAGTTTGACGCCCTGCGCAAGGTGCCCGCGTACGGCGAGTTCGTCAAGGAGCGCTTCGAGCGCTGCCTCGACCTCTATCTCGCTCCCCGAGTGCGCAAGAACAGGCTCAACATCGACCCCAGCTCGCTGCTGCCCAAGCTGCCTCGCCCCGAGGAGCTGCGGCCGTTCCCGACCGTGTGCCAGACCATCTTCAAGGGCCACACGAGCCGCGTGCGCACCGTCGCCTTCAGCCCGGACGGCGAGTGGATCGCCTCCGGCAGCGACGACGGCACCGTCCGCATCTGGGCGCTCAACGGCCACCAGGAATGGAGCGCCCAGCTCAGCTCCGCCGACGAGCCGGAGCCCGTCAACATGGTGCGCTGGCGGCCCAGCAAGGACACATTCATCCTGGCCGCCGCCGCGGGCGAGGATCTCTTCTTCATCGCCCCGCCCATCGTCAGCGATGCCACCGAGCAGGCCAGCCGCGACGTCCTCGACGCCGGCTTCGGCTACGCAACCAACGGCTCCTCCGCCGCCGCCGCCACAACCACTGCCGACGGCGCCAAGAAGGAACCTCCCGCCAAGTGGTCTCGCCCCAGCGCGTCCCTCGTCGCAAAGGGCGTGCTCCTCAAGTTCGCCGTCCGCTCCGCCATCAAGACCATCAACTGGCACCGCCGCGGCGACTTCCTCTGCACCGTCTCCCCCACCGGCCAGCGCAGCTCCGTCATCATCCACACGCTCTCCAAGCACCTCAGCCAGGTCCCCTTCCGCAAGCTGCCCGGCCTCGCCCAAACAGCCCAGTTCCACCCGTCGCGCCCCTACTTCTTCGTCGCCACCCAGCGCATGATCCGCTGCTACGACCTGCAGCGCCAGGAGCTCGTCAAGGTCATCCAGCCGGGCGCCCGCTGGATCTCCTCCATGGACATCCACCCGGGCGGCGACAACCTCATCGTCGGCTCCTACGACCGCCGCCTGCTCTGGCACGACCTCGACCTGTCCAACCGCCCCTACAAGACCATGCGCTTCCACCCAGAGGCCATCCGCGCCGTCAAGTTCCACCGCGGCCTGCCCCTCTTCGCAGACGCCAGCGACGACGGCTCCCTGCAAATTTTCCACGGAAAGGTCGTCGGCGACCTCATGGAGAACGCCACCATTGTCCCCGTCAAGATGCTCAGGGGCCACAAGGTCGAGAAGAAGCTGGGTGTCATGGACGTCGACTGGCACCCAAAGCACCCCTGGATTGTCAGTGCCGGTGCCGACATGACGTGCAGACTATGGGCGTAAAGGAGAGGAAAAGGAATAATGGAGAATATCATCATTGTTTGTTATATAGTTTGGGTTGCAATGCGGTAATAAAAGTGCATAGATTTGCTATCATGTTTAAAAAAGGGGGTTACATGTGCTTGTTGATGTTTGTGTACATTGTGTGCTAGAATGTGAGTCAAACTACTACACCAGTATTATGGTACGTCTCTGTCATATCACTTCCATCATAAGCGGTGGCCCAAGTAGTGAATAATTGTTTACATCTCTACTTACAATCGAGTTGTTGAATGTCATTCGAGTAAATGCTCTCAAGTATAAAAGGAATGTAAACGATTCGTATTACCATAACATCAAACTGAATTCCATTCATCACTGGCGGTCCTCAATCGCCTTTTGTGCCAAACCTATCCTCCCCCTAATTCATAAAAGAAAAAAGAAAAAACTAAAGAGCAAGTTCCGTGCTATCTCTCTACATCGTACACTTGACGAACCACATCCCCTGTGGCCATCTCGCCTTTCCTTGCCTTCCCTCTCCAGCAAATGTAAACGTGCGTTCTTAAGACGCTTTACAATTCCTTTCGAAGCTTCTCGCCCTTCTTCTTAGCTTCAGCCTCCGCCTTGGCAGCCTCCTCTCTAGCGACCTCGCTACCAATGTGAAGTTGATCGGCAACCCATCTCCATGTATCCCTGGCGGTTTCTCCGATCTTAGCAAAGACAGTGCCTGAAGGAGAAGAGGATCCATATCTAAAGTAGGTAGCTTGCTTTCGTGCCTCGGCTCTGAGTTCGTCAATCTTGGATCCCTGGGGAACGGGGACTCCGTAGCTGTCGAGATAGTTCTTCAGCTCGCTCTCCGACCACGTGTCGAAGGCGTTGTGCTTAGCGGCAGCCGTCACAGAGGCAAGGTAGCTAGTGGCAGAGGCATATTGAGCACCGCCAGCAGTTGAGGCAGAAGAGTAGGCTGATTGGGCAGCGCTAACAAGGTCCTCGCGGGTGGCGTCCTTCTTCTTGGCGGCGGCCTTTGCGGCAGCATTACCGTTGTTGATGAGATAGTTCTTCAGGTTGTCATAGCTGTAGTCGTCAAAGTTCCACGCCTGCCAGCCAGTGGAGGCCTTGTGGGCGTGCTTTCGAACAAGAGCTCGGAGCTCATCAGACTTGCTGGCCTGGGGAACAGGGATACCGCGGGCATCAAGATAAGACTTGAGCCGGCTATCCGACCACTTGTTAACAGCCTGGTTGAAAGCATCCTGGGCGGCAAGCGAAGCGCTGTCAGTCGCCTTGGCATATTGATTCTGGGCGTTGGAGGTAGCAGCACCAAAGTAAGCCTTGGCGCTAGCACCAACGGTATCACCGAGAATATCAGCGCGGTGCTTCCGAACGAGGGCTCGAAGCTCATTGAGTTTGGTGCCTTGGGGGACAGGGATTCCATTCTTGTCGCAAAACTCCTTGAGCTGAGACTCGCCCCAGGCGTCAATAATTGTGTCAGTGAGGTATGTGTAGGCAGCTTGAATCTTGGCGGCAGCACTATCAGCCTCGTTCTGGGCCCTGAGATAGGCAAGGCGAGAGTTGCGGCGAACCGAAGCAATCAGCTTGTCTCGGTCAGTAGGCTGGGGAGCAGGGAAGCCGTGGGTGTCAAGCCACTCCTTCAGATCAGACGTGGTCCAGGTAGAGTACAGCCAGTCGCCAGGATAGGCAGCGGTTTCACCGGCCTTTTCTGCGAGAGTTGCATATCCCTCGCGGGCTTTCTGAAGCAGAGTATCACGAGTACGCGGTTGAGGCACTGCAAGTCGAAGCCAATGTTAGCACATATTCATACCGTCTCGGCCGCCATTGGTGATGGTGATTGCATACCTGGAATGCCATTCTTATCACAGAAAGACTTGAGCTGAGAATCGGTCCAGGTATCAAGAATCCAATCCTTGACACTGGTCCATGCTGAGTTGGCAGAGTCTTCGGTTTCATACCAGTTGGCCTTGACCTGGGAGACCAGGCTGTCCTTGTTCTTCTGAGCATCCTTGGCCACATCACTGCCTTTGGATTGCAGATATGCGCTTAGCTGGGAGACATCCCAGCTATTGTACGGCTCCACAACATAGCTGTTCCAGTTCTTGGAAACGAGATCCTCCAGATCCTTGCGGTCAGCTGGAGACGGGTAGGGAATGTTCTGGTCGGAGAGCCATCGCTCAAGCTCCGTCTCGTGCCACTTGTTGTAGACTGCGTCGCCTATTGTCAGCTCAAAGTCAGACGCAAATCCATCAAACGCGATTCGTAAACAAAAACTTACCTGTCTTGGAGCCGGGGAACCAGTTGCTGGCTGCAGCTCCCGATACGGCGAGCCCCACGATTAGGACGTCTCGAAGGCGCCACATGATGCAACCCAGTGAAACTTTGAGGTGTCCACAATGTGTGATGAGTTTATTCGCAGTTCAACTGCACACGCGTTCTGTTGGCGTTGATATTCCGAGGGTTGAAAGGGTTATAGGTGTTGATCGTATGTTGTATCAAAGGGAAGAAAAGAAGAGAGAAGAAAACAGAGATCGAGTTGAAGAACAATGACGTTAATAAGAGGATGAATGGTGGAATCTCAAGGTTCTGCCAGCTGTAAGAGCAAAAGATGAGGTAATGCCAGACACTTCCATCACGTCACTTCCATGACACCAAAGCTCCACGAAGGCACATTCACAAGCTTTTGGCAACCGCAGGTACCGTCACCACGTGTGTACATGCCAATTGCGCTTCTTGTGGCTGCGCAAACGCGTACCCAACGGCACATTATACATGTTAGACTCACACTAAGCTTTCCCTGAATTGTCTGCTTGCAAGATCGAGGTTGAGATCGAGATAATCCGGGCCAGTTAGCGTCCAAGAGCTTGACTTGTATCGCGATCACAATGACGTAGTGGTAGCTTGCTCTGCGGTGTGGGGAAACAAAGACGGAAGCGACAAGGAGAAAACGGTCCGGGATCAGCTCCGCCACTGTGTGTGTAACTGCTACCCTGGACAAGGACGGGGATTCACAAACAGGTTGGAAGTGGTTGTTTTAAGGTTAAAAAACATGGAGATTAATGGTTGGTTCTTTTATGTAAGGGGAGATGGGCTAAAAGATCATGTTGTACATGAGATTGCATGTGTTTCAACACCATGCAACTCTGTCGTGATTTACAAACCAGCCCGTCCCGACGTCTCATGACAAAGGGGTTACTCTAAATACATGCTGACCATCTACTGCATGCAACACACGGAATCCGACATGAACGGCACTCGTCAATTGGTTTCGCAATACTCTATTCGCTTTGCTAAAGAGGCACCCGTCTCTAATCTACTGAGAACAACATGCCCCCGCTAGGAATATCGTCACATGCTTCCTCCCAGGCTTTGACTTTTTGTCCCTCTCTATGCCAATTACCACGCCCTTGTCAGACGCCAGCCGCCCAGAGCATCCTTGTGTGCAAGCACAGCACATGCTTTACCGTCCCATGATTCTCTGCCGCAAGTATGAAAAGTAGATTACGCGTAAAAGTTGACAGTCTGTAGCCATAAACATTAGTAGACTGCAAAAATGAAATATCGACAGGAACTCTTGTCGTGTGACGGGAATAACTTACATCCTTCTTCTTGGCCTGCACCTCAGCAATGGCGTCAACGTAGTGCTCGTGACCAATCTGGTTCTTCCCTGATCGCAGGGCAATCATGCCGGCCTCAACGCAGACGGCCTTCAACATGGCTCCACCAAACTCATCCGTGCTTCGAGCCAGCTCGCCCCAGTTGACGCCAGGGTCAACCTTCATCTTACGTGAGTGAATCTTGAGAATCTGGGCTCGAGCCTCCTCATTCGGCAGAGGGAACTCAATCTTTCGGTCCAGACGGCCAGATCGTAGCAGCGCAGGGTCGAGCACGTCGACTCGGTTAGTGGCGGCCAAAACCTTGATGCGGTCGTCGGATGCGAAACCATCAAGCTGGTTAAGCAGCTCCAACATGGTTCGCTGGACTTCTCGATCACCGCTCTTCTCGCTGTCGAATCGCTTGGTGCCGACAGCATCAAGCTCGTCGATGAAGATGATTGCGGGGGCCTTTTCCTTTGCTAGGGCGAAACAGTCGCGAACAAGCTTAGCACCATCTCCAATGAACATTTGCACAAGCTGAGGTCCTGCAAGCTTGAGAAACGTTGCCTCTGTCTGAGCAGCGCAGGCTCTGGCCATGAGAGTCTTTCCGGTACCGGGGGGGCCGTACATCAGAGCGCCTATCATGATTCACATCGGTTAGTGTCATGCTAAAAAGGAGCAACCTTGCAAATAAAAGCTTCCTTGACATGTCGTACCTTTGGGGGCCTTGATGCCAATCTTCTTGAACCGTTCCGCCTCCTTCATGGGCCAGACAATAGCCTCCACCAGCTCCTCAATCTGCTTGTCCAGACCTCCAACATCGGTGTACTGTTCTGTCGGCTTCTCGTCAACCTCCATAGCCTTGACTCGGCTGTCGTACTCGGCGGGCAGTGTGTCCAAAACAAGGTATGAGTCTTTGTTTACACCAATCAAGTCACCAGGCTTGAGCTTATCCGAGTCAACAAGGCCGATCAGCGGCAGGAAGATGGTCTGTCTCGTGGAGGTCTTGATGACGGCTGACTTGCCCACTCGTGTGGCATCGAGATCGATGTTGGCTCCCTCCTCAGAAGATTCCGCGGTGGGATCTAGGTCTAGCAGCTCGACAACATTTCCTACAAGATAAGGAAGTTGCCTGCACACATCCATCACGGGTTAGCCACATGACAAATCGATTGAGGGCAAAGCAAGTAAACAAGCCAGCTCCCCCAATTTTGCATGCTCCTCAGAAGACTTGCCTGTTGTTTGCGATCTTATCCATGTTTTCCTTAATCTTCTCGCCCATGGCGGCCTTCTCATGTGTTAATCTCGAAAGCTCGCTCTTCATGATCCGAGAGTCGTTTTCCAGTAATCGCTTTCGGGTCTGGATGTCTTGTGTGCTCAGGCTGAGGATTTCGTCATCAAGAATGTCGTCCTTCTCCTCCGCATCCTTCATCTCGTCGTCTCCATCGGTAACGGTGGCCTTCTTGCCATTGTTTCCTCTTCTCTTCTCCTCCTTCTCCCGGCGGTCGAGGTCATCGAGCTCTTCGAGGGTCGACATGGTGGCAGCAGGCCCTCAGCTGGAACTGAGTCTAAGCTGGATAGATCGGCGGTTGCGAGAGTATTGAGGGTATGGACAGGGGAGTCGTGCAGAGGAAGGATTGGAAATGCAAGTAAACAATGGATATATCGGGGTTGGCGCTGTGTAGAATGCAGTAGAAGGAGTGTGGCTCCGGTAGTTGCTGGCCAGCTTACAGGTTGAAGCTGCAGGGCAGCAAGCAAGTCGAGTCGCGCGCAATCAGTCTGGGTGCCTGGTAGCATATGCGTCAAAGTATTGCAAGGTACCTGCTGGGGGCTATTCAAGAGTCAGCTGCGCATTCGAGTGCCCCTCTGTACTTGCAGGTACTTTGATGACAATTTCAGCCTCGGAGCGGCGGCTAATTGATCCGAGACCAGCCCATTCGGGTGGGACCTTGAAAGTTCAATGTTCGCATGTCAAGATTCTGGTCGAAATCGAGTCGTCAGTCGACCCGGATCTGCACAAGTAGGCTTCCCTCATTCTCGCCAAAATCTGCCTCGATTGCATGCAGAAACTGATCAAATCAGAATGACCAGAATACTAAGCCGGGCGGCTCGGCCGTGCCTGCGACGGCTCAGCGTAGAAGCGACACACGTGCGAGGGGCTTTTGCTCACAACTTCTCGACATCAGATGCTCAACATGCATCGCCCGGCCTGCGAGCCGTCCCCGAAGGCGCCCAGCCGCCAATTGACTTTGCTCCCGTCACAAAACCGCCCAGCGCCCGACCAATTGATACCCGAAAGAGTCAGATGATCCGAACTTACACTTCACTCCTCCGTACGACGCCCCTCATCTTGTTCTTCCAGCACAGCAATCTCACAGCAGTGGAATGGGCTGCTGTTAGGAGAGAGTTGAAAAAGGCCCTGGAAGGAGTTGCACCAATGACCGCCGCGCCGGGCGCCGAACCTCTGGACTTGTCTCCAAGAGTACAGCTGCAAGTGTTGAGGACCAACATGCTGAATGTGGCACTGAAGCTGGTGGAATTCTACAATCCCGAGGTCGCGGCCTCATCGACATCTACAAAACGAACCTCCAAGGGCCCCATTGTTCACGATCTGTCCGAGGCTGCTTATGAGCAAGTCAAGAAGGCTGAAGTCTCACCCGAGTCCGCCTATGCCCAGATCGAGCCTCTCATGGTTGGTCCCTTGGCCGGCCTCATTATTCCTGCCGTGTCTCCAGCGCATGTCGCAGCGGCACTGAGCGTCCTCGCTCCTGTCCCCGGAAAATTCCCTGCGCCTACGCGAAAGAAGAACCCCGGATACTACGATCCCATTTTCCAGAACGGCCTCGCGAAGCTGATGCTGATAGGTGGACGCATCGAAGGCAAAGTCTTTGACCAGGCTGGTGTCCACTGGGTCGGTGGTATTGAAGGCGGCATTGACGGTCTCCGCGCCCAGCTCGTGGCTATTCTGCAAGGTGCTGGTTTGGGCATCACATCTACATTGGAGGGTGGCAGCCGCAGCCTGTGGCTGGCTTTGGAGGGGCGAAAGGAGCAGCTGGAGGGAGAGTCAAAGGGGGAGGCGCCTACATCTTCTTAGATGTGTGTATGATGGAAACGAACAAGACTAAGAAAGGGAAAAAAAAAGACAGCGGTTTGGATATAAGGCTGTAAAAAAGTATTATACGTGTACACTATGGAGAATGTATTCATAGAAATGAGCAAAAAAGAAAGCCATTGAAACATCTGTGTATTTTTTCATCTGAATTGCGAATGTGGACTGGGATTCTGGACATTCCAAACTACACGGGCAATCTCTTGTATCTATTGTTATTATTACTCGGCAAGCATCATAGAGGCCGAGATGAGCTCCAAATAAGATTCTCACCCGGACATACATACTTTGTGTCTATCTCCTCACTCTTGATGATAACTAACCTTGAACTTATAAGACCTCTATTCCATGTAAGCCGGCCTCAATGTATGTAATCGCCATGCTCCATACCAAATCCCACTTGAAGCTAGACCCTTTCCCACCCCCCAAAAATCCCCACCAACAATCACCCTCCAGCGCCCATCAAGCCCTGTAAGCTATAGCTGTAGCTCATCCCAGACCCGCCGTTTTAGGTAGCAGCTCGACCCTTGCACCCCGAAAAAACATCCAATCGCAACAGGCTCATGTGATGCCCTTGCCCAAAACCAACCTCCACTCTAAACAGCATGCATATGCATTCGTCTCTCTCTCGCTGTCCCTCTCCTCCAGAAAAGGCATCTGAGCCCTCGCCGTTCCAGCAAAAGCCCTCACTCGACAGATCTTCTACAGAATCGCATGCCTCGATAATAGCAGCAGCATCGTTCTAGCCATTCATCTTATCTTTCCCTCATTCGCTCCTCTCCGCTCCTCTCGACATATCGTATCTCTCTCTCCTCTCCCTTCAAAACACCACAACAACGAACATCACCACACCAACAACCATGGACTTCGCACCCTACCAATCCTCTCCTCCGGAGCATGCCCGCTCCCCAATCTCCTCCCCCCGCGCCTCCACCGACATCTCCCGCCGCCCCTTCTCCCCCTCCGCAATCGCCTCCTCCGCCCGCAGCCCGCCTCCCCTCCAACACCCTCAACCCCAGCGCGCCTGGAGCGGCGACCTCGACGGCGCCGCCAGCGCTCACGGCGCATTGTCCGGCAGCGGCCTCTGGGGCTTTGGTAGCGGTAGCGCTGGAGGGGGGACGCCCATGCCGGGCGCATATCCCGCCGAGATCAGCGAGTTCGATACGAGTCTGGGCTTGAGGCTGGATTACGAGGCCTGTTTGGCGTATTTGGCGTTTCCGCCTGTTGGGGCTGTTATACTCTTGATTTTGGAGAGGAATAGCGACTACGTCAGGTATGTATATATACATATGCTGCTGTCTTGGTTCTGATCTTTGAGAGAGCGCATTGAGACTAACACCATTCTGTAGATTCCACGCCTGGCAGTCTGCCCTCCTCTTCACAGCCGTCATGGTCTTCCACGTCCTATTATCTTGGTCTTCGTTCCTAAGCTGGATCATCTTCATTGCCGACCTCGTCCTGATCGGATTCCTTTCCTTCAAAGCATATCAAGACGCAGAGATACTGGACAGGTTAGTACTCTAACTCATCAACATCTAATAACCTCAAGGTGTATAAGCTAACAATTCAAATCACAGGTTCGAGGTTCCCTTCTTCGGAAGGATAGCTAGCAGATTCCTAGACGACGAGTAGAGCATTGCGTACACATTTCCTTTTTTTTCTCTGGTTTGGCGGTTCGGTATGGTCCGGTTGGTTTTGGTTTTTGGCTCTCATTGTATTGATGTTATTGGACCCTGTTTTGATACACGTTCTGTCCCTACTTATACCCCTTTCTCAAGGTCTCTCCAGCTGAGCATGGCCCAATTGAATTGCCCCGTCATATTTCTTATCCCTCCTTGCATATAAAAATGTTGAGACGTTTCGAGGGTCCTCATAATTACACCGTCTGCCTTCAACGAGACAAAGTACAACCTCTTACATGAACATGTAAGGTATATAAAGTACTTCTAGGCTCGCTCAGTTGAGTGGGTATACATACGGTATAAAGCACATCATCATGTCAATTCGGCATACATTTGCCGTTTTCTATCATTCTTCTTTTTTCCTTGTTTCCACTTCAAAACGCCTGCCTCAATGCTACAGTAATGCTCATCTTCCTTCACCGGGGTGTAACGCCCTTGACCTGTCCCTTGAGCGTCGGTTTATCCGCAAACACCACTTCCTGAATCCCCTCGTTACCGGCGCCAACTTCCAACCACTTGGCCAGCAAATCGTTGCTCTCCTTCGGCTTCACCGCGGCATCTCGCGTTCCCACTGTGATGTGCGCAACCTTGTTCACGCATTCCCACTTGTTCTCCGCGTCGAAGAGACGGACAACAATAGCCATGATGCGGTCATCAAAAACAACCTATACAAGAAAGTTAGTCATATGGACTTGAGGTTCACCGAGAGATATATCAACTTACCCGTTCGAGTAACACGTCACATTCGCCCAGAATAGAATCACCACCACCTGCAGCTTCATGAAGCTCGGTATACCGTTTCCACAGCTCCGGGTACTGGGCCGCTGTCGCCCTGTGCATCAGCGTGACGTGGAACTGGCGCTGCACTCTTCTTGTATTCTTGAGCTGCCAGAAGAATCGCGATATTTCCGGACCGACCCCCTTGAATGCCTTGTCAAGGACCTTGTCAATCTGATCTCTTCCCACATGTACGGACATATACTCGAGCCCCTTCTTCTTTAAATGTGCCTGCTGCTGCTGTCGCTGTCCTTGCTTGGCGTCTTTCTTGCCACCTCTGTCGGGAATGGTATGTTTAAAGTCGGGGGTGTAGCTAAGCGCATACTCCATGGCCTCGTCGAGCTTCTCAGGGCTTGGCACTTCTTTGACCACGTTTGGCAGAGACAAGTGAAGTTCATTGACGAGAAATTCTAGGTTTGCTCTGCTGCCAGCCGTGGGATCCAGATCGATGACCAGGTCGAAGCCTGCGTCCGGGGGGGAATTGGGGTTGCATTCTTCAAATCGCTTGATAAATCCCTCCATGACGTCCAAATATTTATCCTTATCAGTCGCCGCATGGATCGTCTGGTGGTTGTCTCCTCGCTCAATGATACGATCTTGGGTGATCCGTCGGATCTCATCAATTGTCTCTTCATCGTGTCGGAAATTCAAGCAAACGATTCGAGTTTCCACATTCTGTGCTTTGACGTCACCGATAAGCTGTTTTCTCTCGTGCCTCTGTGCATTGTTTCGGTCTGCATAAACAACTGGGTGCTCCTTCAACTCATCCATGAGGGCCTTGACAAACCTCGGCGGCCGTCCCTTGCCCGAAATGTTGTCGTTCTGGATGTGGCCCCAGCCAAAGAGATGCTGTAGAGCCAGCGCCAAGGTAGTCTTTCCGCAACCAATGGTGGCAATGGGTGCTAGGACCACATCCTTAGTGACTTCTGACATCACTACACGATCTAAAAGGTCGAGGTTGGCGGCATCTGATCCCTTGAGATTTTTGTATGCAAGGAAGTCGTCTCGTAGCTTGATGATACCGTGATTTTGGTTGTAGAGTTTGGACAAATTCGGGTTGGCGACAAGCTGCTTTTTAGCGTAGGTGAGATATTCCTCGGTGATTTTGATGTGTTTCTTAAACTTGGGTTGTTTTCCAGAGATCATGGCCTTTGTGCATTCGCGCCACTGTCTGTACATCAAATAAGGCTCCTCGAACTTGAACTTGAAGAACCAGTCTTGGTAGGGCAGTGCAGTATGATTGCGGGACATTTTGCATCGGATGACGAAGCCCTCGACATCACGACCTGAATATGACCCGGTCTTGGCCACATCTTCCAAGAATGTCTTCACCTCGTTCACATCCTCCATCACCAACAGATCCGTCTTGATGAACCCCCATCGGTCTGCAAACTCTTGGACTAGATTGCTTGGGTAGGTTGCAAACTCGGGTACGTTGAGGTTGATGCCATGGAGGTAAAGTCCAGCTTTATCATTCTCATAGGCCAGAATATGCTCTTCAAACGAGTCGTCGCAAAGCTCTGCTACAGCAGTAATGTTTCGGGAACGCAGCTCTCGTGCCAGGTCCTCCTTGGTCTTGCCAACGGCAGCCAGCTGCTTCTCCAGTCGAATCTCTCCGGCACGCGCATGGCTAAGCTCGACATCGCTGCGGTCGCCAGTGGAATGCTTGCTGCAAACGAGGAGGGTGTCGTCTTCAAGGCCAGCTACGAAGATGATACAGCCGTTCTCCTTGAGCGTCAGCTCGTACGGCCCCTTTGTATTCTTGAGAACCACATCCCATTTGGTCTCGTTCACTTCGTTGACATTGAAGAATTTGTCGTAGCCTCTGACTGCAATTTCCGGAACGTTTCTGCTGGTTTTTGTAGTAAAGAGGCCGCGGGCATATGTGGGAAGGCCCTTCTTCTTGTAGTCCCAGTCCTGCATTCTCCAAGAGTCGACTTCGATGCCATCTCGAGAGGACTTGATCTTGAAGGTAGTCTTTTTGCAGGAAAATCCACCATGTCGTTTGTCTTTTCGGGCTGCCTCCAGAGATGAAATCATCTGGGAGACAGCCGACACATCCTGCTCCACGTACGGCGCAGCCATCTTTGCTCTTTGGACCTTGTCTGTGCTGATCAACCAGGCTGTTCGAATGACGTAGTTGTAGATGGGGATAGAGAAGTTGTGAGATATGAAGCCGTAAGACGAATATCCAGTTCTCAGCGCAAAGGTCATACACTGTTGTTTCCTGGCAACCTTGTGCTTCTAGAGCTGATCCACGGCAACGAGAAATGCTTGATGATCCAGCTTTCTACCAGAGCTATGCTGTCGTATTAATACCGGTTCAGCTCGTCTCCCTCTTCGATGCAAACAAGGCACACACAGCTACCCTTGCAGTAATATCCTGGCGGCTAGTCGCACCAAACACTGCCCTCTTTTTACTCAGCCCTGTAAGTTTGGTGATTCAGACGCAGACTAAGCACAGAATTACTCCTCACCGAAAGGCTAATATCATGCACTGACCAACCAGAGGCCAGAGGGAGATTCGACCGGGATCTGCTTTGAGTCCTTGAATCGGATCGGGTAGTGGCAGAGGTGAAAGTTTCTGGGTTCCTCAGGTGTTGATCTCTTTCAACGCACGATGAATTCTTTTTAGCTCTATGTGTGGGGTCAGTGGGCAAGTGCCCGACGCTTGTAGATCGCCTGGTGCCTGCTGAGCCGCTTGGCCTCTACCGATGGAACTCAGTAAAAACGCCCGCTACAACGGCCCCTAGCCCTGAGTTACAGCGGCTATACTTCAGCCATTAGGCAGGGAGCCCAGTCGAATTGATGGATGTCACCTGCATGGTGGGGGAGGGGCAACTTTGGACTGAGGTGCTCAATTTTTCTGGACAAAAATTCTACCCCTCCATAGCTGCCAAATCAAATTCAAGCACCGACCAACAAACATCATCTGTGCAAGCAAAGCTTCAATCATTCATCAGGCTACACAGAAAGTCCATTACCGAATACCACGCACCAGCTTCGATCCAAAAAATCCTCATGGCGTCGTCAAACCCTTTCCTCCTGGCAGCTGACAACAGCCCCGCGCTGCTGCCTCTTCTTCGCGAAAAGCCCGAGTTGGCATCAGGCCAGGACGAACACGGATACTCGCTTGTCCATGCCGCGGCCAGCTACAACCACCTAGATCTGCTTCGAACATTGATCCAGGAATTCAAGGTCGATGTCAATATCAAGGACGAAGACAACGAGACTGCCCTGTTCGTCGTCGAGACTACCGACGCCGCCAAAGCCCTGGTCGAGCTAGGTGTAGACGTCTTGCACAGAGGCTTGGAAGGGCTGACAGCAAGAGAAAAGATTGAGGGAGAGGGCGATTTCCCCGAAGTTGCTGTCTACCTAGCTACCGTTGAATCCGAAAAAGCCGGCAAGGAGCTCGAGGCCAGCGCAGCCGAGTTCATGAAGAATGCCCCAGAAGGCATGAAGGTCACGGTCGGCACCATGGATGAGACGCAGGACATCCCTGCCGAGTTCGATCCAGAGTTCCGCCGCAGAATCGAAGAGTTGGCCCAAAGAGAGGACTTTAACACGGCTGAGGGCCAGGCGGATCTGCGCAAGCTGGTAGAGGAGGCCCTTCTTGACCAGGGATTGTCTGAGGAGCGAAATGTGCGGTCTAAGCAAGCCTAAGCTACATCTTTCCTCAGTCCTGACTTTTGGTCTCCCACATGAGAAATTCTCCCGCGCTCTCTGGCGGCCGAAGAAAACTCAATTCGTTGCATCCTCCAAGGATGTTACGTGAAAAGGTCGTGCCGCTAAGCGCAAACCAGGATTGCGAGGGGCAGTTGGTGACTATGTCGACGAATAGGCTCCTTAACCAGCTCGAGGATAGGAATCCTTGCCAACTCAGCTTACAGACTTGCACTTGGGCCGAGGTGCTGTCTGCTTCTGGTGGCGCATATCGTGAGAGATAGGGGTCGATGGTGTCCCCGGCTACGACACGAGGGCTTTCCAATCGGACCAGTGATAGCCACTCGTAGATTTCTGTCGCAGAATACTCAAGAGCCTCGCGGTCTCCTTGCGCGAGGATTGTAGAGGGTATCCTGAGTGGTATCTGATAGATTCCAGTATCTTTGGATAGCGTTGGGAAGAATGTCATTTCTGTCGCTTTGAGATCCTGCAATAAATCTACGCTCATAGCTAGTAGTGTGTCAGATCCAATAGATGAAGTTTATATGAATAGGCAAATAACAACATGGACCAATATGAAGAATACTTGTATGCGCACTTACTAGAGCTAGAGGCGTTGCAGACGAGCCATGTTACGGGCCGGTTCAATACATTTTTACATGTATACACCAGTCTATCGAATCCTTTTCTGCCGTGTAGCATGGATTCTTCTCTGAGGTTATATGATACTTCTGTAGGCCTGAATTAGCATCCGGGTATATAAAGAGCAACGGGAAGTTTATTGGCGTACTCCATCTGGGCTTAGATCCTCGGCCACCCTTATTACCGTAAGGCTTTCCCTCTAGGCCAGCGCGTTCATACGTCTCTCTATCAAGATATAGGTCCAGGTTTCCCTCTCGAAGAGTGAAGAGATTCCCAATAGTTGTTTTGCCTTCGGAGAGCATCATGATGTTTCCTACGACAGTTTAGCTTTGGAGCGCGAAAGTAGATGGGATGCTAGCTCAAGACGAAAGAAACAGACTTACCCAGCTTAATGTACTGAGTAAGAAACTTTGTCTCCAGCACCTGGCCAAGTGTCATGACGACTCTGTAGTATGATGGGGCTTTACGCTCAGTCATCTTCTGAGAAATGGTCTCATAGATGTCCTGGGGAACGATCAAGTCAACCTGATTTTTTTTTATCATTAGCAATGCTTCTTCATATGATATGATGCAGGAGATTCCATGTTTAAAGCACCGACTAACCTTGTGAATAAAGTCGAGGTCTGATATGGCCGTCCAAGGCTTGCCTTTACTTGGAATCTGCCTAGGATCAACGTGTCCCATCGTGCCGTACGTGACGAAGCATTTTGGCGACTGATATATCGACGGAGCCTGGTGCAGCATCGCTTGTACAATCAACGTCGATGCTCAATTGATGAATTCTGCGTACAAGTAGGGTGAAGCCGGGTCTATAAAGCTGCGTGATCGAGGTTTCAATCGTCGAATTTTAGAGGCAGAAGCTAAGAGTAAGATGGGAGGTACAAGCGACAAAGTACCCGCCTAACGCCAGTGGCTGCCGCTGATAAGATGCAGCGATGCTAAATTCATAATTTTTTTCCTCCATCATAGCGGGGCTACAATTTTCATAGACACTCGGCGATGAAATACATGCAAATCTCATTCATTCTTTTCTTATTATAAACTTGTGGTACATATCTCCTGATTGAAAAAAGCAACTGCATCTCACTAACTCTTATTTATTTGTAGAAAATTCATCCTTCCATTGGTGTTAAAGAGGGCACAAAAAAGTCATATAAGAAACTGCCATTTTCATTCCATTTTTTCTGAATACTAGACAGACATCCCGGCTTCATTCGTGATACCCTGAAATCAACCACATCCCGTTCAACACATATATATCAGACGTCAAATTACACAAAGCATAGACTGCACAATGGATTTCCTCATCAAGTTTGCTTCCGAGCACGAGTCCTTTCGAGTGCCCGAAATCGAAGCCCTCGCCATCATCGAAAACCTAGATCTCAAAATCAAAGAATACGACAGTTTGGTAAGACCAAAAGCCCCCATCACTCAATCTCTTCATCAAAAACACATCCTCATCCCCTTCTACAGTCTCCATTCTGCGTCGTCCAACTCCCCTCAGTAGACGACGCAAAGAAGCTCCTCCGGCGCTCCGTCCTCGCCCACTCAATACACGAGCTCTGGGGAACCGCCAACACCCTCGACGCCCTCCACTCGGTGATCAAATCGCAAACCTCCCACCTCTGGCCCAAATACAAAGACTCCTCGTTCAAGTTCGTCGTAGATTCGTTTCAAGGAGCGCACACCAACAAGGAACGCCTCGCCCTCATCGACACGTTCAGCTACCTCCCCTTCGACGGACCCATCCGCATGTCCAACCCAGACGACACATTCACCCTCTTCGAGTTCTGGCCCTTTAACAGCGTCCCCCTGAAAATCCAACACCCGGATAGCGTTCGCCTGGGCCGCTTCGTCTCTACTTCAGCCCGCGACATCGTTCATAGATATGACCTCAAGAAGCGCGAGTACATCTCCACCACCAGCATGGACGCCGAGCTCTCCCTCGTCACGGCAAACATCGCCCTCGCCGGCCCTGGAAAACTCTTCTACGACCCCTTTGTCGGCACGGGGTCCTTCCCCATTGCCTGCGCCCACTTTGGCGCCATCGGCTGGGGCAGCGACATTGACGGCCGTAGCATGCGCGGCGAGGGGAACAAGAAGAAGAGTTTGCCGGGAAACTTTGCCCAGTACGGGCTCAAGCCCCAGCTAGGCGGCTTCTTCTCCGCGGACTTGACAAACACGCCCATCAGACGGAGAAGGATCTGGGATGGCATCGTGTGCGATCCTCCATACGGGGTGAGGGAAGGGTTAAAAGTCCTGGGATTGAAGAACCCTGAAAACGCCACATGGCTGATTGAACTCGGAATAAACGAGTGGGAGTAAGTATCCCCCCCTGCAAGAGCAAGAGTGAAGATAGAGATGCCCTAACATTGTCTCGCAGATCACCCGACTACGTCCCTCCAAAGAAGCCATACAGCTTCCTAGCCATGCTCGACGACATCCTCGCCTTCGCCGCAGATACCTTGGTCGACAACGGCCGTCTAGCTTTCTGGATGCCTACAGCAAATGACGAAGAGCAAGAGATCCCCGTCCCTACACATCCCTGCCTCGAAGTAGTCGTAGTCTGCGTTCAAGTCTTTAACAAATGTATGCAACTCCATAATCTTGGCTTTTCATTCCACTAACAAATTCTTCAGGGTCACGAAGGTTGATAACCTACCGGCGTCTACCAGACTCTCAAGTATCAAGCACTGACTTAGAGGCACACGAGAAGAAAAGGCTGGAGGCTGCAGCCGCGCACACAGGCACAACAGCAGACGACCTCAACCCATTCCGACGAGGTTATTTTAGAAAATTTGAGGCTGAATAATAAGACACACACATTATCTGCCAGACTATACGCTGCCCCCTTGGAACAACTCGCATCTCGTAGCTTATTCCCTCCTTCAAATGTCATTGGGTCCCATCTAATTCGTAGTTCGTCACGTCATAGCTAACACACAACCTCATGACAGCCAGATATTCATTTCAAACCCGTGCAGTGCATCCCGACATACCTATACTAAACAGCCAGGCTCCTTGCACGCATGCTATGTATCCCGTAGAACACCGCTTCCATAATCGAATCCTCCCAAAAAATAAAATATGTGAGAGTAAAAAGCAAAGACAAAAAAGAAAGACTTCCCTGTTGATGAGTCCCATAAATCACATCCGCTATTAATCAACAATACGAATATCCTCGCTTGGCATTACCGTGGCATTACCGAAACTCCATAGCACTGAAGCATCCCCTATCAGGAACATGCTTCAGCTCCAGCTGTTGAAACCTGCGCACAGGCCGTTAGTCTTAGTCTCGTCAAAGCGCATTGGAGTAAATGGCTTACTTTTCGCTTTTGGAGTGAAAATATATTCCGCTAATTTCTCCCTTAACCTGGTTGAAGCAGATGTAGTAGAAACCTTCGAAAGAGGCCCCAGTGATGGTTCTAACGCGGTGGTCAGGGACCAAGAAGTGCTCTTTCCACCGCATAAAGATGTGGTCTCGTTGCGCAAGGTCAGTGATGGTCACTGGGCCCTTCCGAGCCATCTTCTGGTAAGGCCGAAAGGCGCTAAACTTGGACCAATGGCTGAGATCGACTTTGGAATTGGCGCCCCAGTCATCATGCTTGGTAAAGAAGTTATACTTGGTACCGATGATTTCCCCCTCAAAGTAGGTGGTGAGTGTTGGGTGGTCTTCGGTCAATCCTATAAGCAGGGGTCGAGCTGGTTAGCTATGACGCAATGTGGAAAATAATCGCCGACAGTGCTCAGGACAAAACAAACCTTGGATACGCAAGTAGCCGCAGAGAAAAGATTCGCGCAGGTCAACATGTTTGATCTCGACTTGGACCTCGTAGACCTGTCTTTCGGATTGTTGTGTGCCGCGAAACTTGCTTCCGGGTCGGAGGAATGATGATGGTGAGATGGGGATTTTCTGCACATAGTGTAAGCACGCTACATACGCCGAATTATCAATGCAATGGCAGCAGTCTTACTCGTAGGTTCGTGCAGTCAGATGGCATGGGGGGCGAGTCGTATTCATCCTCCTCCTCGAGCCGTTCCAATGAGTCGGGCTCACGTCGGAAGGAGCCCGGATTCTCGACTTGTAAATGTGCAGACAAGGTGGATGACTCCCGGCTTAGGCGATCGGTTGCGGCAGCTCCTTGGTTCTTAAGATCATCGTCACGTCCACTTGACATGGGAGATGTGGCAACCGTGCCGCTAGATGGCGGTCGGGGAGATGTAGTGTCCATGGGCGAGGCTCCCGCAGACGCCTGACCTTCTATTAACACCGAGTATTCAGTCGCAGGGCCGTCGCGAGATGATTCAGATGAATACGCCGTAGGAGAGGCAATGCTTGTCGCTGAGCTCTGGCTACTCTCCATATCTGAAGCCGGTCGCGTGGCGTCCTGTGCCGGTCGGGGGGATCGAGAGGAGTGTGGCTGGTCCTCAGGACATGTCGGAAAGTTATAGGGAGGAGGAGATGTTTGTTCAGGAGGCGGATTGGAGGATGGGGTCGGCATTGTGAAGATTGTGTATTGTGCTCGACAAACAGCGAGTCGGTCCGTGGCAGGCAAGGCTGGTGCAGGGAGCCGATGGAAGGAAAGAGCAGCAGTGCGCCGCAGAAGAAATGAAGAGAAAAAAAAAGACCAGGTCGGTTATCTTGGCCTCCGGGCTGCTCGTCTACCACGATTAGACGATAAGCGAGGATGTCTCAACCGCGCCGCCGTGCTGGGGGTTTGTGGGTTGTCCGAGAGCGGATCGAGCTGCGATGGCGGTGATGGTCCCAGATTGCAGCACAAGTACAGGTAGCACGAGGCCGGGAAGGGGGGATTCAGGGACGGGATGCAGCGTGCATCTCGCAATGGCACACGCTGGGAATTGTCGAGATGATGGAAGACGAGAGGCGGATCAACGGGCACAAGAGGTGATGGGGGATGAATGAGAAAAGCCACAGGACAAGATGAGATGGATGGCTTTTCTTCGGGAGGCAAAGTTGGGCTTTTGGCGTGCTGGATATCGCTGAAGACGGGACGTACCCGGTACTGTCAATAAGCGGCGCCCACTTGGGATGGCCGCAGTACGGGGGACCTAAAGTACTTGGATGCGAATCTACGCCCAACTAGAACACGGCGGTGCCGATGAGGGGTACCAGCGCAAAGCAGGTTATTTGCGTGGCAGATGCTGTACAGGTGAGAAGGGCAATGGTTACTATACTTCTGTCGAGTTTGGGAGAATTCGGGGCAAAAGCACATGCTTGGGCGATGCCTTGCTCCGTATGTACCAAAGTATCTTGCACACAATGACACTGGAGAAGTCAGATGGAGATTTGCGGAGGTGCTAGTGGCATTGCAGCGTGGCCGACCGGGGAAACGCTGTAGGTACTAATGCTGTACTTGAATAGCACGGGCTGGGTTGGGCAGCAGGGGAACTTCAGATGGACGCTGGGGTTCTTCCGCATTAGGCAGCTTATGCAGGTGTCTAATAGGGGTTGCAGAATAAACATATTGTGATGAACAGATAAACATCACGCACTGAATAAAGTCAATTATTTGACAACTGGCAGAAATAAAATACCGTTCTGACTGTCATCAACGCAACGGTATGTACTTGATCGCTACCAAGCCACAAGGCAAGGGTGTGGATCAATGGCGGAACCATGTGCAGCCAAGTCCCACTCGAGCATCAAACACGCATGTTATCAGATCATGGCTTGATCAAGATTCAGCAGATGATAAAAGTAAAGCAAGGGGCCAGCGTGTCGTATTGACATCGTAGAGCACGAGCCATCCAACAAATTCGACCGTTTCATTGCATGCACAGCATCATGATATCTGTACTCGAACATCGTACCATAGGCACCTAGGTAGGAACTGAATCATGCCAGCCCAAATAGTGCTGACCAAATATAAGACAGAGCCGCTTCTTGATGGGTGGAGGGGAAAAAGGTTACAAGAGACATTTTCCCGAGACGAGACATTAAAGACTTTTAACAGTTGTAAGATTGAAATGCCCCATGGGAGGGCCGTTCTAGGGTACCCATACTGACTATATTCCCGATATGCTGATTCATACAATTACCCATGGCTTCCGCATGGCTTCCGCATGGCCCTGCTATTGAATCAATAAATTGCTTTTGCATTTCCTCATACGCCACCCTAGACCTGGAATTAATTCTCCCATGCATGTTGTTACCGTGAACACCTTGTGACAATCATGCGCATCGCCGATGCCTCATTGAGGCGACTGGGTATCATAACTCTGCGCTGCCCGTCTCTCCAGCATGCCGATGCCGGCTCAGATTGGTTTAATCTTGAAGTGGAGGGCTATCAGACTGAAAACAAGTGCCTTCAGGTCTTGTACGAGGTAGTAAAAGACTCGGAGGCCCTCGGGGTCGGCTGATTCGGTGACATCAACCAATGATCCAATCTTGGCCGTCTATCGTAGAGGAGTCAGTCTCGGTGCCACTGCCATAGTATTCGAAAAACCTTGGCACAAAACAAACCTCAAATGAAATGTGGTCTCCTCCCAATCGGATTTCCAGCTCCTGTCGGCCATCCTTGTTCTTCTGCGGCCACTTGGAATCGTCTTCCTTGATAATCTCGCTCTGCTTGACAATTCGCTTAATCTCCTCGATGACTGCGGAGCTCACACACACTGCAGATGTGTCGTTAGTGTTTCCAGTTCTTCCATCGGCAATACTATCGGGTGAAAACCACAAATGGTAATCCATATGTTGTTGGGTATAGCGCTTCCTTACTTTCTTTTCGAATCAAGCTGTCGTTTCTGTAGTTGGAGTTGTTTGCATATCTAGCGACAGCGCTGCGGCCATCTCCGACAACACGGAAATCGAATTCTATCGTCCATGTAAGTATCCAGACTGTGAACCGCGGATTGAAATTGAGCCTCGGCGGATGGCTGTTGAGGTGGCTATCATACCCAAGAATTCGTGGCCGAAACGGCCCATGTGGCCCGAGCTGCGCACATAATCAGCAGCTGTAGCAACAACTGGTCAGACACGGTCCATAGGGAATCACTCACTAGTATCGGATGTAGAATTGGTCGTTTGGGGCCGCCATTGCTGCTGTTGAATGAGTCCTTGTCGAGTTGCCAGGGCTAGATCCAAAGTCGCGAGGCTGCGGCGAAACAAATCCATAGGACAGCTCCGTCACTGGATGGTGGGGCACGGCAGAAAACCAATGGCGGTGAGACCACGACAGGTACGAATGCACCGCAAAGCAGTACGAGTACAAGGGAATAGCTCCATCACGTGAGCCCCCACGCCGCCTCCAACGTGCTGCTTAGTGCCACCTGTAACCAGCGAGCCATCGCCAGTGAAGAGCCAGATTGTCTGAAGCAGACGCAGCCTAACACCTAACAGCAACAACATCCTCCAGACGCCCGCCCGCTCTCCAGACTCTTCGCGGCGACTCTGGCAGCTCGAGCCTTGGAATTGGTGCTGTTGCGACTCTCCGGCACATGGCTCTGGTGAGCTCTGCGATATTCGAAGCTCCTCCCGCTCTCTCTTGAGGCCCCTTATCCTCCCCGCAGCCGCAGCCTCGACGCTGAGCCAGATCTCTGTCTCTTCCTCTCTCGCTCCGTCACGAATTACAATACAATTACACAGCCGGCTACACCATGTCTGGGTTCCTCGAAAATGCCTACAGCCTGGTGCACCAGGACAATGCCTCGGACGTGCCCTCCCTCTCCGACCTGCGCATGCAGCTGGAGAAGGGCACCGACGAGAGCAAGGTCGACACCATGAAGCGTATCCTGACCATCATGCTCAACGGAGACCCGATGCCGTCACTGCTCATGCACATTATCCGATTCGTCATGCCCTCCAAGTACAAGCCGCTCAAGAAACTCCTCTACTTCTACTACGAGATATGCCCCAAGCTTGACTCTGCCGGAAAGCTGAAGCAGGAGATGATTCTAGTCTGGTCAGTCAAGCCCATCCTTACTTGCAATTGGCAGGTGTTAGGAGCCATTGGAACGAACCTCGAATCGACTGACCATGGTATAGCAACGGTATCCGAAACGATTTGCAGCACCCCAACGAATACATCCGAGGCAACACCCTCCGTTTCCTCTGCAAGCTTAGAGAAGCAGAGCTCATTGAGCCTCTTCTTTCTTCAGCGCGATCCTGCCTTGAGCACCGACACGCATACGTCAGGAAGAATGCAGTATTTGCAGTCGCCTCCATCTTCCAACACTCACCATCTCTTATTCCCGACGCCGCGGAGCTGATCGCAACCTTCCTGGAAAGCGAGACCGATGCCACATGCAAGAGGAATGCTTTCGCAGCGCTCGCCAGCATCAACCACGATGCCGCCCTTCTATATCTCAGCTCCGTCTTTGACGGAATTCCCAACGCCGAAGAACTGCTGCAATTGGTCGAATTGGAGTTTATCCGCAAGGACGCTGTGCAGAACTCCCAAAACAAGGTACGACCCCTACGCAGCTACTCATAAGGATCTCCTAAGCTAACAGAGATAGGCTCGATATCTGCGATTAATCTTTGACCTCTTGGAAGCCGGCGCATCCACTGTCGTCTACGAGGCGGCGTCATCGCTGACAGCCTTGACCAACAACCCCGTCGCTGTCAAGGCCGCGGCATCCAAGTTTATCGAGCTCAGCATCAAGGAGGCCGACAACAACGTCAAGCTCATTGTCCTTGACCGGGTCGACCAGTTGCGCCAGAAGAATGAGGGTGTCCTAGACGACCTCGTTATGGAGATCCTGCGAGTTCTTAGCAGCACAGACATTGACGTCCGCAAAAAGGCCCTCGAGCTGGCCTTGGCCATGGTCTCTAGCAAGAATGTCGAAGAAGTGGTCCTGCTGTTGAAGAAGGAATTGTCCAAGACGGTTGACCAAGAGTATGAGAAGAACACCGAGTACCGATCCCTCCTAATCCACTCCATCCACCAATGCGCCATCAAATTCTCAGAAGTTGCCGCCAGCGTTGTGGAGCTTCTCATGGACTTTATCGCCGATTTCACAAACACATCTGCTGTTGATGTCATCAACTTCGTCAAGGAGGTCGTCGAGAAGTTCCCTGAGCTCCGAACCACCATTGTGCGCCGTCTTGTATCAACCCTTAGCGAGGTGCGAGCTGGCAAGGTCTACCGTGGTATCCTTTGGATCATTGGAGAGTACTCTCTGGAGGAGAAGGACATCCGAGATGCTTGGAAGGGTATCCGTGCAAGCTTGGGAGAGATCCCCATTGTTGCTTCAGAACAGAGACTGCTGGAAGAGCAGGATGGCGACGAGAAGAAGGACGACCAGATCAACGGCCATTCGAAGCCCTCTGCGCCAACCGGCTCCCGCAAGGTGCTGGCCGATGGTACATATGCGACCGAGACTGCGCTCACTAGCCAGTCGTCTGCCGCCGCCAAGCTGGAGGCTGTCAAGGCCGCTCAGAAGCCACCCTTGAGACAGCTCATCCTGGACGGAGACTACTACCTGTCAACGGTTCTGTCTTCAACGCTGGTGAAGCTGGTCATGCGCCACTCAGAAATCTCAGTCGAGCAGGCACGAACCAATGCCCTCAAGGCCGAGGCCATGCTCATCATGATCTCCATCATCCGTGTTGGCCAGTCTCAGTTTGTCAAGGCGCCCATTGACGAGGATTCCGTTGACCGAATCATGGCCTGTGTGCGCTCCCTTGCCGAGTTTAAAGAGAAGAAGGAGCTGGAAGCAGTGTGGCTCGACGATACCCGCAAGGCATTCCGAGCCATGGTTCAGGTCGAGGAGACCAAGCGTGCCGCCAAGGAGGCTCGTGAGAAGGCCAAGACTGCCATTCAGGTCGACGATGTGATTCCCATTCGTCAGTTGTCCAAGAAGAACGCCTCTGACGGCTTGGATGAGATCGAGATGGACCTGGAGAGGGCAACTGGTGGCGAGGGCGGCGCTGAGGACCTCACATCCAAGCTCAGCCGTGTTGTCCAATTGACTGGTTTCTCTGATCCCGTGTATGCCGAGGCATATGTCAAGGTGCACCAGTTCGACATCATCCTGGACGTTCTGCTGGTCAACCAGACCACCGACACTCTTCAGAACCTGTCGGTTGAGTTTGCAACCCTGGGCGACCTCAAGGTTGTTGAGCGGCCAACCACGCAGAACCTGGGCCCCCACGACTTCCACAACGTCCAGTGCACCATCAAGGTCTCGTCAACAGACACGGGTGTCATCTTTGGCAACGTGGTGTACGACGGTGCACACTCAACTGACACCAACGTTGTCATTCTGAACGACCTACACGTCGACATCATGGACTACATCCAGCCCGCGACCTGCACTGAGACGCAGTTCCGCACCATGTGGACAGAGTTTGAGTGGGAGAACAAGGTCAACATCAACTCCAAGGCCAAGTCACTACGCGAGTTCCTGGATCAGCTCATGGCCTGCACGAACATGAACTGCCTGACGCCCGAGGCCAGTCTCAAGGGAGATTGCCAGTTCTTGAGCGCAAACTTGTACGCTCGCAGTGTATTTGGTAAGTACAGCAACATCCCCCTTATATATCATATCTACATGCCCTCTAAATGACTCGTTTACTAACTGTTTCCCCCGCAGGCGAGGATGCGCTGGCCAACTTGAGCATCGAAAAGGAAGGAGAGGACGGTCCCATCACAGGCTTCGTGCGCATAAGGAGTAGATCACAAGGCCTGGCTCTCAGCTTAGGCTCACTAAAGGGTCTGAATAAGATTGGCTCAACGGCTTAGACATAGGAACAACCCGATACCGGAAGGAAGAAAGACTTAAAGATACACACAACGCGCACACCACCAAAAAAATTTAGATAATCTTACGAATCCCTTTTTTATTATTTTCCCCCTTCTTTCTTCGCGTATTTTCATGAGGGAATGCTGTCTTCTTCTTTCTCCTATTCGTTTGTAGAACCGGTTAGATGGTGGTTTGTGCGGAGGTGTTTTCTTTGCTTTTTTTACCTATACTGTTTTCTTTGCCTTTTTACCTATACTCACTCTACTTATATCTTTTAACGAGGCAAAAAGAGGGATCCGGGACAACGGGAGTAGTTGCTTTGGTGGATAGCCGGGAATAAAAAGGCGGGGACGGAACGGGAAGATGTCGTGATGAAAATGCCATCGGGGGGCTGGGTTTAGCTGCGTGTACTGTTTTTGATGTAGGCGGAAATCTTGACAGCATTTAAAAAAGATATTGTTTTGTTCTTAAATATGTTAAAGATTTATGACTACCTTGAAAATGGCAGCAAAAATATCGATTAAATAGTAGTATTTGTAGCGTTAAAAACCGTAATGAGTAGCTTATATGCTTTCCCTCCAACAGACAGACCAAAAAAAAAAAGTTCTTTAGATACAGGCCCGTGCCATTTGCTCTCGTCTTGTGTCGTCCGCTGCCGTTGTCGTCATATGTACTTTGGCAGAGTGTAGTGTATTTTGTGTGGGGTATAAATAAGAACGTTCTTGTGCAAATGATGAATGGGAAATAAAATAAATACTCCGTTGAAACTCCAAGTTCGCAGCGTTGAGAAGAAGATGAAAAGAAGAAAGAAATATGGGGTATTATCCAGACAAGGCCAAAGGAAATAGAATATGTGAGTAGGAAATTAGGAAACTCTCAGGTAGAGAGGATGTGAAGGTTAAGAGAAAGAAGAAGAAGTAGTAAGAGGGGTGTTATCGGTTGAAAACCAAGGCGTTTATAACGTGGCCGGCGTGCCAGCCCTGGGCTTCGAGCGAAGAGTTTTCCTTGAGCATCTTGCCCATGTAGGCCAGGCGGATTTTCTTGTCAGGGGGAAGCTGTAAATGGAGATATTAGTCAACCAATACAACAAGAAAACGATAACACGGCGACAAAAGCAAAGAGAAAACTCACTGTTGACTGCTCTGTAATCTTCTTGATAACACTCCGCACGCTGTCTGTTTTGGCCACGGTGACTTTAATGTCCCGGCCCGTCTCGCTCAGCCGCGCGCGGAAAGTGACCATCTCCCGCTCGTCCAGCACTCCCTTGCCCTTTTCCTCCCTCCTCCTCTCGGCCTCTTCCGAGTCGGCGTCGTCATCGTCCTCTCCGGCGGTTTCTTCGCCCGCAGTCGATCCGTCGCCCTTGGCATCCGGGTCTCGGTCATCCGCCAGGTTGTCCGGGTCCGCCACGACCCATTCGGGCAGCGCATACAAGTTGCCCAGGGCGTCGTACGCACCATTCACAAGGTTGCCCGTCGGCAGGGAGATCTCGGCGGCCGTGAGAATGGTCTGGGCCGTGGCCAGGGCATTGTCCTCGTCCTGGGAATCCTCCGGGTTGGCCTCCCACAGGACCTGCAGCGCGGCATGCAGCGTCTGCCAGATCTCGGGCCGGCAGACGACTCTGGTGTCGAAGAACTCGGCGCGCTCCTTGACGAGGTCACGGCGAGTCCACACTCGCTGGGTGGACGTCCATCGGTGGCGGCGCAGCGGCCTGTTGATGTGCTGGTCGAGAGGGCGAGGGTCCCGACGGCGGCGGTGGTGATGGCTCAGGGCAGCGGCCTGCGGGTTGCTGGATATGATTCCCTCGGGCAAGGTCAAGGGCGGCGGATTGATGGCGCGAGAGGAGGCATCGGGGACGCCTCCGGGATAGGGCGAGTTTGGACCCGCGGAACGAGAGAAGCAACAGCCCTGGAAGAGCGCATCACGGTTAGTACTTGTATTAGATGAAGCAAATAGAGAATAAGAAAAGGAAGAGGGTAAGAGGGTATTTTACGCACCATGATGCTGCCTTGAGTTGGTGGTTTGCTGAGCTTTGCCTTGCTTTGCTTGTGGCGTCTCAGCTCGCAACGCTTCGCAACGAGAGGGTGGATGGAGAGCTGGCCAACGCCATAACAGATCTGGCTGCGGATGCCAGACACCAGAGAGTCACACAAGTTGGCCAGAGGGGAATAAGAATAGAAACAAAATAAAATTAAAAATAAGGAAAAGAAGCCAAGGCAAAAGGACCGAGCGAAGAGTGAACGGGAAACCTCAGCCTCTTTGAAGCCCTTTTGGTTCTTGGTTCCAACTGCGGGACAAACGAAACGACCGGCCGGGTTGGAGCTTGCCGGGAAACGGCGCAGCTGACTGGCGCTACACCAGCGCAACTCTGTTGTGGCTGTGAGGGAGGGAAAAAAAAGGCTATCTTTTTGGGCCAGGCCAGTGGGGGAAAAGCTTTTTGGGATGGATGTCGAGCCGAAGTGTGTGTTGAAGATTTTGGAGGAGAACTGACAGGACCGGGGTTCGGGGGAATAAGAAGAGAGAGAGAGAGAGTGAGGTGAGAGTGACAATGACAAGGTATTAAACGCCGACGAGGTTGTGTATCTCCGGGTTATCTGCAGCGGGGAGTTGTGCAGTGTTAATGAATTGATGGATTAATTGCGATTGAATTAGATACTCTGTAGATAAGGTAAGGTAGATGATTAAACGAGCTGGTGAATACGAGCAGACAGGACAAGACAGGACAAGACCAGAGAGAAGAACCAAAGATGGCCATTTACACGTGCTGGCGGATGCGACAAATGAGATCAATGGATCGATCCGCTGGAGCTCAAGCCCGGGCCCCGTTTGTCAGCGAGCTCTAGGCGAGAAGACCCGCCATATCCGCCCACTGAACCGAACCGAACGCATCCACTCCACTGAAGCTTCAGGGCCAACAGAGCCTGGAAAGATGGCGCGCGCGCTACTCGGCCAGATTCCATCCATCGCCTAGAGGGCTTGCTTCGTATGTATTACGAGTATAGTATGGATTGAGTTGCTGATTCATCAAAGGACAGCCAAGGGACGCAAGCCATTGATGAGAGGCTGATGATGATGATGCTTCCATGCGTTCTGGTGGCGGCGCATGTCCATAATAAAAGCTTCCATGGTGGCCGCGTTGACGTAGTTGCTTCAGTCTTACAGGTACAAAAGGGCGTTTACTACAGTATCAATCACTGAGGTGTTGCCTACTAATCTACATACTAGATGCAATGCTAATGTTAGTGGAAAGGGTTCGTTAGGAATCATCATCTATCCATCCATCCTCATTGCACAGATAGACAGATTAGACTATCCAGTACGAGTACAGCATCTGCGCGTAATTGACATGCACAACACAGACGCTTGCTCTCCCTTGCAGGTGGATCAGCAGCCAAGCAAAATTCATGAAAAATGATCCACTGACAAGCAAGGCCTTGTCACCGAGCCCGTTTGCTCGTGCGCTCACCGTGATTGATTTGGGTACCTCAGGTTCTCACCGAGAAGCTCCAGGTTAGGTCGAAATTGAACTGTGGCAATCTCCTGGCAATCCTCCATACCACACACCTTCATTTCGATAATACACAATCATCTTCATCCAATGCCTTGAACATCAGCCATCCATGATAGCGTCATTTATTCATTCGTTTTAGCATTCATGTGCATCTCCAAATCCGCATTCGCCTCCCACCGCTAGTCAGATGTCATGCTCAATGACCAACTCATCCATTTCATGACAAGACACGATATTTCACAAAGCATATCAATCAAGTGAAGAGAGGAACCAGGCCATCCAACAGCCATGGAGGCCATCACAGGGCAACACTTTTTCTTCCACGACCAGCCGGTAAGCCGCGTAATGGCATAAAATCAGAGACAAGAATCATCATCTTTCCGCCACTTCATCATCAGAAATCATCACCAAAGCACATTCTAACCAACAAGATAGGAACACGCTGCCGAAAAAGACTCTTGCCACTTCTGCCAGCTCCGCGCCTTTCCCATCCACCAAACCACCCCCGTCACCATCGTCAATGCCAAGGACCAGTCCGTCATCCCGCCCAATTTCCGCTTCATAGACCGCATGGTCCTGGGCCAGGGCGTGGAGCCAGCTGAGGATAGTTTCCGCAGCGGATGCTCATGTGAAAGCGACAGCGAGTGCCAGTACATGGGATGTCTCTGCCTCGCCGACCTGGGGGAGGAAGAGGGCAGCAGCAGCGATGAAGACGAGGACATTCACGCGAATGGAGCCAATGGCGATGGACCAGAAGCAGGGCGTAAGGACAAGGTCAAGCAGAAGAGAAAGGCGTATGCCTATCACACTCATGGAGCTAAAGCAGGGCTTTTACGGTCCAAGATGCTCAATTCCAAGGAGCCGCTATACGAGTGCCACGCGGGCTGCTCATGCTCCAAAGACTGCCCCAACAGAGTCGTCGAACGCGGGCGAACCGTTCCGCTGCAAATCTTTCGTACCGACGACAGAGGATGGGGTGAGTCACTTTGGTTTACTCACCAACAGCACCTTTCCTTTGAGCGTGTTCGCTAACCTCGCACTTAGGAGTCCGCACCCAAGTAGCCATCAAAAAGGGCCAGTTCGTCGACCGCTACCTCGGCGAAATCATCACCTCCGCCGAAGCCGACCGCCGCCGCGCCGCCTCGGCCGTCTCCAAGCGGAAAGACGTCTACCTCTTCGCCCTCGACAAGTTCACCCACCCGGAGTCGCTGGACCCGCGCCTCAAGGGCCCGCCGCTCGAGGTCGACGGCGAGTTCCTCTCGGGCCCGACGCGCTTCATCAACCACTCGTGCGAGCCCAACCTGCGCATCTTTGCGCGCGTGGGCGACCACGCCGACAAGCACATTCACGACCTTGCGCTGTTTGCCATTCGCGATGTTGCGAGGGGGGAGGAGTTGACGTTTGATTATGTCGATGGGGTTACGGAGGATGGGGGCGGGATGGAGGGTGCGAGTGCGGGGGATATGGCAAAGTGTTTGTGCAAGAGCCGGAAGTGTAGGGGATATCTGTGGTGAATCTGTTCTTTTCTTATTGAATTATCCATTTCTAGTTCAAGCCAAATACATAGGTCAATGTGCCTTTCCACCTGTGACGGCTATATATGGACATGTGGTGAATGCATATCGTGGGGCATGGTCAAGTTCTTCACGAGGCTGAGCAAGACTAGCATACCTAAGAACCCGTCCGTATCCTCAGATGCTCAAATAAATCGGCGACTTGCAGACTCTTGTTACGGGACACAAGCCATGGGAATTAAAGTTCGGCGGGAGTTCCTGTTTGGCGGCATTAGTACGCCGTTGGCCTCAACATAACTCAACGCAACACAACTCACCTCCCTACGACTTCTCCTCTTCGCATCTATTCACCACCTTCAAAGCGGAACAACGGGCAGCTTCATATATTGACATAGAGTCTTGTTTGCAGCCAGGGCTACATGTTCAAAGCGTCCGTGTGCTTTACCGTCGCCGAACACGCAGAGTGTAGATAGCATGCCGGATGCGGCCTCACCATGTCTACATCCATCCTCATGTGGCGGTTTCTCTACAAGAGTATAAAGTGAGCTAGGAGAAGCTTCACTTACGTGTGGAAACAGAAATACAGAGTGCAAAGCCTACAGTTCTTACACAATGAGTACGCCACCTAGTAGCGACCACATCTCCTCCTCGCCTCCTAGTCCCGTGGCTCTCACACTTCGCCGTCGAGAACGAGACGAGAGACGGCGCCGAGAAGAGCAGTATTCGCACGGCCGGCCTCTTCCCTCGCAGAAGCTATGCGGCAATGAAGAGTGCGTGTTGCGCTGCTGCAACGTATTCAAGACGAGCCGCTTCTATCTGCCCGACTACCTCCTGGGCGACAAGGAACGAAGCGTAGACGACATTTTAGTAAAGGACATCCACACGCATTTTGCGTACCTCGCAGCTACACGGGTATGGCCCTCCATCGAAAAGCAGAGCGATGTGTTACTCAAAGCACAGTCGATTGAGGCCTTTGCTACCTCGCCACCCGTGAGAGCAGCGTATCTCGACTTTCGATATCTCTGCCAAAAGAACGACCTCAATTTCAGCATAGAGTCCCGCTTACGAGAAACGCTGTCAGTGACGATGCCTCGGTTCCGTAACCTCATCGAGACGTTGGACACGGCGAGACTAGATGACGACTACACCGAACTGGTCGTCCATCGTACGCTGCAGCCTCCTCACCAGTCCGACAAGGCGGCACAAACAGACAGGCCGCTGCCATGGACGCAGGAAGGGTGCGTGATGCGTTTCTTGCTGACGACTGAGCTCTGGCGATGCCATGACGAGAGATACATGCGACAACGCGGTTGGGCATGGAAGCCGTGGATCGTGGCAGAATTGCTTTCAGCGGTGCTTTTGCATTACTGGCTGCTGGACAGGGAGAAGTGCTTCGAAAGGGTGCCTTGCCGAGGTAGTGAGCAGTGTGACGAGGTTTGGCAGGATTGGCTGGACAAGTATCCGCTGCTGGGAGGAGACTCGAGTCATGACGATGATGAAGATGAGCCGGATCAAGGCGACAGCAAGAACAGTCCCGATCTGGTGCCCAAACCAATTGGCCTCATTAAAGGTCTGGATCTGGACAAGGACGTTGGATATGTCGGGGGTGTTGGAACGGCAGCTAGAGGGCCGTTATGGAGGGATATGAGGCAGAAGCACGGAGATGATGGGCTGCCACAGCATTGAGAGAGCCTTGGATATGCTGTAGTGCTTAGTTATTGTTCGAGTACATATTTAGCGAATCGTGAGCCTTTTTTTCTGATTCATTAGTTTTTCGCTGGCTGTGTTCGGCTATGAGGAAGAGGGAACTTTTGGATTGCCGAAGGAAACTGGAAACATGGAAAGCCGTGCCGTTTGCGGTGGTCTGTGTGTCTTGACTGAGAGCGGTAAAATCCGGGCAGCCGGTAATTGACGGCATTCAGAGCCTTACCACTGTACGAATAATAACAACAACAATAATTTCATTTTATTTTTTTGAAAATTCCGTTATCAGTTTGCATGAAGAAAGAATTCGGCAACGGACGCCGGGAAAAGGGATTTCGGCGTGTTAGGTAGCAGAGGTCACACGATTGTTGGCGCACCGCCAGGGGAAATCAGGCGATGGGTATGCAACAGTGCAACCACAAAATAAGCAGCGGCAGACAAAAGAGACGGCCTCTGCCGACGAGGACAAGGGCAAGTACCGAAGAGATGTGCTAGTTAGTTACTTTAGTTTGAGAGAGATTTTCAAAAGATGTGACAACACATGCATGATGCATACATGCAGCCAGTTTCAACTCCTACTCACTCATACATTCCAGCAGCTTACTCTCACCCTCACTCACCCTCACGAACAACGACTAAGACTCGGCCATGTAACATCACGTCTACTGTATATTGCTCTCGTAAATGAAACAGCCTCTCATAACCTCGGACCAAGCTCCCAAGGCTCCCTCCTTACCCCACAGGTCCGCCCATCAATGCCACCCTCCCCGCGTTCTCCCGTCGAATCGGACGCCGCGGCTAATTGGTGCCATCTCGCTCTAATGGTTCGACCAGTGGCTCTACTATTACATCGAGTATGGCCACCCCAAAACGCACATGCCACGCCAATGTGACGGAAGGGAAATTGGGGGAACATAGGACACAGTTTTAGTCCCCGGGGCACTTTCTCACATGATTTCTTGTGTAGTTAAGGAGGAGCTGAGCCACTCCCTCCTTCTTTTTGAATATAGACCTGGTGGCGTAAGCTACGAAATAAATTCGAGGTGTTTTAGACGAAGCTTCTCTTTTACACACTGAAGCTGCTGCAACCATCACCAACGTACCACACGCAACACACAACAACACCTCATAATACGAGCAATACCCCTCGCTTAAACTTGTTGCAAAAACACACTCGCCTCTATTTCCATAAATCATATACCACGACAAACATGAATTCGACAGTCAGAGGCTTCTCAACCGCCGCAAGAGTGCACCCTCCCTTTTTGCCACATCTCCGCCCATCGCCGCGCCGAGCCCCGATCCGACGCTGGTAAGCAAGCACTCTCTCTCACGTCCTCCCATATCAACAAAAAGACACCAACAAAACAAAAATAAAAATAAATAAATAAATAAATAAAGCTAATAAATAAAAGGCTGAAAACTGCCGCCGTCGTCACCGCCGTCGGATACGCCTCAAAGACCTACTTCGACGCCACCCGCGCCCAGCGCCGCGAAAATGCCCTCGCCCTTGAACATGACTCCGCTGAGAGGCAGCGCATGATGGAGAATTTGTATGGTGGGCGGGAGAGTCTTGAGGATTTGGAGAAGGGCGTTGCGGAGTACGGCAGGCGGTAACCACCGAATGAAAAAAAAAACAACAAAGTGAAAAAAATCGAAGTAAATATCACTACACAAAACGTCGAGGCATTTGGGGGGGATTTGCATCAGGGCTTACTGAGGGTGCCCTTGAGCGAAGCATACATGGGAGTTTTATTATATACACTGGCTGGGCATTGCTATATTTCTTTTGTTTGATGGATTGAAAGGGAACTGGGGAATGGAGTTTTCGAGCCTGGCATTCGTACATATACATATACACACATCCGCTGTGGCGGAGAAATTGAAGGTACTTATATATGGCTTCATCGCCAACTTCATTATAGCTTCACATCCTCGACTGCGTGTTTTTCCAGACATTTTCTTTTCTCATTAATACATAAACACAGGTGAGGTTCCTCATTCGCTGTGCATCGCAAACCTTGTACTTGAGGGCAAACTTTCGCTATTCTTTGTCGACTGCTGCTAGCAGTAAAAGCGGTTGTCCATGCGGCTCTCTAAGCCGTACCAAACCAAGCTGGCCATTTCATGCCAGAAAATCCTAAGAGTCCTTCGCCGAGCCCCTGCAGAAAGCGCAGCTTCATCTACTCAATCCCTCGTACTTCACTCCGCCTCCGCAGTCAGCATTCACCGCGAGCAACAACAGATGCATGAAGCTCACCGTCTCATACCACCCTAGCAAAGTTCTCTCCAACCCTCGTCTTCTCATCATGAATCTTTTCTCATGGGCCACCAAGCTCTTTGCGCTTCATCTTGGATCTCGCAGACATGGCTTCCGACAACTTCCTCGCAAACCCCTTGGAAATTTGCGCCACAAACTTGGGCCTGTGCATCACCTCTTCCATATAGGCGTCCCAAGCCTCGTAAGAGATGCCTTCGACAAAATAGTCAATAATGTACTCCGACAGCTCCTTTTGCAACGCATGGCCGTGCTCAAGTGCCTCATATCCGTCCGCAAAATCTCTCATTAGCGCCTTTTGCTGCTCCTCATCCAAGAACGAGCGAAACAAGGCACGGTGACCGTCTCCGATGCTCGTTTTGATGCACTTGAGCATAAATTCGCCCATGTGGGTGCTTAGAAACCGATCGCATAGCTTGTACACCTCTATATAGTCCCGGAGAGGCGTGCGTAGTGCCTTGGCCTCGGGATTCATGGAGGGGGCTGGGGGCGTGTGCGGCATGATGGATGAGTAGCTGTATGCCACGCCCAGGTAAAAGGCCAAGTACCGGGGCTCGATATCATCAAAGCGAACCACGCCATCCGACTCGGTGAATGGCTTGGACAGGCAGGTTTCGAAGTATTCTGAATGTTGCTTCAGGACACTCGTGTGGACCTTGAATGTTTCATTTTTGCAGATAATTTCAACTGATGGCTCGTCGGATCTGTGTTTGTTTCTTTAGTTAGTTTTAGCTAACAGCTAGGAAAGAGTGGCATAGACAAGACTGCTTATTTCGAAGACAGACGATAGGAGGAATAGAAGGGCACAACGGTATCAGAGTCACCAAAACGATGCCAGGAAGGACATGGAAACGGATACGTACGCGAGGAGCCAGGCGGTGCGATAATCAGCGAGAAGCACCGACGTGGTTCTATCATCGGACTGCGCGGCTCTCGGCCTCTTTCTCGCCGGCGCCATAGCAAGGAGCAGACAGTGTGAAATGCTAACGATGGGGTGGTATTCGCTATAGAGATGAAGAGATGGAATAGCTTGTGGTGGAGAGGGGTGCGTGACTCCTTGGTGGCGGGTGTGGACCTTGGTGGGAGTGAAAGCTGAGATATGTGCCTGAGTAAATTCTTAACCGCCTGGAAATATTTAACCTGTGGCCAGAGCGTTTCGGAACTCAAACGGCCATCGTTGACTACCCCGTTACGAGGGTAAAGTGAATGGTTGATAATGGGCCCCCCACGGCGGATGGTGGGTGAATCCCCTTTTGCTGGAGCTTCAATCGAGGCATTCCGCAGAGGGCCAGCTGGCTGACGGCTGTCAGAGAAACATGCCAGCTCACACACGTCTCCAACATAGTATCGTGGGCGTTTAGGGAAGAACACCACATTTCAGGGCACCATGACCTCCTTGGTGTACTCTGCCATTACCGTGCCCTGACCTTGCGAATCACCACCTTGCTTCCCTCCAGGTCCCAGCCAACCCCGTCAGCCTGCTTCAGGTCCAACCATTTTGACCCCGTTGTCTTTTCCAAAAAGTCCAATTCGACCGACAGGTACGTTCTCCCAAAGCATTTGAGGGTGTGCATTCTCACATCGCCTTCTGCCCACTCCATAATCTTTGCCCGATGCCCATCTACACTCCGCTTCACTTTCTGGAACACCACATAGTTGTCGTGTGTCAACGCTGTTAGTGCTGCGTTTACTTTGGAGTCCTTTAACTCATATCTCCGTCGTAGCGCAAAGGCTTCTGCCAACTCCCCGCGTCGACAAGCTGTATCTAGTACCAGGTAGCTTACTACCTCTTGAAGTTCGACAGATGTGAGGGGCTGCTGCGGATGAATCGAACGCAGAAGGTGAAGAATAGCCGGATGATAGGATTCGGGATGCTTGACTAATATGGAGAGCCGAATGCAGAAAAGATAGGCCTGTGCAGCGAAATCATCAGCCCGCTTCGTGGCGACAATGCCCTCTCTAAGTTTTCGTAGAGCCGCCATGACATCGGACAGAGCCTTGGTGTTGGCAGGGTTCTGAAGCTTTTCATGATCGACTGTAGGTAGAACAGGCCGAGAGCTAGCGGAAGTAGAGGCTGGTTTTGATGATGATATTTCCAGTGACGAGAACCTTCGAAGCAGTTCATCTCGCTGACCTGCATCGGAGCAAAACGTCATGTAGCGCTCCACTATCTTGGTGTAGTAGTTTTCTTGAGTTTTGAGGTCCAGTAGCCTGATGCTTAGTGGTTAATAACATGTCTTTGGTAGTTAGCACACGTATAAGTCATCAATGAATTTACCTGGTGTCGCCCTTAGATGGGAGCCCGATGCTTTCGAGGGGGTCTTGCTCCACGGGTTTGAGGCGGCCCCACGGGCCCGATGGATTTCTGCCACCTCTATTTGGCATTATGAAATGGACATGGACATGGACATGTATTTGCAGAGAGAACAAGACAAGGAAACCAAAGGCTTAGAACTTAGATGTCGCTTGCTGTGAGTGAGAAATGCAAGTAAAACAAGAGATGAAGTTCCCCGCCAGGGCAGCTGCAGGCAGTGGGGATTCAGGTTATCTAATCAGCATGCATTCGATACTGCGGGAGTGCAAGAACAACCACGACGACGTTTCATGCCTCAGCCAAACAATCTTGCAGGATGGGAAATAAACAACAAGCGACAAAATACAAACCATGGGTAATACAATTACTATTCTTTTTCGTACCAGCGGGCTTTGATCGTATTAATGTACACCTTTTACACAGGAGGCTCCATCTCCTAATGACTAGCCTATTGCCTATGCCATGTATCGTGCCCTTCGCATTCACATCATTCTAGAGGTTGGTTTACATGCAATACAGCTTATCAAATATTGATAATTCGGAATACCATCTATTTGACCCCAATTAGGCGTACAGGCCAAGATGCCATCGTCGTATTATCGGGTTACCCCAACTGCCAAGAAGCTGCGGGAAACATCGGCAGAGAACCACTGCAGGGGCAAAATCGTCGGCCGAGGCTATGACTGCTCACATCGTCAGGACCAAGGGCTGAACGCATCAGCATTATGTACAAGTTTGTAAAAATTATCAAACTCCAACCTCCGCAAATGATGGTTAAATAAGCGGTGTATACATTCCCGCACCCCGTGCACAGGTCCATGTGGTCACTCTTATAGGAGTCCCCTTCCGAATGGCCTCCCGCGCCGGGCCGGCTCAAAAGTACCTGCATTGGAAGAAATCGGGACGGCAAGCCCCATCTCGAAATTACTGACTACTCCAAATACTCCACAATCATGGCGATGACATGCGGAGTACGAGAATAAGAGAGATGGAGAGAGGGAGAAGAAGAAGAAGTTATTGAGATGAGGTATGGTGCAAATTGTGTGCTTTGCTATATGCGTGGTCGTGCGTGAATAGGTAGGCACAACACAACAAATGCGTCCTGTTGAGCTCAACTTTGAACAAACCAATGCCAACAATTGACATCATACGTAGGTAAATAAGCATTGATGTAATTAAAAACAAGTGACTGGCTGGTCAACAAAGTAAAGTACAGCAAACCAATGAAAACACCGCCATTCACTCCATAAGCAGCCTCGTCCCGCATGTTTCCGTGGCTCTCCCCGAAGCTTCGGCTACGACAGGAAGAAGCTTGCCGGCAAAGAGGAGCAGCTCTGAGGTCACACGATTTGGAGCTATTGCCAGCGCCCCGCCCATCCCCTCTTAGTTTCTACATCTACATCAGATCTGCCATCGCCATCTCCAACTTCTTTTCTTCTCTTCTTTTCTTCTCCCTTCATCGTCATCCCTTGAGCCTTCGTGCCCGAACCAACGACTCCCAATTGCTTATCGCAGCAGCCCCCTGTAAGTCTCTTTCTACAACGCCCCTGTTTTCGGCCCTGTTTTCTACCCTTTTTTTTGCCCCTCACACATCCCACGTTGCCCCTCCATCGGCGCATCAGCCCCACCATGATGTCTGTCTCAGCAGCTGCAAAATCGGCAGAGCATCCGTTGCGCGACAGGATATCGAATGATGGAGACGAGCTGGGAGAAGCAGAATAGGGGCGATAAGGAGCACAGTCATCAATCCGAGACGGCGACCTGGTGATGGCGATTGCAATGGCCAGACCAGATGGCAATTGGACTGGACTGGACGACAGCACGCACGAGGCACATTACATCAAATGGCATGGAATGGAAACTCGCAGCCAATGATATCTCCACCTGTGACACGCTGATTGCGCTATCGACGAGCCGTGAGCCACTCAGGTCCGGCATTTGGAGCAAATCTCTCAGCTTGTCCCATCCGTCAACGGAGCTGCCCCTCCTTGGCCCTCATTATCGATAAACTCAGCCCGTCAATTACGCTGAGCCTTGTGGTTGAAAAACCCCGCGCTCTTACGAGTAGCAATTACCATTCAGCAATTCGCTTCCATTTTTTTCTCTTTCATTCTCATTTGATCCTTCACCGACCAAATCGTATTTAGGACGCCTCCATTGCTAACTTTGTCCTCCCGCAACTTTGCAGAACTCAAATCCTCTACTCTCCTACGACCTTGCTTTAGTACAATTGACTCCAAATCCTCGCAAAAATGGGTGCTACCGAAGTCCTGAGCCGCAAGACCGGTGTCATCGTCGGCGATGACGTCCTGAGACTGTTCGAGTACGCTCGCGAGCACAAGTTTGCCATCCCCGCCATCGTAAGTTTGAAAACAAGCCTCTTTTAGCTCTCTTTTAGAGGGATTTGTAGCTAAACAAGTGTCTAATCTAGAACGTCACCTCCTCCTCCACCGTCGTTGCTTCTCTTGAGGCTGCCCGCGATGCCAAGTCCCCCATCATCCTGCAGATGTCCCAGGGTGGTGCCGCTTACTTCGCCGGAAAGGTATGGAAAACACCTCATTGAACTGCTGGATTTCAACAGCGCGTACTCCAAGACGAATTCACTAACTCGCAAACAGGGTGTCGACAACGCTGACCAGGCTGCCTCCATCGCCGGTGCCATCGCCGGTGCCAACTACATCCGATCCATTGCCCCCGCCTACGGCATTCCCGTCGTCCTCCACACCGACCACTGCGCCAAGAAGCTCCTCCCTTGGCTCGATGGCATGCTCACTGCTGATGAGGCCTACTTCAAGGCTACCGGCGAGCCCCTCTTCTCTTCTCACATGATTGATCTGTCCGAGGAGCCCGTTGACTGGAACATTGAGACCACCGCCAAGTACCTGAAGCGCGCTGCTCCCATGAAGCAGTGGCTCGAGATGGAGATTGGCATCACTGGTGGTGAGGAGGACGGTGTCAACAACGAGGATGTCGACAACAACTCCCTCTACACCCAGCCCGAGGACATCCTCAACATCTACAACACCCTCTCCCCCATCTCCCCCTACTTCTCCATCGCCGCTGGCTTCGGCAACGTCCACGGTGTCTACAAGCCCGGCAACGTCAAGCTCCACCCCGAGCTGCTCGGCAAGCACCAGGCCCACGTCAAGGCTGCCATCAAGTCCGAGAACGACAAGCCCGTCTTCTTCGTCTTCCACGGCGGCTCTGGTTCCTCCAAGCAGGAGTACCTCGAGGCCATCAGCTACGGTGTCGTCAAGGTCAACATGGACACCGACATGCAGTTCGCCTACCTGTCCGGTATCCGCGACTACGTCCTCAACAAGAAGGACTACCTCCTGACTGCCATTGGCAACCCCGATGGTGATGACAAGCCCAACAAGAAGTTCTTCGACGTAAGTTATTATCCACTGTTGCCTGCGAGATAATTCGTCGAGCCCAATGACTAACTGTTATCTAGCCCCGTGTCTGGGTCCGTGAGGGTGAGAAGACCATGTCCAAGCGTGTCGCCGAGGCTCTCAAGGACTTCAACACTTCCAACCAGCTGTAAATGTCGTTTGCTTTGCTTAACAATGGGACATCCTGAGGACGAACGAAGCGTTCCAAATATTTTGTAGTATTCCTACCTACGCCTCTAGAATACTCTACGTACCTATTGGTATATTCAGAAGGAAAATGGGCATCGCAACCCGGTTTTGATGCGTTGGGAAAATGACGAAAAAAAGAAAGAAAGAAATGATACCAAAAAAAGTTGACAGAAATTCAATGGTTGAAAATCCAAAAGAAAAAAAAAAGTAATCTTCATCTCTACATTAAAAATGTTTAACTCTCCCGTGAAAACCGTAGTGTACTCAAAAAGGTGGCTTAGTGACCCATCCATCATGCCTCATTTATTCCCTTTCCCCCTTCACTCAAAACACATCCAAAAAGGTCCCATGATATTTCGCCCAAGACAGCTCGGTTCTTGATTTAGCCCTCGCAGTGCCTTTTTTTCCCAATTGATGCCCTCTTTTTGTTTTTTTGTTGCGTATATAAAAGTATATATAGAAATCGAAACGCGCCGTTTATTGTACCTTTGCTCATACGTCGAGTTTACTGACCCAATAGCGTTGTTTCGATCTGCGCAACCTGTTCGTCGGTGAGCTGCTCGGCATCCGCCTTGGCTGCCTTGGCAGCGTCGAATCTCCACAGGCCGCCCGTCTTGTCCTTGTCGCCGTCCAGGGGCACGCCAGCGGCCTTGCCCAGCAGCGCGAGGGTCTCGTCCTCTGTCACGGCGTTGAAGTACCTCCGCTCCCAGGGCTGGCCGTCGGCGGTCTCCTTGGAGCGCTGGGTTCGCTGGGCCTGCTCGATCTTGGTCTTCTCGACGGAGACGGCGTCCATGTCGCCCTTTTGGATGGCCTCGGCGACCTTGCTCCACGCGCGGCGGGACTCGAGGGGGTGCTGCTTGTCGAGGTCTGCGAGGGCGAGCTTGGTCTGCGCGGTGCCGGCGGCGTCGTAGGTGGACACGAGGGTGGACTTTGAGTTCTTCTTGGCGGGGCCCTGGTAGATTTCGAATTCCTTGGTCCACTGGCCGGTGACGTTGTAGAGGACGTCCTTTTCGTCGCCGGTGGGGAAGACGGAGGCGATGACTGTGTTCTTCTTACCGGACAGCCAGCCCTTTCCGCTGTAGTCGATCTTGGCGGTGTAGCCGCTGGAGCTGACGATTGTGCTCGAGCCGTCGAGCTCGACAAAGGGGGCGCCGAAGATGAGGCCCTCGATGTGGAGCGAGGGCAGGGTGATGAGGTAGCGCTCCAGCTGGTCCTTGTTCTCCCCGACGGGGACGGTGAGCACGGCGTGGCCAATCTGCTTGACGATGATTGTGCTCTTGAACGTGGCCTTTTGCGCGTTGTAACCCTCGAGCTGGATGCCCGTCTTGTCGTTGCGCACGCAGTAGGCCGTCGCGGGCGGGTGGTGGCTGACCTGCTCGGAGATGAGCGTCGTCTTGCCCGCCTCGTCGTTCCAGCTTCCCAGGAAGAGCTCGCCGAGGAAAGGGTTCAGGGGCTTCTTCTCGTTGCCAAACTGCTCGCTGCGGCTGGCGTACTGGTGCTTGAGGGTGGAGAGGAACCACTTGAGGACCAGCATGGCGCGCTTTGCGGGATCGGCCTCATTTGCGGCGGCAGTGAGGATGGGCGGGTGGGTGGCCCAGTAGGAGGAGAACTCGGTGAGGGACTGGGACGAGAGGATGAAGGGAGGGGCGGTCAGAGAGGAGAGATCGCCATTGAAGGAGGCGATGGACTGCGGGTTTCGACGGTTAGAGAGAGATTCTTTTGTTTGCGCAATTGGGGGCGTGGTTGGGGAGTTGGTAATTACCTTGAGGAAGGCCGACCAGCTGCCACTGTTTGCTTCCGCCATTTTGAAATGATACTGTTGTCTCGTTGAAGTTTCGTGAGGGTGAGGAGGTGAAGGAGAGGGAAAGTCGAGAGAAAGATGCTGTTGGCTGTGCGACGTGGGGTTTTCGTTGTTGGACACAGGAGGCTTAAAGACGGAAAGCTAGTTGAGCGCTAGGCGGAGTTGATGATTGCGACTAAAAAGGATAAAATACTCGGTAGCTGGAGCAAGAGGAAGAAATACAAGAAATAGATTGAGATGAAAGGAAAAAGAGGCAGCCAGAAGGGAGAAGAGGGAATGCGGACTTTGTCTCAAGAGGTTTTGAGATGAGCTCGTTGGGGTTGGAATTATTAAAGGAGGCAAGCCCACAATCCGGGTGTGTGCAGACAGGCCTGTTTTGGGACTAGCAAGTGATTGGGGTACGTTGTATATTTTTGGTTGACATGACACTCGAGATCAATGGCTGTTCATGCAGCTGCTTGGATGCAGAAATACAGTATGGAATTACAGAGTAAAAGCAGGGATTGCGGGTGTTAAAGGGCATGCGTATTCCTCCATTGGAAGCTCGAGGCGTATCATTCAATGCAAGAAACCATCCAGCAACGACATCATTGGGCCGAGGCGGCGAGAAGTAACACGAAAGCTGCAAATGCCCTGGAAAACGCTGCTCCAGCACGTCACTGACTTTGGCCACGCGACAAGCCGCCATCGTCATCAGGGGAGATCGATGTACCGGACTGGGTGCGTGCCGTGTGGGGTGCGTACCGCAGCAAGGCAAGGGCAAGCGCTGGAGCGAATTGCGATTGGGCGCGGGTTTAGTGGACATGTAGACTAACTCGTAGGGCCCTAAGCGTGCAGCTGGCTGGGGGGGCAGGGCTGGGCTGGGTGGAATACGAGTACGAGAGAGAGCGGTTCGGAGTTGGTGTCAGCTCGACTGCTGTTACTCCGGGAGGGGCTCCGGACTTTTTGCATGGGTGATGAATGGATTCAATGTAATGTTCTTTTGCAGCTATGAATGACACGAGATGATCATGCTTGACAAAGGACCCCTGAGAGAGTGTAAGATGCTTATTCTTGTGCCAAGGACCGACCCGTTGGTTGGCAGTTTGAGGCTGCCTCTTTTCAAATTAGCAAAGCTGCATGTACTTGGTGGTACCTCAGCTTGATGTCTGTTGTCCAAATAGGAACTTGGAAGACTTGGCGGGAATGATTTCACAGCTGCCAGACCCCTGTTGGAAAGATTCCAAGGTTCCCAAAGCTGCGCCAACAATTTGCAGACTTGGTCCCAGTTTCGGTCATCTTCTGACACTCGCAGCAGAAGCCAGCTGAGGCCTCAAATCAACGTGATTTCATAACAAGGCAGTGCTTTCTTGATAAACGATGCTATTTCAAATTCACCCCGGCTTGAAAACCAAGGTGCAGCTGCACTCTCAAACTTCAACGTAACCTCAGCTTGCTAGGTCGGCTAGTACCCGTGAGCTTTCAGGGTGCTCGCGTGAGCTTGTCTCAGCTGCTGCAGGGACGCAACTGGGACGGTCTGCACATAAAATGTGATTGAGCCTGGGTTACAACGATCCTACTTGAAGCATCACATGGATAAATACAATGGCATTGAACTCTGCAATTCCCATAATCGATAATACTGTATTGATCTCAGATGCTCTCGGAACAAATCCATCTTCAATTCCATGTACCACCAAGTACCCCAGCGGCCCTCCCTGGCGGGTCTACGTTGGTCCGAAAATCGCCCCTGTTGTTCCGGCACGGCGCCGTCTCTCATTGAACTTTGGCCCCATCATGCCATCCATCCGCCTTTGAGATGCTCGCGTCACTCTCAACTCTCCGACCGAGCCTCGCCATATTCTCCGTGACATTTGCGACGACGCACAGCCCAGCGAGCCGCGTCACCGCCTGAAACGCTTTGCCTAGGCCGTTGTCTTCATTTCCCACATAGTGGCGGGAATCCTGTGGAAAGGCGCCACTCCAACAGCGGAAGCTGTGGGTGGCTCCAGTAAATCGGAGTCCGTCATGTCGCAGCCTCCCGGACAGCCTCGCCTTTCACCTCAGTTTTGCTTCTCTTTTGGCACGCTTCGTGGTATGTGATCTCTCGGGGTGGCAATGTGGCTCGGCACTGTACTTATTATTGTTATTCAGATTTCCTGCGGCTGTCTCGATCGTCAATAGACGACTCCATCACTCAGAATCTCAATGCTCTGGTAACACCGGCTCGGACGGGCTTCGACCCTAGCTCAACTTCAAAACGTACCCCGCGATCCTTTGCCGAGCCGATCGACTCCGAAGCATGCCAGTCGTTCAAAGAGAAGGTCTTGTTTCCTTCGTGGAAGGCTAGAGCCGAAGTGCTCAGCTATTGCGGGATTGTTGCCACCAGCCCGGACCCCGATGATCCCGAGGCTACCATCTTAGAACTGGAAAAGCAGAGAGACCGTGAGCGGATTGTTGACGAAAGACTGGATCCGTATTCAGGACGTTTCTTTCCCCGAGAAGCTCGCACCCAGTCCCTTGCCCTCTTGATGCGACAGGAACGAGCCGTAGAGAACATTGTCCGCAGCAGGACTTGGGATGTCATACAGGGAAGATGCGGTACTTCTAGCCCGAGCTGGCAAGATGCCATGAGCAATTGGGAGGCTGCACAGAAGCTCAGCAAAGGTGATGGCAACCCGACTTCATCATGACTTCGGATGTGACAAGAACCAGCACCAGCTTGGTAGTATGGACTAATGATGCAGCATGTGCTTGTACGATTTTGAATGTGAAAAACGAACATATGGATTGGAATATAGACGCCAAGCTTGTATATAAAACAAACAGTGTACTCGTACTACCTATTACCACGAGGACAATGTGCACTCTGTACAATATGAAACCCCTCTACCTTTTTATCTTTGTACCTTGAAAACAACTTTATAACTTTTTGTGTGCATTTATTCTCTCGTACAGCATGTAACAGCATTGTCACCCTCAATCGAGCCTTTACATCATGTCTTTGTTTAATTGAATCAACTCTGGCCATCTGCAGCCGAATCAGTTCCCTCCGAATCAAGTCCACAGCTACCCCGCCAAAAGCTGCCTCTTTGTCTCGGGGTTTGGAGCCTCGAGATGGTGGGGCATTTGGCATTTGGCCTCGTTCGAGTGGAGGAACCCAACTCCGAAGTCCCGCCGGCAGCGTCCAGTCTTGCTGCGCCGATTTCTGGCCTCCAATCAAGCACTGCAGGCAACCGTACAACTCTGACGAGAACGCGCAACCGAAGCTCGAGACGGCTGTTGACGAGGGGCGAAATTCGACTTCTTCACTAGTGCAGAGGACAGGAATTCTCGTGCATTGTCAACTTGGGAGCGGCCATTTGTCCTTTTGACTCTCGAGCCACGCGACAGAGCAACAGCAACCACCTTTCCTTTGGGCTCGCCTTGACTTTGACAGGCAACCATCGCTACCTGATTGGCTGCATTTCGAATCGAAATCAGAGTCAGAACCTGCCATCGACAACACATCGAGTGATTCCATCGAGCTACTGCCGACAAATTCGTCACGATGCCCCAACCACTGGCGCCGAAAGAAGCGGCGCAGTTCCGAACCATCATCCGCAGCTTCGAGGACAAGCAGTACAAACGAGGCTTGAAGACTGCCGAGCTGATCCTCAAGAAGCACCCTAAACATGGAGACACGATGGCTATGAAGGCGTTGATCCTCAACAGCCAGGGAAAGTCAGACGAGGCGTTCCCTCTGGCAAAGGAGGCCCTGACCGTCGACATGAAGTCCCACATCTGCTGGCACGTCTACGGTCTCCTGTATCGATCGGTCAAGAACTTTGAGGAGGCTATCAAGGCATACAAGTTTGCTCTCAAGCTCGATCCTAGCTCTGCCCAGATCCAGCGAGACCTTGCCATTCTCCAGGTGCACGTTCGTGACTACCAGGGATACATCCAGAGCCGGACAGCCATGCTCCAGGCGAGGCCGCAGCTGCGCTCAAGCTGGACGGCATTGGCTATTGCGCACCATCTGGCTGGAAGCCTTACTGAGGCGGAAAAGGTTCTCACCACATATGAAGAGACGTTGAAATCGCCCCCTTCTCGATTCGACGTTGAGCATTCCGAGGCAGTCATGTACAAGAACTCCATCATTGCCGAGCAGGGTGACTACCAACGAGCTCTGGACCACCTGGAGACTGGTGCCAAGCACAACCTGGATCGATTGGCGGTGCTGGAATGCCGTGCCGACTACCTCCTCAAGCTGGGACGCAAGGAGGATGCTGTCAAGGCTTACCGACTCCTGCTCGACCGTAACTCGGAGCACACTCTTTATTACGAGAAGCTGGAGGAGGCCATGGAGCTCTCTCCCGATGACGTGGTTGCGCGAAAGGCCATTTATGACGAGTACGCTGCCAAGTACCCTCGTTGCGACATTGCTCGACGAGTCCCGCTCGACTTCCTCAGCGGTAAGCAACTAAGCCCCGTTCAAAAACGATGATTGATGTATACTCTTGAGAGGAAGAAGGGTTCTTTTCTAACAATTTTTCTTGCAGGCGATGAGTTCCGACAGGTCGCAGAATCATATCTGACCCTTGTGCTGAACAAGGGAATCCCCTCTCTTTTTGCCAACCTGAAGCACCTTTACTCTGATTCGTTCAAGAAGGATACTTTGAGAGAGCTCGTCGAGAAGTACCTCACATCCCAAGACGTCGACTCTGAGAGCAAAGATAAGGGAGAGGCCGCTGCTCTTTACTATCTTGCTCAGCACTACAACTACCACATGAGTCGCGATTTGGTAAAGGCCCGCGAGTACGTTGATCGAGCCATTGAAAAGGATCCCAAGAGTGTCGATTTCCACATGACCAAGGCCAGGATATTGAAGCACGAGGGCAACATCAAGGAGGCGGCCGAGATGATGAACCAGGCGCGAAGACTCGACTTGAAGGATCGATACATTAACAGCAAGTGTGCCAAGTATCAGCTTCGAAATAACGAGAATGAGAAAGCTCTCAAGACCGTTGGTCTATTCACACGAGCAGAGACCGTCGGTGGTCCCCTTGCAGACCTTTTGGAAATGCAGTGCATCTGGTTCTTGACGGAAGATGGAGAGGCCTATGCTAGGCAAGGAAACACGGGTCTTGCTTTGAAGCGATTCCACGCTTTGAACAACATCTTTGACGTTTGGCAGGATGATCAGTTTGATTTCCACAGCTTTTCACTCAGAAAAGGCCAAATCCGAGCTTATATCGACATGGTTCGTTGGGAGGACCATTTCCGGGACCACCCGGTCTACACCAGAGTGGCTCTTGATGCTATTAACCTCTATCTCAAAATGGCAGAGAAGCCCTCGGCCAACGGAACCAACGGGACGGATGAAGAGGATGCCCTCGAGAAGAAGAAGGCGGCCAAGAAGGCCAGGAAGGAGCAGCAGCGTCTCGAGAGAGAAGAGGCGGAGAGACAGGCCAAGCAAAATCCCAACAAGGGCGGCGACAAAGCAGAAGATGCGAAGAAGAAGGACGAAGACCCTCTTGGCTTAACCTTGGCGGCGACGACGGATCCCCTCGGCGAGGCAATGAAGTTCCTAGGACCAATGCTGCAAGTGAGCCCGAAGAGCATCGAAGCCCAGATTGTTGGATTTGAGGTTTACATGCGCAGAAGTAAGCAAAATTTGTCTTTGAAGTAAGAACATCTGGCACAAGGGATACTAACAAGTCGTTTAGGTAAATATGTTCTTGCGCTGCAGTGCCTCAACCGAGCTCTGGGAATTGATGCCGAGAACCCGAGGGTACACGAGCAAGTCGTTGCTTTCCGAAAGCTGCTCGACAACCCCCCCTCAGACCTACCTCCCAAAGTTGTCGAAACCCTCAAGGCCGAATTCAAGCCTGTGGATGAGACTGCAGACCTGAGCAAATACAACGAAGCCTTCCAGGCAAAGCACCAGGCTAGCCCCCTTCATGTGCTCTCCGCCATCAAGGCCAGGCTGCTGCTGGGTGTAGACGTGGCAAAGTGCGAGAAGGAAATTTCTAGCCTCATCGAACACGCGAGTGCGACATTTACGGACGCTGTAGCTGCGCTGGAGACTCTTAAGAGCTGGAGAAGCAAAGAAACAGACGCGTTCAGGACAGCAGCTCTGGCCAAATGGCCCAACGTTTCAAGACTATCCGAGTAGATTATCAAATGCGGTACCTAGTTGAACAAAAAATGGATAAAATAGGGGCATTGGTGAAAATCGAGAATGTGATATTTACAGGTTGGTAATCTGATAGAGGCCCTATCTTGGAGGAGGAGAATGAAACTGGCTTGGAAGCGGACTTTGAGACAACGGGGTCTGGGCTTTATATTTACGCATCATGCAAATCCATTCGGCAGAGAGCCTGTTGACGGGCTTTTTACGGAATGGAAATGGTTTTCTCTGGGGAGTTTTATTTTGGAAGGGAGGACGGATGCATTATATAAAAGTTGGTAGGCATTTGTGGAGTGGAAGATTCTGAAAGGTGAAGGGAGGAAGAAGATTTCGAGAGATGTTTGCGTGTGCGTTTGGAGGAGTGAGCAGTGAGCAGTGAGTGGCATTGCGTTGATGCGAGCGTTTTGCTGCAGAATGACGGACATTTATCAAATGCTTAGGTACTTACTTAGTGCTAATTTGTATTGGATCCCTCTTGGGTTAAAAAAAAAAGTCAATATTACTGCATATTTGTACATACTCGCTACTACTGCAATTAAACAACAAATCCCTACTCGACAATTAAGATTCTTTTAAGCTCTGTTTGTTGTCTTCACCTTCAATTTAGACAAACGCCAGAAACAGCGGGTTGCTTATGCTGATTCATCCTGGCGCGATTCTCCGGATAGCGGCTGACTGGAGCACTGTGGAGCGCTGGAGCTCTTCTTTAGCGCATTCTCCAGGCGCCTTATCCCTTATCGGGGCTGCTAGCACAAGTTGCCGCGGCCGTTTACAAGTCACTGCATCGCCAAGTTGAATCTTACGCGTGAGAAGGGGCTTGAAGCTTCTCCCTTTTCTGCTTCGCCGGCTTGTTCCAGCTAGTTGTCATTCCTTGGCCCAATATCTCACGCTCGCTGACATTCGTCTTTTTTACTCGTCATCCTGTCCCTCTCTCCTCTATCTACAGTTTCTCTTTTTGTTTCTGCTGCCCTTGTCGTTTGCTTCTTCGATTCACTCCTTGTTTAGCGAAGGCTAGCTAGCGAGCTTCAATTTCCCATTCCCACGGATTCTCGGGTACCTCGGCCGCCGAGAATTCGTAACCCCCCAAAATCCTCAATGCAGGACCCCGTGCGACTTGCGAGCATTGAGAACGGCGCAAAGAAGATGGTGGCCTCTGAAGCAATTGGGATGCGCCTGGGCCTGGGGGGCAACAAGACGCTGACGATTGGCGAGAAGGACCTCGTTCTTTTTGGTATGGGAAGCAAAGAAAGACATGCCATGCCATGATTCTAGCTACGATTGTAGGCTGACAGTGTGGATTTGACAGATCCCGATGGAAAGAAACACAACAAGTCATCCAATGGCAAAGCTTCTTCCGGCAAGCAGCTCCTCGACGACCTCTCCTGCTTCAATTGCTTACCACTCGGAGGTGCAGATGGCAAGGGGAAACATACCATTCCGCTGTATAATGTTCTGTGGGCTGAATTGCGTGACGATTCTCTCGTAGTGGACTACGCGGCACCGCGGAAGTCGTCGCTGAAGTTGCAGAAGTGGACGTTTGCACTACCCACTCCAGAGGTAGAGGCTGGCGGCCCGTCGCCTGAGACGTTTGTGTCGGCGCTCATTGCGGCCGCGTATGGTGAAGCAAAGCCGCGAAAGCGTGCATATGTGCTGATCAATCCCAATTCGGGTCCTGGAGGAGCGGTGGGCAAGTGGAAGAAGCATGTCAAGCCGATCTTTGAGGCTGCCCGGATGGAGATGGACGTTGTGAACTTGAGCAGGGGCGGAGAGGCGACAGAGCTTTCGGAGAAGGCGGATCTTGACAAGTACGATACCATCATGGCACTGTCAGGAGACGGAACGCCGTTTGAAATCTTCAATGGGCTTGGGAAAAGACCTGATGCTGCGAAGGCGTTAGCTAAGATTGCTGTGAGCCACATTCCTTGCGGATCGGGCAATGCGTTTTCGCTGAACTGCAACGGCACCAATGATGCTGGACTATCGGCCCTAGCGGTTGTAAAGGGCGTGGTGATGCCATTGGATCTTGTGTCCATCACACAGGGTGACCGACGCATCCTGTCGTTCCTGTCTCAGGCTTTGGGACTCATTGCCGAAAGCGACCTGGGCACGGAAAATATGCGCTGGATGGGCAACACGCGCTTCGAAGTTGGATTGGCGACGCGCGTTTTCAAGAAGAAGTCGTATCCGTTTGACTTGTCTGTCAAGTTGGAGATTGAGGGCAAGGAGATGATCAAGCAGCACTACAAGAAATATGCTTCTGACTCCGCTCTTTTGAACGTGGATGCTGAGGTTGCAGCGGCTGGGGAAGAGGGCTTGCCTAAGCTGAAGTATGGGACTGTCCAGGATGAGATTCCGGGAGATTGGCAGACGGCGTCTCATGACAATATCGGCACCTTTTATGTTGGAAACGTAAGTCTGCGAGAAGAGAAGTATTTTTCCGAGTCTGAGTGCTAACACATTGGTAATAGATGGCTTACATGTCGCCCGACGCCAACTTCTTCACTGCCGCCGTGCCCACGGACGGCCTTATGGATCTGGTCATGATTCCCGCGGATATCTCGCCCGTGGCCGTCACCAAGGCTCTTCTCGCTGTCGAATCGGGCAAATTCTTCGATAACCCTCACGTCACGTACAAGAAGATCTCGGCGTACCGCATCACCCCGCGAAACCAACAGAGCGGCTACATCAGCATCGATGGAGAGCGCATTCCTTTCGAGCCGTTTCAAGCGGAGATTCATAGAGGTCTCGGACGGGTGATCTCGAAGAAGGGGGTGTATGAGGCAGAGGGCCCTGCTGGATGGGAGAAGGCATAGGAAGCTTTCTGCCGGACGGTGTGATGTGGCATGTCTATTCAACGAAAATAAGGTGCAGGGGTCTGAATGACCAGAGGATTCAAGCAGGCGAGCGGATTGATTGATTGGTGTGTTGTTCACAATTTAAGAACGGATGAGGCTTTAATGAGGATGGGGATAGTCTCGGATGGATATTCCCTTCCTTTTTCTTACCTTCTTTCTATTTTTTTAAAGCCTTCGCTGTATGTTGCGAGGATGATAGTATATACCCAGTTAGAGGGGCGCCTATGTCTGCCCCTAGGTTACACGTAATGGTACAAATGTTGGAATTGATTTGACAAAGTTCAAGGCTGGCTCGTTCGAAGAGTAGACGAGGCTTCCCAATACGAAGATTAGGGGAGGCCTCTTGATACGGGGTAATGGCAATGAGATTGTTTCAAAACATGGGGTATCGGAAAAGTAACACTGGTGGAATATTGGAGATTGCGAGGAGATGGGTCTTGTTGAACTTACTCCTCTATTTTGATACTGTTTGTAAAGTTTATGAGATGGGGTTTGGTTGTGGCTTGGAGGGTTATATGGATTGGTATATCAGGGCGAGATTAAGTTTTATATATATATACTTAATAGTATTTAATTCCCCCGAGGGTATCGAGTTCGCCTCGTTGTATCCTGTTTCTCCACCTATACCTTTATATAATGTTCATCACCCAGCATCTTTCTAGGTAATCTCGTCGGTCTATTTGTATCATTGAAGATACAGATGATGTTCTGAGGAAGCAGAGACTCAAGGCAATCGGAGAATTTATGGAGACGGTGATATCAAGTTAACACTCTTTTTAGATTATTTGACCATGGAAGAGATAAAAAAAAAAAACTTTGTAAAAGCCCTTACTCCTTCCCTGATCAGGTATCCATTTCCAAGGAGGTCGAAACCAAAATAGCCCCCAGAAAGACCGCAAACCATTAGAATGGCTCGCCCTTCACAGGGTGCTCCTTGTCGATCTTCCACCAAGTGTGCGCCGCCTTCACCTTTTCAAGGGTGAATGTTGGCTCCTTTTTCATTTCTCCCCTTTCCTCGATCTCTCCCATTTCCCCGTGCCCACACAGTTCCCCGTGCTTACACAATTCCCCGTGCTCACAAATATGCGCAGGCTTTTCCATTTCCTCTGCCTCACACATTTCATCGGTCTCTCCCCTCTTCTCACTCTGTCCCCCGTTCTTCTCTTCCTCTTCCTTTTGCTTCTTTCTCCTCTTTTCCTCTTCCTTCCGTCTCTTCTCCTCTTCCTTCTGGTGCTTTTCGAACTCTTTTTGCTCTTCTTTCTTTTTCTTCGCTTCTTCCTTCTTCTTCCTCTTCTCTTCTTTTTCTTTTTCCTTTCGTGCCTTCTCTTCTTCCTTTTTCTTCTTCTTTTCAGCTTCTCTCTGCGCCTTGTCTCTCTCTTTTTGCTCCTTTTCAGCCTTCTTTCTGGCTTTTTCTTGCTCCTTTAGTTTCTTCTTTTCTGCTGCTCTTTCCTCTGCCTCCTTTTTATCAAACTCTTTGCACATGGCCTGCACTTGGGGCCTGACCTTTTCTATATAGATTATTAGTTGACGTTCCTGATAGTAGCGAGAAAATAAGAATAAAATTACGTACTCAAGGTCTTTTTGGCACCACATGTGTGAAGGATGCATTTCTTGGCAGACTGTGCAATCTTTGCGCGGTTTTTGCACAGGCAAGGGAGATCGTCGAGCTTGCAGTTGGATGCCGACTTGACGGCGATCTGGATGCAAGGAATAGCGCAGGAGGGCAGGCTATCGATGCCGGGAGTGGTGGTGTTTTTGACAAGGTGTTCAAAGGAAACATCATTGTCGGATGGATCAACATGGGATGGGGTAACATCCTTGAGAGATGAGAGGTCAGGGTAGGGATGGGCGGATGCCAGTAAGGCAAACGCGGGAAGGAGGGCGAAGAAGTTCTTCATCTTGTATTGATAAAGGATTGTAGCCTTGGGAGGACTGAAGTGTCCAGTGAGATGGTGCGTGACGTTTAGAAAGGAAGGAGAGAAATGAAAAAGAAGAGGTCCAAAGGCTATCTTTATAGTTGGCGAAGGGGAAAACAACTTTGGGATCGGCACTCCACGAAAGTCAATCGAGGATTCATCGAAACTGAAATGCGGGATAACTTTTACACTTTAACCCTATCCAGATCTCGACTGGAGATCTGTAATGCCATAAATAAAGTCACAGACTCTTCAAGTTACATATATGTCAATTGTTTGGTGATAGTATTGCTCTTGATCCGTAGATATCAAGGTATAGACAAGTAAGTGTACCTACTATGAACCATGTGACCAAGTGCGAAAAGTATTTTGTGAGCCACAGCGAGCAAATGGTTAGTGGATTCGAAAGAGACCGAAACTCTCCGTATAGCTTTTATGTCGCCTGAAGAAATGAATGGACACGTACGTATTACGGATGATACAGTGACGAAATGTTGTAATGCAGAAGCGGAGAGATGTGGATTGTTCTTCGTTTAGTAGGGGGTTTACAGAGAAATCTCGTGCGTCAGGGTGGATATTGAGGGTTTCCGTATGAATGAGTGTAAGTTTGTGAAAACGCATCTATATGTAACCAAGACGGCATACCATGTCGGGTTGTTGGAGCTTCCTATATCGTCGTATATGGGAAGACGGCATACTGATAGGTAGCCCAGAGCCATGCCCACTAGCTTCAAATGCAACCTCAGTTGGATCATGATCTTAGTCGCCAGCAGGCATAACATAGTAAACACACAGGTAGGCTTTCTCAAGTTGGAGTGTAGCGCGTCGTCGTGCATGCACCTAACCACAAAAAGAGCACAGCCTCGACTTGGAAGTAAATCTGCCTTGACCCGCAAGAGGCATCCTTTGACACCTACCCCTCTCAATAATTTATTGATATGCAGCAGACATAGCATGTCAAGCAACAAAAAACAGATCGTGGTGCTAATCTCCAGTAGCAAAGAATCTGAATATGTCTTTTGAAAATCCTGAAAATGATCTGGGCGGTAAAGCAAATGAAGTCGCTGCGATACCTTCGGCCAGTAAACAGGCCGAATCCGATACCCCTTTGTATCAACCACTTGATGCTCGCAACATCCGCCTGTTGAAGCTATTACCTGGAAGTGGTTCAGACCCTATCAGGATCCAACTGCAATCCGCCTCTTTGGAAGATCCGGGTCCTTATACGGCACTATCTTACGTATGGGGAGATGCCAAAGTCGACAGACGGACTATATACTCTGGCGACACAGAGCTGAGTGTGACGGCCAATCTCTTCCACGCTCTCTGTCGCTTTCGCGATGTCTCGGAAACGCGAACATGGTGGATCGATGCAGTTTGTATCAATCAGAGTTCCACTACTGAGAGAACCCATCAAGTGAGAATGATGATGGAGATATACACAAAAGCTGAAAGGACTGTCATGTGGCTAGGCGAAGATGCCCATCCGAACCTTGAAATGCTGTTCAAGGTGGCCAAGGCGCGACATGAGTACGCCAGATCCAAACATATTATTGAACGGCCAGGAGGGAAAACGCCAGTAGTTTTATACAGTAATGACTTGGAGTCAATGGAGATTGTGGCTAACGTACGGGATCGATATGCTAGTAAGTGCATGTGGGTATCTGAAGATACTCGCCGTCACCATGTGCCTCCCGAATCGGATCCTAAGCTTGTCACTGTGGCATTTCGAGATTTGGAGACGAGAGAAACAAACAGCAACCCCGAATATGTTATTGCTCTCGATTTTGACAAGGCCCGCGTTCAAACAGCTGAAAAAGAGAGCTTCCCCGACTTTTGCACTTTTCTGTTAGAAGCTATAAAGCCCGAGGAATTTGATCTGACGGATGCTCAATGTATCGGAATTTTGAGTGCCTTGGACTATATCGCATCTAAGCCATATTGGCGACGAGCTTGGATTGTCCAAGAGGCTATTGTCTCCGAGAAGGCCACTTTGGTCTGTGGAAAACATGAGATCGACTTTGACGTATTTTGTTTGGTCTATGGATACGAACGCTCGACTGAGTTGGATGTTAAGAATGTCGTTTTGGATGACGTGCGTATATCTGACGGCCAATCATTCTTGAAAATCCTCATGCAAGTCATGAATCAACCGTCGGACCACATATCCATCAACTTTATGTCATTGCTGGAAACCATTTCGCAAATTGGGTTCTATCGAACAAGAGGGCAGTCTAATCAAATGCCCGACCTTACTCTTGGGCATCTGATGGGTGTCTTTGGCGAACAGTTGGCCACAGACCCGCGAGATCTTATCTTTAGTCTGGTTGGGCTGTTACGACGCTTTTCAGAGCTTGAACTTCAAGTTCAGTGGGCCGAGACGTCCATAAGCTATTCTCGAGATGTTCAGACTGTGTTTAAAAAAGCGGCCCAACATATCGTTGACAGCTACCCTAAACATCGAATTGACAACCAGCCGAGAAGGGACTATATCCTTTCCTTTGTCAAATTTGACCTATCCAGAGATGATACCTCTCTCCCAAGCTGGATTCCTAACTGGACCGCTAATAGGGGCGCTTCAAATGTTCTATTTGCTGAAGATGATCCGCAGATTGATACCCTAATCGAGTATGATGCAAATGTTCAAGGTGATCACCTCGTTCTTTCTGGCCACATTGTCGACACAGTGACGATGTCTACTGATATCGGACACGATGAAGACTTTTACAACGAAGTTGACCTCTATCACACAGTGGTGGAACAAAATCTTGGAACAAGATACGGTTCCCTAGCATATCGTTTTGGAGCGTTTTGGCGAGCCATTGTGGCAGACAACCCCATTGGTATGAGGGCCAATAACGGTGGTGACTTGGTATCCTTGGAAATTGATGCTCTGCGATCTTGGATCACTCTCTGCGCCGAAAATTGCTAAAAACTTGAGTAGATCTGGTCGCATCGACTCAAACTCCGGCGGATACTGGGGCCTCTAATTGCTGATATGAAAGAGAAGAACGAGCAAGGTGAAAAATCATATTCACTTCCTCGGAAATTATTTGATCATATTCCCATGGAAATTATTGACGAAGCGTTCAAGCAAGAGAATGATCCTGCATGGAGCCCCACTGAGGCAGGGGCGCCTAGACAATTCATCATCACAGAGCACGGGTTCTTCGGAACTGGGCTTCCTGGCGTTGAGGTTGGCGATGTAGTTGCTATTCTCGCTGGCTCTGGAAATCCGTGGTATTTACGAAAGCAAGGCGAACACTACATTGTTATTGGAAAAGGTTGGATACACGGCCTTATGTATAGAAATGATGAGTATCATGTGCGAGGCTGGAGTAATGAGATCCAGACGATTCGACTTAGGTGATCATTGGTAGTAAGGTTTATGGAGGATGTGGATTTTGAATCTTCTCTTATTACTCTGTATAATGTCTAATATAAAGGTTTATTTCAATGCTCTACTTACAGCCCTGGAATAGTCTGATGGTGGTGTATCAAAGAGAACATATTGGCGGCACAATGTTTGGGCATTTATCGAGCCAACCATAGGCTATAAGTGCTTGGATTATCATTATGCTTGCCACTGATTCAAGTATTCATATATCATAAATACGTTGCCTATCTGATAAGTGAAAGCCCGTGAGACCGATGCCATGGCGTGGCCGTAGGGTGTGGACACAATGCAATACTCGCCAAAGACTTTTTTTTTTTTTAAAAAAAAAAAAAAAAAACTGCCGGCTCGAGAGCAGGACGTGGCACCGCTTCAAATGGCTCGCAATGTATCTTGGCCTTGGAAGAGGAAAGCTCATGAGGAGCTCGAAGAAGTCCTCAGTATTGGGTTCAGCGTGGCCAATAGTAGAGGGGTGAAATCCTTCCAAATTACGACGCAGGCGGTTTTTCTCTGAGACATCGATTCGCGCCGCCTAAAGATGAGCAATGGAGAACCTGACCGTCAAGGAAATGTTGCCCTTCCAAGTTAACTCGGCCGTCGTGGATTGGCTCTCGGCTTACCCCCAGAGTCACCACAAGGAGCATTTGGCAATGAAAAAGGCGGATGAAATCGCCTAAGAGGGGTTGTCCCGACCTACGCTAAAAGCTACACGAAGGCTGTTATCACGCATACGTATCAACCAACATGTGGGCCAATGCAGAACGAGCCAAACCCCGGGGGTTAGGCTTACACGGTAAGATTCCTCTTTACCCCTTCCTTATCCCCACTTTCTCCTTCTTTCCTCTCCGTTGAAAACATGGGTGCCATGATATCCTGGAATAATCCCCAGCATAACCCCCGGCATAACTCTCGGAGCCCTAACCCTCCCGAAAAATCCTACAGAGACTCCTAGCGGAGATTTCAGGACACGGGGATGTCCTAGGTTATGGCGATAGGTTCGCGATAGGTTCGGGTCTTTCGCAAAATATAGGGTGGTAATGCCTTTCCTTTCCTACCTAAAATGAATACCGCTAAGGAAGACCCCCCTCCTTATGTACATTTCCTCAGACTATTCATTGTAAACGCTTTGGAAAGCTAATCTATATAGCCTTCTCCCTGTTAACCTAGATGGCGAATACAGCCTTTATTTCTCTCCGTATACCAAAATAAAATGAAAGCGGACGGCAGTTTTGTTGCCCCTTTAGTTCTACTGCCTACATGTGATTCTATATATCTAGCTTGCTTAGTGGATATGCATACTACTTGAACGAGTAAAGAAAGTAAGTTTGTAGTTATATAAAATGGCTTACTCTCTTAACCGGCTCGCTTGCTTAAGTGGCTCATCCGCCTGTGGATTATCTTGGTCTGAGTTACCTTATTGCCAAGTAATAAAGAGGGACGAGAAACTACATGTACTATACTAAGTTACATAGTAATAATAAAAAACAACTAGCTTACTTGATGGACGTTAAAGAAAACGGACCAACAAACAAACATCTGGTTGTATTGGCTGGTGGTCAGACTAGCAGTGAGTAATCTTACATGCAGCTGGTAATACTGATAAGAAGGACTTTAGGGTTTTAATCTGAGTGTATTGTGAATGTTGTGTTAACGACAGGTTTTCTAAGCTATCTAGGACGGTTGTAGTGAAGTGAAACTATCAGCAGTCTCTCCCGTTCGTTTGTTTGTCAGAGCCAAAGATTAGTTAGCTAGGTAGAAGCGTTAGTGTATTCAATGTTTGATGTTGTGAAACGGGATGCTTACGGCTGTCGATACCACGCTCACCCCAGAAATGAGCTCCCAGACCAACCGTGCTCTGGCATCGGAGGTTATCGTTAGAGGTAGGATCAGCGTTGCAGCTGCAGCCGAGGGCGCCGACGGCGTGCTCGCCAGCGCAACCACCTCCGTTGCTGCTGAAGAAGGTAATGGACTCGCAGTTATCATTGAAGTTGTTTTGGCAAACAATAAGCCAGCTGCCAATGCCTCCATTGGGCTGGGGTAAAGCATCGCAATCTCCAGGAAAAAAAGATCCAATGAAGTTTTGGCAGCTGTGGTCCGAGTATATGTTGATTTGCAAAGCCGTGGCAACTGTTCCCATTGCCATGAGGCCAAAGAAGGAGATGTAGGATCGGTTGAGCATCATTTTGGCTGTTGGATAGTCTGAGTCGAACTTCGAATCTCGGGCTTGATAGCTATGATGAAGTTTGTAGATGTGTGAAAGGAATGAATTTTTTTAGTGTTAACAGTTGGTGGTGTTGTTGTGATTTATATCACTTCAGGTGACAGCAATAGGCCCGCTCAACGAAGTGTCTACAACTACAATGATACATTGATCCCACTCCTATTGACAAGGTCTCGTCTTTGCATAGAGACGTTTGACATTATGCTTGACTTCAAGGCCATCCAAGGGAAAACATGTTCGGCTAAGACGGCACTCATAATAATCGTGGTACTTTCCACGTCTTGCTTAAAAGTGCCAATACTAGCGCTTACAGCGGCTGTCTAACCAGGAACCGAGCTAAGATTCAATATGCCTACATGTGAGCAGCGTGGAGAATCCAAACTGGTTAGCTGGCGGCAGTTGTGATGCTTGTTTGTCCTATCTGTATGAGCACCCTATTCGATCTACACCAAGAGTAAGATACAGTGGCGCTCATAAAAAAAGAATTTGAGCATGAAGAGAATTTGGAATTACTGTACACGTCACTTATCTGTGCGTTCATCCAAATTCACATGCTTGGCTTACCAATGTGAATTAGTTACAGCTTGTGAATACGTATCTGTAACTCCTTTGTATCTTAGTTGCTACTATCTTCTGTACTCTATATCCTAAAAGGGAGTGAAGTGTTGACTATCTCGGGACCACCCTGCTAGCCGACTCTGACGGGTCGTAAGATAGGAACGCACATACGGGGTGATAGATTGAGAAACCGCGGCTGTTCTCAAGTCTACTATGGATTTCGGCGTTATTAACACTCCGCTATGTTCGCCTCCTTGACAACATTACGCCGGGAACTGCTTTTAGTTCAATACCTTTTAAAGAGTATTACAAGCATTACATTCCCCCTCTTTCTGACACTTCATCTTAGGATTCCCTTCGGCGTCATTAACACCCTGCTGTATCCACTGCCTCGACAAGATTACGCCAGTAACTGCTTTTCAAACAAGCATTAAACCATTCCTCTTTCTAATACCTGGTCTCAGAATTTTAGCAATAATACTATCTCATTTCTGTCATAATTGTAGAATTCACTCTCGTTTAATATTCAAGAGAGGTATAATCCCATTACAAGGACTAACTTGTACTCCTAAGTCCTCTATTATAAATACCGGATGGAAATGCTAATTGCCTTCTAATCTTGCACTTCCTAGTCGAGATCTCAACAGTTCTAGTATCCGTGTCCACTATCCAACTCGAATATACTGCAGCTAAGTTGACTCAAATGTGAGTTAATTTACGACTTGGTGTTTTACAGACATGAATATGCTGACCGTTGACCTTACCCAAACTAGGTGGTTTGATTCACCATGGTCAAAAATCTCGAAGTTTCTTGGAGGGACGACATACGAGAAAGTTCCTCGTCTAGTCGAAGCGTCTATGGATGAAGAACCGGAAATTTCGGGGCACCATGAACCTGAAAGACGCTCCAAAAAGGCCTTCTCTCTTTTCTTCCGCCTTTTTATTGTAATCCTAGCAGCTTGGGGTTTGCTCAATCTGTGTTACCAAGCATGGTCTCACCTCATGGCCCGCCAACCATCCTGTTATTGCGGGAAAACACCCACAGAAGCGGCCTCCCGCGGTTGCATTTATGATCATATGGCGGCAGCTTGGCTCCCCAATGGCTGCCGCGATGAGGGTCTGGTCAAGATTTTCGAAGAACTGGCTAATGGCCATAACTGGACATATTTTGACTACCCCGAGCTGACCAAAGAGCTTAGCATTGCTGAAGTCTCAAGCCTCGCAGGGGTTGGTGTTCAAATTAAAGATGGCGTTGGTGTTGTTCGTACTACTATCGACTGGCACCTATCGCATTGTTTATATACGTGGTGGAAGCTCGCAAGAGTGGCATCAACGGGTAAGCTTATGGATCCTAAGTACAGCAATGAGGAACATGTAAAGCATTGCATTCTCGAGGTGTGGAAGCACTTGAAGCAATCTTCTAACCTTAATAAGCTATCTAGTATTACTGGGGTTTATCTTTTTCCTGAATGAGATATTAATACATATTGCTAATTGAGACCAAATTCGGACGTTGCACAAGAGTGAACAACTATGATTAGCAAACTAGCACTGTTAAGTCTATAATATTTAACTGTCTAATAAGCAAGCTATAATGTGCTTTTTCTCTTCAAAGTTCTTGAGTACCCTTTCATTAAATACAATCTCATAGTTCCTTACTATAATACCTCGTTTTGGATGGAAGAGGAGTTGACGGAAGACCAGCTGGAACGCGCGAGATTCTGCTGGATATGTCATGTACGCAGGCGCTCTGCTCCGTTGAAACTAGTTGTAAACGTACGAACATTGGCAAAAGATAGTAAAAACTAAGCCTAAGCGACTTTATACAATCACTAGGCTAGAAACACCATAGTGCTTATATGTAAGCTCCAGGTAAATGTACGTTTACGATATGTTTTCTCCGATTGGCCAAGCTACTGTGCTTACTTATTGCATTGATCCCAAGTCAGTCCACGAATCGGATAGGGCATATCGTAAAAGTAGCTTACGGAGAGCGTTACTTCAATTTCCACCACCCGTCGTCGTGGCGGCCTCTTCAACGGAGTATTACTGCACATAGTGTTCTGGTCACCGTCTAGTGTTTACGAGACACTTCTACATTTGGCTATTTAGTGTGTCTATCCTAGAGAAAGTCACCCATTACGTAGAAGCAGATAGAGAAGCACGTCATTCAAGGAGAGGAAAAAGAACCATGGCCAGAGGGAGAGCCTGTGCTCAATGGTGGCCGAGCAGCAGCAAAGCTGACATTTCACCTATACCTCGACGGACGAGGGCCAGCCGACCCAAAGTTCGAACGGGTTGTGGTACATGGTGAGTAATAACACACCTCCCCATGTGTCGAGCCTCTCTTCGATGGGTTCTCTGCCTGTGCGTTTGCTAACGAGCCTCTAGCAAGTAAGTACTGTGATATAACGGCGAAATTTTCAGCTGTCTCATACATGAATGTGATAGGAAACGTCGGGTCAAATGCGGAGAAGAAAGGCCGCAATGCCTTCGATGCATCTCGGGGGGCTACATATGCGACAGCTACAATGGCGGGACATCTGCTGCCCCGGACCTACATGTACGATGCGAGTTTATTTTTTCGGGACCAGACTTCGAAGCCCGCCAGCGATCCTGTGGTTTTCGAATCATTACGGCGACCATCGACGGCACTAATATTGAGAAGCGATACTTCCACGAATTCAAGAATGTTGCGGCGCAGGGCAACATCTACGAGCCCGACTGCCAACTTAATCGTTTCTTCAGCCGTGTGTGTACACAAATTAGCCATAAAGAGATTGCTGTAAAGCACGCCATGGTTGCTCTCGGTTCTGCCTACCAGCTTCTACAGCAAACGTATCCCACCAAGTCAAGTTCAACATTGGAAGATTTAGAGCTCTTTACTGCTGGGCAATACGGCAGGGCTTTAGTTGGTTGCAGAGGCTTGTCAGCGCAGGCGAGTCAGGAAACCATCACGTGCTTCTACTCCTCATCTGCTCCATATCGTTCATCTGCCTCAAAGCCCTACGAGCGAACCGCATTGTCTCGGGAATCCATCTTGTAAACGGACTGAATATAATTGGTAGTCTGCCACCACAGACGTTTAGCTTCCTCAATGATCCTTCAGCAGCCACTAGGAGATCTAGAGGCGTAGTTGAGACTGCGTTGGAGGACATTATCAACATATTCAGCAATCTCGAAATGTTTGGGTGTTTCTTCTTACCTAATTTTCAAACTGTTATTGCTCCTAAAGGCTACAACTTCCGCAAGTTCTACGACGGATCCGATATGATAGCAATACAGACTCTGGATGAGGCACATTTACACGCGTGTCACTATTTTCGAGATATAATTAGCCGCCTATATGAAACTTCTTTTCCCGCCTACGTTATCTTGTCACACCCCGAAGAGCAACAATGTCACCGGGCTCTCAATATGAGAGGTTATAACCTTTTTGCCCTCTTCAGCAAGCTCGCTAGCTCTCCAGACGCTCCACATATCGGCAGTTATAGGTTCTTCTCTATGCAGGTAGACCTGCTGCATATCTGTTATGGGAATATTCTATTCCAATGGATCGACAAAGTCAGGACTGAAACTATAACACAATGCCCTCCTATGCCATATGCAACTACAAATACAAGTTTGCGAATGAAACTCCAGGAGATTTGTTTATTCCTTTTCAATAATACTGCTAGTATACAAAGCAGGAAACTAAACTTTGGTTTCAGCTATAACCCAAAAATTATCGGGCCGTTATATTATGTTGCTACTATGTCGAGGAACCCAATTAGGAGACGCGAAGCGCTTGATTTACTGAAAAGCGTCGATAATAGTTACAGTAACTGCTGGGACAGTATAGTTATAAAACAACTTTTAAATATAGTTCTTAAAGCAGTTGTGTAATAAGCCAGGCGCTTCTGAGGTAGTATAAATATGGAATTTTATTATAAATTAGATTCCTATAGTACTAATGAAGTATAAATAATAATGATATTTTTTCTTTTAAAAAAAAAAATGCATATACACCTGTGCATACATACATGTATTCATCAACGCAATCATAGGTCGAATGACCACAATAATGCCGGCAAGAGTAGAGAGTTAGCTGTTAACTTGAGCGTAGAGCGAAATAACTTCCAACCTGTGTATAGCACTGATGCCACGGGTGATATGAAGGAGAGGCCAGAATTGATGTATAGCTGCCTTACTTTATTAAAATTTGCCTGCAAATCTCAATATCTATATGTATATAACAGCACCTCCATCCCTTCCTCCATTGCCAACCTTAATGCCTTAGTTAATCTGCTAACGTCCTTCGCAAGAAGCAGTTGCTTTATATCCTCATGCCCTTTTAGAACGGCCCAATCTAGTGCAGTTCTGCTGGGCTTCTCTGCATCCATGTCCTTTGTGCTCACGTCCCAAGCACCATTTGCAAGCAAAAATTGCACTGTAGTAGTGCGACCCCTTGCGGCAGCCATCTCCAGCGCTGTGAACCAGATGCCTTCATAATGGTACAGATGCCTTGCGTTTATATCAGCGCCATTCTCGAGTAGCATCCGCAGAATATGATCGTGCCCTCCCTCAGCAGCCTGGATTAATGCTATGCTCACGCTGTATTTTATATCAGCATGGACGCTCTTTGCGAGCAGTAATCTCACTATGGCCTCGTGGCCTTTCTCAGCAGCCACCCCCAGCGCCCTGTCGAATGCACCATGTTTGCTATCAGCACCATTTTCGAGTAGCAGTTGTACTATCGTCTCGTGGCCCAGCCGCGAAGCTTCGAATAGCGCCTCGTCCTCAAGTTTAGCATCGGCACCGTTAGCAAGCAGTAGCCGTACTATAGCCTCGTGGCCTCTATTGGCGGCCCATCTTAGCGCTGTATAACGGGCACATTTACCCCCCGGGTTTATATTCCAGTTAATATTGGCGCCATTCGCGAGCAGCAGCCGTACGGTGGCTTCGTGGCCATTGCCAGCAGCTAGACTTAGCGGTGTAAGTACACCACTACGGACAATAGTCGAGTTAACAAAGGCGCCTTTGGTAATCAGCAACTGGACTATATCCGCGTGGCCGTTTGCTGCAGCACCATTCAGCGCCATGCCGTTACCTGGAAGTTTAGGATCGGCGCCGTTGGTAAGAAGCAGCTGTACGACGCTCAGATGCCCTCTTGTAGCGGCAAATTCTAGTGCCGTCCATCCCCAAACGCTGCCTTCCGACTTCAGGTTAACATCGGCGCCGTTTTCGAGAAGAAGATGCACCACGGAGTGCTGACCCTCTTCGGCGGCCAACATCAGTGGCGTCATGTCATGCTTGTTTCTCTGGTTAACATATTTTTGGAACTTGATGTTAATACGCCACGCGTTTGCCTGAAGCAGCTTTCGGACCAATGAGTCGATTCCGAAATACGAAGCGATGTGCAAAGGTAGATAATCTCCAAACGGAATGTAGGTCGATTCGACAGCTGTGGTGTAGGATTGCCACCAATGCTTCCACAAATCATCTTTCTTCTGGAAGAAAGTCTTTGGGAAGTCCAAATCTTCGGCTGTATGCCTTGCATGTTCTGGCCAGTGTTTTGTTGCGTAGCCCAAGAGAGGCGATTTCTTCAAAACTGATGTATCCTCGATATTCAGAGGTTTATGGTGGAAGTCGCTGTTTTCAATGCAAGCAAGACATATTCTTGCTAGGCTAGTATGCGCTTCTTTTCCCTCGATTCGAAACTCCTCAAGTATTGGATCAGTGTCGATTTCTTCCCGTAATAGGTAGTCCCTCGCTGATTGATGGACAAGACTACATGTACCCGTGTCATGTCCTCCGGAAATCCGGAGGATGGGTCCACATGAAGCTATCCGGTCACACATGATTTGAGTGCTATCAATCGGCGTATTGCACAAGAGAGAGACAGCTGTCTTTAACTCTTCCAATGTCATCGGGCGACGGGCTATCGTGACGCATTTCAATATTGTCGATATGATGTGTCGTTGGCTGCTCTTAATCTGCAGTAACATTCGGCCGTACATGGCAGGGAGTCCTTGAGGAAGAGCATTTAGCACGTCCATTACCTCCATCCGTGTCGACGTGTCTAAAAGCGCCTTCATCACGAATCCTATCCACAGAAAAGTGCCATTGGACCGTCTCAGCAGAACATTCTCAATTTCTCTGACGAAATCATCATCATAACCTGGACGGCGTGATAATTCTTGCATTGCAGTAGATATGAACCGTTTGATATCTTCATTTATAAGACTGTCGTTGTCAGGATCCAATCGTATCTTGGTGAAGTCTTCTAGTCCGTTTATTTTTCGACTCACTATCGCCAATTTCAAATTTTGGGCGATCGGTCCTGTGTGATCTGATGGCGAGTAGAAGTCTCGGAACTGTTTGACTAGTTCTCTAATGGATTCTTCATCGCATTCATCGAGTCCATCGAGTATACAATAGACGGTACCGAGCTTTAGGGCTCGCAATAGTGTTTTGAATACCATCCAAAGAGTTTCTGGGGATATCAATGTGTTTTCGGTATGCTTTGCCGTCTCGAAATATGATGCCACAGACGTTGATATATCTGGATGCTTGGTGAGTAGCTGATATGCTAATCCTCTTAGCACGGCTATCGCATTGTTGCAGTTTTCATTTCCATTGGCACAAAAAAAATACAACAATGTTGTATCCTGGTCATCCCCTCTTTCGTGCTGTTTTCTCTCAAGTTCTTCTGTCAAGAAGATTGAAAGCATTGTTTTACCTTTGCCGGGGCCGCCACAAATCCACAAACAATGCTCATCGCCGTTAAGCCAAGATCTGTAGATCTCATTCTCTAGGATCCATTCGCAAGTTCCGGAGGCTCTTTCCCCCTTGTCGTTTTTGAGGCTCTCTCTATATATCAACGGGTCTTTGAGTAGAATCGCCTCTCGGCAATCGACTGTTTTTGCCGTGGTTAGTGTATGAACAACGTCGAAATAGATGATGATTGGGTGAACGAACTTTTGGGCTTCTCATTACTCAGATAAACATTATCTCCTTGGTGTAAAATGCTATCGAATACTTTATTGGGGCCATATGTATGTCCCCGTCTGCTTGACTCTTCGTTAGATGCCATCTTGCCTCAAGCTGCATTGACGTGTTTCTGTTGTCCGCTAAGTGATCAAATAGAACCAAATTGATAAGGAGTAAGGCATAACCTGCAACTGTACTTGGAGATTACCATTTTTATACTGAGATTTGTTGATCTCATCCCCTGATCTGCCCATTGTTGAGATGGAGGCTTAGCGCCGCCTGATGAATTTATCGGATATCGGCGTAGATGCAAGCGCTTCGTAGTTGAAATTGATAGGCTGTTTCTGTCAAGTTTCATGTATTTATATTTCTTATGTGTTATCTAGGCGGCCCCCTCAAAGGGTACCTACATATACGAAGTTACACCTCACAAGGCTCCGGGAGGGGTAAGTTCGATGTGATCAGGCATTACTGGGTATCTACCTCCCTGCATACCTTAGTATACAATTTCACATCTTATATAAAGGCAACTAAAGCAGACCCTCGCAGTATTATTGTAAGATGAAATATCAGATCAATCGTTCCCTCAAACCAAGTAAGCGTGTCGAATGATTCCCTCGAACACTGATAACTACTAGGTAGTCTGATATATCTGTTGTGATACCTCTTAATTCTTATACTGTATTACAACAATATCGAAAGGCGCTTAATACATTCTATGGCCAATCCAGCTGTAGCCCTCTTCGAGGCTATGTCGCTTGTTACCTCACTTCCGGCGACATTCATTTCCATCGTGGAATGCTTCGAATATGTGGAACTTGGTCGGCGTTTCGGCAAAGATTTCAACAAGTGTCAGGTCCGTCTAGAAGCACTAAAACTACAAATCACAAGATGGGGGATCTCCAGCGGCGTGCTCCCTGACCCGGAGACAGGAAAACAGAGAGTCGTCAGCTTTGACGCGCATACGACTGAGACCGCGCAGAAGCTCCTTGACTTTATCCTGGCAGATACCAGAGAGTTGGAGAACAAATCTAGGAAATATTGTGATCAACCAGGAGTCATGAGTGAAATAAATTCAATGGTACGTATTCATTGATATGTGTTTTCTTCAAAAAACAATGACTGATTGCTGAAAGCAACCGGACCCAATCGACGAACCGACCCAAGCCTTAAAATCGATAACAAGCAAAATATTTTCTCGGCGTATTCAAGGCGTGGCATTGCAGAAAAAGACGAAATGGGCTTTGCGCGATAAAAAACAATTCGACAGACTTCTTGAAGATATTACTGAGAATCTGAATCTTCTAGTTTTGATGCAGCAAGTCACCGAGCCTCAACGTGAGCTTTGCCTCATGGAAGTGGAAGAAATTCAAGATGGTCAACCTCTGGCTGTCTTGGAGCTACTACACGATGCCTCACAGGCCAATACCGATGATCTATTGGAGCAAGCTTTACAAAAGGTTATTAGCAATACGGACCCTGGCCATAGTTGGGAACGGACTGAGGTAGATGATGATGTCAAGTTACAGCAAGGCGATCGCATTGCGAATGGTTTCAGGGGTCAAGTACTAGGAAATAGGGGCAATCATAAGTTTGGGGTAACGATTGGAAGGGGCCGCTCGGATATTCATCAGGGAGATTCTTATGGAACGGCGTAGATACAACGCCGCCATCGATAGGATTTGTAAAAATGCAACAAGTCCTATTTCATAACTTAGAAAATCTGGCCACATAAAAAGAATATGGGAGGTGGCTTTTGTTTTTTTTTTCTGATATCTTAAGTAGTACTGATATCTGATCTATCCAACTTTACCCACCCTCGCTGGACATCTTATCTACTTATATACGAATTGAGACCTCTTTTTTAAATCTATTTGAAGCCTACATTCTCAGTTTCGTGGCCATTGGATTCATTTGTCTTCATGTTGGTTGTCCAGTTGAAGCTTCAAATTTAAGAGTTTGGGTAGCTTCCATGAAGACACTGTAACATGCAGCGACCAAGATATATCTTTGCTTCATGGATCTATTCGATCAATGGCCCCTTCTAATTAATGACATTAGCCACGATACTCACGAGAATGATATGACACCAGTAGATTCGCTGTACATAGCTACCCACTGAGAGGTATCCCGGTTCGTCCAAGCAGTCAGTGAATGGGTATTATACCTGAGGATACCTTTAACTATGGGCCACTACATCATAAGGACTTCGGCAGTGAGGTTTAGCAGACCGTCCTTGTATTCACATAAATATATAGGGAAAACCTAAATACATAGGGGAAAACCTATAATAAGACGGTCGTCAAACAAGGCATCATAAAACATCGCGTATTTCTTCCCCGACGGTTATTGAGCACACTGCAGAGCTCCATACCCCAAGATCGTGGTTTTGATTTGAATTTTCGAGCTCTCAGTCCATTGAAATCGGCGATCAAAGTTCTTGGGTCCTGATAACTGTTAGATACGATCTAGCATTCGGGGCAATTCTCTTACTCATCTTCGGGTTCGCCAATACAGTGATCAGAGTTCCCAGGACCGGCATCATAACACTCTCTGGGTTTGCAAATAGCCTCCCATACAACATAATCTTCGTCACTGGTGCAGAAGAATAGCGAGTCAAGGATATGATGGCTATCGGTTGGCTTTCCTCCCCTCTTAAGGGCCTCGTTGATCTGCTCATGGTAGTTGCCTGTGGAAAGAGTCAATGTCTTTATACGTATTCTCTTGTCAAATCCTTATCATGAGCTTATAGGTAGTTGCATACCATGTGCAAGGAGACTGCTTCCACAGTAAGTTAATCCTCGCCGACAACCTTCAGCTGCTGCACTGGAAGCAACAGCAAGAATAGAGAGAACAGTAGTGACCTTCATTATGACAATAAGAGCTGGGCTTGTTGAACAGGCTTTAGCTGATTGTCTAAAGTTTCTTTGAGATCAAGGTTGGAAGATACGGGTTCTCATTAACTTCATATTTTTAATATAGGTACTGTAGGTGAGACATCGGAGCGGTGAGATTGAACAAGTCAGGGTCATCCAGCGTAGCACAACGAGTCAGATGAGACCTCATTGAGACATTTGACGTAGTTACGCAGCAGTCTAAGACATCAGTAAGCCAGAAAAAGAATTACTCAGACTGTTTGACTGTCGACAACGAAGAGAGGGTTGTGTAATGAAAATGTCATGGATATTTTCCGCTCTCAGATTGTACAACGCCCGCGTCCTATTGGACTCCTCTATTTCCTCGTGTACCAGTGTGAGGGGCCTCTGTCGTATGAGGCTGTCTTGGCATCCATTGGAAGGCTTCCCAGCCGTAAAACGCTGCCTAATTTTCTCTTGATTGCTTGGAAATGAAACCATTAAAAGGTCTGTGTGATGATGGCTATGTAGAGTCCTTAGTGTTGAAGCAAGCCTGCCCCCACATCTGTCTTGCATAGCATGTCATGGTATTATCCGGTCTGTCTTACCATCTCTCACGCTGATTTAGCATTTTTTCATCGGACGGTGTCCCCATACTCGCCAGTTCTCACCATAGAGAATTCGCGTGTTCTGACAGCGACACGCTTCTGGTCTGACACCAGTACACATAAGGGTAGCTAGAGACATGGAGTCTTCTAACTACTACATGCATCTGTGTATATATGAATCTTACTTGCCATGCTTGACCTTATTGATCATCTACTAAGATTAATGCTATGATGAACCGAATGGACCTCGTTTTCTTATAGCCACTTTAAGTGTATTCAGATACACTGCCATCTTGCTGCGAATACTCCTCATTTCAACATTCATAGCAATCCTTGGTATGTTTAGCTCTTCCCATCCTCGCTCGATGTCTCGCTCAGGGTCTTGAGCGAAATACCCCATTCAGTTGCAACTCTCTCCTTCCACTCATCTAGTGTAATCTCCTCTCCGCTTCCATCTTCTGCATAATAAGCCTTCAATATTCTGTCGTCCCCGTCTAGAGGCCTCACATCTATCGGCACGCGCACGGTCTTGGCCTTCATGCTCACATACATGCTGTTTCCCTGGTGTGGGATTTGCAGCCACCTGTGCTTTGCGCTGCACTCCATAAAATCCACACCAGACTCTGGGTTGCGAAGTTGCTTAAAACAGTCGCCGCAAAAATCTTTGTTCGAACAGTAGATACAGTGGTAGAGGTTGTCCTCAAAACTGTTCCACTTGTCGCACACCCTGCCGTCCGAAGTGCGGCCATCACAGCTCCAGTTCCATGTAAGTTCTCCTTTGTCAACATTGGGGGTGTGTGCCTTGTGAAGAGGCAGTATGCGAGACTGGAGCAGGCGATGAGCGTAGGCAGTGAGGTCGGAAACTCTTGGTTTTTCGTCCTCACTGTTGCCATTCACCTCTGTCTTGGCTTCAGCGGTAGCTACAAGAGTGTCGAGGTACACCTTGGCCGCTTCAATGCGCTGAGACTGGAGTTTGGTATCTGGGATTTGAGAACCGATGACACGAATCACTTCCTTAGCCAATTCAGAGACAACGTCCAATGCTTGCGACTTTCTCTCATCGTCAACCTCTGTGATGTCGCTAACGTCAAAATACAAGGCTTCTGTTACAAGATCTGGCTGTCCTAACAGGGACAGAGCGACAACTGCATTCTTGAAATCTTGGTATTGTTCCAGCGCCTTTTGAAGGATGGAAAACCCAATCTTGTCGTTTTCAAGTATGTCATCGGAGAGTATCTGCAGACCTTGTTTGATCCGTGCCATGAGTACCTCTTTGGCCGACTCTTTGTCGCCGCAAAGCACGTAAGCGGACCCCAAGAAGCTGATAGCATCGCTTCGAAGGAAGTTGTAGTCAGATTCCGAATTCGCCAGCTTCTTCAGCTTTGCCAGCGCATCATAATAATTCAGCTGTAGCCCTTCCGCAATACTCTGGAAGTAATGGGCTGCCAATGCCGTCGTGGCACGCTGCCTCGTAAATAAAGCGTTGGTGCCGCCGACGTTGGCGAGCAGATCACGGCTCTCCTCCCACAATCTCAGAGCTTCGTTGACGGATTTGAGGCCGTCCGAAGAGACTCTGAACAAATATGCTGCGAAACCTCGATCGCAGAGGAGAACGCTGCGAGCTTCATCCTCGGCAAAACGCTCGTCCCCTGTCAACACCTTGGAGGTGTTGCTTGGCGTCAAGTTCCATATTGCTTTCTCCATGGCATCCAAGACTTCTTTCAGGAGATCAGGATCTTGCTTCAACACCGCGAACATCCTTGCAATCAGATTATGATGATCGCTGTCTAGCGCAAGCATCTCCATAGCGGCCGTCACCTCCGCTTTCCCATTCTCCTGAGCTAATGTAGTCTTAAGTGCCTGTATTGCCTCTGTGTCGGGGAAGCCCAATCTCGACTTTAAACGACCTAGCCGTCCCTCTCTTACTTGAGATTCATCGCCTCCTTCACATGCTAGTGAGTAGTACTTGTCTGCAGTACTCACATCACCTGCCTCATATGCGTACTGACCCAACAGTAAGTATAGACCAACAATGTCTCTTGTTTCCGGCTTGGGGGTAGCATCTTCTTGTTGAGCACTCTTCAGCGCCAGTTCCACTTGAGTCACGGCCTCTGAAGTTCGATTTTGCCTAGAAAACGCCGTTCCCAATCCTTGGTAGCACAGCCAGCTGGGGTTCTTCTCTTCTATGGCGCGCTGGTATAGGGATATGGCAGCCTCGGGAGCGACCCTATCATCAGTTGCGGCTGTAGCAAGGCGCTCGTACCAGAGCGAATTGAGTTCTGAATCAGGCAAACCTAGGATACCTTGACACCAGGTGCTCATGCGGTTCCAGTCTATCTCAGCGAAGGCATCCGCATTATCATCAGGGGTCTCGGTAGTATGTACCTCGAGTTTTCTCTCGTCCTGTTTCAGAAAGTCAGTTCATGCATCATACTTTGAACTGCTGGACCAGGAAATGCCACTTACTGCCTTCATCAATTGAAGAAGCCACTGGCAAGCAGAATAGATGTTCCAGCTTCTTTCTCTGAGAAATCCCTGGATAATTACCCTCACAAGCTCCTTCAAATATCCTCTTGTTGGACTTGCTGCCAGTTGCACCTCATCGCGCCATCTTTTATCCAGCCTTCGCATGATTGCTGAGTCCATTAACCACTTCTGCAAATCCTCTATTTCGCTCACTATCCACCATGCGTCCTGGAAACTCTCCTTGTGACGTAAGAAAACTTCATCGTTTTTGAACAATTTATACAGGTTCTGTCCAATTTCGGACTGCTCGCTCGGCATAAGGGATCCTTGGTCATCGTCTTCGAGCTGGCGGAGGCGAGACAAGTGAAACGGAAGCCAAGTGACAAGATATGGCCCAATATTCTCAGTCTGTTCCTTAGGTGGCTTGCTCAAGTATTCAAATGCTCGTGTCACGATGGTGTGATGCGCCTCAAATTCGTCCACCGCAATGGTTCCCCTGCCACCGTGTAAGGCATTGGAGGCGTCGCCATCAAGGTTAAAGTTGAACTTGTCCCGGATTGCTTTATGTGCAAGGTCCCAGAGGAAGTGGCCGCAGAGCTCTTGGTCCACATTATTGATGGTAATAGTCATGCTGATGGTGGCGCGATCCTTGGTGTTCGAAGATCTCCCGGATAAGTCTATGTCTTTGCGCAAGTATTCCTTGACGCCATCTTGACCGAAAACACATCCATCATCGAGCTTCAGAACAGCTGAGTATTTATTTTTGATGATGTACTCAAGAGACGCAAGCGATTCTGTCCCTGAGTATAAGAACTACAGCCTGTTAGTCCAGCACCAGTTTACACATGTCAATCACATACCATGGCGGCTTCAAGTTTCTCCAGAGTCATAGTATCGTTGCTGAACAGAACCCATTTCAGTAATTCATTCAACTCACTAATCTCATCCGCTGTCAAAGACCTCTGCAGGTTCTTAATGGCCGCTTCGTGACTACTCATTGACTGGTCCAGCATCCGGTCCAATTCACGCATCGCAGTGCGCGTGCTCAGAAGGCGCATCACATCGTCCAGCCCAAACTGAAGTCTCGAATAGCTTCCCTCAACATTCTGCGGCAGCTTGTCGAGGATTTTGTCTCTGGCTCTTTGCTGGTCTGAGTCGGGCTTAGTGTTCTGTAACATTCCTCGTTGATTGAGCGCCTCCTCGATTACTATGCGCATGTCTGGTGTATTGTGCTTCTCCATCTGGATCTTCAGAGAGTTCCTGCTTTCCTGCCAATTTGCGAACTGATCATCCGTTCCGCTCAACAAAATCTGTACGCGCTCGGCAGATTCCTTAGCCATTCGGGGGCTGAAGACAAAGTCTAACAACATCTTGACCTGCTGATCGGGGAGATTCTCAATGCCATCGAATACGAGATAGTAGACGGCATTCGATCCAGATGCTCCAATTTTCAGCTTCTCCCAGAGGTTGTCCAAGGTATCGAGGCTCCCCGAGCGGCGGAATGCAGAGGGCTCTTCCTCGCATGCCTTCCCAAGCACTTTTTGAGCTGCCACATCAACTCGGGCAATCTGAAAGGCCATGTACTTTAGAGCCGACTGAATCGAATTCTTTTCACTGTCGGCCTTCTTTGTGCTAGAAGGAAAGAAGTAATGTGCGACGTATGTGCGACCCTTTTGCTCTTCCAGGCGCTTGGTAATCAGGGCAGTGGCACATGTCTTGCCTGAAGATTGAGGGCCAGACACGATTAACAAGCGCTGCGCATCCTTGTCTCTATCTTTGGTGGCTGTCCAAGCGGTATATGCCTCGTGTGTCCAGATCCAAGATCCCATGCCACTGAGACACCTGTCGGCAATGTCGTTACAGGTCTGTGTGGTGTTTGTATCGAGGCGGACGGTTGACGGCACTCCCAGAGTATCGCGAATCTTAATGAGTGTCCTCATGCGGTCAACGTCGTCTCTGAGGGCTTGCACTCCTTTCTGCGTCTCCTGTACCGCTTGGTGCGTCTCTTGAGCAATCTTCCCAAAAACGATGGACTGTTCGAGGAGCAGCGCAATGTCTTGTTTCGTCTCGACAACCACAGCGAGCGTGACTGTCCCTTCAACATCGCGCTGCTGCTGCAATGCGCTCCGAAACTCTGCCATCTGGTCCGCCAAACCTGAGTCATCATCAAAAACAGACTTGAACTGCTTCAAGAAGCGATCCCTCTTGCGGCCTTGGCGGTATTTGACGACATAAGCGCAGACCTTGACGAAACTGACCAAGACTAGATGGATCTGCTGAATGAGTAAGGGGTCGGCATTGTCTATCGTCTGGTAGATGTGAAACTGAGATAAAGCTGAGGACACTTCACCAAAGACTTGGTTGATGGCATCGTTGTAGCCTTTGATGGTTTCGGGTATGTCAAAGACGAAGCAAAGTGCGGAGCCGGTAATGTTGGCCGCTGCCTCAGGGATTGGTATCTACGGTTGTCAGCGTATGCGCATTTACTATATGGCAAATGATGTGGTCTTATACAAATGAGGATGCCTGGGAAGCAGCTCCGACAAGCATCTTGAGATATTTGAGCGACTGGAGGCCCACACTCTTCGCCTTTTCCCACTTCACATTCTGTTCTTCGTCGGCGCCATTTGAGACTTGATTGGCGCTCTTGATTTTCTTTTGAACGTCTTCGAAACTCTTGATTTGGCCTCTTTGCAGTGACTCTCCGCATATGGCCTCGAATTCTTTGGCTGCCGCATCCCATATCTCCTTCATAGATAGCTGCCCCTCAGGCGGCTTCTTAGTGGGCGCATTGTCTGGTACTGGCTGGCTTTTCATCGTGCGATAGAGTTACAGCTTCCAACGAGTGTAGCCAAAATTTCATATGAGAAAAGAGTAAGCAGAGATGATATTTAAGAAGTAAGACTCTGATGAAGAGAAAGCACCGCCCCATTACCCCGCAGGCTCGTGATTTTTTTCTCATCACGAATAGGCAGCCGTGGAGGATCATAATTGAAGCATTTCTTGGCGGGTTTACATGATTATATGGGTAATTACAGCATCTTCACATTCTTAGAGGTTAGCAACAATTGGTTTGAACATACTATAACGTATATATCTCGAGTATCCCTATTTTCGATCACATGCAATTTGATGGCCCAATTTGGTAAGACTTCAGGGCTATTCGCCCTCATTTCATGTCTCGTGAGATGCTCATGATCATCGGGTCGGCCCTAAGCGATCCGTCAAACTAGAGACGTTAGCCTCATCTAATGGGAGAACTAAAAGTGACCATGGAACCCTCCAACTCATTAGCGCCTTGTTGCTGACAGGTGCTGAGAACGTGTGAAAAGGATGTTGATCGCTAATGACTCTGAGTCGAATGTCTTTCTTGGAGATGGATTCAATGTTTGTATCGACTAATAAGGCTAATTCAGGACCTATGGATATCAAATTGAACTCAAAATTACTTTGTTTTTCACTCTAACCTTCGCCCTTAACGTTCACGACGTTATGACTATACCCCCAAATAAGCCCGAATCTTGATCTAATATATAAGTGCTAGGGTAAGGAGACATCGTTACGAATATGTTGAAAAGCTACATTGCGTTTAGTGATTGCAAGTTTATTTACGAGTAGGGTAGAAATGAGAGTTGGCGACGCACCAATTTTTACAGCCTCGCGTTGGGTATCGTTGGTTGCCAACAGCTTAATCACCGACATTGCTGATCATAGCTGAACAAGGCTCAGCTGAAATGATGTGGGACTAACAAAAAGATTTAATCAAGGGCATCTTGAGGAATTCCTCATTTTTTATCTTTTCGGTTTCTTTTTTGGAAAGAGAACCAATTGCAAGAAGCGGCTTAGGAAAGCAGGCGTGAGGGCATATACACGCATGTACACGTATACTCGTCTCTTACTTCAGTATCTGGTTGCACTGGCCAACTTTGCGTAACATATCAGACTCATACTTTATTTTCCCTGGTTTGACCTTCCTTTTTGTGCCGAGCCGGGTTAGACGAGTACATCTAATCCTCATCACAGCGCAGCTCAACATTCATCGCATTCACCACAATTGTTATCAAGTCGCGAAATACACAGTGTCAAAACTTTGCATATTCCGAGATCTTATATATCAACATCATTCGCGCCATGGTGTCCAGATTCTTTAATTGCTCAGTGCCTAGTTGTGAAAGGCCAAGTGTCAGAGCAAACGGTGGTTGCGATAGCTGTAACCGCCATCTATGCCTCACCCATTTGTCTCCTTCTCTTCATACGTGCGACGAGGTACGAGAAATCAGTTCCCCTTCCCCTTCTTCCCCAGCAACGTAGCTTTTATTACATCATTTTGAGGAACAGTGCTAAACGTGGTTGAGTGACAGTTCTTGGATGATGCTTAGGAGGACAACATTGACGCCGAGATCGATCGTCTCCGCTCTCGTATCAACGACGCGGCTGTATGTCAACTTGCGTCCAGACTGAATGGCGGTCAGAGTTGCAGAATTGAACACTCGCCGATGGTTGGACCGAACGCCATCTGGGGAAGCGCCAACTATCATGCCCGCATACGCTTCCAATACGGCTCTCCCTCGTGGCTTCTCCGAGTTCCTCGAGTGACGAGCTTTGCCGTTGGTCTTCCCATCCCATTAGCGGACTATTTGATAGCTAGCGAGTACGCAACCTTGAAGTTTCTCGAAACCACTACAGTACCAGCTCCTCGGGCTTTCAGTTACGGCACATGTAGTGATGGGACAGACCATGGTGTCGGTGTGGCTTTTCTTCTTATGGAAGAGCTACCAGGGAGACCCTGGACAGGCGAAGGCGTGTCGAGTACAGTGGCTACTGACGACGAGAAAGCAAAAATCTGGAGTGAACTTGCCGAGATACTGACTGAGCTAGAACGTCATCCCTTTTCTAAAGCTGGATCATTATGCTGTCAGTCATCTTATATCGAAGTTTCGGCTGTAGCAAGCGACAGATTCGGCGTCCTCACCCCTACTGGGCCATTCCATAATTCTACAGCATATTATACTGCCTTCGCCGAGCAGTACCTGGAGCTGATTGCGGACGGCCAACTCTACACCGAGTTTCCAGTTGATGCGTACCTAGTGTACCGCTTTCTGAAAGACAACGTATCACAGCTAGTCGAACAAGGTGGAGAAGCGAAGTCTCCAGAGAAATTCTTTTTAAAGCACGTTGACGATAAAGGAGACCACTTACTTGTTGACGATAACCTTCACATCACAGGCATTATTGGCTGGCAGAGGGCACGTGTTGTGCCACCACGTGAAGCCTTTGGTCCGTCGCTTGTTACTGCCGACATGAATGCATTGTGGACCGGTAAATTTTCGCTCAGTAACGACGATGTTGCTTTGACGGATGCTCTACGGCAGAAGGGCCTCTCTTGGATAACCAGTCGCGATGTCGATGAGAAAGCCAGGAGGTTCTTCTGGGGGCTGGCCTTGGAAACCGAGTGGTCGAATGCCTTACCGCTAGCAGTCGCCATACTAGAAGCATTTGGAATCCAACAAGCTTGGGCACAGTGGAGAGAGATGGCACTGAAGGAATACGAAAGTGACGAGCGCCTACGTGCCTTGTTGAGCATTGTCATCCCTGAAACCGGAAACGAGGATTCAACCATGTCAACACCTAACTAATTTACAATACGCACCTCTTTGTCGTTTCAGTTGTGGGGGGCTTCTCCATGAATGTGCTGACCCAAGCGGGATCGTCACTGTAAAGGTATCAATACTTGGTACTATACAGTTGAATTACTGGGTATCGTGGGCATACCATGCAAATACCGCTCACTGCAACATCAGTTTATCATTATATCTCAACTGTAACAAAACCCTATAAATTGCGCCTACTTTATTCACAAGACGTGAGATTCATTGCGGCTTAAGGTGTCCAAACGAATGAGCAAGAAGCATAAGATGCATCTTTCACACTCAAGCTGTGAAGATCTAAACGTCCTAATGAGAACCTTAAACTGGGCTCTCATTGACCGGTGTAAGTTGTTTCGTAGGACTCAACTTGACTGTTGCAGATTACAATACGACATCGCTTATAACGTGTTCTACAATCAACATCCCTGAGTTTCCGAATCCTGATTATGCAGCTGTCCAAAATGGGATTGTGAATAATAATCGGCAACCAAACTCCACGTATCAAATGACTTGGAAATGTCTTTACACATCTCGTTAAACTATAACGTCGTATTTTGCATATCAACATTCCCCACGCAGAGTCGCATATTTGACCATTCATCGTATAAGATCTACCGTAGTCCACTCACGCTTGCGGCAATTCATCCGACAGCACCTTATGTTACAGCAGCGATGTCATCCGCAACTCTCTCGGTCACATCAAAGAAGCTCACCAACTGGGGTTTGAGCATGTGTAAATACCATTGGTGCATGATAGAGAAAACGGTGATGAGCTCCAACGTGGGATTCGGGCCTTTGCCGAATACCCGTTTTTGGAGCTCACACTTCCTTTATGATACTGTGAGCTGCTTTCCAACTACAAAAAGGCTGATGCTCCAGTAACAACTTTTAACAAACATGAGCAAAAGCACCGCATCTAAGACTCAGCCAGATTCCATTCAGTTTAGGATGAAGTTTCTTCTCTCTGTTGTGGGAATTTCCACTTTGAGCAACATTGGAGCTGCTCAACTTCTTGACCTTCCTCCTCTCTTCGATCCATATGACCCCAAGTTCGACGACTGGCAGCCTGCAGGCCCGAATGATTGTAAGTGAGACAAGGCATGAGATTATCTAGAGTCATCTCAATTAACAGTCATATAAAAGCTCGTGGACCTTGTCCAGGCCTCAATTCACTTGCCAATCATGGCTTCTTACCTCGCAGCGGCAAAAATATCACCGTAATCGACATTGTCCGCGGAACCTACTTGGGGCTTGGTCTCTCTCCAGATGCTTCGGTTGCTGTGGGTGTAGCTGAGCTTATCAAGTCATACAGACTGGCCGCCTTCGACCTCCATGAGCTGTCCAACCATGGATTTGTCGAGCATGACTGCAGTTTATCAAGAGCAGACTTTGGAGATGGCAACAACAATGACTTTAACGAAACAATCTGGTCTGTCCCCTTAGAAGTTCTTATGAACTATACTACCATCACCCCTCAAGCAATCGGAGCTGCTAGGTCGGCAAGAGATCTATTTGATATTGCCCACAATCCTAACCAACAGTGCGGCGCCCGTTCTATTGCAGTTGGCGCCTTGGAGAACGGTCTCTTGATACAGAGTCTTGGGGGTAAACCACCACTCGAATGGGTTCGAAGCATATTTGAACAGCAGAGAATCCCGACGAACCTCGGATTCCGTCCTGAACCTATCGTACTAAACAATCTCGCCGAGATCACCGCTGTTGGTCTGACATCACTCCTGTCTCAGCCCAATTTAACATATCTCCTGGGTAATACTGTCATTAAAACTCCAGCGGTAAGTCCAATAAATCTCTGTGTGAAGTCATTGGCTAATATAGACGTAGGATCTCCTGGCTGAGGTGTTCCCTGTCAAAGAGTATGATTTGACTTACATTCTGGAGGTTCTTGGCTTGGCGGGCTTTCCTTCCGTTGATCTATCTTTTTTGACAGGAGCATGAAGAAGCCGTACACAGAGTTTAGCAGCTGTTGTATTTGTTTTTCATCCTACAAAGCTGATGGTTGTTTAAAGCGTTGGTTACGTTATACGAGAGGTCATCTTGGTGACACAGTTCTTTGGTTGCATGCTCCTCATTAGGATCCCGCGAAGAACACGGTCATTGAATAGCCCAAATATTTCGCGTTACTATATAAATATATTGCCCAATCCCTCGGTGGCGTGACTTTCTGAATAATAGTTTTACGTCATTATAGTTCTCTAATTTCGAGTTCCTGGTGCTAGATATTCCCGCCAATCTGTATCCTCACAACTGAGGGTCTGTAACACATAGATTCCAGAACCTCGTCAATTCAGCCAGTCGGGTTATGAAAGCCAGGTTGTGCCGCATTAGCTCTGCAGAAAGTAAATGTTGTAGTTTCCTTAGCGTTTCTAAAATGGCCCGATTTTAGGCAACCATTTGAGCTGAAGTGAAACATGTTCTGTCCTTCTCACGTATAAAATCAGGCAACCTAGTCGAAATTTTTTGGGATCAAGTTGTTGGAGACAGAGCTATCTACACAAACAACAACAAGATAGTAGCATTTTATATAACCAAAACCAAGATGGCAGCAATTGATACCAGCAAGCTCTACGTCCTTAAAAACAGCTACACCGCTGCAAACAAAATACTTGCCATGACTTCAAGTGGTGATTCCCTCTCCATGGTTGACGCGCATAACGTTACTTCTAATGCCCTCTGGTTCCTCACCCCAACAACCATGAGCAACCACTATCGCCTTCACACAATTGCCAATGGCGTGAAGCAGTCGCTCGACGTTATCAATGACGGAGTGGAAAACATCAATCTTCACATGACCGACACTGGTAACTACTCGGGTCAGTTTTGGAGATTTGACAACTGGACTCCAGGCGGCCAGGGTTATCCATACCGCCTGAGCAATACCTTTACGGGACAAGATAAGCACTTGGACGTATACTCGGATACGCTTGTTGCTCATCTCGCCAGCGGCAACCATAGCGGGCAGCACTGGGAGCTTATTCCTGCAAGCACTGTTGCGGCATCCACAGATGCTCCCACTACGTCCTAATCATGAATGCCGCAATCACTTTGTAAGAGCCTCTCTCGATATTCCCAACAATTAATCATGTTTGCTGAGCCATCTAAAGAACCCACACAAGATCTCAGCGGGGGATTCGAAGTGTTTGCAGAGCTAGACTTGAGTTTCGTGATAGTTCGGCTTTGGGAATTTCGGGTTCAGTGACCTAGATATGTAGCTTTAATTGAGGCACTTCTCACTTTAGATTCGTAGTTGCAACTGATTGGTCACTCTCGCAATGGTCAAGACGTAGCATCGCCCTGCACCACTTACACGAAGCGGGTAGAAGCCGCAGCTAAGGTTGCGGGGAGAGCCGAGCGGGGTTTAACAAAGGATTACAGAGGCACGTCGTATTCAGAAGAGGCTAGAACTGTCTCAGTTAGTTGTCGTACACCATCAACAGCTTGACCAATGGTATGATGGCGCCCCCACGATGGACACACCTTGCAGCCTCCCTTGTGTAGCTGAGTTTCGGTGTCCAAGAGCCTCAAGTTGCCTAGAATCCTACATACATACTTATCTATTTGTACGGAGTTGGAGTGCTTTATCCTTGGCGCCTATGTTCAGGTGGCAGAGCTTTACCCAGTGAGGGTAGGCAACCTCAACGCAACAAGCCAGTCAAAAGCATCGAAGCTTGCCGCCAGGCCAGTTTAAACACGGAAGCTGGCCGCCTGTATACACGTACATATGCGCCCGTGTCACTAGGGGCGGCAGGGGCCATAAACTTTCGGGTGACTACCAGAACAGAAACAGACACCCAACAACATGACACTCCTACACCATCAATTCTAAACGACCATCTACTCCTCTTTACCTAGAGGATCATTCATTACCTTTTGATCAAGTATTCACCATTGAGTCTCTCTTCCATCCCTGCTGGTTCCACGTGGGCCGACTCGAGTAGTAGTCGCCACTCTAGTGTGTCTAGGCGGTATTATCGCGCCCTAGCTAGGCGATGGAGGCTCTTTTCTCTGTCAGCATACAAGATGGCGTACGAAGTACATGGAGGCATACAAGGCTGATAACATCTTAGTCTTATCATTTCATCTATTTCAATTATCCTAAGCTAGCGAAAGGTTTGTCGGAAAAAGTATGTCTGTAGGATCGGATGAGCGCGAAGAAGCTGCTTGCAAATGGGTGTGCGAGGGCGGGCCTGCATTGGTAATGCATGTCGGGGGTGTCTGGACGCTGGATCAGGCTCCGCGGCTGATTCCCAAAGAAAAAAAGCAAAGTTGCGATCAGAATAGCATATAGCCCGACTGGCGCAACCTGACCTCTTGAATGCTACGATTTGCATTTGCCTTCAAGTATGCCCTCCTCATAACAACAATATTCATCCCTCATCAACCAGCGCGTAATCGACATTGCTCTGACGCTGTTCAGGCGCAACTCAGCGTCTCAAAATGGCTCAGGGTATAGTTTTCTCGATTTTTTTCATGCTATGGATTGCAGGGCGTGCCTCCGCCGATGGCGGGGATGATTTTGCGAACAATCTAGCCTCGGATCTGGGACCGTACGTAAAAAGTCTATCCAAATAACCCGTGCTACTATTTCGTCTGTCAAACGTTATACCAATATCACATGCGTGTAGTATTATTGCGCTATTTGGCGAACGGGTCGTCATGCAGTTCATGAGCCAAGCCATGGGCATCGCCGACTGCATACTCTTGGCCGTTGCCCCGATTGGCGCAATCACAACCGTTGTGAGCGCTATACGAGTTGCCGGGCCGGCATGGCTGAAGTCGTTCATTGGAAGAGCCAGAGAGAATCTCTCGGCGGCAGAGATCGACGTCATGTCATCTACGTCCAAGGAGGCATGCGAGCTTTGGAACGGGCACAGTGTCGTCAGATGTCCGGGATCAGCCGATATATATCAGTTCATCTGCCTTCTGCCAGACGGGAGTGATGCCGAAGCTCTATCTCAGAAGGAGGTTAGCATTCGGTATGAAAAATTGGAGAAAGTAGAAGGTGAAAAAATCCTACAGAAGATCGGTAAGCGTTCATGCATTCCCACACACTTCTCGGTCGTCTGCTAAGATACATTGGAGAAACTGCCGGCCCAAAATATGCTTGGAGATCGTTTAGAAAGATTCTAGCACGGTTTTCGAATAACATAAAGCGTAGCTGCGGAAAACTGCTGCGTTCTTCCGCTTCATCTTCGCTAAATCGACCACGGATAAAAAGAGAACAAACTATGTCGTCCTTCGAAACGGATCTAGAAACCGGAAGTCGGCAAAATGAATCCAGCACCAGCACTCAAATAGAGGTCGTTGCACATGAAAGCATAAAGAACCCCGCTGTGATCAGCGATGTTCCTGTCGTTCGAAAAAGAAACACTGCCAAGACCGAGTCCAGCAAGACGGACTCTGAAAAAACTGGTACTGGCACCACAGACTCCGGGTTTTCAGACTCCGACAAGACGGACAAGAAGGAAATGATTGTCGTTGTTGAATCCGATGACAGCGCACCGAATCTTCTCCTCAACTGCCACGATAGAGTCGAACGAGGCGAAATTTATCTTGCAGCCACTATCGGCGTGCTACTACAACTCGGTGCCCTTCTATATTTTGGTTTCATCACCTATCATCAGCCTATCAAGGGCAAATTCCTGAAGGATGGCAAGAGAGTCGTCGACTATGCTTTTCCATGTGCCGCTGGAGGAACCTTTCTCTTGGTGCTCGGTCTTTTCATGTGCGCGTGGGTCGTTGAAAAGAGCACGGCAGAGACGTGTTATAAAGCGGATAAACATCAGATTTTTATCGTATGGTTGCAAAAGCATCATACTGTGGCCGAGCAAGTCTTTAGGCCATTTGCAATCTACCCAACCAGGAAACGAAAGTATATCACAATGTCCCGTCGAAATATCAGAGAGAATATGCAGGAGAATCCCACCATGGGCCATAGCGAGAAGGATGCTGAAGATACAAAAGAGAAGGACGAGCACACTCGGGAAAGAATTTTGGAGAATGTAACATTTACCGGTGCTCTCATTTCGCTCATTGGATTCATTGGACAATTTATTGGAATGAGAGGGCTCAATTGGACAGCATCAGTCCTACAACTTGGCATTACAATTGTGGTGACAATTATAAGGGTCATTGTTCGACGTGGGCTCGGAAAATCTCCGATTCGTACACGCTTGAAGTCAAAGTCCGAGTTGGATTGGTTTGCTCTGAGCTTTGGAGATATAAAATCAGCTCCATGGGCGATATTTGGCGACATTCCTGGCAAAGGGATGGAAAATGATGCTTCAAAAGAGGACAACTCCCCCAGGTGGCATGTCCGCACCGGAGACAAGCAGGCATATCCCTCTTTGAAGGTGGTCGATGACGATAGCCGACAGATTGAGAAAACATCAATGGCACATAAGATGATGGTAGCGCGACAAGAACTAAGAAAGCTTTCCAAGTGGAAAAGTCCTGTCCGTGACGAGGCTGCTCGTTTAACATCTGCGATTGAAGCCATTGCCCAAACGTTTCTAGCAGAATTGCCGGAAGAAAATCATGTGTGGAACATTCCAGCAATTTATAGCGGGTTACGAGGTGAAACCGATGAACATGTCGACATAGAACTTGAGAAGGGAAAAGACATGAAGTGGCAAGTCAAAAATGGAAGCGAGAGGATCGAAGCCATTCTCTCGCTATGGTTGTACTCAAACTCGCCTACGAAGCTTTCTGGCGGTAATCAACCTCACCAGTTACGGTTGTATGGATCAAGTGAGCACCAGAAGCGCTTGTCTCGAGATCTTCATTGGTGGATGCCCGAAGTCATCGCTGAGATGTCTACACTAACAAAGGTTGAGGTAGATGAGAAGAAAAAGGCTGGTACAACAGTAGTGGGGTTCACTTCAGAAGGACTACCCGATAAGTCTACAGATGAAGATGGGCCAGATACGGAGTATCTTGTTCTCGAGTGCCAAGAAAAACAAGAAAGGATTTTCTCTAGGGACTTGCTATTCTCCTTCTTACGCGCAGTCGCAAAGATGCCTGAAGTTACCATCTCAAGCGCGTCGAGCATACAGCAGATGAACTATAGCAAGATGACAGGGGACTGGAAAGAACTGAAAATTAAAAACGACACCATTTCCAACCTGGCCAGGAAACTGGAGAAGATCGGATTCGGGACGCTATCGGATATATATTTCGATCTTATTGTACCCTTAAGCCTCGAGCAGAAACTAAGCAACATCAAGAATGTCATCGACGACGCTACAAAGCAAGCACAAAGGTATGAACGAACATGCCAATGGAAAAAACTAGTTGATAGCTGTACTTGCCTTCTCAATTTGGCTATACAGTTCGATCTAGCAAAGGAATCGTCTGGTCCATTGGCCATAGCTGTGTGTCTAGGGTTCCTCAGCAGATTGCGCCATGAATCTGTGCTCCAAAAGGCGGAAGGAAGAGAAGAAGAGGAACTTACCAAGCAATTGAACACTCTAACGACAAAATTAAAGGACGGAAGATTCACAAAGCAAGCTAATATCTCAATACCGACGAGGCAGCTAATGAAGGAATGGCACTATGCTATGCCCTTCAATACAATAATCGGTCCTGCAGCAGACAACACGAGATCACTGCCGGAGAGTTTCCAAATCACGGCTGATCACCAACAGTTCATGCAGGAAGTCGAGTCGGAGAAAACTCTGTATTTCTGGGACTTTGAAAAGCTCGAAAAGGTGGACGCTTTCGGCTGGTCGCCACTTCATTATGCTGCCAACTTACAAGCCGAAAATATGCGCATAGTCTTCTCTAAGGAAAAAGAAGCTCTCAACCTTCGAGACTTTATGGGATGGACGCCCTTACAGCATGCTTGCCTCGTGGGTAATGAGAGAGTAGTGGACATCCTGCTTGATCGCGACGCTCCAATTGAGATTGCCGGATATGATGGAATTACACCGATGCATTGTGCTGTTCGGAGTGGAAATCCCGATATTCTACAAATGCTGGTTGATAAGGTCAAATCAGGACGCCAAAAGTATACTGGGAAGGGCGTGGTCCACGTCGATCGCAACGAGAGACACCCGATTCACTGGGCTGCAGTCAGAGGAGATGTAGACTCAGTCTGGCTACTAAAGGACGACATTAGCCTCAAGGATCGATTTGGTTGGACGTGTCTTCATCTAGCCGCGATATATGGACACGAGGAGTTACTCACATGCATCATTGAAGATTGCGGAGCGGACATCAATATCGGCGATAATGATTCCCGTACACCTCTACATCTCGCAATCGAAAACAAGTCGCAGCCGGCGATCCCTTTGCTGATCAACGCTGGTGCACAAGTCAATGCCAAATCAAAGGATGGCTCAACTCCGCTTCACATAGCAGTTAAACAGGTGGAAACTGTAAAGTTGCTCCTAGTAAATGGTGCCGATAAGGAAGCAACTGATCTAGAGGGACGCACACCACTCTATCAAGCCCTGGCAGATGGTACAATTGAAGTCGCTACACTTTTAATAGACGAGGGTGCAAACGTTGCGACTGCGGCAAAGGATGGGAGAACACCACTACATATGGCTCTTAGTCTTGGGGCCAAAGGATTCGGCATTGCAAAAAGACTTCTACAATCTGATTCATCTAAAGCCAAAGATTATGCTAAGGCGAAGGCTAAAGACGAAGCAACTCCACTACACATAGCAGCAGAGCACGGCCCATCTGAAGCCATAGAGCTGCTACGTAAACTTGGGGCCAATGTTAACGCGTTGGACGATTTTGGGCAAACGCCATTGCTCATATCAATCTACAAGAAGAAATGGGATATTGCAGAACTGCTGATTAAAGGTGGTGCCAATGTGGATGCCGATAAACGAGAGGGATACGCGCCACTGCTTGGTGCAGTTGCAGGAGGAAGCGACAAAATTGTACAACTACTCTTGAGAGCCAAGGTTGACGTTGATGCCGTCGATGAAGACGGGTATTCATCATTGCATCTTGCGGTCTCTCAACATGAACTTAATATCCTTCAACAGTTGTTAAAAGCGGGCGCGAACATTGATGCGGTCAGTGAGGCTGGTAATCAAACACCATTACACATGGCTGTTCGCAATAAGTACAGAGACATTGTAAAGATCTTACTCGAGAAGGGAGCCAGCACCACTTTATACAACTCGCTTGACTTCTCGCCGTTACAACACTCGTTGTATATTGGTAACCTTGAGCTTGTGCAAGACTTTGTTGCACATGACAAGAAAGCAAGCGTGAAAGCGGTGTTGCAAAAGGGAAAAGACGGTAATACTCCAATGCACACCTTGTGTCAATGGACCTATTACGAGAGCGATGAAGAGACCATGCTCAAAATGCTCGATGAACTTTTAAGCATTAGCCCAGAGATTGACATCAACGCCAAGAATGATGAGCAACTGACTCCGTTAGATTTGGCAGTCGTTAAAGCCGGGGACTATCGCAATTTCGTATGCACGCTGGTGAGAAAGGGGGCATTGTCAGGTTCCGAAGAAACCATGGAAGAATTTTTAATATGGAAGAAAGATAAAGGCATTAGCGATGAGATGCTTGAATAATGGCAGGGGGGCAGGACTATAATGATTTGAGAGGTGATTGATTCGGTGGAGAGATTGACTCGGAAACGATAGAGCATGGTAATGAAGTAACCCAAGAGAGAAAATACTGGATCTAGTAAACATATGGTATATAGCTATGCATAAGATTCAAGTCGAAGTTTCATCAAGATATACTATGCCAATATCATTAGGTCATACATATTGCTACGATAAGCTTCAAGTCAACTGACGGCCTCGCGGTATATTAAGCTGGTCTATCCTACTAAATAAGAGGGGCTTGTTCTTGGTCTGATTCAATGATAGCATATGAATCTTCGAAGAGTTTGCTAACGAAATCAGCTAGCATAATGTCGCTGCCTTTAGCAGCTATGAATCCAATAGCGGCAGGAAGTTGTTCTTCCCGTTGCGTGAACTTTGAGTTATATGGCGTAGAACCAACTATACATCATAGATTAGTAAATCCTGGGAAAGTCTGAAGAACAAACCGTCTAATTGCTATGTACTTACCAGGAAAAATAAGCTCTGGACATTGAGCATAAGGACCAACATTATAAAAAAAGAACCCTTGGCCTGTAAACTCTTGTGGCCCCTTCTTATACGTATCCCGATAGTTTGGCTCGCCATTTGTCCAAGGGAGAACAATGATGCTGCTGGAGTAGCCATCCTTGGTAGGCGGCATGATATGCTCATAGAACCAGTCGTGGTATGTCTTGAGAAGTCTCTCACCTTCTGCCTTTTGCTTCTCTGTTACTGTCGGTGTATATTCCCTGCATAACAGTCAGATAATTTAATCAATTTCATGCAGCCATCCTACTTACACTTTGAATCGAACCTGGGGGTTGAGGATAGGTGGTTTGCCCATCCTATCCGTGTATTCTTCGATGAACGGATTAAGAAGTCCTGTCCACTGGTCGCGGTTGGCAGACCAGTCGAAGGCGTGATGAAAATATCTGCTGATGGATTCGTCGGCCCCTTCTGGGTGGGTTCTTTTCCATGTGTCTGCGAGATTGATATTCGTACGATTTACACCTAGAAACTTCTCAACGCGTACGATAAAACTTTCCATGACCATTTGGCTTTCTTCATGGTTAACTGGCCAGTAGTCGGTCAAGTAGATTAGCTTAGTTGGTTTCTATTGAAAGTAAGTACGTCAGCGATGGACGAGAAGCCGTGGATTAAATGCATACCTCGTAAATCTTGCCCTGCGTTTCTGTCGAGCCGTATAGTGCTTGCGCGAGAGTCTTGAACTCCGTTGCCGTGCGGGCAAATCCACCAATCGTATCCCAATTGCTAGGTGATAAATGTGTAAGCAAATATAAGTTCATAGATATCCGCTGAAAACATACGAGCTGTACGGAACTAAGCCGGTGGTGTTTGCGGCTCCAAGCGTGGGCCTCATTCCGAAAATTCCCTGAGCCGCGGAAGGAGATCTGATACTCCCCAAAGCTCGAAGATAGTTAGCAAACGCCTATTGACATACAACAATAATGTATCTTACTGTCTGTGCCCAAGGACATGTCAAGCCACTTATACGTGGATACGGCGGAAGCACTGCCAGCACTGCTTCCACTAGGCGTGAGATAGCCATCTCCGCGCGGATTCCAAGGTCCATGATAGTCGACCCAGTCACTCGTTGGCCATTCTGAGTCGGCAAATTGTGTAGTCTTTAGCTTTCCAACTATCACAAAGCCCAAGTCGATAAGCCGCTTGACTGTTTCCGCGCTTTCTGTTTTGGGTGGATAGAGCTCGGTGTAGGCACGCGAGGAAGCTCCAGTCTTGAGACCTTTCAAGTCTATAATGTCTTTTATAGCTATGCGCAAGCCCGCGTACGGCTTCTCACATGATTTGGTATAATATAGGCGAGAGGGTACGGCGACAGTGAGAGCTGATGGAAACTGTTCTCCGTACGCAGAAGCATCCAGCGATCGAAAGCTTGAACAATGATTAGCTCTAGCCACAAAGGGTAGGTATTTCAAGGTCAATACTCACCCATCGCCATCATCTGGAACTGTGGCCACCATAAAAGCATCTGCAGTATCTGGGTACAGCCTATAGGCTTGGTAAAGCTGGCGGTGATGCAGAAAATAAGGACCCTGAGGAAGCTGAACTTCCGCTGCGCCATTGTAGAATAGATGTATATCGTTAGCCCCAAGGCTACGAAGAATATCCTTGTCGTTTTCCGTGAGTTTAAGGTCGATGTCGGTTGTCTGGACTATTATGGTCCCAATGAAATCCCGCGACCAGACGTCATCTTTGGTCCTGAAATCGTCCAAGATGGTTTTGAGCTCGGCCGCGTTAGGAAAGTGACAATCAATCGTAAGAATGGTACACGCTTCGGCAGTCGTATCACGGTCAAAAGTCGGTATGTCAAGGTGAAAGCCCTATGGATCATCAGCAAATGGTTCAAGCTTGCACAACGCATTGAGATCTCACAGAATGGTTTAAAGGGTGCAGGTAGTAAGATATGTCGCCGACTCGGACAACTGTCGACACAATTCCTCCAGCCATGGCTTGTCTGTAGAAGATGGCAAATATTGCTGCGAGCAGTATTGGCAAAAGAGCCATTTCATAGACTCAAAGTCTGACGTTGAGCTTTGCGACAAAGGAGGGGGAAAGTGATATCAGCAGCTGCAGCAGCTACACTAAGGAGTGCAAGTTGGAAACGATATACAAGGCCAAGGTACTGAGATCCTCTAGTGAGGATATGTGACAGTGTGCTTTTAGGTGACTGCATCTCGGGTACACGTAGGTTTCTATAGTGTTGATGACACGGATGGATTGACATATATTTGTACAATGCAACTTTCAAGGTTGGCGGACCGTGCGTATAGGAATGCATGCATGGGCACTTACTTGCAGTTTTCTTTGTATTTTTAAACCAATAGGAATAATTTGGCCAACAAGCAACAAAGACTTCGGAAGAAACAGGGAAACGGTGTTATTCATGGATGAAGAACAAAGGCATTGAGTACAAGATGTTTGCCTAATAGTGGGGGAGAGGAGTGTAAATCATTTGAGAGGTATGGAGGCCGGAACCTTCTCTAGGAAAATGACAGAATAACATACTAGTTGCCTAGATAGTAATGAAGTTAAAAAAAAAAAAAAAAAAGAGGGAGAGAGAATGCTTGATCTAATGACTATTTGGTAACCTGGGTGCTGTAGATATGATGAAGAGCTGAACAAATCCCAAAGAAAGAGTTGTCAGTCAAAACATGCAAAAAAAGAAGTTTCCAATTCCGGATAACGCATTGGGGCATCTTGCTCCCGGCAGGGCTTGAACCTGCGACCTTCGCATTACCAAGGCTAGACGGTTAAGTCTAGTATTAGTACGAAGCTCTAACCAACTGAGCTACGGAAGCGCATCCGATTTAGGAAATTATCGGGTTCGAAGCCGAGAGGCTCCGAATTATTGAACGTTGAGATCATTATTACCATTGATATAAGATATTCTTTATGGTCTGTCTTCACGAATGTGTATCATTTCAGCTGCTTTCCTCTCATACTCATTATTGGAGACTTAATCGCCTACAGACATCATTAGCATTTCATCATCCTAACCTAGTTCCAGCCCCAATATCTTATCTCCATTGTCGACTAGTTGACATCACGACTTTACAAAGTCTTTGTTCTCTCATCAACATAACTCGCGGGGTGGCAAACTCGGGTGCAGATTCACACATTTTGGCACCGTGCTGCTTAGTCATCTCAGATATCGAAGACTTCTTTTCTCATCATCGACATTCAGCAATGCTCCATCTCAGGCAGGTTCCGGCATGTCTACTTCACCATCGCCTGCATCGGTGCTAAACTTCAATGCGCTCTTCGATAATCCTCTGTTCGCCGGAGGTATCGGCCTCGCCTCCTTAGGCGCTGCCGCGGCGTTTGCCCGCAAAGGGTCAATCGTCGTCCTCGGAGCTGCTCGCCGCCGGCTTCTTGTCAATGTTGAGATAAGCAAACAAGATCCGGCATATCCCTGGATCCTCGCATGGCTATCACAACCTCGTGAGACGCCGGGCTTTATTGCCTCGCGACTCACAAGGATTCACAACCTGTCAGTGGCGACAGCGACAGCTTCAAGAGGACAAGGAGCAGGCGGGCCTATCAACGCTCATTTCTTTCTTCAACCGGGATATGGCCGTCACATTGTCAAGTTTGGCAAGGCTTTCATTTCGGTCAACAGGGAGAAGCACAATACGGCGAACATGAATACCGGAGAGCCGCATGAGATTGTCCAGTTAACCACCCTCTGGGCTCATCGACACGTATTTGAAGACCTCTTTAGAGAGGCACACCAATTGGCTGCAAAGGCCAACGAAGGAAAGACAGTAGTTTACTCTGCACGCGGACTTGAATGGAGTCCACTTGGGGATCCTCGAAAGAAGAGGCCGCTTGGCTCAGTCATATTGGACGAGGGGATCAAGGAGAGCATAGTTGGCGATGTCAAAGATTTCTTGACAAGGCAACAGTGGTATGTTGATCGAGGCATTCCCTACCGGAGAGGATACCTCTTGTTTGGGCCTCCGGGAAGTGGCAAAAGTTCTTTTATCCAAGCGCTGGCGGGAGAGCTTGACTTTAGTGTTGCCATGATCAATCTCAGTGAGATGGGCATGACAGATGATAAATTGGCATACCTCCTCACGAAACTGCCCAAGAGAAGTCTGCTTCTGTTGGAAGATGCGGATGCCGCCTTTGTCAACCGCCGACAGCGAGACACGGATGGATACAGCGGTGCCAATGTCACCTTCTCGGGTCTTCTCAATGCGCTGGACGGTGTCGCAGCTGGTGAAGAGCGCATCGCTTTTCTTACGACCAACCACATTGAGCGCCTAGATCCTGCACTGATCCGGCCAGGCCGAGTGGACATGATGTTAAAAATTGGCGAGGCGACAAGGTACCAAGCTACACAGATGTGGGATCGCTTTTATGGCGATGTTGACCAGGACCACTCCGGTCGGGCACGGTTCTTGGAACGGCTGGAAGAGCTTGGCTTATTTGGAAAGTACAAGGATGGCCAAGCCTCTAATCGCCACACAAGCGCTGCGGCTATTCAGGGATTGTTCCTGTTCAACAAGAACGATATGAAAGGCGCCATCGACATGGCTGAGGGTCTGATTCCAAGGAAATTTGAGGTTGAAGACCCAACTCCTGACGGGGCCATCAAGACGCCAGTCTGAGAATGTGGTGGCAGGAGCCATTTGTATGATAATCATGTATATTATGTTGAAGGGTACCCGGTTAGACAAAAAAGTATTGTGATGATGGGTGAGTCCATTTGGGCCGTGCATCTAATTTGTTGAGACAAAGAAACGATTGACCCATTTCACCTCTTTGCATGTAAAGAAGAACATAGTGCTGCAACATAGGCTGAGACAAGAGTATGTAGTTCGAGGCAAGTTATTGACTTAGTAAGTCGAAGCAGTCTGCATGCCTTATGTAGTCCAAAGGTAAGGTTTCTCAATGATTAAAGATTTGGGACTAAACTACTGTCTAACCTACACTCAGGAATTGCTGCAATCGAATAACAAATTTCCTTGTCTTAAACACTTTTATCTCATCCAATTTTAACCCTTTTTGTTTTCGCCCAGTGCCAGTGTTTATCGCCAACGCAACCCAATCAGGATTGACATGATGTTCGACATCCCAAGAGACCGTGGGGTATAATACGGCATAAATACCAAAGACAGAGTGGGTAACCAATGCCTTCCCCCAAACAAGGCATCTAGCCTGTCCTCATCCTTAGATCTAATAGGAGCATATCTTTGCAAGTCCTTGCTACTTGCCCAGCCTGAGCCAGAGCAATCTAGCATTCTATACAGCTTCAATTTGCTTAGTGAAGACCTTGAAGTTGACACACATCCAAGGTATGACAGGTTGTGAAACCCTGCAGCAGAGCGGTCACATGTGAGTACATTGCGCATAAGATGGCGACATGAAAGAGCTGGTGTCCGCTTCCAAAGATATCAAATGTACCTGGCGACAAACGCTCCGGAATTCGGAACTGCAGACAATTCGTTAGTCTAAAATTCTCATCCTTCGGTGAGGTGAGCGTGCGAGACATACCCCGTAAAGGCTGACTCCAGTGCCATAGAAGGTAAGCTCGATCAGGTACCATTTCATTCCAGAGTATTGGAGCATGTATTCAAGGCCGTATCGTTGGACTCCATGTAGCAGCGGGATGAACGATGAAGCGCCAAAGACAACAAAGGCACCCACTTTCACTTTCCGCCAGCGCGGCGTTTTAAGAATGGGGTTTGAGATGAGGACACCAGTGATTGTGCCCGTGGATAAGATCTGGAGGTCATGTCAGCATTCTGAGCATTGGACATTTAACCCAGCTGCCGGGTGAGTGAGTGTGAGCGGCGATGGTCGCTCGGAAAGACTAACAATACCCCAATGCAGTTTTTGCAAGTCTGCTTCACAGAAAAACACATAGAAGATGCCGGAAGAGAACGTGCCCACGGTGACAATGACAATACCAAGCAAATCCATTCCATGCCAGAACAGGTCTACGCGATGCGAGTGAGGCTGTATTAGGTGATAAAGTGAGCTCAAGACTAGGCAGATTTCCGCACACCAGAAGTAGACTCCAAATGCCGCATAGTCCATGGACGAGACGTTGAGAAATTGAGGCTGGGACAGCATCCGAAGAACGAGAGGTGCCAAAATCGGTAGGAGCAGAGCCCCGATCAGATGAGTGTACACATTGCAAGTCTCGTTGTGCAGAAAGGTCAGACTGGCAAGGACCTCCAGATAGTCTCCGTTCTCCGGCCGATACCCGCTGAGGATATACTTGTTGTCAAACTGCCAGTCAGCAACCTCGTTCCATAATACGGTTCGCGGTTTTTTGGCCTTTGGCTGATTTGCGGGGTTGTTCGTGGTGTTCATGCTGACTTGCGGCACCTGTCGTTTCTTGAGTTGTGTTTCTGACATGATTGTATTCACGAGAAGTCAGAGCCGCGCTGACTGACGATGAAGCACAAGACCACCAACACTAGGTGCTAGACTTTTAAGTAAAAGGCGGGGGGGGGTAGATAAATGTCACGAAAGGTTGTAAAAGTGAGATGCAACAACAAATAGCGAGGCACGGACGCGCGAGGCTCCCAACAAACTGGTTGTCGAAGTGTTTCAGCGCAGAGAGTGTGTAGCTTAGAATGATCTATCAGGCAATAAGAGCCAGTTATTACAGGCGCACACAATAGTTTCACTTCTCATTTTCAACTACGTTGAGTTGCCAATGAAGGTCATTGGGAGGCCAAGCAGAGCAGGGAATGTGTGCCTTCGCGCCTATGACCACACGCAAGTGGACACATGGCCCCCAACATACATGTACAGTAGCCGCCTCAGCTTTGAGATGGAGGGTCGGCTGTCCGTTCGGTTTTCAAGTTCTCATTCCCATGCAGTACCTGCTTGGTACCGCTGTGCTCAGGTTACAGCGGCTGGCTCCATCGAATATGCTCGTTCATATCCACAATTCCCAGCTTACTCCCTTGTAAGTGCAGTAGCTGAGCCTCAAGGGACATGGACTGAGGACCTCTGGAAGCTGACCTGTCAGAAGGCGTGGGCGGTAAACACACGGCTGGCGTGCTCATAGGCGGGAGGATCTGCACGCTGGGTTCATCACGGCTTTGGGTGCGTATTCAGTATAGTACAAGCAGTTGAAGTTGAACACAGCCCGATGCGAGGCGAGGGGGGTTCTATCCTTGCATCCATACAATGGCGGCGATTACCTGATCAGCTCAAGGTGGGATACCTACTCCGTATAACGTTTCTTACAGCCTTACACGGCACACCTGATTTGTGTCTTAGTGACATCGCGGAATCTACGAATTTTCGACGTACAACCATGGCAAGTAATTTACAATTTCTGTTCAAGAGCACGGTCGACTTTTTGGTTGGAAGACAACCGGAAAAGTCAGAGGAGCCCGTGTCATTGAGATCACAAAAACAAGCAGCCTGGGTGCGCGCGGATGCATTTCTACAGAGCTTCGCCGATGAATCCGACGAGCCTGAGCCTGAGGATGAGGACATTGTAAGAGCGCTGCACGCATTTGAACAGTATGTCCAATATAAACCGGATGAGAGATCGGATTTTGTAAGTGATCCCGATATACGGCAATCTTCAGTCTTTTCAGCCTCCCACCTCCAGCTCACCTGCTAACACCAGCTTACGGAGCAGGGTTTACGCCGCGATGTGCCGTATCCCAAGCTTCAGGCGATACAGGACATGATGGAGCAGCGGCGTCGTGGTGCGATTACAAACCCAGGCCCTCCCATTCAAGTCAGTAAACGGAAACGAGAAAGCGACGCTGTCATCGAGGAATTTTCGCAAATAAACCGGAAGGCAAAGATGCGCAAAGTTCTTCCTCCTCGCGAAGAGCCGAATGCCATCGACAATTTCGACAAAGACCCCGATGCCGACTTCGCCGTGCGCATGAGGAAGCATCTAGTGTCCTTAGATAATGCGCTGCGGCAGCACTGGGTATGCGTTTGCCAGAGATGCTCAGGGTTGAGCGTGAGGCTTTCGCTGCCACAACAGAACAAGGATTTCAACGTTGAGACGAGTTTCGAAGTGTTCTTCGGCGTGCGGGCTCCAGGTGAAACTGCATTGCAAGAAGCCAAAATAACGATCAAGTGAGCTTTGCGAAGCTTCGTTCAATGACTTTTACTGACATTCCGCGGTAGAGACGTACACAACAGCAGGATGAGAAGCGCGTCTGAGCCCGTAGTTAGCACCACGCCCGAATTTGTTCACCTATGCCAAAGCATTACAGAGTCGCTCGGTCAGCAAAACTGCTTGCACTTGGCTCTTGAGGGTGGGATATTCCAGAGGCTTCGCCCGCAGCCAAAGACTTTTGGCGGCGATCAAATGTCGCGAACGGTATCTTTGTCGGCTCTATTCCAGCGTCAGCAAGAATTACGTGGTAAATCTGCATTACCACTCAAGGGGAAGCGAATATTAGCTGTCACACTAGCTGCTGCGCTGCTCCCATTCTTGGAGACGCCATGGATACAGCCCTCCTTCAATCACTCACATATTCTATTCGTTGATCCACTGGAGGATGGACAACTCCCCGACATCACGAAGCCCTTTCTGGCCATGGAACACGTTCCGATCATCGCAGCCGGCAGGGCAGCCAATGGAGCCAACTCTGACATTTCTAAACACATCGTTCATCCCAATGCGAGTGTGCTAGCGCTAGGCATACTCTTGTGTGAGCTTCACTATTGCACATCTATAGAGTTGATGGGAGATAATCCACACGGGACCAGGAACGTCAATTCCGATTATTATACCTGCCTTAAATTGCTCAACAATCTAGAAGCTGACGCCGGCAGAGATTACTTTCTCGCTACAAGAGCATGCCTGAAGTGGGAGTACCTCCCTCCTGGACAGCAGGCCGACTTTGAATCTGTCGACGTTCAGCGGCTCTTCTATCAAAACGTCATCAAACGACTCGAAGCTGAGATATTCAAGTCATGGGGTCTTCGAATGGAGAACCTGGGCTCACTTGATCCTCAACAGAATCAGCTCTGCTGGGGTCCCTTTGGTCAAGAAGTTGTCCGCCATGAAACAGCAAAGATCGAGATCTCTGATAACGGATCACGGGCAGTCCCATATCGTTCAATGTCTGACGCCACACCCGCGGCCTACACAACTCTCACGCCCAATACGGTACCACGAGCGACGGGGTCGCGACAACCTTCTCCAAACCCCCAATTCCGTGCACAGCTCGTCGAGAAGAGCCTGTACTTTTTTGACGCAAGCCACCAGGCGGGCAATGGACAAGAGTAAAGTGTTTCCATAGCATTATAAAGCTTCACCATACTAATGATTCGCTAGGAGTCCGCTTTCGATCCAATGGATGGATAGCCTTCTAGCCTCGATTTATACCCATGTTGATCCTTTCGACGCTTTTGAGCCTGGTACCAGAATGTTCGAACCCGTGCGAATAGCCATCTTGGATTCTGGATGGGACCCTGAAAATCCACTTCTAATGACCGACCAGGGACCGGATCCACGTATCAAGGACTGGCAGAGTTTTGTGAGCGGAAGAGCCTCAAATGATACTCGAGACGAGATCGGGCACGGCACTCATGCTCTTGGACTGCTACTCAAAGTTGCCACATGCGCCGAATTCTACGTCGCTAGAGTTGCAGGTCGCGAAACTCTAGATCGGGGCACTTACGATGACATTGCAAAGGTAAGGCTGGCTACATGACGGAATAGACTTTTTTTCTCTTTTCTTTTAGACAAAACTAATTATTTATATAGGCCATTGACCACGCGGTGAAAGTGTGGAATGTGGATATTATATCAATGTCATTCGGAATTCGGGAATACAACAAGCCTATGCAAGAGGCCATATCTCGTGCACTAGGCAATCAGACACTGCTCTTCGCCGCGGCATCGAATGATGGAGCAAACCTCGGGCGAGCTTTTCCGGCCAAGTATCCCAGCGTCTTTTGCATCCACTCTACTGATGGAAACGGCAATCCCTCTTCGTTCAACCCGACAGCAGACGACAAAGACGTCAACTTCAGCTTACTAGGAGAGAATGTCTCTTCTCACTGGCCAATTGGCAAGAATGGCCATTTTGAACATGTCAATGTCATGTCAGGCACGTCAGTCGCGACACCGATTGCCGCTGGGCTTGCCGCATCGATCCTATCTTTTGTCCGGCAGCAGGAGCAACACATGGCTCCGGGAGGTGACCTGCTAGGGCCGTGGCTGAAAGACGTCCATTCGATGGATGAGGTTTTGAAGAGTATGGTTAAGCAGAGGAGGGGGCAAGGTTATGACTACATCACGCCTCATACACTCTTTGATAGGAAGTCGACAAGGGAGGAGGTTTACGAAAAGATTAAGAATGTCAGAAAACACTTGTATGACTAGAAACGTAATTATGTTACACTCAACTTCCAATAATATACCCAATTCATGAGACCTCAAGTATGATTCATTTTATTTTTATTCTTTCATCATTAAGCGGGGACGCAATAGACAATGCCATTCTCGGTTACATCGGGAACGGGTATCGCGGTCTTGATATCAGACCCAACTACATCTTCCACCAGAACAGATATACCGTCATCTTTTTCATCGCCAATAGCCAAGAAGGCGCCCTTGTTATACTCTTCAACGGCGAGTTTCCGCCCAAACTTGAGCCTCTTGACACGGAACGCAAACACAAATTCGGATTCGCGGTTAATTTCAGTTTCATCATCATTCGTGCTGTTCCAGCGCCCTTTTGGGCCAAAAGTTGTAGCCAGCGCAGGTACGTCAATACCAATGTTCCCAGAAACCTTTGTGCTTTGCGAAGTTGAGTATTTGATTCTCGCGCCTTTAACGAGCTTCATGCCCGTGACGAGGTAGAGCGAGACACTGGGTGCGAATTTCTGCTTGGGCTCCCTCAGCCATGTCTGTATGGTGGGTGCCTTGACGGCTTCTTGCACATACTCTTGCGTCGGCTCAAACGCCAGAGTCGTCACCGTATCAAATGCAAAGATACTCTTCGTTGTGTTCGAGTGTGCAACGTTGACTTCGGGACCGATGGGCAACCCCCCGCTAGCCAGCTGTAGGAACTGTGCGTAAACACCTAAACCGACGCCCTTTTCGGTTGAAACGGTCTTCTTCCAGTCCGTCTCTACGACAGGTGGGAACGCGTCAGCAACGGCGACGGTTTTTGCTCTATTCAGAGGGTATTGCGGGGATGACGTGGAGCGAATTATAGAACCGAGGGATAACGGGCCGGTGGGTGGCGGATGGATGAAGTCAGACGTCGGACATAGGAAATACGTCTTTGTAAAGGCCATGGCTCAAGGGTTCGGTTGCGATGTTGCAAGGGTTTCCTTAGGGTTTTCAAGCTGTCCAACTTCCTATTTACTTGACAAGTTTCCAGGTTATATGTAAGTACCAGGACTCACAACTACTAGGTATTAGCAGGTATTGCCTAACCAAACGCTACATTATGACTGCAGTAGTCTAGCCGCAAAGTGTGGAGTGAAAGAGGCTCAGCAAGTCTCCGTGTGCTTGGATCGCCTAGACAACTACGTAGTTGTATCTGTAGTTGGGATAGCCAGAAACAATATAGGCCCCAGTAAGAGGGTCAAAATAGTGAGGCTTCCTGATATTCCTTCTGTGGCGTCAGAGTTGCGGGCTAGGCTAGCAGCCTATCCTTGCCCCTGTCCCCTGCTCTGATCCTGGTAACTCAAGAACGCCTCCGACCACGTTGATTCGATGGCGAAATGTGAACAAGCCGGACCGCGGGACCAACCGAACTATCGCGCGCCTTCTCTATCATACGACTACATTCATGCAGAGTCTCGCATATGCCTACTAATCTGGGTAAGTGGGCTGGGAGCCTTGTTGAACTTGTTGCATTCACACCCCTTTGATTTTGGTTTTCCGTGTCAACGCAAATCACGAAAGCGTGATCCATAGTATCCATCCTTGAGTCTCTCTTCAGACCCCAAAATATTATGGAATGGAGAACATGAATGTACTGTACTTCTATTCATTTTACACTTGTCACACGGATAAACCCTTGCTCGGCGCAAGCTACATTTCTAGCACAACGCATTGATGATCCTTCATGCCGCTAAATAGTAAAGCCTCTGTCTGTTCGTAAGCGACTTGACACACGAACAAGGGCTCTGGGTGTTTCGTGCTTTGACCTTTCCTCTGAAACACCCGCAAAAAGGATCTTGGGGTCAAGGTTGATGCCAGTGCTCAGCGGGGCAAATGTTTCTGGACAAAGAAATCGGACTGAGAGAGCAGCGGAAGATTACGATTAATCGAGAATCCCAAGCCAATTGGCATGGATATTTGTCGCTAAATGTCACTGGCCTAGCCGCTGCTCAATAACGTCCATGTCCTTTGTCAGATTGTCACGGCGGTAATATGTACCCTTTGTGCCGCTACTGTACGGCATACATTAGCTGAGGTTGGGCACAATTTGGCATTGACAATACAATACAATACAACACACATCCATCATCACATTCTCTGACACCTTGAGAGATTCAAACGACGTTTTTAATCGCCATCTCATTGTTCACGACATTTAGCAGCCCCCTTCTACGGAAAAACGGGCATCAGCTCCCTACATCTTCATCTTTGGCGCAATCACAAAGACTCGCCGACCGCATGTATTGCACTTCTTCGCCATGAGAAGTCTGGATCGCATGGAAGATGATCTGGTAGAAGATGTCTTTCTCCAAGAGGGCCTGCGCCCGACCATCGCAGAACACGCAGCACAATGCAACTCTCTATTCCGTAAATACATGGTTTTACCAGACATTGTGCCAGATCCTACCGTCATGGACGACCAGCTGGCGCGCTTTACACTTTGGACATCAAACATGGACGTCTATGGACCGCTCAATGTTTCGTTAGACTACAGACTCCGATTCAGTCCTACAGTTGTAGACATTATACATCAGCTCCTGGACGTCATTTGCGATACTTTGGCATCATGTAAGTGCTCAGCGCACCAAGTTCAATTGCGTTCTACATCAAGGATTCTATGCTAATGGGAATTGCGACAACAGTGAAGCCGATCAACAACGACCCACCACCGCAGACTCCAAGCAGGAAACGACAGCGTATATCAGAACACGCCGATTCAAGGCTCACGAGGAGGGACGACGACGACGCAAGCGACTCAGACAGCGACGTGGATCAAGCAGAAGAGAACTTTTCGAAAATCACAGACACAATCGGCGGGACAGTGTCACGACTCTTTCGCCTATCCAATGCCGTACGAAAGTCCGCAAAGACTAACCGGGCTCTGAAAATTGAAAGATATACAGACGACAAAGAGGCGAACGAAAAGATAGAGGAATTACGCCACTACACAAAGTGCTACATTGAATTCCGGTTTCCTATGGCTCCTGATTCCCTTCGCTTGGCAATGATGGAAGCCAATGCGCTCCGACTTCGACGACTATATTATCAGCGATCCCACCGAAGGCGCATCGACTTGACTGTTCAGAATCCTCAGACTAAACCGCCTGAAGTTCAGTTGCCCAAGATCAAAGAGAGCGCTCCGGCTGTACGTTTTGCTCCGAGTGCGTTACCAAAGCCTGCGAACACCAACAGAACATCGGGACAGGGTGGTGCCCCGGTGGTGCCGGTAACGACTGCAACGACTGCTCGACAAACTGCTGTTGGAGCTTTATTAGCCAAGTCCGTAACTGAGGTTCCTCGGGCTAAATCGGTTCTGGTGAACAACAAATTGTCGTTTCCTCCATTACCCTCAACACCGGAGTGCCCGTACTGCGGCGTCATTATTGAGTTCAAGAACTCTAACAAGTCAATGATGTGGAAGTAGGCAGCCGACGGCTATTCTCGTGATAATACAATAGCTAATCTTCTCTAGCAATCATGTCATCGGAGATCTGGAGCCTTTCATTTGTGTTTTCCCACACTGTTTAGAGGCAGGTCATAACAAGACCAGCCCGCTCACATTTGAATCATCGAAAGCGTGGATCGGCCACATGCAGAACGCTCACGGACATACATGGGAATGCAGGGCCCCTTCTCACCCTCCCAAAACCTTTGATCAGGAGCTCGACTATCAGAAGCATTCAATCGAAGAGCATGACGTCCCTCCAGAACTTGCCGGGATGCTCAGCAGCGCAGCACAAAGACCAGCCCTGAACAAGTTGCTGGAGTGCCCATTTGGCGACGACTTTCAACCCCCGGAAAAAGCCGAATCTAGTGCCGTCTTCTCAAGTGATGCTCTCCAGTTGCACGTCGCCGCCCATATAAAAGAGATTGCTCTGCTTACATTGCAAAAATTACCTAGCGATGATGATGCTAAAAGCATCAAAAGCGACGAAGGATCAGAAAATGATGGGCAAGGGGTTGCAAACGTTCGCAGATCCATGTACAGTTTACTGGATGACGAAGATCTAGACTTCCAGCAAGACAACTCTGAAGTTGCAGATGTCACTGGGGACCCCCGTGAGGAAGAGATCAGGCAATCGGTATCAGGACTCGACTTGGAGGACAAAGACGAGGAAGGTATGACGAGGCTTCACCGCGCGGTGCAAGCTGGCGCCGGGGACTTGGTTGAGTCTTTGATCAACGAAGGCGCGAATTTGGTCAGCAGGGACAATAGCGGCCGAACAGCGTTACATTATGCTTCCATGGGACAGTCGCAGATGGATATTGGCATACCGTCTCTGCTCCTGAAGGCAGGCGGTAAACTCATCGTGAATATAGGGGATGAGAACGGCCAAACAGCGCTTCACTACGCTTCAGAGAGGGACCTTGTCGATAACGTGCTTACCTTGATTCATCACGGTGCTGATATGCAAATCACTGACAAGTGTGGATTTTCTCCGTTCCTCTGGGCTGTGGTTGCCGGGAATGAAGCAGTAGTCATCCAGTTACTCCGCGTAGGCGCGGATGTCAATTCAACAAGCGGTGATGGAAGGTCTGCGCTGACTTGGGCAGCCGGTCTGGGCAGATATAGCATTGTTTCGTTGCTTTTGGACCCAGATGTCAGCATATCCAGGACCCGAGATTCGCTGGGTATGCCACTGGAAGAAGTGGCAGCTTCTGGTGATATCAACACCACAAGATTGCTCCTCAATGATAGTGCGGCGGATCCAAATTATCGCGATCGCGATGGATGGTCTCCAATACATTGGGCAGCAGAGGAAAGCCAAGATCGGGCACTCGTGGCCTTGTTGCTAGATCGGGGGGCCAACGTCAACGCCGTCAGCTCCTATGGCACATCACCACTGCACTGTGCTGCAAATGGAGGAATTGTCTCTATCGTGAGAATGCTTCTTGAAAATGGAGCCGACCCTCTCAAGTCAACATGTCATGGTTGGACTGCATTACATCACGCCGTTTACATGGGGCATTCTGAAGTTGTCCAATTGCTCTTAGGAGATGACCGCGTAAGATCCAGTGTTTCTCAGCAGGATAACCATGGCTGGTCCGTTCTTCATCTGGCCGTTCACAATCGAGATCTAGCTACTATTAATGTTTTAATGGATAGCTCTCTCATTACAGAGCCTCGTGCCCTCTTCGATGAAAGCGGCCTCACTGCAGAAGAATGGCTGGATCTTGGGCCATCAAGTCATACCTACAAAGCGACCAGTAACCTGGCTTTTAGCAAGTCACGCTGTTGCAGGGCGACCACAGATTTACGAAAAGCTGTTGTCATAGGTAACGTTCCTATGATCAGGCTCATCATAAGAGAAAATCGGGATGGTATTAATGGCTTGGATTCTGGGAGAAGGACTGCGCTCTACTACGCCGCCAAGAAGCGCATGCTTCCCATCATGGATCTGCTTTTCAGTTACGGTGCCAATCCCAACATCCTCCCTACAGGACGCAAGACCTGGGAAGAATTTATCTCAGATAAAGATGTTTTACAAAGGCTTTACCAAGCTGGATACCAAAGGCAAGATACTGACCCTGAGTTGGAGCGCCAGATCCGACGCGCACTTAGACCCAGAGGTCAGTTCTCTATTCCAGATCGAACAGTCTCATTCGCACCGGAAGTCGAGTCATTCACGCCAATGTCGTGGCGGCCTACCTTCCCTACTGAGCCAGAACAATCGTCCTCATCTGTCCCGATTTCGTCAACGACATCTGTTCCAGAACAATCAGCTTCAAGTACGCCGGTGGAATCACCGGCGCCTACACCGCAGACAAATGACAATAAGCGCAAGTCGAGGACGGTCCGGTCGCGCGCAACGGGCTTTTGGAGACGGCTGATAGGATAGTACGTTCATCTCATAGAAGAGAGACCGTTTTAGAATATATGTACTTTTAGCTATAATCAAACCATCTACAATGAGTGGAGCTTTATCTGACTACTTGTGATTAATTGACGAAAACTAAAGGATAGATAAAGGTATCATTAACAAAAAGGACGCTCAAAAGCCGTATCAATCTACCCAATAGGTAATACTCAAAATCGATTCCAAACGTAGACCCAGCTACAAGCACTCTTCATTACATTCACTTAGCTCTCATTTTGCTCTGCCCACTCCTCTGCCAGAAAATTCTGCAGTATTACTTCATAAACCAATAATCCCCTTTATCATATTTTCCACTCCTGGCAATTCGTGCAGGTGCTGCTTCACTCTCTGCTTCAGCTCCGGCGCAGGCAGCGCCAACCCATACTGCTTTGCAATGATCAAACACTCCACAAGAGTTTTGCACGCCCTCTTCTGAAGCGCTCCGGCGGGTTGTTGTGCTATCAAGGCACTAAATGCCTCTGGAATTGCCTCGCCAATCAACCACCGGTGAGCAGCGGCATTCTCCTGGCAGAGAATCAGGCATGATGCTGAGGGTATGTTGAGAAAGCGGTCCAGTCCTTTGTCTTGAGAACGCTGAGCGAATTGGACAATACTCGTGAGGAAGAGAGATAGCCTGTGAGAGTCTTTAGTTTGGCTGATGACGAAAAGCTCATTGGCGCATGCTTGATTCAGATCACTGAACAAATCGACTTCGTGGCTGCTGCCAATGTATCCTTCGTAGAATTCTGCAATGACCCTAGCGAAGTAATCGATCGGTTTTGGCTCTTTGTTATCGAGCATGCCAAACTGGCAGGTCAAGAGTAATGCCGAACGATGCACGTTATCTTCTCGGTTTCCACTTTGAATACAAGCATCGAAATCGTTCAAGAACTCGCGAACACCATAGTGCAAGTACTCTTCTGCGTCTCTGTCATAGGCAACGGCGGCCCAATGTGAGAATGCCCTCGCTGTGATGAAATCTCCTTCTCTCCATCCTTGTCTATTAGCTGCGAGCTTAGTTTCCGAACCGACAAGTACTGCAATTGCCAGCAATGCGTGAAGATCTCCAGGAGCGACGGCCCGAAATATCTGCGTCGGCAAGTCGGTCATGGCCGTCAATCTTCTGGGATTCCTAGCAACAACCAGCTGGACGAAGAACTCGCGGTATTGTTCTGCCCATTCTCGCAGTTCGTCCGTTCTATTCTCGTCAACGAGCTCCTGCAGTACAGACATATGCTCCCAGCGGTCAAACGCTATAAACTTCAAATATAGTGTCATCAATCGAAGAATGATGGGGAAGCGGAATGAAAGGCCTAGGGCTTTCATGACCATGCCAACATTTCGAGATGCCTTGTTGTATCTTGCAAGGAAAATTGGTTCCTGAAGCGTCAATAGCTCTTTTACCCGCTCTTCCATTGGGTCCGTAGGTGGTCTCAGGGATGCAACTCCTGGTGGAGTTGGCAATTTATCCACACGCGCTCCACGTTCAAGTAATATCTGGATGATTTCCCTCGAGTTGGCTTGAATGGCTCGAATCAGGGGTGTATCGCCATGCTCGGATTTACTCTCGAGACGGGCACCTCGGTCAATCAGCACAGACACAATCTCCTTGTGCTGTCCAGTGACAGCTACATGGAGGGCTGTCAAATCGCTCCGATCTTTGACATTGATGCGAGCACCATGGTCGAGCAGCAATTCGACCATGTCTTTGTGGCCTCGGTTGACAGCCCAGGAAAGTGGCGTCCGGCCGTAATTGTCCTTTCGTGAAATGGCACGAGAACTCTCTTTGATCAGCAACTTGGCCCAAGCTACATTGCCAAGGTACGCAGCAAGATGCAAGAGCGTGAACTTGGGCGGATTTCTGCCATTCTTCTCCTGCTCCCAGTAGAATTTCCACCAATCGTCCCGGATTGAAGACTCAGCCTGGAAGAACGGACGCGAGAACTCGGACGATACATCAATCACATCCATAGCGTGCTGGAAATGTACCGGCCAATATTGGCTGGCATAAGTCAAGAGAGGAAATTTGGCAGATCTCTCTTTCATATTTCCGGGGCTTCCATAACCGCGTTCAACGTGTTCTAGGCAGGTTCGCATAAGACTCCTATGAGTGTCGTGGTTCATGCGGAACCTACTGATCCCTTTAATGTTGACTTGATTGCTCTGGAAAAACTCCTTTGCCGACTCGTGGACCAGGTTGACTACATTTCCTTGGATTTTCACCATTAGTCCGCAGAGTCTGAGCCGATTCCTGATCACGTCCGTTGCCGAAAAGTTCCCAGATCCCTTGATCCCGGTGGCTGCTGTCAACTCATCCAGTGTGAGAGGCCGGGCAGCCAGAACAACCCATTGAAGAATTGGGACCAGCGCATCCTTGTCTTCGATTTGCTGAAGAAGCCGCTGGTAAACACCGCCAAGGCCTTTAGGAACACGATGGAGAATCTCATTCATTTTGTCCCAGCTCCTGCCCTGAAGCTCATTGGCAACGAATCCAACCCACAAAAAGGTACCATCAGCGCCATCCAACAATGCCCGTTGAACTTGGGCAATCTGTTCTTCCGAGAGGTTTTGGTCGTATGCCAGTTCGGCAACTTTGGCGAAGATGTATGTCTCTATATCGCGCGAAATCTCTGTACCGGAGGCATCCAACCTGATCTGTTCATATTGGCCAAGCGATCTCTCCAAAATAGCTGGCTGGGGTCGGGAGAGAAGAATGAGCTTCAGTCTTGGTCTCTCCTTTTCCTCAGACTTCGATAGGTAGGTTCCAATAGCATCGAGAAGCTGTCCGAGCGATTCTTTTTCGCATTCATCCAAACCATCCAACACACAGACTACCTGAGAAGAGCCGCTCTGCTGAAGCAGAGTAAGAAACACCCTCCACAAGGAGACAAAGCTGGAGACGGTGTATTTGGTTGTTTCTGTCCCCTCAAAGGAGCTTCTGACGTGTTGTGCCAAGTGTGGATGGCGGCTGATCCATTGATGTATGATGCCTCTCATTATGGTGAGTGCGGTGTTCCGGTTCTTATCGCGGTTGCTACAGAAGTAATAGAGGAGAACATTTTCACCCACGTCAACCATTGGTTGTAGCACCTCGGTGATATAGATTGACAGCATGGTTTTCCCTTTTCCAGGGCCACCTGAGATCCAGAGAAGCGGTTGGTTGGCGTCTGCCAGCCACCCCTGATAGCTGGGATGTTGTATAAGCCACTCACAGGTGCCATCAACTCTGCGCCCTTTCAAAGCAATAAGGGATTTTCTGTCAACTTCGGGTCTAGTTAACAGCAAAGCATCAAGGACTGGCGCAGCCTCAGCATATGTATTTGTTGCCAGAGTTGTCGACTTGACAGCCGCGGGTATGAAAGAAAGGATCTCTTTTGCATATGCTGCTGCGGCGGCGGCGGCGTAGGCGTGCCAGAGCTTGGAACTGTGCGAATCCGTATAGTCGCAAATTCCTCGAATGACCAAGTACTTGGCAGCATCCTTCAAACCATTCACCTCCGTCTCCAAACAGAGAGCGCCTTGTTTCTGCGCGAGCTGGTCTCGAGTCGCTCCGTGGCGTATCAGAGAATTGCCAGAGACAATCAACCCATAATGAACTATGGGGTCCTGTGTCTCCCGTGGCTGCCGAGGCCGGATCCTATCCGGGTCACAATGATCGCATCCATCTTCTTCAGACTCAATGGCGGTGTGATGATAATCCGGCTCAAAGAGGACGTCTTGCCCTGGACCTGGATGGGCAAAGGCCACGGGATCTTTCTGCACAATCTCAGAAAGGTACTTGGACATGTGACTTTCATCAAAGATGGCGGCTGTCTCAGCCTTTCCCATAGCTGTGAGAAGTAATGGCGTCGGCTGATCTGACGCTCTGCCGCGAACCAACTGACTTTGATCACCGACTTGCTCCCCGTTTACGTCGTACTGGCATTGAATGACACCCGGCCAGTCAGCCGTCGATTTGCTTACAACGACATCGCCAAGACGAATATCCTCCTTAGTTTCTGGAACTCCTCCTGCAATGCCAACCATCAGAGTGAACCGGATAGATTTGAAGCTGGCGAGCAGCTGCGTGGCCACGCTCGCCACCGACACTTGGCCATAGACGCCAGAACTTGGATACGCGATCACGACATTGTGCCCTTGAAGACTGCCTAGAATGTAGTTGTTGCTGTCGTCCAAGTTGTTATCAGGTGATGAAGGCAGGTTGTCGTGAATGTGATCAAGCGTCGCCTTGGCTGCCGCAACCTCTACCGGCAATGCGCAAACCCACCCAACTAAGTAGTCCTCACGGGACGCCATCCTCGGGCAGGTAAAGCGCACAGCTCCACAGCGACAAAATGGAAATGGAAGTCAAAGTGGAACTTCTAGGAGCTCAGTGCCAATTCGTTGTCTTAGAGATAGGAAGTTGTTCTAGACAGTCTTTTGTTCAAGAGATGTAAGGAACGACGAGATAGATTTTGTAGAACATGGCGTGTATTGATGTGGGCGAGAAAGGCAAGGCATGGAAAGGAATCCATCGGTCAAACAACCAAATGTGTAAGACAAGGAGTGTGCATCAGCGAACACGCGAGGATCACCTCCATACTGTACCTTGACCTCAACTCCAGTGCTGCTATACCAATAATACCTTAGCACATACATGCAGGCAGCTTCAGCCCCGGAACCCCTGTGGAAATGGCCATGTATCCTCAAGTAGATCCCCCGCTTGGGTACTTGACAGGCATTATAAGCGCCTCCATAATAGGTTGTCGGTAAGTTTCCGCCCACAAGTTGTCAGTCTGACACCCCCCCTCCCTCAGTTGTCAACTGAACAGCATGACAGTTACCTTGGTATTTACATTTACCGATGCCGCAGCCGTCTATGCCGTTGACAGTACTGTCTTTCATTGGTCTGACAACCGATTTTTACAGGCACAACGCGCAATCTCTAGGGTGAGGCATTTTTACCATTGGGCGAACACTTGCTATAAACCAGGGGACAACAGAGCCTCACGACACTGGAGCTCATCTTCTCATTTGGTAGAGAGAATGCTCAAGCACGAGGTGGAGTGGCCTCGTGTTGCATATCCGTGACAGGTAGGCAATATGTGGTGTGGTGTATCCGTAAGTGAACGGCATAAGAAGGATTTCCGTCCCCCATCAGCTGAGCGGGCTGGCTTCCTATAATAGTATAATAGCACAGCGCAGACCGACGCCAGTGAGGGTGTATTTACTTTTTTTTCTGTGCCAAGTACATGTACTCTGTACGGAGCATGTATTGAGCCGACAACAGGTTTGTATGGCAAATCAACGTTGCACATCTTCTTGCTAAGTGGGCGGTTGGCTCTGCGACGTGGTTGGTCCAGCGGCATCAAAGGATTCTGTCAGTCACTCAGCCCGTGTCGCAGGTTCATTGGTCTTGCAGGGTTGGGACAAAGCAAACAAAGAAATTTGGGCTTTTCTCTCTTCCATGCAAATTCCAGCCTTTGTAGTGTGAGCGAGGCTGGCGCCTAAGAGCGACAAGAAAAGATACCCACGCAGAGTAAAGTCCCTTCTTCTTCATTTTCGATTCAACGTGTACCTATTCAGCCGCGACGCGCGACAGCAATGACATCTGCTCCCCGTCTTCGCCTTTCGTCCCCGATGCCGCAGGTACCAGTGGCGCACCGAGACTCCAAGATCGATTCCATGTCCCTCAGCCCACGGCTTCTGAGCAGCACCTCCAGGGCCGGCAAGGCACGCACTGTTCTTCTCTCATTCGAGGAGCTACCACATTGGCATCAGGATAATGAATTCATCCGTCATGGCTATCGCCCAATCTCGGGCTCGGCTCAGGTCTCACTGCGCAGCTGGTCGTTTATCCACAACGAGACGGTCAACATCTTTTCTCACCTAATACCAGCAGTCGCTTTCCTTCTCGGCGAGTGGTATATTCTACAGTATCTTGCAAGCAACCACCATAATATGACTGGCACCGATTTCTTCATCTTCGCCTTCTTCCTTTTAACTGGTGTCGTCTGCATGGGACTGTCAGCGACATATCACACCCTTATGAACCACTCCCACGAGATGGAACAGTTCTGGCTACGATTTGATCTAGTTGGCATAGTTATCCTGACGCTGGGTGACTTTGTGTCGGGAATCTACATGGTGTTTTGGTGTGACCCTTTACAACGCAAGATTTACTGGTCTATGGTGAGTGGAATTCAATGCGTCCATATTTCTTTTAATTCTCTTAATTTGTATCCAACACTGAATTCGGTTGACAGATTGGGGTTCTCGGATCGATTACCATCTTCATCATGTTAAATCCCAAGTTCAAGGGCAAAGAGTTTCGCGTTTTCCGAGCACTGGCGTTTGTAGGGACAGGCTTATCCGGCTTTGCACCCTTGATACATGGAATCGTCATGTTCGGGTGGTCGCAAATGATGAAGCAGTCCGGACTGCCCTATTATCTGGCCGAAGCAGGATGCCTTCTGCTTGGGGCCTTAATTTATGTCGTAAGTCCTCAGAGGTCGCATATGATGGAGATTGATGCTGAACACCATGATTGTACAGACCAAGTTTCCCGAAAGTCGGTATCCTGGTAAATTCGACATCTACGGCTCTTCCCATCAACTCTTCCACATCCTAGTAGTCTTTGCCACGGTGTCTCAATTGGTTGGAATACTTACTGCCTTTGACTACAACATCAAGAATCGAACATGCTCAGCTCACTAAATCATGCATCAAAGAAGATGTCGTTGTCAGCTGAGGCTTCGTCTCGAGTCGTAGAATTATATCGTTGCTCTGGAGCTGGTTGCATAGAGTATGAAAGGACTTCACGGGTGACTCATAGTACTTACCTATATATTAGACTAGATAGCAGTTGTAGAGCTAGCAGCTCTTTGATCTTTGTATCTGACGGCATAAACGTCATGATAAGGAATGTTAGTCAGTTGGAATACCCTGGGTTACATAGCGATTGGCGCTCTTCAGCGAGAGAAAGATACCAGGTTTGTGGAGTAGTTATCAGCCAAATAGAACATGAATACTAGCTAGGATCAGAATAGAATCATTATAGCGGATCTGAACAAGGTATTTAAGCTTATTTTGTAAGGGAAGAAGAGAGAATCTTATTTAGTATGATGACAGCAGTCAATTAATACGTCATAACACATCTACCTGAGTACTAAAGGAACATTGCTAAGGGCCTGGACTCTTTTGTCTAGTAGTCCCAATCAAGTCTCGATACTGATGCAATAAAAATGGGTGAGGTTTTACAAAGCAACTTCTCGATATATCTATGATGCCCCAGCAGTCGCATAGCCTGTGAATAAAGCCATATTGTCCATCTTGCATCTAACCTTTACTAATTGTGATTTCTTTATTGTAAATTTAGCACCAGCCGATGAACTAACATAAAAAACAGAAAGCCGGTGCCCAAAGGCCGGTTGACCATTGCGCAGTTGAATCGACCATCACCCAAATCATCCCCATAGATCGCAATCCGACTTAGCAGCGCCTCTTTTTTTTTCCCGCAACATTCGGTAGGTCCGCCGAATGCACTATCAACAAGGTCATCGTAGTCTGTGCGGCTTTGACCCAATTCTCCGTGAAAAGCCAGGCAGCAAGGCCGGGTGATGTCTATGAGAGATTTCCCGCGTGACAGGCAATTCTGTAGCGGAAGGCAGGGCAGCGACGGCAAGCATAAGGACGCTGGACCTCATGTTTGCAACGAGTAGTGCAAAATTATTTGCAGTGAAAGACTTCGTTTTAATAGCTTGTTGGGTTTGATGGGTGGTCGAGGATGGCTGCTATTCGGAGTGAATCTACAATTGGGTGTTTCCGGCAGAATCACAATGTCTTTAATAGACCAATCGGAACTTCTCCTTACTGAGAAGTTTACATAGACTCTAAAATTTACTGAAGGCTACAATTATCTTGTTTTAGTAATGTAATAAGGCGGTCTAATGTGCGGAGTCGCGAAGTATGTAGTGTTCCCGTGCAAGAGGAGTATTGTCTACGAAGACTACAGGTATTCGGCAAACAAAAGACTACATCTATGACACCATACAACTCATATATAAGACAAGCAATGCATAATATAGTACGTAACGTGTTTAGAGCAAATATGGTTTTGCTTCCTGTCAAGTATAGCAAGTATTGAGATGTTATATGCCTCGGCCCAAACTGTTGTTTATATAAAAACGAGGTTCTAATACAATGGAAGTTTTTCCTGCCGAACATTTACCTATCTACTATATACGTATAAGTGGCTCACTATGATGCTAATGTTTCCTACTCTTTGCCCATCCACCATCCGATCATGGCCGTTATTGAGAGCGATTCAGGTAGGCCGTATACTCAGTGGAAATGTTGTTCCTGGCCACTACTGAGAGTATCAGAGCTCTGCGTCTCATCGTATCTTTATTCTTGAATCTAAAGTAGCTCTTTATGGTATTCCTGCATGGATATGCATGTACTTCGGTCGGCTTTATCCGTACACGCTAGAGTCCGACTTCTCGTTAACCCGTTTGCTGCACTTGACACGGTTGCTAAATAGACTTTGAAGGGTATTGCGATTTGTCTTGTCTTCATTGGGTGCAAAGGGATGTGAATTAGTTGTGGTGAGATAAATTGTTGCTCTTCAAACTGACGCGCCACCTCTTTACATACAGACAAGAATTGGCTCCTCACAGGGAGTTTCAGACCATCACATTTGGGAGAGAAAGAGTTTACTGAACCACGCGACAGTTGGCTCTCCAGAAGAGACACAATAAACCAGCTCAATGGATAATGAAGGTATCATAACGAATGGAATAACTCACGTATTCTAGCACTTAGCTGATAATACACCAGTATAGCAACAGCTCTCTGATGATGAGTAATCTTGAAAGAACCATGTCTCATAGTATCAGTGTAGTCGTACTGAGAATGGAGCAGGAATTTCTCTCGTAGCATACAGGTCCAACTTGTTTCATGAGATTTGCTGTTCCCCGGCGATCCGATCGGGCCCTCGGTGCATCATAAAGTTGCTAGGATGTACCAGTACGCGCATTTATGTGTGTGTAGGCTATCTGACGTGGCTTTAAAGTCTAGCGAGCCTGTCTATGTCTATTTACTGTACCAGAGGCGTTCATTTACGTAGGCATAGACTTCTACGCGAGACCTTTGATAATTACCATACATCCATTTCTCAAATATCACTCTAGCAGCGCTAATTCTAGAGAGAACTCGACGTATTTATGCGTACATGGATAAATTGCATGTAGACTCTAAGCTGCGGGTTGGTTGGCTGAGCCCAAGAAATGCATCCCTTGAGGCTATCAACTACCTATTATGTATATAATCGTGCCATAAGGAGAGCTCAAGGAGTAAGAAATTAGAAGATGAGAGGGAAATAGCTAGTATGATACAATATTTAAGTTTATTCTTGAAGCAATTCCTGATTGTATGGTGTATTCCGTCCCGTGTTGGGTCCCAGGTCAGCACAGATTCAAATCTCTGCAACATTGAACCAAGTCGAATTCTTCTCTACTCCATCACGGGTACTGCCTCATGAATACTGTACCAAATGCCCAGCGTATCTTCGTTTTCTCATCAGCGCATACTCATACATAATGTTGAATGTCACTGGGCCATATTCTGACCATTTGACAGCCTTGTGCCGCTTTGCCCATTCAAAGGCTCTCCACTATGGGTCCAAGGGCGATGTCGTGATCGGCGCCATTTTTAGCTCAATATCAAGGACCGGGATTATGAATGGATGCCTTGGACAGCAACGCAGGTCGCGAGCAATATTCTCGAACGAATGAGAAGAAGAAAAAGAATTAGGCGAATTTAGTAAATCAGCTGTGAGTTTATACAGATTGGAAAATTGATCACATGGAGCGATCTCGCATACGTAGCACACACAAGTTTTTTTTCTTCCACCCAGCCTCGCATGTCTCACACTCGCACACCGCAAACGCCTTTCTCCATCCACATCCACCATGTGGAGGCAAAAACGTGAAGTGACGTGATTGCAAGCTAGATACCGCCAGCAAGGGTCTCGAATACCACGGCGAACTAGCAGGTTAAACGAGTCAGAGCAGAAGTCGCAGAGGAAAAAAACCACCATCGCAACATCACGGTTCGCGCTGTGCCCATGTGCGTTAGTGCGTCGCAAATCGCAAGGACTCGAAATAAGAGAAGTATTCGGACTTGAGCCGTCTTACATGAAATCTCTATTCTTGCATCATCACGGTGGCTGGATGGTTATTCCGCTTTTCTGGATTTTTCGGGCTCGTGCTGGGGATTTGTCTCTTTGAAGCCCTGCCTTATTTACAGCTCGCTTCCCCTCTCCCGCCAGCACCTCTTCTCCTCTCTTTGTAATAATTGCTATAGCGACTGCTCGAGAGAAGGGAAAAGAGAAGACGAGTGAACTAAGGAATATCGCCATGTTTCGCCATAACAGGTCTGGCAAGTTTGACGACGAGCCGCGACTGGACGATGTCTCTGCCGAAGACGCTCCGGCATATCAGCAGCAGTATGGAGTGAGCAGCGTGGACAACGGTGATCATGGTTTGATCGACCCAGATTCAGGTGTAAAGCGCGGTTTGAAGAATCGGCATCTATCCATGATGGCACTCGCTGGTATCATTGGTCCCGGTTTGCTTGTTGGCTCAGGAGGAGCGTTGAACAGCGGCGGACCTGCATCTCTAATTATTGGATTCGGTGTAATCGGTATGCTTATTGATATCAAAGTCCCGTTTTTCAACCACTAAAACTTTCTAGGTATCATTGCGTTCTCAGTCATGCAGTCTCTGGGTGAAATCACCACTCTGTACCCGGGTGGCGGCGCCTTTGTCTCGTTAGCTGAGCGCATGGTCGACAAGTCCTTCTCCGTGGCCGTCGGTTGGAATTATTTCATCATCTGGGCCACCGTCTTGGCCAGCGAGTACAACGTCATCTGCAGCATTCTCAACTTCTGGGCGCCTAGAGTTCCTCTCTGGGGCTGGTTCCTTATTCTGTGGACCGTATTCTTGGCCTTTCAAATCATTGGAGGCATCACGGCTTTTGGAGAAGCAGAGTACATCCTGGCGCTTATAAAGATCCTTGGTCTAACAGCCTACTTCATCTTTTCCATTGTATATGCGTCTGGCGGACTCATTGGCCAGGATGGGGCCCCTGGATTTCGATACTGGCATCATCCTGGAGCTTTTAACGGCCATGGCTTCCGAGGAGTTGCCACTGTGTTTGTCTTTTGCTCTACATTTTATGCTGGAGTAGAGTCTGTTGCTGTTGCCGCCACGGAGACGAGAAATCCGGGTGTTGCAGTGCCGCGGGCTATCCGTCAAGTATTCTTCCGCATCATTTTTGTCTACATGGGATCTGCTTTTTTCTTTGGCCTCACTTGCCCGGCTGATTCCGACGAGTTGATCAATGGAGGGGCCAAGGCGCTGCAGAGCCCGATGACGATAGCCATCCAGAATGCTGGTTGGAACGGAGGTTTGTTGAAGAATAATCTTAATCAGCATTTGCAAATGTACTAACCGGTGTTGTATCAGGTGTTCATCTTATCAATGCTTTCATCCTCATCACCTGTCTGTCTGCCGTTAACTCATCCATCTATATCGGCTCTCGCACCATCTTATACATGGCGCAGTCTGGAAAGGCACCCAAGATCCTCGGCTGGGTCAACAAACGAGGTGTCCCCGTCTGGGCCATTGTCCTCACCAATGCCGTCGGTGCCATCTCCATGATGAATGTCTCAACCGGAGCATCAAAGGCTTACAGCTACATCATCAATCTCGCTGGAGTCAGTACATTCCTAGTCTGGGGAAGCATCAGCTTCATCCACATCCGCTTCCGCCGTGCTTGGACGACGCAGCAGCGCCGAGTAAGCGATTTGCCGTTCAAGAGCATGTTTTACCCTTACAGCCCCTACTTTGGAGTCTTTTTCAACGTCTTCCTCGCGCTGGTACAGGGATGGACAACGCTGTCGCCGTTTACTGCGGGTAAATTTGTGGATGCGTATATTCTACTGCCGCTCTTTGGCGTTATTTACGTGGTGTGCAAGTTGTATTGGAGAGGAGAAGATCCTTTCAAGAGGAGCTGGGATATTGATTTGGATAGTGGGCGGAGGAACGATCTTGATAAGAGCGGCATTGAGGTAGGAGGAGGAGGGTATGAGGAGGAGGAGCAGACAAAGAGGGTGCCGCTGTGGAGAAAGATTTGGTCGTCTCTGTAAAGTGATATCCAATGGATATATGATTGATATAGTAGTAATTAATGGGTTAAGGTGATGGATGATAAGAATTTTGAGTTTTATCATTGACACGTGAAATATTTCTACAATATGATGCCTTATCGATGGGCTGTGATAGGTGACTGAATGCTGGATAGTTGTCAATCTAATTTTACCACTATTCCCGCTGCAAACCCCAACAATGCTGAGATGACCCCTTGAATAATTCTTACATGCAGTAGAATAGTCTCAAATATCCATCATTCAGCGAGTAATGATGCAGAGAGAGCAATAAACATTAAATCAGCCCCTCACTCCCGGGTAGCCCATCTCATCCTCACATGGAAATACTGATTCTTCCAGAGTGCAAATCGGACAATAAATCTCCAGGGGCCCGTGCACACTCCCGCATCTTAGCGCACAAAAGGTTTCCAGGTACAAGGGATTCCAGGCTGGTCTAAGCCCGCTGGAGCAGAAACGCGTGGGATGAGGTCAGTCCAGCCCAGTCCATTATCTTCTGCAGCTCACCTGTGCTATCTCGTATCTTGACCTTGCAAACAGCTTCAGCCCAAGCATTTCCTTTGCATCTCAGCGCAAACCCGCGACCCTGCACCCGCCGATGATCCGATGCCGATTTCGTTACGATAGCATTCTGTTGAATTGATACCTCGCCCGACGCACATTCCATCGTTTTTTCATGTCTCTCGCTGGCCGACCATTCCGCAGTCACCCCCTCGATCGCCCCCTCGATTCCCCCCTCGATCGCCAGCTCCATCTCCAACTCCAGCTCCGACCTCAGCCTCAGCCTCTCCCAACCAAACTGCTTCCCCTACTGCAGCTCCCGCTCCCACCAGGAGATCGACACGGCTCGACGACATTTCCCTAGCAAAGTCGAGTGAATGCAACCACTAAACCCCTTTCTGTCCGCCTTCTTCAAGAGCCAGGTCGTTGCGCAGTGCACCCCCGTCCACCACCACATCTTGCTGGTTCCCTTGACCGATGTGCTTCTCACCCATCGCGAGACGGAGAGCGGCGCCCCGGCCCATGAGGTCGTCGCCTCGGAGGAGTTTCTAGCCAGCCATGTGCTGCGCATCGCCGGGCCTGACGGGCCTGTGGGCGCCAAGGACAGCACTCAGAACTTGCGCGAGGCGCGAGGCAAGGCTCGCCAGTTCAACACACTGAACGGGAGGAGCGTCATTGTGAAAGACTCTTTCATCTACAGTAACAAAGGTATACTACTAGCGAAACTATATTCTTCTTTAAGCCGAAACACGGCTAACCTGGATCGCCGCAGGGTTCAAGTCTCTTGCGCAAGCCCAGATCCTCAACGACACCATATGGTACCCCGACGTCTTCGAACCTCGACAATGGCTGGTATACTTCATCTCGAAGCCCCTTGTTGGAACGTGGGAAGAGATTAGGCTCGAGCCCGCGGTTCTCGTCTCTGGTACCAGGAGCCGCGCGGCTGCGGAACAACAGCAAAAGAAGCAGACCAACGGCGACTCAGCCGACAATGCCTTACCGCGCAAGAAGGATATTAGGAGCTTCCATGATCTTCTCAACCACTTCCCCATGATTGCTCGGCAAATGCAACCCGGGCTGGAGAAACTGTTCATCGAATTCTCAACAGTCTTCCAGAAGCCGCTGCCACCCCCGCCGTCAGCCTCATACATTCCAGATCCGAAGCCAGACGGCCCTGTTGCGACCGCAGCTAAAAGGGCGAGGGCAGACAGCCTGACGGTAAAGGGCGGCAAAGCCAATCATAATAGCCTACCTGTTGTAGAGGACTTTTTCGTCGAGGACGATGAGGATATTATGCGCGCGGCCCTTGAGAGCGCTGTTACGGCTGCTATTGATATCTTCCAAGGAGTAGATAAGCAACAGCTGTCGCTACTTGGCGCTACAACAGATCTAACAGGTCCCCTTGTGGAAAAGCTGATTGAGCGTTACATTGCTGAGAACGTCCATGGCCTGCTTTTTGGCAAGCTCAGCGCCATCAAGCGGCGAGATGATTTGGAACTCGAAGCCAAGATTCGGAAAATGGAATTCATTGACATCTCCCAATTAGGAATCGCCATCGACGGGGGCATGAAAGCCAAACACGATCTTGTTACACAGCTCAACCCTGCCGTCGAAGAATTCAGAAAGATTTCCACCGCTATGAGCCCACAGGAAATGCTGGATTTGTTACTATCGACCATGAAGATCGCCTCTCAGCTTACCGATACCTCAAGGCCTCTTGGCGGTTCCGGAGCAGATCTGCCATCATCCGAAAAGGCGATTATGACTGTGAACGCCGATACCTTGGTTTCCCTGTTGTTGTACGTCGTGATTCGATCTCAAGCCAAAAACTTACAGGCTCGCCTTGCCTATGTGAGAAATTTCATCTTTGTCGAGGATGTAGACAGCGGGGAGATGGGATATGCCTTGAGCACTTTCGAAGCTGTGCTGGCATATCTTTTCACAGATTCAGCGGGCTTGCGCCGGGCCAGCAGGAAGAACAAGGCTCTATGGGATGCCGCCAAGGGAGCAGACCTAAAGGAACTGAGGAACATAATGGAACCGAATCCTTGCGCAGTTGGCAATGACGACGACATCGAAGATAGCGACAACGATGTGGACGATCGAACCCCTCCCAAGCCTCCGTTTAAGCTAGCGCATGGTTCGTCGAGGCGATCATCGCTTGTGTTGAACTCCTCGGACCGATTCTCTCACGGCACTGGGCTTGGCCACGTATTCCCCTTTCAGATTGCCAGCGGCGATGGCGCAAACGAGTCAATACTCGATCTACCCCTCAAGAGAACCAAGAGAGTTGCTATGGACACTAGGAGTTTGTCAAGTGCATCCGAGTTCTCATACCACTCAATAGCGACCATCGGCACCCTGGGAAGCGCGCTGGAAGGTGACATCTCTGTGGAGAGGCTTGCTCAGACTAGCAGTGCCCTGGGTGAATCCGTTTTGATGATGGCCGTGCAGAGTGGAAGTGTGGAAACGTTGGGCTATCTCTTGTCCTTGTCCGGATACTATCCGTTTGACATTGTGCTGAGAGACGTGAACAACGAAAACACCACGCTACTGAGCGCTGCCACTCAGCTAGGTAACCGAGAGTTGATTAACTCATTTCTCGACTACCTTCTCGACAAGTCCAATCCAGGACAGCTGGGCCAATACTTTTCAATACAAGACATTTGGGGCCGAAGTGTTGGACACTACCTGTTTAACGCGCCTTGGATGATTGGGGTCATTGGCCCCCTGATCCCTTGGCGCCAAAGAGACAAGAATGGACAGACGCCGCTTTTCGCGCTGTGTCGCTGCTACGATCATGTGGAGTACTATACCATGGTTGAGGATGGAATCAGGGCCGCGCAGCAAACACAGCTTGACGGGCAGCCGTTGCACGTGGATGAGCATATAGACGGAAAGGGAAACACTCTGCTACACATTATGAATGACCCGAGACTGGCGTTGAGAATCCTGCAATATTGTGACGTGGATGTCAACGCGACGAACGAGAAGAAGTTTACAGCGCTCATGGTTGCCAGCAAATATGGCCGATATGATATGGTCAGGGCTCTTTTTGCCGACCCTAGAGTAGACATAGGGGCTAAAGAACTCCGAGGTCTCACGGCAGTGGAGCTGGCCAAAGACGACGATGTCAGAAATAGAATTGACGACCTTGGTCTTTTCAGCATGCCGCCCGCAAGGGACGGGCGGATAACGGGAGTCGTCAGAGCCTTTTTCGTCGAGGACAGCACAGTTAGGTTGGTGCTGAAGTCGGCGGCTCCAACAGATCATGACAGTTACACGGTTACTACGAGTCGCCGGTCTTTGACTGATTTCGAGCAGTTGGCACGTTTGCTGGCCGAGGAGAATCCTGCGTCATGGATACCCTCGATATCAGATACCAGATGGCCGTTTCAACTACCCTCGAGGCCCTCTCGCGCGGCGCTGCGAGATATCCAGATACGAACGGACTGGTTTCTGAAAATCATGTTGAGCCATCCCACGCTTTCTACTCACGAGATGCTGTGGGAATTCTTCCTCGTACCAGAACTACAACTAGAAGCCATGGAGCAGAGAACAAAACTCAAAACGGAAACAAGGGTAGAGAAGATCCGCGAAGAGTACGAACCTATGGAGGACGTACGGGAAGTGGAGCAATTCGTCAACCACGCGCGAGAGATGGTCCGAAGCATTAGCTACTCCACGAAGAGCGTGACGAGACGTGCGAACGCTGTTGGCCAAGTTGCTACAGGTGAGTGCTAATACTAAGCCTTGACGACCACCCATCGACAATGGGAACACAGCTAACGATGAAACAATTCCCCTCTTGCTAGATTTCTACGATGCATCAGCGCTGCTGTATCGGGCAGTATTTACCATTCAATATCTGCCCCCGCAGCACATTGTAGGCATGGAGGTGTTTGTTCGGGCCATGGCGCCCGTTCAGCACAACCCGCAAGCCGTGTTTCACACGACGCTCTTGGCGATTCAATCCACGGTGCAGGCACTGCTCTCTTCGCTAGCTAGGCCGACGAACCTTATTGGACAGATCACGGCAGCCAAACGGGAGGCGGATAGAAACGATAGTTCCGCGCTGCGACCTTCGAGATGGCCCCTGGGCTTGCTCGACGACTCCAGACAGCGACACCAAGAGGAGAAGGAGAAGCGAGCGCGCCAATCACGAGAGCAGGCGTCGCAACTGTCCAGGGAGCTTCGATACACGCAACAGACAGTAGCCAGCGAATTGGCTGGATGGCAGGAGCTGCACGATCAAATGGGCCTCCGGGCCATTCGCGAGTACGCCCGAAGCATGGTGGTGCAAGAACGGGTAAGGCTCGAAGGCATGATGCGAGCGTTGCGAATAGTACGACTGGGGAACTACCAACAAGGGGGGATGAATGCCATGTCACAGCGACGACCCCCATCGCCCCCAACGGATCAGAAACAAGAAAGCGAGGACGGGGATGAGGTGCCGACGGGAAACGAAACAAGCGGAGTGGAGTGAATGTGGTTGAGTCATAAGAAGAGAGAGACGAACTTTTGCTCACATGCCAGCGTGTAAGTGAGGCGACGAGCGACGACGCGTCACAGAAAAGACGCGACAGCGCACAAATCGTTGGCCAGGGATTTGCAGCAGTTGGGCTTCGACTAAGAAGGGGGCTAGAAGGGCGAATGGGACGGCTTAGTTTTCTGCATGATGTGTCTGTCGGTGCTGGATACTACTTTTGACGACTAAAACTTTGGTTTGGCACCGGGCGTTGGGGAAGAACCGATAAAAGATTATGCTACAATACTCTTTATTATTTTTCTCTCTCTTTTAATTATCACGATAGAAAAGACAGCGATGATTTTTTTTTCTTAATGGGTTTACCATATTCGCTTTGTGATGACAGCGCTGGTAACGATAATACCTTACCCGGGAATAAAAGATGGAATGCATATGGCTTGCTACCCTGGGCTATGACTCTTCAGAAGAAGAAGAAAATTAAAGTAGTGGATGCCGTTGATGAGTTGGCATATCTAGACGAGGTTTTACATCTCCACCTGAACCATGGCCGTATGTACGCCAGATAAATTAAATAACGGTGAAACCAGTTTGATACCCGACGACATCTTTCGTAACGAGTGGAATCCAAGGCCAGACGAGGAAAGAAAAAAAAAAGTTTCTACCATGCTAAGGAAATCGTGCATACGGGATGCATGCACGCAGCCTAAACTAAAGACGAAGAGTCATCAGGTTCGCGAGTTGTTACGAATGCCGTCACCGCTTCGGGCATGTTTCGAAACGAAAAAATCGTAAAATGTTGGGTTCGTGGTGGGAAAAGATGAAACACCAAACGCATGGATCCCGAACCCGAAAGCCTAACTAAGCTGATGACGAACCCTGGAGCTTGGGACTAGACAGCGCACACATGGCGAGTCTCTCATGTGGGGTGCGTGCGAATATTCTCTGTCTTAGTACCTACGGAGTAAAGTGCAGAGTATTCTGGGACAAGGTTTAGAGAGAAACTAAAGAAATGTTAGCGTGGGCTACTAAACGGGCGATTCGAAGAGACAACAGCCAATCATTGCGCGGAAGAGGCGTGCGAGAAGCCGATTGGACGGACGCGGAAGAAGAAGAGGCGCGTTGTAAGAAGAAGAGAGATGGATGGATTGATGCTTTTTTGGGAGAGACTACACGTGAAAGAAGAGATGCGCGATCTGTACGGAGTATGTGGTGCGGTAGGACGGAGACGGATCTTGCTTTTGTGCGACAGACGCGCGGGCGGCTGTGGCGAAATGGAAGGATACACGCAATGAGGGAGGCTTTGCGGATGGTTGATTGGTTGGGGGATACGCGCCTGGATGTGGACAGGTAGGCGAAGCATCAGTATTGAAGAATTTAATATTAATATTAATTCTTAGTATTTAATATTTTGCTGTACTGTTTCGGTCGGAGCATAATCGACGACATGGACAGTGCTCAGCAAAGCGAATCTCCGCAGCCGCCGCAGTGGGACGGTGTAATCGGGAAGGGGAACCGTAAGATGAGAAGTACATACGGAGTAAAAAAGCGTCAATCCGATCGGTGGTGCGACAGGACGCTCGGATCACGGGCTGGTCTTGCAAGTTGTCTTTATGTTCATACAATGCTGCGTGTAAGACAAGACAAGACCAGGCAGGGCAGATGAGATTGTACTGCTGGTTTAAGCGCCCGGCGGCTTTGTGGCCTCACCCCCGCTCTAAGCGCCCGGAAGACGGCGCTCCCATGGCATTTTGGTGGCTCTTTGTCTTGCCGTGCGCCTATTTGCGGCGGAGGGCAATTTTAAGTAAGCAAAAATAGAGCAGAGCAGAGCAGAGAGCAGGTTTTTTTTTTCGGTACGAGCCGGACTGGGACAAGGCAGCTGCGTCTAATTATTTCTATTATTACGACGGTTGCGTTTAGGACTTGGATTTTGATTCAGTACTGCGGCAACGGTGGTATTTGCTAGGGATAGTACATGGTGCATTAGATGATACTGTATACTAGGTACTGTAATACCTGTACGGAAGAAGCATTTATACTCCGTAGTACCTCGAGCATGATATCCATTTTCTGGGGTCCAAAAGACAAAAGAGCCCGTGTGAGTGGAGGAGCCTCTTTGCTTGGCGCGGCAGCAGAAACGCGATACGAATAGAAGTTGATGCATTGCATTTGGCAGGCTCACTATTACAGGTAGGTAGTAGTAGTACCGACAAAGAAAGACTGGTACAGCCATCAAAGGCACGCACAAAGAACAACGATAGTGTATAAAAGAACGTGATTTAAGAATTTCGCGATTTCTGCACAATGCCAAGATCCAACGAGATCCGCGCGATCGCCCATCTCGCGCGCGTCCAACAACGAACCAACATCCGATCTCTTTCAAGACACGCTCGAGTGCACACACACGAAATAACCACCAGGGCTCCAATTGAAGCTAAAATGAGTCATGGGCAGCTGCTGGCCACTCACCGGGTCGGCGCCTGCAGCAACCCGCTAAGCCCCCGACACCCGCTAGAGCCTTCTGAGCCCTACGGCTGTATTTAGGCGGGTGTCAAATTATTTACAGCGCATTTTTTTCATCCAATTCTTGTGGTGCGAGAGAGAGGGGCCCCACAACCCCCCACCTGAAAAGTCGGCCAGGAAAAGAAGCAGTCCAGGGTGGCTTCCATCCACTTAGAAGCCGCAATGCCGTGGCCTCGTCTGCCGGCAATTCTGCATGGACGGCCAACGGTCAGCAGGCTGGGGCAGATCCTGGTTGCATCGTCGTTTTTTACGTCTTTCAAGGTGAGAGAAAAACAGAGCGAGAATATCTAGGACTTGACTCGGGGCGGGGGCGGCAACGAACCCGGATCCCAAGCTCTGGGCCGCATTGCATGGGCATGAGCATGGGCATCGTTGCTAACAAACCCCAGCCTCAACATATTCGACTGACTGACGCCTTACGGTGCTGCTACTGCTAGCTAGCTTCTTGTACAACACAACAAATCGATCATGATGCTGGTCTAGGTAGCGTCTTGTTGCGCGTCCGGGTCCGTCAACGACCGGCTCTGTCTGTCTGACTCTCAACCCCCCGTACACGTCGGGTCGCGTTTCATGCCATCATGATACTATATCATGCCCAAGACAGGCCAAAGTGGGCAGACAGACGCGGATGGTGTTCGAGGGTGTGGGCAAAAGGCCAAAGGGCTAAGCAACTAAGCCGCCGCCTCGCTGATCCACGAGCCGCTGGCGACTCTCGCGGTAGACACAGACACGGCTGCTGCGACATGGATGAGAGAGAGGGTGCTCCTAGCAAATATTTCGATGCGATGCCACTCGAGGCCCGTCGTCGTGCTGCCAATTCGGCTGCTCCACTCTCCCATACTGTACACGCCCTCGGCCGCTTGCCATCGCACACGCCCCCCAACGACGGCCGTGGCCTGGCGACCATCATCGGACCCTTCAAACCCCCAACGCCTGCACCAAGTACAAGAAGACGGCCTCGTCCCTTGGTTTCCAATCGTTCTCTCGCCTCAGTCCATTCCTCTCCATAATATCTTCTCCTTTCCTCTCTTGATTTGTGCTTGCATCTTTGTTTTTTTGTCAAACCAACGTCGCATACAGTATTCACTTAGACCACATCCCTGCTCGCTGGCCGAACATATTCCAAACACTTGGAAATTCGTTTTATATACACCATTCTCACAAACAAGAAAAGAACACAAACTCAACTATCCACACATTGGAGCCGGCCTCCTTCATCGCCTTAATACGGTTACTTAATCACTTTTTCATTTTCACCCTCACAACACCACAACAACCGCCAACATGTCAGCGTGAGTTACACTCTCCATTGTTATGAGATCCTCTTGTGCATCTTATGCTTACACATGTCCAAACACAGTCTGGTAGCCGACGTCGCCTTCGACTTCACATTCCCCTCTCCCTCGCCCTCACTGGAAGATCCTACAACCCCTCCCATGGAGAGCGTGCCTCTCATGGAAGCCTACAGCCTCGACCACTACCCATCAAGCCTCCTGCAGCTGCCATACAATTCTCACAGCCGCCATGCTCGATCTGTATCCAAGGCCTCATCCATCTACTCAACAGTCTCTTCAGCCTCCGCTGCCGCCTCTGCGGTAGACTCAATAGCGGACTCGGTGTGCTCTCGCTTCACCACTCCTCCTCGCGCAAGCCCGCCCGTCCGCCAGCATGGCCCCCTGCTGCTGCCCAAGATTCGCTCCCAGGATCAGGATATCAGTCAGCCTCACATGGCTCGCGCATCGCACTCTCGCTCCAGCTCCATTCGCTCAGCAAGAGCAAGGCTTGCCCATCAACAGTCCACCCCGCCTCCCCCTGCTTCCAAGCCTTTCCGCACAAGCCACTCCCGGAGCTACACCAACCCAGAGACCGTCGCCAACATGGCCTTTGCTCACATCTCACCTTTTGCTACGCCTCCCCCGCAGACGCAGGATGAGCCCACGGCTTTCCCTTCATCGCTCCTTGCTTCGCCTGCAAGCTTCGCTCATGACAGCCTGCCGCCGTCTCGCCGGACAAGTCTCAACCTTGACGCTGCCACCATCGACAAGTATGGCTATCCCACTTATCGTCAGATGCCCTTTGTGCCTGCCACCACCACAGCTTCGCAGCAGTCGGACTACATGTTCCCATCCTACCTTCCTCGTGCTCCATCACCCTTGAGTCTGGCCACCGCTGCTACTCCTGAGCCAGCGCCGTCCACCACTCTCATGGATCACCTAACATGTCCCAACCCTGCTGCGTCTCTGGTCCGCACCATCTCTTTTCCTCTTCGGGATCCTTCAATCAAGCACTTCTGGTGGGATGTTCGCAGCGTCTCTTCGTGGTCAAGCTTCAATGCCTCGGCCATCCTGTCTCTCCCAGGCGCATCTGCTCTGCTCCACTCCCCTGTGCCTGCCCCTCTGCTTCAGACACCCGCCTTCTCATCTCGTCACCCTGAGACTGAGGCTGCCCTGCACAGCATTTACGCCTCGTATTACCTCCCCAAGCTCAACTCTGCATTGGCCATTTCTTCCAACCGCCCTCTGCAGCTCTCTGTCCCAGCCAAGACCGCCTCTGGTGTCAACGACCTCATCTTCGTCGCCAACGCCATGGGCGAGTCTTCCACCGCTGCCGCAATCTTCGGCGGAAAGCCCACGGCGAGAGTGGTCGGCCTGGTCCGCAGCTTTGATCGCTTCAACACTGGCATGCGCGCCGAGGGTAACATCAAGCGTGTCGACTACCTGAGAGGCCTCGCCGCCCTGCACTACGCGATGCGTGAGCATGGTTGCCGCTACGGCTTCATCCTCACCGAGATTGAGCTTGTCCTTGTTCGCGCAGGCACCGAGTCAACACCCTTCTTCGGCGACTTGGAAATCACCTCCGTCCAGCTCAACACCGCTGCTTCCGATGCCGAGCTAGACTCGTCGGACAGCATTCCCCTGACTGCCTGTCTCGCTCTCTGGGGCCTCTGCCAACTCGCCAGCGACCACACGCCCGCCGGCCACGCCCACTGGAAGGCTGAGATTGGCGCTCCTGCCGACGGCACCCGGCGCAAAGCCAAGGCTCGCGACAACTGGATTCCCAAGCCCCAGCTGGCCGAGAAGCGCGAGGCCAAGCGGAGTCGTGGCTGGGTGTGGCCTGAGGATCCCGTTGGGAGGAAGGAGATGGGCAAGAGGGGCGTCAAGTATGGTGGCTTGTGATGGGGGTTTCTGCAGAGATGTTTTATGCGGCTGGTTCCGTACTCTGCTCCCCTCGTTGCAACCTCCAGAGTGAAGACGCCGTTTTTAGTAATTTTCAGTAATTTTTTCTCTTTTTTCTCTTTATTTCTTTTGTGGTTTTTCTTGGTTTTATGAATGAAATGACCCCAATATATCTGTAGATAGCTACTTAATCAGACACTCTTTGAAGATTTTCCTATAATTCAATACCAGATGAGTTTGTTTGCCTGGCAAAAAATTGGTTCCCCCATGGTTTGGACTACTGTGTGAGTGAATAGATGAATGAGTGAATGAGTGAATAAATGGTTGAATGGTGTGGGCACAGCGCACAGCTTTTACTGATGGCACCGAAACAGTTGAAGAGATTCAAACAGATGACCTCTTGTAAATATGATTATACAGAGCTACTAATACGAGCCAACAACTCACGGGCCACAGGCAAACATATCACAAGCGAGCAAAGCACAACATGACAATTTAGGCGGTGGTATTTTACTTTTTGACATTTTCCAACCCAGGGACATAAAAAGAAATCACTACACACTCCTCTGTAGAGACGCTATTTAACCCTTGGCAGCACCGGCCTTGAAGAGGATAATGTCACCATCCTCGACGACATAATCCTTGCCCTTGGTCATAATCTTGCCCTTGGCCCTGACCTCGGCTTCGTCACCGAGCTCCTTGATGGCGCTGTAGTTGTAGACAATGGCCTGGATAAACGTCTTCTCAAAGTCGCCGTGGATGACACCGGCAGCCTGAGGAGCCTTGGTGCCGTTGCGGATGGTCCACTGGCGGACCTCGTCGGCACCGGTTGTGAAGAAGCTGCCCAGCTGCAGAGCCTTGCGCATCTGGACAATCAGCTTGGGCAGAGCGGACTCGGCGCCAACCTTCTTCTGCTCCTCCTTGGCCTCCTCCTCAGTCTCGAAGCGGGTCAAGCGCTCCTCGAATGAGACGGAAATGGGGATGATGGGGTCGCCCTCGGCGTGCTCCTTGATCCACTCGGCAACCTTGGGCAGGTACTTGTTCTTCTTTCTGATATAGTCCTTCTCAGACAAGTTGACAAGGTAGATGACAGGCTTGGCTGTCAACAGGAACAGAGGGTTGATGACCTCAATCTGATTGAAACTGTCAGCATTGTGGCTACCACTTTAGAAGCTAAGGTAAACGCGACAGAGTTGCAAAGCAATGGGTTCAGAATATTTTTCTTCTCAGTATGTCATGGACATTCGAAGAGCTGGGTTTATATTGGTCAGGCCGTCAAGGCCCTTTGTCATCAGGGAAATTGCGGGAATTGGACGCGAAAAAGAAGACAAAAAACAGTTTGCTTACCTCCTTGGGAGACCAGTTACCCTTGCGGACTTCCTTGCCGTCCTGAAGCCAGGCCAGGACCTTCTCAATCATCTCCTGTTCAATCTTAGCCTTCTTCAGCTCTAGACTCTGACCACCCATGCGAGTCTTCTTCTTCTGGTTCTCGAGAGCCTTCTCGACAAACTCAATATCCTTGAGTCTCAGCTCCTCGCTGATAATGTCCAGATCACGGGTAGGGTTGACATCACCCTCGACGTGGATAATCTCAGCATCGTCGAAGCATCGGACGACCTGGAAGATGGCATCGACAGCGCGGATGTGGGAAAGGAAAGCGTTTCCAAGACCAGCTCCGGTAGAAGATCCGCGAGTGAGACCGGCAATATCATAGATGGTCAAGTTGGCGGGGACGACGGACTTGGGCTTGTATTTCTCAACGAGCCAGTCGAATCGCTCATCGGGGACGATGACACGAGCTTCTTCGGGATCAATGGTGGCATAGGGAAAGTTCTTCAGGCTGTCAGCACCCCGGATGAAGAAAGACGGGCGGGGGGCTTCATACAGCTGGGTTGCCAAGGTTGCACTTTGTGATGGCCTGGAAGAGGGTAGATTTGCCGACGTTGGCGAGGCCGACCTGGAGAGCGGACGACGAGTTAGGAAATCTGAAGCACTCGCATAGCAGAGGAGGGGCAGGCAGCCACTAGGGCTGGGCCAGAGAGTAATTGCTCACAATGCCACTCTTCAAGTTGTTGCCAGGCCTTCCCAGAGGAATCTTCTCCTCGACAACGGCCTTCTTGGGAGGCATCTTTCTTGATTTTGCGTAGTGACGGGAGGGGATAAAGGGGACAAGGAGTCGAGAGGGCGGAAACGGTCCAAGGGCTGCAGACCTTGCTGCGCGCGATGGACAAACGAAGAGAAGAGAAGCCAAAAACGAGGCTGAGGACGCGACGGAGGGCGCCAATGTGGCCGTCGGGCTATTGCAAGCCTGGAGCGACCGACTCGAGAGAATATCGGACGCTGGAAGAGCAACGGGGCGCAGATGGAAGCTGGCCCTTTTTTGCCTTCTTTTTTATAATTTTTTTTTCCTGGAGAGGAGGGGAGATGGTGAGAATGAAATTTGAGCATCGACCCCACATTGCTTGGGCTTTAGCTGAAGCTCAGGTCGGGCTCGGCGCTAGATTTTCCCGGGTCTTAGTCAGGGCATGCGTCATAGGGCAGGCAGAATCCACTGCTGGAGCTGTTCGGCATTGCGGCGCTGCCGGAAGCGATTGAGCTGAGAGGCGCTGCGTCTATTGAAGAGCTATTGAGCCGGGCACTATTGGCCGCCCCGGGGCCTGTATGGAGTAGTACTGAGTTTCTTCTTTACAGGGCATCTCCAGCTCTGGGGAGCCGACGTAAGCAATTTGATCCATCTCATCCATCTCAACCGTTCAATCTCACCTTCGACACAATCGTCACCACCAAAGCTGAGATTGGAACTCTTACGCCGTCTTCATTCTTACGTGCTGCTCTTGTTCTCGCCACTGTTCTTTGTTTCTGCACTTCTTTATCTTGTCTCTTCAAACCCGAATCCCCGCATTGTTTCACGACTTACACGCGAGAGACAGACTATCTCCATCTCCATCCTCCATCCTCCATTTCCCTCTCCGCATCGCAATCGCAATCGCAACCACAACTACAGTCGCAATGCCTTCGCAACAACATCACCACTCCGGCCAGCGCACCAGCAGACATAGGTCGACGCTGTCGCTGCAAAAGACGGAGATCAAGATCCACGTCTATGACCTTTTACCGGTAAGTCCACCTACAACCCCAACGCTGGGCTTTTCGCCACAGCTCTTCGTTATGCAACAGCTCTGCTCTGATAAGCCATCGAGTGCTCCGATTGCTAACGCATGCTCGACTTCAATAGCCCGGAAGAGTCGCCTCTGTGTTGTGGACAATAGGGGCATCTCTGCTTCACTCGGGAGTGGTCATCAACGGTCGAGAATACGCGTATGGCGGCCACGATAGGCGCGGAGTCACCGGAGTGTATTGGACAAAGCCCAGGACTGAGCCTCCGGGAGGCACCTTCAAGTGCGAGATTCTGCACGGCTTCACGCTTGCCACGTCGGAAGAAATCGACGCTGCTCTGCGAGACGCTTCGGAAGAGTTCCTCGGGACTTCGTACAACCTGCTCACAAAAAACTGCAACCATTTTACGTCATATCTGTGCAAGAAGCTGACGGGAGATGCGGGCCCCGGGTGGCTAAATCGAGCCGCGAGCATTGGAGTCGCACTGCCTTGCGTCGTGCCGAGGGACTGGATCGAGCCTCCAGAGTACATAAGCGCAGATGGTGAACTTGTCGATGATGAGGACGACGATGAGCATGCGGATGAGGGGTCGCGCATGCTGGGGCAGACGAGGCCGCATCTTCTTTCGGAACGGGACAACGAGTGGAACAGCGACGACGAGCGCCGCAGGGGAGGAAACGGCAAAGGGAAGCAGATCCTCCGGGACACATCAGGCAGACAGCTTCCAGCCGCGGAGAGGGCTATTCGGCCGTGATAATGGCTCTGTCCAGGGAGCATTATTTTTGTTGTCATCTCTTCTTTTTACTTTTGTTGATGGGCAGATCAGATTGGCGTTTATGGCTCAGGCCTTTCCCTTCGTTTTCCTAACATTTGCAGGCTATTGGGTCGGAACGATACCATTATATTTCATGAGGGTCAGGAGTTTCATGTCATGAGTTTGATGTCGTTACGGTTTGCGACTGCAGCCTAGTTTGGGTGGTTCATTTCTGTTGTCTTTTTTTGTTCATTCTTCTTTGGTATAGTTTGTACAAGATATGGTACATTCGGCAGCATGTCTTCATATAGCTGATGCAACCGAGCATCTATAAGCGTCTTGGCTTCTCGCTCCTTGTTCCCGCAAACTTGATCCTTGTTGAATCCGCAACCCGCACAATCTTGTCCCGCAACACCTTGCCTTCCGGGCTCATCAGCACCTTGACGGCAGCCTCTCTGCCCTGGCCAAACCCTCGGAGGACCAGCTCGAGACGCTGGATCTTCATTGGCCATCCTGTGTGAATCAATCGCTCCAAAACGTATTTTGTCAAAGAGTAGGCCGAGTCGAAGGTGCCCCGCCGTGATTTCCTGAAGCCAATGTTGCCGCATGACATGGAGATGATGGGTTCCCGATTGGGCTTTGTGCATGTAATGTGAGTGTTGTGCTTGTGCGAGTAGACGTGGAAATGGAATGGCTCCAATTCATCCTCCTTCTTCTGCGCCGCCTGCGAGGGACCGCCTGACAGGACGCTGGTGTCGATGTTGGACTTGCTGAGGGCCTGGAAGACCATGCTTTGGGAGAGGCTTCCCATGGGGTTGGACTGCGCAGATCGACTGTTTGGCGCTTGAGTAATGCTGTAGATGCTGTCGAGCAGCGACTCGGTTCGAGGCTTTGGAGGCACCGCCTTGGGTGGTTCTGGCTTTGCATCTTTTGAATCCTCCCATCGTGCGCTCGTCTGGGACAGACACCGGACGCTCTTGACGCCGTTCCGTGATGTGACCGCCTGCGAAATGCGAGCCAGCGGCCGGGCCGCAACGCAGCTCCTCAGTGATGAGCTCATGCTGTCTGCGCCGCTTCTGTTGCTGCGAATTGAACTTGTCGTCAAATCAGCTCAATCAACAGCATCTTGAATTTTCGTACGCTATCGGAATGGCCGCGGCCGTAGTGGCGGCAAAGTGGGATTGTGCCGGCATTCACCCGGCTGTCCGCCTGCCTTTCCGCCGCCAGCCGACATCGCGAAACCAAAATTTCCAGTCCGCACATGAGCCAAATCCTCCCGCATTTCCATCCTCCCTCTCCCCGCCGCTCTGTCCAAGTGCTGCTGCAGCCACTTGCAGATTTTTTTTTTCTTTTGCTTGTGATTTTTTTTACTTGCTCAGAAAAATGAACTCCCTTGCCCGCAGCGCTGCCAATTCGGAAAATGCTCTCTCGAGGGCATCTGTTCGTTTTGCCCCCGCCTATGGCCGATGTCCTGCCGCATACACTCGGTTAGTTTCTCAGCTTGCGCAGAAGCCTGTCCGGAATGCCGCGAGCCTCGAGCGTGCGGCGCTTCCTGCTGCGCTGTCGATGCCGTTGAGATCTAGCTTTCTTCCGGCCGAACTGCGAATTCCTTCAGTTGCCTCACAATCCCGGCTGTTGCATGTAAGCGGCCGGAGACTCCAGGAGGAGAAGCCCAAGGCCGAGGCAAAGGTCGCCGAGGAAAAGGCTGAGCCAAAGACCAAGGTCGAGGAAGAACCGACCAAGGATTCCGAAGAAAAGGCCGACGGCAAGGAGGAAGCCAAGGAGGACGGCAAAGAAGAGGGCAAGGACAAGGAAAAGAAGGAGGATCTTCCTCCGCCCCCGCCGCATGGCGACAAGACTCCCTGGCAGGTGTTCATGGAGACGATGAACACTGAGCTTCAAAAGTCCCAAGAGTGGAACGAGTCGACCAAGCAGATTGCTGCGTCCGCAAACCAGTTTGCCGAGAGCGAATCAGTTCGACGAGCTCGAGAGGCCTACGAGAAATCCACCGGCGCCATTTCAGAAACCACATCCAAAGTCGCAAAGACCACCGCTACAGCCATTGGAAAGGGCGCCGCCTGGACCTGGGACACATCCGTCATGAAGGGTGTGCGAAAGGCTGCTAACGTCACTGGCGACGCCGTGGACAAGGCCACAAAGCCCATCCGAGACACCGAAGCCTACAAGAACGTCAAGAATGTCATTGATGATGGCAGCTCATCTAGGTATGGTGGCTGGGTCGAGAAGGAGGAGCGTAAGAGAAGAAGAGAGCAAATGGCCAAAGAACGTGGCGGAGACGAAGTCCTTCAGGAGGATCCCAAGTAAGTCTATAATTATTATTCAACCACTATAGTCAGCGAACCAAGTTTCTAACCATCGTGTCACCAGCGCCGGCACCAACGTCACTTTGCACAAGGATGCGGCTTGGAAGGAAGCCTGGAGAGACTTCCGCGACAGCAACAAGTTTGTGCAGGGCGTCTTCAGCATGAAGGGCAAATACGAGGAGTCAGAAAACCCCCTCATCTCAACGGCCCGAAGCATCACCGACACGATTGGCGGCTTCTTTGCCGAGAACGAGACGGCCATGGTCATCAAGAAGTTCCGTCAAATGGACCCAATGTTCCAGAGCGAGCCTTTCTTGCAGGAGCTGCGCGAGTACATTCTCCCCGAGGTGCTGGACGCCTACGTCAAGGGAGACACAGAGGTGCTGAAGCAGTGGCTCTCGGCCGCCCAGTTCTCGGTCTACGAGGCTCTCACGAAGCAATATCTCCAGGCAGGCATGAAGTCTGATGGCCGTATCCTGGATATCAGAAACGTCGACATCCTAAAGGCCCGCATGCTGGATCCTGGTGAGATTCCCGTCTTCATCATCACCTGCCGAACCCAGGAGGTCCACGTTTACCGCAATGCCAAGACCAATGAGCTGGCTGCCGGTATGGAGGACAAGGTGCAGCAGGTTACCTACGCCATTGGCATCACCAGGGTTCCGGAAGATGTCAACAACCCAGAGACCAGGGGATGGCGTCTGATTGAGATGCAAAAGAGTGGAAGAGACTGGGTCTAAGAAGAGAGAAAAACAAAAAGAAAAAAGAAAGCATGACTTGTACTCGTTTCTTGTATGATTCACGGCGTCTGGGAGCATGGGAGTGATCCTTGGCGAATGAGCCTTGTTGATCTGTGTTAATTATGTATTATTATGTCATCAAAGCATGTGGAAGATGTATATCCAAGGGACAAACGAGACAAAAAAAATTGGGAGGAAAAAAGGGATATGGGGGCATGGGAAACAGCATGCCAGGATGAAAACACCGCTCTATTACCGGCGCCTGGAGGAGGCGCTTTGACATGTACGATGATGATATGAGGAGGGGAGGGTGGGCGAGAGGTTGGGATATAGACATATAGACATAATCATCAAATGGACAAAAAGGCGATTCAAGGCATTGGAAAGATGTTTCTGTCTATTCGAATCTGCCTGTATCTTTGGTCATTCAATCTAGTCTTCATAAGTCTTCATAATCCTAAAATGAAAGTCATTGTGCTGCTCAAATGGTTGACGAGTCTGTCCGTCCTGTCAGATTCAACCCCGATTCTCCTGCTTCTCCTCCCTAAGCATATCCCTCACCTCCATCAACGCCTTCCCCAAAAGATTCAACCCCCAATACTCTCTACTCACATCCGCATCTGCCTCCTTAAAGCCAACCCCCCAAACGGAATCAAAGGGACTCGCCTCCACAAGCTCCCTCTCCCCCGTCGCCAACAGCGTCTCTTTCAAAGATCCCCCAACAAGCGGCAAATCGCCCGTCTGGCCAAGATAAAAGCCTTCTTCCGTAACAGCATTGGTGAATTTAAGATAATTGCCTTGCCGGACGATGGCTTCGCGGTGGGAGTTCCAGGTTTCCTCGGAGAAATTCGTGACTTTACGGCCGAGGGCTTTGATTTTGCGTGGGTGGAGGCCTCGTTTGAGGATTTTGGTTGCGGAAGCTTGGTCGTTGAAGAGAATTGCTTTTTGATACATCATGTAACTGATGGTGTACCCATTAGCTATCTGCTATATCTGATAATGGGGAAGTTGTTATGATGCTTACTGTTCGGCGGTTTCGTAGACGATGGCTGGGTTTTTGTCGTCTTTAAAGGGGCAAAAGTACCATTGTGAGAGCCAGCCTGTTTTGGGATCTGTTTCTCTCCAAAAGTAGAGAGGTCGAGTTTGCTTTGATGGTTCTGACATTTTTGCTGAGCTGTGCTTGTGCTTGATGTTGAACGTGGTTGAAAGATGGGAGAGTGCTGAATAAGGCAAAAACAATCCTAGAGAAAATCCCAAGCTTTATATATCTCCTAGATTGTTTGTGTCTTATACTTTCAAATTAATGAGTTTATTCATTGGAGGCTTTCGAAGATAGGTTTCATTGAAAGCCTGCGCTGTGGTGGCTTTGCGAAGCTGTGACTTCCCCAGATTCAGCCTCACTGACTCATCGGCGAGAGAAAGCTTCGGTTGTGTGCAGTCATGGCTGGTTTTGGCGTCGAGTGTGCAGGGTGTGGCGCATTCACGATAATGAGGAAATAAAGTAGCGATTAAAGCTGGAAAATTGAACTTTATCGTTATTATGCCGTTACTCATAATGGCGGTGACTGTTGCTGCGATGTGTTGAAGGTGCATTGGTATTGAACGAAGGGCGGATGACTGAGTGAGTGTCAATTCACGCCCCAAACCACAATAAAACACAGCGTGACAAAACAACAACAAATAAAGATATCATAAATCGTGCCACCCAAACTAGTAAATTAACAAAACATAAAAAAAAATTCTAGTTCAGCACCGGCTGGCGAAGCATCAAATAAGCAATGGCAGGCTCAGTGCCGCCCCATTTCGTCAGGTCCACGACAATCCTGTCCACCTCCTTGAAGCCGTACTTTTCATACAGCGGCCGCCCTTCCTCAGACGCCTCGAGATACGACACGAGCCCGAGCCTGTCGGCCTCTGCGGTTCCCCACTTGAGGCACTGGCCGCCGGCGCCCCGTTTCTGGTGATCAGGGTCGGTGTGAAGGAGCTTGAGATCTTGACGGCCATAATGAGTGAGTTGTCTTGTCTTATAAAAGTTGCATAGTTTCGAATAAGGGTGATGTTCAAACTTACAAACATGCGGCTTCCCCTCAAACCTCGCCCACCATCTCCGGTCCATCTCGCCGAAGAACGCTTCGCACGCCTCCAGGTTGGTGCCCGCCCCCCACTGGCGCTTCGGGAAGCTTGGTCTCAGGTCTCCGGACCAGATGAACCACATGGAGAAGGCAATCATGGCCTCCTCGCCCTTTGCCTCGAGCTCGGTGTCGACGACCTTGATGCACTGGGTGGCGGGCTCCTCCTTGATGCGCGTCGTCATGATGGCGATGCGGTCTTCGAGCTTCATTCCCTCGCCGGGGAAGAAGATGGGAGACGTCTTGTTGGGGCCATAGGCTCGCCTTTCGATGGCGATGGAGCGAGGGAGGTCTGACTCGGCGGCTGGGCGGACTGTGAGAGGCATGATGGGCAGCAAGCAGAATGAATGACCTTTGTGATTTGAGATGGAAGACTACGAGACTACAATTACAAGGAGGTTTTGACTATCTTATATGCGAGTTACGGGTACTAATGCCGTCCGTTACTCGTTACATGGCAATCCATCGAAGCTATTCGACTTTGGACTTTTTTTTGGTGAGGATCCTTTGTCTTCTCCGGCGAGCCCTATTCGGGAAAGACGCCGGGGCGCCGCGCATGTCCGGCGTCACGCATGTTGGTCCACGTTGGGACCGAAATGCCAAATCCGGTACAACGGAGCATATGATTGATGGAAATGGCTCCAGAGCCACTCGCAGTCTTTTTGCACTCGAACGAACGGCGAGCCAAAGATGGTTAATGAGTGCGAAATGGCCACGTTGAATTGCGTGGACTGTTTGTTGCTGGGATCTTGATGTGTTATCTATGTGGGAAGCGGGATGTATAAGTTGTGTGGAGTTTTGAAGCCGAAGCCCGCGCGGAGAGCCGAAGCCGTTAGTTTCTGAAGGATGTCTGCAGCTACGGAATACTAACTAGGTAGTTTGGGGGGATGGATGCGACACATGCAGCAATTGTAACGATGAGTCTGGATGGCAATATGAATGATCTTGTTTAGCTGCATAGGGCTGCATTTGTTTGACGAAGATGAGAGTGTGTTAGTACTACTTAACAATAATAGAGCCACCCGCTTATTCAGACCTGTGAGACGGGAGATCCCCAAGTTGGCAATAATAGAGGCAAATCTTGGAGGATGGAAGTTTGAAGGGTCTAAAGAATACTTGTATACATGGACCTACCCAAGTAGGCAATATCACAGTGCTTGTATTGTATGGCGTTGATTCCAAATTCCAGACTTATCTATGCAGCTGTTACCATGAGAATAACCGTGACAAGTGGTTCGATTGCTTTAATCACCTATCCCATATGCATGAAAGACTGATTGTCTTGAATGTTGTACTAAGTCCATTGTACTGAAATTCAGCTCCGTTCCAAACTTTCACCCCTCCGTATCAAACGGATCATGTGACCCCCGTTACCAAAACGGAACGCAAAATTCCGCCACTCCATTCATTGACCATTGCGAAAACGGAACAGGCGCCGCGGCCCGAAATTTCTAGATTTCCAAAAAACCAAATCCCGGCTCAGCCAGCGCAAACCGACTTTTTTTTCCTCACCACCAAAAGCAACGACATCATCGACCCCGGATTCGTCCAACTCCCTCCTTCAACTCGATTCTCTCCCACAGCCATGGATCACGGACGCGACCCTTGTCCCTTTGTCATTCTCAATGACTTTGGCGGTGCCTTTGCCATGGGTGTACGTTGATAAAGCCTCTCTCTCTCTCTCTCTCCCCTCCCTCCCCCCACATTGGCACCTCAGGTTGTCATCGACGCAAGATTTTGGGTTGTCATGGCGGGCTGACTGGTTTTTGATTGTTTTGATCTACAGGCCATTGGCGGAACCATCTGGCACGGCATCAAGGGCTTCCGAAACTCTCCCTACGGCGAGCGCCGCATCGGTGCCATCACCGCCGTCAAGATGCGAGCTCCCGTCCTAGGCGGCAACTTTGGCGTCTGGGGTGGTCTCTTCTCGACCTTTGACTGCGCCGTCAAGGGCATCCGAAAGAAGGAGGATCCTTACAACGCCATCATGTGAGCATTGCATCCGCTGACACCGGCGAGCATATGGGTGAAACTGGGGTTGCTAACAAAAACACCTCGTGCAGTGCGGGCTTCTTCACCGGTGGTTCCCTTGCCTTTCGTGGTGGTGTCAAGGCCGCCCGAAACAACGCCATTGGCTGCGCCGTCCTGCTGGCCGTCATCGAGGGTGTCGGTATCGCCTTTGGAAAGATGATGGCTGGATCAACTAAGCTGGAGATGCCCCAGCCACCGCCCAACTCTGAGGTCCAGGCGTTGTGAGGTGGAGAGCAGAAAAAGGATGACCGAAACGAAACGAAAAACCCGAATCGATATTATGCCTCTCTCAACTCTGCCTTTTTTTTTTTTTTTTTTTACTTGAGTCATGTCTTTTATTCCACTTTACTGGTCTTGGTGTTTTTTTCGAACTTTAACGCACCAATTATTACTCATTTTCTTTCTGTGTTGACTCTGCGGCGTCAGAAGTTCCACAAGGATAGAAATTTCTACTCGAACACGAACGAAGAGGGAAAAGGAGAAAAATAAGGGGATGGAGAATCAATCTCCAAACATCTACCAATATCTATGGATAATCTGCAAACCGCATCGCACTGGCGTTTTCCGTGAATTATAGATATAGGCAAGGGAGGGAAACTCTGGGTCCGCGGGAACAAAACGAGAAATCGAAGAAAAAAGAAAAACATCTACGCGGGGTGCTGGGAAAACTGGTGTTTGTGAGTCTTTTTCACAATGTACGAATATATAAAAAGAGGAGCCGGCGTGGAGGAGGACACACGCTGGCTGTGTATAGCTGTGCCTTTTGGAAACAAGGCCGGTGGATGCTGTAATCCAAATATGAAATGAATTCGGGGCAATGAGGCCCCTTGAACAACTGCACTTGATTGCACACTCATCTAAATCTCTATATTTATTACTGGGCACATGTTGATCTTCAAAACTCACAGCTCGTCTGCAGATCCATTCGACCAGATACTCATCACGGCCTCCCCATCATCATCAATCCAAGCCCTATACATGCCACCGCAATTATACTCCATCAACACTTCCGATCGCACACCCACAACATCGCCACCTTCATCTCGCTCCAAAACACACTCAATACCGATTATCCCGCCCTCACCCTCTCCCGTCCGGCCCCATCGATCTCCAGCACTCTTCTGCAACTCGCCCCCCGGACCAGCAACTCTCGCCAATGCCTTATTTCCAGCAATAGGCTTGTATCGCGCAATAGCAGCAACCGTACGCACAGCATTGACACGCAGAAACGAATCCCCGTTCCCCGTCCCCGAAAACCCCATACATCGTGTCGAAGATGAGGGCACAAACTGCCCAGCAGGAGAATACATCCACGGCGTAGGGAAACAATCCGCAAGCAACCCCTTCAACGGCCCAACAAAGCTCACCCCAGGCCTCCCCCCTTCAACAACCCTCTCCAAACCCTCTTCATCCCACTCCTCAGCCCAGAATCCAGCCCCGACGACGGGCGTGTCGCCAATCCGGCCCGTCAACTTATTCGTCATACCGCCTGTACTCGTGGCAGCGCATATCACGCCGTCTGCATCCAGAGCTACCGCTCCGCACGTTCCCTGCGGAAGATACTCCTCTGCATGCCATGTTCCTGAGCTCAGTCCGTTTTGCTCGCGCTCCAATGCACGGACATGTTCGTCCCAGCGCTGTTGCGTGAAAAAGTATTTCGGGTCGACCATTTCAAGACCATACATTTGTGCTAATTGCTCTGCTGTCTGGCCGTGAAGCTGGGTATGTCCCTGCGCAGACGGAACATTCAACCCCCCATTTTCACTTTCATCAACATCAACATCCATATCCAAGAGCAGAGAAGAAAAAGAAGAAGAAGATGGCACAGACCCCGCAGGCGCAAGATCCCGCTCCCCATGCTGAAGCATCTTCCTCGCCAACAGAATCGGATTACGCACTCTTCGCAAGCCCATGACGCCTACGCCGCGCTTCTTGAAGCCCCGCGAGACCATTACGGAAGCTTCTAGCTCGTTGATGCCGTCGCGGGTGAAGACTGCGCCGTGGCCGCTGTTGAAGAGGGGGTTGTCTTCTAGTTGGGCGACGGCATGGGTGGCGATTTCCAGTGCAGAGGGGTGATGGTTGCTTAAGTGTTTCTCGCTGTGTGTGGGTGAATTCATGTAGTCTCGCGTTTTGGAGACCTTTTTTGTTGTATCTCATTGTATCAGCTTTGTCGAGTTGGGATGGTGGAAGCATAGATATGTATATGGGTGTTCGTTTGGAGAGATTGAGATAACTCACGATTGAGAGAAGAGAGGATCGGTAGGCGGCATATTTGTCGGCGGGGAAATTGCTGCGAAGAATGTTTCCCGCGCCGCCGTGGATGATTAGGCGAGGCTGGATCTTGACTTGGGAGTCTGAGACGGAGTGTTGTTGTCTGTACTCCATGATGAGAGGAAGTAGAGATAAGACTTGCGGCGGTAGACTTAAAGCGTGGGAGCAAATTGAATGAAGAGTCTTAAAGAGTAGTCTTAGAGTAAATAAGGGATGCGATGAATATGTCACAAACTATTAGTTGCTGGGATGGAATCTACTACAAAAGTTGAAGTAAAAGACGCTCATCTACATGATCTTATCTTTGATCTCGAGGTTGAACAAGCGGAGTTGAAATGGCGCCTCCACATTTGTCTACCGTCTGGGCGGATCACCTGCCTAATCGGGCATCCTTACTCAACCCACCGCGATAGCCGGCTTCGGCTTCGGAATGAATGCTTTTCTCTCGGCCAAATCAAGGCATGTTTTTCGATTGATTTGATCGACTTCACCAATTTCCGTGCAACATGGCTTCTTATTTTTACAATTGCTTATCTTAAAAGATGCTCAGCTCAACCATGCCAGGTAATACCAGCCTATCCAAGTACCCTTTTTTGTATCATTGCACATTAGACGGATGGTTCGGGCATCAAAGAAAGAAAAAGGACCTCACGTCCATGCAAAACATTATATATTCGTGTTTCGTGAACCAAATGATCAAAAAGATGGTTTATCTCCATGTCAAATGAAGCGAATGCCGCCATGTAAAATCCCCAATTAAGACAATAAAATTATCAACACGCTTTCCGCCGGTGCAGACAAGGAGTCCGTTAGCCCTGGACTTCCGTGGTATATATCCTTTGTAACTCCCGTTGCTCCAAGAATCAATGGGCTTGAATCAGTGCCCTAGATGCGTTTTCCCGCCCTCCTGATTTACCGTGAAAATCAGTAAGAAAGCCTCTGTCTCTAAAAATGTTCTTTTCCGATCCGATAGTATAATGGCGTGTAACTCTTTGCACGTTGCAGGTCAAGGTGTGGTGTGCCGATTTGATCACGGTGCGCTAGAGGTTGATAGGCCTGCCGCAATCTTGACGGATTTGATCACGTCCTTGGGCCGCACACCCGGTACCCTGCCAAGGCAGACTGACCGACCAACCAGTTCTAATACATGTCAGAAATCTGAAATCAAGAGATGAAGAAAAGGTACAACGGTCAACATACCTTCTATCAACCTGCGAACGTCGACGGAAACCTTGGTCTTTGGCCAGCTAGATCCCGTCGACCACATCTGGCCGAAATCGTGACTGTTCATAAACGCGACTAATCCTCCATTCGGGTCAGATTCGTCTCCAAACTCTGTCATTTTGCTGCTCTGACCTTCTGATGAGTCCCCTCGTAGAGAACTTCCGAAATCGCCAATCGAAGAGGCGTTCATCTGCCACATGTTGCTGTGGATGCCGCCCCCATTGCCCAGGCCTGAGCTGCCGGGAGACAATCCGATGCTGGCAAAGTGGCTCTTTGTGCTGGCATCGTCGGCAGCTTGGAGGTCGTTGAGGTCCAGTTCTGTTTCGAGATAGTCGACGTTGGGAGGAATACTCAAGCCGAGCCTGCGCAGGAACAACTCTACTTCGTCAGCCGTGAAGAACTCGCCCTCAAAATTCTGGCAAATCATCCGTATCCGCTGCTCCGTTCGCTCATCAGAACCAGTTGAAGACTGTTGGTTAAATGCCGATGTCAGTCCAGAAAAGGCACTGTTCGATTTGCCCAAGGAAAGTAGCGCATGGCCCAAGTCATCCGAGCCGCCCGAGGAAAAGGCACTGTCCAAGAATCCAAATTGATCAGACGTCGACAGCTTCCAGTCCATGACCTCGCTCTGAGCCTTTTTCAGCCCAGCGGCCAATCTCCGGATAATGGATTCTCGGGATTCAAACAGTAAGCAGAAGCCGAAAACAGTTGCATACTGCTCAGGGGGCGGGTTTTTCATTGTAGCTAGCCTGAGACCGCGCTCCAGGGTTGTCCGCTGCAACCTCTTGCTAAAGGAGCGCTCGCTAAAGCCGAATGGCGCCGGTGGTGAGAGTCGGGGATAGGGTGAAGGGCTGGCGATGGAGTTGCCCAGATAGCTGCCGCTCTGGGGCTGTGAGGAGGTTGCATCGAGGGAGAAGAATGGGAAGCTGGCGTTGTTTGGCGTGGCCGAGGCGATGACTTCGTAGTTGAAAGCAGCCGGATGCTGGTGCTGGGAGGTAGAAAAGGTAGAAGCCGTGATTTCCGGTTCGAGAATGCTGCTCTGGGAGCCGAGGCTCATGGCGATGTCGTTGGCTCCTTTGCGGCCGGCTCCAGGTTTGGCCACAATGGATTCGTCGCTGTCTGGTGAGGTGATGCTGCTGGTTCCCACCATGCTGGAGATGCGGAGGAGCCTGTCGGCGATGAGTCTGAGGCGAGGGGCGGCATGAGGGGCAATGTCAAATATGCCCTCGGCTAGGATGATGTCGTAAAATTTGGTAAACTCCTTGCTCATGGCCTCATTTGAGGCCTCGAGATCCTTGACCTTTTGCTCGAGGGTGGTGATGGCGGTGTCTTTGCGGTGTCTGTATGCTCGCTGAGCAAGTCGAATCTGGGTTCGACGACGCTGCAGTGAGGTGAAGAGGTTAGACTACATTGCACCATTCCATGTGCCTGAAAGTGCGCATGCCTAGAGAGAGGGGGGTAATAAAGGACATGAAGAACAAGAAAGAGACAGTGCCATTGATAGTGATGGTGATGGTGCTCGTGTTCGTGCTTGTGAGGGCGGTAGTGATGATGAATCACGGTGGTTGTGGAATTGTCTGCCAAGCTTCGTTACTCACATCGGCGGCTGTCTCGTCCTTGGTGTCGAGCCGCGGACGGCCTCTGGAGCGCTTCTTCTGCACGGCATCGTCCTCGTCATGATCCGACTCTGGCGAGCGTTTGCCATTGACTTGTCTAGGCTCCTCGCCATACTTTTCGGCATTGAGAATCGAGATTTCGCTCTGCAGCGACGGCAAGGGGGACCGGCCCTCAGCCCGAGACAGGCGACTCATGCTGTGCTATGCTGTGAGGTGCCGTGCTGTGAGGTGCTATGTGATGCAATCGGGCGTCGTATGCGTGGGTGGGTGATTAGTCGAGGCTACGGAGTGTGTATGGTGGTGAAGAGAATAATCCAGCGGAGAAAACAAGGCAAGATTGGAGAGATTGGTCGTGACGTCGGGGTTCAGAAAACGGCGCGGGGCACAAGACAGGAATATACTAATAGTAATACTATTTTGTATAGCCCGGACAAGGACTATTTCATCCGCGTTCGTCCGGTAACAGGTAACAAGCTCGGTGAGGGTGGCAGGGCAGAGCAGAGAAGATGCCCCAAGCTGCAGTTAGTTGGAGAGGGCGGAATGTCGCTGACGAGCCGCACGTACCGCTCCGCACCGCAAAGAAGGCCGCAGGTTTGTGCTTGCGCTTACAGTACAAGGTGGATGGGATGGATGGATCCGACGCAGGGTTTCGTTTCTGGGGGGTCCAAGCAGAAGCAGGTCAGGTCAGGGGCCGTGGAGCTGGACAGTCCAAGTGCAGACAGATGCTTGGCGCGTGGACTCGGTAACAGCCCTACAGTACAGTACAGATGATAATGGAGCTGCTGGATGAGCAAGGTAGTCCCTTGCAAGTGCTGTGCTATGTTGTGAGGATGAACGAGTACAGTAACTCGTAAGAATTGTGAGGTTGTGAGTTGAGGTTACAAGGTTATGCCGTGGCGTGTCGGTAACAAATGGAACAACTGAACTGACTGTGGAATGTTGAGAATTCGGGGTACGGAGTCGGTTTTCCTTTCTTCTCCATCCCCGTCTCTGGCGGCTGTTGACCTGCTGAGCCGCCAGAATTGCGCCTTAACCGTAGCTGGGTTGATTACGAAGCAGCAGCCCGTTTCTGACGTCGTCTCTCAACAATCACCACTAACTAACTCAGCAGCCCCCAAAAACCTCACAACCGAAGCGAACACTAAGGTAGTACATCAATGTCATCACGCTTAAACTACCAGCCACGTGTAGAGCCATCAGCCGGTTTCACACCACTTCTACAACTCTTCTCGTAGCTGGTACTTGAATTCCCATTGCTCGCAGGCAGCCACTCTTTGATACTGGTACTCGTACACAGACCACGGGCTTGCCGGCGTGATTAGATAATGCGGCGTCGCTAGTCCAGATGCAGACGAACTAAGCGCAATTATTAAGCAGTTCGAGGCGGGCAGAAGCTGTCCAAGATGTGGCTAGCCCTCTTAGGAAGTCGGTAGCCTGGCAAGTCCTGGTCCTAGCGTGGAGCAAAGTTGCGACTTCCGTGCCGGGCGCCTTTCGGCTCAAGCCTCAACTTACCTTAGTCACGTCAATTGAGAGTCATGATTGGCTGTGACTGGACATCTGGTTTAGGAAGTAACGGCGATGCACAGTATGGTATCATTGTAGACCAGAGGGCGTACCAGCTTGGGGGCCTAAGGTAGACTTACCAGGTAATGCCTTGGTACTGTTGCTGGACTGGACCTTGGTGAGTACTAGGTAGACTTAGCATGGGATGTCCCAGCCGATCATGGCGAAATCTCGTCTGGCGGGAGTAGCTCAAGGGAATAATATCGACCCAGCTTGGGGAGTGAAAGAGGCAAGTTCCGCGATTCCTGGGGGGTATCGACGGCATCTTCCTCTCAGCGCAGATTCTTACCAGCGTCCATCCAATCTCAAACAAGGTACGCGTAAGGAGCAAATGCAAAATGCTGCCAATTCCGGGCCTAGCCCCCCAGTTAGCACTGTGCCCCGTAGGTACTTGCAGAATTGTAGAACACAGAGCTATTTGGGGGTCTAGACGCTCCAGACGCCAAACAGGGCTGCTCGTCCCACTCTTTGCCTTAGACCCGCCGCCTTCCAGAAGTAGGCTCCAGATTCTGTCACCGCCTGCCCAGACTCGTTAGACCCACAGAGTGTACATACCGAAACAGCTGCGATCCATGGCCGACGGCCGCAACAGAAGCAAATTCAACCTCGTGGCTCCATCAGAGCTCGGAGATCGTCCAGACTTCTAATCAAAGCCCTTGATTATGCTATGTCATCCATTCATTGCGGCAGTGTGGCGACTGAGCACTTCTGGAGTACACTCGAGAGTACAGGTACTGTATACTATCTGGCAGACAGTGGGAAATGAGAGACGGGTCCGCGGTGCTGCAAGAGATGCAATTCGATATCCGACGGAACTACACAGCTTCAAACTCCAAGTCCTACGACTAGACTACAATGAGTTACGAGTACCCTCGTCCATGTCCAGGTATCGTGTACGACACGTCCTATCAAAAGCCACTGGTTTCTGGTAGCTCCAGCGTGGCACGGCGCCCATCATTCCCTTTCGGCCGGGTTTAGCCTGTGCGTCACTAACAACACCATCCATGGAGTCTACGTGATGCCACAAACACTAGCTGCTTCTAGCTGCTTTGAATCCCGGCTGCCACTCACTAATCTTGCTGATATGTACCACGAGTACACACCCAGCGTCTCCATGCCGCATTCCCCGCATTAGCTTCATGCCGCTGTGCATTTGATTTTCTGCAGCGGTGTGGCATAACATCACCTTCTTCCAAGTGCCTTTGGGCCCTAAGTCTGTGAGGCTTGGGCCCCCTTTCGAATGCCGCTGCCGTGAGATGAGATCCAATCTTGCCGTTGGGCAGAGTCATCTAGACCCGATTATAGGTCTAGTCCACAAACGCCTCTTTCAATGCTTCTCCGGCAGACTGAACCCCTTACACGGTTTCTCCAAGGCCATCGAGACAATCATGAGTTTCTCTATTTCGTAGCGTGGGTACACCGCCGGTGATTTCTGCAGGCATCATCTTCCGGCTTTGAGACGAGATAGTCCAGCTTGAGGCTTCATCCTGACCGATAGGGGCCTCATGGTTCATACACGGCTAAATGGGTCATACGAGTCAGCTTACCGGAGCAAAAATGATTGGCGAGGAGGCGAGTTGCAACTATTACTGGGGGGTGATGCAGAGTTCAAGCAAGCACGTTGTACAGGCCCCTTTGTAGCCTCCATGCAACTCAGTTCTGCCTCGTAGTTGCTTGTAGGTGCCTAAAACGGAAAATATCCCTTGTGGAATGAACAACGTCAGCTATTCTATTTTTGTTACTCCCAGACCGTTGACCTTAAAAGGCATTTACTTTCAACCAGTCAAGAGATGCTTGATGCCTGTCTATTTCCATGGGCTAAATTTGACAAGACCTAGGCCATGTACCAACATGTCGACTCTGATAATGTTCTATCATGATGAATATCGACAATGATGTGAGATGGAATACCAAATTGTATTTTGGTCAAACTTCAACTGCTACCCTTTTTCCTTGCGCTCTGTTCAATGGTAGTCGTAGATGAGGCATTCTGTCAAGATGCTTAGAGAATACGATATACGGGAGAATACGATATACGGGAGAATACGATATACGAGAATGTAGGCATCGTCTCTTTCTCCATTGGGCTGGATAAAGACGCAGAGGTGTGCCCTGAATATCCCACACTCCTCCTGCTTGTACCCACGCACACGGGCATTTTCCGTGGAATTCCGCTCGCCTCCACTTGAAACGTAGACGATTATCTCAACTCTGGCACGTGGTTGGTTGAGGCTGGTGACAATGATGACAACCACAAAACAAAAGGTGGGCTTCTTCAACACTTGGTCAGTCAATTTGCAAATTCTCACAGATCGAATATGATCTCGCATAAAACTGATGAAATACATTGTCAAGGAGCGAGTGCCTGCCAAGCGGAAGGTCCTGAGGCGCTATCGCCGAAATAGGCCCCTTAATGTCCGATATCCTGCCAACAACAAGGTAAGTCGCCCGATATGCAGCCAGTAGCAAGTTTTCAGCCCTGCCCCATGTACAGTGACTTTCGAACCAAGATCTTACGTCTTTATTTGGTACGGTTTCGTCCGAGTAGGTCCGCGTACTATCTTTGTCTCTGAGACATGCCCTATATTGGGAAATCTTATGAGAGACAATGCATCCAATTGCCCGTTTTTTGTCAGATTGATGGCTGAATGAGACCTCAATGAAATGACTGTGCACGAATTCTGTCTCGATCGTGAACCATTGTGCAAAGAGGGTAGCTTGTGATGAAGCAGACGGGAAGTTTGCGGCTCAAGTGGAGGTTTGCTCCTGTGCCCCATTTCTTGTCACCAAAAAAAACTTACAACAGCGCCAAACTTCAATGGAGATGATTAGGTGGAGTCGGCAGCAATGTCTACAAGCCGATACATGGGCACAGATCCCTACATAGTTACTCCTGAGACTCTGCATAATGGAGGCTTCTGACGATGTTCTCTTTCGAGATGGTCACAGTGATCAGTGTGATGTGGAGCTTCTCAGCCTGTTTCTAACTCTGGAAGCATCCGACGGAGTTTCAAGATTGGCAGTTTCAATGTGAGCTTTGATCTGCGTCGAGGTTGTAATATCGACTTCCAGTTTACTACCATACAGAAGTGTATATGGAGGCTGAGAGCTAATGGTATCAGGTCATTCAAACGTGTAGGAACGACCGGATTGGTGATATTATTCTACATTACGTCTCACCACGAATCATCATGGTGACGCTCGTCTTCATGTCTGACATGATACTCAAGGCCCGTCTAGTCCAACTCTTTCTAGCCGGCAACATGAGCCATTAGCGTCAAACTGAAGCTTGTGGCCACGTTGATCGACGAGGTGGTCCAAGATGAAGCCGGCTTCTAACATCGGCTGTTTACCCCCTTACTGCAGTGACGTTTGCTCAGATGTAACCATAGTGGTAATATAAGCTCGGGTTAATGTGGCGAAACGCTTAGGACATTCTAAGAGATGAGCCTATACATCTGCAACTGCTACAGGGAGAGGTCTTGGCGATGAGCCCCGTCGCTTACTACATAGATGGACATTTCGTGGTGTAGTGGCCTCCTCACCTCTCGGATTCAGGAGAATCCTTACACTCCGTGATTCCGAATAGTGATGGCTTTATTTGTTCACCCCTTGTTCATCCCTTCAAGTCAGCGGTCGGTGTTTTGCTTCCACCCCCATGCCTCAGGGAAATGGATACCATTTGATTTTATGCCAAGACGTGGCAATCGCTACTCTCCTTCTGGCAAAAACACCTTGATGTGCAGATACGTACTACCTATATCGGAGTGATGTTGAGCCTCTCGGTGTGGAGGCTGTAAGGGGTTTGGAGAACACTTCCGCCCGTGGAGATGCACAACCCGCCAACGAAGTCCTTGTATCCGAATCTAGTAGTATCAGCGTGATGGGTATTGCTGATGCCTAGTGCGCCGCAACTCTAATTTACTTTCTGACGAGACTATTGAGTACAAGATGCAGCCATCCTCAACATCGTGCCAAAAGTGCCACGATCCCCCAGTTCGATATGCTTTGTCATATAGTTTATTTTTGCGCATGCCTGTATGTAGAGTGCAATAGTACCTATCGTTATTGATAGGACTTGGTTCCTGTACTTGTTGATTCGACTTGCAGCAGTTAAAGGCATTTACAACTAGACTTATCAACTACGCCACGAGTTGCTAGGGGTGGAAACCTATGATGATCAAGACAATGCTTTCATCGCCCATTCTACCCAAACTCACGCCCTTGATATTAAAACTATGTAAATGGCAACTACGGGTATTATCCAGTGTTTGCAAGTAGATTGGTGCTCGGTAGAAAGTACATTCGCCCCTTTGGCGGATCTGCAAGTGAACTAAAAGGGTTTCATCTCTAGCGACACAAGTAGTTAGTTAAGCCTACCCTTGCCACTTTGCTGTTCAAACTCTTAAACTCTCCCAAATAGGTTATAAGATGAAGTAGGTTATAAGACGAATACGTGTATTGTATTTTCGAAAACCGATCACCAGACGCGCGTCTTTCTACCGCCATCCGACTGTTGTCCTTGTCTTGCCTTATCGCCGCGGCGTTAATTGGCTTTGAGCAAGGACAGGAACTCAATCGCCTATCGTTAGGTAGCTATGGTGCGGAATTCCGCATTGTTGAGCCTCCAGTTGTACGGGCTCCAGTATACGAGTTCTATTACAGTTACATAAGTAAATGGAGTCAAGTGGTGGCCAGTCAGTTACAAGGGAGTTCGTTCAACGCACGTAACGAAGGTATGACCAGGAGTGGAACGGCGGCCGACCCCTGACAAGAAAAAAATTGGGACACTACCGTGCCGGTGGGATGTCAACAAGAAAGAAAGAATTGGAGAGGGCACTTCCCATTAGGCAACTGCAGTTACTGGGATGCTCTAGCGACTGCCGGTCTTACATAGTGGAAGTCGGAGCGGCGCCACCACTTTATTCATTGCTGAGTCCACAGTTTTAGCTCAACACCCTGCTTGGGCTCATCGAAATAGTGCCCGAAAGCATCGTTCCATTCGCTCATCTCCGTCCCGGCTTGCATACAAGGTGATTTTCGTCGCCATGAATTTCCTGTTTTGAATGGACTTGTGGGCATGGGTTTCCCACTTCTCGCTTATTGCTCTTCTGAGCGTATTTCGATCCAATCGCTTTGTGGTCCGACCGCACCCCTGAAATAAAGAGGCAAAAGAGGGACGGGGTCAAGAATCCTTTGCCGTTTCTATTCTGTGTTCCGATTCCACCCTTGTTCCGCTGAATTGCTGGTGGTGCTAATAGGTATGCCGCAATAGCCGCCGGAGCCGGATGGTTACCCGTACAATCTGACATTCGTGGGTCACGGTTCGGAGTCTCCAGCCCGTGAGAGTGCACTTGGAGTTTGGAGGCTGAAGTTGGAGCTTGGAGGCTGACATTGGAGACTGAAGTTGGAGGTTTATCCGTGCAACATACCGAATGATTCTCCGAGTAAATGTGCGATTGAGGTAGTGTTTTGAATCAATTATGACGCATAAACTAGTATGGTGTGGTTGTTTAGTAAACTTAAACTTGAGATGCTTGGTCAAAACAGATTGGGTTGTTGGATCTTCAACTTTATCATAACAATACACAATAACCTTCAAATTCAGATTTAACCTAGTTTTCGGATAGACTAAATTGCATGGCATCAATTAGATTTGGTACTCGTTGCTGAAGTTTTGTGTTCACTTGTGTAGGGTTACTTATCACTACTAAACATAAAATGGGGAGAAGAGGGGGCTGTTTAGTAATTGAAAAGTCTGGCAGAAGCTGAAACAAAGAGGAGAGGGACTAGAGGCGTTTTTCTGCACTGGCTCAATAAAGTGACTGAAAAGATGATTCAATATAAATAATGGTAGGTTGCCGTGACTTGAGACGGAATATCATGATGGAACCGCTGGTTGTGCTTACATTTTCAACGTTGGGAACCGAAGCAACGCGTATATAGAGAGGATTTTATGTCAAGAAGAGAGAAATCAATGCTAAATTCGGTCCAAGCAACTTAATGGGGATAAACAACATCATCGGATCATTTACCGTGCATGTTCGGCTTCATGTGGTCCATTTTGGAGAATCCAATAGTGTAAGCGACATTTTATCTAGAGGCAGACTCAGTCATGTAATGTCATTAAGAAGAGAGGAAGTCCACAAGGAGTCCGCTCTCTTTGTTTTCAGTACTTTTAAATGCTGTGAGAGCAAATAAAAAGGACTTGCGTTGTTCGGCATATGTCAACAAATGTAGTTCGCGCTACCGAAAGGAGACTGGCACGCTGCTCCCTCTGGAACCAAACTTAGAAGACTAACTATTCAGAAACAACTTTTAGAGATCTCGAGCTTCATTATCTCCGAGAAACGAGTTAGAGGAGATTTTGGTCTATTTCTGACTGGTCATCCGATGTCAGTTGGAGTCATTTACGTTCCTTGTCTCTATTCAGTCCTTTCTGAATTCCTGATTCTGGCACCACTGTGTTATATGCTGCGTCAGAATAAATATAACTGGTAGTACTCACATGTGCATCTAAATCATGGATCGCAGTCATTCCATTCGCCTGATTGCTTCGTACCCCAGTCAACTCAAGGGCCGTTTTCAAGGTGCTGTGACACATCTAGTATGAGGGACTCTACGTTGCTGATGATCAAAGGAACAGGCAGTCAGAGACAAGTAAAATAGAAAACTTAGTACACAAAGCAACAGTATAGCAACTAAGCCTTCGTCAATTGTGCTCCTGAAAGCGTGTCGTGTAATATATCGATGAGTTTCCTTCTGGACGTCGCGACATTCTTCTTCCGGGGCTGCAAGACACATAAAAAGGACATACCCCACATTAATTATCGGGCAACGCTCTCCATTTTGAACATGAAGTTATTGGGAAAGTTGGGATTCAGTGGGGGGGATATACTGGCTTTGCAGGATAAGAGAAAAACGGTGTGAAATAAACGAGTGATGTTGATACTGAGAAACAATGAGTTGAAGCACATGGACAGATAACTTTGGATATCATTTACTACTGATAGAATAAGTGGTGTATGTCTGCGTTTCCCTTTTTACTCACAACCCCCATCTAACAAGGTGTCTGTGTGCTTATTTTACTGTCAATTAGAGAATCTAACTTCAAGGTTCATTTTGAGTAACACTAACACAAACCGAAACCCAGCTTGATTTGCCAAAATAAAGGACTACGGTGCGAGAGTAACTCAAGCAATCATTTAATTTGGCTATCGCAGCCTTGTTCCTCAAAACTTAACTTGTCTAATCTCTTTCATTTTAAATTGAACTAGAAATAACCTCGTTTATGCAGGGTATGTAGTTGAGCTAATCCGGCTTAGTCACCGATTCAGCAAAGGCCAAAGTGCTGTATCAATCGAGTTTAATATAGATGTGTTAATACATGTACATGTAATTTTCATCCATTGTCACCATCATCATTGCAATACCTTTTTGCTTCTGATGAGGAACCATGTCCGGCAGTATTCGCTTCCACCAAAAGTCCAAGACTGGCTGCAAGAAGTGTAAATCGCGTCGCGTCAAGGCAAATACTTACCGCCGCTAGTTTCTATCCGTAAGAGACACGAGCTGACCGAATGCCAGTGTGATGAAAGAAAGCCACATTGTACTGGTTGCCGACGCCGCGGCGATGAATGCGTTTATATCTCTATGAGAGAAGATACTGGCCCTTCAAGCAGAGATGAAAGTAATACGCCGCAACCATCCACGCAGCCACTCCTTCAGACTCTATCAGAAGGTCCTCACTACAGCGCCAAGCACTTGCTGGACCTTCGTCTGATGCACCAGTACAGCGTCTTTACAGTACAATCATTTGAAGCCGTCTGGCGTAATGAAAGGGTTTCAGACGCAATGTTGAGGGAGATACCCCAACTCGCCCTGGAACACGAGTTTCTCATGGACACAGTCCTTCTTGTCGCCATGATTCACCTCGCTTACACGGACCCCGTGTCCCGAGAGAGCCTGCCCATCTATCTATACCGCGACCAGGCCCTACGCAGTTTTCGGCAGGCCGTTGCAAGCATATCAACGCAAAACATCAGTGCTGTCAGAGCTGCATCGCACTTATTAGCGGTGGTCTCTTTCGCGATAGATCGTGTGACCAAGCATTCCGGCATATGGGTCACCAACTGGCTAGCTCTGGCGTTAGGCCAGAGGAACTTCCCGTCCCACGGAAGGTTGTATGGGCTCTCATCCAGCCAGACAGGCAGCAGCTCCACGGGCTCTCTATATGGATCGTTTAGCGACATCTCGCTGCCTGCGGCAGTACTGCCTCAGATCCAAGACATACTCCCAAAGGAGGAAAACGATTGCGATTGGGGGCAACGAAGCACTCTCTACGAGGTCACGGCGAGCCTTGGGCAACTCATTGCCATCTTGGGAGAACCCCACGAGCAATTATGGCTGGAGAAGAAGATCAAGGCATGGGCTTTTGATGTTGTGCCCAGTGAATTTCTCGAATTGGTACAACGGGGAAACCATCGTGCTTTGATCATCCTGGCTTACTACCTTGTTCTTCTTAACCTTCTTCCAGCGACATGGATTTATCAGGATGTGGCCAGTCACGACATGGGGATAATAGAGGAAAGTGTCGGGGTGGAATGGCGGAAATACATGTCCATCCCAAAGATGGCAGTGCAACTGGATGACAAAGTTTCCATTGTTCGGCTTCTCACCAACAAGTCGCAGGGTTAATATCTACGGGGCTAAGGGACTTCTATAAACCATGTAATATATTGTCTAATCATCTAGCCGCGGAAAGTGCTTAGAAAACTATCTAATAATAATGTAAAAGGACCCGCCTTGGTTGATCAAAACCCATCACCAACTCCGAAAATCCAACATGTCTAAATTTCGAAAGAAGGAAAAAACTGATTACTTTTTCTATCCATATTTCTTGGCTAAACCATCATGTTTGATCACGCTCGTCACGACGTCGCCTTGCCAAACCAGAACACTATAATCTAGATTACAGCAGCTCCTCGCCTTGCAGATGCGCCATTCCCTTATCTCTTCGCACGTACTCGGATGGATGGAAGTAGCCCAAGATCGCCAGGACGATGAACATCAAAGTTGAGTCGCAGACGTAGAGGTACGCTTCAGACGTCATTATTGCCGAGTTATTGCTGCCCGTGAACTCGATAAGACGGAAAACAGATCGAACAAATATCAAGGCGCTGCTGGAATAGAGCAGGAACATGATGCTTTTCCACTGCATTCGGTTACGGCTGTCCAGTGCGTGGCTCTCCGGGGTTGGATTCCTGGCAAGTCGGCGCTGGAATACAATTGCTGTGACCACGAAGAGCCCGAAAGAGATGAGCTGCGCGACCAGCCCAACGAGGATAATTGCTTTGCCCAGGCTGAAGTTGTTCGTCAATAAGCCGGAACCCGCAAGCTGGACGACAAAGGACAAGACATCGCCTCCGACAAATATCTTGGTGAGCCACGTCGGTCGAATTGGAGTGTATGCTTCGGCGCGTACTGCAATGATTAACCGTCCGAGTACCATATAGATGGAGGCTGCAAAGAGGGCTGGAGCGACGAGGATGAGGAGCGTTTGTATGACGAAGAGAGCCACGTTTGTTTCATCTTTGCTTGCCAAGTAGCGGACAACATAACCAACGCTTTCGACTATTGACAATGGGAATCAGGTTAAACTGTGATGTTTTCGGGGTAGAGAGCCTTGGGAAGGCACCTGGAACATACAACCACCGCCAACAACAAGTGGCAAGAAATGCCACACGTGGCGGCGAAAGACGATGAAGATGTGGTAAATGGTAGCAATGCCGAAGAGAATAGCAAATAGCAGGGCTGCTGCAGGGCTGGGGTCGTAGCTCCAAGGACCGAAAGCCATTGCGAGAGTGCGCTGGGAGTTGAAGGCCCCAACTACATGTAGTTGCAGGCAGTTTGAAATTGGGAGAGATTGAGAATCGACAGTCTATTGACCAAATATACAAAAAGTAGACGCTGCTTGAGTATATATACATATATAGATACTCAAGGTTTGTATATTGCTACCATCATGCTGGGCCTCGCACATCGCACATCGCACTTCGGATATCGCACCTCGCATATCGCTCAGCATAGCCGCATATTGTTGTAATTAGATGCCAGCCCGGCACCCTAACCAGCACCAGGGAAAATTACTTGTCGAAAGAGATATATCTATACGCTCAGTCTTAATCTCTCTTATTGTCATTTTCCCTGCTATTTAAAGGAGAAATGAATGAGTGCATATACTCCGTACTGAGACCAGGACCCTCTCACGATGCTTGGCTTTTACTCGGCACGCTTCTTTCTTAAGCTCGGCGAGTTGATCGGCTGGGAAGCGCCAGTAAGTCCAAATGGCCGGTCTAGGACGACTATTCTGGGGCCCAGAGATGTTAAGCGTCGATGGCCGGCGCATACTTTTGTGTGAAGCAGCAGCCTCTCCCGGACGCAGTAGTGGCACAATGGTATCGGCGTCCCGGCTACCTCCCTCCACTAGAGCGGAATTAAACTCCTATACTCTGCCAGCGGCAGCAAACATCTTCAACACGATCCCTTGTACATTTATATCTAGAGTGTTGTGCATCGAGGCGAAGCAGAGAAGCAAGCCGCCTCGGATGAAGTTTGCCTGCATAATAACGGGGAGTTCAATTTCGGCTTTGTACTGGTAGCCCATACCTTTCATTGGACTGATAACGTCGCCATCTAACATTGCGAATGGCACGTCGGCTTTTAGTATCTCCTCATAAGATGAGCAAAGCTCAGTGCAATCTTTACGCCGCACAGGTGACTTGTTCTGATATGGTGGACAAGGGATAATCTCATATATATCAGAATTGGTCGAAGTTCGGCATCATTTAATTACTTGTCCGGCAATAAATGGATAAGCTTACAGCAGGCGGAGCGCGCTGGAATCGAGAATCGCCAGGACCTCATCGCGACTTGCACCTGGCTATTCGGCGAACCCCAGTACGATGACAGTGTATATGTCCCAGCAAAGCTGGCCGAAAATCCCGGGTTGTCGCAGCTTCGAGTCCATATAGTGATGAATGGCAAGGGCTTGAAGGTGAGATGGAAAGCAAGCAAGGCACCAGATGTGATCTTAACCCTCTGACTGCTAGCAACTAATGAGGACCGTGCCAGGCGATGGTCAGCTACATGTAGACTGTTCTAACAGCATTCCATCGCCGATCACAACCTTTCGGGGGCTTAGTAGTACATGTATTAGGTCGTCCCACGTTTTCGGGGAGAACCCCGCGGATCGCCGGCGCAGGCGTCAAGAAGTCGGGTGGCTGCCGGATCGCCGGTGCTTCCCCGCAGGGTCCGGGCTGCCGGACCAGTTCACACCTTCTCCGATGGATGCGCCGTGGAATTATGACGACGCCGGCGAGCCTGCAAACCAAGAAATTCGTGAGCGTTGGGAGTACCTGCAGAGCGTGGCGGAAGCAGAAGAAGGGCGGAAGCTTGATCACATGTTGTCTTCCGTGTGTGATGGGATGGGTCGACGGTGAGAAAGGGTCCATCAAACTTACACGCAGGACTATAGTCTATAGGGCCGTTTAAATCATGCGGTGATATCCTGCAGTTGGAGAACGTGAACGAGTCATACGAGTGTCCTGGCGTGGGAAGGAATATAAATTTTCCACGTTTTACAACTGCCCTTTCGGGTTGAATATGTGAAGCCGGCGGCTTTCTTGCATAGAGTGGAGAAGAACATTAGCCGCATGCATCCTTTTACGCCTCATAATATTACACGCCTTATCAGACTTGGTAAGCCTGAACCACCACTATATCGATACGGCAGCTCTTATGCCCTCACCTTCTTGTTTCAGTTACTGTAACGTTTGTAGGATTGCGTAACAACGCTGCAAAGGGTAACTCGGATTCTTTTCACGCGAATCTCATTGTTTTCTGCTCCACAAAGACTACTACTGTAATATTGCCTAGTTCGCACACCGGTTATCGGCACATCGTTTATATTCATGATTTCTGACCTCGTTTGTAGAGCACTATAAACTTACATTCATTTGCAGCATAAACGGGCGCCCTGTGGAGGTGTAGTGAGGCCTTTAGGTCTTTACAATACATCAATAAGACTGTATATACCCCTCTTGTAATGCCGAAGTTCCGTGTTGTCGGCACATTGTTTGTATTAGTGATTCCAAACTTCATCTCTACACTCAGTATGAGAGACTCTGAATCTCCATCTTTGAGTGCCGAAGTTCCGCGCTGTGGGAATGGAATAGATTGGCTCCCAACATTGGAGAAGATAGATGAAGATGAAGGCTGTTCAAAGCCGCATATAAATATCCCGCTGGCCCCCTTTGTGTTGTTACCTCCATGATATACTCATCAGCATTTTATAAAAGTCAACTTGTATATATTTATTCCAAGTACATAAAAATGGTGGCCAAAGTTGGACTTCTCCTAGCCGGCGCGGCTCTTGCTGCTGCTGGTGGCGTCAATCGCAGTCTTCCCCTTCCTCCTGGCACCCGAACTCTCAAAGTTCTTGCTTCTTTAGCCACCGACACAGCCGTTACAGGCACTGCCGCAGTGTACGGAATCAACGACAATGAGAATGCCAACGGCGGTCTTGGATGCAGAGCCTACTACGGCGACGGCAGCGCCGGTGCTGGCTGGCCGTCCATCAGCCAATGGGTCTCATTCAACTACATCTGGCAAGTCAACTACAACAGCATTCAGAACTCGTGCAGTCAGTACGGCGTCCCCAATCTCTCTGACGACGAGATGAACGACCTAGAGAACGGCATCAACGACATTGCCAACCAGTTCAACATCGACCATCGCTTCATTCTGGCCGAAATCTTGACAGAATCTTCCGGCTGTGTCCGAGTCCCTACTACGGGTGGTCCAGCGACCGGCATCTGGAACCCTGGCCTGTTGCAAGACTTTGATGGATACTACACCTGCAACTGCAATGAATACAACGGCGTGTACAACGAGTACGGTGAGACCTGCGGTGTCGTCAACCCATGCCCAGCAGGTAAGTAGAACTTTCACGAACAACTCTTAGCCCCCATCTTTATTCTTAGACTAACACATATTGCTATAGACACAATCACCAACATGATTCGAGAGGGCGCTGTGGGTACCGATAATGGAGTCGGTCTTAGCTTTCTCATCAACGCCGCTGAGGCTCAGGGCGCCCAGGACGCTCAGGTCTTTTACGTTGCGTCTGAGTGGTACAACCAAGGAGAGTACTCGCCCAACGTAGGTGGATCTTTGAACGCAAACTGTTACGCCCAGAAGGTGGCTCAGTGGCTCACTGGATGCACAAATCCGGTTTCATGCTAAGATATTAGTCTTGAACTCGTTTCAGAATAGATAATAATATCTTGCTTCCAATCCTTTATGCTCCGAGAACTATGATCTATTCTAGTATTATCTACAAACTGTACATGTTTCGTAGCCGGCTAATGGAAGCTGCCTAATCGATCATGAATTTCGTAGGACTGGCACTCGATTGCATCCAGCCACTTAACAAGGTAAAAGAGTGACTGGGTAGCGTTGGGCGACTTTACGTCAAGATGGTTGACCAGAAGATATATCTCATTGGGTGTTCATTATTAAATTCCAAACAAGCATTAACTCACCTGGTAGCCCTCGTTTAATAAGTAGTCATTATTCAAAAGGGTAATGATCATCTTGAATAGTCTCAAATATCAGCCTTGCACTAGCGCTGTAACCGATGCGCGAGATCAAGATCCACCTTTCGATTCTAGTAATCGAGAGATGCTCGATAGCAACAAGGAGAATACGACCGACTTGCTTTGCGGCGTCAACCTCACGGCTCCGAAATAAGTTACCTCTCAAGCTGATGATATGCATGCCTTTCGCTGCTCCAAATAGCATCGGTTATAATTGAGTATGATGTTGTTCCATTAACCACTAGGTTTTTGTAGTACAGCTTAAAATGTTTACTCTCAGCACAATATAGGTTAGGTGGGAGACAGCGTAGCTCTACAACAAAGCCCCTACTAAAAGGACTTTACAACAGCTAAAGCGACCGAATTTAATAATACATGTCGGGTAGCTAATTAATGCTGCTGTCACGACCCGGCTCTTATGGTCGCGACAATGGGCCTACAGGGTAGTCGGTTCCGGAGAAACGGCAGACCGACTGACCAATCAGAAACGGATCATCAGATCATTCAATGATCCAATGATCCAAAGGACGGATCATCAGAATTATTGATGATCCACGACAGGATCATCAAATCCTTCAATGATCCAACCCAGCCAACTGGGTATATAAGTTCATTCCATGTCACTCATTAGAATACTTAGATAGCCAGTTGTTATCAACACAATAGCATTCGGATTGAACACTCAGACACTTCATTCTACCGCTAAGTGACAAGATTGCCCGTATACCGACCTGACCGATCCGCCAACATAAACCTAGAACCACAGGTTTGTCCCTTGGGAATTACAGTCTATACTAAACCTATAGATTCTGGTTCGCCATAGCTGCCTCTTTCATCTCCGACTCACGCCAGGCACTTCTATATAGCTCCTTTGCATTGTTATGTTCGTTACTCTCTGAGCGATTTCAACTGCCAGACACTCGCCGTTTGATCCTCTCTCTGGGGCCACTTGACCTCCTTCTCCCCATTCTCACCTTCGCTCTCTACTACTGACAGGTAGTACTGCCTCTCTGGTTCCGCTACCACGACTCCGGCTCGCATATTCTCTTTAATGTAATCTCTTATACAATCTCTTATACGCAACCCCGCCGCCTCAGCGCCAGACCCTGGCTCTATCCTCCCGGTACTAAATCTTGTGGGGTACATGGACCTTGGTAGACTCCACACAAGCTTGATCAGGTTAGTAAGCCTCGATTGAATGCAACTTGACTGCGGCAGTGGCGCAGCTATCCTCAGCCTCAAACCTTCTTCAATTCACATTGTCCCTTCGTCGAAACTACAAACAACAAGACAGAGAGCGACCAAGTCGGGGTTTGTTTGGTAGCTTGATATTATATTCCGCCTGCCACGGACCTGAGAACTTGTGCGCCCCAGCATGGGCGATCGTGGCGACGGATGGATCACCGTGGGCCGACGTTTGGTCCTTGAAGGAGAATCGACATGGGCCGAACAAGAGGTGAGGGAGCGGGAAGCCATTGCGGCGTGGGATCATGACGAGCAGTGGCCGAGTGTGTGAGTCATTCGAACAAGAAGCAGCCGGGATTCAAGGCAGTTGGTGGCTCCAATTGGAATCGGGGCTCAGCTGTGAAAAGAAAAAGAAAAAGAAATCTTGGAAGCTAATTCGTGTAATCCATCCTCGACCAGGCACAAACCAAACTTCAACGGCCCTGAAGCCAAACGATTCGACTCCCGTCTAACCCATCTCGACTACCTCGGTGGCGGTGCCTTTGGTCGTGTTGACAAAGTGACACATGATGCCGTCTGCCTCGCTCGGAAGCGCATCCAGCGCCGCCGTGGCCTGACAATCGAAGACTTGCGCCAGGAAGGGCTGACGATGCGCAAGCTGGATCATCGCCATGTCGTCAAGCTGGTGGCGGCTTACATGCCTAAGCCGCACGAATTATGCCTGCTCATCTGGCCCGCCGCCGTCTGCGATCTCGACACTCTGCTGGACAATCTAGACTCGATACGCGCAGGCACAGGAGACCGCGAGGACATATTGGCACGGCTCGATGCGCTGGAGATTAATGACTTGAGCGCAATTGAGCCCTCGACTATGGACCAAAACATGGACTCGCTTGCAAGATGCCCATATGAGTTCCTTCGTGGCGTCGTTGGCTGCGCGGCTCGCGCAATGGCCTACTGCCATCACAACGACGTTCGCCATCTCGATATAAAGCCGTCGAATATCCTTCTCAAGCCCGGCCGGGTGTATTTGGCCGACTTTGGAATTTCAAAGGATGTTAGCGGCCAGGAACAAACCACCATCGACGGCAACCCTGGCACAGAAAAATGGCGAGCCCCGGAGCTCTACAGCCAGGATAGCTCTAGTATGCAACTCTCAGATATGTATTCTCTGGGACTGGTCTATCTTAGCATCGCAACGGTGCTGTACAACGTCAGGCTCTCCGAATTTGACGACGCTCTGAAATATCAAGCCGATCTTTCCCGCAGCGAGAAGCTCGCAATTCGAGAAGACAATCTCAAGCGCCTCCTCGAGAAACTCACTTCCCACGCCTTGGTGACGCCGCAATTCATGTTTACTTATGAGGGCCAAGAAACAGTCAGGCCGCGACCTCTCGTGAATCTCATTACCAAGATGATATCACCCATACCCCGTGCTCGATTACCGGCCGACAAAGTGGACGAGAAGCTATCCATGATAGGAGGCATTCACCAGATATATCACGGCGAATGTTGCAAACGTCCGGCCTCTTGGGTTGAAGCTAAATGGGACAAGAAATTCGCCGCCCTAATGAGTCTCAAGGCGGAGAACGATGACCTAAAAAAGAAGATTGCCGACTTGCACGGCAGAGATGAGACGTACGAGAGACGCCTGGAGAATGCGCGAAAGGCGCATGAGCATGATGTCGCCAAACTCCAAGCGCTATTGAAGAGCGCCGAGGAAAAATGCCAGCAGCTAGAGCAGACTCAGGGAGGGCGCCGAAGAAACCATGATCGCGACCATCATAGCCAGCATCAGCATCAGCACCGCCAACCGGGACAAGGATCAAAACCACGCAATGCTCCCCTTTCACCTTCACCAGCTTCTCGCGGCGTCGGTCTCGGCCTGACAAAATCCCAGTCGACACCGTCAGCTATCCCACAGCGGCCACCGCTCCGGCCTCGGTACCAGACATCACCTCGGGCCTCCTCGGCCAACTTTCATACGCCCACCCCACCGTCTCGTTCAACGGAATCATTATCGCGATTCAGCAACACCTCAACAATCAAGGCCGTGCAACAAATATCACCCGGTCTGCCGAATAGGACCCCGAGTACGACGAGTCTGTCGGGATACACGCTGCGGTCCAGGGGTTCGGGGTCCAAACTTCCCCTTCCCGTGACTCCCGGCAGCCGATCAGGCACCCCCAATCTTAACCAGGAACAGAGCCTGACAGACAGCAGCATGGCTTCGTCCATATTTTCCAGAAAGAGCGTGGATACCGTGCCGACGCCCACTCACAACAGCCCGGCCGTAAGCAAAATATTAGAACCCGACGACAAACCAGATGTCCACTGGGGGGAACTTCCTACCCAGAGAGAGCGGAGAGAACGAAGACCCTCGACGCCTCCGCCTCCTCCAAGCCCGGGATTGTCGCTGTCTTCTTCGGTCATGTCATCGCCTACAGCGCTGAGGGCTGAGCTTTTGTACGGAGACGACGGAGACCAAAATGTGACTGTGAGGCCACGGAAGATTGCCACGCTACAGCCAATGAAGAGCTGGGCTGAAGTAGCCAAGAAGGAGTTCAAACAACTTAGGAGATTGCAAAAAGAGATGGATTGAGTAAGAAGACAAGAGAAAATATGGTGCATTTTATGGGGAATTGGTGTTTGAGCGTATATACCAAAAAGCATTGCGTTATCGTATTTTGAAGGGACATGACTTGCATAGCGACGGTACATATCTGTATGAATGTCCTGATATCATTTTTATCATGACAATACCCCTTGTATGTATTGAAATAAAAGTACATGTTTGTCGTCTATAGGTCTTCTATTTTTGTTGTCCCCCGAAACGCCCAGCACGGTTCAATCCGGCTCCCAGTGGTATATAGTAGATAGTATATAAATATTGTACAACCATGATGTTACAATCATATCTCGTCATTTTATACAAGCTCCCTTTTCCCGTCTCAAGAAAGACAAATAGAACAGCAGCCATCTCTCTCATGTTAGTCGCCTCGCTGGCCAACAACACGCTTCCCTGCCCACTTCAACATCCTGCCCTCTTGAGACTTGACCAACGCAGCCCAAGACGGCGACAAGAACGGATCTTGTGCTTCCTCACTCTTTTCCAATGCCTCATCTCTAGGCAGAGTGCTCCGAATCACTTCCAAGAGAGGAAGCGCGGGAATAGGACTAAGTCCAACATTCGGAGGTGCATCGTCGTAATCCAGCTCACTCCTCCGTGACGCAGCCCGACGGTTGCTGCTATCCTTCCTCTTCGTAGCATTGCTTCTGCCCCGTTCTTGTTCGTCCAGGGATCTTTCCTGCTCGACGAGTTGGTGAAGAGCTTCTCCCCTAGCAATCCAATCCTCCCACGTCCTTTCGATTTTCAACTCCCACCATAGCCGGGAGAGCTGCACGCTCCACCCGAAAGTCTCCATCTTGGAACGATCCTCTCTCACCGACTGACGTAAATCTTGCTGCTTTCTCCTCCCCTTTTTCGAGCCCTCTTCCGCTAATAACTCGTCCATCATGCGATCCCACTCATCCTCCAACGCAGCTTCCGGCACAACCCTCTCATCGATATCCAAAATATTCATAATCCGACTCTCGAAAATGCGGTTCTTACGCCCAATCATCCTAGACATGACGTGCGGCTGGGGTTTCTTCAAGCGCACAAACGGTTGGCCGTCCGCAGTGGCGCTCACGGAGGGTACTTTTCTAGGCCCCGTGAGCGAATCTTTTGGTCGTGGGAGGATGTTGGAAGTGTATTTTGGGGGGTCGTTGGCTTTGGCGGTGTTGATGAGGAGTGGTTCGGGGGGGAGGACGGGTTTATATTGTGAAGGATGGGGGATTGCGCGGGATGCGGCGGCTGTGTCGCGGACGGATTGGAGGTGGTGCATGATTTGGGTGTGTTCGGGAGAATTAGGCGTTTGAGCTTTCGTGAGGAGGTTCAAGAACTGTATTTCATGTGCTTCTTAGTTAAGAATATTCTTTTACCGATTTATGAGATGGTTGCCCACCTTGTATCCCGCCGCCATGGCTGCATATATAAGTCTGAAGCTCGTATATCCCGAATTCTTCTCAAACCGCCTCCTCACAATCCGAGCAATCGGCTTCTGCGCAACAACTTGCGCCACGGGGATGCGACTCGCGGTTCGGATGAGGGCGCGATACAGGGCGAGAGCTGCGGTGCGATGCCGCGAGTTGCGGGCGGCGATGAATGTCGAGCGCGACATTGTTGGTGAGCGAATTCTCAGGGTGAGAGTCTTTTATCGTGGGTGATTCATGATAATAATTCTTGGTGGTTTGAGTGCAGTTTAGATTTGCATAGCTCTTTGGTGATGGTGATGCAGCATTATCTTATCAGCAAAGTGCTTCGATGGAGGGGTCCGTAGATTTTCCGCATTTGGCAGTGCAGTGGAGGCATCAGATGTCAAACTACATCACATCACCGACCTGCCTAAGACGACACCTAGACATGGAGTCACAAGAACCACGCTACAGATATTGTGTCTTAGCTTCCATCATGACGATTGTCTTTGTTGAAATCTTCCATGTGCCTGATTTTAAAAAACACACACAAGGTGAGACAAGAGGCGCATTCCACGTTGGCCAATGTCTCACTTCAGTCTTGTTCGTATTCGGACTCGCAAAACGAAGGCAAAAGCTTATCCGAGACCATATTGTCGAACAAGACTAAAACCGGCCATGTGCTCAACTCAATCTCGAAAATCCTGCAGGAATGCGAGACTAAACAAAAAATACGAGTACTCGATATTGATTCCCAATGTTGATCATGATCATATGGTAAGATGCAGCACTAAGTGCTTCTTTCACCGACTGCCTGATATTTAGATACTTGACCTGTACCTTACCGGGACAAAGGTGCAGTGGTCATCCGGTATTAGCATTAGCCCGGTCACCATCTCTTCGCAATTAGGTCACAGTCTCATCTCTTCTTTGGTGATTAGGTCACTGTCCCTTTCCCGAAAGCTTGCTATTAATACCAATTATGGCTGATGTGTGCTATGTTATCGCGGGGTGGCGGCACGTTTTAGCTGTCAGCACCTGTTAGCTCTGGGCCTTAACCTACATGTCATGATATTTTAGCCCAAAAGCATGTCACTACTAACACATCTCAGATCAGATGCTTATCAGACGCAAAAGGGAAGAATGAATCAACAGAGTTCGCCTAGAGTCATGGCATGTGAAAGAGGGTTTGACCATCTGCAGGGCAAGGCAAGCCATGTGCATGCAGCCCATTGTCGATTTTCCATTGGCAGCTCCGAGGAGCCAATCGCATTCACCACTCTCTTGAATCGACGTGATTGGCTTCCCGACAAGTCACACGGATAGATGTGATCTGTATGTTTTGCCAAAAACACCATGACTAGGATCAGAAGCCGTGGGGTAAGGTAAGGTAGTTATCAGCTCGAGATGAGATGTTCCAGGGCTCATGAGCCGAGCCGAAAACGTATTGCCAAAAACACCATGACTAGGATCAGAAGCCGTGGGGTAAGGTAAGGTAGTTATCAGCTCGAGATGAGATGTTCCAGGGCTCATGAGCCGAGCCGAAAACGTATTGCCAAAAACACCATGACTAGGATCAGAAGCCGTGGGGTAAGGTAAGGTAGTTATCAGCTCGAGATGAGATGTTCCAGGGCTCATGAGCCGAGCCGAAAACGTACAAGGGAGAGAGACGGCCTCGGTTCGAGAATCACGCCATGGCCTGTCTCCCAGCGTACGAACCATTGCATCATGAGATGAACGGTGAATAGCTTCATCTCCCAACTCTATCCTGTTTTGAGTTTTTTAAGGTTTGATAATGCAACTCTCGTCATCCCATACCTATGCACTGATATGGCTGACTTCGGCCAACTTGGGAAAAATCTTACGACCCGTTACTATGGATACTGCCAAGCAAGGAAATCTCAAAGGCCAAGCCTGGCCCAGAGCATCGGGATTGTGACCGTCATTGAGGGGATCCAAATAAGGCAAAGGGCATTTACGAGATGAAAAATAATCAGCACTTGGTCGTACCCACGCGGCATCTGATCAAGTCGACGCCAATCTCAAAGGGCTTACTTGCACATGCCGCCAGCCAAAGATCAACAGAGACCAATGGGCACGCTGACTTGGGCATCTGAGAGAGAGACGTAATCCTCCTACGAGGCCTCGTCATGTCCTTTCCCTTTGGGTACCATGCCCGCGCGGCAGCTTACATGTCCAAACCAAGCTCGCTCTCGTTTGGACGCCTTCTATGGAGAACATGTAGGGAGCATCCATTGATTGCCTTGGATTGGGGAAGCGTGGCGCTGGGACTAAGAGCCGTGGCAGCACGCCCAGCCGGCTCCTGGCAAGGATTGATCCTTCGACAGCTGTGCCGAGAACAAAGAGGCAGACAACTGTCATTGCCTAGGGCTGATTTGAGGGCGCCGAGCTGTCATTGGCCTAGTCGTAAAAAGGCCTTCTTGAGAACCAAAGAGAAAGAAAAAAAAAAAACTAGGAGAGGAGAGGTCGAGAGAGTTGCCGCCGCTTGGTAAGCGCGCAATCCCCTTTCCGCTGAACCACTGGAGATGGATGATTCCAGGTCTTCGGTGAGCATTACCAAGCGGAATATCCACCGGCCAAAGTGAAGCAATTTTTTTTCCTTTTCCCTCTTGGTCTTCACAGCAACGGATGGGTCAAGGATTTCGGAAGCGTAACAAGGCCGAGGCTAGGCAGAATGGGGATTTTTTCGAGCGTGGTGGAGCGTGACGGCTTCATCAGTTTAGCCTTGTGCAGCAAAGAAACAAAAAAGCACGTCCCGGAAGATCGGGCCCGCGGACTCGGTCCCGGCCGAGGATTCTTCATTTTTCGAGTCCCCGTTTTCTTTCCACAGCGTCAGTGCTCTTGGAGACTATTTCCTTTGGATATGACTGGGCTGGACTTGGCGCGAGAAATTTCTCGCAGCAAGGCGGAGCCTATAAGCGGGTTAAGGTTTTTGATAGAGAAGTCTTGAGTACGGAGTAGGCCTGGATTCAAATTGTTTGTTTTGTCCGTGATTCGAGTTACTGTACGTCGCATCGCCCTAGCCGCGGTATGCAGTATGCAGTAGCAATATGCGCATGGAGGCTGCTGATGCCATATAGTCCAGGCATCGTCGCATCTTCTGCTTGACCATCGGCTGTTGTTACTGGCCGTGATGATGCAGGGCGCAACCAGGTCAGGCCAGCCACAGGACGGATGTCTCTCAGCCGCAAACAGTCGGTGAGGTGTGGCCCGACAAAGCCCGATTTTTGGCTTTTGAGTCCATCGCGGACTAGCATTTGCTCTAAATAGGGCGGAACGGTCGGAGGTGGGACTGGTCCGTGTGGGAGCCGCAGATGGTTAGTGATACTCTATTAAGCATTCAGGACGTGCTCCGTATCACCTCGGAACGAGAGAGAAGCAGGTCCTGTATTGACTAATTGGTAGTTAGCAGGTATTAGTGATGAGTGATGCCGAGAATGAGGACGGCACAAGGGCAATGTCGGGCAACGGTGCTCCTGTTGCCCCCATTGTGTTCGTGGAGAGAGGTGGTGAGCCAGACTGATCTGATGTCTCTCTCCCTCGCTACGCTGCTGGACTAGACGGATACTGGACGGAACTGGACCAACGGGGACGCGGAGCGCGAGAGCAACCCAGATTCATGCATGGCAGACCTAAAACAAGACCTCGAATCCCACCTCGTCGACGTGCCACGCTTGGATCTGCCTCCTGCGCATGTGCTCCCTCCATTTCTGCCCATCCTTCGGCAGGTGGATTGACCAAGTGGGTGGCCAGCCATTGGACGACAAAGGCTTTCAGGCCTGCAAGGATGTCCATTTCCCTCTATCCTGCCTCGGAAAGGCGGGCTGATCCCTGTCAGAAAGCAAGACCAAAAAGTAGGGGCTGATCTCCAAATTCTCCATTCGCCGGCAACGCACGCACTATCTTTTTTTGCTCGGCGGCCCGCCCACGACTGGGCCACGGCGCCTGGCGAGTCCGAATACGCCGATGTGGTGAAGGAGGACGAAAGGAAAAAAGGAAGCAAAACAGAAGAAGGAGAGAGACTCAGGAGCAAGACGAAAACGCGAGTCCGATGCCCGTGGTACGATGATGGTTGAAGGCATGAACCAAGGAGAATCTACGAGTATAGTCGAGAAGCTCAAGTCGGTCTGGAGGATACATTCGACCCGGTACCGGTACATTAGGCGCCTGCACCTCATCACATCTGATTGTATTCTCTACTTCCGCGTTAAGCCTTAGACGGCTGCTGGTTGACTGGACGAGATGTGCCTCGACTTGTACTCATATGCGGTACAGGCGCGTAGCGGAACTTGTACAGTAAGCGCATGCCGCACATGTCATGTCTTCCGGCTGGGCATCGTCTGAGCAAGCATGCACTCCTTTCTGGGTTTCCACTCTGCAAGCAAAGAAAATCTCCTTCTAGCACCGGCACGAGCTAATATAGTAGAGAGACCCAGTTTGATGCCTAGGCAATAGACAAGGTAAGCATTTGCAATGGAATACCATCAGTTCCGTGGCCTGGATATAGGATAGTGGGCATATACAAGCCTTGCTATAACAAGTAAACAATCGGGGGGACTGGTCATCCCAAGTACCCTCTAGGTAGTAACACGTACATTCACAAAGCAGGGCAATGCAAGGGAGGGTCTGTCGACGCCCTGTCGAAGCAGCCAAATACGTTGTCTCACTCTCTTCTTCCTTCAATGACGCACCGGTCACAGGTACATGGCCCGGACATGCCCAGTACGCCCAGATCCGAGCGGCTCTCCCGGCTCCACGGACAACGTTCGAATCTGCTGCTTGTCAGTCTGCCGACCAAGTGGCGACATTCCTTGAAAAAATAAGAAAAATCCAAAAGCCAATGAGCGCTAAGATTAAACTTGCCAGGTACATGGAGGTATAAGTCCACATGTCCCACGCCACAGCCTTCCTCGGGTGCTGAAAAGCTGTGCAACTCCAATCGCCACTTGCGGCGCCCCATCTGACGGCTAACCTCGATACTACTAAGACCTAGTTGTCTCTAGCAGCTGGTCTGATCTCCTCGGACACTTTTACGAAGTACATACATCATGTCTGTGTACTAATACGGCGTGCCGTCCATCATCTTATTCGGCTCGACTTGAATTCTGTTTCAGGTTTTGAATCCTCGAATCCTCCTTGGTCTCGCACTGACTCTCGCTGCTGCTCCCTCCGAACATTGGACTCCGGGGGTTTTGAGCAAAGGATTGTGAAAAAAAGGGAAGAAACGGAAAAAGGAAAGGAAAACAAAAAAAGGGACGAAACAAAAAAACCCCCGATCTGGGATTTTCCTTCTCGGACTGCCGCGCACATCAAACTCCGCTTTGAATCGGACGCGGGCTTTTCTGTCACCCCTACGTACCCGTTCAGGGACCCCCCGTACATGGTACATGCCCACCCGGCTGTCGTCCCACTAATAAGGCTCTGGTCGCGTGCGGACTGATGTACCGGTAACCTCCGGCTCTCCCAGTGCAGCCTCTCTTCTCGAAGGGCTCAACTTGTCTCTGTTCCTCTGTCGACAAGCCACATCAACAAAGCGACATTGACTGACTTTCTTCTTCTTCCTCTCTCATCGTCATTCCGTCATTCTTTTCCCCATCTCTCCTTCATCATCGCATCGCATCGGTACCTGGAGTACGGCAGATTTCCAACTCAACTGCTCAACGGACTCAACCCTCGCTTATACATCTATACCAACTTGCTATAAGCGCCGGTCGCTTCATCTTCTCTCAACCGTCGCTCAGTCATTGATATCTTCACCACTCGAACTCCTACAATTCCTGTTACCGAACCCGTAGACGACGGCCATCGACAGTAAAGCTCATCTTATCCCGATTTTTTCTTGCTTCCACAGCGCGGCGTACAATTTCCTTGAATCTCAGCTCTCACATATCCGACGACGAATACGAACCCACTACATAGACGCCTCTTTTCATTTTGTCATATATACGATTGATATCCACCACGACTGCACACACTTTATTCCTCTCCCACTCGTATGCCGACCATAGAATACGACATAGAACGACCATCCTGGTTCGTTCGTTCTCCAATCCCTGGTCCCAGGGCGGTGTTATAGATTTGCTTCACATATACATACACACACAACCTCGGAAACCATGATTGTACACTCAGGAGCGGCTCTTCATGGCCATGAATTCTCAACACCATCTGAAGAACAGCCTCAGCCAAGCCGCTTCTCCTTTCTGTCTGCTCTACGACCACTCTTTGACACCGAACCGACAACGCCCACGGAACCCACAGAGCCTACTTCACCTACTGCACCCACCTCACCAGTTCCCGACACCAACGACACTCTCCCACCTCGCTCGGCTTCCGTCGCCGAGACCCGCAATCCTCGTTCCTCTCTTGCAAGTCGACGTCGCACCACGTCTGACATCGCCACTGTCCGGTTCCGTGAGCCTCATTCCGATATTGTCGGCCAGTCCGACGTCCCTAGTGAGGATGAGGATTCCGTCTCTGGTTCTGAAGCAAGCGAGCGGACAGACTCTTCAATTCGGCTCAAGAGGAGAAAGCGTGGACCGCGCAAGTCGTCGCGATATGCGCTGGCATTCCCGGCACCTGGCTTGCGCACCAAGCAGCGGGCCTTTTTCCAGATCAGGCCGCGAGTGTTGCTGCAACTTCAGAAGCTTGGGGAGAAGCGCGCGATCCCGGCGTTTGACGTTGTTCCATCAAGTCTCATCGCGGGAAGTCTGATTATCCCGGCATTGGTCAAGGCGTTCCCTCGCATGTTTCATGCTAAACCTCATCTGGGTCAGAACGATCTTCTCTTGGTTCGGAGAGACGACTTTGCCCACAAGCACGACGGTCATGGCCATGATAACGCATATGATAGCAGTACCAGTCTGGATCATAAGGACGTCCTAGCCGTCATCTGCACATCCGACGACGATGACTACGCCAAGATTGTGCTCCAGGATGGAACAAGCTGGGTTACTAGTGCTAGAGCCAATGGGTCATATGAGTTTAACCATATCAACGATCATGGGGAGGCCGTCAAAGCTCGATGGATCAAGAGACCCTTGTTTTCACCGAGGGCAAGCTGGGGATCTGCCCATACTGCCAACACAACTCCCTCATCACCGACCACTCCCACTACCCCAGACGGCAAGTGGACATTTAGCATCATCGAGCCGTCAACACGTAGACATCCGGTACAAGGAATCCTGGATTCTACATGCTTGGAAATTTACGATACATATACCACCATGTCCACATCCAGCGGCATCTACTCTCCCATTACACCGGATATGAGTGGCATCTCAGAAGACGCAACCAACACTGCAGAGGAGAGACCGTCAATGGAGGTTTCCGAATATAACAAGACCCTCATGATGGCCACAGCGACTTGGATCAGTCTCCGACAGAGGGGCTGGCCTGCATCGGCGACTCCCAAGATTCCCCGAGCCGTATCCCAGCGCGTCAGCTCAGGGCGTGCCCAAGCATGTGATATCGTTAGCAGCAGCTCAGGAGAGGCGAATCCCCGAATTTCATTAGCTGATGCGTCACCCGAAGAATTGGCTGCTGCTCGCAACATGACCTCTGGCAAGCTTCGACGAGCAATGTCTTCGGGAAGCGAGTTTATGAGGAAAAGACGTGAGGCGGCGGCAGTATCAGCGACGTCCAGCATTACGGAAAGGGAGTCGGACGAAAAGCATGCGGATGATCTCAAGATTAGGGAGCAAACGGGGACATGCCGGACGCGTGTGCGGCGGCTAGCACAAAGAGTATTTCACCACTCGAGCAATCAACGGGTTTCATAACATATGCCGTGATCATCTTTTGGCGGACGCTTCCATCATTTTGTGTAGCAATTTGCAGGGATGAGGGATTCTTTTGTTCTTTGTATATATTTTTGTCAGGGCAAATGTGAATGGGACAGACATGGACATTAGCATCAACAGCGTTGTTTTCTTTGTTTTACGCCTCTCATTTGTAGGCTTGCAAATACATACTCTCCATTTACCATATCATATATCGTTGACTTCAAATCGTATCGTGCTTTGTGTTCCATTTGAAGCTAGTGGTGCTTGTATGATTGATATTGATGTGAGGTTCGAACATGGCACGAGACAGGGCATGTTTCGCGGTTGAAGCTGCATGTTCCGTCTTGGCAGAGACCCCAGTAAGCCTACATGTCCCCTGTAAGGATCTTTACCTCTATGTTGAGCCAGGATCTGTGCACATGATGCCTGTTTGTCATTCATGGAATTTGCAATCACTGCCGGCTTGTTCGGGGTGGCCCGTAATTCCGGGCTGAATGGATAGATGTGCCTCTGGTGACAAAAATAGATGGACACTGAATCATGCAGGCGTGAATCTAACATGGACACTCAACGCTGCTGAAAGCGCGAATCAACCACTTTTTCTTTGGCTATTCTAGCATTTTGTATGCATCTGCCAACTGACCAATAACTACCTGTAAATGCCTGCACCATAACCCCCGCGAAATGTCTCGATCTCAACCCTGTCTAAGTAGCCCGTGATTTTGGAACTGCAAGGGTCCAGTTCGGCGAGACAGGCTGCCGCTAACTGACGTGTTCCCAATTCTCAAGTGCCGTACGGAGGTGCGGAGGTGCGGAGGTACGGACCTGGAGTATGGCCTGGCGTGCTCCGTGACAAGTACCCCCAAAACTGCCTAAACGCTCCGGGGCTTCACAGGTGGCACTGGAGCTAAGATGCCTGCTAACGCGGCCGCTAATGTGCCCGCTCTGGGCTCTTCCCGCTGGAAGCATTGACGCATCAGTGCTGTGCTGCCTGTAAATTGCTGGACTGCCGTTGAAGCCTTGGGGTTTGCAGCTGTTAGCAGTTCGTTGAGAGCACTAGAAGGTCGAGGTACTCGCAGCAGCTGCCACAGCTGGGCACATGCACAGGTACCCATACCGGCCGGATTAGGCCCACGACCCTGTGTCGTAATGCCACTTTGATTTGATCCATCCATTGGAAATCCATTGGCCGTGCCTTTAATCCTGCCCCTGCTTGCAACTAGCATCAGCATCATTGCTGGCCTCGTTTTGCATCTGTAACCGGCCTCTGCCATTTCCATTATCCCCTTTCCCTCCGTTTTATTTGTATTTTGCGTCCGCTGTCCTGCGGATTCCCCCATGGGTAGCCTCAGCGCCCATCGCCGTCCTTGAAACGCCAACGGTCGTTGCCCAGAGCTTCGGCTTCGAGCAAAATCGCAGCCTCTCCCTCGAGCCCCCTTGAGCCGCGAACCCCTCTCTTGCGCTGCCAATTTCTCAGCCTCGCACAACGTCGACGAACACCACGATGGACGAAAACATCGGCCCCAGCCATGAAGGGCCCGCGGCTGCTCTGTCTGCGAGTGCGGCATCGCACCTGATGACCAGCTTCGCCGCCTACGAGCCCATCTCGCGTGCCACCTCGCCTGGCCTGCCCTTCTCCAAGTCCGACGACGACGACAAGCGGCGATACCGACAGCGAACCTTTGCATACTTCCGCCAGCTGCCCTTTGAGGTCGAGGAGGAGGCCCAGCGCGATGCTGCCCTCCAGGGCATCCTCAAGCAGCTGTACATATCCATCCAGGCCGAGGACTTCTCGCCCGGTGCGCTGCACTGGACTAGGGAGCTCCAGGGATGGCTGAACCTCAAGTTTGAGATGCCCAGAGACCTGAGGGCCAAGCTGGCCAAGCTCTACTACTCGCTGGCTCTGGCTCCCGGCATAGACAGCAACGTTGCCGACAGATTTGTCCGAATGGCTGTCAATCTGACGAGGTGCGTGGGGTGTGCGGGCAAGCAAGTGGGCTGCCAAATCAGCATCAGCTAACTCTTTTTTTTTTCTGAATCTAGGAAGAATCACTATCTGAAGCCCGGCGAAGATCTGATCCTCGACTGGAGACTCCTCTGGAATGAGGTCAAAGCATATGTGCTGCCCTCCGAGGTGGCAGCTCACCAGGCCAGCCGAAGACGAGCCGCCAAGCAGCTCCTGAGGCTGTCTCTCAATGCACACACGTATTTCGATCCCAGAGAGAGGTTGGCGATGATGCAGGAGTTTTTGCCCTTCTTCAGCCTCAACGACTTCCAGAACGCCTTCGTCGTAATAGGAGCTCTCAACAGCCTCCTGCCCAGTCACCCCGCCCCGGAGTCGGACGTGGGATCGCACCCAGCTGACTTCTTCCCGACCCTCTTCCACCTGTGGTCCTTGGTCAACAGATCCAAGGTCGTCGATGTGGCCTTTATAGACTTGTTCTCTCGGATAGCCAGAGATCACAGCAACTGCTCCTACATTACCTTTGGGGAGCATGGCATCTTCACAAAGGCTCAATCCGACCTCATCTTTACGGCAATTCTGCGGCTCACCCAGATCCCGGTTGGCCAGGCCAATTCGCCTTACTCGCCCCTCGATTATCTGGCTGGAACCGGCGTGTACTTTGAAAAGGATAAGAAAAAGTATCCGATTGCCTACATGATCGCACGACTCATTGTGAGCTCTCTGTCTCCCATCTGCTGCGAGCACGACGAGTCCATTATGTCGAGCCTAGAAGGTCTGATAGAGTCTATCGATACCTTCTTCCACCCCTCCAACCAGGGTGCCTGGTCGGGTATGCTTGCCCAGCTGGTTTTGTACCTGACGGACGCGTTTGTGTCCCGGTGGAACCGCGAACAGAGCTCGGAGCTAGAAGTTCCCAAGGATCGTAAGATCAACGATGCCTTGAAGAAGCGCTTCGTCAGCACTCTCAAAGAAGTCACTTTTATGGGAATCTTCTCCAAGAGCACTCGTGTTGCGCAGATATATAATAATGCGCTACAGGGTCTGGCCTACCTCGAGCCTGACCTGGTTCTTCCTGGTGCACTGCAGCGCTTCTACCCGAGTCTTCAGGGCTTGGTCGAGGTTCACAGAACCACCTCCAGTTTGAACGGTCTGCAAATGATTGCCAACGTCATGTCCAAGCTCAAGGGCTACCGTTGCCACATTACTGCTCTCTTGGCCCTGGCGCTACCTGGTATCGACGCGAACGACCTGAACAAGACGCAGTATACCCTGCATTTCATCCAGGCTGTTGCTTACAGCATTCCCATCGTTCCACTGACGAGCGGGGAGAGCCACATCCACGACACGACTTTGGCCATGGAATGGGTGCAGGGCGAGATGGCCCGCATGGAGCTTGAGGGACAGAATGTCAAGATTGACTACAATTCTGAACTCACCGACGAAGACGAGGCCATGATATTGAGATCCTCAACTGCTGGGTTTGGCGAATTCATCATCACGCTCTTGGGCAAGGTCTTTACTTTGCTGGAGAACCTCCCTGACGCTAACCAGGTGAGGGGAGGGACACCAGAGGACAGTGTCGTAAATGCCCTGCCCGCCGCTCTTTCTCCTCTGTTCGCGTCAATGTCAGCGGATCTCTTCGACATTACTCTGGAAAAGATTGCGACATTTGTTTCATCGCACGTTGTCCACCAAGCGCGTGATGCCATGGCTTGGATCCTCAACGCCCTCTGCAAGGTCAACCCAGAGAAGACTCTCAAGGTGTTTATCCCCATGCTCGTGGTCAATATTCGCAACGAGATCGACCTCAACCACGCAGCTTCTGATCGTACTACTGGTACGGACTATCTGCCCAGAGATCGAGCCCTGGTGTGGCATGTCACCATGCTAGCCATGGCCGTTGTGCACGTTGGCCGTGAGGTCCTCAATTACAAGGACGAGCTGCTCGGAATTGCGCAGTACATGCAAGAAAAGTGCCGAGGACTGCCTACTATTCTGGTCTCAAACTACATTCATCATCTGTTGCTCAACCTGACACACACATACCCCATCGACCATGCCTTGTACGAACCCGATGTTCTCGAGAGAGGTCTTGATGTCGCCGACTGGGGCAAGACCACCACGCCCGCTGACCTTACCATTAAATGGCACCAGCCGTCGCCGCCAGAAATTGAGTTTGCCGTGGAGCTTTTTGCTTCGCAAATCAAGTCAGCGACCGACCAGCTGGAGCTTTTGCTAAGCGATAATCCGCCCGTGAGTCGAAAGGGCAAGAACAAAGAGTGGTCCGACGAGGTATCCCGGTTGATGCAGCAGATTCGCCTGGTTATTAGCGGCATGGCTACCATGTTTGACCCGAAGCGGGCTTCGGGAGATACTGCCGCGGCGAAGGCTGTTGGCGGCGACGTCGACATGGATATTGAAGAAGAAGAAGCATCTGGGGATGTCGGAGACGACGACCCCCTTGCAGAGGTCGCCGAAGACGAAGAGCTGCGTCCTCAGTACAGATATAAGGCTGGATACCTATTGAGTCCAAGTGACCCAGTCTATGAGCGCATCCATGATCTGCGCGAGCAGCTTGGTGAGCTGCTGACCAAGACACACGCGTTCCTTACCCGAAACGAGGAGGATGATGTCGAATGTTTCACTACATTGTACATTGCTTACCGCACATGGATCACGGACGTTGGCATCGAACGGTCGGCGCACCCATTGGAGAGGCATGTGCGACTGTACAATTGTGATATTGCCGCCTTCAAGATCAAGGGCCTGAGAAAGGTTTATCCCCGCCCTCTGCTCATCAAGCGCGCTGAGGCGTATCAGATGCTGCGCATGAAGCACAATGCATCGGCTCGGCAGAAGAGCGAATTGGACAAGCGGTTGTTGTTGGATCTTGCACAGTCATGTCTCTCTTCGTACGCAGACGTCCGTCGTATTGCCCAAGGTGCGCAAGACTCGTCGCTCAAGGTGCTCATTGGCGGCAAGCCCTTGGTTATCCCCGTCCTCTTGGAGGGTTTCAAGAAGAGCATCGAGACAAACGACCACGATCGAGTCAAGGGAGCCATGTATTCTCTGTTCTTCACATCGCTGTTGAGGACGCTTATCAGAGACTGGAGATTTGCTCCCGAAGCTTTGCGTCTCTATATCGAGACTGCTGGCATCGACAAGCCCTCAATACAAACCCTTGGGACATCCGTCATCTATTCGCTGATAGAATTTGGGAAGCCCTTTGAGAAGACTGTCTTGATCGACACCTCCTTGGTGGACACTATCAAACCCGATGAGGACGTCTCATCGCCAATTCGCACTCGCAACCAATTCATTCTGCAGAGGCGAGACAAGGTGGAAGCCTCCAAGGCGGAACTCGGACTCTGGTTGATCAAGTTGGCCAAGGGAGCGCACTGGAAGATAGCATCCCGGTGTGCCATTTTTGCAACCAACCTTTGCCTCCGCTTCGATACAATCGCCCCCATGGAATTCGTGGACTTGGTCGCGTACGGTACCAACGATCCGCACCCTGGCCTACGAAACTATTATCTATCTGCCTTCACTACACTCTTCTCGACTATTGATATGCGAGCGGTTTATGATCATGATTTCAACAACTATCTGCTCGAAAAGGAAGTGGATTATAGGAACAAAATCCAGGTGCCCGTAGAGAAGGGCGACGCTGAGTTTACCCAAAAGTTCCTGGATGCGTTCGAGTCACCTCTTGAAGAGGCCGAATACATGGTGGACGCTGACCACCCCGGATGGTTGGTCTGGGGTAAAACCTTTACCGCGTTCCGAGCTCGTCCCAAGTACTTTGACAACTATGATGATACCGAGCGAGCGGTGCGTGACCACATTGGCAAGATTCTGACCAAGGAGTGGGTATCACAGTGCTTTGAGTATCTCAAACAGGAGCCTCGGGATTCCAGTACAGACAGATTCCGCATGCATGAGGTTTACCTTCTCATGCACGTCTTTGACCTGATGCACTATGGTCGGACGGTCGTCACTCTGGAAGACGTCAAAGAGCTCACTACAGAGCTCTACGGGGATGGTAACGACAAGCACCAGCACCGTGCTACGTCGGAGATTCTTGGTGCGCTACTTGCCGGATCCAGCGATGATCCGCCGGAGATTCGAAATAAGGTCTGGGAGTTTGCCGCGCCCTTTATATTGAAGATCTTTGAGAATGATTTGACCCCGGAGAATTTGCAATACTGGCTGACTTGCATTCATCTCATCCTTGACTCCAAGGACCCGCGCCGGGCTCACGAGATTGTGGATGCCCTCAAGTCGTTCCGTCTCGACATGAACTCTAATGCGGCTTTCAAGGAGTCTTCCAAGATCCAGTTGCTTGAGTTTTCGATAGCTGATGCTGGATGGCATTTCCGCCAGGAAAAGCCGCTCTTGGACGATTTCTTGGCTCACATTGACCATCCTTACAAGGCCGTGCGTGAGGCTATTGCTCGTGTTATATCTATCATCTATAAGACGAGGTATTACGAAGCGTTTGAGAATGTGCCGGCACTGCTAGAAGCTAACAAGAAGGCGTCATCGACTGGTCTGCGGCCATATAAAGCCTCGGAAGACTTTACGGCTACAATTATGAACACGTTTGACCGGCTCGAGAAGTGGCGCCTTGAGCGAACCCCAGGACAGCAGGAACAGTCTCAATACACGTCCGGATCCAAGACTGTGCTGGTGTGGCTGGATTGTACATTGTCGTCTCACGAGTGCAGTCAGCTGGTGCCATTCTTTGCAACCCCGTTCATGGATCAGCTGCTCCACATGATGGACGTAAAGGAAGATCCGGAACTCATGAAGTTGGCGTATCATGTATACCGCCATCTCCCCAACATCCCTTTCCGCGACGGAGAAGATGCTCAATTTATCGATGGACTTGTCAGAATTGGCAGAACCGCGGCTAGCTGGCATCAACGGCTACGCGCGCTTGTCAATATGCAGGTCATTTACTTCCGCCGTATCTTCCTGACGGAAGAGCCCCAGCGCGACCTTTTGTTTACCACTGTGTCAGACATGCTCGGCGACCCTCAGCTAGAAGTCCGAGCGTGTGCAGCGACGACGCTTGCTGGAATGATTCGCTGCTCTCCAAACCGCATCCGCGACCCCATGATTGTGCGCCTCAAGAGTCGCTTCGAGACAGAGCTGGACCAAAACCCCATGCCTAAGCGTGGACCCAAGCTCCCTGGAACAGAGACTCCCGTCGACGTGCACAAGCAAATCAACAGGAGACACGCTGCCGTCTTGGGTCTTGGTGCCCTCATCGAGGCTTTCCCATATGCGACACCACCTCCTATGTGGATGCCAGAGGTGCTGGCGACTGTGGCTCGACGAGCTGCGGGTGATCCAGGAGTTGTAGGCAAGGCTGCCAAGGGAATTCTTAGTGAGTTCAAGAAGACGAGACAGGATAGCTGGACCGTTGATCAAAAGGTAAGAGTGCCCAACATCCAGTCGTCGAATGCAAACAGAAAAGATGCTGATTAGTTTTAATAGTACTTCACTCAGGAGCAACTAGAGGACTTGGAAGGAGTCTTGTGGAAGAGCTACTTTGCTTGATTGCACTTTTTGTTATTCTTGTCCATGTTTTTTTTCAGTTCGGAAAAAAAAAAATTGCATGTAGAGGGGGGTCGTTAGGAATTGTAGACGCAAATATACTGCAGATTCGGCATCAGGCATTCAGGCATCGGCATTTGGTCTTTGGATGAAGGGGGGGACTTTAAGGATTCGGGATATGGTATAACGAGTATAGTGCGGGTGGACACTACAGGACGCGGGGAGGGGTTTCGCACTTGGGTACAGAGGGGAGGATGGGAAGTTCTCTCTGCTCTTTTTGTTAATATTTGATTTCGCCTTGAGAGGGCGGTTGGTTGGTGAGGGATTGGTGGGGGATGAATGAGCATTTTGGGAGATTGAAGGATGGTGGGATATGAGTAATGGAGGGGGTTGGTTGTTTAGCTGTTAGGTAGTTGTATGAGAGCATTGTAGAGTGTGTGGTTGTTCACGTGTGTTCTCCTTGTTGCTCTTTATTATTTTGAAGATGCTTATATGTGCATGAAGTGAGTTTGTAGGGCGGCCTCATTGAAGTGAAGGTGAGTGGTGAATTGGTTGGAATGGATCTTGGATGTTAGATTACCTGAAAGATGAAGAGGTACGGGATCCATGTGTAAGTCATGAGCCACAAGGGAAAGGGTCCAAGGTGACAATGGTAAATGTAGTTGATCCTCATGGCTCCCAACCCGACAGTTGGAACTCCATCCTCGCTCGTCCGCTAAGCAGCAGCTTTAAATTAGGCACTGATGGATTACATATTTGGTCGTCTTAATAAACCATGAGGCCCTTCGTCGTGGCCTTTCCACATCCCATTTCTTGAACTTGGAAACCAATTTATCTCAAAATTTCCATGAATCTCCTCCATCGTTTACCTTTTTTATCTCTTTCCTCGTTGTCATCGCTCCGAAGATCGACACTCAGAGACGCCTCCAGACTTGGTGATGTGATGGCTGCTGACCCTGCAGATGTAACCAACTCGCTTGCGGCTGGACTTGCCAAGGAAGACCGCAACGTTCCTCGATTGCTCAGCTCGACACTGGATGCTGCGTCTAGATCCTCGCCTTGCTGTTCAGCTGCAAATTTGCTCTCGCTCTTGCGGCTCAAGAATGGAATGTGCCCGAATACTACAGCTCCTTTCTTGTCGAGTGTCATTACGTCTACAGGTGTCGACCCGCGAAGCACGAGGCGTGACCTCAATGACTTTTTGGCGATGAGAAATTGTACAGAAGTGGTGTGGAAGTCTCCATCTTCGGTATTGCTGGTGCTTCTCTGCAAGCACTCGCAAGATTTGAACGGGGGGTTCGGCGAGACCCAAACAATCTTGCTCGTCATCTCTCCCGGACTCAAACCAGAATCCAGCCTGAGAAGGCGCTGATTGTACAGCATCTGCAGCGTTGAAACAGAAGCAGCCATGTAATCCTTCCCTTTGGGTACGGATTTCCATTCGCTGCATAGCGCGTGCGGTTCTTTGGGGCAAATCAGATCACCAAAACCTTGGCCAAAAATGGTGGTCGTGCCGATAGAAGGGATTAAATCAACCCATCCATGGCCCCATGAATTTAAGTGCTTGATGCGAGAACGGATGGCACTGCATGGGTCGATGATGTCTTGGATATCAAATCCAATGATATCGCGGCGAATGTCCAATGTTTGCGGAATCCGAATACCATCCTGTGAGCTACTCATGGCTTGCTTGTCAATTAGTATCTCAATAGAGTGCAATATCTTCTTACTTCGTGTCTTGAGGGTAGCATATTCAGTCTCGAATCCACCATCACTGCGGCGTTGCTTGCGAACAACGTAGACGTTCAGATTGAGATTGTCCCAACTCTTTAGAGTCTTTAGGGCTGCTTGACGTCCGGTAAACCCATCCCACTTGTCTTTGAGTTGCGTAGCGTCGAAGACCCAATCATACACCGATTCCGGATCATTTTCATCTAGATATAAGGATACTCGAACAAGATGAAGTAGTGCAGAAGCACCGTCAGTGAGCCAAGCCCGGTGATCAGCTACGTCGTAGAAAACGATAGGCTGAACGCCAACCCATTTGAGAAGGCTAGGATAATCATTCTCTCGCATGAGCCAAAATGGCTTCTGTTTCTTATTAAAGCTCATGTTAAGACCAGCACCGAAATCAGCCCTTGCTCCAATATATAGGCGGTCAATAACGATAGATGCTGGTGGCATCAGTAATCCTGAAGATTTAAGATTTAGATTCGCAGTTGCATCGCCTATTCTAAGTTAGCATCAGAGGTCTGGTGCTGACAGAACACTGTAAAGGCTGTAATCTCATACCGCATAATTCAGTGACTTTAGAGCACCATCCGATAACATGGCGTCTTTCTTCAAGAATTCTAAGAGAAATATCCTTTGTAGCCTCGCTATCCAGAGTATCGAGTCGAGGGTCAATATATGAAATCCGCTCTTCTGGCTGTTCACTGACGAGGAGATGCCATACGATGATATCGGCCGCTGCCATTGTTGCGATCATGAGCATGTTGAAACTTTTGATAATAATCCGCTCACCCCACTGCACTACTTGATGGGAGCCAACAATGGCGGCCATGTCGACCAGGGACATCTCGAGACCCGTGTTTGGCTGCGTCCTTCGAAGAATTGGATAGCCGCGCACTAGGACAGGGTCACAGAATAGGTGACCCCAACAAAATCCAGGGCTTAGTTCTGATATATCTGCTGTTTCCAAGTCCAAAGATAGGTTACATGACCCGACTACCGGCAGTCCATGGGATCCTTCATCCTGGATGTGCACCTGGAGATCATTGACACTAGGAGTGCAGGCGACTGGGCCGTGATGATTCGAAGAAGATTGCAGGACTGAGGCTAACCATCCAATTTGTTCGCTGATTTCAGATACAAAGGATAGGCTTCCAGTCACTGAAATGTGGCACACGGATGGAGGTTGAACACAGGCTGTAAGTTGTGCCGCTCCAACGCCGCTCTTGTCCTTGGATGAGATGAATTCATGCGCTTGGTCTGAGAATACGTTAGCATCTATAATACTCTAATAATCCCGCTTCAAATCTTACAAGAACATTCTTGGCCCTCGGGAGTTGATAGAAGAGTTTGCATTAGAGTGAGTAGAGCCCTAGATCGAGGCCATGTTTGATCCATGTAGTCCTTCACGGTTGCGGCCTGCGCTTCGTTCCACGACCCCGTTAAGCAACCCATTTCCCCCAGAGCATCTCCATATTGTGGAGAAGAGCCTGCATCACGCATGGAACGATCCAGGTTCCAATTAAAATAGAAGATCATCTTCACCACGGATAGTGGCTTTCGACTACTCATTTTGCGCAGGGATTCTTGTGCACGCAGCAGGTTTCGAATCTTAGTTCCTATCTCCAGTATGGTATTTGGTGCTTGGAAGGTCAGGAGGCCGTGCTGGGGAATCTTTGTTAGAAGCCATTGGTACGCGTCGGACACTCTGATGAATTGCTCGTAGTTCGGGAGCTGAGGGAGGATCTCAAGGCTGTGCGCCTGTTGAAGCAATAGGCTTTTCGAGCCAAATTCGTGCTCGATATCGTCCTGAACAGGGTCATCTTCCGTGGCTGGGCTTAACTCTTCGCCCGCATCAGGCAATGGTTCAACGTCGTTAATCCATTCCTTAACCGTGGCCTCGGGTTTCCTGAATATTTCTCGATTTAAGGATTCATCTTGATCCTCATCCTCACTCAGTTTGCTTTCGCTATCTTGACTTCCAATAACGTCGTGGTCCAATGGATGGGGGACTAGAAGTTCGATGATATTCCTGCGCAGCTGTCAACAGCAAGGCTTTTCTAGAATAATTGCGTCATTGCACTTACTTTCGCTTTCTATTTAGAATGACTGATGCTTCCCATTGGAATGGGCTCGAGGACTCGTTATGTAATTTCCATGCAAATTCCTTTAACACATCATCAAGATATCCTGCCTCAATGTTCTCGAAGCAAAATTCATCGGAAACTTGCTTCATGTCATTGACGAGTTGCTCTGCAAAGACTTGTAGGTAACGTAGTTTCGGGTCATCTGATAGTGATTCAGTAGAGTATGTAGTTGCGGTATCACAGTCAGCTGTAGTAGATTGTAGCTCTTCCAATTCGTCTTCAGCTGAAGTGTATGAGCCATGCAAACTCTCGGGATTAGTAGATTCGGCCTCCATTTGATTTGTTATCTTCAACTCTTGAGAATCCGGGATTGTTGACACTTGGTGTAATTCTTGTTCCTTCATTCCCGGATGTGACATTTCTGTGCTGATAATGGAGTCTGGAGTCACAGATCTCTCATTTGTTATCTTCAACTCTTGAGCATCCGGGATTGCTGGCACTTGGGGTGATTCTGGATCCAACATTCCTGGCATTTTTGTGCTGATAACGAAGTTTCGAGTCGCCCATCCCTCATGCCCAGCATAATTGCCGCGTACAAATCCAGTTGGGCCTGCGGCGGGGTCTAGTAGTTCACCACCAGCCATTTGGGGTTGTCCACTTTTGTGAGGATCATAAAGAGGAAGCTCAGGCAATACCATCAACGGGAAAGATGTTGCCCTGTTAGTGATAAAGACTTTGATTATATCTTCGCAGCAACCTGCGCCATTGTTTTGAAGGAATTTGGGGACCTTCATCACTAGCGGCAGAATCTCCTTGCTCTCGGGCTCTAGAACCAAAAAGCCATTATGGCCCGATTCTGAGAGGATGTTCTCAATTTCCCATGATGGAGTGAAATCGAAAAGAGTAAAGTACAAGGCACTCTTTCCTTTGTTCTCAATCTCAAGCTGCCAGCTACCACCATGTTCAACGTCAAGGGCACTTGAGTTGGTTGGCTTTCCGCCGCCAACGGAGGAAACAAGCGAGAACTGCATTTCGAAGAGGGTATCAGGTATCTGATTCTCAATGCCCTCGGCATACTTGAACTTGGAAAGGTGCTGTAGGGTGTCCATCAGTCGCTGTTCCGCACCTTGAGCATTGGCCGGTATCGCCGGTATATTGGCAATTGTCCCCCCTAATCCGTCCAGTATTTCATAGCGTCCTTGATCGTCAAGGACGACGTTGAACATGCATGTCTCGCCCTCGTCATTGTCCGAGGTACAGAAATGCAAATACCTCCGGTCTTCTGGGGCCTGGGTCTGGTGGACTCTGTTATAGACGCTCGCCGGGAGCCGTACCGAAATCTTGTGCTGCGAAAGAGATGTGAGTGGTTTCGCCCGCCAGCCGGTGCCGATCTCTTTCCTGACTGCTTCCGGTTCGAAATTCGCCAAATCTGATGTCAGACAGCGGACAGTGCCAACTCGGGCCGTGACTGATATATTGTCCACTTGGCTGACGGTATCTCCTCGCCAATCAGGCGGGTATAGCCTAAAGGTATCGCCGGCGTGAACTCCGTGGGCCTCTCCAGCATCCAGGCACAGGCCGTTGTCCTTTTCGTAGACATGAACGAACGGCGTGCTGGATGTAGTGGCTGGACCTTCAAAGAACGAAAAGCTCCTGTTCCCGTAACGCATTGGGGTTTGGCATGGCCAAGACGCGTGGAATCTTATGCGTATATACTCATAAAGAGATTCGTGGGTGATGTCTATGCCACGTTTCCTGAGAGCAGATAGTGTTTCGATGAGGAAGTAGCTGAAGGCTCCTCTTCGTTCGCCGGTGCTTAGTTCGAGCTCGTGTACGACTTCGTGAGGCCCACATGCTGATAGGATTGTATAGCCATCCGGGTTGATAAGCTCTTGCGGTACTAATATAGCGCCCGCAAAGTCGCAGTCGAGGACGACAGTGACAAGGAGTCCTTGTTTAACCATTCTGTTCTAACAACTGGCCAGAGTATCTGGTTTAAAGTAGCTTATGCCATGCTCGTTATTCTCAAAGAGAACTAAGGCCAAGTTCCCCAACTGGTGAGCAAATCTTGCACTGCTTTTTTCACGCGCGCCATGTCCTGAATAATGTATATAGACAAGGTCGCCTTTTTTGGCGGAGTCAATCACTCTTCTCAGCTTTCTAATCAAATTCGACGATGTTGGCCAGGAGTCTTGGTCCTCTAAGGGAAGTTGAGAAGATGAATCGAGAGGTGCTGACGCAGTGAGCACCGTAATGTCTACAGGATCAAGCTCCGCCTCTAGATACTCCTTCATCTTCGATACATCTCTTACACAACCGTGAAGCTGACAGCATTCTCCATGTCTATAATAGTCAAGTCCGACTAAGATAGCCCAGCGCTTCTTGGGATGAGACGGGATATCTGCCATAATAAACAGGCGTTATGAAAGATTAAGAATGTGCTAAGTATGGCTGGTAGACACTATAGGCTGTTGAGTGGACAGAACTTTTTTCTGTGTGAGAATTTTAACAAAGATTGCCAAGTATTTAGGTCGGTAGAGTTAGATAAGGCGTCCTATATGTAGCGGAGTGGGCGGTATAGCAGTTTGTCTAGTTGGGCATTGATAGAATGCCCAATGAAGGTCACACAAGCATAGGTGTATACATATATATGGTGGAGTGGGAGGCACAGTGCGACTTCGCCTGGTTAGGCATTAATAGAATTTCCCATTAACCTCGCAGAAGTATATAGCATGCAGCTGGGGAGGGATGTTTGCCGGCAGCTTCGCTTTCATGCTGCTAGACATTAATAAAAACAGCCTATAAGACTCATAGGAGTACATTAGTTGCAGGCCGTAAGGATATATGACTTGCTGAGCTGGCTCTTAGGAAATAGTGACGCTGCGATGTAACCACGTATATGCCAATATCCGGAGTATTTCTGGTTACATGTATATAAGTCCATTAAGGGATATATCTAAGCATTCGCGCAATCGCTGTGCTTATCCCTTCTTAATTATATGTATCAAAGTTGTTCCATAAGACTGCTATAGTATATTTGCCATTATGAGGAATTTCACATCGATGCGAAATTGCTGTCTTCCTTTTATGAAGCAAGCCAAGAAGACATCCAGGTTCTTGCACAGATATACGAGATACATACGAATGATGACCAGATCGAGCTGTACATCTATCTTTGCTCTTCAATGTTCCGAAAATGGCACAATAGACAAAACCTTGAGAGGGCGATCCAACAAGCTGAGAAATGGGCCGCCGCGACAGCTGCAAGCCATCCAGATTACAGTCAGAGATGCAGTATCTTAATTACAGTACTTTTTTGGGGTCACCAATCTGGGGCTGCTGCGGAAGGCCTTGAGGCCGTATTGGATACTACGGACATGTAAGTTGTAAAGCGTTGGGCCCTTCGCTGAAAAGGAACATGAACTTAACTTAGGTAGGTACGGGAAAATATGGGCCTGAGACTGACATACGACACAAATGGCGAAAACCCACCGACTCGAATCAACCTGAATAACGAATTAATAAGGCTAACAAGGAGTTATCAGTAAACCAGCCGTCTTGAACATTTGAATAAAGTTATTAATATTATGGAACTTGCCATATGTATAATAGCGAAATATATAACACCTGTCTTGCTAAATAAATTTGGAAGCATGCTTAGTATGCGATTTAAATGGATGAGTTCATTAAATGACCTCAATTAAGCTATTGAGTTTGCCCGCGAGGCAGGTGATGCTACGCCACATGACCATCCGAATGGTGCTGCCCGTTTAAGTAACCTTGGAAGCTGCCTCAGCATACGATTTACACAAACGGCATCCATGGATGACCTTGAGCAGTTAGTGTTGCCACAGAGGCAGTGTATGTTATACCAAACCATCACCCGAATCGCGCTGTCTGTTTAGGCAACCTTGGAGGCATACTCGACATGCGATGTAAGCAGATGGGCTCAATAGATGAGTTCATTCAAGCTTTTGAAATACTCCGCCAGGTAGTTGTTACTACATCACCACACAACTACCCAGATCGCGCTGCCGGTTTAAAATTCTTTGGAGGCTGCCCCAGCATGCGATTTGACCAGACGGGCTCAATAGATGACCTTAATAAAGCTATTGAAACTCTCCGTGAGGCAGTTGATACTATGCCACAGGACCACCCGGATCGCGCTGACTACATGTACTTAGGTAACCCTGGCACTTGGCTTGGCAGGGAATCTAAGCGAACAAGAATAATAGATGACCTTAAAATTTTCCACGAGTCTGGTAATACTACATCACGCGTCCACCCGGACCGCGCTGCCCGTTTAAGAAATCTTGGAAACATGGTAGCAAGAGATATGAGCAGCTGAGACTGATAGATGGCCCCAATCGAGCAGTTAACATTGTCGCGAAAAGGCACATCCACCTATCGGGAATGCTGAGAACAACAAACAAGGGGCGGGAAATTATGAAATATCTTCCAAATCCTCAGCCGGGGAATGTCGATAACATGAAAAGCCTCATCCCCTGGAATTCCTGTTGCCGATATCGTACTTGGGAGATACAACTCTGATGGCTGGGATATGGATTTGGACAAGGGTGACAAGGGTGCCAATTCCGGAGAGAGAGACTGGAAAAGGAAGCTCGATCAGTTTGATGCAATCGAATCGGAAACTGAAAGCATCGATTGGGATGAAAATACCACGGAGAGCACATGCATTCAATTTTCAACTTTCGACCATGATCTTCAAAGCAGGGGAGTAAAGTCGTCTACATGCCTTAGAAGCTTGCCGGGAAGGCTCCATATTTTATTGATTCACGCAACTTTTGTGCTGTTCCTACCTATCCATCGTGGTACCTACTAGGTAGGTAGCAGGCTACATACAGGTACATGTAATCTCTACCTAGGTATCTAGTAGGTACTCAAACAGCTTCAGGGCTGCTTCTGCAACCCACTGGCTGTTATTCACTTCTTGTTGCTGCTAGTTGCAAAGTTTATACCGTTTGAGTTTATGATCAGATACGAGAAAAGGACCAGTCCAATCTTCCAGTTTGGAATCATAAAACTTCATCATTCGGTCGGATTTTAGGCGACTCGTGACGGTTAGAAGTGTGCGGAATATTACATAGAAACATGGGAATCAGGTCACTTTCTTACGAAAGAGGCACTCCTAATGATGGGCGGCCGTCATCATCACGGAATGTAAAATTAGGAACAACAACGAGTCTGCGAAGACTATTGGAATAGTGTTTAGTCTATGTAAGATACTCGTAGTCTTACTATTTGGTTGTGTTCGCTGTAGCTGCGGGGTGCTGCAATTGCAGATCCATTCTGTACATGTAAGTTGGTTTGCTGCCTACCTATATGAATGGATGGGAGCATGGTGGCAAGGGCGGTTGGGCGGCAGTACATGTACATGTATGCAGGGCACTGCCTGTCCCACTTTATACATGTATACATGTACGGGCAGGTATCAATGCCTTATATCCCCCAACGCCTCCCACCTCGAGCATCTTACCCAAGCAGAGCTCTGCCCTTCAACTATTCATTTGAAAATGCCATGGATTCATCCAAGAGAGACCTTGAATTAGGCGAACAAGGCAGACTGCCATCCAGGCCAAATATGCACATTAGGTACTTCAGTTGGCTATCATCATGGATCAAAACATTGACCAAAGCTAGCACTGCCACCAAAGACACCCGCAACGTGGCTCCAATGCAGATGGCCAGGCAGAGTATAGAATGATATTGATCCAGATGTCATTCAGTGCGGTGCTGACTATCCGTAGTCGAAGATTTCGGCTCAGGATACCCTCAATTCTCGGCCCTTATTGCTTCTGAAGACTCATTTCATATCTGTCGCCGATTTACCACCTTACGCACGCGCCTTCTTTTGCTCAAATAAGATAAGCTATCCCTCCTAGAACAGCGATTGGAAGAGATTGATCGGGACGAGGAGGACGTGCTATCGCTACACAGCTGTCGGATGGATGGAAATGAAGACAGAAGGGCGGTCCTCAAAGAGATCGATGACGCTCTAGCTGACTACGGTAGTGTTAGGTACTGCTCTCTCGAGGCTCATTAAGATGACTGACAGCGTTATAGATGCGTTTCTGGAAAGGCACCACCGAGCCCTAACTCTCAGCACCGCCCCGGCCGGTGTCGTGTCCACTCTTCGTAACTGGGTGACAGGCAATGCCTCGATAGTAGGGAATGAGGTGGCTTACCTACGAGATGGGAGAGACATGCTCACCCTAGCTGCACAAGGGGAGAAGGACAAGGACATTATAATTTCATGGCTAGAGACTTTTGCGAAATATATCGACTTATATTTCAACAAATGGTTCGCTACGGCTAAAAGCCCGAGAGACTCAACATTTATACATGTCTTCTCGCGGTCATTAATACAGAGAGTAGTGCGAGTATTCCTGGTGCCTCTCGTCACAGTCCTCCTTCTCACTCCCGTTATTATCTGCAACTTTATAAACAGTTTGACAGCTAGATTGATTATCGTTGTCCTTGCGACAACTGGTTTTATCGCTGCTTTATCCTGCCTTATCAAAATCAGAGCCATTGACTTAATCATAGGTGGCGCAACGTGAGTTCTCGTGTCCCAATTCACTTGCTCAAAGCTACACATGATTAATCAGGATAACGTTGGGATGTAGATATACCACTGTCTTGGTTGTTTTTATTTCAGGCACAGGGGGGGCGGGGGGCGACGAATGACTGATTGAGCCGTATTAATTGATTATTATATTAAGCCCCTTGATTTAAAAACAAATTAGAATACTGTAGTTGGGATGATTACTACTTCATAGCTCTCAAGTCTAAAATACCAATATTTGGCGTCTAAGCTCTGCAAAGATGTCCATCTGGCTGCTGAGCCCAACTATCAGACCCAACACATGTCTGACAGTAAAACAAGCTTGTCGGATCATACTTGTTCTTGATAGCCTCAAGCGTAGGCAGCGCGTCTCCATAGAAATTAGACAGATAGTTGGGATCGAGATAGTTGCCCTCATTCATGTACGAGCCCGTGCTCGGCGCAAAAACCTCCTGAGCTTTGCCTTTGTTGAACGTAATGTCGTCCCGCGCCTCGGCGATATCTGCATACGGCGTAATATCATCCCAGTTACGGGCCACAATATTAGTCAGGAGCGCGCGGCGGTAGGCAGGGTTAACGCCTGTGAGCGGCGGTGCGTTGACCACAGCACCACCACCAGTGATATCAACAACAACCGAGGTGTTCTGGCCAGGGAGACCTGCGGTAGCATTGACCATCTGTCGTATCGCGGCTGTATTGGCAGCAGTGAGATGCTTTTGCTCGTAGAATCTTGATGACATGAGAATTCCCCCGCCGATTGCCATGGAGTTGTTCTGCAATGCCGACGTGTAGCTAAAGTAATCAGGGAAAGGAATGAGCTGCAGAGAAACGTCGAGGCCTCGCGATTTGAAGGGGGCGAGATTGGCCATGACTGGGGCCATGGTCGACTGCACTTGTTCCACGGTTTGGTTGAAGACACCAGTAATCATCTCCAGCATGCGTGAGGGCGGCGCCAGGGACGACTTGCCATCCCACGCCACCCAGGCTGCGTAGCCTTGCACACCACCGGCGAGGAGGGCCGGCGTCTGCTGATACCACACTGTCACGGCGTCGAGAAACGTCTCCACGTCATCCACGCCCGTTTGTGGCGACATGAGCAGCACAACACCAACCATGGGCGTGTCGGGGTAAGTCCGCACGGTAGCGCTGGTGACAACACCATAAGTGCCTGGGCCGCCGCCGCGGAGGGCTTGGAACAGGTCTGGGTTGGAGCAAGGACTCGCCAGGACCGTAGAGCCATTAGCAAGAACCACGTTATATTCCAGGACCTGGTCCGTACCCAGGCCGTACTGATGCATAGCGGCACCATGTCCGCCCCCTTGGAGATAGCCACCCGTCATTCCAACAGAGTGGCAGGTCCCGCCAACAACAACTACACCGTTCTGGTGTGCCTGTGGGTAGACATCGTCGAATGTGACCATACCATCAAGCTGCACTGAGCTGCCGCCCCAGTAAGAGCTGCCGCCCTTTTGGACAGCTGCACAAGACTGCGTCGGAGTATAGACATCGTGGAAGACAATAGGAGGTTGGATGGAAGGGCGTAAGTAACGGGTCCAGATTTCCAGACTGCCGGCCCCGGCGGATCGACCGAGGAAATCGTGCCCCGTGTTCTTAATCGTAACGCGGATGTTGTACTCCTTGGCAAATTTCAACCCAGCGCTGATGGCTTCGGGTGTGGTGGCATTGATGCTGTAGATCGCAGACTCACCCATCGCACATGATGACGAGTTTCGCCCAGGAAGATCGCAAGCCCATGTGTGGGGGAAGTCATATCCCGTGGGGAATTTGGCTTGGAAGACCGAGTTGGCCCAGTTTGCCTTGATGTCGTTGCAAGCAGCATCGTCTTGATGGGCGCCTGGGTAGCATGGTGCGGCAACTGGAACATTCCTAATGAGTTTCCCCGAAGTCGTTGTGTTCAGAGCCGCCCACGCCGCATCAGATGGCCAGCAGGAATCTCCAGGAAACTAGATGTAGCGGACGAAATTAGACAATTGAGGCTTCTCAATCGGATATATCAATTCACACAGGGAGGTGAGTGAACAGGATATGCACTTACACATTTGCAATCTGCCTCAGCATTCTGTACTAAGCCTGCCAGAACGGCAGCTCCAAGTGACGTGAAGAGACTCTTACGAGCGACCATCTCAAACCGTGAATGAAATATGAACGAATGAATGTGTGTATTGACAGAGAGAGCAGATGGAAAAGAGAGGCATCTTTCATTTATATACTTCAAGATACCCTAGTTTGCCCACAAGTTATTATTATTCTCATCATAAGATCTCTCACAGATAAAGTTAAATGCTACGTCAGCTCAGCCATATGCCGGGTATCGCTATGATGTGAAATGAATCATACTTCTCATTACCTGAGTTAAAGGGTAGATATTCGCTGATCCGGATTCTAGAAGCACTGGTAATGCAAGGGCTCCTAGTAATACAGGGAATAGAGTGAGAATTTTCCGTACGTTTCGCTCGCCGAACAGCGATGGGAGCGAGATTCTAAGACAGATCAGGTATTTGCAGGGTTTTTACCGAATGGAACTAGCGTTCTTGCCTCATGTACTGTAACGTTCTGCATCCACCGTGCCCCAGATTTGATGATACTCTGACCGTCAATTGCCGGGTACCCCTTTCTCAATAGTACATACGTATAGTATTTCACTGACTTCGGCTTCTTCTCGTCATACGTAAATACATGTAAGCATGTTATCAAAAGCAGTATTTGCCACATGTGAATGGGCTAGGGTTACTGTTAGGGGATAACTTATATCCAGCATTCCATAATACCCATTTAAATTTGTGTATGTATGTTTCACTGCTTACATCCCAGTATCGAATTATGGAGTTGTTGGCAGCTCAATGCCACTTTTAAGACCGAACCTTTATCGAGCTCATGGGCAGAGACTTCAGATGGGGGAAACAAATACATTAGGCGGTCTAATATATACTTGCAGTTCTAGTCGGTGGTTTAGCCCTAATCATCCATATATAACTCGTTGAAGCATCCTCAACGACAATTGGATTTTCATTGACCTAGAGATCGTCTAAAATTTCCATGTTTAAAAGATTGTCCATCTCTTCAAGATCTTCTGAAATCTTCTCTCCTGACTCTTTCACGCCGTCTTCAATTGCCTTGAGATTCTCTTCGTCTTCTACTGCAGCCGGGAGGCCAAGAGCCGCCATCTCTTCCTCGATCTCTTGTATTCGCTTCTCAAAGTCCCGATGGTACGCTTCTAGCTCTTGCTTGGCGAGCTTCTGTATGGCCTTGGAGCTCTCCTCTGTTCTCTTCTCGAGAAATGTCTTTGCCTTCTTCTGCTCGTTAGAGTCGGCACTCAAAGGCAGGTTGGCAACCAGGCGGATGCAAGGGTTGATGTGTGTCGTAGCAATCTCCTGGTACATATCGACCGAGTGCACCACAAAGCTGAAGTGGCCACGCAGAGTGATGACACTCTCGCGGATCATCTGAAGCTGCGCCTCACTATAAGCGAGGGTAAACTGGTCACCTGGCTTTGTGATACCCGCTTTGATCGTCTGGAGGTACTGCTCAGCGTGGCCCTTGCAGACAATGGAGATGATATTGGCCAGCGCGTTGAAGAAGCCCGTCAACTGTCGTACTTGATCTTGCATTGCTGTCATGATATCAATCGACTTGCGCAGAATCTTCTTCGTATCCTCCATTGTGGCTTCCTTGAATTCGAGCTCCTTCAGCGCCCGCGCGTTCTCGGTAGTTCGATTTGTTACTTGAAGTTGCTTCTGAACCGCCCTTTCGAGATTGTTACGAGCTTCGTTCATAGCGGCTCTGGTTATGAGGAGTTTTTGGTGCCGTTGGCGGAGGAACTTTGAGTAATTCGAATTGCTCGGTGGTACGTTCAGGGCTGCCGAGTCCATGGAGCCTCCAAATCCTTGACCTGGCTGGGAGGCTGCGAACGATCGAAGTTTCGTTGCTCTGTTCAAGAGGGAGCTCGTGGTATTATTCCAGAAATTAATCTTCTTACTCCATTCGTCGTGGTCCCCCCTCGACTTATCTGTCTTGCCTTTTGCTAAGATTGCCGTCGTGACATCGAGTGCTTCATTTAGGATGGCTCGGGCGCTCAACGTGTGTTTGCTATGGAATTCTCCCAGCCCTGTCTTCAAATCGCCAAGCCGTTGAGCACAGGCTATAATCTCAAATCCACCATCTTCAACGATGGCTAGCAGGTCTTCGTTTAGTAGCCTATCGAGATTAAGTAACTGCGTTTCGATCTGCTCAGCTGCGAAGAGAGCAGGGTCAATTCCCAGAGTAGCTGGCTGCTGGCTAGGGACCGCATTCTGTTCGATCGGCCTCGCAGTTGTAGGGATTGACGCGGCTGCTGCTGGCGTATTGTAGATTTTGATAGGAGTCCATTGAGTAACGGTTTTTACAGCCTCACTAGCGGCTTTCACAGTCTCAATGGCGACTTTCGGTGTCTCCTTGAAAATATTTATAGTCGCGTTGACGAGACCGTTGACACTACTCCCACTGCCAATGGCAACTTCCATGGCTGGAGCCGAAATTTCTATAAAATCTGTGTGTTTCAGCATTTGAAGTATTCAAAATAGGATGAGGCCGAGTGAGAAGAGGTGAGGCTAGCACTTACCACCTTTAGCAGCAGTCTTTTGATATTGGCCTCTGGCTTGCGTAAACTCGGATTGAGCATCTTTAATTTGAGCCTCGAGAAGAGCAAGGCAGCTATTCTGACACTCCTTTAGTGCGTTGGCTGCCATTTCCTTCTGTACTATCCTGACCTTTTCCGATTCCGCCATTGCTGAAAGCTAGCCGGTAAGTAATTGTACATCTTAGGACAACGCTTGGAGAGTTCGTACCCATCCCGTCCGCCATAGCTAAGCTGAGTTCGCCAGCACATTTGACAAGGGTGTCAAATTTTGCCTCGGTGTCTTGTGCCCGTTTGGCGCATGTCTCCATGTCTTCTTGAAATCTGCTCATGGTGTTGAGAAGGTTTCTCTTGGCCAATCGCGGATCTTGTAGACACATAAGAATTGTTTGGACCTACAATAACGAAGTCAGTCATGGCGGCTAAATGCAAGTCTCCAAACGCTCTCGCTCACATGGCCAGTCTTCCCGAACATGACATTTGTCTGCATTCTGATGGCGCGCATGTTCTTCTCCGCGGAGTCAAATGCGTCAGCAAATTGATCAACGATTTGGATCATGGCACTAGAGAGGGTTTTTCGTCTGAGAAAAGTGTTAGCGATATTGACGAGTGAATGCAAGAGACCGTGAGTTATGGCAGTCATGTTTACTGTAGATGTTGAAAACCACTCCTGGGCTCCTCCAAGTGGATGCACAATGCTTTATCTGAGAAAGCTAGAAGCTTAATCTGTCCGAGCAGATTGATAGCCAGCGGTGCCATCATCAGCATATCGGGAAGGCTCTGACCTTGGCCCAGGCTTAGTTTGAGATCTTGCTGCAGGCGCCTTGCAGCCTCGCGCCGGGCAACAACGACGTCACTGGCCTTCATAACTTCAGCCATGTAAGCAACACAGATCAAACAAAAAAGAATGTCATGCCAAAAGAAAGGGTTGAAATATCTTCTCTAAAATCCCTTTTCAAGTTCTCGGGGTGCATCGCAATTACATATAAGATACATGTAGTCAAGAAATGCGTACCTACGTCGCCTCCAAAAATACATGTATATAGTAACTGGCCGGAACAGGCAGCCCTCATCTGCTCATTGGGTCTCAAAGTTGGGCATCAACCTTGTTAATCAAGCATCACGAGACGGATAATAAAGCATGTGTCGCCTATTTATTGGGCGCTACATTCATGTAATTGAATTTCGGTGACAATTCGGCGGCAGTTTCGCAACAATAAATTTGGGCACTCAATAGACAGCAACAAGAACCTTACGGAGGAATATTCCTGTAGCTGTGAATATCTAGCCGGGAATAGCCCCATCATCCAATTCCATGGAGATGGAGTCTCAGACGGAAGTGTCGGGTCGGTGCTCTTGAGAGTTTCCAACGCCCAGACGCGAACTCAATCTTCCCAGGACATGATAAGCCGACGGATTGCCTCCACCCAGCAAGAGATCAATGAAAACAATAGACGATCGGCCGATATGGCAACCAAAGCTTCGTTAGAGATTCGTTGGCAAAGTTTGGATATATGGTGCTATATGCTCAGATCTTAGATGATATACGGCAACACGAAGATGTAGCGTACGGTGGACTTCCCGCTGCTGTGAAAATAGAAAAGCCGGTATCAGCCTGATTGACATAATCGTCCTTGTGTCACGAACATCATTTAAGCAGTCGTTAGGCTGTAGTCCGGCGTGTCATACCACTACTCCCCTCATAATGGTAATATATAGAGATTATCCGCGTAGGATACAGATTTTATTCGTTTATTTACACCGCATCCTGGTAAAAAAAGATACTGACATCAAAGTAAGCATATGGACTGCTCGGCTTTCCGTCAAACCAAGTTTCATCTCCCTCTCCTATACCAGGGGTAGCCCAGTGGATGAGAAACATCCTTCTTATACTCCATATGACAGGTTGAAAAATTACATATTTTGCCATGGTGAGCGCAGTGCTGTTGGCCAGGATCTTTACAAAGTTTTAGCGCAGCCGCTTGAAGCGCAAGAGCAATCCCAAGTTTGGGTGGATACTATCTGTATTGATCTGGGGAACGATGAAGAGCGAAACCACCAATCCTGCTTATGCCTTCAATCTACCCCTACTTATGATTTCAATCTATCCCTACTTATGACATGAATAGCCTAATCAATAAATAGCATTCGATACATTACAGATGTTGTTAGAAAGCCCTAAAAGGGAAAGTCTTTTACTCATCTAATCTATGCACGAAAGCCTTGGCCGACTGGGGCTGTCATGTATAAGCCACACAATAAGATCCATATGGGACCTCTGCCTAGAAAGGGGGGGGATAGATGGGGTCATTTTTGAGAGTGTCTAAAAGAGTGAGGCTGTGTAATTTGAGTTACTTGAATTTAGTGTTTATTTCTTGCTCATGCTCGGGTGTTGCCTAAAAGCAAGAAGAGGATATGAGAATGCTGTGAAATGACGAAATCGTGTGAAGGAGTTACGTGGGATGTGCAAGACATGCGGGAGGAATTGGGGGCTTGATAATTGGCTTGATGGCCATGAATCCGCCAGTAGTGCCCGGGTAGCTCAATTGGCTAGAGCGTGCGGCTTTTAACCGCAAGGTTGGGGGTTCGACCCCCCCCTCGGGCGAATACCCTACTATCCTTTTTGCTTTTGAAGCATTTTGTTGTTGTTGGTTGGAATGAAGATGAAAATGTGTGTTTCTTTGACTAAAATTCATGGATTTCTTTCTCTTTCTTTTTTTGATCGTCCAATTTGATCATCTTGGATGACAGGGGCGGAACTTTGGGAATTAATGCCGAGGATGTAAGATGGGCAGATTTGGTGGTATTCGACTAGCCAAGCTGCCCAAGGACACTAAAAAGCTAGGCAATGCCTTGAACTAAGTGATAAGTGGACGAGAATTCACCAGGAGTTGAAATGGGAAGGACATGCGTTGGCAAGCTTGGTGAGGTGACAGGTGTCCAAGATAGTACACCTAGGTCAGGCACATGTGAGGGAACACCTGGTGAATCGATTGCCCACGTACCTAGTCATGGATCATGAGACGGGGCAGTCTTGTGAAGCCATCACCACTGGGAGGGACAACACATCAGGCTTCTGGAGCCCCTTATTTAGCCTCGCAGGACGCTGATACTATGGCAGCGTGAGTCCATGTAAGGAGAGACGGTGTAAGCGGTGAAGGTGAAAGGGGAAATGGATATACTACTAAGTCGTGGCTGTGAATAGCCAAGTCCTACGCGAGTGGCTGTTCCGAGCTGTTGGTATCACCCGGTGAGTATCACCATGATGGTCTGCTGTCATCTATCTAAATACATCAGTGTCAAGACTAAGTGTATACGGGTTAGTAGGATTGACAGCATGGGGTAAGTATGTATGTGTGTTTGCATGTTGGCAGGTTGTTGGCATGTTGTTGGCATGCAAGGTACCCCCATCATGGAAGTTCTATCCCACTAGATTGGCGCAGCAAAGAACGAGTTTGCCAGAATTGGCAATCGCCGGAACATTCATCCACGGCGGGAGAAGGAATTAAGACTGGGGAAAATAGAAAGCCCAGTCGGGAGCCTGCAGCCGGATCTCATGGTGTTGAATGTTGGCAGATTGCGATTTGGGGCAGTTGGAGCGATAGAGGATTCAGGCAGCTTGCAAGGCTGTTTCCGATAACTGGAAGTGGAGTGGTTGCATGTACTCGTACAGCATGAAGTAACTGGTACCGCCGGGCTCAGGCTCAGGCTGCAAGGGACCAGGGCGGGACGGAGGTGGCTGTTAGCGCCCTGGAGGCCTAAAAGGCTGATGGACCTGAGCGCTGCAGAAGATGGCTGGGGTGTTTTAGCGGCGGGTCGCCATATGGCCGCTATGGGCACCGTGGCCGCGGATGTGCACGCGCGCAGGTACAATGGCGCCTAGCAGGTACCAGGTACGAGGACGGAAGACGTCACCAGACACGATTTGGGCGATTGCAGTACCTGGTGCCTCTTGCCTATGCTGGTGCTGGTGGGCGACCAAGAGTTCGTTCTGCGACTTAGTCCATCCATGCAACATCAACAAAACATCCATGATTCTTCGACTCCTCCTTCTTCTCCGCCAGATCCCCGACAAACCCTTGCACGCACCGCCTCGGCTTCCCGGTAACTCGGTCTAGTAGCGCTTGAGATTGTCTATCTACTGCTAGGTAGGTAGTTAGACGAGTTTCCACCTGGATTTCCATTTCGTTTCGACTGACGACAGCCAAGCAGCTGAGCGGTCTTGGCCCGGGGCCAATCAGACAAGCGAGACACACAGAACATTTGAAGCTTTCATTTCCAAGGTTCTTTCAGCTGCGCACAGACAAACGGTCAGACAAACAAACAGACAGGCAGACGAGTGGCTTGCGCCAAGTCGAGTCGAGTCTTTCCAGCGCATTCATTTCATTCACCGATAATTCAGACCTGGTATGTCAACGTCGATTTGCCCTTTTCTTTCATGTGCTTTGCTGTGCTGCGCGCCTAAGCCCGTTAAAGGTCAGGTCAGCGGGGCCCCAGCGCTGTGGCTTTGCCTTTGTCCGCTGGCCGAAAGACTGAATCCGTGCCTCTTTAGTGCTGGGCCCGTGACATGCAAGCGCCGGCTGTGACCAACGCGCATTTGGACTCTTAGCCTGGAGGGCTGGTTGCTTTTGCTTTTCGCTTCTTACCTCAGCCTCGTGTTCTCGAGGCTTTTGCTCTCTTTAGGCTGCCAGAGGGTTGTGCTGGCGGTTAGGCGATTGGGGTTTCGCTTTTATTATTGGGTTCTTGGGTTTTTGGGTTTAATTATAGGCGTCTCTTGCCCGAGCTGACTCAACTCTCTTCAGCGTCAGACAGATCAAAGGCAACCAAGATATATAGCCCCAGCGCTTCCATCTTGAACAAAGGACCTTGAAGCCAAGCAGAATAAAGCAGCGTGGCAGTGAAGCGCATCACGGACAAAGGATCCAGGCGACATCCATCACAAAGGGGGTCTCTGCCTGCTCGCTACCCCGTTCACCTGTCCCACCACACACGATCCGGCAATTTCACTATATGGTTCCCCTCATGCCAGAGTTCAGCCCTGCTTCCAGCCTGACCACCCGCTATCCCTCCTCACCTTTATATTGCTCTTGCTTCGGCGATTCTTCAAGTTGTCCGACATCGCTGGCTTCGTCTATGGGCTCCAAGTTCTCCAGCTTTCGTCTCAGGGTTCGGGGTCGCAAACGATTAACCATGTGGTCAACAAAGAGCAAAGCCGCAAAGCACCACGCTGATGGGCATCCTCGTCAACGGGGCGCTTCTGAGAAAGGCGATGCTTCCGAGAGTGACGGCGATTTCGACAAGGTCGCTGCGCTTGAGTTGATTAAGGCGCATGACTCCGAAGTTGACAGGCGGCGGAGCGGAGATGAGACGACCCGTCTCGGGGCCGAAAATGGCTCTCTCGGCTTGCCCCTGGACCTCGACACTACCGGCGCCGAAAAGAGAGTACCGGTACCAAGTAAAGAGGAATACGACGAATTGCGAAAACATGTCTTCGCCGTAGAGCAGGAACTGTCGTTTGATGCCCGGTGCCGCTCTCGCGCCAGTGAGCTGGAAATGGATGTTGATGCCATTATTCGAAAGATACGAGAGAAAGACGACAGAGAAATTTACGCCACGGAACCTAAGCGGAGGGGGTATCATGGCCAGATGCATGAGCGCTTCGCAGGTGATCACTTTCTCAGCAACGTCGACCTCATCAACAAGACGAAACTGTTCGAGATCGCCTCCAAGATGCCAAAGGGCGCCCACCTGCACATCCACTTCAATGCCTGCTTGCCACCCAACGTGCTGCTTGGCATTGCAAATGGCATGGATCGCATGTTCGTTTCAAGTACTCTTCCCCTTATCCACAAGGCTGGGGACGAGGATGAGTATGAAAATTTTAACAAGTGCGAGATACAGTTTTCCATCATGAATGACACAAGGTTGAAGGATAAGCTCGGCAATCCATTCTCCTCTAACTATATATCTGGGCGTATGATGAAGTTTTCAGACTTTAGAAGGCAGTTCTCAAGCCATTATACCAAGGCCACTGTGGATGAATGGTTGCTGCATAAGCTCATGTTCGAGGAGCAAGAGACCCACAATCCCTTTCAGACAGCTTCTGGGTGAGTTTTATGCCTCCCCCTTTATTCTTGGTCTATTATGTCCATCTCGTGTGATTCGACAATTTCTTCCTCCCCTTCATCTCCCCCCTCTTTCTTTAGACTAACAGCTTTTCGCCTCCATATACAGTGCTTGGGAAAAGTTCAACGGCAGAACACGCATGATGAAGGGTCTTTTCAACTATGAGAAAGCATATCGCGAATATACAAGATTGTGCCTCAAAGATTTTGTCCGAGATAATATCCAATATGCCGAGATACGGCCAAATTTCATGCAAGCAAATCAACTCTATACCAACGACGGCAATGGTATGATCAATAACGAGGGCATCATGGAAATCATAATCGACGAGGTGAAGAAGTTTCAGAAGGGCATGGCTAAAGAGGGCCCGTTCTTTGGAGGCCTTAAAGTTATATATTGCACACCGCGATCAATGGATCGGGACAAGGTAAAATATGCCCTCAATGAGTGCATGGACTTCAAGAAGAAGTGGCCACAGTGGATCGCAGGTAAGCATGTGGAGAGTCCTACCCTCACTTCTGAAAGCAGCGCTCATGTTTCTTTTCTCTTTTAGGCTTTGACCTTGTCGGCGAAGAGGCGAAGGGCTATCCGATCAAGGAATTTGTTCCTGAGCTGCTTGAGTTCAAAAGGGAGTGCGCTGCGCAAAGCCTCGATATCCCCTTCCTTTTCCACTGCGGTGAAACGCTGGACATGGGCACCGACACGGACGGCAATCTGGTCGACGCTTTATTGCTGGGATCGAAGCGCATTGGCCATGGCTTCGCCCTGGCAAAACACCCCTACGTTATGCAGCAAATGAAGGCCAAAGGAATATGCCTGGAACTATGCCCAATTTCCAACGAGATCCTGGGGCTTACACCGCGAGTGGGTGGACATGCCATGTATCAGTTGCTGGCGAATAACGTGCACTGCACCGTCAGCTCTGATAATGGGGCGCTTTTCAGGTAGGTTGTCACAATCCCACCAATCTCCTTTCTTCAAATATGTGTGTATGTGATGAGACGTAAAGCTAACGGAAGCAACAGGTCTTCGCTGTCACACGACTTCTACCAAGTCATGGTGGGCAAGGCAGACATGGGGTTGTTCGGATGGAAACAGCTTGCCATGTGGAGCATCGACCATGCGTGTTTAAACGAGGAAGAGAGAGAGATTATGAGGTACGAGTGGAACCAACAGTGGAATGAGTTCCTCGAGTGGGTAAAGACAACATATGGCGACCTCATTAAGGACGTGGCCAAGATTTGACTACATGATTGTCCTTTGCAGAAGGGCGGGGGAATTGCGGCGTTTTGGTTGATTTGGTCGGTTTCTAGAGCGGATTTGTCTTGCCGTTTGAAGACTAAAGGGGGCTATGCCGGGAGTCGCATGGCAGGCAGAGGCGTTTGCTGGGCATCCAGCCGGTTAGACGGTTTACGAAGAGATGAAGGTTGGGCCAGTTGCTTTTTATGTAGACACGATACTCTATGCTTGTTGATATCAGATTTGCTTGCTTTTTTTTGCACATACATATGTATACTATCGGATGGATGATATGATACGATTGATGATTTGATGATTGTTGAGATATGCTTGTACTTGTATGTATGTCAGCGTACATGGGCAACAACAACCAGGTTCGGTACTTTACGCCCGCTTGGTCAAGATGCATATGGTCCATGTTCATGTTGGGAATGGGGATAATGGCGGTAAGTTGAGGGTCGCTGCTTGATCGGGTTGCTATTGGATGGAAGTGAGTGTTGAGTAATATCTTGGAGCGGTATCTGCCCGCATATCTTGGTATCTACATGTATATACCTAAGTACTCCGTAGAAGGCAAGGCATGGAGGTAGCCAACTCCCATTCAATTGAGGATTATTAACTTGACCGACGGGAACAAGCCGACCAATTAAGCGCTATGCCGAAAAGGTTTAGAAAGCAAAAGTAATGTCAGCACCTTGCAGGATCGATATGGAGGCCCTCTGAAGGTTAATACATAGTTATAGTGGTAGTTGGTTGACAGCTGGATTGATTGCCATCCACACAGACGGTGGCAAATTCGTCAAGGGAGAGGCTTGGCAGTTGGACACTGATTGATAGATCGAAGAAACTAAGACATTGAGGGAGCCCACCTCCTCTAAATTTAGTTGAGTGCGGGACGGATAGTCTAGCGAGTTGTCAGTTAGAAGCGCCTGTCGAAGGAAATAAAGTTACCTGCCAAAGTTGGTGAGAGTAAACTCAACTCTATCTGAAACCCGAAACCTCAACTTCACTTACCTGCAGAATATGCTTACATCTGCTCTCGTCCATCTTACTACGGAGTACAAGACATATTAATATTAATTCGATTTATTCCCCAAAATGCCGATCAAATAATGACGCGTCTCGCCTCAGCCCGCCCGCCCATCGCAGACTATTGCACTAGCATAGCCCTCCTGCACGCTCTAGAGCTGTGCGGCTCGTACGTGCAGCATTAGGTAAAACAGCCAGCTGAAGAATGACCTATCACATGGCCCTGTCGAACGTTACCTTGTCTTTGATCCATGCCTTTTTGCTTCTTCTTCTTCAACATGGAACCATAGACGGGTAGACGGAGAAAAAAAAAACCTTGTCCTTGTTCATCTCACTTTCATCTCGTGTCATCATCTTTTTTTCCCATCTAGCATCGTCGGTTTCTTCGTCTCATTTACGTCTCGTATAATTGCCATTTAGTTCTAGCACCGCCAGTTTCTATCGCATCCAATCTCATCTCACCAACTAGCTACATCTCTGTCTCTCCATCATCATCTTCATCTTCCTCCCATCTCCAAACAGAACCATCACCGCCCAATGTCCAATCCAGGCGACCCCGGCTGGAAATGGTTCCCCAACGACAAGCCCTCATGGCGCCTCGACGTCGTCACGCTTCTCGCCGTCATCGGAGAGTCTGCCATCGCCGAGCACTCGCAGACAATCACCGCCTCGCTGCTCTGCATGCTGCCCCGTCTGCTGCCCGCGCCCCAGGCCCTGCTGAAGCCATCGCGGCCAACTCGACTCCCCGAGACGCACGCCAAGATGGCCGGCGTCTACAGCGGCACCATCTTGGATTCGGTGGGATTCTTCGCTAATATTATTACGCCGCTGGATGCGCTGCCGCCGTACAGCTTCATGGTGCTGGACATTCAGCACGCGCCGTCTGTGCCGCCGCCGATTACCAATGCGAACCAGCATCACCACCAGCATGAGGATCAAGGCGGTCTTCGGGGACTCATCACCAGATACGTGCCTTGGGCTCATAGACGGAGCGTGCCAGACGCTTCTTTGGGAGGGCTTTCTAGAAGCAAAGAGACGGAAAAGGCGTTGGATCGTCGGGCCACGCCGCCAAAGATCGCCGGACCGCCACACGAAGTCGACATTGAGTCCCAGTCAAGAACTCCGACGGTGAGATTCAACTCCGAGGTTGAAATCAATGGCCACCCTGCACCGCTTCGCCGACGCACCACCGAGAAATTCCAGGATCTCCTTTCCACCGGAACCATGGCCGTGACGGGTGGTCGGCCCATTGTCCCTCCGAAACTTCTCTCGCCTCTCCATATCCTCTCCGCCTTTTCCTTCTTCCTCAGCATCGCCATTCTCGTTGCTGCCGTCATATGGCAGGACGGCACCGCAATCATCGCCATCACCCTCATCTCCTCGGCTTCTACCGTCGTTGGTTACGCTTCCTCCTGGCGGCCAATCCTCATGCAACGCAGGCACACTAATGATGTACCCCGCGGCGATGTCATGATACGCACACGAGAGGGAGCCTTTGTTCTAGTTCGCTGTCCGGAAGATGTTGCTCGCGAGCTCTACTCTGGAACTGAAGAGTGCGAGTACTATGTTGGTGAGAGAGCCTACAGGTTCTTCATGGCGCTCGGCACGATTCTTCTCATGTTTAGCGTCGTGCTCCTCGGAAACTGTACTTGGAACTCGCAAATCTTTATAGGAGGGTCGTACATTGTGCTCAACGGGCTGTACTGGGGTCTGGGCATGATTCCCCGGACGTATTTCTGGGACCTATCGCGCTATACCTGGGACGACGTCACCGAGGAAGACGGCCAGAATGCTGATTCCGTTACGGACCGGGATGACGAACGCGAGGGCCATCCGAGCTTCACACGGACCTTGTGGTATGCCATACGCGAGACAAAGGCCATTGGCTGGGTCGAGCGCAGCGGTGCCGCACCGGGCACACCCCAATGGCAGCAGTGGCTCGGCGAGGCGCTGCATAATGCAAAGATTGGTAACCGAGGCTGGGAGGCTGTTAGGAGGAAGAATGAGATTATGACGCAGGCGAGCAAAGAGGGAGGCGATCCTGCAACGCAGAGAGCGCCTGCAACTGAGGTTCAGGTTGCGGGGACGGGCACGGGAACGACGAGAGCGACGTTTTAAAGAGGAGGATCTCGCGATTGACGGAATCTGCTATGTTTTTGAAGGAGATGATCATATATGGTTGGATTTATTGCGTTTTAATTGTCTTGGCGGGCTTTGAGATTTTGGCATTGCATTAATTCTACACGAAAGAGGACGGATTTACGAGACGAGGTACTGGATAAACTAATGGCGTTACGATTGTTATATACCACTTAGCAGGCATTGGGTATTGGAATTGGATACAAAGGATACAGTCTATATAGACACATTACGAAACAAGCGAGCAAATAAACAGACTTGTCATATCATCATACCACAAGATTATTATACACAGACAGTGCCTCTACTATTCAAGAAACTCGGAAAATGAAATGATTTAGCAATAAGAGAAAATGAAGCATATTCTAACAATATTTATATAAAAAAGAATCTAGAAAATGGAAGAACTAAAGATATAAAAAAACGACTTTTTGAAAAACAGACAAAGGCGCCGCCCTTAAACACCGGCTGTTGAATGCACCCCTGGAGACTCAAATCTCTTCTTTCTTTTTCCCCCAACCTAGGTACTATTTTACTCATCTCTTTACTTTCCCCTCTTTCTCTTCCCAATTAGTCGTCAAAGTAGATGCTCTTCTTCTCGTCAATGTCAATAACACCGGCGCGGAAGTTGCCTCTCTTCTTCTTGTTCTTCTCCTTGGTGAAACCCTTGCCCTTTGTGACGATGAGGTCTTCGTGGGCGCGCTGGGAGTAGCTCAGGGGGACGTACTCGTTGGAGGCGAACTTGGGATCGACCTTGATGTCCTTGGGGATGCGCGAGAAGGGCTCGACCTTGACTTTTTTGTCGCGCGGGTTGGGGGGCAAGGGGGGGTTGGGCAGGGAGTCGATTGTGACGGAGGAGTCGGAGGGGGAGGACTCGTCGGTGGATTGTTCCTTCTTGACGACGCCGTTCGTCTTCTTCGTCTTCTTCTTCTTCTTGTCATCGTCGGAATCCGAGTCGGAGTCTGAGGAGGAAGATGAGGAGGAGTCGGAGTCGGATTCAGGGAGGGGAACCTTGGCGGCCTCTGCGGCGTCGACTTCAGACTCGCTGTCGGAGCTTTCGTCGGAGCTGGAGCTCTCGTCTGAGGAGCTGGACTCGGAGCTCGAGTCGGAGGAATCAGAGTCGGACTCGGACTCGGAGCTGGAAGGAGAGGCAACCTTTTGCTTCTTGGCGGGGGGAGCGGCGACCTTTTGCTTCTTGGGGCTGGGCTTCTCGTCCTCCGAGCTGGAATCGGAGCTGGAATCAGACGAGGAGTCGGAGCTCGAGCTCGAGCTGGAGCTTGAGCTTGGAGGGGCCTTGCGCTTCAAGTTCTTCTTGCCCTTGGGGGGAGACTTTGCGCGGAAAGAAGGCTTCTCATCCTCACTCTCGCTGGAGCTGCTTTCGCTGGAGCTAGAACTGTCTGAGCTGGAGCTGGAACTGCTCGAGTCCTCCATGTCGACGTCTCGATCGGCAGGGGCCTTGGCAGCGTTCTCCCAGGACTGGAAAACGCCCACAAGAGTGTTTCCGCTGCTGGCCTCAGAAGCCTCACCCCAACCCTTCTTGGATCGCTGCTTCTTGAAGGCGCTAAGGGCGCTGGTGAAGGCGTTGTCGGAGAGGAACTGCTCTACGAGGTCGAGCAGCTGCGCAGGAGGCTGAGATTGAGACTCGACGCCATTGCTGGCAGAAGGTTTTGACTTGACCATTTCGTCGTTTGTGCTGGTGGTTGCTGAAGAGGTGCTTGTGAAGACCTTGTCGGTAGGTTTGTTGTTGGTGTTGTTGGAGAAGAGCCAGGCAGGTGGTTTTGCAGATGCGCTGGACATGTGAGAAGGAGCCGAATAATTCGTCACACAATCGTAAATTCTCGATTGAGTCTGAAAATGGTGATAATCAGAACTTCAAGGTTAAAAATTAAAGCAATGTCTAATTGCTCCGTCTACTGCAGTTCGCTAGAAACCACACGACTTTTTATTCTCTGCGAAACTTTGAAGCCGCCGAAAAAAAAAATTATTTAGCCGCAAGTTTCTGCCACGCGCCCAGGAACAAGAAGCCAAAAAGGGCACGGGCGGTGTGGAGGAGCTTATCGCTTATCAGGGATCAAAGCGGGATTAACGATGCGCCGCGCTCCGTTAGTCAGCACAATTGTTGACGTTCGCAACGGCCTCCAGTGATGTCAAAGCGCAGATTGTGGTGGATTTTGATATTGATAACAAAACAACAACGGGCATCTCGAGCCCTTCAACACCCCCGCGCATTTCCGCACGTGAGAGCGCGCTTCACTTTTGCTGACGAATCTGGGGGTTTTCTATTGCTTTTCTTTTTTTTCTTCTTTCAATAGTTCGAATCTCGTCCCCTTGGATCCGCCTTATTTCTTTTGCTTTCTCTAGCGCGTCCAGGAGCTCGGTTCTCTCTCATACCCATCCTTTTCTATCAGGGGACGGACCCTGGGCAGAACTTCAACCGCAGACGGAATATCGACTCAGCCTCTCGTTTTTCTTACCTGGGACATCTCCTTTACTGTTTCTTGGCGTTTTTCTCGGGATCGCAGGGTGCACCGGGCCTGGCGCAGCGCAAACGCACACAGAGTCACTCACCACTCACTCGATCTCACCTCACCGAGCTCATCAGCCATGAGCACAAATTCTACCAAACGCAAGTTCAACGCCTTGCTCCAGGGCCTGAGCAGTCCGCGACCCAGCACAGACGGCGACTCTCCAGCAACCATGTTTGGAAACCGGGTGCCCAGCGGCAGCCACAAGCCCTTGGACTATGATGCGCTGCTGCAGAAGCGCCGCCGCCTGGGGTTTCCCGAATCAACCGCGCCGCGCCTGGACAACACCGTTTCATCGGGGCTCACAAGTCTGGCTAGCTCCATAAGGCGGACGGTATCTGACGCCACGACTCCGAAAGTTCGGAGGGACGGGCCCGCGAGGTACTCTCCCGGTGATAGGGAGGAGCTGCTGAAGAGGCTGGCGACATTTCAGGAAATCACCGACTGGACCCCAAAGCCTGATAAGATCAATGAGGTGGAATGGGCCAAGAGGGGGTGGATATGTCAGGGCAAGGAGAGGGTGCGGTGTTTGCTATGTCACAAGGAGCTGGTGGTGAAGTTGAAGAAGGAGGTTGGAGAAAGCGAGGGGGATGCGCTGACGGCTGCTGAAGTTGGTAAGTTTTGTTATGATAATGCTGAATTTTGATGGGGACAGGAGTTAACTTGTGATGAACAGAAGCTGCTTTGGTCGACAAATATGCAGAGTTGATCGTTAGTGCGCATCAGTCAGATTGCCTATGGAAGAGACGAGGATGTGATGGTAAGTTTATTGTGTTCATTATACCAGTTTCTTTGCTAATCGCTTTGCCAAGATTCCTTACTTCGGTTGTCATTCATGAGCGCAAAGGGCGCCATCGAAGCTCTGAAGAAGCGATATGAGGAGCTCTGTGTCCGGCAAACATTTCTGCCATACGAGTTCAACCTTCACCTTCCAGAAGACATGAATTTGGGCAATATCATTGAACAGCTCCCACCTGATTTTTTTACTGGCGACAAGGCTTCTACAGATGCACCTAATAGACCTGCGCTTGCTCTGGCTCTCATGGGCTGGCAAGGCCTAACCAACACCCGCATCGGCGCTGTTCCCAACACTGCATCATGCCACACCTGTCAGCGACGATTAGGTCTATGGATGTTTAAAAGTAAAGAGGTGGACGAAAGTGGAATGGTTATTGTGCCGGCACCGATGGACTATCTTGATCCCGAGCGAGAACATCGCTTCTTCTGCCCCTGGAAGAACCCTGCCGCTCAGAGTAGGGGGCACAGCACGCAAAGCAACGATACGGCCGATATGCCGGCGTGGAAAATATTGCTACAATCCATCAAGAACGAATCGGATCTACGAAAAGTATATGAGGGCCAAGTTAAGCCAAAGTCGAAAGCAGCCACGGCCACGGCCACAGATCCATCTACACCCGCTAAGACGATATCACGACCGGGTGCGCACCACACGCCAAATATCTCTATTGATTCGACCGCCATCGACGATGAGGATGACGAAGCCGCGCGGGACGCAAAGGACAAGGAGCGATGGGCGAGGCTGCGCAAGGTCAAGAGCTTGTTTGATACGAAGAAGCTGAAAAGGTCCCGCTCAGGCGCCGCGTCAATCAAATCCAACAAGTCATCCAGGTCGATTAAGGGAGATTGATGGCCGACTTGTGTGATGGCTGGGATGTTTTTTCTTCTTTCATTTATCTTTAATTACGTTACCCATATCTGGTTTTATTTCATTATTTATCTTGGCTACATCAATCACCAGGCATGGGGTCCAATATCGTTATCTAGGAGAGGCTCATTTTCTTTATGTCCTTTACATCTATCCCCCATTCTCTCCAGCATTCCCTGTCTTTTTCACTCAGAATTTTCCTTGCATCATATTCCTTGATGGGCGTACAAATTTTCTAATATACGCGATACCTCCCATGCCATCCATAGTCATACATAGTCACCCCGTCTTCCATTTAATATCATCAAATGAAACCACTGGTCCTCCGTACGTGACCGTCTCATCTTTCTTCTTCACTTCCTTCTCTTTGAGGTCAAAGTCGAAGCCTGCCATTTCTAGGATACTCGTCCGGACACCTCCCACGCCCCCTCCACTCCCTAACTTGGGCACATTGTCCATTCCCGCCGCTGTGATGTGTATATCTGGATTCCAGCCCGATCCCTCTTCCCATCCGTTACCCACAGATTGTGACATTTTCCGCAGCTCTTCTCGCACCAGTGTGGCCATGTCGCCGCATCGCTGGGTCCATGATCCGCCCCCCTTGTCAGCTTTAGTCAAGACCACTAATGTCCTGGTATTTGCCTCAGCCAGCGTCCTCAACAGCCACTTGTCCTGCTCCATGAGCCTCTTCTCAGAAGAAAGCAGCACTACGGCACCGCGCAGCATTTTCCGTGCCTTGATGTACTTCCACACAGCATCCCCCCAGCTAGCCTGACTCTTGAAGCCATACCCAGGCGTGTCGACGAGAACAAGACTATACCGCGGAAGCTTTTCGCCCTGCCGGACGAGACCCTTGGGAATGTTTGGGAGAGGGCCCAGACCAAAGGCGTTCATGAGCGTGGTTTTGCCTGGGCGGGCGCTGACTCTCGCTGCGCCGGGACGGCCGACGAGGGCGTTGAGGAAGGAGGACTTGCCGACGTTTGAGGCGCCGAGGATGATGACTTCGGGGATGTGTTCGTTTTTGGGGTGGTGGCGGAGAGATTCGGCGGAGTAGAGGAACTGGAAGCCTTGTTGGAAGAAGGATGACGCGGAGGCGATTTGGGCGTCTTGGGGTTTTGTGGTGGATGTTGTGATGAGGGGGGAGGAGGAAGATTGGCGGATGAGGGTGTTTGTGAAGAGGGTTTCTTTGTGGGGTTTTGTGTTGGGAGGGGCGGAGCGTTTGGGTGTTGATGATGGTGATGATTCTTGGAGGTTTGGGATTGTGGGTGTGATTTTGGTTGGTTGAGTGGATTTGTGAGGTGCTTTTGTTTTAGGTGTTGTTGATGTGGTGTTTGATGATTTTAGAGGTGTTGATGCTGTTAATGGTGATGGTAATGTTGAGTCAAGCTCCTTGCTGAGAGTATCATTGCTGGTGGCGAGGATGCGAGATGGTCTTGCACTAGGTCGCAGACGAGGCCATCGCGGGACAGATGTTGTGAAACATGCGTGAGATTGAGGATTCAAGATGAGACGAGGTGAGTAAGAGATGCGCTGTAAAGATGCTGGCTTTAATGGAGGCATTGTTAAAGAATGTTTGGTGTGAGTTTGTTTAATGACGTTGAGTTTGAGAGCTGAGGTTGAAGCAACCTTGAAGTTCTGTGGCTGCGCGTGTGAAAATACAGGATGACCCCACTATGAATTCTCTGAGCTGGAATAAAGTGTTGAAGGTCAACCGAATGATTGTTTTATTGAGTGAAAATAAATGTATATTGAATAAAATAAAACAGCTTCGTATATTTCAAAGAGTTTTCAAATTTCTATTTACAATAATTTAGAGAGAGCATTGGGGACAATATCATGATTCCACTGGGTACCAATTAGCCCAACATAGTGTCAAATAAATCAGCACAAGATACTAACCCAGCTAGTAAAGCAAAAAATCCGCCTAGGGTAGGCAAAATGAATGCATCAGATCATGTTCATTCATTCAACACATGAGTGAGTCAAACTCATTCCAAATCACACTCACCCACCCGCTCACTCCCACATCTCACCTATCATCTTGATACACATCTCAATTACACCAACAACCTTCACAAATATAAAATCATGACCCCCGGCGCCCTCGACCTCGACGCCCACGAGCAGCCTTCGGACCAAATGAAGGCCGAATGGAAGCACTTCTCGCGCCTCGACCAAAACGTCCTCCTCAAAGAGACTCCGCTCGACGATCCCCGGCTCCCTATTGAACAAAGCGGATTCTGTGTGTCGGGACATGTACCGCGAGCGCAGATATCAGAGGCGTTTTCTTACTTGGGACCTGAATTTGCAAAGGAGGGTGCTGATGATGGCGATGCTCCTATTTTATATCATCCTTTGCTTCCAGGTTTGTCTCCATCTCTACTCCACACACTACACCACACAGCAGAATCATATCACGATTTACAATTACAATACTTCCAAATTCATCTAGGTATTCATCAACTGCAATAAACTAACAAACTCATTCCTAGGCCTCCTCATCCTCCCCTCCCTCATCCCCCCCTCCATCCAAACCCACCTCCTCAACACAATGATCCACCGCGACCTCAGCAACCCAACCCACCAAACAAACCTCCACCTCCACTACTCCCTCCCCTACCCTCCCTCCTCATCCTCATTCTTCTCCCTATCCCCAGACTCCCCACCAACATTCCTCCCCAAGGATCCCGCCGTCCACAACCCCCTTTCCATCAAGCAGGTCCTCCAGCGGCGTCTCCATTGGGTTACTCTCGGCGGACAGTACGACTGGACGAACCGTGTATACCCGGAAGCCCCCCCTCCTGGCTTCCCGGATGATTTGGCTTCTTTTTTAAAGGCTTTGTTTCCGGAGACGCTTGCTCAGGCTGCTATTGTCAATTTTTACACCCCGGGGGATACGATGATGATGCATAGAGATGTTAGCGAGGAGATTGACAAAGGTCTCGTCAGTTTGAGCTTTGGATGCGACTGTCTCTTCATGATTGCCCCCAGCCGCAGCGCCAACGACGAACAAGACCAAGACCAAGAATCACAGCAAGACAAAGACCAAGAATCAGAACAAGACAAAGGCGGAGAGAAGAAGAAGTATCTTCTACTAAGACTTCGCTCCGGAGACGCCATATACATGACAAAGGAGTCGCGCTACGCATGGCACGGCGTGCCAAAGGTCATGAAGGGCACATGTCCCGACTACCTAGCAAATTGGCCCGCCGGAGGAGAAGACGGAGAGTTTGATCAGTGGAAGGGCTGGATGGAAAACAAGAGAATCAACCTAAACGTGAGACAGATGAGATGAGGTGAATAGAATATCATATGTTTGGTTACATTACAAAAAAGTGTGCAGTCTGGTCCATGTAAGCGGCAAGGAGCGTTTCCAAAAAAAAGAAGAACAAAAGAACATTTCTCAGACCGGCTGCGTATAGTATATACAAATGAGTATATAATAGATAGATATAGATGGAAGCTCACGAGTACCCAATGCAATCAATAAACTTGCATCCAGCACAAATTCTAAACCCTCATGATCGCTTTAATCCCAATTGCCAAACTTGAACGCTTGTATAGATAAAAGTAACAGCAATGAAAAGCCCGCTTGAAACAAATGAAAAAAGAGTCGAGGCTTGCCTCCCTTTTATGCAAAGCCGAATCCCTGGGCATTTTCCAGCGCCATATTAAGTCGCTGCCTCAACATGTCCTTATCCCTATAGTCCGGTAAAAGGAGCGTCCCGTAACATGTGTACGCCGTGGGCAAACGATTCCCACTATCTTCACCATCGCCGTTTCTCTGCACCACAAACTGCAGGTTGCGCATGCCCCCGACGGGGACGCGGTCCGAAGCGGTGACAAATTCCAAAAGCTTGCGCTTCATCCTATCGTCATAGCGCTTAACAATGGACCAGAAGTCTCGAACCGTGTGGTGGGATGCATCCCACCCAACGTAACGAGTATATCGTCGAAGCTCCGAAATGTCAATCTCCTGCACGCCCTCGACAAGGGACTGCAGAATCTGGGGGCTTAACAGGGAGAGCGACTTGTACTCGAGGCAGCTATTAAAGCCACGTTCAAACGCCTCGTACTGCGGTCTGACAGACACGTCAGTCAGGTAGCGGATGTAGTCGCTCACATACTGGTCGCGGTTTTCGTTGGTCACGAGCGGCGCCTCTCGCTCGTCGACTGATTCTTCGGGAATGTTGACGCGCATTTGCCAGTCGAGATTCTGCGGCCACTGGACCATATCCTTGGTCATTTCTCGTGTCACATTGCCCCCAATATTGGACACGGAGAACTCGTAAGTGCGCGCAAAGATGTCTTCCACCGCGCCATCTTTCTCGTTCCACTCCAATAAACTCATTAATCCACTGGCTAGTGCAGGCCAACCGTCTGCAATGTGATAGAGCTCCTCTACCGGCTCGCCTAGCAATTTCCGGTATAGAGCCCTGGGGAAAGTGACGGGAAGCGTGAGGCCGTTGTATACCGCTAGGGATACGAGAACACCCATCAGCTCAAACTTCCACTCCTCCACAACCGAGCCGGGAACGAACCATGCCATGCGCGTTCGGTCATCGATGGAGAAAGCACCGTATTTGGGGTCCATACACTCGGCAATGGCTACGCGGAAGAATTCCTGCTGTACGCCACCCGAATCGAAGCCTTCCTCTCCGCTCTGCTCGCCGAGGTGGACCTTGAGAGGACGCAGAAGCTCGCGTCGTTCTCGCCTCCACAGCTGATCAAAGGCATCTCTCAAGACATTGTCACGACCGATATCCAGTACAAGGTACTTGGAAGACGCCACCCTCAACATATCCTGCAACACTATCTTGTGGTGAGGGTTGGCAACAAGGCTACCAGGATCGACAATAGCGCTCATCCTCGTCTTCAGCGAGCTACTCTCCTCAAACATCCGGCTCATCTTTGCAAAGTTGATGGATCTAAAGAAGGTGACGAGGCATTCTGGGCTAAAGAGATAGGGGTAGTCGAGCATGTGCCCCTTATTCCGCGGAGAGTCGGATTCAGCCCATGTTACTGGCATCTCCATGGTGTCTAGGCGTTCTGAGAAATAGTCGGCCCGGAATTGAATATCTCCTAGGAGGAGTCTGGATCTGTTTTGGTCTGTGCTCTTGTTAGTATGCAATATGATTGACTCTGGGGGTGACAAAAATGACTTACACATGGTGGAAATCAGAGACAGCGCCCCGTGGAAGGCACCGCCGCATAGAACCTCGGGGTTTCCATCCCACTCGTGATAAAGGACCGTCCTCGCCCAGTCTAGCAAGAGAGTGGGAACGCGGGTCTCGTGCAACAGGCGCTCGGCTTGCGCAAACTCCAAAATTCGGAGTGGTCCTGAGTGCACAAGGTCGAGCTGGCCGAGCAGTGGCTGAAGTATGTCCAACTGACCGGCCTTGGTCTTACCATCCATGCGCATCAAAGTAGCCAGAGATCGACGAGCAGACACGGCAGAGAAGACACGGCGTGCCAGCCTGATGGCGTTGTCGTTTGAAAAGACATCCTCATACTCGAGACATATGGCCTGCGGCTGCCTCGCGGAGAGGCCGTTGCCGCCCAGTGTTAGCCCCGTAGATCGTATGCGCGACATGTCGTACAGAGTCTTAGAGTCTGAGACGAAAGGTGCCACAGCAACGAGAGCATGAAGACAGACAGATACGACGCAGCCGGCTTCGAAATCCGATAGCGGTTTTCGGCCTTTTGGCAGTGCCCTCGAGGGACGAGATTGGGAGGCTTGAAAAGACCTTGGTGTTGCGAATAAAGACTCGGCTGCCATCCAAAGGCTGTGAAGGACTAGGGTTGGCGCAGCACGAGTCATCCGAAGCATGCAATAGAACAATGTCTGTGAGTCGTATAGCTTGCCATCTCGGGAGAAGGACCGAACGAGAGAATGAGGATCACTCAGGACGGCGAAGAGGGCCTGTTCATTGAAGGCCTTCCACTGACTGGGGGAGGTGCGGGATATCGATCGCCGCCTGACTAACTTTCTTGATGGGTTCTGGGGGACGGGATACGAGGCGTGAGATTCCAAAGGCCCGAAGAAATGGCGTTCGTAAGTATTATCCTCCTGAAAAACATCACATATAAAATCGACAAGCTCGACATTCAAAGCCGATAAAGATTGCGGTAGTAGAAACTTGGCCGAGGGAAAGTCTACCTCCGGAAGCGGCGATATGGGCCTCGGCTTAGTCTGCGTGTCGACATGTTCACTCTTGATGGCCGGAGGAGTGCTACTCGGCGTCTCTCTCTCATCAATAGTCTCCGTATCAGAGGACCCTGATTCGACATCTTCCACTGTATTGGGAGGGGCAGTGGGAGTGGGAGCAGACAGATTTTCGAAAAAGGCAGGCTTGGATGGTATTTCAGGAACACCACGAGTAATGATGGCAGGCGAGGTCTTGCCAGCGCGAGCCAACTTGTCGGGGTAGAAGCCATTCAAACTTGGAGGTCGTGAGGTTGGCTTAGCCTCTTCGCTTCCTGCTGAAATGGCGACAGGATCCATGGCCCTCCTGTTGTTGGATTTGGATGGAGAAGAACGAAGGGTCGGCTTGGAATTTCTCTTAGGTCTGGAGGATACATCCTTCGCCGGTGTTGGTGGTTCGACTATATCTTGGCTCGAGGTTCTAGCTGGCTTTGAAGTCTTGTTTCGTTTAGGTTGAGCGGCTGGTGGAGGTACGGCCTGATGCGTTTGGGAGTGGCGTGTCTGCGAACTTGTAGCCCGCTCAGTGCTGGCTGAGCCAGCAGTGGCAGCAGCAGCAGTAGTATCAGTGGTAGTACTATTAGTATTCTGTCGAAGACCGCCCAGCTCGGAGAATTTGTCCGTCATAGCTTCAATCGCCTGCGGTGTAAGCCATTCCAGCATCTTGAATGCGACAGTACCAAACGTAGCCACTGCAAACGACCTGTAGTCTTTTTGTGTTGCCTTTTCTGTAACACTGATATGAGACGCCGGGAGCTGCCCGGGCCGTGTAGCAGCATCGTCATTCTTAGATTCGTTGTGCTGATTGCCCAGTTGTTGCTTATCCAGAGACGACGAGCGGGATCTTGATGTGGTAGGTGAAGCGGGAGGCTTGGTAGCAACCCCTACGCTTGGTTTTCGCCGGGATGCCGTCTGGCTGTCGGAAGGCCTGCGGGTGTTGTGCTGGGATGGTGAAGGCCGAGTAGAAAAGATGAGGCTATTGAGAGCGGGAGGGACCTCTCTGGGTGAGCCGAGATAGGGACAGAGGCCGGCCTCTGGATTATCTTGACTGGCCAGGTACACTGCTAGTGTTCTGGCACTTGTCGGATTGTATCTGCGGATGGGTGCCTTGCCAGCGAGGCGCTTGCGGCAGGTGAAGCAGGTAGCCGTCGAGCAATTCGACGAACCACAGCCACTTCGCAGTTGGGAGATGTATCTGCGTTATAAGAAAGACAGGACGTTAGCATATCTGTGACGGCGCAAACGGAACCAAACGGGACCAAACAGAAGGGCATCAGAGGGACAGTGACAAGACATACTTGTCGACGAGATGCTGAAAGTCATGACGACGGCTGGCTCGATGGATGGCATAGACGCGACGGGGATTCTCGACATGCTGGACGTAGTCGTTGAGCTCGGCCGGCGCATCGGCTGGAAGGCGAGGGAATGGAGCCACCTGCCAGAGCCCGGCAAGCAGATCCAGCTCCCCGTTTGCTTCGGAGGGGCCCCGGAGGCGGGCTTCGGCGGCATGGCCGGGCTCGAGGCCCCTTGCTGACGAGGACGTCTTTTGCGGCGCGCTCATGCTCATGGCTGACGAGGGAGCCGCTGTGGTGAGAGCAAATCAACAGCCCATGCTTCGAGAGGAATCGCTGGCGAGGCTGAAGGCGACACGATGCGGCGTTGGACGATGATGTTGGAGCAGGAGACGATGGATATGATGCGCGTAGGGATGAAGAGGCAAAGGTTCCAGGTTGGTGGCGGCTGGTTTGACAACGGACGGAGATGAGCAAGGCTGAAAGTGACGGCAGTGGGGAGGGAGCACGGCCAGTTGCTTAGCTGCGCCCCCGGAGAGCTGCGGCACGAGTACCGGCTACCTCATGAGACAAACTCGTATCGAAGTGTTTTGCACTGTTTTGCTCGCCGAACATGCCGCTGGATGTTGCTATCTGAAGTATACGCTACCTCGCTGCTCTCAGGTACTGCCAAGGTACTCCGTCCTAGTTGGGCCGCCACAGCCCACCCCCAGGCCTGGATCTGAGTTTCAGCGCACGACAGCAATACCGCCAGCGCTATCTGCACCCGGCAGATGGCATGCTGGGGCGCTGTTAGGGCGTCACGTCAACGGCCGCCGTGGGCTTCGAGGTAAGCGCCCCCATGACCACAGGCGTGCAAAGTACCGCTCGAGTACCCGCTTGCAGCGCCAACCAGGAATTTTGCTTTGCCGTATCACATCGCCTGCAGAAAAATGCAGATGCAGGGCACGACCCACCCTTGGCAAGCGCTCGCAAGATAATACGTCAGATGCCCCCGCCACTCAAAAACTTCCACCAGAATTAATAATTCTTGCAAAACATCGCCGGCCGTCGAGTCACGCATGCTGGCTTCCCCGGGCTTTATAAGGGCTTCGACTCCCTGTTACACCGATAAGACAGACTCGATCTGTTAAGAAACCTATTGCGACTAGTCCTACCGAATTTTTTTTTTCATCATGGCGAGCGTCCAGCCCGCCGCCGCGGGGCAGACCTCGAGTTCGCATCCTTACACGTGCAACTCTTGTCAGGTCGCCTACCGCAATATCGATCTTCAAAAGACTCACATGAAGAGTGACTGGCAGTGAGTGCGATTCTGGTTCCGGGGGAGCCGGTGGGGAGAAACCTCTGCTGTTGCTGCTCCTGCTGTATTGTTTCTCCGTCTCTGACATGACAATTTTAGCCGATATAACCTGAAGCGACGAGTTGCCTCTTTGCCTCCCATCACCGCCGAAATCTTCACCGAAAAAGTCCTTCAGGCTCGTGCTGACACCACTGCCGAAGCTGACAAGGCCATGTTTGAGCGTGCTTGTGAACCGTGTGGCAAGACATATTACAGCGAAAACGCCTACCGGAATCACTTGCTAAGCCAGAAACACAAGCAAAACAAGGCTCACCCGGCCAAGAAACACGATGACGAAACAACTTCTGTCATGAGCTCAACATTTTCTCTCGGAGAGCCGGCCTCTGCTGCTGACGAGGATGAAGATGTGGACTCTGCCGCCGAGGATGAGTTCAACCAAGTGATTGAAGGTCTCCAAAAGGCAAAGGTGGCTGATCAGCGGCCCTCACCTGTCAAGAGACCGGCAGTTCCTCATCCCGCTTCTGAGAGCGAAACTACTGGCACCGAATCTACTCCCACCCCAGTACAGTCTGGATCTGAGCGAGTATGGACTTTGGGAACATGTGTTTTCTGCAACTACGAATCCGCTTCACCGCCTCTGAACGTACAGCACATGGAGCGCTTCCACGGAATGTTTATTCCAGAAAAGACATACATGGTCAACTTGGAGGGCCTCATCGGATATTTGCAAGAAAGAATTGGAGAGGACCACCAGTGTATCAGCTGTGGCAAGTTCAAGAACAACCTCTTTGCTGTACAGACCCACATGAGAGACAAGGGCCACTGCAAGATTCCGTACGACACAGAGGAGGATCAACTTGCAATTGGCGACTACTACGATTTCAGAAGTACATACTCAGATGGAGAGGATGACGACGAAGAGTCGGACAGCGGCTCAACCGAAGACGGCAATGGCGGGGCCAAGCTGGGCGCACGACGAGAGACTAAGGCCACTGGCCCCGAGGGAGAAGAGCTGGAGGAGGGAGAAGATGGAGATGGCTGGGAGACTGACAGCTCAGCTTCTTCTCTTGACTCTGAAGACTTGACTGCAGTCCCAGCGGAAGGTCACATTCACCAGTATGAGCGGTTGAGCAAACATTCTCACCACAGCACAAACGACCCTCGAAATCACCACCAAGCAGACGGATGGCACTCCAAGGCTCACAAGCACACCCACGCAGCTTTCTACGACGAGTACGAGCTGCATCTCCCGTCGGGCCGATCCGTCGGTCACCGTTCCCTCAATAAATACTACCGCCAGAACCTGTACAACCACCCTTCGGAGGAAGAGCGGGCAGAGCAGTTGCTGCTTGAAGGTGCGCGGAACGAGGATGGCGTCGAGCCCAACCCCGAGAACCAAGTCGCCCTCATCAAGAATCGCAGACGTGAGGTGGCACCTCGTGGCGCTATTGGTATGGCTGGCGTCTCTGATGAGAAGAAGCGCGTGGCACGCAAGGACATGCAGCGCAACCGAGACCTGGAGCACTACCGGGCTAGGAAGACGGAGTACTCATATGGTAAGAAGATGAACAACCAGAAGCACTACTATTACCGCGATTTGGCGGGTGGTTAGACGATAGGAGTTTATCTGAATTTAACGAGTTTCACGTTTCTGCTTGATGTTGGCGATGTAACTTTTTGTTTGTTTCCTGCGCATCCTTGCGCCAATCAATAAACCTGAAGAAAATTGGTGTGACAAAGTGTGACTCGCTGTGACTCTACGGCCATTCTGATGCAGCCGGCATGAGTGTGAACCCCCAGAACCGGTTCCACCTCTCATCTGGAAGGGAAATTATGGGACTGAAACGCATAAACAAGAATTTTGGGCTCTTTGTTGGATTTGAAAGAGTGCTGATGTCAGATGACACGTTGGTTTTCGTTTCTTGATCCAGTTCCAGTTCCTGCAAGCTGAGTGATTTAAAAATAAACATGATTTTTGTGTTTTTTAAAGTCTATGATGCGAACGGGGTGTGTTTGCCTCGATCCTTTTTACAACTTAACTTGGTAATGGATGAGCGCCGTCTATATATGGCAACCACCAGATATCAAGGCAACACTCGCCACAAACTCTACCAGAACAGCTCTCCGAAGTGGCTCAGTAAGAACGGCTCTCTTTTCTTCCAGGTGGCTCAGTAAGATCTTTCTTCCAAGTGGCTCGGTAAGACCTTTCTTCCAAAGTGGCTCGGTAAGACCTTTTGTCTGTCGAAATTGGCGGGGTTGGCGACCCCCGTTTTGGATCACATCAGAATGCTGACAGACTCCAGAACAAGGCGGCGAGCTAAGACTGGCAGTAGCAGGGCAGGGCAGGGCAGGGGGTATGCTGGGTGTGGTTGTTTCCGAGAGGAACCACTCCGTGCCGAGTGTATTAATAGATGGGTTGCTGGAGATCTTACAGAGCAGAGCAGAGCAGAGCAGCTCCTTTTTTTGTGAATCACATGTTTGTTGTTCATTCTGTAAGTGGTTGTATAAGTCGAGGTCACATAGTACTAGATGGCTACTCAGTCAACATTCAATCAAATAGCAGTGTAAATGAAAAAGAAAATGAATTGAAGAAATCATCGAGGAGATCAGAGACGGCGCAGATGACGGAAAATAAAACAAAAGGAGAAAGGAAGGGTGCACAAGGTGCGGAACATTTCGTTCGGCTTGGGTTGTTCCCAGAAAGAAAGTGGACAAGCAGCAAGCAGAAGCAGCCCAATGGATCAATATGCTAAAATTGGCACTCTACTACTCTGTTCCTTGTCTTTTGCTCCGTATCTGTTCTCTGGCCTCTGACTGGACCTGGGGTGAGCCTGCGCCCCGTCGGGCTGCGGCTGACGATCCCTGCATTACCTCTGGACAGAGGAGAGAAAAAGTTGCCTTTAGTGCTCATGCTCATGCCTCTTTTCTTGCTTAGCCTGGGCTGCAATTTGGGCGGCTCGCCGCGTGATTGGCACAACGCAAACGAGGGCATTCGCGAGAGGCAAGTCGAAGGTGTCCCCCAGCCACAGGGCAATGTGGGAACTGACCGTCATATGCATATGGGGGAGGGAAAAGTACAGTAGCAGGAGGGAATTGATATAGCCGGATCATGTTGATGCGGTGTCCCGTGTCTGGTGGTTTTGATGAAGTGTTCCCGCCCGCCTTGACCCTGTCTGTTGCGGCTCTTCTCTTCTCTCTCTTCTCTCCATCCCTCTTTTGTTTTATCCGTCTCTCACTTCATTTCATTTTCGCTTTCCGCTGGGCTCCATCTGCGATCCACCCTCCTTGGTTGTTTTCTTGCCCTGTAATACGACTCTAAATCTGGATCTGACGTCCCACGGACCGTCTGTGCGACCGCCTCCCTCGTGTTTGACCTGCGCCCAATCCAATCCACTCCATACATACGAACCTCGCCCAGAGTTTTAGGAGACTTTTCTTTTTTTGTTTTTATCCTTTTGCATATTCAATTATTTTGTCTTTCCACTGAGCTTATCGTGACGCAACATTGACTCTACGATTGCAACTACGGACATTGGAGCTGCTGCATACAGATACGACATACAAACAAAAATAGACAAGGGTGGACCAACAAACGGCATAACAGACCAACACAATACAACCCAACCCGGCTCGCTGTCGATAATTAACACTCGCCAGGACAGCGGGGAGAGAGGTTGGATCCTACGAGAAACAAAAAACAAAACAAAAACAAACAAACCCCCAAATCACAGCCGCAATGCCTCGCAGACGACTATGGGCCTTCACCTCTCTTTTCTTCCTCCTCGCCCCAGCGCTCGCCGCCGAGGTCCACGCCGACTTCTCCTTCTATCCCGTCGGCGCCCAGAGCTGTCTCAGCCAAGCTGCCACAACGTCGAAATGCGACGGCAACACCGTCATGGACCTCAACACCTGTCTGTGTGGCAATTGGGGCAACTTTGTGATCCTGGCCGCCATATGCATTGGCAAGGACGACAAGGCGGATGCGGTGCCGGTGTATAAGACGATGGTGTCTGCGTGTGCGGACTCGAATACGCCGCTGAATGTGGCTCCGAATGTGTTTTACGGAGCTGTTAATGGCCAGGTCACGACGACGACCTCGGCGGCTACAACAATGACGACGTCGACGACGACGACGAGCGCGACGACCACAGCGACGAGCACCACCGCGACTTCGACAAGCACGAGCACCGCGGTGCCTGTCAGCGAGAACTTGTCGACGGGCGCGACAATCGGCATCGCACTCGGCGCGTCGTTTGGCGGCGTGGGCGCCATCGCAGGGCTCGTCTACTACCTGCTCCGCCGCTCCAAGAACCAGGGCGAGGAGTACAACCCCATGCTACTACCCAATTCCAACGAAGAAGCCCGCTTCAGCGGCCAACCACCACTATCCGAACCAACGCCGTCGCCGGGCATCGCGAGCACCTTCTCCGAGGCGAAGCGGGCGTCGTGGGTGTCGCCGCTGCAGAGCCCGGATCCGTACCGGTACTCGGCGGCGACGTGGGATGCGACGCAGGGCGCGTACAAGGGGCCGTATGCGCCTCCGGAGGGCGCCGTGGAGTTGCCGCCGCAGACGGCGAGTGTTGCGAGTAGTACTTCGGGGATGGTGTTTGAGATGGATGCTACGACGTCGCAGCAGTCGTCGGGGCCGGTTGAGATACAGGGGGATGTGCCGCCGTTTACAGACCACGGGAGGAGGTGATTTTCATGATTCTGGTTGTGTGTGTATGCGTTCTATTCTGGTTTGCGGTCTTCGTTTCTATATTTTACATTGTTAGCCGGGAGTCATTGCTGCGAAGAGGGTACATATTGATTCTGGAAGAATATACGGCCAAAGGCTGGTGGCGTTGTTTTCTTTTTCTTTGTCTTATTTTATTCTACTCTGAATATGGAGTACACTGAGTGCATTGCGTGGAATGGAATCTGAGCGGCTGGGGAGTTGGACATGTCTCGCACCATCGATTGATTTTGGTAGAAGCGTGTAGTGAAAAAGAAATGCCGTTTTTTGCTGTTGATTATGAGTAATACTGTGGCTATGGGATGGCTTACTTGTGTTGCTGAGTGAGATGGGCAAGGCTGTGGATGCCAAGAGATGGGGTTCCTAGATGAGATTGACGATCTCAACGCACTGATAATAAGATAGAGCTAAGAAAATGGTGGGAGTTGGGAGAAAAGAAGATGCAATACAAGTTTACTGCAATGCGAAAGGATTTATTAAACATTCTATTATTCCCAAGTAGCTGCACGCCTCATGCAGTGTAACCTAAAAATTGAAGCCCTGTTCACATGTAATCAGCTTATATCGAGATGAGATCCTTCTTCTTTATTTACAGAATGGCTTTTATCCCTCTACAACTGGACATGGAGCTCCAAAATACAGGTACCTCATGTACAAGCCAATTCCGCTAGAATGGGGCCCTGATTGGATGGATCGGAATCGATTGCAGGAATTAGCATGTGCAAGCCGACCGGCATTGGGTGATAAACAGCACAAGAGCTTCAAGCCCAATTCTTCTCCCCCCGCATCTGGAGCTTTTTTCTGCTCCGTCTCCGTTCCAGCATTCAAACATCAGAGATGGCTTCAGAAAAGAAATCCGTCCTCATTACGGGGTATGCATCATAATTACAGCTGATTTTTTATAATTCAGTTACTTCTTGCGTGTTTGGGCGTCTATAATAGGCATTGACATGATTATAGCTGCACGCCCGGAGGCATTGGCCATGCTCTAGCCTTGGAGTTCCATCGCAAAGGTGCGTCAATCGCATTTATATCTCAACATGTGCTTTCCAAAATGCTGACTTTGGGAATATTTTGGGGAACTTGCAGGCTGCCATGTCATTGCTACAGCACGTAATCCCGATGTGCTCAAGGATTTGGCGGCCATGGGCATGAGCGCCGTCCAGCTGGATGTCACCAACGGCGACAGCATCAGGGCTTGCAAGGCCGAGGTTGCCAACATCACCGGCGGCAAGCTTGATGTTCTTGTCAACAATGCGTAAGCAGCCTTGCTGTTCTTCTGAGCGTCCATGTACACGCCGTCTCTTATGTTATTCACAATCACTGACAACGAACTTGGTAGCGGCCGGACTCACACCATCCCAGCTCTGGACATTGAGATAGACGATGTCCGGCAGACGTACGAGACCAACGTCTTTGGCCCCATGTTCACGACCAAGGAATTCGCCGAGCTCCTCATCGCCGCGCGAGGCCTCGTCGTCAACGTCTCCTCCATCAGCTCCATCAGCCCTTACATCTTCGGCTCCGTCTACGCCTCCACCAAGGGAGCCATCAACAGCTACTCGCGCGTGCTCCGCCTGGAGCTCAAGCCCTTCAACGTCCGCGTCATGGTCGCCATGGCCGGCACCGTGCGGTCCCAGATCGCAAGCCACCAGCACCGCGCGCTGCCCAGCACCTCGCTCTACATGCCCATCAACGACTTTTTCCAGCGCCGCCTGGTCTTTAGCCAGAACAACGCGACGGTGCCGACGGAGGTGTTTGCGAGGAAGCTCGTGGCTTCGGCGCTCAAGGGAGAGGGTTATCTTGGAGGGTTGATTGGGGGCTCGCCGGATTGGTTTTGGGCGGGAGGATTCTCGACGCAGGTTTGGCTGCTTTCGCTGGTGCCGGCCTGGGTTTCCGAGTGGGCTATGGGCGTTTTCTTTGGAATTGCGAACTTGAAGAGGACTATCACCCAGGCACGTCTGAAGCAGAATTAGACTTGGGGACGAGGGTTATGAGAGTGCTCGATACGGTCGGTTCTAAGCGGGCCTTTTGTTTGGGAGGTCCGATGTAGGGACTTCTTTCTACTATTTAATATCATGAGTCACCATTGAATATCGTAGAATCTGCTGATTTCGTATTGTATTGTTGGAGAATGCCCTTGTCATTGGATGGTGGCTAATGCACCTATCACATCTCGGGGATTTCCTTATATGGTAACCTGGAAATCCCTTGCTGCACCACCGTAAACGATGCTTGACTCGCCGCAGTTTAAGATTCAATAAAGAATCATAGCCACATCGATGCCAATAGACGATTCAATAAATTGTGCCGTATAGTGTTTTCTTTTCAGCTGATACAATACCGTTCATTTCAACACCAGCGATCCCTGCTATAGCGGCTGACCTAACTCATCGTACCACTAGCTTAGGGGCTGAAGCAAAGCACCGCCTCAGGCAACACTCAAGGCAGCCTCAACTTCAATTTCGACCATTTTGGATTACTCTCTTTCTTCCCCGTGCTCTTCCCCATAAGCAAGTTCGGCACTGACTCAACGGCCAAATCTATCCAATGGCCTTTGTTCGGATCGGCGTGACTCAACCGGAGCGCCTGCCGGGAGGCTCGCCTCTGGCAAATAAGCTTTTATTTGTTTACTCATAACGGCATATATACATGTATATATATGGCGTGTCCACACACAATAAGTCGTCTAAATCAAGTCTTTCCTCATTCCAACTTCGAGGCCCTTTTCCTTGTGACTTGGACCTAGAAGGACCAGATTCGCCAAGATGTCATCAGTATCAGCATCATCATCACGGGATGCGGCCAAGGGGCCCTTTGACCTCCTATTGCTAATGGATGCCACTTCATCCATGAGCACCTTTATCGACGCCCTCAACAAGTCTCTTCCAGAAGTCATCAGCATATCAGCACTGACAGGATGCTTTGAGAGAATAGGAGTCCTCGCCTACCGCGACTACTGTGACGGCAACGACAAGCTTACCGCGTGGTCGGGCTGGTGCTCGCCCGCGGGAAAGGTCCAGGGAGAAGATGTTGTATCGCAGGAAGTTGTACTTGAAATGGCTCGCAAGATGGAACCCTATGGCGGCGGTGATTGGCCAGAGGCTACAAAGACAGGTCTCGCAAAGGCACACAGCGTCATGAGACCAGAGGCAACGACAATCATCTTACTGTATGCGGATGCTCCTCCTCACTTCAAGGAGATATCTGACAGGGACAACTTTAACATGGAGCGCACGGCACTTGCAAACTCCAAGCTGTGGGGAGACGATGGAAAGCTATTCATAGACTGGACATCAGCAGCCAAGACGCTTCGATCTGGGCCAAAGAAGGCTGTGGTGTTTAGCATGATCCAGCAGATTAGCGTCAACGCACTCTCGCCCTACCTGTATCTTTCTACAGTCACCGGAGGCCATTTGTTTGAGATTGAGCACATGAAGTCCGACAAAATCTCCCAGTTGACTATTGGTGTCTTGCTTACATGGATGAGACTTGGAAAGGCAGTCGCCGACTCTAACACGCAGCTTGGGTACTTGACGAAATACAAGTCGACCACGGATATCCTAACAGCTACCAATGAGGAGGATAAGCTTATGGAGAAGTACGTCGCCAAGGGCAATTATGGACGAACCCCGGCTATACGCATATGCAGCGACAATACTGAGACCCAGCCTGTCACCCTTGGTGTCGTGCCAGGCCTCATCAAGACCCGCGGTCCCAAGGTCGAGAGCTTTGCTGAAAGGTACACCAATGACGTGAACTACAAGGAAATGGCTATTCGACAGCTCAGAACCATCATTGAGAGCAACGTGTCGGCCATCTCATTGAATCCCATCTTTGGAAGTCTGTGGCGGGTTGTCTGTAATGATCGGCTCAACCCTGCGCGGGATGAGCTCATTCCACTCTTTGGCCTTCACGTGGACAGGATCTCCGACGCTGATGAAAAGGCACGAATGAAGGCGTGGCTTGCTGAGTCGTACAACTACGCTGATGAGATCAACGCACTGATCGAGGCCGTGGCCCCTGAAGATCGCTTCCCGATGCTATTCCTGGATCCCACAGCAGACTTTGGATTCGTGGAGGATACTGAGGGTGAGAAGCGGCGGTTGCAAGACTTTACTCGGTCCGAGTTGCTTGAGATTGGAAGATCGTGTGACTACAAGATTCTCCGGCGTCTGGGCAAGGTCTTGACCCGCCTGACATTTGTTGGTACCAAGGACGAGCTGCCTCATCACATCCAGACCATGGATCCCAAGAGCGCTGTGTCCTGCGTGCCTCTCGCCCTGGCAAAGACGGAATACACCCTTGAGTTCTGGAAAATCCTCTTGCATGCCGTCCTCCCGGGAACAAAACTAGGGGCCCGTCCAGCCTGCCTGTTGGCTGCGCTCGCCCTTCGCATGGGTATCGCTCCCCTGCGAGATGCGGCAGACAGGGAGCTACTGGCATTCAGTGGAAACTGGAATACGCTGGATATCCCTGAAACGTGGAACATGGGTTGCCTCAACCTTTTGTTAGATGCTGATAAGGACTACGAGAAGAGGGTTGCCGAGGGTGTGACTACCCGCCCTTCTGACGAGGCCAGAGTACTCTCCGTCAAAGATCGAGACACGTTCAGGGCACTCGTGGATTACAAAATGCTTGAGCTGAACCTCGACACAGCTCTTGAGGCACAGATTACCTGGACTCCGGAGAAGACGAAAGTAGCCCTAGGTCCACTCGTCATATGCAAAAAGTGCCAGTTTCCACGATCCGTTACCATCATGGCCCATGGAGGCGTATGCGGCATGTGTGATATCGAGGGCAGTGACTGCTCATGTTCAACATGCAGCACAGTACCAGAACACGAGGAACGCCTCAAGACCAACGTCTCTGCTGATCAGACAGAATCATCGGAGGCGTACTGGGTCGAATGCGGACAGACTTCCTGCAGAGCTCAGTATGTAGTCTACAATCCAAACGATCTTCGGGTGCGCCCCAAGTGCTTCTTTTGTCGACACACCAACCGAATCTCCAAGAATGCCAAGGATGGTTACCGGAGAGATGTAGGAAAGGCGCCCACAGTCGAGTGTTCCACGTGTCTGGGCCGAATTATCTGGCCAGAAGAGTACCGGCCTGATGGCCTCGACTTATCCAAATATCGGTGTCCAGCGTGTACTGCCGGCAAGAAGACTATTGTCGGGGAAGAGACCACGGCACGAAAGCTGAGCAGCGAGAATAACTGGGATTGGCTTTTGAAGAATGAGGACAAGACTATCAAGCAGCCTTTCAACGGCAGGACGGTCTTTTACACGGCCTCGAATTGCAATCTCGCCGATATGGACACCAAGGTGGAGATTCTTCCAGCTACTGACGAGAGCAGCTTCACCATCCGTGGGAAGCTTGTGCGCAATCCAGATGAGCTCAGGGCGTCTCTGTTGCACTGGGTGCGCTCTCGACGAACCGAATCTGCTACTTGCAGCTTGTGTTTCTCGAGCATTCGAAAGAACGACGCTCTCCCTGCGTGCGGGCGTTCCGGTTGCCATCAGGTCATCTGCAGCAACTGCCGTGACAGCTGGTACGGCATCAACGCCCCAGGCCGCATCCTCAACATTCCCGCCCTCAACTGCCCCTTTTGCCGTCGCCGACCAGCTCCCAAGGCCATCAGCAAGTTCCGCCTGCACCAGGTCGGGCAGCTCCGCGCCGCGCTTGAGGAGAGCGGTTCTTGGATCTACGCATGGTGCAAAGAATGCGGCTTCGCGAAAAAGTACGTCGAGCGAGTTTGTGCGGCAGGGGCACCGGCTGAAGTGGCCGATTGGATATGTGAAGAGTGCACGCCGTATTTGGTAGGGGAGACGAAGATTCGAAAGTGTCCTGGGTGTGGAGTTGCGACGGAGAAGACGTATGGGTGTGATCATATTACTTGTCCTTGTGGGACGCATTGGTGTTATGCGTGTGGGAAGAAGAGTGATGAGGATAAGATTTATGATCATATGGAGGAGGAGCATGGGGGGTTATATTGGGGAGATGACTGAGTGTGTAGCAGTTACTGAGACGGGTGGGATATTTGTATCTGGAGCTTTTCTAATGAGGATAGCATAGGTGCTTTTATTGACAGCTTAGCGATGGTTGCAGGTATTGATAATAGATGATATTTTGATGCGTCAAGATGATTTGGTTCTTTACATGTGTGTTTTAACAGCGATTGCACGTACTTGTCTGGTCAATGATAAGTTCTACTTTAATTGTCTTAAACATATCTTAGTAGCATCATCTATTTTACAAGACGACATCCAATTATTACCATGTTATTCGTTATAGATCTATAATAGCTGCAGTAATCTCGTCGAAAATGATGCCCAGTGATACAGAGATGAACTACCCTGCATTTGCGTGGGTTGGTGTAAGTTGACATGCGAGCGCCCTCCAAGTACTCTGTATATCTCACAGTATTTTGTCGATGGTAATACGATAAATATGATTGAATGGAAATAAGAAAATCGAGATTTATCATTTTATGACTTGATTGTCCAGTATATCCCCCCTTGTCGCTAGACCATTCTTCTTCTTCAATATTCAGGTATTTCTGGTGCCCAATTTACCACCAAGATACATGCGAATACCTGCTCACTCTTACATCACCTCACAGATCCCTGCAGGAAAGTTACGTGGTGGCGGGTCACTGCTGATAGCGTTACAGCACATCAATACAGCGAATCTGCTAACAAACGGTACAAACAGTCTCGTGCTATTTGGAGCTTCATGTCGCTGACACGGATTCGGTTTCGGGCTGTGCCTTGGTCGTGTGCTTCGCCTCGCGTGCTTGCTTCAAATATGCTCCTGGTCTGGCCGAGGGAGCCGATGCAGTTCTTCTTCTTTTCATCATCATGAGTAGACCACGGCTCTTGTGCACGCGCGACTTGTTTTGCACTTGAATTGAATCAGATCATCTACATATCCGTTGCCTTATTAATAAAACTCAACACTCCCCTGTTTTAGTATTTACGACAGCCATTTCTGGCCTGCCATCTCTACGACTACATCTACATCTGCATCTACATCTGCAAAGTAGGAAAACATGTCTCGATTCTCTCGCTACGACTCCGACGAAGAGCGCCTCCCCGGGGGCATGACCCGCGTTGGCTACGATGCCGACACCCAAGTCTACACTTTCAGCGATGTAGACGGCAGCCTCTGGGTATCCGCACCGGGCAACCAGTACGGACGCCTGACGCGAGTCTCCGGGCCACCAGCCGCCGACGACGATGCGAGCGACTCGGAGCCGTTCCTCGAGTCGCAGACGAAGCCGATGCCCAAGACGTCGTGGCGGCACGACATGATGCCGCTGCTCAACTTTGGCGTCCTGGTCGGGCTGTCGCTGCTGGTGCTCTTCTGGTTCATCGGCCGCCGGGCGCCGGAGGAGCCGCCGGAGGTTGTCGTCAAGTGTCCCGGGCGCAGCGTCATGGCTGCGGAGGGCGATTCGTGCTGGGACTTGGCTCAGGCGGAGGGCATCAGTGTTGATGATATTGTGGCGATGAATTCGGGGCTGGATTGTACCAAGCTTGCGGTTGGCTACGAGGTTTGTCTTTCGGTGTGAATTTGATTTGGGGAATCTGATGATATCATTTGGCATGAGCTTGCAGGAATTTGACATGCTTGCTCTCCATTCTCTTGTTGGCCTTTTTCTTTCCATTTTTCTGATTCACCACGGTTTGGGAGTTTTTGGCTTTCGTTGTCCGGTCTCTTATCTCACGCTCTCTCTCACTTTGAATTCTCTCTGCTGCATTCCTCGAGCTTTCAATAGGTCAAACACACCTAGACAGCTAGCGCTTATTTAGCATCAAATCTCCATCAACAAAGCAGACAGCTTCAAACCCCCAGATAACGGCGGCTATAATTCGGCGCAATAGCTCTTGAACTGGCCATTCACGGCTGTGAAAATGCGCTGCCGCCTGGCCTTGGCCTGGTCGCAATTTTGAAACTGGGGACTCGACCCCTCGGCCAAGCGGGGCAGGAAAAAAGTCCCTGCTTGGTTGGAGTCTGGATATTAATTTTTTTTTTCCCCTCTAGGCGAAAATAAATAAAATCTTTTTTTTTTCGCACCTCGTCCACAGGACTTTTCTTTTTCTTTTCTTTTTTCTTTTTCTTCATCTTTTGCATTTCTCTTGGTCGCGGTGCTTCCAAGCGAATAGTCAAGATGGACAAGGAAAAGCTCACCCAGTTGCTGCAGGCCAGCCAAGTTCGTAAGTTGCTTTGCTTTGCTTTTCTTCTTATCTCTGCGCATCTTCTTTTCCTGCTCGTCGCGGGAGTTTGATCTCTTCTCCTCGTGAACGCGCACACCGGTGGAAGAGATGAGACTTGGAAACGAGGATGGAGATTCCATTCTACTCTATTCTACCCGAGGAAATTCTTTACTGACATCTTCTCCTACGCAGCCAACACGGAACAGGTCAAGGCCGTCACAGCCGACCTTCAGAAGAACTACTACTCCAAGCCCGAGTCTCTTCTTCTTCTGATCGAGATCGCTCTTACACACGCAGAGAATGCTGTGCGACAGCTGGCCTCCGTCCAGGCTCTGCGCCTCGTCTCCAAATTCTGGTCTTCCACTTCCCAGGACCAGAAGCCTCTCGTCCGCGCCCATCTTCTCGAGGGTACTCTGAAGGAGACGTCGGCTCCCAACCGCCACTCTCTGGCGCGCCTGGTTGCTGGCATCGTGGGCGAAGATATGGAGGCGGGCGATGGCGAGGACTTCCTGAAGCAGCTCCTGCCTCTCAACACCAGCGATAATGTCGTCCACCGTGAGGTTGGCTCCTTCGTTCTCTATGCCATGCTGGAGGATGAGCCCACCCACTTCGGCGACCACACTGATCAGCTGCTCCAGCTGTTCCAGTCTCGCATCAACGATGAGAGCAAGGAGGTCCGCATGAACATTGTTCGCGCCATTGGCGCCATCCTCATGCTCATCGACCCTGAGGAGGACCCCAATGCCCTCAAGATCATGCAGGGCTTCGTCCCCAGCCTGGTCAACATTCTCAAGGCTACCGTCGAGGCTGGCGACGAGGAGAGCTACGGCACCGTCTTTGACGTCTTCCACTCCTTCATTGCCTACGACTCTGCCCTCCTCTCCCTTCACCTCCGCGACCTGCTCATGTTCATGATTGAGCTGGCCGGCAACACCAACGCCGAGGACGATCCTCGTTCTCAAGCTCTCGGCTTCCTCATCCAGGTCGTGTCTTACCGCCGCATGAAGATCCAGGCCATGAAGGATGTCGGCGCTGAGCTCATGATCAAGGCTATGCACATCGTCATTGACCTGGACTCCGAGGATGAGGAGGACATGTCTCCTGCCAGAGTCGCCATCAGCCTGATTGACCAGCTGGCCAACGAGCTTCCCCCTCGCCAGGTCATTGTGCCTCTCCTTGAGCAATTCCCTCTCTTCGCCACCAACCAGGACCCGCGCTTCCGTATGGCTGCCATGCTGGCCCTCGGCAACGCTGCAGAGGGTGCTCCTGATTTCATCTCCACCCAGCTCCAGCCTCTCCTCCCCACCATCATCAACCTGCTGCTCGACTCCGAGCTCAAGGTCAGACACGCCGCCCTCGTTGGCCTCATCCACCTTGCCGAGGAGATGGCCGATGAGATGGTTTCCCATCACCAGCAGATTATTGAGGCTGTTCTGAAGAACCTGGAGTCTGCTTCCCAGGGTCCTTCTGACAAGACCAACATCAGCATCATCCGATGCGCCTGTGGTGCCCTCGACACCTTTGGCGACGGCATCGACACCAAGATCATGGCTCAATACGGTCCTACCCTGATTGGACCCATGGTCAAGCTGCTTGACCACGAGGACTTTGGCGTCAAGGCTGCCGCCGCCTCTGCTCTCGGTGCCATTGCTGCTTCCATGGAGAAGGATTTCCAGCCCTACTTTGAGAACGTCATGAAGTCTCTTGGCAACTTTGTCATGATCAAGGACAGCGAGGATGCCATGAACCTCCGAAGCTCCACCTGCGACAGCTTGGGCCGCATTGCCCTGGCTGTTGGCCCCGAGGCCTTCCAGCCCTACGTCATGGACCTCATGAAGGCCAGCGAGGAGGCTCTCAGCCTCGACAACCCCAGACTCAAGGAGACCAGCTTTATCCTCTGGTCCAACCTGTCCAAGGTCTACCACGAGCAGTTTGACCACTTCCTTGAGGGTGTCTTCAAGGGCATCTTTTCCTCCCTGGAGCTGGAGGACGAAGAGCTGGATATCCCTGGCCTCGACGCCAGCCAGCTCGAGGATGGCCACCTCATTGTAGGAGGCAAGCGCATCAAGGTCAAGGCTCACAGCGAGGAGGACCTTGCCATTGCTAGTGGCGGCGAAGACGAGTGGGATGACATTGAGGATCTCGCAGACCTCGCTGGTGGCACCACCGCCGTTGCCATGGAGCAGGAGATTGCCCTTGACGTTCTCGGAGACGTCATCTCCAACTCTTGCAACATGAACAACCTCGAGACTTACGTCGAGAAGACCATCGAGAAGGTTGTTCCCTTCACCGACCACGACTACGAGGGCTGCCGTAAGACTGCCATTTCTACTCTCTGGCGAATCTATGCCCGCGTCTTCCAGGTCTGGGAAGAGGGCTCTGGTTCCAAGTGGCAGCCTGGCATTCCCCCCAAGCCTACTCCCCCTGAGTCCATTGTCAAGATTGGCCAGACTCTCCACGAGTCTACCATGACCATCTGGGCCAATGACAGCGACCGGTATGTTTCCCTCTGCCTTATTTCTATTTATTATTATCCCACCATTTGCATGATGACAACATTGCGTTATACCCAGCTCACTCAGATGCAAAATGCAATTGCTGAGAACGCGTGTAATCTACTTCTGATCTTGCTCCTATTCTCTCACACTATTATTTCTAAATCTTGAAATTCGAGTGTCTTTGCTAACCGAAGCAAACCAGGTCTGTTGTTACCGACATCAGCCGCAACGTTGCCGCCACCCTCAAGGCCTGCGGTCCTGCTGTCCTCGCTTCCAAGGACGGTATGCTGCAGGAGGTTGTCTCAGTCGTCACTCTTCTCATCACCCGCTCTCACCCTTGCCAGCTGGATCTCGGCGACGAGGACGAGGAGCAGGAGGTTGAGGATGCCGGATCTTCTGAGTATGACTGGCTGGCTATTGACACTGCTCTCGACGTCATTGTTGGTCTTGCTGCCTCTCTGGGCCCTGACTTTGGCGAGCTGTGGCAGATCTTCGAGAAGGCCATCTTCAAGATGGCCAGCTCAACCGAGGATCTCCAGCGCTCCACTGCCATCGGCACCATTGCTGAGATCATCAAGTATATTGGCCAGGCCGTCACCCCCTATACCGAGTCTATCGGACAGGCCCTCATGCGCCGTCTCTCGGACCCTGATGCCCTGACCAAGTCCAACGCCGCCTACGCTGTTGGTCTGTTGGTCTTCCACTCCACCGACACCGCCAAGACTATCCCCATCTACCCCCAGCTCTGGGAGAAGCTTGAGCCCATGCTGGCCATCCAGGAGATGCGCATCACCGACAACGTTGCCGGTGCTCTCTCTCGCATGATGATCAAGCATGCCGACGCTGGCTTCGTTGCCCAGGCTCTCCCTGCCATCGTCAACATCCTGCCTCTCCAGGAGGAGTACGAGGAGAACGAGCCCATCTACCAGGCCATCCACGCTCTCTACGACCAGTCCAACGAGACCGTCCAGGAGCTGACTCCTCAGCTGATTGGCATCTTCGAGAAGGTCCTCTCACCCCCTGAGGACCAGCTGGAGCCTGAGACTCGCCAGCTCCTCAGCCGAACCGTGCTGGCTCTGCACGGAGCTAAGCCGGAGCTGTTTGCCAACAACCCCAACCTGCTGCAGCTGGCCAGTGCATCTCAGTAGAGCATGAGTAGTGATGGCCATGCAACGTGGATGAGAGAAATGAAAAAAAGAATGCGGAAAAAGCAAATGGCGATTTGGACGATGAAGACATGAAGACATGACCTATACCCCTTTTGATGAGTTACACACACAAAAATATGTTGATGGGATGAAGGAGGGTATACTAGGGAAACAACAACAACAACAACAAAATTGGGAAGCGTTTAATAGAAGGGTTGGCTTGAGGGTTGACTCGAACAGCATAGAATATATATATGTTGGACTTTTTGGGAGGCTGGTTTTGAAGTCGAAAATACAAAATGACAATACAATGATGAACATCACTCTTTCAACATGCTTGCCTCATGGTCTCTGTTTGTCATGTGAAGATAATATGTATGTTCAATGCTATGCCTATGTACTAATGCTGATGACGATGCAAATGGATAAGTCGAAAATGTTACACCAACCCATGAAGTTTTTACCCCTTAAAAAAAGCCAGAGCAAACGGAACCGATACTGAGAAAAAGGAAAAACTGTTAAACCCCTTTTACCAAATCCTCTTCTCAACCATGTCATATCGAAACACACCCTGATAATCCCCCTCAGGAGCAGCATTCTTCTTATCATCCCCCTTCTTCCTCTTCTTCAATCCCTCGTTGACATCGGCGTTGATCCAGCGCCTCTTGTCCTCCGTGACCTCGACTTCACCGAAACCACCGACACGAACACCATTAGCTTTGTAATTGTCTATTTCCGCCTTGCCTGCTGCGACGAGAGCTTCTTTATGCTTCATCTTTGCGTATCGATTACGCGCGTACTTGAGAAGAACCATACCCAGCAGAAGCTTAAGTATAAGCAAGACAAGAAAAATGATGAAGAAGACGACGACCATAGTGACTGCGGCAATGACGTCGTCAGAGGTCCATATATACCAAGGGCGAGAGTTGAGCGGGTGGTCAAACGGATAGCCGTAGGTTGCGCGGCCGAGGGAGTCACGTATAAGGGAGTCGAAGCGGTTGAGTGCAGCGATCATGGCGGGCGACGAGGGCGTTGCGGAGGCTTCCGTGAGGGAAGTCTGCGTGGATATGGGGAGGGGCATGGGGATGTGGGCGGAGAGGAGCATGTGGTATGTCTGGATGGAGGCGCGGATGAAGAGGCATGATAGGGGGATGACGGCGAGGCCGAGACGCCTGGTGAGGGACGGAGCTGTAAAGGCCTTGGAGAGAAGTGTTAGTTGTGTTGTGGTATAGAAGCGAAGGTAAAGGAGACACTTACGTTGGTGTAGTAGTCCTTGCACAAGATGTCGAGGATCCTGCTGTAAAACTTAGGCTTCATGTTGTTAAACTTGGTCACGTACGCATGCTTGATGCTGTCCACCAGCATCTCGCTGCCCACAACAATGAGAAACGGCGACAGGACCTCTCCCGACATGACCCAGGACGGTAAAACGGTGAAGCTATGCGGGAGAATGCTGGGCGAATGGAGAGGCGCTGCTTTGGTCGGAGCGTCGTTCATACCGGCTCCTGGAACCGAAAGGCCGCCGACCTCGACAATGTTGCGCATGCCAATGATGAGGAGCATGACCCAGAGCTGAAAGCGCTCCACGATGTCGGCGCAGGTCAGCTGGAATAAGCTGTCCTTTTCGAAGCGCTTGAAGACGGTGCTTTTGATCTCGACAAACTGATTGGACAGGAGGAGAGTGAGGAGAGCGTTGGAGTAGGAGTTGACGGCGACGTTGAGGGTGATAACTTGATAGTACAGGGCGATGGAATGGAGGACGCAGTATATCAGGGCGAGAACAAACATTCCCAGAGGCAAGAGGACCTTGGAGCGGCCCGACGAATTGCGGGACAGCGTCTCGGAGCTGAATAGACACTCGAGAATGTCCTGGCCCAGGGCTGACAACAGCTTGTCGCCAACTTCCAGGATGTTGTATACGACGTATAGCTTAATGGCTGACTGTGCGCGGATAAGATGGTACATTCTGCTGGCGTCTAGATTCATCAGCACAAGTGAGCTGCATATGATGACGGCGCCCTGCAGTAGATCGGCCTTGTGAAACGACGAGAGGTTGGACGGCATCGATTTGGTCCGTCGATGGCGGAACGAGCCGGACTTTGGCCCCGGACGACGGGCCGAAAGCGATGGCACCTTTGTGGGAGTGTCGCTGCTGCGGACACGCGAATCTGCGCGGATCCCATTCGGACGTTGCCGTATGCTGGGCGACATGCCATCGACAGAGACCTCGCTGGCTCTGCTACAGCTACGCGATCGGCCGCTGTCAGAGGCATCACTAATCCTGCGGCCCCGAACCGCTCGCGCTCGTCTCCACAGCCGGCCGAGGCCGTACCAAACGAAGCCAACCAGCCATTTGACCTCTTTGAAGATGACGTAGATCCACCATCGCACCAGAACAGCGAGGGCCATGGTGAACCTGATGGGCAAGATGGTGAATGTGTGCAGCCAAGCATCCAGACAGGCAAGCGCACCAAAGTAGAGAGTGCGCTCCAGGAACGGGGGGATCAAGAGGACATTCTTGAGACGCTCGAACTTGACGGCGTGGGACTCGTACGGAACGTCGTTTGTGTAGGATTGGTGTATATAGAGAGGGCTAGGGCGTTGCTGAGCCAGTTCGAGCTGTAGATGGGTGGGAATCGACATTGGAGGGAGAGGAATAATGGGAGGAATCGGAGATGGTGGCCGGACGCCGGAGTTGGGAGGCTGGACAGGCTGTTGCGTCGCAAAGGCCGGTGGTCCAGTCTTGATGGGCGGCGATACCACGCTCCCATTTGTGCCGCCATTGACACCGTCGAGATTCAACTGCAGGCCTTGAGCAAAGGATAGCCGTCGAGGAGACGCGGAAGGTTGCACCACCACCACATGGCCATCTCGGCTCGTCGGCGGCGTCGAGACGGTCCTCGAGGCGGACACGGATCGTCGCATGGGCGTGCGGGCTTCCCTGGGCACTGCGGTATAGCCGTGAAGCTGGCGGAATGCCTCGTCTGGACGCATATCCGGCGGTCTCATGAGCGCCTGTCGGATCGCCTCGCGCTCGTCGACAAAGCTGGGCGCAGGTGCTGGTGCTACGGGCAGAGACTTGGGCTCGTTGGTGAGCTGATGTATCTCGGCTGCTGTCAGTTTCTGGACATTGTCGTGGCTCGGGGCCTTCTTCATGGTGCCGCTTCCGCTGCGCTGTCTCTGCATGTCGGTATCCTTTTGCCTTGAGCTCGATCTCTGGTTTATCACAGGACTGGGACTGCCGTTGCCGTTTGCGCTGCCGTTTGGGTGTCCGTTTCGATGCCCATCTGCGTGTCCATTTCCATTTCCATTTCCATGTTCGTGCCCATTTCCATGCTCATACCCGATCCCAAGTCCATGCCCGTTCCCATTCCCATTTCCATTCTCCCAGCCCCCGTTGTAGGTTATTGGCGCCACCTCCTCCCTTGTGTCGTAATGCCCGGCGAGGCTGTTGGACGAGTTCTTCCTCGACGACGCCGAAAAGGCCATCGCCGGGCTCATCGGGTCTGCGGTCACGGCCATGCCGGAAGATGCTCTAGTTGGTCATGCTGCTGCTGTATATGGTGGTGGTGAGACGAGTCGACGCCCAAACGAGCATGACAACAGCGTGGTTGAAGTTGTGAAGAATGAGAGACAGTGTCTGGCCATGGATGGATGCAAGATGTCGCAAGATCAGTGGCTCGAATTGAGGTCCATGTGGCCAAAAGTGGCTTGTGGGCTAGGCGCTGTGGGGGCTTCTACAGGCGCTGCCGCTTAGCTCCAGGCGCTAAAGCACGGGCTACTTGCGGCGGATAGCAACATAACCCGCGTATAAGATTCTTGGCAAGCTTGGGTTAGGTATCTTCAATGATATATACCTATAGGATCAAAGCATCATCTCAAATTTCAAAGAGCAGCCCAGCATAGATGAATTCATTCTATATACGATAACGAAGCTACACTGAGCGCCGGCAAAACAACGTGCTCCTTGATGACTTTTCTTCTTTCTTTTAAACAACGACAAACCCCTACAGATGCTCGGCAAACCAAGTCACAGCCTGGAAAAAGGCCTGCTCCTTGGACCACTTCTCAATCTTGACGTTGGTATCGCAGCGGACAGCAAAGCCGTGAACAACGCCCGAGTACAGGTTAATCTGGAAAGGCAGGCCGGTCTTGATGAGAATCTCCTCCGACTTGTGGCGCTTCTCGGCAGGGAAGATGTGGTCTGTCTGGGCGGCGGCAATGGACAGGGGGCCAGTGATGGCGGCCAGCTCGTCCTCTTCCACCATGGTGGGATGGGCGACGTAGCCGACGTCAATGCCGTCCTTGTAGTGGCGAACCACGTACTACCAATCATGATGAGTTGATGTGCGTAATGGTGAGGTGAGGTGAGGTGAGCTGATGCTAGTCGCTTACCTTTGCGCCGAAGCAGTAGCCAACGGCTCCGATTCTCTTGATGCCCAGATCCTTGAGGGTCTTGATAGCATTGACGATGATGGGGTCGACGGCAGGGGGAGTGTGAGGGTTGTCACCAGTCGAGCCCTTGGTGATCCAGGCCGCAAAGTCAAAGTCGCCAGTTCGGTTCAGCTTGAGGGCATCGCCGTTGAAGACGTCTGGGAGCAGGACAGTGTAGCCCTGAGCGGCAAAGTTGTCGGCCAGAAGCTTGCTGTTTTGCCAGATGCCAATGACATCGGGAATGAAGAGGATACCTTGGCCAACACGAGCACTGCCCGCAGGGGGGGTGGCCAAGTAGGCGTCAATGTTGCCTTCGATCTTGATGTCCTTGCCGGTAGTCTCACCCCTAAGTGACGGTTAGTGGTCTGAGATTCTCTTCATGCTTAGTTCTCATTCTTCAGATGATTATCCATGAATTTTTTTATAATCATGGATGGTGATTCAGCTCTTGAGTCTTTGCCAACGTCTCTTCTTTTTCTCTCTTGCGCTCTCTGTCTCTCTGTATGCGGGGCAATGCAAGAAAAAAAGAGGAGACGGGCTACGAACCGCTGCAAGATGAGATCTGAGATCAAATCTACAAAGGACAAAAATTCAAAACTCACTCGTGAAGGGTGCCGACAACGCAGCACTTGTCAATATGTCCTGAAGCCATCTTGATAGTCTTGATCCTCGACAATTCTGACTGAAAATGAAGTTGTTGAACAAGACAAAATAGCGCGCTTTGTCAGATATTTGAAGTCTTGCAGGTTCCTGAACCGCCCTGGTGGGGTAGCGGAGACGGTTGGACGGCTCAATTGATTGCTTGACCAACGCTCGCCGTGACGCAATTCTCGAGCTCCATCCTCGCGGGGTTCGGGTTTCGTCGAGTCGAAATTAGGAAATAATCTGTCAAACAGGAAAAAAGAGGAGCAAGCCTCTGTTCTCTGAGAAGCGCCGAGACTGGGCTATTTTGGGCAAGATACGCGAACCTGAGCGATTTCACTAGCGGGTGTTGCGCTCGGCACCGGAATTCTCACTTTAAAGATCTTAGGAACCGTCCGCTTTGCCGGAATGCTTACTTTAAACGCCTAGGAACTATCCGCTTTGCAATAGTTTCAACTCGTGTTTTTCCATAGCTTTGGGTCAACAGAAAAGAACAACTTCCGATAAACCCCACCTAACTCCTAATTCCGAACCGGAACTGGGTATCGAGGGGGTATTCCGGATCGTTGAAGCGCTGTGGAGTTGAGATTCGCCTGGACTCAAGACTAAGACTTGTCGCGATTAATCAGCCGGCACTCAATCCGCGCCCGCTAATGTGTGTTGGTTGCTATCTCAAGACGCAACAGCTGATAAGAGCGCCATTGTAGTCTATGGCTTGTAGCATTGGCATGATTCAGATTCAGATCTGACACATGGCTAATCGCCGAGTCCCTTCACTTGCTTCGGATTCCCTTTGGTTTGCGCTTCTTGAAGACCACCGGCGTTATCCCACTCGGCTCCTCTGCCTCCTCGGGCTTGATCACAGGTTCCCTCTTGATGGATGGCTCTGAAGTGTCGGGATCTGCTTTGATCGAAACGTTTTCCTCTTTGGGTATTCTTGCCTCGGATGATTGGTCATCTTCGGCAACTTCTTCCTTCTTCACTGCGCTCTTATTCTCGGCTGCTTCTGTCTTGAGCGGCATTGTTGTACTTAGCAGCGCATCTAGGTCTTCGTCTTCGTCGTCCGGCATGGTCTTGGAATCGCGGCCCCATCTTCTTGGCTTCTTGAAAAGTCCTCGCATAGCCTCCTCCTCTTCCTTCTGCTCTTCCGTCTCCTCGCGTTTCCTGACACCAGTTGCCTTGGCCTCAGTCTTTGTCTCAGCATCTGCCTCGTCTTTCTCTTCAATAACAGTCGTTTTTGTCACCGTCCATTCGCCTGGAATCGCCATCTCGGGTCGGAAGTCCGTTGGGATTGCGACCCCCAAGGCCGCCAGCTGCTCTCGCTGGGATTTCAGCTGAGACTCTGACGGTCCTGAAGCCCTGGCTGAAGCTCCCGAAGGGCCGGACGATGATGATCCGCCGACAACACCATTGAGCCTGGCAATCTCTTGTTTTGCCCTTTCCTTTTCGCGCTCTTCTCTTTCGTGGTTGCGATGTAGATCTCGTAGCGAGCGCTTCAAGGCGCCCTGATGCTTTGCAGTGGCTTCGTGGTTTGCCTTCTCGAGTTTGGTGTCGCGCACGTAGCACGAACAGTGCTTGCACCAGTACTTTGGCGTAGATTTCCAGTATTCTGACATTTTTCTCTTGTGGCTGTTGTTCTGCTGAAGATTTGCAAGCTGTCGCGCGTGTATGAAGAAATTAGATGCAAAGGCGCGGCAGCTCTGCACATGGCAGAACAAACCGCTGGATTACGTAATCGGGAATTGTACAGAGTACAAGGGCTTCAGGCTTCAGGCTTCACGCGCTGGCCTCACAGCACACAACTTACAACTTACGCTCATCTTACTATGTGTTCATCATAACTGCATGCATTTTATGCGCTTCGGATGCCAAAATTTGATTTGTTTTTATTTTCAGACTCCCTGCTATTTTTATTTGCAAGAATACATAATATGCGCAATAATCCATATCATATTACTTCCTCGTGAGCTTCCATCATGTTCAATATTATCGATATACCATGCCACACAAGATTCAACCATGTACCGCATTAACTTGAAATAATTGAAATCGGGGAAAAAGAGATTCTTCCTTCAGGACTTGATTTTATTATCCTTTACAGCATCCACACTGCCTACAAAGCAACGACACCAACCAAGGCGATGGCGAGGGCGATTGAGAGACCAGGGAGAACTCTGGAGCCACCGCTGATGGGAGGTTGGGTAGTAGTAGCGGGGGGAGGAGGAGCAGCAGTACCAGTTCCGACGGGTGCCTGGGGCTGGCCATCGGAAATCTGAGTGACAGGAGGAGATTCTGGCTGTTTGGCAGATTGTGTTGGGGCCTGAGGCTGACCGTCGCTGATCTGAGTGACGGGAGGAGCCTGGGGTTGTCCGTCACTGATTTGAGTAACGGGAGGAGCTTGAGGCTGGCCGTCACTGATTTGAGTAACGGGAGGAGCTTGAGGCTGGCCGTCACTGATTTGAGTAACGGGAGGAGCTTGAGGCTGGCCATCGCTGATCTGGGTGACGGCAGGGGGTTGAGGCTGTTTGGCAGATTGAGTTGGGGCCTGAGGCTGACCATCGCTGATTTGAGTGACAGGAGGAGCCTGGGGTTGTCCATCGCTGATCTGGGTGACAGCAGGAGGGGCTTGAGGCTGTCCATCACTGATCTGGGTAACTGGCTGTTTGGCAGATCCTGTTGGGGCTTGAGGTTGTCCATCGCTGATCTGAGTGACAGGAGGAGCTTGGGGCTGACCGTCGCTGACCTGGGTAACTGGAGGCACCTGAGGTTGTCCATCACTGATCTGAGTGACAGGGGATTTACCACCACCGCCGCCGCCGCCGCATGGAGTCGTGTGGCCTTGGACCTGTCCGTCACCGATTTGGCAGATGGGGATGGCAACAGTGGTAGTGTGGACTTGCGGCTGGCCATCAGAAATGGCTGTGACAATAGTGGTCTGGACAACCTTGGTGCCAACAGTGGTCTCTCCTCCACTGCCACCGCTGCCGTTGTTGTTGCTACCGCCGCCGCCGCTTCCACCGGAGCCACCACCAGAGCTACCGCTACTGCAAGGGATTATAGTGATCTCGACCGCCTGGCAATGCGGCGCCCACTTGCGGTCGTACAAGTTGTAGAAGTTTCCAGACTGGCATTGATACCAGGTAGTCTTTCCTTGCAGGGCCAATGAACCGTCCTGGCAGACAGCGAAGCCGCTGGCGACTATAGTTCCAGCCTGGGGTGGGTTGTCGAACTGGAACTGGTAGTTGGAAGCGATATAGCCGGTACGACCCTTGGCATCTTTGAGAATTCCACCCTCAAGTGTCAGTAGCAGGGCGTCAGCGTTATCACAGGATCGTTTCTATGTGAGAGATATCAGTACGGCTCAAAAACATGGATGGATGTCATCTGATACTAACCTGAATATCCCGCTTGTTGACCTTGGCAATTGTGACTTCGAATTGGCCATTATATGAGGAAGCACAGCTATCATCGCGGGGAGAGATGAGAGGATTGGCGGAGGCCGACCCCAGAAGAGCAAGAGTTGCCAGAGTCCACTTCATGGTTGCTATTTGAATGATTGTCAGCTGTAAGTCCGCGTGAACATCCGACGATGGATATATAATAAGCTTATATATATAGACTCATACCTTGTGAAGTTTGTTGACCACTGTAGATGTAGTATGTTTCAGAACGAGTGGCTTACTAAACGAAAGTCTTATTCTCCCTTCAAACTGTGGGTAGAATGAAAGAACAAAATAAAGAATGTCCGATGAATCAACCGCACCGAATTATCCCAGGAAGTCTTTTGGAACGAGCAAACTTGCCAGGGCGACGGGAGGCGGTTGGGTTCATATAATCGTTTACGGCCGGCCAGACATGTCATACGGTCGTTCTCAGTCACATTCTGGCCCGCGATCAACAGACGATCGTTCCATTTCGATGAGCTGTACAGTAGTGTATAGGCAAGCCACGAAGCTACATCGCAAAGTGTGGATAGAATGGCGAACCCAAAGTGGGTGTTGGTCCACTTGGACACAGGCCACGGGAGCTTTTTGAGAGCTGAGACGAGAGGAGTGATGTCAGATTTCCAATATATGACATCGTAAGTTGCTATTTGCTATTTGCATCGGCCCTTGTCTTGAAACACCTAACTCGATTTCATCGCCTTCGTCCTAATCACTCCATTTCGAAGTGTTTATCTCTGCAGCTAGTATAATACGATGTTACTTCAGCGCTATCAGAAACGCATCCCCCGCGCGAATGTGAATGTCCATGCCGATCAATTACTCCGGCCCAGGGAGAATGAAAGAAATCATTCACATATGCGGTATGTATTTATTCAGGGGCATGGGAACGGACGGCGCCGATGTGCAAGATACAAGCATACAGCCATCGACACTAGTTGCTAGCCACCGCGCAACGCCCACATATACGACCCGGCTAGCCAACGAAAGTTTCCCCGGTTAAAGACGAAGCATGTTTTAGTAGCTTCATATGTGGACGGCACATGAAGCTCCCTACCAAGCATGGACGAAGCGTCATGTCTCACAAGTTTATCAATTACCCCTCAAGGGAAGAGACGCTCCGAACAAATACCTCGCATCTTCCCGCCGCCCCAGCCACGCCGAGGATGCTTTCATCAAATTGTTTATTTCCGAATAAGAGGCTGATAGTTTTACCTCTGTTGGTTATTTTTACGATGATGCAGGTGCTGTCATAGCAAACAAACAGACCAACAACTTGTGACTCTGTTTCTGTTGAGGGCAAACTCTGCGAACCTTTGCACATGGTTCGTCGGACTGTCGATCTCTCGATCCGCCGAGGCACTAGCGCCGCCCTTGTGCAGGTCCTCCTTCCGGCTTGCCGACGAAGGCCTCGTCAATCAATCAAATCTATGACTGAATGGGTGGTGCCTAGCGGGTAAAGAGGAGCTCGTATTGGGAAAACTCAATTGGAGAATTTTGGCCAATCGGTCTTCGATGTTCACCTTGGCTTGCTATAGCGTCGCTTCTATAAATTGTCTACTGTTCTATGTTAGTTAATAGGAACCTCATCTCGTGTTCCGATAGCCGCGTAGTCAAGCTCGACGCGAAGAGGCCGGCAGAGAATCGGCGATGTTCTAGGTTCGATTCTATGAGATCATGGACGCTTCCGGAGCGGATACTCTCGGTGTGGAATATACGAGTACGGGGAACACCATCACCAGGCCGGAAGCGGAAGCTTCAGCTCGTTGCAAACCAATCAGCTGGTCTTTTTTATAACAAAAACTTATTAGATCTCTTGTCCATATCCGTCGATGCCAGCGTGGACACAAGGTGGCAACTTAAAAGACTTCGAGTTATTAGCCACAGTGATTCTAGACTAAGCTTCAATCCGTCCTATAACGTTTCCCATGACCTTGGTCTTCTTCCCCAGATTCGCCTTCAGCTGCTCCGCATGTGCCTGGATCTTGCCAAATGCAGCCCAAGCCATGCGATCAAGTACGGAAACGGCCGAAACTTGTTGTCTTGACTCAGGGAAATGTTCACAGCTAGATACATGTAATCAATGACGAATCTCTTTGCCCCTCGGGTAATAGAGTACCTATGTATGCAGAACCTATGTTCTTTTCCGGCACTTTGCCTCTCATTTTACAGTAGCTAATTAAGGTTGAATGAAACATGAGGGGCGCGAGGGTAAAAAAAAAAACGACCGGAAAAAAATGTTCCGCAAAGTAGGAAGCGCTCCTTGTGTTCTACCAGCTGACAATGTCCCGATCAAATGCTCTTAGCACGTAAAATCTTGACATCTGCTTGTGTATTCTCCTTCTTTACTTGCGGTCTATCGGCCCCAAGGGATGATCCAACACCAGCTCCGTTACCCATAGCCTGGGTAGCACCGTTAACTTGGCTCGCCGTTGGAGTTTCGGTAAATTCTGTGTTATAGTCGTCAGCATTCTGGCGTTTCCAGAGATCAACTCATTGTTTCAGAGTAACTTACTTAGCAGAGGTATAGCTTCAACCTCCTGAAGATGAATGCTCCTCAAGACGTCCTTTGTGTAGGCTGCGGCAGCTATAGCTGCATATGGCCGCCAGATATCATATCTGTGGCTATCCGAGTAATTGCAAATGCCTCTGATAAAAATGCATGGGAATGTATTCATCAGACCTGCCGCCTCCCATTCAAAACAAGCCACGCCCCAGGAATCTCGCATTTGATCTCGATGCTTGGAAGACCTCATCGGCAAATTTCCAGAAGCTATCAAGCCGTGATGTACGACTGAACGGGTGGATTTTCTTACACCTCTATTTTCTGTCTGGTTCACGTCGCAAGACGAGCAATTTTCTCCAGCGGAATGCTGGTAGTCGGATTTGAATAGCTGATCATGCTCCTGTCCGGGATACCCAGCATCTTCTAACTCTGGCACGTTCATATTAACAACTTGGTCGATGTCCGTCCACATTTTGCCTTTACCGAAGCGGTAATCTAGATTCAGTCGCTTTATCGCTTTGAGCAACACCTGGGGAGGCGTTTTGAGACGAGATTTGATCCTAAAGTTAGTTATACCTGCCTCTTTGACCACATTATATTGCATAATGCCGCCTGAATTACTCTCAGTTAGAACCATCAAAATAAATCCGCTGTTTCATTCCGAAGTGGCAAAAGGTAGGGGATTTTACCAAGTCCGTTCACAGCCCAGCTCACTACGACGTCTCCAAGTCTAATATCTTTTCGTGGATCAGAATTTGGCGACTTTGGAACGCCGCCGCCGACTCCAACCATCAGTCCAAACCTGATATTAGGAAATGTATGGATAAGACTTGTAACTGTTAGAACGACAGGATTCATGCCACGTCTGTCAGGGAAGACAATAACGACATTGTGTTTCGCCATTTTGCCGAGAAAGTAGCTATTGTAATCATTATGCTTTGAAGGAAGCGGCTCATGCTCCTCGTCTAGCAATGCCCTCAATGCGCAAAGCTCAGAGGGAAGCGTGCATAACAATCCCACCGCGTAGGAGTCGTACGTAAATTCTCTGATTTGAGATTGTTAGTTGAGCATAAGCTGTCTCACAATAATGAGGAAGCGTGAATAAAGTCATGGCTTACTCTGCCATCCTCTCTTGTGGTAATCAATTGTCGCTGCAAGGCACTGATTACAGGCAACAAGTTTTGAGGACGCAATACGCTGAAGGGTGAGACCGCGTCGATGGCAGACGCGTCTTGAAATGTAAGATGATTTCTTGTCCACAAATCGGTGGGGAAGCATCTCACGTCGCATACCGAATATATCAGGCATTAACTCCTGCCCAATGAGCCTTGTATACCTCACCTGTCTCTCGTCGCATCCACTCATCTGGTGTCTTCAAGTCGTTATGGAGGGGCGTGGTAGCCTCTCATAGGTGGCCGCGACCAACAACAACAGCTCGCATAACGCTAGACCGAGGCGGTCGAAATGTGATGGATTACTACTCCATAAGGCTGGCGTGAGAACAGCAGGTGATGTTTTACCAGGCCTCGTTATGAATTATGAATCTTTCCTGTTTAGGAATCTTCAGGGAAAGCTATAAGGGCACACTAAATGATACCATGCCAATTGCTTCCATTTGTGCTCCTTCACAACGTCTCGTCTAAACGCATCTTCCTCCCAAGGGTTCATAGGCCCATTATGGCCTTTTGATTCTCTTAACGATCCTTGATCTATCGAGGTGTCGCTGATACGATTGTCCCACCAGTCCTGTTGTTGCGGAGGAACATTACGGGTTGTGCATATCCGGTAATTAGGGTCGACTAGCAACACAGCCACGCATCGATGGTGGCCAGGAACAATAGGATCATATGGGGAGAGAGAGGAAGCCGAATGAACCCATAGCCGGCTTTCGTCAATGCTAAGTTGCCAGAAGCCCCAACTAGCCACGATACAGGCATCATGCAACTAGGGAGCAAAGATTCCGTGAGTCTTTTCAAACAACCGGTAACTCAATAAGAATGAAGTGAAAGAAGAATGAACCTTTTATCTCTTTGCAATCATTCTTATCCACGAGATTACCAGTGACATCGGCGAGGTGACATTGGCATACAGTTGCAGGCATTGGCGGAAATACCGCCAAATAGCCTTTGGATGCTATTTTCTCACTTGAGCAATACAACTAAACAATTGGCATTAAAGCTGTATCTTAATCGACTATGGCTTCTGCTGTTCGCTTCCTCCTTTGCCTCTTGAGACTTTTGTTTATTAGAGTCTCCAATGAAATTTAGTGGTGAGTGGAATGAGATACTTGACCTGCCATAAATGAAGCGTTGATGGTATCGAGAGAGTGTTTTGAAGAGGGAGAGGTAATCAAAAGGGGTTCCATGAGGAGGAGATATATAATAACTTCTCTTTATATTTTGGTGTATAAAAGAGTCGAGGTCTAAGACCATGCGCGATGGCGAATTTAGTTTTAGAAACTTGTGGAGTCTACGAACTAAAGCACATATGGATCTATATCCACATCCCTGTGTTACAGAGTAGTGAGAATTGAGATATAGGCAAATGGGTATATACTTGCTCCGGTACATGCTGCTTCGCGGTTTGGTTGGCGAGCAAATTCATAAACGCTGTCTAACAAGCCACGTCGACAGATCAGGCTCCGAGGCAGAGTATAACAGCTTCCAAGAGAAGAGTATGCAAGGGACTTCGCCGACGGGCTATGCGACCCCAAGGGCCAGTGTCTCTGCATCCAAGCAGAGTGCTATAATCGCAAACAGAGATGAACTTTTGGGAGCGGTTAGAAAGAAGAAGCAACGTAGAGGGGTCGTCGTGTCATTCCTACGAACGTCTCCATCAACTTGTCACTAGTCTGAGGGAAGTCCAATTAGACATAACTCGGCTTACCTCACATAAGAACTAACACTCGGACTTCCGGTACTAGTGTAGACTATTTGATTCTGGTAAATTTCTGTATAGTTCCAGTTCGGAGTTAACATTTCTGCGAAAGATTGGCTATCACATATCGTATATGAGACATAGTATATTAAGAAAGCAATGTCCCACAGAACCAGTGTTAACTATCTGTCCAAGTCAACACAACATCGCATATAATCCAGCTTCATCTCTTTCATTCTATGTTTCTCAATTTAGGGTCGCTGATAAGATAAAACCACAACATTGAAAATGTCATTGCCGCGCTCCAAGACCTTACCACCAACGCCCATTTTACCCGACCCCGTCGTGTTAGACTGTATCAGCATCAACAATGTAAAAATATGGTATGCGCTCTACGGTGCACCATTGAGACCTCATCAGACCCCAACCGTTTTCTTACACGGCGGCAAGATTAGCTCTCGTTGGTGGGCACATCAGATTCGACATGTTGCCGGTGCAGGACACTCAGTCATTGCAATGGATACCCGGGCACACGGCCGGTCAACTGATGATGCCCAAGTCGCCCTCTCGTATGATCTCTTCGCCGATGATGTTGTGGCCTTACTCGACCATCTTCAAGTGCCTTGTGCCAACTTCGTCGGTTGGTCGGATGGCGCCAATACCTGTCTTTCATTGGCAATGAGACACAAGCAGATGGTAAAGCGCATATTTTCCTTCGGCCCAAACTACAGGCCAGATCAGGCGATACCTTATGCAGGCGAGACAGTGCCATTTGTCGCTGATCTGATGAATCGGATGAAGGAAGAATACGAAGCTATTTCACCTACTCCGGAGAAATTTGATAGCTTCAAGGCAAAGGTCGTGGCAATGCAGGAATGTTCACCAATGTGGACCGAGGGAGACTTCTCCAAAATCGACTCAAATTCTACAGATGCTCATCAACGCCCTCTTGTGTGGATTGTTACTGGCGACTCGGAGGAATTGATCCAGGGCTGGGTCGCTCAAAAGATTGCAGACATGATTCAAGGATCGGTATACTTAGCGTTGCCTGATGTCAGCCACTTTGCGCCATTGCAAGATCCTGAGGGATTCAACAAAGCACTAGATCAGTGGCTATCTCAATAAACGTCTGGTGGATGGTGCGTTCTGCCATTTTCCTGTGATCCGCACAAAGCAACTAGATATCTCAACATCGCGACATTTACGCGCTCATTAGCTCTTACAATATCCATATTACAGTTGCTGCTGCGAGGCTTGTGTTTTCCCCATTTTGTTCTCTTATTGCACTACTCAGCACATATCCCGTTATTCTGCATCTAGTCGTAGGCAGTAATTGCTTGTAAAACGTTCGCACATAAGATAAGGGAAGTCCCATCCATGCATTATTGGTCGGTGTAGAATGCACTTGGAAAGTCAATTACTACGGACCTGGTGGAGCTTTTTTTTGGTTGAGATGGAGCAATAGAGCTTGTAATACCTACATGTATGCACTGTTAACGCAGTTGGCGATGTTAACGCCTTTGACGCTCTTAACGCTTCTAAACGCTGTTGCCGATGTTGGAATACCTCTCAACAACGTTATTATTTTAATCTAAGTGACTAAAAATAATAAGTACATACACTTAACTGAGTTCTTAGTAAAACTTTTAAATGAAGTAACCAACTATAATGAGAACAGTAATGGAAACGTCGTTGTCGACTACATGTACATACATATATAGACTGGCTTCAGTCCGCCAACCACCGACTTATACTCTTGACTTTGTCCTCACCATTTGTTTGTTCTGTCATTCAATTTCTGTAATAGCATCTACGAGCTTCTGGCTTCTCTACATGCTTTCTCTTATTGCTGCCTGCGGCAATCTTGCCGCCCATTCCCAAGACTCGGCATGACCGGAGTTGCAATCACGATTTATATGTATAACCTCTCAAGATTTCACGCGGCGCAGAACTGACGTTGATAGGGATATTTGACATTAAACAGTTATAGAATCTACCATCTTACTAATATTTCTTTGGGCAGACTCTTCCAGTTTTCAATATGGACTGGATTTCCTGGCTGTAAGTGCAGCCATTGGTCACCGCCTGATCACTCGAACCAGCATCCCAGAGCATAATGCCTCCAAAACCGGGATGATACCTGTATTCGTTGATGAGTTTTGCCGCCTCATCTGGTGTCACTGCAATCGCTAGGTCAGTAATTTGCACTCGATGGAGAATGAAGGGTCAGACATACAAAAGTAGTTCTCATCATTGTCAGCCGCATTGGGGCTAGCAGGCAAGCCAATGTACAGCTTTGCTCCCTTGCTCTGCGAGAAGGATACCGTGATGAATTCCTGGAAGGCATCGTAGGAGAAGTATTGCAGCGATCCATCCTTGGGGTTGTAACCACTGATGGCGCCACGGGCCGAGCATTGCGGAGTGTTGTAGAATTGGATGTAGAGGAGGTCGAACTTTCCGTTGAACATCATGTCTCCCATGTTGGCGTCAGGAACAATACATTGCGGCGCGCCCGTCATGTAGTACTTCTTGCTATGATCTGTCTCAAAGAGCTGGTTCATCTCCTGGACAAAGAAGGCATAGGAGAAGGCGCTGTCTGGGTTCTCAATGTCCATGTCGAATCCGTCGAGCACTGCGGTACCAAAAGGCCGTGGACCAGTGTAATTGGCCTGTACGGGTCCAAACATACCCCAGAGTTGGTTCGCCAAGTCTTGGATGGAGGTCATGTTGTCGAACTGGACCGATCCGCCTCCGCCTCCTATGGAGAGCATGATCTTCTTGCCCTGCGACTGGCAGTACTTGATGTCCTCCTCCACGGTCTTGCACTCGGAAGACTGTATGGTGCTGGTGGTGAGGTTACAAGAGTCGACATTGCCAAACCAGTCGGTGGATGGGTAGGAGGAGAAGAAGGCCAGTGGGATGATATCAGGTCCGGCACCCGGTTTGCAGTAATCGGCGAGAGGTCGTTCCGATGGCGATTGGCCCTGTGCACAGACATTATGAGTTTGCTGGTCAATGAAATTGTGTGAAGCAATCATCATACCCAATACACAACCAACTCTGGTGCTAATTGTGCGACTGCAGATGCAGAAAAGCCGAGGAGGCCCAATGACACGAGAGAAAGGCGCGACAACATGATGGCACGATGCTGCTGGTGGAATTGACAGACAGGATGCTACGGAAAGCTCTCTTCGGCACATCGCTCGAATTACTTGAGCAGGCCCCATGGTATTTATCCAAACCCATTCATTACCTTGGTCGCTCAGCTCTTCACCTTGTCCCATCTCTCATCCCATCATACGTATCAGTTGTCGGTCAGATCCCATTAGCTCTTCGCGTCCCTGGATTAGCGCCCGCATACTTCACGTCAGCTTCGGCCCGGTACACTGTCAATTGAATCGACATTGATAGCGAACCTGGACTGAAATGCAACCATAGCCAGGCACTGAGCGGGGGATGCAACCAGCCTAGAATGAAACAGTAAGGTAGCTAATAGCTAGTTCCGGGGAGCCTTTCGTTGAACCGTCTCCGCCCGGATATGAATTGCCGTCCAGTTACGGGGGGGTCAATACCTGGTAATATTACCGGCAACCGGTTCACTGGCTTATATATCTCCGTAAATATGCCATATCCTGGTCAAGGTATCTCTGATTTATCCGCCTGTTATCTTCATCAAAAATGCCCCCTCTCTTCACGCCTTGAGGATAAGTGTTGCACCCTTATATAAAAGTCTTTGGGAGTGTCATGGCGTCCTCTAATAACACCCACTCTTCTCTATGTCATACCTTGTCTAACTCTCCAACATCTTCGCTCAAGCCTCTCATTTCCATAAATCTTTCTAGAAAGCCTGTCACCTTGATGAATCGTCTTTCTCAAAAACTCATATTAAACATTCCGACGGGGAAGACGAGTAAAAGAACCAAATAGAGAGCTTTAGAAATATTTCCAGATGCTCGACTGCGAAATGCAATGAATGACGGCTGTGGTATTCCGATACTTTGCATATTGATCCCATATATATTGACTGGAGACAGCGATACCTTGATAATTGGGGTCGTCTGACGAGCTTGAAACCTTATCTTTGTCTGTATAAACTCTTCCACTGTAGAGAGATTCTGGTGCCACTCTCTCGCATCCTTGAGAGTGAGGGAAACTGCATCAACGTCATATTCGTAATTCCCGTTGTTTGTTCTAGTTACCAAGAAGAGAACAAATGATGTCTTGTGTCTATGAGACTCAAACACCAACATCGCTTTGAAGTTTGGGTATGATTTTATGACAAGATCGCCATCGTGCCTTTTGACGTCGAATCGAAATGAGCGCCAGATCTTGTGTGAATCCATAATCAGCATCTGACGAAGCTGGGATCCATGGAACAGTCCGTTGCCTTGAAGAAGGTTTCGTTTCGAATAAAAGGCATTTTGATAGCGTTTTCTGACTGATCCAGATCCCATTTGAGATTTCTCTTCCTCAAGGTACTCCTCGATCACTCTTGCCGTCGTAGTCCAAGGCTCTTCAAAATAGAGACCAGCGATATCCAAGGTGCTTTTGATTCCGCATATGGAAGCCAGCGTAGTATTAGAGTCGGAATGGACTCTAGCTAATTCACTTCCTCGGACTCGAGCATATCGGTCTGAACCGAGGCGCTTGAGATATATGCCTGCAGTAGCTGAGGGATCTGCGTCAAAACAACAGTTGAGTAATAATATCACAAGATCCCCAGAAGCCCAAGGTTGTCGAAGGTCTTTGACGAGAGAAGTAATATGAATCCCTTTGTTGGACATCGTGATCGGATCTTGCGGTACGTTGGATCCCCAGACACGGACCAACCTGTCGAATCTGGAGTGAATTTTGTATTCCGGCAGTCCCCTGCGCCATGATCCATTCGCAAAATTGTGAAAATCCCTTGGAGACTTTGCAAACAGTCCGTGTGGCGTGTCTGCATCTATCGAAGGGGTTGCGGCTCGCCAGGCGAAAATCGTATGATCGTCAGATTGTTGAAGAATATGTTCCTGTAGTCGAAGAAAAGCCTTCCCCCCTTCCCCGTAGATTAGGGGCATATTAATATCAAAGAGTCCGAATAGACAATATGCAAGATCTTCCTCCCGAGTTGTTTCTCTATTAGCAGCCCAGCTTAGACGCCGTCCTACGCTGACCTGCTGCAGGGGGGCCGAGCCGTCGAGAACAAAAGCATCAATTCCCGTGATCACCGCAAGTTCCTTTGCAATGGCTGTCTTTTCTGCAATCTTCTCCCATGACCTATTATAGAATTCAAGTCGCTCAGGTGCAATAAGCTTTTGCAAAGTCCAGCCTCGAGTAAACCACCGGCTATGGCCAAACCCAACAGATGTTGTCCTGAAAGTAGGTTTCTTAATGTTTGGAGATGGATAATCCTCTAAGAATGCGTACGCGATTGCTGAGTTTTTGTACCACTTGAACATGGAATTGATTGATTCGCTAAGCTCTGCATTGCTGGTCTTATCGATGCAGCATGTATCAACCCAAGCGTAATCCAGGCCATGGCTATATGCTTTCTTGCAAGTAGCACTAATTTTTGAGAATCCAGCTAGCTTTTCTCGTAGTTCTGGCGATTGGAAATCTTGAAAAGACACCTCCTCTTGGCCCCAAGTATGGGACAAAATGGCATAAGGTGGTGGCTTGCCGTGGAATTGGTGCAATTTTAAAGTTCGCGTGTTGATTAGCCTCATGTTCGTCAAGACCTACAAAGATTCGTCTCGGGGCAAGAAGCAAATGTGAAAATTGAAATTCGACGTTCTAAAAAAGCGATAAAAATGAATGTGGCTTTGAAGTGCTGAGGATTCATCCTTCTGTGGCAGCCTAACTATCATGTGACACATGCAGATGGTTCTCCATGTGTTCACATATGAGCACGGCTTTGGATTCCTCCAATTCTTTTTCAATCTTTATCTGGCAGTAAGGGTTAATTTCATATAAGCAGTGGTTGTAAGCGAGCTGAAATTGCAAAGAATAGCGTTGGTTATCTGCATGCAAAGTTGTGTACCTATGCGTCTCTGCGTGATGTATAAGCCCGTGCAGTATTGGTCTTCGCTGTCAAATTCAACTGTTGCTGCCACTAAATTTACAGTGAGTTTTTGGTTTCTTTTTTCCATGTCATTTACACTCAGGCAGCAATGCAGTAGTTGGCGCGTTGTGAGACCGCTGATAGGCCGCAGCCAGCCTTGATTGGGTCGCGATGCACAGAGGATATAGAGGCTAATGTCGAAATGGATGGGTGCTTTATGTAGAGATACAACACTATACAGAAGGAGGTGTCACTTCACTTTTGCCATAGCGGTCTATTTCAACAGGCTAACGAATACCTTGAATGTTGACAGTGCGTAGAGACTCGTATATGTAGAATACCCTCTTCTATATTGACAGCAATTATATAAGCCAATGCATCTGAAAACCCCATCTGCGGAATATGGTAGCTTTGGTAGGCTCGATGGGCTTTGCAGCACTAATTTCTGAAAGTTCTGTTGTTAATTCAGCTTGTAGAGACCTTTCTTCAAATGGAGCGGAATGGATGGAAGCTAACAATAAAGTTAGCCGTTGTATTGTCAATCTTAATACAACCAAGTTGACCACAAGTGGTGTATGTTCTGCCTGAAACAATCCGTCGTCAGCTAACTTTGTCCATTGGTCCCTTGCATGCTGACCACCAGCCGGTCGTTTAGACACAATATGGTTGTCATAGTAGTAGAGAACGTCACCTCAATAGCCATATTCAGTTTTCGCCTTTTGGAAGCCTTGGGCTCATAATTTGCTCATAGTTATTTTCCAGTGTGGCTTGTCCCATTCGGATTGAGGTGGACTGCGTATGGTTGGTTGCTTCGTCACGTTCGGGAGGTACAAACTCGGCGCGAATCATCATGGAGCGGTTAACTGAGTGCAATCGATTTTATGCAACTACATAGAAGGGCTATTGAGGCATTGGTTCCAAGTACTCAACATACGCATACATAAGAGTCAATGGAGGCTGCTATCCACATTTAAAAGAGGCTTATTTTTTATAGCTCAAGACAATTGAACCCTCTACCAGGGGTTGAGATATATAGGCTTTACGGAATCTCTGCCCTAGTTGCAATCGCCTCTTAAAAGCGCTCTCTCAGATACCCCTTTAATCGTCATCCTCATAGATATTGATAGTGATTGGCACGTTGAAGTCAATATCGCCAATGCAGATTTGGAACTAAACATATTTGTGAGATTATGAATGCAATGAATATGATATCAACTTACGCCGTTGTTGTTGTTGCAGCAAATGATGGTCTCTTCGCATGCCGTGGTGTTCTTGCATGCATGGCCTGTAACATGTTAAAACCCGTCCTAGATATGAAAGGGGAACCAAGTTATCACTTACCACCCTTCCCATTGCTGCTGCAGCAGTATGGATTACCTCCAGAGCAGGCATTTACCTGAGTATTAGTGTCACTGCTGCAGCCTTTGCCGTCATCATCTTTGCCACCATGATCTTTGCCATCATGGCTTTTACCCTCTTTACCATCTTTGCCACCTTTACCTCCTTTACCTCCTTTGCCTCCTAGTGTCAATTAGAATCCAACTTAGACTTAAGATGCTTGGATAGTTGTCAAAACCTACCATCATTGTGGTTGTAGTTGCGGGTTGGGAACCTCGGAAACGGAATATCTGCCATAGTAGGTACGCGACGCTCAATGGCTCGGGGTTCAACACCAGGCTCTTGAGCCGGGGATGCCATGACACCACGAAGGGTGACGAGGGCGTAAAGGATAACAGAGGCGTGCATGATGGAAGTGTAAAAAATAGTGATGGAGTTGGCACTATTGAGGAGAAGTAGCAGATTTTGCAAAGATGTAAGATAGCGAAAGAAGATCCGGAAAGGTTTGAGCTGTTGAGTAACTTGAGTGATAAGAGGGAGAAATCAGGTCTATTTAAACAAAAAATCCTTTACTGTAACCTATCATCTTTAGGTTTTACTACGTAGACAGAGGCTAGACCTCACAATACCAGCGGTTCCTGGATCAGCGGAGAGCTAGTTTGCAGGATCAATAACACGACGAGTCACTAATCTCTACTAGGCTTATGCAGGTCCAAAGCATGAGTTAAAAGCCACAAACGGTGGCTCATAACTATTACGAAATCGTCGAAAACCTAATAATGGTTGATCAACGTTGAAAGATTGTTGAACGCTTTGAATGGTGCATGTAAAAATGCATAATCACTGAACGTCCTCAACGGTCGCTTGTGGGAAGCGATATTGTTTAACGCCTCTACAGTTTCGCCTAATTTGAATTCTAAATTTATGCATCACCTATAAACTTTTAAATTATCCTTCCCATGGTACCGGTTAATTGTGCCAAAACCTGGGCATTGCTTTATACCCATACTTTGCCATCCTATTCTGTGCATCCATCCAAGGTTTTGTTTTTGTTACCTCACTCACTCTTTTAAGCTTTTCACCTATCCTGTTCCTGAAAAATATTGACTTTACTGACTGATCTAGACTATGAATTGATGAATCCTCTCAGCTTCTAATTTTCCAGTCTGAGTTAATCGTACGAATATCCTGTACAGGATGCAAGAGTTAGCTGCATATAACTCTATATATCAAGGTTAATCTTAAAACTATAATAATAAGTCTACATAAACGCCAACTTTAAAGAAATTACATTATACCGCTTTATTACATGTCATAAAACACATAAGGATGGCTTAAAAGGAAGTGTTTGAATGGAGGGCCATTCGAAAACTACCATGGAAGTGGTTGGTTTCATCACCAATGAACCCAGAGGCGCCAGATCTCAGGCATACAGCCAGAAAATTATGTCCGTGCTCGTAGAGACAGTCCGGATAAAATCAAGAGCGGACGGCTCTTTTATAATGCGACGTATCATACCGTGTAGAGAGAGAAAAGCAAAAGGAGACTTATGAATCTTGGTAGCTCTACCGAGAAAATCTAAAGCAACAGAGAGAGACTTTGACCCATCATCTAGGCATTAAGAGTTCTAAATATGGTTTCTAAAGCTCTACAGACGTGAAGCAAGCTACCTTGACTCTCACAGCACGTGGTTCTGCATTAATGCCGATACACCGAGCCCCGCGGATTCAAGCGCTTCCGTAAGTCTTGGACTACAAGTTTCCACGCTGCTGGCTGATCGCCAATGACTGTGATGCTCTACTTGAAGTGACGGAATTGGTAGGCTATGAGATGAATTTCGAGAGATAATTTGGCGTCTCGCGGAGAGAAAAGGGCTGTTAATGACAGAGTTCGTCCTTGATGTCTTTTTTCCATGTCTCTTGCACTCAGGCGCCGATCCAGTGGTAGGCAACCCGTGAGACCGCTGATAGGCTGCAGTCAGCCTTGATTGGGTCTCAATGCAGAGTTGCAGCTGCTGACTAGCGTATATACGTTGTTGTTCTCATCAATATCTCACTCTGTAGTGCTTCATCTCCTCTATTGGATATTTACACACGATGGAGGGACTTGGGGCGGCGGTCGAGCTTACGGTGAAGATTGCTTCTCTCTGCGCTGAGTACTCTTCTGCTGTCAAGAATGCTAGCCACGACATCCAGAGCCTTCGGGAGCGTATTAGCAGCCTGGAGACAACGCTGAAGGATGTAATGGAACTTCTCGAAAGCTCCCATGGGGCCCGACTTAGGACGTCGCAGAAACTACACGATGCTCTTAATAATTCCCGCTTGCTCCTGGACTCCATCGCTACAACGCTTGAGAACAAGTTAAATGGGGGTCGGGGACAGAGAACAATGAGAGCTTTTGGGTTGCGGGCCCTAAAATGGCCCTTCGAAAGCAAGAAACTGGAGAACATCATGGCAGGCTTGGAGCAGCACCAGAATACCATGGTAGTCGCCATGCAAATCGATCAAACGTACGTTACAATTTATCCATCTCAGTTCTGTAACGTTAACATTATACTAGGGCTGAAGTCCTCACTATCAACCACAAAATTGATCTATCAAAGTTGCCTGTCGCAAAGGGTGCCGCTTTTAACTCTCAAGCCAACGAGTATGTTCCCCGGTGCCATCCTAGAACTCGGCTCAACGTCCTCGCTGGAATATATAACTGGTTCGAAGACCCGCATGGAAAGTGCATATACTGGCTGTGCGGTATGGCTGGTACTGGCAAGTCCACGATTTCTCGGACAGTAGCAGAACATCTTACAGAAAGGAAGATTCCTTGTGCAAGTTTCTTCTTTAAGAAGGGCGAAGGCGACCGTGGCGGAGCTGCCTTGTTGTTCACTACGATTGCAGCTCAGCTTGTTCAACAACTGCCATGCATAGTCCCGCACGTGAGGGCTGCAATTGAGGCGGACATGAACATTTCTGATAAGACCAAGAGTGAACAGTTTGAGAAACTTATCCTAGAGCCGCTTGACAAGTGCGAGGGCCAACAATCCACTATAGTGTCTATAGTGATTGATGCCCTTGATGAGTGCGATCTGGAAGAAGACGTCAGACTTATGGTCCTTTTGCTCGCTAGAGCTATGGAGGTGACATCCGTTCGCCTGCGTTTCTTCATTACCAGCCGACCAGAACTCCCAATACGTCTCGGCTTTAAAAGCATCGGCGACTCCTATAAGGAACTGGCTCTTCACGAAATCCCTAAGCCTGATATAAAAAACGACATTGCCATATATTTAGAAGATGAGTTGAAGGCTATTGTGCAGCGCTATAATATGTCCGTTGAAACAAGAAGGCAACTACCACCGCAATGGCCTGGAAATGAAAACACGGAGAAGCTTGTTGACATGGCCCTCCCTTTGTTTATCTACGCTGCGACTGCTTGTCGATTTATCAGCGATCGCAGGCTTGGCGGGCCAAAGGAGCAACTGGAAATATTTTTCAACTCCAATCGAAACCCGAAATCTAATCTTGATGCGACATATCTACCTGTCCTAGAGCAACTGACAAGAGATCTCAAAGGTGGCGAAAAGAGAGCTGTTATAACTAAATTTCAAGAGATTGTCGGCACTATCGTGCTTCTCGCTAGCCCACTCTCAATAATTTCTCTTGCGAATCTTTTGGCGGTTGATACCGAGAAGATCGATAACCAACTGGACATGCTTCACTCGGTTTTAAATATACCTTTGAACCCGGATGAGCCGATACGGCTCTTCCACCTCTCTTTCCGGGACTTTCTCATCGACAAGGAAAATTTCGATATAAACTCCTTCTGGGTGAATGAGCAGGAAACCCATCAAATGGTCATGGTACGCTGTCTTAAGCTGCTATCTACAGACAACCTTCGAAAAGATATCTGCGACCTACGGAGACCAGGAACACTACGGTTAGACATCGAACAAGAGACAATAGATACTCGATTTCCACCGGAGATGCAATACGCGTGCCTCTACTGGGTCCACCACCTAAAGGAGAGCGGAGGAACAGTCCGTGATCATGATCAGGTCTATGACTTTTTGATCCGCCACCTACTGCACTGGATCGAGGCCCTAAGTCTTATTGGTCGTATCTCAGAGAGTGTGGGTATGTTAGACAACCTACTAGCCACGATTGATGTAAGTGGAAGCCGTACCGTTTCCTAACCAGCTGAATCACAATGCTAATACTACGAATAGTCAGAAGACGGTGTTGAGATATCAGCCATTATCCGCGATATTAAGCGAATTATTCTTATCAATCGCTGGTCCCTTGATGAGGCGCCTCTCCAAATCTACTCTTCGGCTATTTTATTCGCACCAGAGCAGAGTGTGATTCGGAACATGTTTAAAGATCAGATCCCTCCTTGGATATCTTTGCTGCCCCAAGTTGAAAGTAGCTGGGATGCCTGCTTAGCAACACTTGAAGGCCACAACCACTGGACAAGAGCAGTCAGTTTCTCTCCAGACGGCCGGCAGCTGGCGTCAGCATCATCTGATTCTACGATTAAGCTCTGGGATACAGCAACTGGTCGCTGCACGGCGACGCTCGCGAGTGAAGGCATATCTGCAGTATGCTTTTCACCAGATAGTCGGCGGCTGGCGTCAACAGAAGGGAAACAAATTAACCTCTGGAATGCAATCACAGGCCGTTGCATAATAACGCTTGATGGCCATTACAACCAGGTAAAAGATATTAGCTTTGCTCCAGATGGCCGACGGCTGGCTTCAACAGCCCATGATCTTACCGTTAAGCTCTGGGATACAGAAACAGGCGATTGTATAAGAACATTCAACGGGAATTATAATAGCTGGTTTGAAGGAGTCAGCTTTGCGCCAGATAATCGGCGCTTAGCATCAGTGTCAAACGGGCAGCGCATCGATAATGGTTATTTGGAATATTATGACCACAAAATCAAGCTCTGGGATACCGTTATGGGCAGTTGTATAATAACATTTACTGGCCATGATGACCGAGTTGATACAGTTCGCTTCACGCCAGACGGCCGGTGGCTAGCTTCAGCATCAGTCGATTCTACAATTAAGCTCTGGGATACAGCAATAGGCAGCTGTATAGCAACACTTGTTGGCCATGACGAGGGTATAAATGCAATCTGCTTTACGCCAGACAGCCGGTGGCTAGCTTCAGCATCAATGGATATGACAGTTAAGCTCTGGGATATAGAAACAAGTCTCTGCACCGCAACATTTAAAGGCCATAGCCAAGGCGTTGCAGCAGTAAGCTTCGCGCCAGATAACTGGCAGTTGGCTTCAGCATCATATGATTCTACAATTAAGCTCTGGGATACTACGATAAGTCGCAGTTCGTCAACAACTGATATCCACAGTCAGAAAGTAACAGCCATTTGTTTCACCCCAGATGGTCGGCAGCTAGCTTCAGCGTCAGACGATCATACAGTCAAGCTCTGGGATACAGCAACTGGCCGTTGCATAGCAACGTTTAAAGGCCATAACCGACCAGTTACAGCAGTTACCTTCGCACCAGATGGCCATCAGCTAGCCTCAGCATCCAAATATGATAAGACAGTTAAGCTCTGGGATGTAACAACAGGCCAATGTGTGGCAACGCTTCAAAATGATGCTAACATATTATCAATCACTTTTGCACCAAATAGCCAGCAGCTAGCATTAGTGTCGGACGGGGTCAGCACTGAGGGATTCTATGGTAATATAACTAAGCTCTGGGATATAACAACAGGCCGCTGCACAGCAGAGCTTAAACGCAATCGCAAATATATATTATCAATTTATAACAAACTAGTATCTATATATTAATATAGACAGTGCTTTTCCCAAGGGATAAACCTTAAAGAGGTTCTATAGTTTATATTAGCAAAGCGGTTAAGTCAGTAGATGGGTAAACTTATTACTTAGCTGTAGAATAAAGTATTTAAATATTTAATCTAAATACTATTATATTAATAATAACTAGCTATTTAAGTATTTTAATAAGTAATATAAAATAAACTTATATACTTAGTTAACTAAGCTAGATTATTATTAAGTAGTAATAATTTTATTATAGATTATTTTAAAAATTTAATAATTTATCTTTAGATTATTAGATTATTATAATAATTTAATAATCTATTTTTAATTAGCTAGTTAGTCTAATATTTATCTAGATCTAGCTACCTTATAGGCCCGTTATTACAACTATAAAAGCTAGGTTATAATATAATATCCCCCTTTTATTAGTCTTATCCTTAAGACCTTGCTTATTTAGGTATAAGTAGTTTATCTTTACCTTATAGTATATTTTATAGCTACTTACTCTTTACTTATTCCTTATATATATTAATTTACTTAAAAATAATAAATAAAGTATTTAAAAATTTTTATCTTAAAATAAAAAAGTATAAAAGTTTTTTTTATTTTATTATTAAAAATACCTTTACTATAGATAAGTATTATTTTTATTATATATTATATAGTTATAAAAAGTGTTTTTTATCTCCCTTTAATTTATTATATTATATTAAATACGTTTATTTAAATAAATTTTACTATAATATTTATAGTTTATTTTCTAAGTAGTTAAAATATATTACTACTTATTATTTCCATTTAAAAGATAAGCTTAAGGTAGCTGAAAAGGAGTGTTATATTACTAATATAAAAATTAAATGTTTTCGTAAGGAAAAGAAATATTAGTATAAAAAAATATATTATACTATTATATAAGGTATTACTAATTTAGAGAAGTTAAATAAGGTTAAGTATAAGGAGGCGGAGGCTGCTTAGTAGGCTATTATAGTATAGTTAGTAAAAGGTTTTTCTAAAGTTATTCTTACTTCTTTAGTATTAAAGGATTATTTAAAGATATTAATAATGATAAGCTGGTGTAATCCCTAGGCTTTAATAAAGTTTTTCTACTAATACTATTAAGTTTTTAAAATACTTAATAGGTTCTTATATTTTTTCTTTTTTTTTTTTTCCTTATTATACCCTATAGTATTATTTACCTATCTTCTGTTTTTATTACATTAATATCTTTTACCTTATATTCTTCTTCCTTTAATAATAATTTTATTTTAGATAAATCTTTTAGTTTTTTTATTAATTTATATTTTTTTAGTAAGAAAATATAAAAAATTAAATATATATATTTTCCTTTTTTTATTATAGAAGTTTAAGTTTATAATTTACGTCTTTAATTTTTCTTAAAATTTTATAAAGTCTAAGTTTTTTAAAATTAAGTTTATTACTTAGCCTTATTTATTTTAATATTTACTTATTTATTTCCTTATGTATATTAGTATAACTAGACTAAACTATATCCATAAGGTTAGTTCCTAAGCCTATATTTATCTATGTATTTAATTATCCTTTATTAAATAAATTTAAGTTATTATTATAATTTATTATATAATTTAATTATATCTTCTACCTTAATTATAGCTTTTTTAATATCTTTCTTACCTTAGTAGTTAATAAGCTTTAGGTTTAAATCTATAGTTTAAGAAAAATAGTAATTTTTTAGTTAATTTTAATTCCGTACTATTATATATAAGTTATATAACAAAAAGTAGTTTTACTTAATTATTTTACTTAAAGTTAATATAATAGCGTAAATAAGTCTTAATTATTTAGTTAACTTTTTTCTTTTATTTATTTATTTATAAGTAGTAGGTTATATTAGCTTTATAATTTATTCCTAGTTTAGCTATAAGTATCTTTTAGAACTTAAATATAAATATATTTTTTTTATTAAAGATTATATTTTTTAGTAGTCTATAGTTACTTTATAATATATTTTATTATTACATATACTAATCCTTTTATATTACTAGCTTCCTTAAATAGTATAAAGTAAGCTATTTTTATAAGTCTGTTAACTACTTACGAAGATATTATTATAAAGTACTTTTATAACTAGTTCTTTTAAAGAGGGTAGCTTAGTAATTAAGTTAAATAAAATTAAGTTCTATAGTTGTTATAGTATAAGTAGTAGTTATAGTTATCCTATATAGCTTATATTTAAAGCTTTTAGCTTATCTATATATTATATATTCTAATATAACTTTTTATACCTATATTTTAATACCTTTTAAATTTAAAATATTATTTAACTTACTATATAGTTTTTTAGATTCCTAGTGTTTATTAAGCTTATATACGTACTATTTTACTACTTTACTACGTAAGTCTTCTATTTAAATAAGTTTATTTATTATTAGGTATTTAATATTTATAAAAATACCTTCTAAGTATTATTTATTTTCCTAGTTTTTAATATATTCTTTTATATTATTGATAATTAGATCGTCTATTTTGATTTAGTATATTATATTAATTAATTAAATTATAAAGTCTTTATACTAGTTTTTCTCTAATACCTAGGCCTTAACTTCCGGAATTTTTTAAAAGTAGTTTAAATATCTGCTAAGTATATCACATTTGTTATTTAAACTATTATAGTATTTAATAATGTCTAAACTTAAAGAGTTACTTATAGTACTTTAACTTATTTATAAAATAGTTTTTATATTGTTATAAAGTAAGTAATATTTTAATAATTTATAAAGATAGTTATTAAAAATTAACTTTCTTTATAATAATATCTTTAATACTACTTACTAAGTACTTAGTAAATAACTATAAATTCTTTATTATAAATAGTATTTAAGTTTTAATCTATATAATTTTTTAAAGTAGGTAATAGGCCTAAGTTTCCCTTTTTTATTTAATTAGCTGTACTTTGCTAATTAGATAATCTAAGGTATTAGTTTTAATTATAATAGGTTTATTTAGGTTAAATATTATAAGTATTAGTATACTTATAAGCTTACTTAAGGTAGTTAAAGGCTATTAAGGTATCTTATATAAGTTTAAATTTAACGTCTTTCTTAATTAAGTTTATAAGTAGTATAGTAATTTTTAAAAAATCCTTAATAAAACGTTAGTAGTAGTTAGTAAATCTTAGAAAATTTTATATTTACTTAACGTTTTTAAATAGCTTTTATTTATTAATTACCTTAAGTTTTTTAAAGTTTATTTAAACTTATCCTAAGGTAATAATATATCTTAGAAATATAACCTTCTATATATAAAAGTTATATTTCTTAAGTTCTACTAAGAGTTAGTTATTTTAAAGTATTTATAATACTTTTTTAATATATTCCTTATGTTTTTCTAAATTCTTAAAATAAATAAAAATATTATTAAGGTATATAATAGTAAAATAATTTATATAATTTTATAATACATAGTTAATTATTTTCTAAAAAGATACTAGAGTATTTGTAAGTCTAAAAGGTATTACCTAGTATTTATAGAATTTATATTTAATATAGAAAGTAGTTTTTTATTTATCGCCTTTCTTAATTTAAATAAGGTTATATACTCCTTTAAGGTTTAATAAAGTAAAGATTTTAGCTTTTATAAATTAGTTTTTAATTTCTAAAATTAAGGGTAGTAGTATAATATCTTTCTTAATTATTACGTTTAATTATCAGTAGTTTATAATAAGTTAAAGTTTACTATTCTTTTTAGGTATAAATATAACTAGATATTCTGCTAAGGATTTAGAAGGTTTATTTATAGTCCCTGAGATAGGGTTTAAACTAGTCCTTAGCAGTTTTAGTTAAATAAGTCCCTGCGGTTTAAATTTTTATAATATTATTAGCTATAGTGGTTAAAAAGTAACTGAAATAGTTCCTTATATCTGTAAAAAACTTCTAAATTTACTTAGGGTCCCCTTTAAATTTATTAAGTAGTAGTAGTTTAATAATTTCTCTGGGCTTTCGTTATTATACTACGGGGGCTAGGTTTACTATAGGGTTTATTACCAGTTATTATCCTTAAAGAGTTACAATAGTAGCTGCTTAAGCAGTAATAGTTTAAAGTAGTTCCGCTACTTATTCTTTAAGCGTTATAAAGCAGTTATTAGCCTTTTCTTAGTTAGTAGGTAGTTGTAGAGCTATTATAATATCTTTAGTAGTATCTTTAAAATTATCTTAGATTTTAATATTACTATTGTGATTACTTTAAGCTTTACTTTTATAATTAGTATTATTATCTAAGACTCAGAAGCTTATAAGCTATTAAGTCCTTAATATTTTATTACCTATAGGTTTAAGGTAATTATTTAAATAAAAGTTATTATTATATAATAAATCAGTATTTATATATTAGTATAAATAGTGCTTTTTTTAAGGGATAAATTTTAAAGGGGTTTTATAGTTTATATTAGTAAAGCAGTTAAGTCAGTAAATAGATAAACTTATTACTTAGCTATAGAATAAAGTATCTAGATATTTAATTTAAATACTATTATATTAATAATAACTAGTTATCTAAGTATTTTAATAAATAATATAAAGTGAACTTATATACCTAGTTAGCTAGGCTAGATTATTATTAAGTAGTAATAATCCTATCGTAGATTATTTCAGAAGTCTGATGATCTATCCTTAGATTATTAGATTATTGCAATAATTTAATAATCCGTTCTTAATTAGCTAGTCAGTCCGACATTTATCCAGATCCGGCTACCCTATAGGCCCGTTGTCGCGACTATAAGAGCCGGGTCGTGACACAATTGCCTTTTCACCAAATAGCCAAGAGCTAGTATCAACATTGTCAGATGAGACAATCAAGTTTTGGGATTTATCCACTGGCAACTGCACAGCAACACTTCCCAGTGAAGAGGGGGTATATGGAATGAGCGCGATCACCGTCTCACCAAATGGTCAATTGCTAGCTTCAGCATATGGGGATTACACAGTTAAAATCTGGGATATGACGACGCATGATTGTATCATGAAACTCGAGGGCCATAGGTTTTGGGTTAGTGCAATGACTTTTGCACCAGATGGCCAGCTGGTATCAGCATCGGGTGATAATACAATTAAATTCTGGGATATAACAACAGGCAACTGCACGGCAACGCTTGAGGGCTATGGCAGCTGGGTAGGCGCAATCAACTTCACAATGGACGGCAAGATTGCCTATGATCTAACTAGCAAAAGATTGAAAACTAATGCAAGATGGTCGGGTGAGAGTTATCCATCACCACAGTCGGCAGAGCGAAAGCCTCCTGTCCAGGGACTCTCTTCTGTATCATCAAACGTCCACCGTCAGGATATTGGAGTCTACAATCATACATGGGTTACTTGGGATTCACACAGGATCTTATGGCTACCACCAGCTTATCGGCCGAGAGTGTCAGCTGTAAGAGCATCAACACTTGCCATTGGGTGCGACTCCGGACGCGTTATCTTCATACGTTTCTCAGATATGGATAAACTAGTTAAGGTGCAGAGATAAATACTGTTTTCAGCTGGATGGCAGTAATAAAAATATTTTTCATTCGCCTCTTTGTCTTCATCGCTCTTCTATGTCCCAGAATCTCGAAATGCAGTGGGCTATCTATCTATCTATGACTGTTTACACTCAGTAAAAGCTGCGTCATTTTTAATGATCTCCTTGCAATTATAAACTAATCAACAGCTCATATATTCTCACTTAGCGGCATGCGCTACTAGTTATCGATTCTGAAGCGGTTTGCGAGTTATTGCTTTCGCATTCGATCTACTGCTGGTTTCACACACAGCTGAACTAGCGACATTGGAGGCTTAGTGTCGCGACACAGCAGCAGCTACCGACTCTGCGTCATTTTCCGTCTGCAACTCTGCTGCAGTAGAGTAACCTCATTTTTCCGGCATTTCAGCTCTTGGTGATACCGGCTGCGCATCTAATTCATGAATCATGTTCGTTTGCGCATCAAGCTCGGGCTTAGGTATACAATCGGAGTGCAACTGAGCTGGATCAAAATTATCAGGCTTGGAGTGTCTATACCGCCGCCGCCACAAATAGAATAAAACGCCAAATACGATGGCGAGTCCGACGATGGAGCCGACAATAGGACCTGCTATCCAGGCGTGGCTTGGTGGTGTAGCTGCAAAATTATATATATATCAGATATAAATGCGAAAACGCCAGAGGATTTCCACAAATAGTGTATACCTGAAACAGATGGGCTCGAGGCCGCATTCTGGGGAGCAAGAGATGTCGGAATTGCCAAAGTAGAAGTTCTACTAGGTGTTGTAGCTCTTGACGTCTTCTTGCTTGTTGTAATTGTTCTTGATGATGATGAAGTCTTAGTTGCCGCATTGTTTGTCGGTAGAAGATACACAATTGTCGCTATTTGGCCATTGGTTGACGTATACTTCAACGTTGAATACGAAAGTAGATGGCAGAACTCAAGGGCTGGAAGCAACTGTGAGATACTCGATATGCCACCCCTAGGATTGGGGCCCTGCGTCTTGATGCAAGCGCTACAAGAGTCAAGGGCCTCCATGAAGGCAGAATTGGGAGCGCATAGCTGACTTTTCAATCCTTGAGCTTGAGCAATTAACAAAGCATCGCCTAATGATAGTATATTAGCTCTGAAACCGGTGGAACCTCCAATGCAATCCATTAATAAATACTTCACGACGTACTGCACTTGCCGAAGCACGCAGCGGGCACAGAGCCGCCATCATCTTGCCGCGCAAAGAGTTCTTTGGACCAAACCATTGATATTGTATAACAATAGTTCTTTTTTTACCTTCTTTCAGAGCGGTTATTTCCCGAAGACTTTGAAAAGAAGGAAAGAAGAAAGATTCTGGTTGGGTATTGTGGCTTTGGAGCGTAGCCTTGTCGCATAGCCTTGGGGGCCAAGTCTAATACTACAATGTTACATTGTGTCCATAAGAGACTATTGAAACCCCCGCTTCGAAGTGGGAGAGATTCTTCATGGCAAAGAGCACGTGGACCAAATGACGTGACCAAAGCTGCATGCTTCACAAGAGGAATGTGTGTCCAGTGTTTGCTCGAGGAAATTGGGCACGAGGGAGGTTTTGCTTAATTAAACTTAGCTTTCCTTTACTATAGTCTTTGAATGAAGAATTGTCAACGTATCTCAAAAGTGCATTGTTCCATGTATAAGGTATTCATGCATACAACAAGCAACGCATAAACCGAAATGTGCAGCTCTGAACTCCAGCCAACCAGTAGAAGCCGCATGGCTTCCAGCCTTAATACGCGATTGGGCATCAAGTAGATCTAGAGTGAATGCCTCTACATACTTGTCAGAATCAACACTCTTACAACCATACATCACATAGAGCATCGACAAGAAAATGGAACAACCAACTGTCTCCCCTGAAGAGGCTACAAAGAGCCAGTTTATAAATAATTAGTTTCGCGATGGGACCAGGATACGCCAGGGACACAACAATACCACACTCGATCTCCATCTGACCCACCGACCGGCCCGAGCCGCCATTCGTCTCATCCCATATCCACGCAACGAGGATCTCATCCATCGTCCTGATCTCGTGGATAAACTCAATACACTCTTGCCATACCCATCAGCGATATCTCACAGTGCTGCGCTCTGGGGTCGGGGCGGCTCTGGGTAAGTACAAATTTTCGCATTGCAAAAAAAGATCAAGAGAAGAGCTAGCTGGCTTAGAAAAACATAAATCGCGCTCAACTATGTATACCGGCGGTGCACCGATGTCACTTACTCTATCTTATAAGTGCACGCTGATACCAAGGCAATATTTTTACATGATTATAAAACAATAGCGCAAAAGCTTTAGATTAACAAAAACAGCCTAAACGATAGGGCTTTTCTAGAGTCTGTGCGCGAGGCATAAAGGACGCAATGTGCCTAATAACATATTTAGAATCTAGTTTATTTCGATTACTTATATTAGATAAAGAGCTGAAAACGGATATAATACTATTCATATTATCGCATACGTTAGTAACAAAAATATTGCAGAAGAAATAATAACAACCGCGCTCAAACACCCTAACAACTGTCTAAGTGGTGATATAAATGAACTAGAATCTGAGACTGTCAAGATTATCACACGGTTGAAAGTGTTCTCTTTTACTGGTATATGTAAAGTAGATGGCGATGGAAGGAATTATGAAATGTATCAACTTGTACAAGAGGCTATACAGCACAGCCTGAATATAGGGAAGCCAAGCACAATCAACGAAAAGAATATCATCCTCGGACATGTGTCTGGGAAGGAGACCGAGATGCAAGCAAGCCGACACACTCAGCCTATCGAATTAATGGGCATGAGCAACGATGAGCACATGGACGGCGAAAAATATTTCTCGAGTATCGCTCCACAAGCTACAGCAGACCTTTTCCCTGATTCACAACGAGATGCCTGGAAACAATGCGGGAAATCCTTAGCATGTGTATTGCAAATCGGAGAGTGGGCAGATGTGAACAATAAGCAGATCGAGACGGCGCAGCTACTTGAAAAGCAGCTGAGTTTCTTTATCACCCGGGGCAGTGAAGAGCAAAAGAGCGTTTGGATTCAAGAATACTGGAACTCAGGAAAGGAAGGCTAGGAGATCATCATCCAGATACAATCTCAGCCATGGGGAGCCTTTTATAACACAGTTTAGACAAGGCTTCTATGGCGAGATAGAGCCTAATTTGATTCAAACTTATGAAGCCTATGAAGGAGATGCTGAGGATCCAAATAAAATCCAAGCTAAGGAATGGCTTATAGCATTATACCATGCACACGGCCGGAATAGCGAGGCAGAAACTCTTAACGTTCAAGTGCTGCCGACGAGAGATATTTGGAGATAATCACCCGAATATAACTCTGGCCATATACAGCCATGCTTGGAGTTGGCATAGGTTGAGCCGCAATGAGGAGGATGGAGTTGCGTTGGTGTAGCAGGCTATAGAGTATAGCCGCTCTAGTTAGGAGCAGACCATCCCCTAACCGTGAATGCTACTGAGTATCTCCAACACTTTGAATCTTACCCGAGAGACTAGGAAACGAACAATTACTAATGGCTTCGGCTATTCTCTTGTTGAGGGGGTAGAAACGACGTTGGATGGAAACGGGTAAATTTGGGCTCAAAGCGCTGCGTACCACAGCCACGGGTAATCTCAAGCTGTTCAGATTTTGTTTAAGAGATCCAAGGGGATTACTACACGTATTAAACCATTGTTTAAAGAGCACGCTGGTGTCACGGCGAGATAATATTGTTTTTACTTTTAAGAAACACGTTTATGAGCTAATGAAGCATAAACTCTCTACTTCTATCATGAAAAGAAGAACACAACGACTTTTTACATGTCTTCTTGGCCTTGAAATATAAAATAATTCTCTATGCCTTGGCACGCGCCAGCAAAATTCTGCTAAAATAACAGTATATTCTTATTACTTTGTAGAATTTTAAAATATATCAGCTGTACTAGGGGCCTTGTATTAGGAAAGTTAAAAAAAAAGGAGTTGAATTTAAGTTATACTATAACTTTAACAGAACTAAATTAAAAAAAGAAGATATTTATCTTTATCACACGAGGTCAAAGATAAATGCTATCTTTATTATATACCCTAGTTAAATAATAGTAACTAAGATACTATTTGATTACCTTTTTCATCTCCCTTCTCAATAGGTTTTAGAATCTTAATAGATAATGCGTTGTTTCTTTATTTATGACTGTTTATACTGAGTGAAAGCTGTATTGCCTTTGAGAATTTTATGTAGAATTTGCTATTAGTCTGGCTGATGCAAGTTAATATGCGGAAAGAAATGATATAGGCCATAGAGAAATTTGCATATTTGTTGAGAGTAGTATCAGGCGCTGTTGCGGGACGCCTCTTCCACTGCCAAGATGATACGATACTGTTTCGCCATCCGATGATCAAATTGAGTTATACGAAGACAAAATAATTGAACAATAATTCGTGTAGAGGAGACGAATCACAACGCTTCAACCTCAGATATCAGATGCCTCGTACGACAATCCATCCGTCTACTACCCTGCACTAAACATAGACAATGTGATGGACGGTTCATTTCCTCCAGATTGCTAATCACTACAAATAAATCCCCCTATTCATCTATTTTAATATCTCGTATTCAATCGGAATCTCTCCTTTTCAACCAATCGGCCCAATGTTGCTTCTTAAGCGGACATCCTATCAACCCGAAAACACGAGATACTCGACAACACCATCCGCATCTTTGCGGCATCTTTGCCACAACTGCCGTGGGATTTTAATATAACCTTCGGATATTCTGCATGAGAATCCGTCTCATTCCTTAAATATCCGCGCCCAGCCACACGTTCCTGGCAGGGAAAGCCGTGTTTAGGCGCCATTGTGCCAAGAGAATACGATGCTAAGGGGTTACATGCATCCTTCACCAGGTGCAGAATGGAAAGTAAAAGCGATGGTCTAGATAGACTCGTAAATGAATGATTGATATGGATAATGGAACCGTTGCATTGAAAGAGCCTAGTCGGCCCAACTCATACGACCGCAGCTACGTTATTGGATATTCTCTCCCCTTGGCAGGTAGATGGTTCGTTTGGAGTGTTGCGTGCAACTGCTATCTATATTGGCACTACGGCATCTTGCTTAAGCCATCGTTCAAGATGCAGATTCATTTGTAGATTAGATAAACTAGACAAATGGTTGTGCAAATGCTATGTGCATAATACTATAGTTTCCTAGACAAACTTGTCCCTGAATACTATATCACATCCCCACCTATTTATTTATTGACTCAAAACCACAATTTAACCTACTTCGGAGCAAAACCTAAATCCCGGCATTCGTAATACTAACTTTCCTCTACTATAAGCTCGGTGAATGGCATCATTGCAGCCGATCGGAACGCAACCCCGGAATCCCGCCCCGATCTGGCAGGTCAATACACGCCTCCCACGATACGGAGTACACAGCGTCGCTTTCTTGGCCCTCTGATAATGCGCGTTGTTTTAAGCGACCCATAGGAAATCCTGGCTCCGGAAAGGAGTGGAAAATTCATGCGCCGCTTTGTTAAGCTTAACACGTATAGTTACCGTCAAATGCTAAACTTGCCCCCCGCTGCTCAAAGGCAATTCGACAGAATATGCCCGATGTCTGAGGGGTCGCGAATCGTCTAAGCCCGAGAAAGAAGCTGCTTTAACAGATGCCGCAGACTAGAGCCGCCGATTAGTTTTTTTTGCTTTGCTTTGCTCATCTGAGTGGCCTATAGAGTGACTAAGAGGATGTGATTCCAAGGTTATAGGCAGCTGACCAACTTCTAGTTGCCCAAATCCATTGCGTGGGATATAGTTACATCGCCCACAACTTGGTCAACGCCAGGAGTTTCTCAGTTCGTATAGGATCGTCGATAAGAGCATTTGGCCCTTTGATACCGCACTCATTGGGCAATCTCTTGGGTGATATTTCGCCTTCGCTGCCCGCTGTTGATTTGCTCCCCGAATCAGCCGAACCTGGCCGTGGATCATGCTCGTTGCGTGCCATTGAGCATGGACTTTTGTTCACCCTAAGGGCCTTGGCGATGGGGAATTCCCATAGTTGCAAAAGTTCTCAAGAGAATTCTTGGTGTTGAAAAATGTTGAGAGACAACACCTTCCTTTTTGCTCGTCGCCTTTGCGTGAATTAGTCGCTAAGACTTGCGATGCTGTGAATCTCGACTGAGAGACGTGATCACATTCTTCTTCGAGTGTAACATCCGGATTTTGTATACTGATAAGGAACTCCGAAGGAAACATCTTGCGAGATGGTCGAGATGTTATCGTCGAAATTCGTGAGCATAAAAGGGTCCTATGGCTCCTCATTATTCCAATAGATGAGCCAGGTTGCTTCACAAGGTCCATCATTCGGTCCTCGATCTGGTGCCTCTCTCGCTTGTTTAACTCTCTGATTGCCTCTCTCCTGCCACAATGAAGTCTGCTATCCTTCTTGGCCTCACTGGCCTTGCTGCCAACGTGCACGCTCATCCCGCCCCGAAGCTGGAGACTGCCTCTGGCTTGGCCAAGCGCGGCATTGATATCAGCAAGTACAGCCTACCTAGCTTGTCTGACTACACTCCCTCGACACACGTCGAGGAGGAGGCGTCTATTCAGGCTGAGGGTTTCAAGCGTGACTACGTCGCCACTGCTACCCGAGCTGTCAAGCGTGCTGCCCCCAACGCGGAATTCCGTGTCGTTCCCGACCACTATATCGACGTTGACGGCATTGGCCACGTCCACTTCAAGCAGACAGCTCACGGCATTGACATTGACAATGCTGACTTCAAGGTCAACGTAAGTGAGACGAATAAGAACCTCTTCCCCTAGTTCAATTCGATAGAAGCTTACTTATCAATGTCTTGCTTCAGATTGGCCGAAATGGCAGAGTCTTCTCTCACGGAAACAGCTTCTTTTCTGGCAAGATTCCCGCAGAAAGCCCCCTGACAAAGCGTGACTTCTCCGACCCCACGAACGCCCTCAAGGGTGCTGTCGACATCTTGGGTCTCCCCATCCAGGCCGAAGGCGCCACCGCCGAGGCCCAGGAGGGAACTGAGAAGTACACTCTCAAGGGCACCTCTGGTGCTGTCAGCGACCCCGAGGCCCGCCTGGTCTACATCGCCAAGGAGGACGGAACTCTGTCCCTGACCTGGCGAGTTGAGACCGATGTCGTGGACAACTGGCTGCTCACCTACATCGACGCTGCCACCAACAAGGAGGTCCACGGTGTCGTCGACTATGTCAGCGACTTTGCCACCGTCGAGGTGTTCCCCTGGGGCCTCAACGACCCCACGGAGGGCGACCGCAAGACCTTCACTGACCCGTGGAGAATCGATGCCTCCCCCTTCACCTGGTTCGGCGACGGAACCACCAACTACACCACCACTCGTGGTAACAACGCCATTGCCCAGGTCAACCCCAACGGAGGCAACGACTACCTCAACAACTACCGCCCAACCAGCGCAACCCGGGCCTTTGAGTACCCCTTCTCGCTGACCCAGACCAACCCCACGGACTACCGTGATGCCTCCATCACCCAGTTGTTCTACACTGCCAACAAGTACCACGATTTGCTGTACGTCCTCGGCTTCAACGAGGTGGCCGGCAACTTCCAGGCCAACAACAACGGCAAGGGTGGCTTGGGCAATGACTTTGTCATCTTGAACGCCCAGGACGGCTCTGGTACCAACAACGCCAACTTTGCTACTCCCGCTGACGGCAGCAATGGCCGCATGAGGATGTACATCTGGACTGTGTCCACCCCCCGACGTGACGGCTCTCTCGAGGAGGGCATCGTCATCCACGAATACACCCACGGATGTAAGTCTTGGTCTCCTTTCTCTCCTCCTCTCCCCCTCTCTCCGTCCCCCCTTGCTAACTCAGATATCACCAGTGTCCACCCGTCTCACCGGTGGCCCTGCCAACTCCGGCTGCCTGTCCGGCGTCGAAGCCGGCGGCATGGGCGAAGGCTGGGGCGACTTCTACGCCACGGCCATCCGCCTCAAGGCCGGCGACACCCGCGCCACCGACTACCCCATGGGCGCCTGGGCCGACAACAACCCCAAGGGCATCCGCCAGTACCCCTACTCCACCAGCCTGACCACCAACCCGCTCACCTACAAGTCCGTCAACTCCCAGAACGAGGTCCACTCCTCGGGAACCACCTGGGCCTCCATCCTCTACGAGGTCCTCTGGAACCTCATCGACAAGCACGGCAAGAACGACGCCGAGTTCCCGACCTTTGACTCCCAGGGCGTGCCCACCGACGGCAAGTTCCTCGCCCTCAAGCTCGTCCTCAACGGCCTCGCCCTCCAGCCCTGCACGCCCACTTTCGTCTCTGCTCGTGACGCCATCCTCGATGCCGACCGCTCCTTGACTGGTGGCGACAACTTGTGCGAGCTGTGGACTGCCTTTGCCAAGCGCGGTCTTGGATCTGGAGCCAGGTACTCTGCTTCCGCCCGAACTGAGAGCTTCACCATCCCCTCTGGTGTCTGCTAAATATCCTTCTTTGTGAGAAATCAACTTTTGAATGAGAGGTGTTTTTGAAGCGTGGATGTGAGAAGTCGTATTCTGCTGAAGGAGGCAAACAATGGAGGCTGGTCTCTCGAATCATGTAAGCAGTTAGGTAACCTGTTACCATCTCAAATAAGTAAAATGAAGTGAAATGAAAAAAAAAAAAGTCTCCCTGTGCCGCTGTTTCGGTGATGTCAAAATAGGTATCCCAAGATGCAGTCTAAATGTTCTGTATTTATGTATGCAACTTCTAACAACAAGAAATACGAAAAGAAAATCACTTCGCCTCAGTTTTCCCTGTGGCAGGCGTTGCACTTCCTCCTGCTGCCACGGCTGCTACCGCCGTCTTCTTCTTCTTTAGCTTCGCAACGAAGCCCAGTACTTTATCTTTGAGGGCTCCGGATGGAGCCTCATTCGCACCCACCATACGCCGGACGAGGATGTTGTACAAGCCTCCAAAGGCAAGCGCAATGGTTGTTGAGGTAAAGATGATGACATTGTATGGCATGCTGAAATCAGGAGTGGGGAGGTAGAGAAGCAAGCTCGTGGTGCGAATGTTCATGGCCTTGGGCTCCAGTGTGGTGATGACAGCAGCTGCAACGTCAAAGCCACGGTTTGCGTCTGGGGGATACTCGGTATATCTCAAGATGGACTTTTCAAAGTCATAGGTGAGAAAGACGGTGCAGTGAGGAGGGATGCTGACGAGGAGCTCGAGCTGTGTGCCGCGGGCGCGGTCGAGGGCTGGGCGGTAGTAGATCTGCTTGACAATTTCAGTGGTTGTGTTGGTGTTGGGTGACGATCCGGAGATGCGGGCAGAAAGAGTATGCAGATAGACACGCATGAACCACGGGAGAGATTCCATGTAGACAAACTCCACCGTGTCGTCACCTGGGTTCGTGAGAATGGCTTGCACGCCACCATGCTCCTGTCCATGGCCGGTGAAACTTCGCTCGGCGTATAGCACAGGTGTTTCCGGCTTGACAATGCCAAGAGAGGCAGCTTCTCCGTCAGCAGGGACCTCGGGCTTAGTTAAGATGAGGGTGAATTCCTTCTCTTGTTCGATATGGTAGCATCGTAGAGAGTCGTCGTTGGGGTACTTGATTTCATGGGCACCTTCTGAGGAGAAGATGTCGCGAGTCGATGGGATGTGAACACAGACCGGGGGGGTCTCAGAGTCTGTCAAGGGGCATGTGCCTTTCATTGTTCGCCCAAAGATTTGGGATAGCGTCCACTCTTGGCCGCGAAGATGGTCCACGGGGAAGCAAGCATCGTCTGGCTTATGGTAGGGCTTTGAAGTATCGCAGATTAGATCACGGCCAGGGGGGGGTCTTGGGATGGGGTTGTCTGAATTGTGTTAGTTAGCCCCGAGCATCATTATAATAGTAGAATCCGTACCATGAGGCCGCTTGGATCGATCAACGTCCAAGACCATGTCGACCGTCTGTTCAAGCTGGAGAACGCATTCCCCCTCCGAGGGGCAGATGGGCCGCACATCAATGGCCATGCTCTGAAACGATGCATCAAATAGTTTGTGTCCATCCAGTAAGCTCGCAATTCCGGCCTTGCCCTTGCATGGCAGCATCTTTAGAAACGGTGTTAAGTTCTCCGTGCAAACCACTTCATGGGGTAGCACTCCATGCAGCAGCCTCGTATTATCCAGCGTCGTGTTGGGATGGTCACCCTCGGGCTGGAACGACACAACCGGTCGAATAGTCCTCGTCCCGTCAATGAAGTTGAGACTGGCGCAGAATAATCCAGACAGCGCATTGGTCAGCGTCAACCACTTCTCGTCCGCCTCTTGGTCCGTCTCAGCATCCAACCACGCCCATAATTCCACTCCAGTGCCTCCCTCTTTTGTTCCGTCCCAGGGCCGGGTTCCCCAGCTCTCCGCATCCCATCGCCCCAGCGTGAATCTCAGGTGAAGCTCTCGTGTGCCCGCATACTGCAGAATCTGACCCAGAGACCGAGGGAAGAGTCGAAAGTTCTGCGCCTCAAAGTCGGCAATTGAGGTGTTGGCTCGAAAGTTGAAGCTCGCGAGGAGTGCCGACAGAGGCAGCGGCCGGAGATTCAGCTGCTCGTGGTACTCGGTCGCAGATACCAGGACGCTGGGGATGATTAGTGGTAGGAATGACAAAAGGCTGCGCATCGTGAAAGGGGAAAAAGAAAAGAGAGTGAGGGAAAAGGAGGGGATACGCGAGTCGCAGGCGCGATTCGGGCGAGATTTACATCTCTTGAAGTTGGACTTGATATTGCCAGATTGGAGCTGGGCCGTTCCCTTGCGATTCGGTACGTACTGTTTCGGATATGTGCAGCCACACTGGCCAAGCACATGCGCCACAAGATGGTGGGAGATGCCAGGGCACCTTGGCAGTGAAATCCCCGATTCCCTCCACTAGTTCAGCACCCTTTCAGCATCTCCACAGGCGGCAACATGCTGAGAGCTGCAAGTATCCCAGCTCCGAGCTAGTGGCTGAAGAGAACACCAGCCACAGTTCAATCCGTCATCTCGAATCTAAAAAAGTACACCATACAAACGCTCATCACCTCGACTCTCACCAACAAACCAGCAACCCAGAACCCTCCAAAGCGCACCACGCCATGGCAGCCGAACAGAGAAAGCTGCTCGAGCAGCTCATGGGCGCGTCATCGTCGTCGCGCGCCGCCCAGCTCTCGCTCAACGACCCCAAAGTCTGCCGATCGTACATCGTCGGCACGTGTCCGCACGATCTCTTCACAAACACCAAGCAGGATATCGGCCAGTGTCCCAAGGTGCATGCCGAGAGCCTCAAGACGGAGTACGAGGGGCTGTCAGACCGGGAAAAGCACAAGTACGGCTTCGAGTACGATTACATGCGCGACCTGCAAAAGTACATTGATGAGTGCAATCGCCGAATCGATGCGGCGCAGAGGCGTCTCGAGAAGACTCCGGACGAGATCCGGCAAACCAATGCTTTGGTAAGGCATCTTGTTACCCAATTGGAATCCCCTGATCAAAAGAACCATAGCTGACATCTTTTCTCTGTAACCAGCTCAAAACCATCTCCGACCTCACAGCGTCCATCAACAGCGGCCTCCTCGAAGTCGAAATCCTCGGCTCCCTAGGCGAAGTCTCTCGCGCCCAGGACGAGCTCTTCCGCGTGCGCCAAGCCGGCCAGCAAAAAGCCGAGCGCGAAAAGGAACTCAAGGCCCTCTCCGACACGTCGGGCCCGTCCGGCCACCAGAAGCTGCAGGTCTGCGACGTCTGCGGCGCCTACCTCAGCAGGCTCGACAACGACCGCCGGTTGGCCGACCACTTTTACGGCAAGATGCATTTGGGGTATGCGCAGATGCGGAAGACGTACGACGCGTTCCCCAAGGAGATGAAAAGCAGGTCACGGCCCGCCATGGACGATGACGGCCCGGGAGGAGGACCTAGGGGGCCGAGAGGGCCCGGGGGGTATCGGAGGGGGGGAGGAAGAGGTTACCGCGGCGGGTGGTAACGTTTGTCAGCTACCGTGGCATCTTAATATCTTTGCATTGCAGCTCGGCGTCAGGGAACGTTATTGGACCTCTACGGAAGATAATCAGGGTATATTTGTGTTTAGGGGTGTTTACTTTATTGGACGAGATAAAAAGACGTATATAGGATTCGGAATACGGAGTGATATACCCCTTTCAAATTCTGCAAGTCGCTGATCATAGTCGAAATCAAAGGGCGTTTTGGACATGAGTCTCTTTAATCATATTACGCTTCGAGTAGCAGTAACTAGTAACCAATGTGACTGATAATAATATCCAAGGGACCCCGTGGTAGTCCTTCTCCTGGTACAGACGCTTTTTTTTCTGCAATTCCTTTCCTGTCATATCATCGTATATCCAACTCAATTTCAATACCACAAGACTAGGCCCTGCAACGCTTTCTGACAATTTCCTCAATGAGCGTTGACACATAGCTACCCAAATCAAAACGACCGCCGTCTTCCGCCCATAAAGTTTTCACGTTTCTTTGATATCTTGTGTTCATCCTATGACTGAGCTTGATTCAAAGCGTCCAGTTCCTCCATCTCATCGTCCCACTTGCCGCCGCCCAGGACGATAGGCAAAGGTGGGGGAGGGGCTGCTGCCGCCTGTGCCATGGTAGGCTTTGATGCTGCACTGTTGTTCTGTTCAGATTCTGCCTTGGCCTTGGTGTTGTCTGAAGGAAGTGAAGGAAAGTCGTCTGCAGCAGGGATTTGTTGTTGCTTCGCAGGGCGAGAATCGCCAACTGGCCCATCATATGAACCACGACCTCGGCCGCGACCTCTACCGTTGCCGTTGGCGCCTCTTCCACGGTCTCCTCGCCCCCGACCACCGCCACCGCGGTAGCGGTCATCCAAGAAGCGATCGACATCCGGTGCCTCGTCATCCCTGGCAAATCGACTCCCGCCAAGGCCGCGAGTCTTGGCTCCTCTGATGCCACCGTTTGCGCCGCGGAAGCCCTGTCTGGCTTCTTCGTCAGCCAAAGCCTGCTTGCCTTCGTCCCAACTATTCTCCTTGATGTTCATGGCCTTGAGTTTCCTCTCTCGGTTCTTCGCCCGCTCGTCCTCCAGCTTGCGCCTCTCCTCCTCGCCACGTTTCCTCCTCTCTGCGTCCTCGGCTCTTCTCTTGCGAGCCTCCTCCATCCCTCGTGCATAAGCTGCTGCGTGCTGCTTCTCATCTTGCTCTGCCATTTCAAATTTGCGTGCTTTTTCTGCCGACAGAAGCTTCATCTTCTCCATCTTTGCAGTGAGTTCGTCTTCGGTGAGCTTCTGGCGCGGGTTGGAACCAGATTTGGCACGAATCTCGGCGCTCACAGCGGTGTTTTGCGACGGTGGCGAGCGCTGAGGTTTCTCTTTGGGGCCGGTGGCTGCATTGGGAGGAGGGGGAGACTGCTCGGGCGTTTCCTCAGGAGCTTGGATAGGTGCTTCGCTGGCGGCTGGTGCAGGAGCTGGTTTCGGGGCCTGTGTAGGAGCCTGGGCCTTTTGCGGTGCTGGCGATGGCTTTGGAGCAGGCTTGTCGGCGAAACGGGAGGATGAGAGGCCCTTGCCTGGTTGAAGCGGCTTCTTGCTTTTCGCCGCAGCGGGAGCGGGTGAGGGTTTTGGTGATGGGGCAGCTTGGCTCTGCCGCGGTGCTGACACTGGCTGCGGAGCAACTTGCTGTGCAGGAGCTGGAGCTTGAGTTGGAGCAGCTGGAGCTGGAGCAGGAACTGAAGCCGGTATTGAGGCTGGAATAGGTACAGGTTCAGGCTCAGGCTGATAATGGTGGTCTTCCTGTATCAAAACAGCCTCAGACTCGACCGGCTCGAAGTCGTCGTAGAACAGATCGTCGTCTGTGCGGCCACCGAACTGGTCGTCCATGGTGATGATGATTGGGTGCGATAATTAGCTAAATAGGAGCAACGAAGAGATAGGAAAAGATGAAGAAGGAAATCTGCGCCGGTTTATGCAGCAGTTGAAGACGCGACACCAGAGACGAGATCAGGGCAACAACATTCAAAGTACATGAAGGCGAAAGAATGCGACAGAAAGCGCTGAAAGCAGCCCCGCCACAGTGTGGGGTGTGGGGCTCAGCTCCCGGCGCATCTGCAGCTGCTTCTTTGGCTGCTAAAAACGAGGAACCATGTGGCGCAAGACAAAACAAGAGGCTGGTGCTGGTGGCTTGCTGTCATGGTGAACGAGATGGGAAATATTGAAGCATAAAGAGTTGGTAGAGAGTATAATATTACCCATTTGCTGAAAGTGTTAGTCTATTGTTCGCTGTATGTTTGTGTTTGTAAGAGTGTACCACGATCATAATCTGCCTTTTACAAGTATGTGGTGATAGAGAGACGGATGCTATCAAAGGTTCCCCTCTCTCCTAAAGAGTTCATCACGGTCTCAAATGCCCTCCATAGAGCCTCAGCATAATGTAACATTGAACATGACATACAACGTTGTTGTTGGGCCTCAAAATCTTGAATCTTGGCTGACTTTATACCTCGAAGCACCAAACTTCAGGTTATGTTAGATGTGCATGTTCTATCAATGACAGGTAGGCACCGAGGAGGACATGTCTAATTCCAATAAACATGCACTCAATGGAATTGAATAGATGTAGCTGATCCCAAGAATGAACCATAAAACAGATATTTTGTATCCAAATCAGTGTCTCATCAACCAAGCCGTGCCGCAATCATTTTATTCAGCCTCTCCGTCACAGCATCCTCCAGATCTTGTTCAGAGCCCACAAACTTGGCCCCATATCGCCTGCAAACAGCCTCCACATTGCCTCTCTTAGGGTAATCTGGCATGGCGCATACAATGGCCTTTCCGAACCGAATACACATGCCCAGCTCCAACATGCTAATGGGTGCCAGGCTGACTCCATGAAAGAAGACGACGACAATGTCCGCCTTGTCTTGCATCTCGAGCTCCCAGTGTACCTGCTCCACCCAGCGGTTGTCAGAGATGTCTTCTCTCCAAGTGGCGTCCCAATCAGGGCGGTAAGGGTTATATATTGTGATGGAGAGCCCAGATAGGGCGTCTGTCAGAGTTTGTCTCCAGTCCGCTTCGCCCGTGTCACTGGTGGTTCCGGCGAGAAAGATGCTGGGAAGAGATGCTGTGTGTGGCGCCGGACGGCCAGGCGCCATAACCACAGTCGCACTCATCAGTCGACTTTTTGGACGAAGTCTAATTGAGCCGTTACTGGGTTCGACAAAGTAGAAGAATCGGTAGCCAGATGATGGGAAAGTAAAAACAGATGCGGCTGTGCACATGCCCTTCCTGATTATGCCTCTTTTGAGAGGCGGGGTGGTCATATTACGCATGGGCATAATCGAAGCTCTTCAATTATCTCTAGTATGTACTGTTTCTATGACCTCAACATAGACATACAGTGTCTATGATACCTATATTACGATTTGGTTTCTTGTATTTTACGGAGCGGCTGTTGTATGCAACTACATGTATATATCCGCACCAGGCGCACCGTGCATGTGCGTTGGCTGTTCATATTCAAAAACGCCATATCTCCACTACTCTGAACATACTCGAGACTAATAGCGAGGCTCGCCGTATTTCGCTATTTAATACTACTGTAGAATAGGTTCTTTTTTTAAAAAAATTTTTTTTTTTAAAGGGCTGGATTAGATTCTCTGACTTATGGCTGGTTTATCACACTAATGACCGATACTACACACAGAGCTAATTAGATGCATTCATACTCCGTATCAAAGTATAATACCGCCAGATGCCGCGCAAAAGGTTTTACATTTCTGATCAGATATACCTTCCCTATTATAAGTAAGGTATGCTTATTCTTTTCTTCCTCTTCCCTTAATACACATAATAGGTCCTGTAGCTTCTTGGCACACTCCAATTCAACAAGGCAAACGCCAGCCGTAAGCGGTCCTTCAGAAGTGATTCACCAGCTGCTCACAGCATACATCACTTTTCTCGATAATTTCAATTTCTTTCTAACTCATCCTTCCTTCTCACTCTTATCTCTCTAATCCCCCAGAAAACCTTTTCCACAACACGCTTCCGCTACCACGCCCATCATGGATAGCCCAGTTTGCGAGAAAGGAGCATCGCCTCTCCAAGACAAACCCGAGGAATTCACAAGCCAGGATGGAACCAGTAGTCCGATTTCAGAATCCACCGATCCAAATCTCCAAGATGAATCCGACGATTCGTCCGTACCTATCTGGGTGCTGAGGGCTTTGGCTGCTGGAAGGACTCCGTTGCCCAGTTCTAGGCCACCGATCAAGACACTCGGACTGCATATCGCCGACTCTGGCAGAACAATACGCGAATCATCATATGATTCCCAAGAAACCATTGTTGAACAACCCCCTGCACAAGAACAGAAGCAGACTGCGAAAGACAAAGTTCGTCTCCCCACCAATAATGGTAACCCCAAGCCTAACGCCCGGTCAAAGAAACAGAATGCACGCGCGTTTGTGACAATGGAGCCCATTATTCGTCGCAGGGTTCAAAGGAAGAAGTGGAAATCGAATGAAATTGAAAGCCTTATCAGAATGAGAGAAGACAGGATGAGCTGGGTGGTGATTGCCGTAAGATTGCCCTACCTATTCGCAAGGTGCCTTGGTATTAAACATCTAACGTGTCTCGGTTGTAGGAGGCGTTTTCCAACAGAACCGTTGCGAGCGTTCGCCAAACCTTTTTCAAATATAGACCCCAGTCTCATGGCATGGAATCGGGCGAGAATTAAAGATGAATGGACGCAATCTTCCGTGAACGGCTATTGGAAATAGTGTCGCTCCATGATTTTGTTCTCTGTATCTTGAAGCAGCCAAATTGGCTGGACACTAGTTTTACTAGGCATTAATAGTGTTTTGGGAATGGTTTAAATACTACCGATAGATAAAACTATGTCGCAATAAAACACATTACACGTAGGCACCTAGTCTTTGCCCTAAACCCAGCCAACAGCCTTGTCAATCTCAGGAATCTTGACAAGCGCATCAAATATCCGGATTTTGCCGGTAGCCACGAGGCTTTGGAACCAACTGAGTCCCTCTTGGATCAAATCGGTGCCATGTTCGTATCGGTCAGCCCAGAGCTGGCACCATTGGCGAACTTGCTCTCCCTCTTCGAAACTCTTCGGGGGCGACCTCGGTGCCCAATCAAACCCCGTCTCTTCTGTCACTGCTCGAAGAAGCTCTATGCATCTAGGACATGGTACAGGAAGCTCCACATCCACCTCAAGGTATTTATATGCCAAGTATCGAGAACCAATGAAGGCTATCATTGTGAGAGTCGCAATTGCGTAGACACCAGATCTCGCATGCGAGGTCGCTAGGAGCAGTAGTGCCTCCAGATATGCATGGAACGGGTCAGCGACACCAAGCCCATAGGCAACGGAGAATCCATTATCTGGGTTTCCAGCCGCAAGGTCGCTCCTCCAGTCAAATATATCGTGGATTGCCATGATGATTTGAGGGCCAACTAGGCCTTCTTCAAGGGTGCCATTCCCAAGAGTATGGCAATTGTAAGGCGTTGCCGCGCCACTTAGTGACCTCCAGGCCATGGCAGATTGTATAGACACGTCGTTGCTCGACCCAACACCTTGCAATGCAGTGCTATCGAGGAGAGTGCTGACTGCCAAATCACCAAAGTCGAAGGTGGCTCCTATCGCCTGGGCGACTAAGCGGACCCGTACTTCGGTTTCTTTGCCAGTGAAGCTCCAATAGTCGTCACATATCGACAAGTGGCATAAGGCTGAATATTTCAATGCCTCTTCGGGAGAGAGCCAAGCAGAAGCTACCAAAGAGCAAGGCAAAATGCCACATTGATAGGCTGCGATTGCGAGAAAGCTGTCGGGAGGATGATATGCGAGACCAGGCTTTGACTTGAGAAAGGTCTGTTGAAAGCCTGTTTTTTTGTCTACGTGCGAGACGCTGAGCCTTTCCCCAAGATAATGGTCATTCACTAACTGAGTGCAACCCTGCTCAGCCATTGATCTCACCTCTTGCCCGAATCGAGTCATGAGCTCTCGATATATGACTGAGCAAGACCTGGCCCAACTCGCCCTCGAGCGCTCTATCGTATCTTGAGGCTCCTGTATCACGGCACGGGCAAATTCTAGGGCATCTGACCAACTCTGCTTTTGTGAGATTGGGCCATATCCTAGAATAGCTGAGAGACCACTTCGCAGCTGGCTCTCATAGGCTCGAACCGCTGCATCTCTTGGGTGATGGGACTGCTCGGGGTTGTTAACATTAGGCCGCCAGCTACCAGAGTCGAGCTGATTGAGAAGCCGGTACATCAGTTCTTTTAATTCAGCATCTAATTGAGTAGGCGGCTCCTTAACAAAACTGTCCCAATCATGCAGAAGCGGCGTAGTTTGGCTAATTGTGGCCTTTTGCTGTTCATGCCGGTTGGGCATTGAGAAACATGAACCCATTGTGTGGTAAAGCTGCAGTATTTTCGCTTTGGAAATTCTATCAAATTTAATGGTTTGAACAAACCTTGCACCGAGATTGAACTTTGATCCGTGATCTGAAATTGATATAGATATGTTGTTGCACATAGAATGAGAGACGAAACATTTACAAGCAGACCTCTATTCACATGAAATAATTAACTGGCAGTTGACTCAGCGTTCTTCGACGAAGCCATCGTCAGCCGAAGACAAGGGTCTTATCTATCACATCTCCATCCAGCAGTTCTGTATTACGTAGATGGTGGCGAAAATACCACAGTCCAAGCCTAGCAGTGCTCAGTGGGCATATTGGATGGGCAAGGCTCCGTGCTATCCAGGCAATATGTGTTGCCCCCACGGGTTTCTGGTACCCAAAACAAGAAAGGCCTTGGAGTAGGTTGCACTGTTTACCCATGCGCTCTTTCAAATACCACCTCACGTGCAGCTGGACGGGGGTTTTATATCAGCTGAGTGATATTTACGGAGTACTTGATGATTCTTTACAAGCTGAACCAATGGCGAGGCTGTGATATCAAGGTGGCGATGCAGAAATCACAACCAAGGGCCACACACAAACAGGTATGCCTGCATCAATGACAACATGCATGCAAGTATTTCCCAAAAAGATTTTTAGCAATAGATAGATACTAGTACTAGAACAATACAATATGATACCATCAAACGTCCTCATCACTGCATTGGCGCTCTCGCTTTCACGCACGTGGCATGGTATTATCAGAAAGAAAACATAACTTCTCACGTATACTCCCACGCCCCAAAGTCACTCCCAGCTGGTTGGATCCGGATACCGTCAACAGAGAGGCATCCCAGACCATTGAATCGCGCGGTTGCCGCCTTGAGCACTGCCTGGTAAGCAATAGGTGCTCCTGGGGAAACAGGGCACGCCCATAAGCCAGCCGTACCATCATTCGATCGCCAGTTGAGGACATGTACGGATTCCCCGTTATCAACTGGGGCTAAGTACGGGTGAAAGCCGCCGACTTGGGCGCCTGGAGGACGCAATGATGAGTGAGCCGGGGGGTAGCTGATGGAGCCATCCGGAGCGACGTAGATGAATTGGCCACCAGGAGCCGCCGACTATGTACACGTAGCATGGAATATATTAGTATAATACTCTGCTCTGATTTGGACAACATGGGGACTACTCAAAGACTCGCATGTGGCTGCACTTACGGCAAGAAACGACATATCATCATTGACGAGTGTGCTATCGCCAGCCGGACACTGAGCAAGATCTTTGAGGTCGCAGCGTGTGCTGGGGCTTTGGGCTCCAATGATGAAGGACCTGTCCCGAGCATTGATGGTTTTGCCGTTAAGAACTGCGTATTGAGGCGCATGAAGCGTGAGGGTAAAGTAGCTCTTTGCGGCTACGACGCTTGTGAGGCCCATGAGCTGCGTGAGAAAGGCGTAGATGTGCATTTTGTCCACGTTGTTGTCTCTTGGGAATGTGAATTATAGTTGTCTTGATGAATCTGAGGCTTTTGAAGCTGCGATGCGCTTTTTATGCAGCACAGATGCTGAGTTTCTCATCTTCTCCAGGTCATATTCCCCCTTTTCCGATCTTGAAGGAGCCTCGACCATGTTTCGACTTGCAACAATTCTCACCCACAGTTGCCTCCATGGCATGATTTCTCGACTATTCTTGCTTTGATTGACTACTCGATGTTGCAACACAAGACATCACTAAGGTTATGGGAAGTTGCTGTGGCACGCCTTTAGCAGGACCACTTGGTGGCGGAAAGTTGGAAGGGGAAATAGGACGCGAAAGGGAGCATCTTACCCAAAGTCTGGGTTCCATGTCTATAGAGGCCATTCCTACACGTGCCACCATGATGCAGGGCTCATTGTTGTATACAATTTTGAAGCCAAAGCAGAGCCAAAATGGTAACCGCATAGGTAGCTAAGCGTTGACTGATTTGTTCCATCACCAGCCTATGCGCTGGCCGATTTTTTCTTACATTCCATCCATGCATTATGGTGGTGGTCACGGCTCATTCTCTACACGGCTCATATGCGAGCAAAAGCTCTGTTCACGAGACCAACAACATGCCCGTCGCAGTCATAAGGGAGGCCGTTGATCAGCTCTCGGCTCTCGAAATGGCCCCTTGCTCTCAACTAGTGTTTCGTCTTTCCCGTATCTGCCCGGACAGAAAAGCATCCATGACTACGTGTATACGTGGCCAACAAAGTTAAAAGAACATTCTAACGATCAAGGTTTCAACTGCGTGCATAAGCCTACGGAGATGCAGAGCCAACACGACGGTAAGCAGAAATAGTGTGCTTAGGAGGCGCTCAGATCAGCCGCGAGCAATGGCCATTAACGGACGGCGACGGACGGTCATGGAGCTATGTGGCCGTTTATTTATTTTATTGATTATTCTTGCGATTATTTTGATTATTCATTTAGTTTTTATCGAAACATAAATATACTTGCTCACGCGTCATTTCTCTCATTACTTGTTGTGCATCATATAGCAACAGTACGACACCTTCCTACATGTTTTGACAGACGACACTCACCAGATGGCGAAACCACGGCCGACTGCAGCATGTCTTAAATGCGACAGCATGGCAATCAAGGATCGATTTATGAAGCAGTGTGCCGGTAGTTTGTTGCGAAGAATCATTGGTGAGTCGGATTGAAACTTGCACGACATTCCAACTTTCATATCATACACAAAAGATCCATCCAACCCCCATGATATTACACACACGGTGTTGCATCAAGCAGAAGCACCAAGCGGTGCGATCTAGACCAGGCACTGTGCGGATGTAGTGTCAGCACGGTAGCACTGCGACGGAAAGACCGAAGACAAAATACAGAGCCTCAATCACGAAGAAGAGGAAGCAATCTCGTCATTCATGATACAGAGGAAATGGGATGATTCAGATTCTAGATGCTCAGGGAGGGCTGCACCACGTTACCCCTGACAAGGTCTGGGTTACAGGGAGCTTCAGTTGACTCCCACATCTGCCTCCCTTCTGTAAGGCCGCTGGGATGGCGCCGATACCGCGCTAAGCACGTCATCGTCAGAGTCATTGGCCTCACCTCAGCACAATAGAGGCAAAGTCTTTTTTCCCCATTCAACACATTCAGCAACTGCCAATTCGCGATCCGCGCGCTTCTTTCTAATATCTCACATCAGAGCGCGTGTGACTCGACCTCGTTGCAAATCCAATTCTCTCCTATTCCCGTCCTTCAGTCGCACTTCATGTTATGATTCGCTGCAGCCGCTCGCGTGCCCCGCCATCCTCAAATTCCAGTCCCAGCGTCAAACCTTCGAGACTGCAAGTTGCTGCGCGAGGAAATTCTAATCATTAAACTCCAGCCACGATGCCTTCACTCATGGCCGATCCGGCCACCATGGCAGTTTTGCCGACGCTTGAAGCCTCCGAATGCCCGGAATCACCGCCAGAGCTTCTTCACAGCCTCAAGCACAACAGCAGCGTGCTTGCTCTCGCCGTCAGCCCCGAACACGACTCAATCTATGCTGGAACCCAAGATGGCGAGATTGTCGTCTGGTCGCTGTCTACCTTTCACCAGGTCCAGCAAATTCAGGCGCATAAGCGGAGTGTCATGTCGCTTTCTCTCTCGCCCGACGGCAACTACCTGTTCTCGAGTGCCTGCGATCCCATCATCAATGTGTGGTGCCCCAAATCCCTCCGTCGCCTCTACGAAATCTACGGCAACCACGATGTTGGTGACATTTTCTCGACGGCATACAGCCCGCAACACGACACACTATACATTGGTGCGCAGAACATGACGATCCAATGGGTCAGTCTGAGCGATCCGACAACAAAGTCGACTCCTGACTCCCAGCGACATCCCGATCGAAGAAGCCATCGGTTCTTTGACTCCAAGGCCATTGGCGGAACAAGCACCCCGAGACGGAGCGAGGATAAATGGGGCCTGATTCCCCAAGCCAAATGTACCCTGGAAATCGACAGCGGTGCGGTTCGCAAGTTCGCGCACTACGGATACGTATACTGCATGCTCATTGCAAAGGGACCTACTGTGGAGGCTGGCCCCGAGGAAGAGGTGCTGATCTCGGGTGGTGGAGATGGCACAATCAAGCTTTGGTGCCTTGGTGAACCCGGCAGAAGCGACGTGGACGATCCCCAGCGCAGCGGCATTCGAGAGATTATGTCCCTTGGTTCTGATGATGGCGAGTCGGTGCTGTCTCTGGCACTGGATGGCTCCTTTTTATATGCTGGCAAGCTTGACGGCATCGTAGAGCTCTGGGATCTGGACACTGCGCAGAGACTGAGGGTGATAAAGGCGCAGAACCACGACATCATGTCACTGCAGATGGGCTGGGGATACCTTTGGACTACTTCTGCGGACGGTTGGGCCAATGTGAGTTCCTTTCTTGTTGCATCAAACCCCTCCATTTCTTTCTCCCCTTCTCCAAACATCCACTGACAACATGCTCTACAGAAATTCAGCACAGCGCATTATGGAAATTACCAGCATGTGTCAAGGAATGTTACCGAAAAATACAAGTGTCTCCATCAGTGGAAAGCGCACAACGGCAAAGAAAAAAGCAAAATCTTAGCATCTGCCTGCTCAACCTACAAGAACGAACGCTATTACATCACGGGAGCCAACGACAATGATATTTGTGTATGGAATATCAAGGATGAAGCAGATGCCCACTCAAGTTCCAAGAGCCAAGCCGAAGACGACGTCCTTCTCTCCGCCCTGACGGAGTTTGTCTCGTACAAGACCGTCTCGTCCCGGCCCGAGTTTGCAGAAGACTGTCGCAAAGGCGCCACATATCTCGGCGCACTATTTAAGCGCATGGGCGGATATGTTGAAATGCTCAGCACGGGGGAGTCTCACAACCCTGTCGTATTAGCAAAGTTCTCCGGGAAGAAGGAGGCTGTTGATAAACGGAAGCGAATTCTGTTTTATGGACATTACGATGTGGTGTCAGCTGATAACGACAAGAGTAAATGGGCAACTGATCCATTTACCGTCCACGGAACTAATGGATTTCTCTATGGACGCGGTATCAGTGACAATAAAGGCCCTATTCTCGCCGCACTGTTCGCCGTAACGGATCTGATGCAGGCGCAGAAGCTGGAAAACGACGTCATCTTCTTGATTGAAGGAGAAGAGGAATGCGGGTCAAGGGGGTTCGAAAAAGTCATCCAGATGAACAAGGAGCGTGTTGGACCCGTGGACTACATCCTGCTAGCCAACAGTTATTGGCTAGATGACGAGGTTCCATGTCTGACGTATGGACTGCGCGGCGTCCTCCACGCTACCGTCTGCGTTGATTCGTCGCGCCCCGACTCACACTCTGGTGTCGATGGTTCCCACATGAATGATGAGCCCCTTTCAGACCTCACAACAGTCCTGTCAAGACTAAAGGGCCGCGGCAATCGAGTTTTGATCCCGGGCTTCTATGATGGTATTCCACCAGTGACAAAAGAGGAAGAGGCTCGATACGATGACATTGCTTCCATCCTACTGCGCCGTAGCACAGAGGCTGTCTCTGAAGCAGATATCAAGAGGTCACTCTTGGCGAGATGGCGGGAACCAAACTTGACGATTCATCGATACAACGTTTCCGGGCCCGACGGCAGTCTAGTCAGCAGCCATGCCAATGCGCATATTAGCATGCGACTAGTGCCAGGACAAGAAGTGGATGTAGTGGCGACGGCTCTTACAAGCTTCCTACAACGAGAGTTTGCAGGCCTCGAGTCGGAGAATAAGATGCGGATTTGCATCGACAACAAAGCCGAGCCGTGGCTAGGTGACCCGACGAACGATATTTTCCGCACCTTGTGTGATGCCATCGTGGAGGCTTGGCCTGAACGTTTTGAGCCACGCCAAGGAGTCGCCCAAAAGCCGAGTCAAGGCGAAAACGGTGACAGCAAGGCACCTCGCCAGGAATCGCCCGACCCCTCTACGTGCACCTCCATGTGCAAGCCAAAGAAGCCACTGTACATTCGTGAAGGTGGTTCCATCCCAGCCATCCGCTTCCTCGAAAAGGAATTCGGAGCGCCGGCAGCCCACTTGCCTTGCGGACGTGCCAGCGACTCGGCACATTTGGACAATGAGCGGATGAGTCTCATCAACCTAGTCAAGGCGAGGGAGATTTTCGGAAAGGTGTTCGTTCGGCTCTAAGGTCATTTTGGTTTCCCTTGCCGGATGACACGAGACGATGTTTACGACTGTTGGAGAAGGCTGTTGTTTAAAAAGCGGGAATTGGTCCTCATTATCATTACCATTAGCATTAACATGCGCGGAGCATAGCAGTCTTTGATAGATACCCCCAAAAAATAGAGAATTTTGAATATTGCTAAGAATGAATCCCCTGTTTATACCACATGAGACGCTAGCCGTCCGGAAGCTTCCGCGATGGATCGCTATTTGACCGGACACTTGAAGCCGTGCCGCCAGCCTCCACTTCACATGCCAGAATATTCCGGTTCCTAGATCAGACGGCTGATGACGTCGCCGGTGTGGGGAAGTATGGCCGTTACGGAGCTTAATCTTCTTATAAGGCCTATCAATCACCTTGGTTTCGGCTGTGGAGGATTGATACTTCAACAAGGCGGTTTTAGTTTGGGGAGATTTCACTTTTCACTCTCTTTCATATTTCAATTCTGTACTTACTTGTCTCGGAGGCCATAATTACAACTCTCGACACCACCATGGCGGGTTTCAAGAAACTACTCCAGACTCTAACCGGGAAAAAGAGCGATGATGCCACTCAACCCGAAGAACCCCCCCAAACTCCTCAGCCCAAACCCTGGTCCGGCATCGACAACACCCAACCAGCAGGCTCCAACCCCATCCTTGGCTTCTCCACCGAATATCTCGGCGAGCAAAAGTCCAGCAACACGGCCGTCCGCCGAGACCTCGGCTTCGCGGGCCACATTGGCGGAACATGGTACGGCGTGTACGGCGACACGCTGTGGTGTAGTCCCGGTGTGACGGACCCGGATTTGGACCCGGATCCGGAAGGATTCCACGGCATGGTGCGGAACTCGGTTGCAGTGTTGACGGATGATCCGCTGGTAGTTAGGTTTGTGCATCTGAATGACGACGAGCCGGTGGCGCATCCGTTGCAGTTTACGCCGTTTGAGGAGCGGTGGGGGGAGACGAATTTGTTTGGGTTTGGGGGGACGAGTCTTGTTGAGGTTGATGGTTATGGGGAGGGTGTTGGGGCGGTGTATTATTTGATTGTGAGTTACGAAGAGCGGATGGGTTTTGATGTGATCAGTTTGGTATCTGCTGACACGATTATGCATCAAGAACGAACATGAAAACTATCGTCACGCTGGCATCGCCCGCGTTGAAGTTATAGACGGCGTTCCCACTACCACCAAGCGCCTTGGAGAACACGGCTGGTGGTGGGATTGCTCTACGACGGCCAAGTACGGCGACATTGCTACCTACAGAGACGTGAATAGCGAGTATATCTATGCCTGGGGCCATCCACCCAAGACCATAACAGAGTGGCCGCATACCGAGTATATATACCAGACTCGGGTCAAGGCGACAGAAGCATTTGATCTAGACAAGTATGAATACTGGTGGGGGAGAGCAAAGGGGTGGCGGAGCGAGATGTTGAACGAGCATAACCCTGAGACGGCGGTGATGTGGGGAGCTGGGCAGGGGCAGGTTGTGTATAGCGAGTGGTTCAAGTGTTATATATATGTTCATTTGAGTAAGTGGTTTGCAGACCTGCTTGAGACGAGCTGAGCTGACTGTTCGTCTAGATGGTCCCAAGGTGGCATTGCGGACGGCGGCGAAACTAGAAGGGCCGTGGAGCGAAGACCGAGAAGTGTTTGAAGCAGAACCGATTGATGGGGGGTTTGTGTATGCGGGCGTTGCGTATCCGTTTTTGGATGAGACGGGCAGGACGCTGACGATTGCGTATACGAATAACAATCATATTCAGGTGATTCGGGTGACTTTTGAGTGAGCGTGGTCTTGGGTTATGGGTAACTGGAGGATCAAGCGTACCTAGGTAGAAGACTTTGTTTTGCTTATCCGTTCATGTTAAAATTACCAGGTAGATCAGTATTTTGAAGCCCAGATTTCAAGGAATAGATGATATCTTCAATCAACTTATGCTGTCAGATGGTGTGCAGACAATTGGTTGTCGCCGCCTCCATTCTTCATTTAGCCAGAAACCTTTTAGGCAGATGGTTCAATGTCCTGCAGCGATTGCATCAGCAACCCAATCATCCCAAAGTGACCAATTGTCTTCAGAATTGTCGTGCTTTCCAGTCTCATCTTGTATAGGGCTTCAGATTCAATTATGATTCGTTTCTTTCAACTGTTCAATAAAGCTGATTAGAATAGATAATCTCTTCGGCTTATCTGATCTGCTTATGATCGGGGATTGTTCACGGCCTCGGGGGGCGTTTACCCACCTTTCCGGCTGGGCGTTCCGGCTGGGCGTTGATTATGGTCCGCAATATCCGCATTTGCCGCAAAGCTTCACTTTTGCAATGGCAAAAAAGAAGGGTCATGAAGTGATTATAAAAAGGAAATACTCATCCAACCTCAAAACAATAGCGTAAACTTCCGGCTATATGTTTAACTTTTTGCTCTTCTCTCTGGGAGAATTACAGTGGCCATCAACACCGAGAGTCCTCTACCATAGTTGAGATCTCGATATTTCGCTACTATCGTCATGAAAAAACGATCTAAAAGTTCTACATCAAAGGGGAAAATATCTCGATCACACTGTTGATTCAGCTACTCTTCCATTGCATCTCATTGAAACTGATTATTATACCTTGTTGTCTCTACCAACCTGCAAAGCTAGGCCACATAAAATTCTCAGTTGCCTCGCTACATCAGTCTTATACTACGCCGCGATCGGAGAGCAGTTGAGAATCAAATCCAAAGGTCTGCTAGAAATATACCATTCATAATTCTGTTTATATCACAATAAAGCAACGCTTGACCACTGAACTCCATGGATCTTGTAACATCTTGTAATACTCTCAAGCATTCTTATTGCTAATAGCCAGCGGCTACTGCGGATATTTCGGAACCAAAACTGCCGTGCCCTACAAAACGTATGACGCTATAAAGGCAGTCAGTCACGGCTTTTGCCCCTGCGTCGGAAATCCATTCCGGCCGGTTGGGTAGTCCCGCAAAGAGACGCGGATGGAAAAAATATGAAGAGTTATCAATCTCTCTACCACAACCTGGGGAAAAGATTCTTTCGTTTCATTCACCCTGGATATAACTTCTAGATTCATGTTTCATCTGACACCCCCCTTCTTCTTAGTGTATGAAAATCTTCGATTGATTGTAGCTAGCTCTTCTTAGATGCTGCTTGCCACACCTCTCGCTTTACCTCTAAAACTCTCTTTAAATCTTCTAGGCTACACAGTACATTGAAACTCTGAGCTGGTTGCCTCTTATTTCTCATCCAAGACGCGTCTTCTACATACCAACACAGATCACTCATGACCACCTTGTTGCATGAAGAAAGCACTTCGCCAGCAGAAGATGAAGCAACAACCCCAACCCCGATTCTGGTCAAATGGGATGAAAATGAGCCCGCCAATCCATTCAACTGGTCCACGAAGTACAGGGCTTTCATCACCCTTCAATTGGGAATGATTGCCATGGCAGCCAGTGTGGGATCAAGCATAATGGCTCCCACCGAACCAACGCTCCAAAAGGTCTTTCACATCGGCCACGAGGTTTCGGTCCTCTGCATCTCGCTTTACATGTTAGTCCATATACTTCACTTAATCCATTCACAGAAACTATATGAATTCTAACCGCGATACTGAGTAGTCTGGGATTCGCGTTTGGGCCGCTTTGTTGGGCGCCAATCTCGGAGCTATGGGGTCGGCGAGTTTCTCTAATCTTCCCAATGATGGCAGTCGGATTATTCTCAATAGGCGCGGCAACGAGTCAAAACATCCAGTCTGTTCTCATAACACGGTATTTCGCCGGACTGTTTGCTTCGTCGCCGGTTAGCAACGTGGGAGCAATCATGGGCGACATCTGGCCCCCGAAAGTTCGCGGAACGGCAGTGGTATTTTATGCCCTTGCTGTTGTCGGCGGCCCTACTCTGGTACGATGCATCCCTGTAATGTGTAGCTGATGAGACTCGTCTTAACAAATCCTAGGGTCCTGTTATCGGCGCTTCATTGACGGTGAATCCTCACCTTGGTTGGCGTTGGACCGAGTACATCCAGGCCATCTGGACATTTACGGTCACCACCATAATTTTAATCTTCTTGCCAGAGACTTACGCCCCCGTATTGTTGAAGAGAAAAGCAGAGCGCCTGCGTAAGGAGACGGGAAACCAGGCCTACTACCACCCTCACGAAATGACCAAACTTTCGCCCAAAATCATCGTTACCAAGCATCTCTCACGCCCTCTTCGCATGCTATTTACGGAACCAATGGTGACGTGCATAGCGTTATACGCGTCTTTTGTCTACGGCCTGCTGTACATGACGTTGGAGGTGTTCCCCATTGTCTTTGCCCAACACAGGGGATGGGGTTTGGTAACAAGCTCGTTGCCATTCCTGGCACTTTTGACCGGTGTGGGCTGTGCCATGCTTGTCAACTTGGCGAATCAGCCACGATACGCACGACTCGTCGACGCTGCGGGAGGGAAGCCTGTGCCAGAGGCCCGTTGCGCTCCAATGGCGGTCGGTGGCATCGTCTTTTCCATTGGCTTGTTCTGGTTTGGATGGACGGCCAATCCAAAGATTCACTGTGAGTTTGTGACGCAGTAAGATTCGATCATGATCATCCCGATATGCTAACATGAGTGCCAGGGGTCGTGCCCGTATTGGCAGCCGTCTTTATCGGAGCCGGCTTCAACATCATCTTCCAGCAATGCATCAACTTCCTCGTCGACACGTACCGCTTATACGCCGCAAGTGCGACATCCGCCAACACACTTCTAAGAAGCGCTTTGGCGGCTTCATTTCCCCTGGCAGCCACGCCCATGTTCAACAACCTGGGAGTCGGGCCGGCAATGTCTTTATTGGGAGGAGTTGCGGTTATTGCCATTCCCGTGCCATTTTTGTTCATGAAGTATGGCGTGACGTTAAGAAAGATGTCCAAGTTTGCGCCAGTAGACGATGAGAGACCACAAGCAAACAAAGAGACTAGAGCATAAAATTCCACACCAGCGAGTTAGCATGACGCGCATGTATGTGTGAAATTAATACATTTTAGAATACCTATAATAAATCACTTGGAAATTGGAATTATGCCTACTTGTGATTTCGGAATGGATCCTTGTTCGGTGGATATCTGGGATTCCATTGGTAGGGGATTCCGGGTTAATTATCTCAATTATCCCCTAAGGCCTTGGGAGAGGTTAAGAATGCTGTGAAGATTTAGCTCCTGCGATTTTGCGGCTGAATGCTCAATAATTAGCAGGAGGTCTTAATTATATCCCAAGGCCTTGGGAGAGGTTAAGAATGCTGTGAAGATTTAGCTCCTGCGATTTTGCGGCTGAATGCTCAATAATTAGGTCTCAATTGTATCCCAAGGCCTTGGGCGAAATTAAAAACGCTGTGAAAAATGGCCGATCCTTCTGCCGTGGTCTTTACTCCGTGAGGCTATGGGTGGTGTCATTGGTGAGATCCATAATGTGTGAACAAATCTGATGTTCTACTATGTGCCAACCAGATCCCAACAATCCCCCAAGGTTTTAGGTGAGGTTAAAAATGCTGTGCATACCTTGCATATACAGGCCCCAGAGCAAAGAGTCCAGTGGACCTCAAGTTAAGCAAGATTGTTCATGGCAGATTATTATCTTTAAGTGTAAATAGGACTGAATTATCCTTCTATAATTGCGTTTGAAATGTGCAATTTCATTGGGTATTGATGGTGTATTCCCGGGTATGAATCATGTCGGCCTCGGTTTTACCCCAAATTCATCAGGATTTCCCCGCAAAATCAAAGCGTTAGCACATGTAATATTCAATCTACGAGCAGAATCCACTACAGCCGTTGGTTTCCCCTTCTGGAAACAAACTCCTAAGCCACTAAAGAAGCCACTCAGCATTCAATCTACATCGAAACAGGCATATTCCAGTTTCAGCTGGTTAGTAAACAAGCCCTGGAGCCGATACTATCGCCATCGCTGGGGGTGGGGTTGCCTCGGTTCGGGAACGGACCGGCGATATGCACGGGGTGTGAGGGCATTCAAAAGCTGGAAATCCGTGATTTTCGTCTTGTCGGTGTCGGTGTTCTTTGGGTAATACAAGGCTGTGACGGTTACACCGAAACACAGCGGAACAATCAGTGACGAAACCCGGAAGTGATTCTGCCGTCGGGTATTAATTGACAACTTAGATTCTTAAATACCTTGAGACTCAAGTTGGTATTAAAACGAAAAGGCGAAATGACTGCCGAGGCAAAGATTCCCGCCTCTTTGGAGGAAGAAACCGCCATTCGAAGGCTTGACGACAGGACGTTTGCTGCAAATCTCTCGCCCAGTTTCTGCATAGGCGCCGGTAAGTATAACACAAGGCTTTCGATTATATCACATGAAAGCTAACAATCTCCATCACCTCAGTCCCCAATGGCGGCTACGTTGCCTCCGTCTTCCTGCGCGTAGCAAAGGAATATCTCGCACACAAGAACCTCACAGACACAATCACCGCCCACTGGGAGTTTCTCAACCGCACCATCTCCGGCCCGGCTGTTCTCGTCGTCGAGGAAGTAAAGCCCGGCCGCTCCATCTCCGTGCTGCACATCACGCTCTACCAGGGCAATCTACTATCCCAAGCGCCATGGATCTCGACGGGCTCGCCAAAGTCGGAGAGAGTCGTCGCCGCGTATTTGACAAACAGGAGCATTGCCGCAGAAAACGGCATCAGCCTGCCCACGGGATGGTCGCTGCAGCCTCGGTTGCCGCCACCGGCTGACTTTGACAAGATGCTCGCCAACAAGGATCCAGAATGGGGAGCCCTGGATCTCGTGATTCAGCGGAGAGTCACTGCCGTGCAGCAGCTTCGCTTCTTTTACAACCGCGCTGCTTTTGCGAAATCTGGGACTGACTCTTCGTTTGACCTATGGATGTGTACCAGCAACGGCGAGCCATTGAAAGCTACATCCCTAGGCTTCGTCGTCGACTGCACGGCGGCTTTCATTCCTGAGCTACACCGCCCTCGGTCCAAGGACGATCCTCCCGTTGCGGGAGGCGAATTCACGCGCAAGACTGCGTTGTGGTATCCTACACTGGCTATGAACCTGGAGGTGAAAAAGGCGTTGCCGGCGGAGGGCGAGCGGTGGCTGTTTGTGCGGACATCGGCGAAGCAGATTTACAACGGTCGGTTTGATGTCGAGGTGATTGTCTTTGATAGAGCGGGTGATTTGGTTGCTTTGAGTCATCATGTGGCCATGTTGGTCAACTCTGAGAAGAATACGGCCAAGAGGGCTCCGTTGGCGGGAATTACATACAAGATGTGAGGAGCGCGGGTATATTGTATTATTAATTGTTTAATGGTCCTGATTTGTACAGAAGACATGGTACATTTTATTCTAGAATTGGAATTCAATACAGAACATGACATAGAATATCCAGAAACCCCCATGAGTATCATCCACATGCTGGCTGAATATGCCACGTGTAGAAGCATCAGCTCAATAACACGAACTCAAGGCTCCCATATACTCTCTATGAACCACAGCTTGCCACTCGACTTCCAGGCACCTTGCCATCGAAATCGCTTATCCGCCTGCTCAAACAGGCTCCTCCAGTCATCAACCTCCCGCTCTCGGGAATTACAAACAGTCTTCATCAACACATCCATCGTCCGAATACTCTTCTCCTCTAACTGCGAGAGCAAACCCGGAGCCGGCAAAACAATGTCGTTAATGATGACGCGAGCTCCTGGTCGCAGAGCGGGAATCAGCGCGCGGAGAATGTCAATGGCGTACTTGTCTGAGAACGCATGAAAGATGTGTCGAAACAAGTATGCATCTGCGCTTTCTGTCTGAGGCTGGAAAAAGTCGTGCGTGGTGAGAGATACCCGATCGGTCAGATTCTTGGGTATCTTGTCTATGGCCTCGGGTGTGCGCATGCCCGCCAAATCTTGCACGATGAACCGCAGCTGGGGAAATTGTTCCGCCACGGCAAATGACACAACTCCCTCGCTGCCACCCATCTGGTTTCGTGGGTAAGCAAGTGAGTTTTTGAAGAATTAAAAAGAGACTACTATATACTTACATCGACAACAGTCGAAGAGCCTAGTTTCGCCCACGGATATCCTGAGACGGTATACGATATGTCGTATCCTTCTCGACTACCATGAGACTGCAGCATTGTAGCATACCGCCTCGCTAGTGCCTCGTCCGCCTGTAAGTGGTCGAAAAAGCTGTCATTATGGTTAAACGTAATGTTGACTCCCTGTAGTACCATTGGATTAGCATGTGTTCACTTTGCTCGCTGTCTTTCTACGCACCGTCTCGTTGGCCTCTTGGGATCCGGGCCACTTCTTCATAGCTGTAACCGTGTTGGCCACAGGACCCATCATATCCATTGTGAAAAAGGCGGCCCAGTTAGCTAATGCCGCATCATCTAACAAAAGTAAAGATGTCCGATTATGAGCAACCGAACCAATCTTTGGCTCGTGAAACGTGTTGTTCGTAATAGCAAGACGCAGGAGACGCCGTAGATCTGACGGTATGATGGTAGTGCCACTTAAACGGTGTACTTCAACTGCGAGGTCTTCATACGTGATTGACCCCAACAATGGCACCGCCTCTGCAATCTTGAACTCACATATCGCATGCAAAGGAATATAGCTGACGGCCTAAAAGAAACAGTTAATAAAGTTTTCCACTCCATGTTCAGACATTTCTGGCATATCTATGAGTCAAAGCATTGAGAATCGCAACTTACGTCCCAGGCCATGGTCTTTAACCATTCGCGAGGGCCCAAGACAAGATCATGAAGCTCTTTGGTCAGCGCTATAATCTCTTGCCTAACCTTGATGGCTTCATCATCTACTTCGTTGAGAGGGAAATCTGAAAGGCCATCTGCTTGGAAAGAAGGAGCTCCAAGGCCTTTTGCTCGCAATTTATTGGCCAAGATTCGCGTCTTCTCATCAATTGCTTTCGACAGTATCGTCAACCGGTCAACGGATGACTCGGTAGTTGCCTTTGCTAGCGAGCCCATGATTCTTAGACTTGATTCTGAATTTGCGACTGTTCAGGTTAAGCACGAGCAGAAGGGGGAATCGAAGTTTTCTTGGAACGAAGAGTCGCAATGAATGGGGGGAAATGAAAGAGGAAAGCTAAGATTCTTCTTCCGCTATTGAAGATTAGGGAAAATTTATAAGTCTTCAAGATCTGCCGGGACGAGGGTCGACCTCCTCCACCACCTCATTCTCTTGGGCTCGCTATTGTCTGCATCGGGCGACCAACACCGTTTCCGATATTGCTTAATATGACCAGCACATGCTCGAGATAATCCGCGGGACCGCACGTCTGTATCACACTGCATGCTCCACTGTTCCTTGCCATGGAGAGATGAATTATTGGCTAGATGAGATTGCTGTTGGTCGCGTTCAAATAACTAGCGGGAAGGGAAGGTTGGCTGCTCCACAGATGTTAACACCGATATCCTGGGATCTGAGGGCGGCCTTCATTTTTCCTTGGCCTTTGAAGTGTGAGATGTATCATAGTAGAACTTGGCAGCATTGCGTTGCAGCGTCTTGTCGTAAGTGTTGGTGTTGTATCCTGTCCAAGCGTTCCTTTGATAGCCTCGCCTTGTTCGAGAGCCCTTCCCCGGAAGCTAGCTGTTTGTGCCGCGATGTGGGTAGAGAGACCCTGCATGCCTGCATCGAATTGCCGCCCGGCGACTCGGTTATCAAACTGCGCGAATGCACAGCAACAAACGCCCCAAGATTAACATACGAACGGACAAACGAGCGTTAAGCGATACTGTCTTTGTTCTCCACCATGGGACCCTTTGGTTGATTTCTTCAAGTCGAGCAAAACCAACGCCTTTTTAACATTCGACGCGGGCGGACCGGATCGAGGAGCGAGGCCGAGGTCAAGAAAAAGCACAAACGCTCGCCGCCGTGATATAGAACCCTCCTCATAGACATAGAAATGTACTTGATATATGATGGCGTCGTGGCAATGGGATAACTGAGCTGAGATCCTATTTGGATGACCAAGGGAAATATCGTTGTCTGATCCCAGCTGTTGCAGATGTCGCAGTGGGCGGCAATTGAAATAGAGTGCAAATACGCATCCACCCTAGATTCACGAGATTCAGCGGAAGACTAGCTAATGAACGGTATGGTCGATTCACTTAGAAAGCCTATCTTGGCAGTTCTTGGAAATCAACAGAAGTATCAACCAGCTGTTCCAGGATTATAAGCATAGCCTGATCGGCAATCGGAGCTGACAGACTGCATGGTGCTGCCTGTGTTTCCCCACTCGCAGGCAGTCGTACCAGCAGGTCAAGTATTGAGGAAACAAGACAGCTCGAATTCGATATATTCATGTTACTGTCCGTTTGGTGAAGGGTGATACAAATTGCCATGACAGAGAAGCGGTGAGGCAGAATTCGAACTTGAGATGTGACAGTGGCGTTTGTGTCTCGGTGATCTTCTCTGCCTCTCACTGGACGGAAGCCTCACAACTACGCCAGGATGAAACATTTTGTTGGTCCAAGTGCATGGAGAGACGCTGAGAGAGCGGAGGAAGACCGAAACGGAAGATTTTGACTGGCAGAGACTCAGTATGTTGAGACGTGGGCGACCAGTTTGGCGGCGCTTGCAATGAACGAGGCAAATCAAGGTTATTTGCTGTTGGTTGAGTTGAGCTGAGTGAAGCGGGTTATGCACGTTGATGATAATTGCGACCAAGCGGCTACGAGCACTGGGAATAGGTCCAACACGCCGTATTCCTTCACTCTCGTTTTCTTGGGGATTCGATACGGTTGCCTGATTTCTTTCAGAATAAGTGTTGCATTTTGTTGCCTTGATGCGGTGATGTTGAAATTGAGTTGATGCCTCAGGGTAAGCACGATGATAGATGTCTGGGTAGGTATGGAGGTTCATGTAGGCAGACGGATCGCTAATGGACCAAGTTACAGTGGAGGCTTATAGGGGACCTTGGCGCTAGAGCACCCCGTCGTAGGGCGCTAGAGAGCCGTCCACGTTGAAGGATAGCGCCACAGCCTCCTCCAGATTTCTTGGCATCAAACATCTGTCAAATCATCCATTCCAAACTGCGTTTCCGCCCTGTTCAGTGTGCTCGTCTCATTGCGGAATCTGCCTTGTTCCCGCTCTGTCTCTGTTTCAGAAGAGTCTCGCCTCACTTCACCTCAGCTCTCTACAAACGCTGCTAATTCTTAATCTACGTGTACACCACTAATCCGCTGCTATACGCACTCGCCCACGATGCGGGTCGCGGGGACCCCTGGTCTAACCAACGCCTCTGACCATTTGGACGTGCAATCTCACTACATTACACTAACCAATTGGCCCATGAAACAGTCAAAAGGCACAGGTGGCTTGGGGGCTGGGCCAATGGCGCCAGCCTGGTCGCGCCGCACCGTCCCGCGCGCCTCGTCTCTTGGGCTGACTCGACTCCTGGAAATCGATAGGAAAGGCGACCACTGGCAGAGCCTCGAGCCTTGGGCAACCGACTGCAGAAGAGGCAGAGGCAACAGGCAGATCATGGGCTGTCCTGCCAATCAATCTGTGCCACAACTCGACGTCGACTTTGCCTCCGCGGCCTAATTGATGCAGCCGATGAAAAAACGCCTTGCCGATGCCATATGCTACATGAGCTCTCCACGATCTTGCAAAACCCCAACGAATCCCTCGATCGAGCGAAGCAGCTGTTGCTCCCTGGCACGATCTCAACTTAGGGTTGAGTCAGCCTCGATCTACGATGAACAGCACCGCTAGCAACAACAGCAATAATGGCGGCAATGACAATTCCGATTTCATCACGGCCATCGTGGCTTTGGTGGTGTCTGTCGTGGCGCTGCTAGCTACGTTTATGCAAGTGTTGCAGCAGTACTATGCGTCTGCTCAAGGATATTCTCAATGCAACGAAAAAGTTATGGGCGGCTGGGCTCAGACTAAGACGAGACAGTTTCGATTGGACGAGCTGCGATTCGAGGTCCAATTCGACGTGCCCGTCATTTTCGTGTCGCCGCCCACGAACCCCAACGGACCAGTGGCAGATGCACCCATCTACTATCTCGACGGCACCCAGAAATCCCAGGACGATACACACTCAACCTCGACATTGGATCTGCGCAAGGAATACAAGGAGAAGTCCGCAAAGGAAAAGATTCACACTTCGGACAATGAAAAGGCTGCCTGGTATGTGCTGCTCTTCGCCGCCCAGCGCATGGAGCTGGAATCACGAGAATGGCAGGAGAAGCAATACAAGGATTTTGGGCCTCCGGCAAACTTGCATGGCATTCCATCAAAGCCACCAACATTGGTGGATCACCATACTCTGACTATTGCTGTGCAGCGGAAACGCAAGAGCTGGGATACTATGCCTCCATCTATCACCAAGCCCTACGCCACCACCACCATGTGCCACTTGATAGAAATGATGGCTGCGGTCGGTGTGTATTGGAAAGAATTCGACCGTAAGCGTGACCGTTACTGGGGAGAAGGCAATGGCTTCATGATCTTGGGGGAGAGAATCAGTGATCCCGGACTCATGTTCTCTTTTCAGGTCAATGGCCAGTGCACGTTTAAGCGCAATCGTGTTATCCCCGTTGACGAGATCAAGGAGCTTTGCTTTGGTTATGTGCCCACCATCTATCGTGAGAAGGACGATAAGCGGCGGTTGAAGGGCCCTGGCGAACAGCAGCAAAACCTCAGCACCCTCTTGATGGGTAACTTGCGCGAGATTTCAGAAACCTTGACCTCAATTGGCTGCAACAATGTCACGACTCGAATGTGCTTGGACAGCGGAACTCGAATGTCTCACCTCTTTCCCAGTATGTCTTCTCTCCCCCATTGTTACCAATACCTGTTACTACTATTAGAAACTGACGCCTCTTGCTAGTATCGTTCGAGATCCTAGGCATGGTGAGCCGGATTTTTCATATCGAAAACAGCAGTTTCACATACCTGCCTAATCCCACGCCAGACAGCTGGGACAATTCATCAGTCTCTCTACCCAAAATACTTGATGCATTTTATGTAAAGGCTCAATTCGACCCCATGGGAATAAAGCAACACTCTATCGTGATTGCACGCTACAGGCAACATATTGACCAAATAAGGGAGCATCTGGATGACGACAAGAGCCTTGATAGATGGCTTCTTTTGAGGTCGCTCCACGCAGCATTGGATGACACAGATGATGTCCTCACTGCGAGGACAAAGTTAGAAAGACAGACCAGCCACGATGCTGAGGAGGCTTCAGACAAGCCTCAGGACGGAGCTTCTAGCGCGGAAAGGCACATGCGTCGGCGGGAAATTGTTCAGGATGTCCTGAGACACCACATCCAGGAGGTGATTAGGCTTCTTAACCAACAGGAAGACCAAAATTCGGATTCCCTCTCTCTCCACCCAGAAGTACCGGCCCCTTCAGAGAAATCCCGCCCAAGGCCGCCCCTTCAGCGGTTTGAGGATATGGACGCTGCCGGACCCGACGATCGACAAGACATTTTAATGGACGTGTATTTCGATGTTATTCGGCCCCATGTAGTGTCGACTGCCTTTCGCACAACTGATCGAAGAAACAGCCTTGTTGGAGCCCCTCCAAGTATCCGCTCGAATACTTCACTTCTCCCGCCTAAAAGTCCCACCAGTGAATCCATTGTCAAGGGCGGAGAGCATTCGACGAGGGAGATGGCTCTGCACCTTGAAGGCCAGCGAGAGATTTCCATCACGGTGAGAAACGCTGCGGAATCAGAGGACAACCTCAGCGGTGTCTCGCTCGCTGACTTGGACGTTACCCACGATGATGTCTGGTGCACTCTTGTTTTCCGCATGGTCTGTTGGCTGATGCTGCACAACTTTAATAAGAAGGACGTCCAGTTGCCTAAGAGCGAGCTTCTGGGCAGCCGAATGCCGGTTTACATCTCATGAGAAACGGAAGTCTCTTTATTTATTATATGTATAAGCGAGATTCTTGGTTACGTGAATTCTACGGAAGCATGCATAGCATTAGTTTTTGGGCTTTTTGGATATATTTAGAGAAGGGTTATACGGAGCCAGCGTTTGTTGGATTTCGGGAATGGCATTATAGAGTATTTGAGCGTATCTTGAAGCTGGATGGCTCTGGATGATTAACAACTTGTCGGTATTTTAAGGCACATAATGCAAGAGGAAGGGATTACTTTGGATTATCGGTCATGTTAATGAAGTGGCAGCCCAAAAATAAATATTTGTAACGCGTCAGATATCATGTTCATCAGCCCGAATGCTAAGACAGCAAGGCGTCAGATCTGACCTACGTCATCATTGGCAATAACAATAACATAACATCAGAAACAACGGGGAAATAAGCTGCCATGAGCCCAATCCCGCTGCCCCATTCAGGGAAGATATTAGCAAGCAAGAACAGAACCTGCTGCAGCTATCACTCTTCACCTGACTCGTGAAGCCTGAGAAGTGCGGATAGGCTTTCTGCGCTGGTGACTCGAGTATTATAATACTCATTTTTTATGTGCAGGCTGTGCAACGCGGTAGCCTATCGGTATATCTCGTTGGAAAATACCTAGGGCTTAGTATCTGGCTATTTCATCATATTTCATCAGTCTCATTCTTTTCACAACAGCTCATTCACATTGAACAATTTGTCGGCTCTTTTCAACCTCGCTTCAAGGCTTCCGGACCGGCAGCACGGAGGTCTCGGGACCCGTATCAGGTACCCGAAACTTGGCGCCGCTGCCATTTGATCTTACTCGTGCACGCCAAATTTCTCCGTGCGTCAAAGTAACTGTTACTCCGCCCAGTAAGCAAGAACGAGTGACCGCTTTGGGATATAGGCCGAGGCTTTGGCACTGATTTTTTTTTCAGGGGGCGGCGTAGCGTATGTTATGCGTTGGCAGCCTGATGTGGCGTTCGTTTAGTATTTTAGGTGAGGAAAGGAACAGACGAAAATGTGACGGCTGTGCGGAGACGAGACGGATGTTTGGATGGTCTGGGGTTTTGGTAGGCGGGTGGATGGAATTGGGGTTATTGCACGGGTGATGGGGGTCGGTTTGTTGGGTGAGACGATTGATGACGAGACGACGGGGGATATCGTATGGTTGACTGGAAAATAACGTTTGTTTTTTCTTCAAGGGTCATCTTAGTAGCAAGAGAGCAGTGAGATATGGTAGCACATGTTGCATGTGCTTGGTATTAGTCTGGATAGGTAAGTAAGTGTTCCGCTTTGTATTCCGTCTTTGTACAGCCAACATACACCGGATGCCGTACTGCATTAGCATCAACCCAGCTTCCAATCCTCACAGCAGGGTCTTTTGATACTTGTCTCCCACAGAGAGAGGAGATGTTAATAATGGATCAAAAGCCGCAGTTTTGTGGGGAGTGCACCGAGACAAGGACAAGGACAAGCACGGGAACGAGGATGAAGCACAAATAAAGCATGTATCTTGCCGCCGAAGTGCGACGAACCGGGCTGCAGTCAGAATCAAAAGGACGCACGCCATCATTGGTGCTCATTACGGTGTCTGCTCTCTCTTTCTGCTAGCTGCATATGTGACCAATGTGCGGAACATCAATACCCTGTTCCTTTTCGAACAGGGCTATTAGTACCTTAACTCGGTAGATGTGGCTTGCTCAGAGATATGTACACTCGCTCAGCATATCTTGCTCACCGTGTGCTAAAATAGCTCAGCAGTAGATCAATGTAGTATTAGGTATCAAGCAGATTTTTCTTCCTTTGGGGTTTGCATTAGCACTGCAGTTGGCACATGTACGAGTACAGGTATTCATTATTGATGCATCTGTTGCTACCCTCCACAGAGGGACCCCTCGATAACGCTGGTCGTGCAGATGTCGCGCAGCAAGTCGAAAGAGGGGAAAGGCCACCTGATTACGCAGAGGAGGAAGCCAAAGTGCAAGTATAGATTGCAATTACACGTCAATGACGACTTGGGCATTATTCATTGAAAAGTTGTGCTGCTTCTCCTCTGATGGGGAGAGGGTCCAAGATGTTGCCGCTGGCTAGGTCTGGCGTGTTGGTGATATGCTGATGTGATGAGGGATGCAACGTTATTGACCTCCATGCTTCGGCTAGGACCCTTGAAATTGAAGAGAGCGGGAAAAAGACAGAGAAACGGGGTAGAGGCGATAGTGCCCACTGGAGTGGCTCTGCTTGTCTTACGATGGCGAGAAGCTGGAGATGTGATGTGTATCGTGCCTCGACATAAGGTCCATGTCCATTGTGATCTGGTGCAGTTCTAGACTCCCCTGTGCTGTTTTGTACGGGCTGGGTTATCGCTGTCCAATGCAGACGCTACCTTAGGTACATGCACAGCATCGGTCTGGCGTACAATTCCACCCTGACCTACTAGATAGATACATGCCTCACGGTTCAATCATGTACCTAAACTACATGTATCGATTGATGGAATCGCAGGGCTGCAGTACACCAAGATAGAGCCAGCCCGCACGGCAGCTAAAAGTTACGTCCGGCTGGCCGCCGTAAAGAAGCATCGACAGGCTGGGATGTATCTGAGATGCTTTGTCATCCAGAGACACTTTCATGCTGCACAGCTGCCTAGCGGTCCATGTACCTGTTAGAAATTGATCAAAATTTTGCGTTATGTCGGTGGCCGAGGTTCGAGTGGCTTTTCATGTATGTCATCCAAATCCATTCCGTCGACGGTCCGGGGTACTGCCGCTCTAGCAGGTTCATGTACCTTGGAGGCGCTCCTCAGCGCACGGAGTACAAGTGCAGCGGCACACTGCCGTTCCCCATACTGGTAGTGGCTACCGTACGGAGCGCCTTTAGTGGCGATTCGTGTCCTGTCCAATTACCGGTGAAAGCCCTCTAGGGAGCCGCTCGATTGTACCCAACGACCCCATCTATGGCCGCTAAGCAGCCAACTGTACAGCGTGTACAGCGCCAGCCGCTAGCGAATTAGCGGTTCAACACAGCCGGCCTTGTTTTGTTACCACCATTGTTCCAGGTACCTCCGCCTGCCTTATCTAATATCATCCGCCACAAAAGGAGACAGCCGGATTCTCACGGCCGGACACGCCGTCTCTCGCCCTTTGATCCGCCAGACAACAAAAAAAAGAAGAAGAGGAAGAAGAAAACTCGAGCGTGTTCCTGCACTTACGCTTCACAGTCTGTTTGCTTTGTTGTGTTGTTTTTCTCTAGATTTGTTCTTGGTTTGTCATCGTCGTCCCCTCACGCGAAAGTGCAGCAACAGCAAGCCACGCCTGGCGCACGCGCACCAGCCTCGTGTCCTGCAAAACCCTCCTTCGCCCGAGAGACTCGCACTCGCACCAGGCAAACTCTCGATCCCTCTGCTACCAAGCCCAGCCAGAGCCGCTCATCTCTCCCGCTGGATCATCACCATCGACGGGATTCCAGCAGCAGAGACTCCAGCGGCAACAGGACAGCAATCGTCGGAAGCCCCAGATCCAGCCGCCGGGGGTTTTCCCGACACCACACAATGACGCCCTCGCCATCCCAAGGCCTTGAGCCACGGCGGCCGAGAAGCGCCCACACGCAGACCGTCTCGGTCAACATCGCCGAGAGCACCCCCCCAAGCGGCCGCCGCTTCCAGCTGCATGTCAGCGAATGTGTCGAGACCAGGACCGTCACCACTACGACTCGCCTGACGAGGAAGTTTCCTCAAGTCTTCATCCGCGACCCCGCCCCACTCGACACTCTCGACTCCAAGGAGTATCCCTTGGCCATGAAGCCGACGCCCCCCGAGCTGGTCGACTTTTCCTACAGCTTTGGCGCTGAAGAGGAGGATGCCGATGCCAAGAAGATCGAGGATGCTGATGACCATGTCGATGGCCAACTGGTAAGTGGGCTTTTGGTTCAATGGGCCGTGATGATTCTTTTCCGCCTTTGCCCTGCTAATACATCAACAGGTTAAGAGAAGCCAAAGCCTAGTCCCAATCAAACAGGAATCTACAGTCAGCGAAGTACAAACACCAGAGCCTTTGAGCCGTATCCCTTCAGCCTCGCCATCCGAGCCCTACTCTCGCCGGAGTCATAGAATAGCCGCTGCAGAGTCCCCTACCGCTGCCGCCACCAGGTCTTCACAACGACTTGCCCGCTCAAACCTTCATGCCGTTTCAAATAGACTGCGTCGTTCCGTCATACAGGGAAGCAGCGCCACCGGAAGTAACAGCGACGGCAGCAGCAGCACTTTGCGTCTTGACACTGGCGACAGAGCCGCTAGAAATGCCTCCATTGGCATTCTCGCTACGCCCGACATTACCGAGACGGCCGATTCCCTTCAGGGCCGTTCGTTACAGCGACGGCCTTTGCACCTCGATTATTCACTTAATTCTCAAGACCTGCTTCGTGGCCGTTCAAAGTCTCCTCCGTACGAGGCATCGAGTCCCACCGGCAGCGATGCCCACACTTTTAGCAGCACCGTAGCGACGCCGCCAGTTACCGATGCCGACCCGGAGTCGTTCGCCGATGATACCGACGAGTCCCTTGAACCTTCGGTCCGCCCGCAGCATCGACCCGCAATCGATGTTATTGCCGCGCAGGATGCCAGTCTTCCTAGTCCGAGATTATCTCCCACCTTGGCCGCTGCCCAGCTGCACTCTGCCGAACCCGACGAGAACGCACAGTCCAGTTTCAAGACTGATCAGTCAGACACGTGGATGGCTGATTCCCAAGGTACCGACGGATATACTGACATGGTGTCCTATGAGCACCCGTCCCATGGCAAGCGAGGCCTGATGCGGCGATACGACCAGCCCGTCATTGTTGACCCCCAGACCCTACTGGAGGCGTTTGATTCGATGAAGACGGAGATGAAGACTTTCATGATGTACCAGTTCCTCCGTCGATGCCCTCGACCCACTCTCCGTATCGTTGCCGATGCAGTGAATCCCGCCCTCAAGTGTGACTTTTTGCAGCAGCTGCCCCTCGAACTAAGCTACCACATTCTGTCATATCTCGACTTCCGCGACCTCAGTCACTGTGCCCAGGTATCAAAACAATGGCGTAATATTGTTGATCGGAACGAGACTGGGTGGAAGGAGCTGTTTGACAGGGATGGCTTCACTCTGCCTCCGGGCGAGCTGAACAAGGCCATCATTCAGGGGTGGGGATGGCAGGATCCCGTTGGCGTCAACGGCTACGAGCAGGATTTGAGCATGCAGAACCGGTTGACCTCTTCGGAAAAGGAGCTCACCCAGGCCGTGAAGCAAGAAGTCACGCCGAGGGTGAGAAGCTCAAAGCGCAAGCGTGGCCTCTATGCCTCTACGTCGGAGCGTTCGAAACGGCGGGCCAGCACCCAGGAAGTAGTTGCCAACCGCGACGACAGGGCTCAGGGCGAGGTCAAGCAGCACAAGTCGGCCGGCCCTCTTTCGGCGGCCCACGCGGCGATGCAAGCCGTGCCCGACCCTCAACTGGGCCTGTCGAGTTTGCGACAGCTTCATCTGTACAAGTCGCTCTACCGCCGTCACTACATGATACGCCACAGCTGGACCAACGGCGCAACCAAGCCCAGCCACGTAGCGTTTGCCGCCCACCCTCGACATGTCATCACCTGCCTCCAGTTTGACGACGACAAGATTATCACTGGCAGCGACGATACTCTGATCCACATCTATGACACCAAGACGGGCAAGCTCCGCAAGAAGCTCGAGGGTCATGAGGGCGGCGTGTGGGCTCTTCAGTATGAGGGTAATATCCTGGTCTCGGGCTCGACAGACAGGTCGGTGCGAGTCTGGGATATTGAGCGCGGCCTTTGCCAACAGGTGTTTTACGGACACACCAGCACGGTTCGCTGCCTTCAGATTCTCATGCCGACGGAGACTGGTATGGCCACGGATGGTACTCCCATCATGCAGCCAGAGAAGCCGTTGATCATCACGGGTTCCAGAGACAGCCAGCTGCGCGTTTGGCGTCTCCCCGAGGTTGGATCGCGGCGCTACATCCAGACTGGTCCCCCGGCCCAGGAGTCCGACTGCCCCTACTTCATCCGCGTCCTCACCGGGCACACCCACTCGGTCCGTGCCATCTCGGCCCACGGCGACATCTTGGTCAGCGGATCCTACGACAGCACCGTCCGAGTCTGGCGGATCAGCACCGGCGACTCCCTGCACGTGCTCCATGGACACACCCAGAAGGTCTACTCGGTGGTGCTCGACCACGAGCGCAACCGATGCATCTCGGGCTCCATGGACTCGCTGGTCAAGATCTGGGACCTCGCCACGGGCGCTTGTCTCTACACCCTGGAAGGCCACAGCCTGTTGGTTGGCCTGCTGGATCTTCGCGACGACCGCCTCGTGTCGGCTGCCGCAGACTCGACACTCCGGATTTGGGACCCCCAGACTGGCAAGTGCAAGAACACTCTGATGGCCCACACGGGTGCCATTACTTGCTTTCAGCACGACGGCCGAAAGGTTATCAGTGGCAGTGAGAAGACTGTCAAGATGTGGGACGTTAGAACGGGAGAGTGCGTGCAAGATCTCCTGACAGATCTGTCTGGGGTCTGGCAGGTCAAGTTTGACGGAAGGCGATGCGTTGCGGCTGTTCAGAGGGACAACTTGACATATGTGGAGGTGAGATTTAATTCCCGTTGAATGAACCTGTTCTTCCAACAAGAAATATGACTGACTTTGACTCGTTAGATTCTCGATTTTGGCGCCGTCCGAGACGGACATCCGCCCGAAGAACTGGGGCGCCGTATTCTGTTGAATGAACCAGAGGTTCGTGCCATGATTGAGGAAGAAGCCTAGGTGTTTCTTCCCAGTTGAAGTTTGGAAGGGGATTCCCTTCCCTCTCTCTTTTCTTGTGCTCTTTTACTCCAAAAAAAAGAAAAGCGTTACCAAAGACGAAAAGCGAATGGAACAGAGAATGCATATATAATAAGCATTTGGTATGGATATGGAAACCCGCATCTGAAGGGCGATACGACTCTGCCCTCGGCGTTCTGTTGTTATAGTACATACGCTGTCAGAAAACCATTGTCAGCATTACGGATTCAGAAGGGGTTGTGAGGCAAGGCGTTTGGGCTCTATGTTTTTCTCCTTTTTTTCTTTTTTCTTTTCTTCTATTTCTATGTTGCTCTTTTTTCCGGGTGTTTTGTTCAGCGACAAATGGGGTGGTTATGGTGGTGGCACACGGGAAATGTTTCTTCTTTTCAACAAGGCTTTTATTTCGTCGAGAACGTGGAAAGCGATACTCGGATGGGAGGGCATATTGAGACCAACTCAGAGTGTGAGAACGCTGGAGATGGTGGAAATGGGCACATGCACGGATGTGTTTATGTTGACTTTGTATAAAGAGAATACTACTGTTATACATGTCGTATGAGATATTACCCCCACGAATTGACCTTTTTGCGCCCCTAGAGAGACGGCAGTGTTGTGTTGTGACTCGTGTAAATGTAAATTGCCATCTCGTAGTCTAAGTCACGATGGACGCTGGGTGCTTGATGCTTGACGCCGGCTGACTCAGCGGCGAGCAAGCACTTCGCCTCATGTTTTTCCACGGCATTTCCCTTTTCGTCTTTCCCATCTTCTGAAACACGACCCTGTCGGTTCAGACTCTCGAATGATGCAATGCAATCCATTCAGTCGTCCCGGGTTTACGGATATACTACTCCGTAAATACTGCTACAGAAGATTTAAAAAAAAAAAAAAAAAAGTACGGATACAAATACGGGGCATCGTCATCAATGGCCTGCAGGAAGGGGGGCGCGGGCGCTAGACGAGGTTTGCAAACGAAACAAAACCTAGCACATGGAGGCTAGGTAGTGATTTGATGCAGTCCGTACGGAGCTTTACACGCTGGCAAGTAGCCCCATAAAAAGTGATAGGACAGCACATCTACCACTTGTCACGCCAACTGGGGCATTTTCGAGTCGAGTCGAGACACCCCCGGCCCAACGAGAAGACGGGCCAAGAGCGGTGCTACTGGTGGCTGCGAGAGGAGAGGCGTGCGCTGTCTGGGGGGCTGCTACTAGTACGGTTTGTACAGTACGAGGGCGAGGCGTGATAGGGATGAATATGATATGATATGAAGGATAAAAGGGAATAGGAAGAGGATTTACTACTTCTGCCAATGCAATGCAATGCCAGTGGGTTCAATGCCAAGGGTGATTGTGGCCCGTCATGCAAATGCAAATGCAAAGGCGCCTGACTGCGGGAGCAAATCGGGGGACGCTGGGCGGAGCCTCCGGGCGGCAGACGGAGTGCTGCTTTGTGCGGCCAGGAGAGGAGAGACGAACAGCTTTAGGCCTTTTTGCTCTTTTTTTGGCGCCCAGGGTTTGCGGTGCTGCAGACAGACAAGGGGAACACGGGACAGTTATGCGAGTTGGGGGAGGAGAGAGGAGGCAAGGGAGAGAGAGGGAGAGAGAGGCTTGCTGGCTGGTTGGATAAAGTGAAGCCGCATTATCGTGGGGTGTGACTCAATCACACCAGCAACCAGCAGCCAGCGGTTCCGGGTCTCATGTCATGTTTGCCGGGACTGCATTGCCTTGTCATCATTCACTGCGCGAGGGATGCGTGGGGACAGGACAGCAGAAGCCCAGGCCAGAGGCGCAATCGGAGGCGCTGGTGTCTGAGCCGTCCCATGTACGGCGATGCTGTTTGCTCGCGATAGGTCCGTCGCGGCGTCTTGGGCATCGTTGTGTGGTTGATCGTTGTTCGTTGTCGTTGCTGCTGGCGTTTGGTTTGGCTCTTTAAACGCCAGCCACCCCATTTAATACTCTTACACAGTTCTCGCTTACACTTGTGTTTAAGACGAACGAGAATCCATATTTGGAATCAGCAAACGGGGAAAAGATACAATAAAAGAAAGTCAAGGAAGAATCAAGACGACAAAAGACGAGACATCCACCACCATCTCTTCATCATCACCGTCACAAGCTGAACTAATTTTTGTTCTCCTTCTCCTTCACGGCCGTTCTCCTGAGCTGCGCGCGCGTCCGACTAACAACTAGACTGGCGGGGCGGCCGTTCAGGGATCCTAGAAAAAAAAGGCCAGCCGGGAGATCTTCACCGACATTGAGAAGCATTGATAGCTTAGTGGGGGTTTCGAGCCAGGTCGTGACATTCCATTCCGTCTCTGGAATATTAACTAGAGCCCTACCGCTGCTTCTTTGACCCTTCTTTTTCTTCTTCTCTCAGACATTGAAACGAGACATTGGAGATTTGTTTGTTACGCAAAGTCGCGGGCTCGAGCTCAAAGACAAAAACACTTACAACCTCAAAGAAGAAGGAAGAATAAAAGAAACGAAGCCAGGATGAGCAATTCCGGCTTACCGCTGGATGCGACCATTACCATTGTCAACAACTCCGGCAAGCTCATCAGCACCGTATGTTTGGGTCCCCCTCCTCTCCCTACACACACACACACACAAGCACATACACACCTCCCTCCCTCTCCATTCTCAGCATCCAATCAGTTGCTTCCGTAACACCGTGGGGTTGCACTGCATGCTAACTTGACATGTGCCGGCTCTATAGGGCAAGCAGCTGCTCTCGATATGGAAGACGGCTCAGACTTCTTACCAACAGAAGAGGGACGAGCTCAGCCAGGAGCGAGCTCAAGAGCGAGCAAAGCCGCCTCCCGTTCCCATCAAGCGCGCGCAGACATTCGATACGAGCCGCAGTATTCCTCACAGGCAATATGACGAGTTAAGCGTGGCCAGCTCTCACCGGACGTTCAAGAGCTCCATCGCCAAGAAGCAGCTGCCTCCCGTTCCTAATCAGCTGGCTCTGACGGAGGGAAACCTCGAGAAGCTGTCCGAGGTGTCGAGCGTTGCGCCGTCAAAGCCTCCGTCATCATATCAGGGCTCGTATGGCGACGCGATGCTGGTCAAGAGCGGCTTCTCGCGCGTCGATCCGCCCATGGCGCTGCAGACGGTGCAGCCAAGGCCGCTGGTTCGTACGCGGACCGACACGGAAGCTGAGGCTATGAAGAGGATGAGCATGGGGAGCGATTTGCACTTGGCGTACGGCGACATTCCCCCGGATTTGGCTGATAGAGTGGACTTGGATGTGCACACCGCGCCGCCGCATGTAGATTTGCGCGATGTGCATGTCGAGGATGAGCGCGAGCAGGCCGAGCAGCTGATTCACAAGATTGAGAATCTTTTAGATGAGGCGAGTTGCGCTCAGCATTCGGCCACGGCCATCATCACGCATCTTCAGGAGCGGCCTGATGCGGCTGCTGCTGTTGCGCTGACACTGGCCGAGCTCTCGGGCATCATTACCAAGTTGTCGCCTGGCTTCGCGGCCATCCTCAAGGGCACTTCGCCCGCCATCTTTGCGTTGCTCGCCTCGCCGCAGTTCCTCATTGGTACGGGCATCGCCGTCGGCGTCACGGTCGTCATGTTTGGCGGCTGGAAGATTATCCAGAGAGCTACGCAGAATTCGTTTGCCAAGAAGCCCGTGGCTTACGAGGCAGCAGCAGCGCCGGTACCCAATCTGCCAGCACTGCCGGAGAGCGGCATCGACGAGGCCATTGTTTTGGAGTCGGTCGAGGTGGACATTAGCAGCATCGACACGTGGAGGCGCGGCATCGTGGACCTTGGGTACGAGAGCGCTGACCAGGAATTGATGACGCCTGCGGCTGAGCGCGTGAGGCGGAGTTCCAAGGCCGGTTCGGAGGACTATTTCTCTCGAAAGGGGTCCAAGTCGCATAGATCTTCGTCATCCAAGACGCACTCGTCGTCGCAGTCGACTTCTTCTTCGTCGCACAAGTCTCACAAGTCGAGGCATGAGAAGGATTCTTCGGATAAGAAGAGCAGTAGCAGCAGCGGGAGCAGCAAGAAGAGTGACGATACTAGCAGTGTTGGCTCTATGGCGCTGATCAAAAAGTCGATTGCTAGCAGGAAGAAGCAGATTGATCAGACTGGTATTAAGAGCGAGGAGTTGCCGCTGAGGACTAAGAAGCAGACGAATATGCTCAAGGCTCTGTTTAAGAGCAAGGAGCACAGACAGACTGTTGCTACCTAGACGACGACGACAAAGATGCATTCAATGCAGGATGAGTGAATGATTTGAGGATGAAGCAAGCGAGATGCATTTCTTTTTCTTTTCAATCGGCACAGGGCTTCCCCCCCTTTATTATGGGTACGCAAGAGATGGAAATTGCAGATATAAGGACATATATAAGGACAATAGTTGATGGAACTACAAGGGGGAAAGTTTCAGTTTCTTGTTTTTTGGCTTTTGGGTTTTAGGGAGGCGTTCAACTTTTTATTTTCACTTATTATAGAAAAGAATATGGCCGGCAACAGTGAAAGGCCAGTTTGGATATGCAGCCTTGGGAGGGAGCATCTACACATATACATCATATACGCGCATCATGTATATATCTATTTGTGGTGGTTGGTTTAGCATAGCAAGCATTTCGTCATGCAAATGACTACTTCTTTTATATACCATTTTCTTATGAGTTTCTCTATGACTTCTATTTCTATCTCTATATCACGACCAACATTATAGCTCTAACCTCTCTGATATATCGTTCAAAGCTTTAACAACAACCACTTCAGCGTCGTCCATCCCCACCCCCCGATAAGAATACGTAAACTCCCACCCACTTGCCGCAGCACCGTGCTCCCCCCTATTATCCAACACCACGATCCCCGTCCTGGCCTCCGGATACCGAGCGATGATCCTCCGGACGGCGTCGTCGGCGGCTTCCTGGGCCGACAGCCCGCGGCGGAGACTCTCGACGGCCTGGTAGCACGGTAGCAGGCGCATCATCAGGTCGCCGTCGCCCGTGGCGCCGCAGGCCCCGGCGGTGGAGTCGACGTAGGAGCCGCTGCCCGGGATGGGGCCGTCGCCGACGCGGCCGGGGATTTTGTGGGATGCGCCGTTTGTGGTGGTGCATGCTGCCATGGAGCCGGAGGGGGAGAGGGCGAGGAGGGAGAGGGTGTCGTGGGAAAGGTCGTCGTTGTTGGAGGAGTTGGGGATGTTGTTTTGTGTGAGAGAGTTGCTGCTGGAGGGGGAGTATGGGCCGCAGGAGGATAGGGGGTTGGGGAGGACGTTGGAGCGGTAGTTTGGCTGGCAGTTGTTTGAGCGCCATTCGTGACATGCTCGGAGTGAATCTTCTGTTGATAGACTCTCTTCCTCGAAGCCGTTTTGCAGGGCGAATTGCGTTGCTTGATCACCTGCTAGCAATGTGTGTTGCGTATAATCGAGCACATGTCTCGCCACGCCCACAGCATCTTTAACACGTCGCAGGTTCGCCACGGCGCCGGCATTGAGCGTCTGACCATCCATGATGAGTGCGTCGAGGGTGGTTTCGCAGGATTCATCTGGGGAGCCGCCGAAGCCGACGGTGTTGTCGCATTGGTTGGTTTGGCATGCTTGGCAACCTGCTTGGACGGCGTCGAGGGCGGTGGAGGAGGAGTTTGAGAGGGCGAGAAAGGCGGCGTTTGTGGCGGCTGTGAAGGGGCCGGACCAGGTGTTTATGATTAGAGGGGGAGAGGAGAGGATTGCCGTTGTGGGGAGGATGAGAGCGAAGAGAGTGAGGGTGAGGGTGGTGATGCTTGATGAGGGGGGTTTGCGAGGAGCCATTGGTGTTGATGCACTGATTGTCGAGATGTGTAAGATGGAACGAGATAAGATAAGATGGGGGTGATAATTGGAATTGAATGATTTACATGCACAGTGATGCAATGCTGTATCAATCAATGAGTTCCAATTCTCGTAAACACTCACTTACTCATTCCTTCTTTACACACATGAGACCATCTCACATGCTACTTGCATCCCGCCGCGGAGCAGCTTCATCCCCATCCAGCCAATAATACCTCGTTGTCCAATATTATGCATCAAAACAACCTCATCTCCGGAGCTAATGCACTTACACAGCCCGAATCCTATGCTAGAAGCGGGGATGCAATCCTACTAATTCCCCTCAAGTCCGTTCCCCCAGCTCCTCTTTCATCCCCTTTTCTTCTTCACTTCCGTAAACTTGCTTTACTTCCAACGAGTGAATAAAAAAGCATCGTAGACACTTAGATAGAACAATTCCATAGACGCTGCGACCATTACATGCTATAAAATGGCAGCAGTGTCCTCTTCCGTTCCCGTGCTTGATCCGGACTCGGCGTCTGCGTCTGCTGTCCGTGGCTTCTTGCAGCGTGCCATTGCGCTTTACCATGATGTGCTCGCTTTGCACGGTGATGGTGATGGTGATGATTCCATTCCGGACGAGAGTGCTTCTTCGCCAGATCAACGCCTGGGTTCCCATGCTGCCCTGATTGGAGACTCTCTGAGCGCGCTCAAGTCCGTCCACCATGTCGCTGCTGGCGTTGATGCGCCTCTTCCATTGAGTACTCTGCCTGGCGCGTGTTACAAAATCGGACAAGACTTGATGTTGCATTTTGATAAGAGTGCCAATACCCAGGACCATGAATCGCAGACCAAGTTCGGTGATGTTTGGTCTATTCGCGACATTGCGACTCTTGGTGCTCGACTTCAGGAGCTGAGCCAGAGGTTTCATGATGATGTTGATTCTACTTTTGTGTAAGTTACCCATCCGTATACACACCTGCGTTGCTGTCGATATAACATCTGATTCATTGAATTGCGCTGATATATTACCTAGAACTCGCCGACTGCCAGTGCCTGATCTCACTCCCTTGGATCAAAAGAAAGACGAGGCCGAAGAAGATAGAGATGCACCACCGAAAGAAGACGAAGAGGAATCAGACAAAGGAAAGCAAAAGATGAGGCGCATCAACATTGTGCCCGGCGACAATGTCTATATTGAAGTCCCCGTTAGACACCGACCAACTCCAGACTCCATTGTGCACGACTACATCCTCGATGTTCTCTCTTACAAAAGCATGTACTTTCGAGAGCAGGAAGTCACAAAGGCTCATAGCAAAACGTTTGAGTGGGTGTTTCTACCGTCACTGCCTACTAATGCTCAAGACCCAGAGAAGAAAGGCGCAGAGCATCCCTTTTCGACATGGCTTCGGGGTGCTGAGCTCGGTCCTATCTATTGGATCACAGGAAAACCTGGGTCGGGAAAATCGACATTCATACGATTCCTCTTCGATCACGAAGCTACCATGGAGCGCTTGAATGCCTGGGCTGTCGACAAGCCCGTCTTGACTGCCGGGTTCTTCTTCTGGACCAGCGGCTCTCGTGAGCAGCGCTCGCAGACGGGATTGCTACGCTCTCTGCTCCATCAAATTCTTTCCGTGCACCCGGAACTCACTACGGCGGCATTCCCACAACTATGGAAGAAACTCAAGAAGTTGTCGACAAAAGAGCGAGTTGCGCTGCATTTGGATTGGTCCGTTGCGGACTTGTTGGAGGCGTTTCAGGGGGTCATGGATGAGGCTGTGCAGAAGATGAATGTTTGTTTGTTCATTGATGGGCTGGATGAGTTTGAAGGCGATCACACGGCCATTATCGACTTTTTTAAGAATTTGTGTTTGGGGGATAAGGGGAGATCGATCAAGATTTGCCTGTCGTCGCGGCCGTGGGCTGTTTTCCAGGATGCGTTTGAGTATGCGGTGCCGAATCTGAGGCTGCAGGATCTCACATATGGCGATATGCACCGTTATACAAAGGACAGACTGAGAGAGAACGTCTATATTCGACGTCTTCTGAAGCATGAGGCTGCTGCTGGGGAGGAACTGATTCAGAACGCGGTGCAGAAAGCGGATGGAGTGTTTCTTTGGGTGAGGCTTGCGCTCAACGAAATGATTCGCAAGTTTGACCAGAGCACGGGACTGGCGGGGTTGTCTGGAGTTTTGCAGGCCTTGCCGACGGAGCTCAATGAGTTGTTTAATTTGTTCTTCTTTGAGAACCAGGATGAGGATCAGTTGGCTGAAGCGGCTGTTGTATTCGGTCTGATGAACGCACGCGAGTTTGCGGCTGACTTCATTAACAATGATTCTGCAAATGCACTTACCGTGTGGGAGCTTGCGTTTGCTCTCAGGGGTAGCGAGGATGATGAAGCTGCTATATCGGAGGATGTGAAGCAGGCTTCTACAGAAATGGCCTATGATCGCTGCGGAACTACCATTCAACTTATCATGAGTCGGTTTTCCGGCCTTCTCGGCGTCCATGCTAGTCGTGAACAGGGCAGTGGTCGTGGTCTTCGATTCGCTGGCAAGGGCGGCGATATGAGCGAAGCCATTGACGCAGCTGCACGACGAGTCACTTATATCCATCGCACCGTTCGGGACTGGTTTATGGAGGAACCTGGCGTCATGACCCGTCTTGTGGAGAAGACGCCGCTTGACTTTGATCCTCACCTGCGGCTGCTGCGATCGTATGTGCTCCAGATGAAGAATGCGCTGGAGGAGATTGAACATCATCGTCAGCTGGACGAATGGTGGCCCGGCATTGCACTCGCCATGACGCATGCGAGATACGTGCGGAACGACTCGCAGCATCTGCAGCGGGCAATAGTGAATGAAGTCGACAGGACGATTTCCTGGTACTGGCTGAGCAAGCCCGAGGATCCATATGATCACTGGGCGAGATACGGGCTGGGACCATATCGAATCTTCAAGGTCGCTGCACCGCTATGGCAGCCGTTCTTGTGCCTAGCCACGAGATTCGGTCTCACAAGCTACGTTTGCGAGGAAGTCCTCGCTCGAAACGCCGCAGAAGACGAGATTTCGGACGAAAAGAAGGAACTTCAGACTGCAGAATCCACTCCTCTACTTGCCTACGCCACTGAATTCCCTTTTTCGCGCAACAAGACCATCTTCCCGCTTTCAGATCCTCGCCTGGTGGACTTTCTCCTTCGCAACCAGTGTCGCATCAACCCGGGCCCGAACCATGCATATACAGACTTTTGGACCAACGCGCCGCGGACGCCGTGGATCACGTTGTTACGACATTTGCGGGATGCGCGCCGAAGGGGATGGATTGAGTACTATGATGTTGATCCGCAGGGTACGGCGCGGTGGGCGGAGATTGTGAGGCTGTTTGTGGAGGTGGGCGGAGCGGATCGGGAGGCGGTTGTTGTTAGGGATAGCTTCGATCCTGAGATTACGGCTTTGGGAGTTTTGGAGTTGTTGGAGGGGACGTATAGGGCTGTTGAGATGAGGGAGTTGGTGGAGATGATGGTGAGGTTGAGGGGGGACTGAGATGGGATGATGATGATTAAACGAATAACTTGGAGAGGTTGCTCATAGAGTGTGTATGGCGGAGAGAGACGTGCATATTTAAAAGTTTTTGTTTATTGGTATTTGCTGTTTTATTTTCAAGCATATCATGTTCTAGTCATTCACGAAACTTAGGCCCGCTTCCCATGCGATGAAGGGATGATGGACACTCGAAGCCGTGAAGTAGAATATATGTAATCGTCGTGTACCTAACGCATCGCACCATATCTGCCTCTTCTTCCACAATATAAGGTAACTAACTCGGAATCTCCGATCATCGCCTTAATTGCATACATCCTTCCTTAGGTCTATTACAGGCCGTCGAATAATAGCCCCTGATTCTGAGTTGCGGAGATTCAAATTCCGCGGACAAACCAAAATGGATTCAAGAACAGTAAACGTGTCTCATCTCTTAGCACACTGAAACTTTAATCCCCATATTGATTCGATGTCGTCGACGCTGAGCAGAGTTGTGTGATTCCGTAGAGGTTCGATGGCTGTTGATCGCAAAGTTACGCCACAAGTTGACGGTGGCTCCCACACTTTCGCAGAGTGCGCAAAAAGTTGCTCTCTAGCATAACCAGATTGGCACTAATGCCGGATCGGGGAATCTGCCATATTGGACGGGGGTATAATTGGATCCTTCAACGTGGGCGAAAGGAGCTAAAGAGTTGATTAATGTCAAACTCCAGGACTCGTGTGCTGCGTCAACGTGAGTGACGTGAATGGCATTTACTATGCGAGCAGGTGAATCAAGTAATAGTATTTGTAATGTGATAGCTTATTGATCATTGTGGATTCTCCGCGTGTAACCCAATCATTATTTCGCCCTTCAAAGTGAGAGTTTTTGCGAGATCTGCTAGGGTGTAAGGAGAGACTCAAGTATATAAACCTTTATAAATGCAATAGAAATTTGGGTTTTTCTTCTCTATTCTCATTCACCCAATACTAACTAAACATTAGTTCAAACTATTCATTCAAAATGTCAAAGCCCTCTGTCATCATCATCGGCGCCTCTGGAAGTGTCGGCCGTCCCCTTGTCGACGGATTCCTCAGCAGGGCCGACCAATTTTCCAAAATCGGCGTCTTGTCCTCTCCCTCATCAGCTCACAAGTTTGAAAATGAAAAGGCTCGTGGAGTTGACGTCGTTGTTGGTTCCTTTGCCGATCCTGCTTGCTACCGCGGATACGACATTGCGATTAGTCTCGCCAGAAACACCATCATGCGCCTCCAACCAGCCATGATCGATGCTGCTGTGGCCGGTGGAGTAACTCACTTTTATCCGTCCGAGTTTGGCTCCGACACAGCCCTGGACGCGTTGAAGGACTTTCGTTACTTCCAGGACAAGCGGATGACGAGATACCACTGTGTGGCAACGGCCAAGCTGCACCCTCAGTTCAAGTATACGTATATGCTGACGGCTCCCTTTACTGAGTGGACCATCCTGCCATTTCATGGTGTGGATAGAACTGCCAAAAAGGTTGTCGCCTACGGCACAAAGGATATGCCGATGGATGTAACCAGCCTGAAAGAGTATGTGCACCCCCCTGTAGCATATAGAAGAGGCACAAGCCTGATGGGATAATTGCAGTACCGTCCGTTATACTGTCGCCTCAACCCTGCTTCCCTTCGCAGAGGGCCAGCAAAAGCGAGAGATTCGAGTCGTCGGCGAAAGAACAACTTTCCAGCGCATCATCGATACGCTCGCGGAGATCGAGGGCTGCGAATATGAGACTGTCTACGTGCCAGTCGAAGGTGCCCTGGAAAAAATGGATGCGGCTCGAAAGGCTGAAGATGAAGAGTCAGAGCTAGAATGGAGTGCAAGAGGTTTGCTGAACAGTGGCAATGCTATTGTAGATGGGCCGTATGATAACGAGAGGTTGGATCCTGCTCCGGCTGAGACTGTGAAGCAGACCTTTGAGAGAATCCTTCGTAGCTAGACGTGGATTGAGTGCTGCAAAACCCATACCCGACACTCGAATGCGAGCATGTCAGGATACAAGTCATAAAAAAATTGTCATCCTCTTCTCAGGTGTTATAGAAAAACGAGGCTTCATCCATATTTCCCCCCTTTTTATGGGCTGTGAATGCAGGAAGATATTCAGCAGCACATAGGCCGCAAATTTGGTCGTGACATCTGTCAAGCCTTGCTTAGATACCTATTAGTAACAGGCCAAATGTGTAGTCTTCCCGCTGTTCCATCCACAGGAGAATTTTATCCCTCCGTCTGCGGCTACAGAGTGAGTTCGCTGGGATTATACTACTTATTCAATTGTGGCTATGGCATGCCTTTCAAAACGATGAACACGCTCCAACAGCACATACACGATTCTCCCTTCCATGCTGTAAGTTCTTAAACGGAATTGTCCATCTAAGGCGGCTGGGATACAGATCAATAGCATATTGGCCAGGGGAAATCAGCCAGTAAATGATACCAGGGCAGGTACTGGGATAAGGAATGATACAAGGTCAAGGGGTAGTGACGCCAACACCAGCGAGGAATATTAAACTGCTAGCTTTGTATCTTCAGCTGGACTTTGGCACTCGAAACTGCAGGAGCGTGTGATAAATTGTCTTGTGAGGAGTCTCTAGCCAGAGAGAGCAAAATAGTTTGTTCCTGGATGAATATGTCACTCATAAGATAGAGAATACCTAATACTGTATACTCAGACTTTACTTAGCATAGTTCGTGTTGAAGTAGCGTATGTATGTACATAGCTCAAGTGACAGATAGAGTAAGAGGATATCGACACTAAGGTGCGAAATAATCTCTCTTATTTCATCTCTCAACCTCTTTATTTTCAGAAGTTGAAAGCCCTGGGATATTACGATGTTAACAATTAAGCGCCGTGTTTTAATATCCATCCCACATAGACTATTCAAGCGGCGGGTGGGATATCTCTCCGATGCACTCGGAAATAAGTAATGCTTTGTAACAGTGAATACGAATTTCGACCAATCACGTTGTATTTCGTGAATTATTATACTAATCATTCTTTCTTCAATGAATATAGGAATATACCAACTGGCTAGCTAGCCTCAAACTCCGCTTCACCACTGACATGTCTATTCGGCGGAAATTCGCGGACTTCGGAAGTTCCGATTCGATAACGTGAACAAATCTATCGTTGATGGTCGCTAACCAAATCATGGAGTATCTCTACGCCGCCTTGACTAATGTTTGTTCTCCCAAGTATAAAGGAATTAATTTGTCTTGCTTTGACAAATAATCATCGCCCACCGGACAGCATAGTGTTGAGGCTACAACATCAACTATAACAGCTCTTCGCGACGGCAAGAAATCTATCTATCTACTCGTCAATTTTTCTTCAAAATAATACATTGTGTTGTTTCATCATGGCACCTATCTGCGTCGGATTGATTGGACTTACGGTTGGAGATGGCAAATCGCTAGGAAACGGGGCTTGGGGCATCGCAGCTCATCTGCCGACTTACATCAACTCCCCAAACTACGAACTAGTTGCTCTCTGCAATTCTTCTGTTGATGCGGCAAAACAGTCAATCGCGTACCACAAGCTACCTGCTACTACTAAAGCTTATGGTAGCCCTGAAGACATCGCCAACGACCCAGATGTTGACCTTGTCGTCGTCTCCGTCCATGTTTCTAGGCACCATTTGCTTGCTTTGCCTGCCCTGAAAGCAAAGAAACAAGTCTTTTGCGAATGGCCTCTTGGCGCTACTACAGCAGAGGCGGAGGAAATGGCCCAACTAGCCAAAGGCTTGAAGGTCGTGACGGGGTTGCAATTTCGTGCAGATCCTCTAATTACCAAGGCCAAACAGCTGGTTGAAAGTGGTGCTATTGGTCGGATTACGAGTACTACAGCTACGGGATGCTTCAATAACTATCCGGCCGATATCTGGAATGCAAAGGCAGATTATTTCCTCAACTTTAAAGGGGGCGCTAATGAGTATACCATTTCATTTGCTCATTGTAAGCTACTTTCCTTGAATCAAAACAAAATAGACTGTAATAGATTGCTAACAACGAAACAGTCCTGGACTCGTTTAGGTATATTGTCGGTGGCTTTGCCAGCTTGAACTCGGTTTTGGATATCCAGTATCCTACCGTAAAGCTCATTGACTTCTCAACCGGCGAAATCACTGACCCTGCTCGCAAGAAAACGAGCCCGGATCACATTTTCGTCAATGGCAAGCTAGAAAGCGGCGCGGTTGCCAGCCTTTCTTTCCGCAAGGTGACCAAGACGGTTGATGGCAAAGGCTTGCGATGGCTCATCTCGGGCACCAAGGGAGAGCTGGAGATTACGATTGACGGGCCCAACTTCCAGATGGATATAGCTAAAAAGCAGCTGCGTCTGGTTGACAACTCGGTTGGAGTGACACAAGACATTGACTTTACTGATGCTCAGGAGCTGGCATATGTTAAGAGCGTCCCTGCTATGGGCCAAAACACATCTAGACTCTGCGAGAAGTACGTGGCGGCCCCAACTGAGGTCGCCAATTTTGACGACGCCTTGAAACTTCACCAGCTGCTGGATAAGATTGCGGCGGCGGCTAATTACCCCTACAAGGCTTAACGAGACTCATTGTCTCTCATGGTTTCTATATGGTGTGTAGTGTGTTATGAGAGAGACTAGAGATAATATGGTATCTATACCCTTCTATTAAATACGATAAAAGATTATCTGAGTCAAATTTACCGTCATTCAAAAAATCCATGTTATTTGCGTCTTTTGGTTAAGGAACGTTGGCGCCCTCTTGCACATGAAACTCAGCTGAAGAGCTGAAAACATGGGCCGAGGTAGGCGGTGGCGCAAGCAATTTAGCACGAAGCTGCCTCACGATCTGCCTCATTTAGGCCGTTGTTGACTTATAGATCCTACCATATTGATGTTTTTGTTGGGGAACTACTCCAACATATATTTATCAAACAATTCTACGTTCACATGCTCATTTTGAAGATACCCCACTGCCAAATTCAACGTCATTTATAATCACAAGCATCAAACCATCTATTCAGACTTATTGATCCAAACACGCCGTTAACGAAAAAATCTTATAGAACAATTAGCATTATGACATCCGATACTACAGATAAACCTAACATCTCTGGCGACAATAAATTACTTGAAAATAGCGATGTGCCAGTTGATGGTAACGACGAACCAGCCGGAAGTAGCCACCTAGCAGCTGAGAGAAGCGACGCAACTGATCAAGAAATTGTTGCGAATTTCTTCCATTATATCGCCGGAAAACAAGTCGATGTGGTATCGGACATCATTGCTAATGGCTTTGTCTCTCCGGATACACCAAATGATCGAGGCGAAACGCCCCTCATAAAAGCCGTCAGTAACAATGACGCCGCCATGGTACGCCTCCTGGTGTCTCTTGGAGCAACAATAGATGGATACGGTTCCTACTTTCATGATGAAGAGGGTCATCAGACCAAAGTTCAGCGAACTCCTCTCCAAGTTGCAGCCGCTGAAGGCAAGCTTGGCATTGTCAAAATATTGCGCGAGCTCGGTGCCGACGACTCACTCATCGCTCCAGATGGTGCAATGGCTCTTCGATTAGCTGCTGAGAACGGTCATCGAGAAGTGGTTGATCTTCTCCCAACTCGACGCGGCGGTGCTTGGAAGAGATGGAAGGTGACGCATGAGAAACAGATGCGGCGCATTCGTCGCATCTTGGAGAAGATTGGATCGGTCTTCAAGTTTTTCTTTTGGACAGTCCCCAAGTTTCTTCTCTGGACAGTTCCTAAGCATATCATTACGACTGTGCCCAAGGCTATTTTTGTGACTATGCCAAAGGAAATTTGGCAGCGAAGACACAAGATTGGGCCTTTTGTCAAGCGGCAAATCACCAAGTTTCCCAGTCGCGTGAAGAAAGCGGCCAAACTTGCAGGCGATGGGATGAAAGGCGCAGGGAAAGCCATCCAAAAGGTGCCGGGAAAGATATGGCAGATCCTAAAGCGCATTCCTGGCGCTTTATGGACAATTATATCATGGATTGGCGAAGGGCTTGGCAAGGTTGGCACCGCAGCCTTTAATATCCTGAAGCGAGTAGCTTCATTGATCCATACGACTATTCAAGCGGTGGTAGGATTCTTTCGTGCCATCACCCTGCACGATATTGCCAACGGTTTCCGGGCCATTTTCAGGGCGATATTCATCGATTTCCCAAAAGCTGCTGCATACTTTGCCACCACTTTCGGAAAGACGAGTCTCAAAGTGTTGGGGTATGTCCTGGGCTCCTTTGGAAAGGGGATTTTCTATGCCTTTGCTCTGGTATTCTTGCTTCTTCTCTGGCTTCCTACGAAGATTTGGCAGATGCTCATGGCTTGTGGCGTTTCGATCGGGAAGGGGGTAGAGGAGTTGTTGGTATGGATAAATCCCAAGAGGATGTAATATTAAGAGGAGAAGTGAAATTTTCCCTTCTGGTGGAATCTATTCGGTTATTTGTTTATTGGCAAGGGGTTGTGGCGTTTGATATTCGCTTTCTACATGGATGTACATTAGAAGAGAGGATACAGATTAGCTCAGTATTGCGGCCATCTCACCGCCATAATTCTTACTGTATTATTCACATTTGAACAATTTGAGATCGACCAATACGAGATGAAATTTACAGGCTCCTGATAAGTGGAATGACAGCCACTTGATGGCGACATAGAAACAGGGCAACGTCTCCAACTTCAGCTCGCTCAGCAACGGCTTTGCACGGCTACGAGCGGGATTCTCATTGCAACCCAGGTCCATTATTCCAGCAATGATTGTCCAAATAATCTGTCAGATCGTTACAAATCCATTTTAAACTGCTTGGTTGGTAATATTAGTGTGCTGGGGGAAGGGATGCACCCTCCGATCTCGTTCGTTTGGGATATCTGGTGGACAAGGCCTTCTAAGCTGGCCCACAGCAGACGAGTCGCATTTTCAACATCTACACAAGAAATATCTATAAGCAGATATCATTATGATGATCAAAAACGCTCTTTAATCAAATATTAAATGGTATTATATTCGAATTCATTCATAATCTACATGGGTGATGCATAGGTGAAGCAGTGGACATTGAAGTCGCTGATGGAATCAACGTGCATATCCGGATCCCAATCGGAGATCAATACACCGAATCATTGGTTGGCTGCTCCATAGATTAAGATCCCTCCCCTTAGTGTCCTGATTTTCGGACTTTGGCCGGGCATGCCTGTTTATTTCCTATTCGCCGACTGCTGATGGTCTCCTCCTTTGTTGGACAGAGTATATATCCCAGACAGTGGCTGATGGAATACATTAATACAATTCTTCTTCCCCTCTTTTGCCTTTTCGCTGAAAAATCTGGAATTGTGACCGATATTTGAGTCGTCTTCCTCTATCATCTCTGAAAGGGAATAAGCATTGTAAGCCAGATAGTCGCAAATTTCGCCGAGTAACAGTCGGGAATTGACCGACAAGATTAAAACACCAAACGTCATGGTCGGCGATTCCTCGTCGGGTTCTTTGACCGCTTCAGAGCCACAGCAATGGCAAGATTCATCCAAAAAAGAAACTCTAGAAAGCGAGATTTTCGAAAAGGCAAACGAAAATGAAGCGGCAAGTGAAAAAATGCCAGACCATTCCAACTCCTCTCCCGTCACTAACAGACGCCCGTCCACTAGAATGATGTCGATGTCGAAGAAGCAGATAACAGCTCAACGCGATCTGGCCTGTTCAGGAGGTTATCATCAGCGCGCAAGAGGAAGCTGGAAACAGATTCTCCGCCGGTAGTAATCCCTGTCACAGACCTTGAAAAGGGCATTGTCGGATGGGACAGTCAGCACGATCCCGATATGCCACTCAACTTTTCTCGTAGCCGCAAGTGGTTCATCACAATCCTGTTATCAGCCATTACGTTTATGACGCCTTTTGCTTCGTCCATCCTTGCACCTTCGCTGGCGGCTTTGGAGAAAGATTACGGTGTGGACGATGTTACCTTGGGATCGATGCCCGTTAGCATATTTCTGCTGGGATATGCAATTGGACCTCTGTTTCTGTCGCCCTTGTCCGAGATTTACGGTCGAAATGTGATACTTATAGCCGCATGCGCCTGGTTCTGCATCTGGCTCGTGGGCTGTGCGCTTGCTCCAACACTCAATACACTCATATTCTTCCGGTTCATGTCGGGTGTTGGTGGATCAGGATGTCAAACCATTGGCGGTGGTATTATCGGCGATATGTTTCCTATAACTGAACGTGGAAAGGCAATGACTATTTGGATGCTGGGTCCCGTTGTCGGCCCTACCGTTGCGCCCGTCATTGGTGGTTTTGTGTCTGAGACAATCGGCTGGCGTTGGGTCAATTGGCTGTCCTTTATACCTGCTGCTATCGTGGTGGTAGCCATGATCTTCTTGAACCGTGAGACAAATCATCGAGTGTTGATTGAACGCAAAACAAAGAGGCTTCAAAAAGAGCTCAGCCAGCCCGAGCTCCGAAGTTGCTACATCGACCCGGATGCCCCCGTCCTAAGTAAGAGACAGATCTTGACGCTTGGACTGATTCGGCCACTGAAGATGCTTTTTCGCTCGCCAAACATCTTTGGGTTATCGCTGTATATTGCCTTTGCGTATGGATGCCTCTATCTCCTTTACAACACCATTCCAACCACGTTCGAGGGCAGCTATGGCTGGACTCTGGGTATCACAGGCCTGGTGTATCTCACATTGCTTGTCGGGTATGGCATCGGTCTGCTGTCATTTGCCCTTCTCTCTGACAGCACAGTTATTCGAATGACTGCCGCCAACGACGGCGTTTACGAGCCCGAAATGCGTCTCCCCGATTGCATTTGGTTTGCCCTTATCCTGCCCACCACCTTTTTCTGGTACGGCTGGAGCGCTGATAAGGCTGTTCACTGGATTGTGCCCATCATTGGCATTGCACCGTTTGGAATAGGTATTGTAGGAGTTTTGTTGCCTATTCAGACATACATCGTCGATGCGTACCCGGAATATGCAGCGAGCGGCCTTGCTGGGTTTGCCGTCTTGCGAAATACAATAGCTGCTTTCTTGCCCTTGGCTGGGCCGCAGCTGTATAAGAGCTTGGGGGTGGGCTGGGGAAACTCTTTACTTGGGTTTATTGCGATATCGTTGATTCCCCTTCCGGTCTTGATATACAAGTACGGCAAATGGATGAGGCAACGGTTTCCCATCGAGCTGTGAGTGAATGTTGTTTTAATTGGACGACTTAAGCGGCATTGGAGTTTTAGTTATTAGCACTTGGGAAGATTAATTATCATCTATTGGGTACTTCATGTAATACACGATATAACAAGTTCATGGCATGGAATAATGTGAGTTGGTCTTATAAAACATGCTGGTGCATGTAGTTATATGCATTAAGATGTTGCACCAGTATAAAGCCTGGAAGCCAAATAAACTATTTTGTCAGGCCGGGCATTTATTCTCGTAGGAGGATAAACAATGTAAGTAATGGAAAGAGAAAAGTAAAAAAGAATAAAGACAAAAGGAAGAAATAAAAAAATGAAAGGAAGCCATCGAGTTGATGGAGTTGACTGCCAATGTGCCAGAAGTGCTACCCTGTAGCTCCCTAGCAAAATTAAACGCGCCTGCGCGTCCAGTCAGCTGCTTTACGCGCTTCATACCTCGACGACCTAATAAAGTCCCCATCTGGTACAGGTACCTGCGCTACAAGCTTCGCTGATAGAGTAACCAGTACCTGTACCAAGCTAGCACGCGTAGCTACCATCCCACACAAGGTATCCAGGCATCTGCCACTAACAGCTGCCATTGGCACGAAACCAAGCATCGCCAAAACACCATCCAAATCCAAACATCATCGCCCCCAGCATCACCATCGCCAAAACACCAACATCATCACCGCCTCCCGAATGCCCGCGCCTCCCCCGACATGCGCATCATCAAGCCCTCGTGGCTGAGCCACAGCGGCGAGCAGAAGGATTTCGAGGTCTACAGCTGCCACGTCTCGCCCGACGGCAAGCGAATCGCGACGGCGGGCGGCGACGGCCATGTGCGCATCTGGTCGACTGACGCCGTCTATCACGCCAACGATGGCGACTACAAGAAGCCTCGCCAGCTGTGTCATATGAGCCACCATCTGGGCACGATTCATTCCGTGCGCTTCTCGCCCAATGGCCGGTATCTGGCCAGCGGCGCCGACGACAAGCTCATCTGCGTCTATCATCTGGACAAGGGGCCGCCAGCACCGACATTTGGCACCAACGAGCCGCCGCCCGTCGAGAACTGGAAGACGTACAAGCGCCTGATTGGGCACGAGAACGATGTGCAGGACCTGGCCTGGTCTTATGATTCCTCGCTGCTCGTGTCTGTCGGGCTCGACTCCAAGGTCGTGGTCTGGTCGGGTCACACGTTTGAGAAGCTCAAGTCGATTCCCGCGCACCAGAGCCACGTCAAGGGCATCACTTTCGACCCAGCCAACAAATTCTTCGCCACTGCCAGCGACGACCGAACAATCAAAATCTTCCGCTTCACCCCGCCCGCGCCGAATGCGACCCAACATGACATGATTAACAATTTTGTCCTCGACGCCACCATCAGCTCCCCGTTCAAGAGCTCTCCCCTGACTACATATTTCCGAAGGTGTTCTTGGTCTCCGGATGGCAATCACATTGCTGCCGCCAATGCAGTCAATGGCCCCGTTAGCTCCGTCGCTATCATCGAACGCACGAGGTGGGATAGCGAGATCAACCTGATCGGACACGAGGCGCCAACCGAGGTGTGCATGTTCTCGCCTCGACTCTTTCATACTGTGAAGCCCGGCCAGAACGGCGCGGCCAACGGCCACGGTGGCCAGCTTGTCACCGTTATTGCGTCGGCTGGTCAGGACAAGACATTGAGTATCTGGAATACCAACACTTCCCGCCCTGTTGTCATTTTGCAGGACATTGCGGGCAAGTCTATTTCTGATCTGGCGTGGACACCAGACGGCCAGACCCTGTTTGCATCTAGCTTGGACGGCAGCGTGGTTGTCGCCAAATTTGATGAGGGCGAGTTGGGGTGGGTGGCTCAGCAGGAGGAGAACGCCAAGGCATTGCAGAAATACGGTGGCTCAAGGAAGGGCATGGGCATTGCCGAAGATGTCGATGGGTTGATGCTGGAAGAGCATGCCAAGGCCGGAGAGTCAAGGGCCGTGCAGTCTAGAATGGGTGCTCTCATGGGCGATTTCCAGCCCGAGTCCGCAAAGGAGTCTACTCCAGCAAGCAAGGCCGAATCCTCTGCGTCGGTCCCGGAAAAGTCGACTGCTAATGGAGGTGCAGACTCGGACAAGGAAAAGGAGAAAGACAAGGACAAAGAGGCCAGTGAAAAGCCGGAAGAGGCTGCAGACAAGACGGCCGAACGGGTTCGTGAATTAAAGTCGCGGGTTACCGTCGGAAAGGATGGGAGGAAGCGTGTGGCTCCGCTCTTGGTCTCGTCGTCTGGCACAGGGCAGTCATCTCTACCCCAGAGCCAGCTTGTCGGATCAACGACGACGAAGAACACACAAAATGAGGCTCCACAGACGATACTGGATCTTTCAAAACCCTTTGACGGATTGCCAAAGGGGGGGATTGTCGCCATGCTACTTGGAAACAAGCGCCGGGCTGCCACTACCGATCTCGACGAGGATGAGGAGCCTGCGGCTAAGCGGGTGACTGGTGGTCCAACGGCTGTTGTGACCAACGGGGCCGATGGTGTCGAGCATGCTGCGCTTGTTCCTGTCGAGCACGGCGTTATTCCCACTCCCGAATTTCTACGGCCGGCAGTGCTGAATCCGTCCATTTCATATGCCCAAGTTCGCCTGGCTGTCCCCAAGATACGATCACATATCTTGCGGCCACTTGAGCGAGGCGTGCTGCAACCCGACGCCGCCTCACTGGAAGACGCATCCAAGCTTCCAGAGAACATCATCCTCGAGGCTAAGAATGATGTCAACCCGCGTGATCCAGCCCATGTCCTTGTTACGCAGAGAGGAGTCTTAATATGGCAGGAATTCTTGCCACGAGCTGTCATCTTGGTGACTGCCAGCAAGTACTTCTGGGCTGTGGCCTGTGAAGATGGCTCGCTACACGTTTGGACTCGTGCCGGTAGACGCCTTCTGAACCCCATCATCTTGGAGTCACAGCCTGTCATCCTCGAATGCAGAGATTATTGGCTGATGACCATTACAGCCGTCGGATTGGTCCATGTCTGGGATCTCAAAACTCAGTCTTCTCCCCACCCCCCAGTGTCCGTTGGTCCCATACTAGATATTGCGACCGCATCGCTAAATCAGCATTCTGCAACCCCTGGGCCGGGTATCACGTCTGCCCACCTCAATTCTACTGGCCACATCATCGTGACCTTGACAAACGGCGACGGCTACTTCTACGCGCGAGACATGTACACGTGGCAGCGGCTGAGCGAGGCGTGGTGGGCAGTGGGTTCTCAGTACTGGAACTCGAACGATTCATCCATCTCAGCTCTACAATCTACCGCTGTTGGGCCCAACTCGAAGGATGACAAGGACAAAAACAGCCAAGCTGTCACCGTATCATCGGGCATCATTCCGTTCCTTGAGCGACACACAACCAACGAGTTTCTTCTTAAGGGGAGGGCTTACGCACTGCAGCGAATCATTAAGATAGTGATGCAAAAGTCCGAGGCTGAAGGCCTGGAGAGCAGCGTCAGCATTGCCCATTTGGAGAACCGCATCGCTGGTGCCTTGCAGCTAGGGGCAAGCGACGAGTTCAGGTTATACCTGTTCATGTACGCCAAGCGTTTAGGTGCCGAGGGTGCCAGGGGCAAGGTCGAAGAGCTTCTCAACAGCTTGCTGGGCGGTGTACTTGAAGAGAAAGATTCGGAGAAGGCCGATGGCCGCGGCTGGTATAGCCGGGATGAGCAGCTCTGTGGATGGGATCGGAAAGAACTCTTAAAGGGAGTGGTTCTTATTCTTGGTATGTCAATCCTGGCTATCTTTTCCTTTTGGATTCGAGCTTACATAACAAACAGGCAAATATCGCGAGCTACAGCGCCTCACGGCACAATACGCGAGATTGATAGACTTGAACTTGGATGATGGCTCGGCAGATGTTGATACCATGGATGTTGAGGCGTAGACTACCTAAGTAGGAATTGCACAGAAACAATATGTGTACACCTACCTGTATATTAAGACGGACCTGCTGTGTAATTGTAATAATGAATATTTTCATTAAATCTGTTGATTCGATTAGCTCATGGGCATGGATAGAGTAATTGCAAGTTGAGTCTGTTATCGGCTAAAGTTTACGGCTTCTATGAGTGATCTCCAGCGGTAATTAATAGTTCCATGCACAAGATGAATGTCAAATAAAGGCTTAAAGTAAACTTAATCCATCACCCGCATGAATACGTGTAGAGCACCGAGATGTAGGATACTATTAGATCGGTTCCTGTGAGGGGAGAGAATCGCAATATGCTTAAGTTGGACCGACTTAAGGATATGAGAGCTGTTTATTAATTTGTCCCCGTCTAAACTCCGATCCTAGAGCATAATTCCACTTGCTCCTTCAGCTATAATAACAAAGCGTCTCAGAGCGTGCATACTGCATTAGGCCAAACAGTTACAACAACAGACTGCATTCGGTGAGAAGCTTATCCGCCGCCCTTGCATATAAAAGGATGAATATGTTATCACCGCGAATGAACCAGGGTAAAAGCCGATCTATATAAAATAAAACTCGTATCTTGCTACCGAGGTTGAACGAGAGCGACAAGCGTATCCCGTATCCCGCGGCAATGCGCGGCTAGATTATGCTTAAATGGAGTTTTTTTTTTTTTTACAAGCAGCAGCGGTCTTGGAAGGAAATGATTAAGCTGACAACGGGGGGTTTTAGTGAGATGATGTTGAAAATGGAGGGATTCGGGGTCTCCGCATCGAGTGCCAGTTTGAGTAGTTTGCGCGACGTGGGAAATTAGACCCTTGCTGCTGCTGCTGCTTGGTGCCTTGAAGTAGACATAAGATGATGCCTCTCGAATATGAACATCGCTGATGATCATGATAGACATTACAGGTCATTACTATACTCGCGAATCCACCATTTCCCGAAATTATACCTACAGGTTTGTTGTGGAAATTGAGAGGTTTTTGGAATACAAGTCAATGTCAGCTTCGAAAATATCCTAGTTGGCGTGCTGTGCTCCTGACCTATTCACTAATCAGGTAATCTAGTGAGGTTTGGTTGGCTGAATCACGACCCCCTTTGTCTCCATCTTTGCATTTGTTTATTAGTAACCGGCGAGGCTGACTGCGTGGTTAGATATTAATAGATTGCTCGGGATAATTACCTGTACACATGTGTTGATCATCTAGTTGTCACCGCTATTATGTTTTGCCATTGTTTTGTCTTAAAGTCCAATCGCTGTTCTTGTCGCAAAACTGAGTAGCAACATAGTAGAGACAACATGAAATCGCGTCATATGCAGTGCTATCTTGCCGCGCCGGATAGGAGGATTTCCGATAGACAACCAATTCCTACAAACCTAGGAAAAATTTGTCTGAGAATATGCAATCGGCCTTGGTGGGATGCTTACTTTGACAGGGGGTGTGACAGCTAGTCGTTCCGAAATGCACGGATATGCTAACAAGACAGCGGCTTATCATTGGACAATCAACATGATCTGCTCCGTTGAAGAACAGCAAAGCGAGTAGGCGGAAAACCCGGTAACATATTAATAGAAATTGTCTAGGCGAATATAAGCTGATGGTCAGAGAAACTGGCACATTGTTCGTCCAGCTAGACTGTATGGAGATGTAGTTCGACCTTGGCCCCATGCGCAAATTGGGTTCCGATGCTGCCAAGAGGACCTGTTGAGGCTCTGAGGCCTAAACTGGGAGCCTTTCCATGTGGCAGCTGGAGTCCTAATAATGGATCTCCCTCTCTCACAACCCTGCTTTTTGTTTTCTTTTCCTTCTTTTCTGAATAGTGATAGATATAAGCTGAAAGCCCGACCCCTGATACAGGCCTCCTTCCCTTGCGTGTATACATAGGTTGACATGCCGCGAGGCTCGCTCTTCCATCATGGCTGACACGTACTACGCATATTCGAGAACGGATCCTACAATGTCGATCGACGGAATTCAATGGCAACCGGGCGTGTGGAAGAGAATTCCATGGAGGACGGTCGGCTCCGTCATAGGATTCATGGTGACGTGCGGCATGATGGCCCTCGTTCTCGCCCTGTCTGAAGATCAAGAAACAAACCAGTGGCCGACACACAACAAATACTTTACCGTTCCCGTTTTACTCTCTCTTATGGGCGCTATTGCTGTCTTATTTCTGTCGGTAGCAAACTCGGAAGGATTCGCCATCTCGTGGTGGCTCAAGGCTCTCCGGGGGACGAAGATCAAGGAGCTTCACTATGACCTCGAGGTCAAAGGTAACCTGCTCGTCGGCATCTTCAGACCGACCCTGTTCAACATGATCACCATTTCATCCCTCGTCGCTCTTATAGTGAGCATCGCCGTCGGTGCTGTGCTGCAAAAGGCTTCGGATACCACGAGCAAGACGATTGGGCCGTACAGGGACCAAATCGACATACCCGTACTCAACACAACTCTGCCGTCCAACTTTAGCGGCTGGGCAGGTGGTGGAACCCAAACCTCGTTGCTGATGCCGGCGTTTGCGGGTGTGTTCAAGGAGTATTCGAACCATAGCATCATCACGATGCCATCTAGCTGTATCAACATGACTTGCGAGTTCCATATCACTGCGCCGGGCTTCGATGTTGACTGCAAAGACAGCACATTCGACTACGACTTTAGCACCTTTGCGTCAGCCAGAGGTGACAAGCTCACGACGTTTCGAACGAGTGTCGATTGGAATCCTTCGCAGGATGTGAATGCCCTCAATCATATGAACCTTTCCGTCCTGTATAAGCCCGAACCCACGTGCAAAGGAAAGTTGACGCAACACAATTGCACTTTACGAGCCGCCGCCGTCGATTACACAGTTACTATTACAAACGGAAGTGTCACGCTGCAGCCTTGGAGTATCGATCAGAACACAACGATTAGCATCACCAAATTTACAGACTGGCAACAATTAGGTTCGGGCAGCGTCGGGGCTGGAGGATTCTTGACCATGTTTGGAGGCATCGCGTCTGTTTTGCAGGCGCAGTACAACTCGAACACGACGCTCGCGATCGGAGGCATGAGCGCTATACCGTATTTGGTGACTGCGTTTGGACAGGCAGCAAGCACATTTCTTTCATCGGAGATTGAAGACTACGGCAACTGTACCATGTCGTGGTCGGATCCTAGGGAAGACATGATCAACAACGTCCGCGAGCTGATGTTCCGCAGCGCCCTTGCCGCGATACACTTGCCCAACGCGGGGCCGCTCCCAATCAAACCAACAGATGCCCTCGTGTCGAGAGTCGGAATAGTTTACAGGGCACACTGGAACTTCTTTGGTATTGCGGTTGGATGCATGTTCTTCCAGCTCTTGATCATCACCTACCTCCTCTGGGGCTGGCATAAGTTGGGCCGAGAGGTTTCGCTGGATCCTTTTGAGATTGCAAAGGCTATGGGTGCGCCGCTGCTGAATCACGGATCTTCAAATAGTTCCGCGGATCAGATCCTGGATCTTCTGGGTAGCAGGAAGGTCAAGTATGGAGAGCTGGTTGATGGAGAGCCCAAGGTTTCGGGAGAGACTGTGGTGCCTAAGAATGGATATACCAGAGTGGACAGCAGTGACCCGGATATCACCTTAGGCCCTCTCCAAGCTCAGAACACTGAGTTGAGCTTGAACACGAGGAAAACGTTGGGTCTTGCTGTCGTGGACCAGGTGCAGCCCGTGAGACTTGGGGTGCATTACTAAAGGAGTTTTGAAGGGGCGGAGATGAAGCATATCTTTTGTTCAAATATACCGGCAGAGCGTTCTATTTTTTTTCTCTTTCTTTATTTTCCATAGCTCTAAAATTGTGTATTATTTCACATTACTGTTTTCTTTTTGGCACTCCATAGAGTAAACGTGCATGTAATTGAAGGGCATGTAGGGCTAACTTTGTCAGTAGATCATTTATCTGTTGACTTCTCTCACCGCTTCTAAAACCCCGTCTGGTACATGCTTCAATCTCTCTAACCATGAGATTGAACAAAAACTGCATGGTTACGAGAATGGCGTTATGTAGAAGGCAATGGCCTACTGTTTAGAATCGCAAACAAGGTGAACTCATGCTTTCACGGTCTCTTCTCCGCCCTGGACCCAAGATCATCAACTCCTCCATATGCTCAAGTAACGCTAATTTGCATGTTTAGACAAATTGTAGAGAAATCGAAAGCAAAGCAGGGGTTATATGTGAACTAAAGTGAGTAGGCCCGAAGAGGATGCCGAGATGCCGAATATTAAGAGCGCCCAAATATGGGGTCCCCGGATTCTACAGAATTTAATAGAGCCAAGGCCTCTACGAAACGAAAATCTGGGGATATAATAGAGATCTTGTCATGCGATCGAATGGATCGAATGGCACTGGATAACTGATTGACCAATGGAGCCACACCAAGTAACGTATCGTCGTCGTGCCGATGGCCTCACCGTTCCCACTCTCGTGCATTCGCCTTGTTCGTACACGAATCCGCAGAGAACATAAAAGTCCAACTCATCCTCTCTCGGAATGGAGTTTCTTAGTGAAATGTTAGCAGCAAAGGACATCTCCACCTACTCCAATATCCAGTGCACAACACCATGAAGCCTGTTTCGCTGAGCTTCGCCTCTCTCGCAGCGCTCCTATCTGGAGTAAGCGGCCTTGTTCGTGTATCCGAGCGCTCAGCGCCTAATCCAAACTGTTTCCCATTTGGCAGCCAGGCGAGACTCAATGCAGATCTGCAGCCTCCCCACGTTTCGAGAGAAGAATGGTGGTGTCCGCAATCTGATTTTTATGGATTCCTCGGCTTTTCATTCCCTTTTCAGTTTACCAATGAGGACTTTGAGGTTGCAAGTATTAGCTCTCACATGCAGCAGATGAAGCGCCAATTTGGCGCCACAATGATTCGCATGTACATTCCGGAAAGCTACACCACACAACTCTGGGAGAACGTGCTGGAGGCCGCTATTTTGAACAACATGGGAGTTGTGGTTCAAGTGGCATTCCCAATCAGTGGCAATGATGTGAGTCTCTTCAATGACAATGAGTTTTATGCGTCTCTTCAAGTTTCGGCTAACCAGGGCTACAGCTCTCTTGGGAAAAAGTACTGGAAACGACGCTCTTCGAAACTCTATCAAACAGCAAATATTCAAAAATTGCACCATACGTCATATATGCCGCCGAGTATCTCAATGAGCCAGTTGGAGATTGCGACATGTGTGCGGCTGGTAGCACTGGCAATGCATCTGCGCCGGCCAGCCTGACGAATTTGACTATGGGCATGTCCAACTTCCGCAAAGAGATGAACAAGCATGGCATTCCAGCGGGAATTAGTGAAGACTGGGATAGACCAAATTTGATGAGCGGTGCGCCTGGCTCTGATGGACTGGGCGTTGGATTGGGCGTGGTGGGAAAGGCGCTTGAGCCAGTATTGGACTTCATTCACGCCCATGTCATGGCTTATTACCACAACATCCAGGTCGATGATGCTTGGACTTATACCGCCAATCAAGTCCTGTGGTATAAGAAATACCTCCCCCAGTTTCCACTCATCATCTCAGAGGTAATTACAGACATTGATGTGACGAAGTTATTGCAGAACGCTAATTGTATTTCGCTTTTACAGATGATGTGGGCTACAGGCTACAATGTTTTGCATGCTGGCGGCTACATCACCGGTTTTGCCGTTGCAGAAGTGAGCGTTGCTGATTATACCAAGTTCTGGAAGACAGTGGACGCAAACTGCGCATTTTTGAAGGAGCACAACACGGCATATTTTATTCATGCTTGGAGGCAGCAAGGCACCCTCAACATGCTTCAGAATGATGGAAGTGTTGTTATCCTGAATTGGAAGCCTAAGAAATGGTGCTAAATACATGTAGCTTGAACGATCCCAGGCTAAATGTAGTTACATACTGAGGTATATTAAAAGAGTGCCAAAAACAGGAAGATGAAGAGTGCTCCCTCTACCGACATAAATAATGAGAAAGTTTCTCCAATTTAGAAAACCCACTAATTGAACAAACACTGGAGAAACAAAATGACTTGTATATAGGTACTTATAAAAGATGTCATCGTTAGCTAGACACGCGTCTAGGTTGATCTGTTCTCAGCACAACTAAGCTAGAGCAAGGACGAAGCTGGTTTACATTGACTCAGACTAATACACTTGCAGATGGTGCGATGCATGAACACTTTTACAGAGAAATGCGGCCTATATGGGTGAATTCGGTCAATTTAAACAAGATATATAAAGCAGAATAGCGTGGTATGTTGAATACCCGCTCACTAAAACCCTGATGGACCTTGGTTCAGGTTCCCAAACCCCTCTCCTTCAACTGAGCACTCTCAGATGGAAGTGAACCCCTTTGATACTCCGAGATGCAGTCTATCTTAAGAACACAGCCCCATGCTCTGTGCGAGAAACTTAATTCCGTCATTGTCGATTTCGGTTAGGGGGATACTTTCATCAAGAGCTCCTAAGACACCCGAGCCTGTCAAGTGAAGTTTCAGCCCAAGCTTGCAATTTGACCGATCAATTCGTGTTTGTAGATCAACGTAAAGTGACACGATGAGAGGAACATTTACTTCCCAACGATGGGCATTCGTCCAGTCGTTCTTGAAGTAAATGTTGACGCCGTACGTCTCATCTAAATGAATGGGGCTAGCATTTGCCTTGACGTGAGCGGGAAGCTCTAGGTGATCGGCCTTGTCTTTAGGTCTGAGATTGGCTCCTGGTATCTCGACTCGGACATCGACTATGCCAAAATCGTGAAAATAACAAAAGTCGAGTGGGATGTCAAAGTGCTCAGTTGATGGCGTTATCTTGCAGTCGTCGGCCATCACCAGAGCAAAGGCTGGCAGTAAAGCCATTACTCCAATGGAAGTGAAGAAATTGTTGAAGCGCATGATTTCTATGAGAGTGAGATGATTTGAGAAGATGCTTTTAATAATGTAGAAGACGTTAGTTTCTGTTACTGGATGAAGGGTGTTTGATCCGGTATATATACATTTATATTTGCAGAGGTTCGCTATTACGGAAGAATTGAAGCTCTTACTAAGGACGGAAAAGCAAGACATAACTTACTGCTGTAAGTCCATTTGACGTCAAAAATGTCACATACGCAACTCGAGGTCTTTTGTCTCAGCTAATGTCCTATATCCCTACCTGTCGGAGCGGCCGAGGGCGAACGCTGATTGGCCCACATAGCTTGCAATAGGAGATGCTTTGGCGATCAATGTAACGGCGGCATATATCTTGAAGCTGAATGGTTACACTTAGGTCATTGTCTCAGGGCCAGTTAAACAACGGCTGTCAACGATCCTCTGGGGAACATTGAGTGGCTGGCTGAGCAATAACAATGGCTGGCTGAACTAGAACCTAAGCCCCTTCAATGCGTACCCTCACATGAGCGGGTTGAAGACTAGATGCGGGCCGCAATTCAAGGGTGCGGCCAGCAACATCTCCCTAATCCGCACTCGCGAATTCTATATTTTACTTGAATCTGTCGTGGTTCTAAGTATATAAAAGCTGAAAGAAAGAAATGGTGTTGCGAAGATCCCGAATACAGAAAAACTCTCTCAATGACATCAGATGTCCGGCATGTTGCCCTAGCTTCTAGTAGCACTTGTTATGGTCTCTTCATCGCCGTGAGTCATTTCTGTCTCTCTTCTGTGGTTCAATGGGGGTCATACTCGTTTGTACTCAGCAGTAACTTTGACTTGTGCATGGCTTTGTGTTACTTCAAAACTTAGGCAAGTATATCCCACTCATCCGTCCTATGAAGTGGAGGAACCTGGTCAGATTATCAAATTGGGCTTATATCTCGACATAGAATTATATTGCTCAGCGACCTGAGAGGGAGAAACTGCCATATGGTCGTTAAATGAGTCGTAAAACCTCTCTGTTCTCAATCTCTTCAACATGGAGATTCGCCTATTGAGCTTTGGGTAGATACATGCACGCTCCAGGAGTCGCACGTTCTTTTTCTTTTCTCAAGGAAAAAAAAATTTAAGATGTAAGAACATAGTCATGGTAGGCTGTAATATCGGATGTTCCCAGACAAAACTGCTTGTAGTATCACTTGCTATCGGCGAATGAAGTGAGGCTGGCTATGACAGGGAAATACATGTCAATGGCCGTGCTACTATGCTCGAAGGATTCATGATAAAAGCTGCTAGCACGCACCATCTCCCTGCGTTCGCCAGGCACCAACGTCTTCCCCGCAACTCTCAATCAACAACGATACCATGTCCCATCCAGCGTTTGGCATCACGTATGAGGCAGTAGATAGTCAAGGCGACGACCATTGTATCCGCCTTTTGACTTTGACGCCTAGCCAGGATCCCTCTGAACCTATCCACATCAGCTTATCCGTTGTCAAGCTCAGTGATGAGCCGTCCTTTGAAGCGCTTTCTTACTGCTGGGGAGACGCAACGGACAAGCTACTCATATTTTGTGATGGAGTGCCCTTCCCCGTCACAAAGAATTTGGAGTCTGCGCTTCGTCATCTACGCCAGACTGAAGACGAGCGAACGTTGTGGATCGATGCGATCTGCATCAATCAGGACAATATTCCTGAACGAAACCATCAAGTCAGCATCATGAAAGACATATATCGAAAGGCTCGTCATGTCGTAGTCTGGCTAGGAAGTGCAGAGGAAGATAGTGACTTGGTTTTCCCACTATGCAAGCGCATGGTTGAGAAGAGACTAGATCTTCTCGAGTTTGACGAACTCACGCTCGGGAACGAAGACATTTATGGTCCCAATAAGAAGGAGTTGATTAAGAAGAGGCTTGCAGCAGCCCAAAGGCGCCGTGAACTGGCCGAAAGTACGACTGGCATCGGTGAAGCCAACAGCGACGCTGCCATATCTAGCGCGGTCTCGCAGTCTCCGGCTGCATCTGACAAGCAAGTGGACGTGGCTGACGGCGCAGAAGCAGACGACGAATCTGATGCCACTTCCGAAGAGATCACAGCCTTCTTCCGATTGCTATCGCGCCCTTGGTTCAGCCGCTGCTGGGTGATTCAAGAAGCTTGTCTTGCCCAAGAAGCATCAGTACAGTGCGGAAACAAGTCGATTGACTGGCTCGAGTTCTACCTGGGCTTCACAATCTCCATCATCATGGGGGCAAAGGGACTTGAGGGAAGACCCGATCGGATTTTCAGAAGCGGTCTGATCTTGATGATGTTGGTCAAAGGCAAGATGATCAATGCGGATTCAACACAGCAGGGCGTGAGTCTGCTTTGGCTTCTCCGAAAGGTGCTGCCGCTCGCTGCGACGGATCCGCGAGACAAGGTATACTCCATCCTTGGCCTTGTGAAAGGTGACGCAGCCGAGGAATATGGCATAACGCCCGACTATACCTTGTCGGTGGAAGAATGCTACACGAAGGCTGCCATGGCAGTTATGTCCCAGATGAAGAATTTGGATGCTCTTGTTCTCGATCACGCAGCATCATCGCCTCTGAACCTGCCGTCCTGGGTCCCAGACTGGAGTCATTTGCCATCTCCTGCTCCTGTCATCCTTGACCTGAACTCGGAAGAGATGAAAGACTATGCGCCGCAAGCACCGCCTGTCAGCGCCTCAAAGTCTCAACATTGGATCCCGGTTCTCAAAGACGACGGCGCGGCGCTTTGTTTATCGGGATATGACTTTGATCAGATCGTGGAGCTGGAGGATATCCTTACTGTTCCCCAGATGGACCACGTGGATCTTGCTAGCATGACCTCTTCAGTGGCAGATTTCAAGAACTTCTGGAAAGCCATTTTGTTGGGCCTCGGCACCTATTTCGACACTTTGGTCAAGTGGGAGCAGCTTGCAATGTCCAAAAAATACGCAGCTTACCCGACTGGTGAAACACAAGAGATGGTGTTCGCCATAACAATGTGTACCGGCAACGTCGAAAGCCCCGAGTTAGCGGTAGAGAGGTTCAGGAAATGGCAAAAGGCTCTTCGTGGGCCTCGACTCATGTCCGGCTTCAAATACCTGGGTATGAAGGGTGGGTTTTACAAGTCCCTTGTCGCAGCCGCTGGCATAGGCTCAGCCTTGAGTACCGCCGACGATAGGGTGTACGCAACAGGTACTGAAACCACGCTGTATCGTCGCTTGGCGAGGACTAAGAAGGGTTATCTGGCTGTTGTTCCAAGCCAAAGTAGTGTGGGGGATCAGATCAGCTTATATGAGGGCGGCAAGTTCCCTTTCGTCGTGCGGCCTAGAACAGGGCAGAGCACAAAGCAGTTGGTAGGGCCGTGCTATGTCCATGGAATCATGTATGGGGAGGCATGGGATCAGTCGTTGTGTCAAGCCGTTGAAATTATTTAGACAAGCTTTCAGATATCATTAAGCGCCATTATCCATCACATTCAATAGGCCTGTATAAAAGAGGGCCGAAGAATCAATATTTTACAAGATGTAAATACTTTTGGAAGGAGAAATTTGAACCAATACGGGGCAGGACGTTGGCCAACCACAGTCATTGTACTGCGGCGTATCGATTATCAGCCAGTTGCATTTGCTACGATCTCGCCATCGTGGTAATTGATCCGTATCTCCATTCTCTGATTAAATGAAATTAACTATTCATCTTGGGAAGCAGCGATATAGATCTTCACAAAGCTGCAATCTTTAATCCCCGGCGGCTGAGTAGCAGGCGCAAGTATGACATTACAAACGAGATATATTATCTAGCTGTTGATCATTTCTAAAAGTAACCATGAATGCATCTCAGCACATAACACCGCTACTTCTTCCTATTCCTTATGGTGACCGTATATATGCCGCATGACATAATCTGAACTTATATAGATTGCAAGCAGCTCAGAAACCATAACAAATAGCAGCCAGCTATGGTGATGCATGATGTGATCTAATGATCGTATTTTTAATCGTGTGCACATGAGGCCCAGTTCCTCCATTTGCAAGTTATGTTCCAGCTTCTCAAGTTCTGCCTTCACAGCATGTTCAGCTGTCTCTAGGTCCGCATTATTAAGACTAAAAAGGGAGTTATCATCTATGGTATCAGATATATTTTTCAACAACCGGTTTCTAAGATCAGTCTTGGAAAGCAAGTAGCGGAACAATACCACGTTTATTTCGATGTTAATATAATTGGGACCAAGGAACAGTCCGAACGACGTATCTTGTTCACCATCCTTGGTCTGCATCTCAGACATCTCATTAGCAAACGGCATATGTCTTGAAAGTTCCGAATTCCGATTGCAGGTGTCATGAATGTAAGTTTAAGGAGTCTTACAATAAAACCAATCGTGTAAGTCAGAAAATTGGCATCTATTAGGTGAACATGCTTGTATGTGCTCATGTCTTGTTCAGAATCTGTGGGCTTCGAAGGCGGACGCGATGGCGGGGGTGAAACCCGTAGATAATCCATATGGACAATTGTATACGACCGTGCTCTATTTATCACACCCACCCCGTATATTGCAGCGGCTTTCGGATCAGCTTTTATTCTTTTGCGGCCTGGACCACACATAAAACTAGACAGTGGACTGATCAGTGCTAATCTAAGCGAAATTGAAAGAGGTTGAACATATATGCGTCACACCTGACTGGGATTTCGAATGGATGAATAGCCGGACCTACCACTGTATTGGTGGGGAATGTTTAAAATGCCGCTTTGCCAAGCTTTCAATTAGAGGTGAGTGAATCTTTAAGGCTTGATTTGACTTGTTTATTGTCGATATGTAACTCGTCAATTGGCATGAGGAGCACTCTATGCGATCTTCATTTCGCCTGTGGAATACCATGCTCATCTTGAGCACTGAAAACGGCTGTCAAAGAATGCAAGTAAGTAAGACTGCCAGATTCGTTAACTCACAACGTACTTTGATAACTGAAAGCCAAGGTTTAGACAGGTTCAATCGGACTTTGTTATTTTGATCTTCCAAGAACCATTCACCCTTGTCAATTTTGCTGGTTCCAATATCCTGGAATCTATCCTTTAAGATGTAAACGAATAACTATTAAAGTTGTTAACTTGATATCTGGCTTAAAAACGAACATGGATAATTCCGACCTCCTTGGAAGAAATGGTCTCCAGATGGAACGGTAGATTGCGCCCTCGGGCATCAATAACTAGGACTGGACTAAGTAGAACCTGTTTCATCAGTCGCGGCTGTTGACCAAATACCAAGCGAAGGAAAACCAAGGCCCTCTCGCGATCGTCTGGGTTTAGCGATTGAAGAAAAGATGTCAATACCTCGCGTTCTAATAGTATTCTCACATTAGTTAAAAGTGGTAATATTATGGCGGCTGATAACAAGAAAAGTAAAAGACCAACCAAGGCGAGCTTTGTCTTTCTCAGCTTGGGCTATAAGAAGAGCATTCACGGTAGCTGCTGCTGTAGCTGCTGCAAAGTCTTGCCATTCGTTGTGTTTATGGCTATCAGCATAGTCGCTCACGCCCTTGATAATAAGACATGGAATCTCATCCCAAATTCCAGCTGCCTCCATTTCGAAGGCAATGATTCCCTCCTTCTGGGCGATCATATCTCGACTTATTCCAGACTTCATGACTGTGTCGCCTGAAGCGATGGACCCAACATGTATTGCCAGCATCTGCACTCTATCTGGAATAGTCGTATTTTGATGTTGGCCCTGGTTGTTAAGGGATCTCGCTCTGGGTACCATAAAATTGCTATTGCATCCAAGCTCCTTGCAAGAAGCAATAAGAGCCTCGTCGCAAACTGGAGATGTTATTTCGTGGCACTCCTTGCATATGCAGTTAGGCGACCCATGATGCTTATGTCGATAGCTGGGCTCGAAAAGCTCATCTTTGGACAACCCAGGATACGCATATTTTGTTCCACAGCCGTTCCTATTGGCATTCTCTTGCAGTCGGGTGAGAAACTTGGATGCTGCTTGACTGAGCCTGTTCCTGCCTCTCATTGTCTCCGCCATGACCAAAAATCCCTGGATATCATTGCTCTGAGCCTCTGTGGATGTATATTTGCGGACAAATCGATCAGGATATCTTTTGCCAAAATCGTACTGGATGATTGTTTTGCTGAGTATTACATCTCCCAACATGATTTCAGTTCCATTCTGAGTTCTTGGAACGCCACCACATATGCCCACGAGAAAGGCTTGTCGTAATCCCGTGTAACTCGCTTTCATCCGAGCTATAGTGGATGCTGCACCAACCTTTCCCATTCGATGCAAGAGAGCCAAAACTACATTCTGGTCTCCAATTCGGCCAGTTGCGTACGTGTTAACATCGCCGGGCGCTGTTCCATATGGATCCCCATCTTCGTCCCAGAATTCGTCGAACACAAAACACATCGCATCGTATTCTAATGGCAGTGCGCAGATGATGGCAATCTTAAATTCTTCGCGGTTGATTGGTCTATGATGTCCTGGTAACTCTGTATGAACTTGATGACTCGTGCGGGGAGTCAACCCCGAGTCATCTGAGCCGCAATTGGGAGATCGTCGTTGTGAAGTGCTTTGCATCGCGTAGTTTTCGAAGCGTTAAGATGAATACGCGCTTGACGCGTTCGTATTCACGTCAACACGTCTTTTGATATCTGATAGTAATGTAAAGATGCAAGATAGAACGCGTTGTCAAGCTTGTTGCCAAGCTTGTTTTTTTGAAAGCTTTTTTGTAAACACGAAATCGGATATCACGCTTCACAGATTTGAGTAGTAGGTATGTGAATAACGTTCAAAATTTATTTTGCCGACAATCAAGAAATTTTCAGTAAAGGCTGCTCCCCCACGCAAAGCCGCAAGTATTGCATGTTATTGGCTGACCACATGCAGGAGATGCATTGGTGTTGGTGCGTGATCTCAAGCCTTGCTTGATAAGCCTCAAGAGTCTGCCAAAGCGCCCCAGTTATCCAATTGATGCTGTTGTAGTTTTAATTACAGCATATTCATACCACTTCTGTACAATCATGCGCGTTTGATGCGCCAAGCGCTATAATCGCGGCTGTTGGTGTTCCTATTGTCCAAATTTGAGGCAGAATACACTGTATCCAGAGACAGTCGCTAAGCTGGCAGCCGTATTTGATGTTTACAGAGGCGAAAGATTACAAGTAAAGACCCATACTAAAAAACAAATTTGATATGTTTCCTGATATAGCTAAGCATAGGTTCAACAAAGCTGGCGTATCTGTTGGCTCAAAAACTTAGGACCGCATATGTCTATCACAACCTTTCGCCAAGATGAATGGTCCGATAAAAGCTTTGCTACATCTCGTTCCCCTCTCCCTTCCACCTAATTCATAATTCGGTTCCTTATTATTATTATTTTCTTTTCTTCGCTAGATACATGTTGACCTTGTGATCGAAGCATACACTTAAACTGAGCAATTTTGAGGGGAATTATCGAGGGCATCAAGATGTATAGTTGTCACGATACACGGATGTTTTCCCCGCAATATGTATAATCTTAAGGAGCCACAGGTCAAATCTACATCTACATGTTTCGAACGGTGCGAGATAGTGGTACATCTAGTAAAGGGAACAGTGTTCTCAAAGTATGATTTGTTTGTGTGCCATTGTAGAGTTTATCAATATGGTGGCTTGTCTCTCAAGCAACCGTTCGGGAATTTCCTCAGCATTCAAACAGGGTACACCATCGAAAGTATCAGCCAGGCCTTGGCCATATATGTTGTTTACCTGGTTTCGAAGTCAATCATCTAAAAGTATAAGGCTTCTATTATAAAGTATAAGGCTTCTATTATATCTATTAGGTATATAAATCTACGGGAGTATCGTTCTTCGAAAATCTCAGATGCCCATCTTTCAACTTCTCCCAGACCAGCCATCTTTGAACTGCTACTCACTGTTTATTTACATCTATCTACTTTACACATTGTTGGAAGTGGATATCATTCTTCTCTATTCCAGTACAGGTACGTACGAGAATGAAGCATTCTACCTATGAGAACAATGAAAAGTACTAATAATCTTCTTAGACAGGTCCTAAATCCCATTGTACTGCACCGCAACGCTTGCAATCTATACTTGTCTATTCTATTCTTGATATCCAGTGAGTGCTTCTCATGTGATTATTTGATTATTAGTGTTTTTCTCCCGTCATAAAATTGTTATGTACTAATGACGCCTATAGAATACATCTGACAATGTCTAATGATACTTCCATCTCGACCAAAGATGGTGCCGAGGGTCATCTTGATACCTCTTTTCCATTCATTCGACTCCCTCCGGAACTCAGAATCAAGATTCAAGAAGCCACTATTCGAGATTTCCAGAGAGGTGCCCACTTCTTTGCAGCTTCCATAGGCCCAGGAAGAAATTGCCGCATTATCGGTCCCTCTGTTCTCGATATCGAGGATGTCCATGGATTGGATCTTACGGCACCAAAATTCCAAGCTGGCCCGAGCTCCGCTGAAGATTGGTTTGAGGGTAACCCATCGGCATATGTCAGAGATGTCGGTCTCTGGACAACGTGCTGGGAATCTCGTGACATCATAACTAAACGATATAAACGACTTGACAAACATATGAGTCTCACTTCAGGATCAAGAAGAACCAGCCAATTCGTTTCTTGCCAATTCACACGGGATACGGAAGAATGTCAGTTCAAGGTCTCACCAGCTCAAGACCTCTTTTGCATACAGCTGCACCAGGCTCGGAGCCCACGGTACCTAATACCCTTTTATAGGCTGCCAGGGAATTTAGGTGTAACAGAACTCACGAATACGGCGATAGAATACGATTCAAATTGGCTGAATTCATGGGAACCTGGTGGTGCCGTACCATACTTGGAGAACACCCCTCGAGGGTGTTTCATCCGGACTCTCTGGGCAGTGGCAGAAGGGAAGATGCTACGTGGCTGCCAATTTTGGATCATCGACCGTAACATTCAGAGGAGAGGCAAGCCATGGGCCACATTCATGCATTCCGAGGACGACACTGCCGACGAACAAGAGAAGCCAAAGCCATTGGTATTCCAGGGCCTTAACAAGCGGTATGTCGAGGTGCGAGGCCTGGAAGAATGCAATTGGGACGCCTCAAGACAAAACACGGTGTTTCATTTCCTCCACTGGCTCCAAGTCAAGGCAGGTTTTAATGTTGACTGGATGATGAGGCATCGCGGCCGGTTTGAGCGGAACAAACCGCGGCTTCAATACCGTGATTTGGAAGAGCTGGTCAAGGTTCTGTGCGAGGAGGAGTTATAGTGGCTTCTCAACCATATCAGCTTCACGCTTCCTCCTTTGTGATTATATGGGTTTCTTTGTTCGCAATTCTTTTTCGTTTAGATCGGCATGTTGGCTTTCTTTATCGTGGTCAAGAAATATTTGTTGGGGTTGAATTGGCATATCTGGGGTCAAATTCCTTTGTTCTTTTACTATTTTTGTATGCTAGATTAATGAATCAATGATGAGACGAATTGAAGTTGCATATTTGTTATCAAGCATTGAGAATGCAGTTGTGTATAGATGAAACAATGGGCTAATACTCGTCTTTTCAATATATACAGCGACAGAAGTGTACCGTCTACTACAATTTGTCAGTTGAACTATGAGCCATTAACATGACATTAATTTAAGCTTGAAGAATTTGGTTACTTCGGAACCGCCAGTGTTTGTTCTTGGCCATGCCGTTGGGTGTCAGGCGTGGTGGAGTGTACCTATTTAAGGTATGCATCATCAAGGGTCATTTTGTATGGCTATTATATGTCACAGTCCATACGAAGCGAAGTGCACCAGTGCAATCGAATCGACAACCTTATTTGCACCCACGCCGGTAGATCTCACCTCCTGTGGCCAATAACGTGTCGCATGTTATCACATCACCATATCTAAGCGCCGCCCAGACCTGCCAGAGCTGCATATAGGATTCAGCCCCTATAGTGCTTCGTTGTCACCTCGGTGTTATATGATTTCTACATAAAGTCTCCGTAAAGTGTTAATCTTTACCTGCGTTGTTTTCGCTGTCACTTTGTGTGGCCTTGGCCTTACTCTTGGCCCGGTAAGACTACAGCAATTATATCTGGGTCTTCTCTTTTTCTTTTCCCAATTGGATCCTTGTACATTTTCCCCTAACTCTTCAGTGCACCCGCAAACGTCGGAGATAAATCATGGCATTAGTCAATTAGCATCATCCGCAGTTATCGTCCCAACACTTCCCCCAACCCCCCCAAGGCCAATCAGTGGAGTCTATTTACATAACGGGTGCGGATCATGGTGCAATGGCTCTGCGGAGGCTTCGGCATTCATTTTCAATGATGCACAGAGTTCCAGTTCTTGGCTCAGTGGTAACTCCCGTGAGCGTACTAACAAACAAAAAGGCACGATTTCGTCGGCTAGTCGGGCGAGCTAGCCGGCCGGCTTTCTTCACGATTCATGATGCCGGGTTGCACCACTATGAGCTGATCATCCATTCCGACGCCCGCAAACATGATCAGATGGAATCAACCGAGTCAATTGATGTCAAAGTTGAAGCTTCTATCAAAGTACAAACACACAACATGTTTGACTCGGAAGAGGCGAATGTAAGATGCATAACTCGGCGACGGTTTGCACAGATGACACCATAACGGATACCACGACAAATACCATTGTTCGTTTTCTATACCGCTAGTCAAGTTATACCTTCCAGCCCCCTTGTCCTCGGCACCTCACTGGGTCTTGATACTCGAATGGGAATCGTGCACGTTCCATTCTGGCGCAACTAGGATGTGATACACAGGTTAGCTTTCTTTCGGTTAAGCAACACCAAAGCTAAAAATAGGCGTCTCAATGCCGGCTGAGAAGAGGCCCTCTCTAACCCAATGCCACGAAAATTCGCGGTGCTGCGTGATTGAATGTAATCCGCGGGCTCTTATTGGGCCTGCGGCAGCTTGGTTCACCCGCCGGCGCGGGCAAACTTTCCGCGTGCTGGCATATAAGAGCGATGACTGGCACCGTAACATCGAGCCAAATATGCAGGGCTTGGATACCTGATCCTGGCTTGGGACCAGAAACAGTTGACAGGGTAGGTCAGAAAAAAAGAGGCGGCAAGGCAGCCAGCTTGGCCTCGCACAGCCAAAACTAGATGGGACAGGTGCGAGTATGTACGGAGCCGTGTAACTCTAGTCCGTAGACAAGATAGTCTTGGTGCAAGGTAAGCAATGATAATCAGGGTAGCGGAGGAAAAGCCGAGCCCACTTGCCTCGTAGGGACACATCTCCGCCCTTAGTCTTTGTGAAAAGTCATCGTCCACGGCCGAAAAATCTGGCAGATTTCGGCACTTAGCGGAGGTGGCGGAGTGACGGAGAACCGCTTTCCGTAGAGCCACGGAAACGGCGTGTTAGTTTGTAGCTGTGACGGTGCCAAAGGAACGGTTTAGGAAGGAGAATTCGGGTGAGATCGAGGGGGGATCTCTGCACGAGTTTGTCAATCTTCTAGCACCACGCAGGGTGGCCTGGCGTGTAATCTTACAGCCCAGGGTCGTGGGTGATGGTGTCACATCGAGCTGCATGATGCCAGGCACGGACGCCTTAAGCCCGCATGAGTCCAATGGGCCAGCAATCATGCCCTTGTCATGCGTTTGTATGGATACCTCGGCGAGGACACGGCGAGGGCAGAGACGGACGAGGGCATGGCAAGCAGAACAAGTGGGCAAGCAAGGAGAAGAGAAAAAAAAATATATATGGACATGATCGGCACGACTAAACACAAACTCACTCAACCAGACCAACAATCTTGGCTGCTCTGCTTCTCCTCCATCTAGACAATGCCTCTCAAGAACATCTTGGCCATTGTCGGCGCTCTGCCGCTGGCCTCTGCCGCCGGCTGCCCTCACATCAACGGCAACAGCAACGTCCACGTTGCCCGCAGTGGCTTTCAACACCCCGAGTCCATCTTGGAGACGAGATTCAGCCCCGATGGCCCTGATTTCGGAACCTGCCCCCGCAAGAGCACTGTTGCTGGTGGCGGTACTCGAAGCAGGCAGTGGTGGCCTTGCGAGTTGAACTTGGCTGTTCTTCGCCAGTTCTCTGAGAAGTCCAACCCCTTTGGCTCCGACTTCGACTATGCTAGCGCCTTTTCCAAGATCGATGGTGAGTTTATTGCTCCTTTCAATGCTTAAGTTTGCTAGTACTCATGCTGATATACGGAACAGTCACCCAGCTGAAGAAGGACATCACCGCTGTCCAGACCACCTCTCAGGACTGGTGGCCCGCCGACTTTGGCAACTATGGTCCCTTCTTCATCCGTCTTGCTTGGCACAACGCTGGTACCTACCGCGCCATTGATGGTCGTGGAGGTGCCGGTCAGGGCCAGCAGCGTTTTGCTCCCCTCAACAGCTGGCCTGACAATGCCAACCTTGACAAGGCTCGCCGCCTGCTTTGTAAGTTGATCCCCAGTGCTAATGCCAGATACGGCACGCAATGATCGAATTGAGCAATGGTACTAACCAGGTACAGGGCCCATCAAGCAAAAGTATGGCGCTGCTCTCTCCTGGGCTGATCTGTTTGTCTTCGCCGGTAACACTGCCATGGAGAACATGGGCTTCCCCACGTATGGCTTCGGCTTTGGACGTGTGGATACCTGGCAGTCCGACGAGGGCATCTACTGGGGTGGCGAGCAGGAGATGTTCCCTGAGGCTCTCAACAACGTGGTTCGCTACAATGGAAGCACTGACTTCACGACTCGTGCGGATGAACTCGAGAGCCCGCTTGGAGCCGTCAGCATGGGTCTCATCTACGTTGACCCCCGCGGACCCAACGGTACCCCTGACACCAAGGCCTCTGCCCTTGATATCCGTGAGACCTTTGGCCGCATGGGTATGGACGACGAAGAGACCGTTGCTCTGATTGCTGGTGGTCACGCCTTCGGCAAGACCCACGGTGCTGTTGCTGGATCCAACATCGGCCCCGAGCCCAACGCTGCTGGCATTGAGCTCCAGGGTCTTGGCTGGAAGAACAGCTTTGGCACTGGTAACGCTGATGATGCCTACACCTCTGGTCTCGAAGTCATCTGGTCTCGTACTCCCACCAAGTGGGCCAACGGTGAGTATTTTGCAGCATCCCTTCTGGTGATCGACAACTAGGACACACGCTAATGATTCTGGCAGAGTTCCTCTTCTCCCTGCTCAACAACAACTTCACCCTCACCAAGTCCCCCGATGGTGCTCCTCAGTGGGAGGCTCTCGATGCCAACGCCTCCTATCCCGACCCCTTCATCCCTGGCAAGTTCCGTCGTCCCACGATGCTTACCAGTGATCTTGGTCTCCGTGATGACCCCATCTACAACAACATCTCCAAGACCTTCCTCAACGACTTTGACTACTTCACCGAGAAGTTCGGTCTTGCCTGGTGTAAGTGCCTAACCTCCCTGGTGACATATCTGGGGAAATGACAGGAGGCCTAACTGAGTTCGATATAGACAAGCTTCTCCACCGTGACATGGGCCCCATCTCCCGCTACCTTGGCCCTGAGATCCCCAAGCAGGCTCCTCTCATCTGGCAGGATCCTCTTCCCGCTCCCGCTTACACCACTCTGGCCGCCTCTGATGTCTCATCCCTGAAGTCTCAGATTCTCGCTGCTCCCGGCCTCAACATCTCCAACCTGGTCACCACTGCTTGGGGATCTGCTTCCACCTTCCGTATCTCTGACAAGCGTGGTGGTGCCAACGGAGCTCGCATTGCTCTCCAGCCCCAGGCTTCTTTCGCCGCCAACAACCCCACTCGTCTGGCTGCTGTCATCAAGGCTGTAAGTGAAGATACTATTTCCATCGATGCTGATCAAACAATTTGCTAATACGATTTCAACCTGTAGCTCAAGGGAGTCCAGACCAAGTTCCAGTCTAGCGGCAAGAAGGTTTCTCTGGCTGATCTCATCGTTCTCGGTGGTGCTGCTGCTATTGAGAAGGCTGCCAAGGCTGCCGGGGTCACTGTCACCGTGCCTTTCACCCCTGGTCGTGTTGATGCCACCCAAGATCAGACCGATGTCTCCACTTTCGCTTTCCGTAAGTCTATCCTCTTAGGGTAATCCTAACGTTGCCTGCATGATGGACGCTGACCGTTTTTGTGCTATAGTCCAACCCCAGGCTGATGGTTTCCGTAACTTCGGTCACGGCACTGCTTCATCCCTCACTGAGGAGCTTCTGGTTGACAAGGCTGCTCTCCTGACCCTGAGCCCTCCGGAGCTGACTGTCCTCATTGGTGGTTTCCGTGCCCTCTCTGCCAACTTCGACGGCTCCTCCACTGGTATCCTCACTTCTCGCCCTGGCACACTCACCAACGACTTCTTCGTCAACCTCTTGGGCTCATACGCCACCTGGTCCGTTGTCAACGGCACCAACGAGGAGCTCTTCCAGAGCACCAACTCTGCCGGCAAGGTTCAGTGGACTGCTTCCCGTGCTGATCTCATCTTCGGCTCCCACCCCGAGCTCCGTGCCATCTCTGAGGTCTACGGCTCTTCCGATGGACAGAGCAAGTTCGTTACCGACTTCATTGCTGCTTGGTCCAAGGTCATGGACCTTGACCGCTATGATGTCAAGGGACACTCTGGCCCTTACTAAATAATGTACTTAACGCTTTCTCAATAATGTATATATAAGACAAATAGGGCATAACTGCCACTCAGATACATGATTTAAATTCAAATTCTTCATCAATTACTTTTATGCTCCTTCCAACTAGTTGATTGTTGCTGTAATCCTCGGACAGCATTTGCTACCACTTTTGTCCCATACAGGAAGCAGTCTCAGCTTCCCACCACTACTCCATACGACATGTAACGTCCCCGGCACATAGTAAGCCTCACTCATTGCCGACCTGAAAGACAAGACTCGGCTCTTCACAGGTTAATTTGTCACTTGGTGGTATTTCTCCACTGGATCAACGCCCAGCGTTGTGGAATCACACACTGATTTTGGAGCCTAACGTTCTACGCACGTGCATTACACAGAAAAGGAGTAATTCTCCGTACTAATGCAACCCAATTGCCCTTTGTTTGCCCTTTCATTGGTCCGTTATGACGACTTGTACGTAGTATAACCTACGGAGAGTTTTCCTCCTACATGAGATGGTGGGCCACACTATCTTGTATAGGCGATTTCCTGTCCCACGTTATGTAACCAACAACATGGGGTAGCACCAAAACCCTCCGCTCGGCAACACTTTGCGATGGAACTTTTATTCTTCCATGGACATGAAACTCCGCCCTCGGGGTTTACACAGGCTCAAAATAGTGTCATGCGGTCATACGGTACCGTGGTGTATCCATCGGCGGTTATACGTTTTTCCATTTGGAAATTGGCACCAGAGGCAAATTTATGCCGCTTTCCGTGTTGTAACAGAACAACTGTCTTGCATACAATTTATCTCTTATATTAATTAAGCTGACTATGGAACTTTTTGTATGTGTTGTCTTACATGCTTTGTCCTTACCACCTATCTCCATTGTCCGAGACACCGGCGACTGGCTGTTATGCTGTGGAGCTACCATAAGCCTCAAATTGCTGCTCGGTGTTGTTGCCTCTTATTGGAACAAGGTTGATTCATCGGGCGATTTCGACCAATGGAGCTTTGGACATTGGAAAACCACCGCAGTCATTCGAGATTCACCTTACTGAAATATCAGACCAAATTATGCCTAGTCCTATACCATTCAATAGGCTAATAATAGATCTTCAAGCACGACAAGATGCAGTCCCACCAAGGTGTGATTCGGACCGTTCCCGAAAAACGTTAAACAAGGATGATCGTGGAGAAGAATCGATATTGAACATTCTTACATCTCACCAAAAATGTATGTAAGTACTCGCACATTGTGACCTAATTTACGCAGTTGCAAATCATATTGCACTTCCACCTTGCAGCGTTTGGGGGCGGTCGGCCAGATGATGCTCCGTGAGCTCCAAAAGAAGCCTATGGCGCATGCGACAGACAGGGACTAATTTCTGACAAGAACCACGGCCCTCCCCGTGATATTTCTAGCACATGGGGCCCTTCCCGAATATCTCTCCTAGGCGTTATACCGGCGGAATTAATAAACAACTAGCTCAACTAAGTAGGTATAACATTCCAAATAACGGTAGTTGCCTAAGCGTTTTGGTGACGGATAGTTGTATTTGCCCGCTATGCATAGCATCACTATATTCTTGACTGTCATTATTGATTGATGAATAAAATTAATAAAATTTACATGAAAAGATTCATAATCAAAACTGCTGCAATTGGTATACTCTGTTGGCGTGCTAGTAAATGAGCCATATATGCATTGCTGTTCCTCGCAAAAACAATGTTGGCCAACTACTCTGATAACTCAGTGAATGGATAGCATGGGCCATATGAAACCATGCAATCAACCTCATTTTACAATTGCTGAATATGTGGAGAAAAACTAGGTACGGTCCGCTACCCCAGGGTCCATGCCCCGGAATATCATGACTATTGATTATTTTACAAGGGTCAAAATAAAGGAGTATCTATATCTCTGCATGGTTATCGCTGAGCCTTTTGAAGAAGTATAGTCCCCTTGCGAGTAAGCATAAGTGTAAGCAGTCCTGTAGCAAATCCGTGAAGATTTGCCGCGTTTCCGTATGCAGAATGTTTCGCCAATCGTAGCCGTTCCATACTTAGCCGTTCCATACCTAGCCGTTCCATGCGTAACCGTTCCATGTGTAGCCGTCGAGGTTGAAATCATGTATCGGTATGTTCAAATGTTTGCATAAGATGACATAAAAGCGGTATGGTATAATTGTCTCAAAGTGTTATTAGTCCTGTGAAGAAATATTGGGAATACAACTTCAAGTTTTGGAACTTACAAATCTCCAGATTTCTTCTTATAGCTCACAGAGTAACAGTATGTAGGTATTTTTATAGTCACAACTCAATTCAGGGTGTCTGTATTCATCTGCTAGACTTGTAATCCATTAACCCATAGTGAATGCTGATACTTTTCCTCAGTCGATGTCCTCGTTAAACTCTAGTATGCGTCGCTTAACCTATTAGCTATGTTAACCATTATTTGTAACAACAGTAGGTATTCTCATAGGTTGGCCAGCTTTTCACTGAGTTGCTAGCGCAAAACATCCTGTTCAAGCTTAACTGAATTTGCTCTATTGCAGCCGAATGTTTTGAACGCTATGTAGAGTTGAGAGTCCGTAGCCTACTTAACCTGTAGCTCTATAAAATGGATTCAGTCGAGAGCGATTGCCACCATCTTACAATATGAATCGGCAATACTACATACCGAGTGCATCTCTTTCTATTCGTGGCTTGTTGCGTCAAATATTGGCATTTTCAAGCTTGATACTCACCTGCGAGGGATGACAATTTCGGTTGTGAGGAAGTGGTCTAAGACTGACACTTTGTGAACCCTTTGCCCTCGCATTGAAGCTGACTTATCAGTGATTTCGTCTCTTTGACTAAATTGCTGCCATTGTTATTCGCTAGTACGCCTTGTTTTTAATGCTTCTAAAGAAAGTAAAAGTATCTCTCAGATGCTGTGCACTCCTTTATTACAAAGCGTTCGCCATTGGTCGCGGCCATTCTCGTACACAATTCTTTTGGTCATCAGGGCATCGATCAAAGTGTGAAATATAGTTGTCCATGCAAAAGCTCTACTCATTTGAGATGGACTTTGTATAGGATGTCAAACATACAAATCTACATAGAACTGGACAAATCTATCCCAGTCAGCCGCTCTGTCTAGACTAATTGGTTCAATATTAACTAACATGTTGAGGCTGAAGTATCTCATTATGCTAGCATTTTGTGAGATACGGGACATTCTTTAGTCATGGTAGGCAGAGTCATGAATGCTAAGAATGAGCTCCATATCATCAAATAGAAGATGGACTCTTCCACCATGTCATTCATTTCTGACTCCCCTAGTCAACCAACATGTGACGAACATATCCTATAGAGTTATTTATATGCTAAATAATCTTCACTGAAGTTTCGTCACTTAATCGCCCTTTGAACACGTCGAACCAGTAATCCTTCGCTTTTGCAGGGGCATTGGGCGGTCTGAACAGTTGTACCAGTCCCAATCGTTGCCATACCGCGCAACATCTCGTTTCATCATACCCGGCTTCCTTCAGTATAAGAAGCATCAATGATCCCGAGTCAAGCCTAGTGGAAATTATGAAGCATTTCACAATTGTGCCAGGGGCAACGTAGGCATCTCCTGGTATTGACGAGTCGTAGTCTGCCCATACATTCCCCACCTGTCCTTGCATAATATCCAGTTCGAATAAGTTAAAAGGCTTCCTTTCAATTGACGTTATTGCGCGTTTATACTGAATCGATGTTGATATGAGATAGCCACGTAGTAGTAAATGGCCATCCTGAAGCTCGCCCGTTGGATCCGACTGGTAAGTAGAGCACTTCACCTCCTCAACTTCACATAAAGCGCTCGAACCCTTTCCTATATAGGGGAACTCAACGTGACCCCGTACTGCTCCCCATGACCACGTCGGAGCTCGCCATGCCTTAGGGCGTTGTTGCCGTTCGATTTGCGTTGTGTAGCTACCAGCGGGGAGTCCTTTATGCCACGCAAGGTCGTCAATCAAAGACTTTGTCCACATTCCGGCGACATACTCGGATCCTGACGAAGATTGAAATCTTTTAGCAATACCAGATATCGCTGGGAAAAGATCGCTCTCAAATGTTAGATGAAGTCTTGTATAGTCTTCGACTATCATATGCCAGGCCTTGACTTGCTGAGTTCCATACAGTTTCCGCCAATTATCTTGATTGAAAACAGCTTTCGGGTTTAACATTCGGAGTGCATCCATTGTATGTATCATATCAACAGGGTCAACGGTGGCTGAGGAAGCATAATGTCCTGTGCACTGACAGGCAGATTCTTTTAGGCATTCCCATGAGAGCTCTTGTGGTCCAAAATGAAGTATTCTAGAAGATAACAGGCGCTCCTGGAATATCCATCCGCGGCTGAAGGTTGGAAGCGGAGACAGCTTATCAAACTTTTGATCCATATATCCAGGCAAGTGAGTCAATGATTTGCGAAAGCACACAGCGGATCCTTGACCTAGTGATGGAACAGGAATGATGCTGGGTTTCAGTTGTTCATCGACCTCACCAAACAAGCTGTCTCCTGAACCAAAAGACTTGGATGCGGAGATTACGAGGTATGCATTTTGGTAGACTGAAGCCATCTTAGCGGCCTCCTTCCTCCAGTCTTCTTTATCATCTTGGATAATGCAAAGGCTGTCAATCCACAACAGAGAAATGCCTAATCTCCGCACGTATTTTATCGTATCTTGAAACAAGGGAGGCAGTGTACTCCAGGAGATTCCCCTTTCGTGTGAAGCAAGGTTGGCTGTCGTGGTACTTGAAGGTTTTGACGCGCCCCAGCAGTGGCTTAAGCAAACATACTTGGGTATCTCGACATCATTAGCGTCAAATGCTCTCAGTCGGACGTGATCGTTATCCGTTAAGCCAATATCGAGAATTCGCTGTGGTCGTGCCCCTGTTGAATCAGAGTTCTTCTGGTGGCACTCGTGGCTGTGGTCACAGTGTCTGAGGTTCTCCAACACCCATTCGAGGCTAGCTTCAGAGTCTGTCCTGCTGGGGAGGTTTAAAACGCCGATTGGAATAGTTGGAAATAAGCATTCAAATTCAGGGGTTTCTGGCGGAATAAGGTGTGTTAGCACTGATATGTAGCATGCCATGCAATTTGCTAAGAGCATTGCTGGAAGCCTAGGTGCACTCTATACACGCAGCAGCCCCTGACCCCCATATAATTGCATCAGCCCTTTACAGGGAATTAAATCTCACTAGGTCCTGGTGGAGCAAAAACAGATATTTCCAGCTTGAGTCTGAAGAGGTTTAAGTTGAGACTCTGGCCCGAAACTCCCATGCCCATGCCCATGCGGAGCCGCCCGACAGCGTCCTGAGACTGGGTATCCAGGAATACATCATCGCCAATGACACTCTTGATACCATCACTGAAGACTGAGCAAGAAAGACAGCCAGATTCAGCGCCTTTAACCAGACTGTCAAGGCTCGAAAGGGCCGCAGTCGCTTTGCCGCGACTTGGCGGATGATGGCACGACGAGCATGGCCGGGATTCGGGTGCGGACTTGGGACCAGAGAGCGACATTTTTTAGTTTACACTCGATAAACAGAGTGTCGTCGCAACCTGTGTTGTACGAATTTCCACCACAGAGCTGCGGATATCGTCATTGTGCAGGATCGGGGTCTCGGGCGATTCAAACTTAGGAGGGGTCAAGATCCCGGACCCGATGCTTCGCCGCAATTCAGCCCCCGCCTGATAGGGCTAAACCGGCGAGTCCGGCTAGCATTAGAGGCGCCACACGGATCTGATTTGTGTTGCTGAGATGCAAATGCAAATGCCGGTTGAACCAAGAGTAGGTTGTCGTCATGTGTGTTGTGAAGAGTTGCGAACTTATTAGATAGTTGTAAAAGTCAATATGATCGTACCGAACTGCTCATGGGTCCATGTAAAGACTGTTGTGTTTGATTACAGCGCGATCATGCGAATGGCTTCCAAACCCCACCAGTTCGTGGCTTTGCAACTATTCTCACAAGGAAATACTGGCTCATTGTGCGCTCGTAAACAGAAACGCCATACCGAGACGCCATTTTCGCCACAATGGTACATGTACTGAGGCACAGCAGGCGAGTAGTACCGCGGCCCAGAGATCAGATGCGCCTTCGGTACTTGGACAATCTACTCCATTGTTCGGCCGAGATGCCGACCCCTGAGACCGTTTGCATGTGCAATGCCAAGCACGAGCTGGGATCTGGATCAATTTCATTCCAAGATGGCCCGCGCGGCAAAGGGCACTTCGTCAAGGCACTCGTACAAACACAATTACAGAGTTGGAATGGAGACCGGCGGCTAACAGGGGTCCACACACGCCGGAAGCATCGACAGCGCGATGAGGCCCAAACTCAATCTCAAGGGACCAATCCAAGGGTCTGGGCTGGGAGCTGAACATCAAACAGAGTCAGCGCCGTCCATCACTATCCGAAAGTTACACGGGCTTCATCTCTGGAAATCGCCTAGCTAGAGATTCTCCCCAGTGTATCTTACGAGGAGAAAAATTGAGAAATTCAGCTGAGGCTTACTGTACGGAGTAGTTTAACTGATTGCACGAGAATCATGTGAAGCCCGCCGTCAATGCACGCGTCTGTCATCGGTAGACACTAGCCAAGCATTGGCTTTGAGACTCCGCCATCCTGTAAAATCCACAATGACGATGGTCGTAGATTTTTTCCGCATGTACGGCGTGCACAACTCCGTACGCTCAGATCAGATTTCCAAAGCTGCGGATGAGGCAAACGGAGTGCCATGTCACCCCTGCTCCGGTCCCACGGAGGCCATGACGGAATAAACACTGGTGAAGCTCCGTCCTTCCCGGGAATTCGGCGGGCTTGCCATGGCGGGCTCTGTAAAACCCGCCAACCCGACAATCAATGACAATTTGCTGTCAATCGTTTCATTTAGGTGCATTACAATTGGCATTGGGTTTTCCATCTGTTTCCAAATGCGCACGGTATGAAAGCACCGCCTTGAGACAGCCAAGCTCTCTACTCCATACAAGGTTTTAGCTAGCTGCCGGCCCTAGGCATGGCCTGCGACTCCGCGAACCCGGGTCCGGACTACGCCAAGATGGCACCGGTTTAAGGTATAGATGGTATGTCATCGACCGACTACGAGTACTTATACAAACTCTCGTCTTCTTAAGTTTTGGCGTTTTCCCTTGGTAGCTTCATGGTCCCTGGTTAGTCATTATTCTTCAAGCGACAATGGCTCATCAAGAAGATGGAAAAGAAGTTGTCGAGGAGGGTTTGGACATCTCGACGCACCGCCCGTTTTCTACCGTCATGGAAGACGATGAAGGGAGTAAATCACCAATGGAGAGAGACCCACGTGAAACACACTCGAGAGATTCCGACAATGACGCCAGCACTTTCCCGTCGGCGTTGAGTCGCTCCAACACATACGACGAAGAATCGATGGAGCAAGAAGACAAGACCGAACTCAAACGAATTGCTACAGCGCTTTCTCGCCGACAATCTCAGGTTGCAGCACCTGCTCGCCGTCAATCGACGGGTCTTGGCACTGTTGACGAGTACGATGCCACTCTCGACCCTGACCGTCACGAATTTGATCTCTCGAAATGGCTGCTTCGATTCATCCGCGAACTCAACGAAAAGGGCCTCGCAGACCGTCAAATAGGCGTCTCATTTCGGAATCTTGACGTTTTTGGATCTGGTAGTGCAATTCAGCTTCAAAATACAGTAGGCTCTGTTCTCACCGCACCACTGAGGCTTGGAGAGTTCTTCAGTTTCGGCAAAAAGGAGCCAAAGCATATTCTTCATAACTTCAATGGGCTTGTCAAGAGCGGAGAGCTCTTAGTAGTACTGGGGCGCCCAGGTTCTGGTTGCAGCACGCTCCTGAAGTCGATTTGTGGCGAGCTGCATGGCTTAAACATTGGAGAGAAGTCGCACATTAGCTACAACGGCATCCCGCAAAAGCAGATGAAGAAGGAATTCAGAGGTGAAGCGATTTACAATCAAGAGGTAGGTCTCTCAGTAGCAAAGCTACTTTGTTTCGTGGAATCTACTTATTACTGGTTACTAATTTAATCCCCAGGTCGACAGACACTTTCCTCACCTTACTGTCGGGCAGACCCTCGAATTCGCCGCCTCAGTCCGAACACCATCCCATCGAGCCCACAACATGCCTCGCGCTGAATACTGTCGCTATATCGCCAAGGTAGTCATGGCAGCATTTGGCCTCTCTCACACCTACAATACCAAAGTCGGCGATGACTTTATTCGCGGCGTATCTGGAGGTGAACGAAAGCGTGTAAGCATTGCAGAGATGGTTTTAGCCGGTTCGCCGTTTTCTGCTTGGGATAACAGGTTTGTTCATCATTACTTGTCTATTCATCGCCTTATCTAATTGGGTTTGCAGCACTCGAGGTCTCGACTCCGCGACAGCGTTCAAGTTCGTCAAAGCACTTCGAAATGCTGCCGACCTGGGCAATCTTGCCAACGCCGTTGCCATTTACCAGGCCAGCCAAGCCATCTACGATCTTTTCGACAAGGCGACCGTATTATACGACGGCCGTCAGATCTACTTTGGACCAGCGAGCAAAGCAAAGGCCTATTTCGAGAGACAGGGCTGGTACTGCCCCCCACGCCAAACCACCGGCGATTTCTTGACTTCTGTTACCAATCCGGTGGAGCGTCAAGCTCGTCAGGGAATGGAGATGAAAGTCCCCCGAACTCCAGAAGACTTTGAGAGGCTTTGGCTAGAATCTCCAGAGTTCCGCGCTCTGCAGAAAGATCTCGATCGGTACGAAGAGCAATTTGGGGGCGAGCGCCAAGGCGAGAGTCTTGCGCATTTCCGCCAACAGAAGAACTTGAGACAGGCTAAGAGAATGCGACCCAAGTCGCCGTACATCATCAGCATCCCAATGCAAGTCAAGTTCAATACCAAACGAGCCTATCAGCGCATATGGAATGATATCTACGCAACAATGGCATCTACCGTGGTCCAAATCGTCATGGCTCTCATCATCGGCTCCATATTCTTCGACACTCCTAATAATACAGACGGATTCTACGCCAAAGGTTCGGTTTTGTTCGTAGCCATCTTGCTCAATGCATTGACAGCGATATCGGAAATCAATAGTTTGTATGCACAGCGACCAATTGTTGAGAAACATGCTTCGTATGCATTCTATCATCCGGCTACTGAAGCAGCTGCGGGTATTGCTGCCGATATCCCCATCAAGTTCATCACTGCCTCGGTCTTCAACATTATCCTCTATTTCATGTCTGGCTTGAGGAGAACGCCATCGCAGTTCTTCATCTACTATCTTATTGGTTATGTCTCTATCTTCGTCATGAGTGCCATTTTCAGAACGATGGCTGCCATCACCAGGACGGTTTCCCAGGCCATGTCGCTTGCTGGAATTTTAGTCCTCGCGCTTGTCATTTACACGGGATTTACCATTACAGTACCGACAATGCATCCTTGGTTCAGCTGGATTAGATGGATTAACCCCATTTACTACGCCTTTGAAATCCTAGTCGCAAACGAATTCCATGGCCAGGATTTCCCTTGCGGTAGCGCTTTTGTGCCGCCGTATAACCCGACTGTCGGCGATTCTTTCATCTGTCCCGTTGCAGGCGCTGTTGCGGGTAGCACCACCGTCAGTGGCGACGCTTTCATTGCGACCAACTACGAGTATTATTATTCTCACGTGTGGCGTAACTTTGGTATTTTGATGGGATTTCTCTTCTTCTTCATGGCAGTGTATTTTATTGCTACGGAATTGAACTCGTCAACTTCAAGTACTGCCGAGGCTCTTGTTTTCCGGAGAGGCCACGTCCCTGCACACATTATGAAGGGCGAGAGCGGTCCTACTAGAACCGACGATGGGGTTGATGAGAAAGGCCTCCATGTCGTCAATACTAATGCCAATGTTACCGGACTGGAGCCTCAGACAGACCTTTTCACATGGAGAAATGTTGTTTACGACATCAAGATTAAGAGCGAGGACCGCAGACTTCTGGACCACGTCTCGGGTTGGGTCAAGCCAGGCACATTGACCGCACTCATGGGTGTTAGTGGTGCAGGAAAGACGACCCTCCTCGATGTGCTCGCTCAGCGAACTACCATGGGCGTCATTACCGGCGATATGCTTGTCAATGGCAGGCCACGGGATCTTAGCTTCCAGAGGAAAACGGGCTATGTCCAGCAACAAGGTAAGTCTACAAGAGAAGAAACCCATTTTTATTTGTTGATCGGTTACTGAACGAAAGATTAGATCTGCATCTTGAGACTGCTACTGTCCGCGAGAGTTTGCGGTTCAGTGCCATGTTGCGCCAGCCTAAATCTGTCCCCAGGGCCGAGAAATACGCGTTCGTTGAAGAAGTCATCAAGATGCTCAACATGGAAGAGTTTGCCAATGCTGTTGTCGGTGTTCCGGGTGAAGGTCTCAACGTTGAACAGCGAAAGCTTCTCACTATCGGAGTAGAACTCGCAGCCAAGCCGAAGCTATTGCTCTTCCTCGACGAACCTACCAGTGGTCTTGACTCTCAGAGTTCGTGGGCCATTTGCTCGTTCCTTCGCAAACTTGCCGATTCTGGTCAAGCAATTCTCTGTACCGTCCATCAGCCCAGCGCCATCCTCTTCCAGACCTTTGATCGCTTGCTTTTCCTGGCCAAAGGCGGAAAGACGGTGTACTTTGGTAACATTGGTGACAACTCCCATACGCTGTTGAACTACTTTGAGGAACACGGAGCTCGCAAATGCGGTGATGAGGAGAACCCAGCCGAGTACATGCTCGAAATTGTAAACAACGGAGTTAATGACAAGGGTGAAGATTGGCCCTCGGTGTGGAAGTCTAGTTCTGAGTTCGAGGCAGTCCAAACAGAACTTGATCACCTCCATGAAGAGAAACTAGCTGGGGGCTCGACTGTAGAGGATGCGTCCTCCCAATCCGAGTTTGCCACACCTTTCGCAACTCAGCTTTGGGAAGTCACGTACCGAATCTTTCAACAGTATTGGCGTTTACCCAGCTACATTTTCGCCAAGTTCTTGCTCGGCATTGCTGCAGGACTGTTCATTGGGTTTTCTTTTTTCAACGCCAATTCTTCGTTGGCGGGAATGCAGAATGTGATTTTCTCCGTCTTCATGGTTACGACCATATTTTCTACCATTGTACAACAGGTAAGATGTCTCTTGTCTGGTATGTGAGTTCAAGTGTAAGCTAACGATATACCTTCAGATTCAACCACTCTTCGTCACCCAAAGATCGCTGTACGAGGTCCGCGAGCGCCCAAGCAAAGCATACTCATGGAAGGCTTTCATCCTTGCAAACGTATTCGTCGAGATCCCGTATCAGATCATCATGGGCATCCTGGTCTTCGCTTGTTTCTACTATCCCGTTGTCGGCATCCAGAGTTCCATCCGACAGATTCTCGTCCTCTTGTACATCATGCAGCTCTTCATCTTCGCAAGCTCGTTCGCTCACATGATCATTGTGGCTATGCCGGATGCGCAGACGGCTTCCGCCATTGTAACCTTCCTGGTCTTGATGAGCACGCTCTTCAACGGAGTTTTGCAGGTACCTAGTGCCCTTCCGGGGTTCTGGCTATTTATGTGGCGTGTCTCAGTCTTTACGTACTGGGTTGCGGGTATAGTTGCAACGGAGCTTCACGGACGACAAATTATTTGTTCCCAGAGCGAGCTGTCCATCTTCAATCCACCCTCCGGCCAGACTTGCGGCGAGTACCTGGCACCGTTCCTCCAGCAGGCACCGGGACAACTGCAGAATCCTTCGTCCACAACTAATTGTGCATATTGCCAGCTTAGCAATGCGGACCAATATCTTGCCGGGTCAGAGATCTTCTGGAGCGACAGATGGCGCAATTACGGCATCGTTTGGGCGTATATTGTCTTCAACATCTTCACGGCCATTACCCTATACTATCTCTTCCGGGTCAAGAAATGGAACAACCTCCACTTCCGACTTCCGTGGAAGAAGGCATCAAACCAGTGAATGTGAAAGGGGCACCATAATTGGTTCGGGTAGCCGTATTCTTAATTCCCATTGGCTATTTCCTTGTTCATCGTTGTGTGTTTAGTAGCCGAAGTTGGCATCTTTGAATTTTCTTTCGTACAGACGCTGCATCTCGGTTACACGGTAGTACTAATCCGGGGAGCGTCGGTTCCATTTTCTCTCAAGTAGATTTTTCATAGTCTTTTTTAGAATAATTCGAGTCGTTAGTGCTCCGCATTTATCGTATCTACCACGATGCTCGTATCGGCTCTGCTGCTTCCGCCAAGCAGCTATTGATGAACTACTCGTTTTCAATCTAGCGTAACAGCATGTGAAATTAACAATAGTTAGGCCTTATGCGGAATAGATAATGCAACCTTCCACGGAGCTGCTAATGTGAAGAGAAGAGATTCCCCGAGAGATATTGAGAAGTATGAAGAGATAGGTTGCTACCCTACTCGGCATCGTGGGATCCGGATGGATGTCTGTCCCTCAGGATTTAGAGGTGGGTGGGATATTTGGATTATTATCATAAAAGCTGGGGTTTCAGAATAAGCTTTGTCACAAAGAGAAATGCAAATTAAATGCCAAAAACAAATGCCGGACAGCGAGGGCCGCGGCATGGCAGCTTCCGGCGGATTTCGCATGGCAGGGTGCTACCTAGGATGGATGTGGTTGATATCTGCAGAGGGACGTCCATGGAGACCTTTCTACAGAGTAAGCGTTTAGCAACCAAATTGGACAAATAATATGTGCGCCCAACATGCGTCGGACTTTTAACTACGAGCTGCATGTCCAAAAAAGGGGGTTCACGCACAATCTGCAGCTGTTCCTGCGGCTAAATGCTTAGCAACTACCGAAGGAGCATGACAATAATTTGTCGCAGATATTTGGTGAGGCAAGCCACGCGGAAGAGCGTTGCACCAGGGAAACTTTTGGCTTAGCATATTGATGCAGTTTCTCTTGGCATGCCTGTTATGGGTGTTGGCCTGCAAGTTTGCTTCCTTGTAAAGTTACTGGATATGGTAAACGCCAGCCACCTTGTCGCCAACAGTCGCTTCTGTCGGAGATTTGACCCCAGCGCCGAGAAGCGACGTTGGAATAATATTCAGTGATCGGGATGGATTATCCGAAGGATTGAAAGGAATGCTTGGGCATCGGAGAGCGTCTCCGAGGTGGTGGAGATGAAAGCGGCTGATACTTAGTTGGTCAGAAATATTGTACTAGTTGATGGATAGTGCATATTTTACGGAATTGATGCCGGTAGGTACAGCTTCGGGGCGGCTGATGAACTTGGCACGCAATCGATAAACAACATTGAATATTGAACGGACTGATTTTGGTGTTTTGGATACACGTATCAGTGTGTGGCTCTGCTGGCGTGAAGTTACCCCTTCTTGACCTAGGAGAAGTGCTAAGAAGACGCCGGATGGCCAGTTAGTGCCTGGCTACGCAGTTCAATATCCTTTTTGCACAAGGGCGTGGGCTAGCTTGTCAGACGGAGAGAGGCGGATGGCGATGCTAGACACGACGTTCGATTTTCGGCTAATTTGACATTCCAAGGCACCTAGTGTTTGGCTGACTGTAACATCGCCACAGTGTTATTCAGAAGGGCATCGTACTGTAGAATTCATGCAAGTGGTAAGGGGAAGATAGAGAGATAATGCTCGTCTTTTGAATCATGGATGGGATTCTGGGTCTTGATCAGCTGTCGAGATGAATGTGTGGAGAGAATGGGTTTCATATGCAGGACTGTGATTTCTCCACGAACTTGCACGTGGTGCTCGTAAGAAGCGTATAAGTCAAGGGCCCCGGCCAACTGTTGATTTGGCAGCACAGCAGACAAGGGTCAGCGAGCGACCGTTGCTCTGGCATGAAGCTGATCCGAGCGCCAGAAACACCGGTCCTGGGCATTTGGCACGAAGGATCTGGTTCAGTTGCTGATTCATACGAGCATGTCCACAGTGGCATCAAGCTCTTATCGCCAGTTCTAGTTCCAGTTCTGGGCCTTCGCTTCGGTTGCCGGGGCTGGCCGGGGCTGGACGTTGCAATGCAATGAAACGTGGCTGCATGAAGCTTGGAGGGGATATGAGATGGATGGGGAGATGGTGTTACTGTACGAAGTACGGAGTATGGGGAGAGAGGCATCGAAATCTCTAAGTTTGGTTCGTGGGCGATGCTGCACCAGAGTTGGATGATGGCTGAGACGGGGATGTACAACGCCCAGGTACCACCGAAAGAAGCGTCTAGGCCGAATCTAGCTAGGACCACCTGAGTGCTTTGCATCGGCCTAAAAGCGTCAGCGACGGAATCGTTCCTGCCAATCTACAGAGTACCATCGTTCGGTTGCGCTTTCCGCCAGTGTTCTGCTTCGACGGATGACTAAGTGGTTCTGGTAGCGACGGTGGTTCTATGGCTCAGTACAAGCGAGAGACGAAGATTCGCAAACTTTCCCAACTCTTCTCAAGCGTCGCCGCCACGCCAAATGCAAAATGGCCCCAAAACCCACTGCCAAGTGCAAAGTGGACGCGCGAGTCGCAAGAGGCGCTACTAGGCAGGATCGGGGCTACTCTAGGCATCCTGATTTTCGCGTTTACGGGCTGATCATGCCGATGGACGGTCCGTCTGTCAGTGGCCCGGCCCTGCACAAATTGAGTGCAAAACTGACTCGTGTTCAGCTAGGTAGTTTGGAGGATTCGATGGCCATCGGCAGGGAAATGGGATACCGAGAGGCCTGACGAGTGTTTATGTGCTCGTATTGCGCTGAACGCAAGCTACGGGCGTACTCACGACTCGACGGTTGGTTCGTGCGTGCTTGGCCTTGGTCTTGGCCCTGGACCTGCAGTTCTTGGAAACGGCACTTGGGCGATGGGGTTGCATTTGCAGTAGCACTGCTACTCTGCCAGTCCGGCCGGAGAATAGTCCAGGGGCAGGCTGTCACCCACCATCTGGAGATTCTGATGCCACCTAGAGTTCATGGCTGTGCCATCGGCAAACAACGCTGGCTGTCGATACAGTACAGTAAGCGGCCTCAGGGGATCAAATCAATAGTGCTTCTGTCAACGATTCAGCTTTGCCAGGGGGGTTGAGCTCGCCACTTATGAAGCTGTCATCATTTTCCAATAACCAGGGCCTGCTCCATGCATGCCTCTCTGCCTTGGAATCATAGCGCTTGAAGCTTCTGCACTTCCCCTGGTCGGATCATAGACGCGGCCGCGGATTTTGCTAGGTGCGAAAGGGGAGGCAATCAAGCAGCTCGCAGTACCCGTGGCAAGTACTCGTTCAGGTGCAAAGGGCGAGGTGTGGCGTGCGCTGGGCTGGACCTTTCTGAAATCCGATGGGTCCCAGGCTAACGGCTGCATGAACGGTAGTTTTCTCTCTCATCAGTGGTTTTGTGACCTATCGCTGCGTAACAAGGGTGGCCCTTCATCGTGCAGGTGGCATGATGATATTTGACAGCATCCAGGCCGACCAAGGGCATCAAGCATTCTGCCGCATTGATCAAGCATGAATTGAGGCATCAGATTCAAGCGAGAAGCGAGTGATTCAAGCGCAGAACACAAGACGACGTGTCACGAAAAAAAGGCTCAAGCTAATCGAGCCGCCGTTGATGATGCTCAGGGCCCACGAAGCAAAAGTGACGGCGCTATCGACGGCTCGACAACCCGCGTCAAGTTCTAAACCGGCCTCCTTTCCGCGTCAATCAGCCATCCACAATGCCATATTGGGCTACGTGCTTGTCAAGCAAAAACATGCAGTCCCTGGCAGCCCCTCAATCATCAATCCTTGTTTGACGTGACGGGGACAAGATGGCCTGGAACGCTTGCTAGCAACCTCGTGCTTGACACGAACGTACGAGTACAGTACAGTATGCTTCGTATTGGCACTGATATTATCCCACCGGGCACACGCGGCTGTTTCGGGACCTTCCGCGCTGCATGCCTCGCGTCCAAATATTGATTGGCCGCGAGGCGAGCCGCGAGCTATGGATAGGCACTGTTCTTGTTACTGTCGAGGGCTCGCTTAGGTTGGCCCTCAAGGTCAAAGTTCTTCGACATGACAAACCGATTCTCCGCATTAAAAAACTTGAGAAATCTTCAACGGAGCTGCCCACAAAAGTGGTCGACACGGGCCTGCTGAAGCGTCCGAAGCAACGCCTGTGATTAAGTGGCGCCGCTGGTTGACTTTGATTCGTTTTGAGATTTGAGAGGGGCCCTCGTTAGCCTATCGGCTCTCTTCGTGGCGTGTCCCAGCCAGCCGGGTTTGGTAATTCTGGTACCCCCTTGTGCGTGTTGGACACACTGTCTGCAACAACTCCCCCACTGCTGGCGGTTTTACAGAACTAAGGTTCAGATGTGCCGGAACGAGTAAAGGCACACACACCACAGTGCTTGGCCAGACCGAGTGAGCAAATGGGAGATTTCATTGTGGTGGGCACCAGAGTTTCTCATGTGCGAGTAGCAAGCTGAGCTCGTCCGCCGGGTTTGGGCCGATGTGAGCGATGTCTATGGCCGTCCCATGTCGCAGCCACACCACCCCCCCATCGGTCTTCTGGAACCAAGCCCTTCCTTGGCCGAGCTTCTTTTCCCAGCATGATCCCGGCTCTAGCGGCGGCGCAGATGCTTTGACGCAGAGAATTTTGTGGGCAGCAAGGACGGACGGAGCCTCCCGGCACAAGCCATAGATTGAGTGCTCACATACTCGTACAGTACTTGTACATGCAAGGCCCTCGCCACCCGCTGGATCGATCTCTTAAATATCAACAGTTTCTTTTCTTTTTCGGCAGTGCCGCTCCGTTGTGGATGACTGTTTATATGTAGGAGCTGTGCCTGTTGTATCACGCACAAGCCATACGGGAGGCCCGGGCGACGTTTCCTACGTCCAACAGCACAGCCCCCGTCCTCACTATCGACCAACAGCAGAAGTAGTCGTCTCTGCTCATATTTGGGACGATGGTCGACCCCCGTATTACGCAGGCAATCGCCAACGGCACGGTCCCGGATGGTATTACTGCTGAATACCTGAGCGAATCTCGCGATGGGCCGTCGATTATCGGCATCGTTTTCGTCACAGCGCTGACCTTTGTGGTCGTTTGCACGCGATTGATATCACGATCATGCATCGTGCGGCGCGTTGGCATTGATGATGCACTGGCTACCTTGTCATTAGTACGCCACCAACACGACTTCTTCTCCATTGCTCCTCTTGCTGACTTGCTTCATTTGTACCCTGCTAGGCTCTGTTGATATGCTTTGTTGGATTAAGCATTGAACTGATCAACTTGGGGTCTGGGAGACACTTTGCCTTCATCGAATACATCATGGACGTCCCCACGGTCCTCCGGACGCAGGTGCTAGATTTCGTCGCGCACATCATCTACACGACAGCCCTGCTCCTATGTCGTGTATCGGGTCTGGCCTTCTACCAGAGAGTCTGTGGACAGCACAACAACTTCCAGCTCGCCATTAAGATTGTGTTTGGCATCCTGGTTGCCGGGTTTCTGCCTCAGATCTTCTTGCTCATCTTCCATTGTAAGCCGGTCACGGGCTACTGGCCGTACGGTTGGGAGCCCGTTGCTCCCCGGTATACTTGCCTGCAGTGGGGCGTGGTTTACAGTGTCAACTCTTCTGTCTCGCTTCTTTGCGATCTGCTCTTGTTTGGCATTCCAATTGCCATGTTGCGAACGTTGGAGATGTCTCGGAAGCGAAAGATCCAGTTGGCCGGAATTCTTTTGCCCGGTGTTGCGTAGGTGTCACCCATTCCATGGGCGAGTCGTCGAACCAAGACGGCCAGCTTCGGGGATTAACGTTCACTAACTCATTGATCACACAGGGTCATTGCCATTTCGATTACTCGACTTGTCCTCGTCATCCTTGGCCAGTGGGAGAGTGACGAGTCTTGGTCATACGATCCCATGCTTGGTGTGGAAGCGTCCGAGATTGGAGCCACGCTGATTGCTCTGTCTGTGCCAGGAGCCAAGCCGCTTTTTGACAAGGTATTCTTCAAGAAGGACGATAGCCAGACAAGCGGTGCATCGCATTATGGCCGCAAGACCAACACTTTTCGGTCTCGAGGGACTGCTCTTAGCTCGCTGAGGCACCAGTCAGGCAGCCAGCACAGCATACTGGGAAGCCAGGAGGATGGAAACGAGGGCGGCAAATACGGCCCCGAGGCCGTGGCAACCACCGGCAGCAGGCGTGCCAACGATCAAGACGGCATCTACGTACAGATGGACTTTGAACTGAAAGAAGCTCGGCTCAATACGAATACGACTGCGAGCCTGGATAGCCGGTGAAAGAAGAAAAAGAAATAATAAAAATTGGGAGGAATTAGCGATTTCTGATTTACACTTTTCCTTTCTCTCATCTGCCCTTTGTTCGCGCTGTACATCTATTTCTTTTTTCCGAGTTACGATTTGCGATTCTTCTTGTTCCGATTTTTTTTTTTGTGTCACGGCTCATACACTTCTAATGTTTCATATATCAATTGCCCTGCAATTATGAATGAGAGTGCGAAAAAAAAAGCACTGATTATGATGAGCTTATTCGGCTCGGTGTGGGTTGGAGCCTCTGCCTGTTAGCTCTGTTTTTTTGCGCAAACCAAGCCAGCCAGTGTTGATACCCCCAAATTGGGCTGGTTCTCTGTTCTTGTGTTTTTTATTCATAGATTTCTCAAAATTGGATAAAAAGACGAACTGATGGCAGAAATGAAATGAAATGGAAAACGAATTTCAACAACAGATGGTGCAGTTCCCCGCCTTGAAGACTGAAGGTGCTTTTGTGAAGTGACGTGCGGCCCAGCAATTATACGAAGTTTCGGCGAACTAAAGGGACAAAAGGGTCCTCAACCTTCATCTGACGATAATGACTAACGAAAAGAGTCCAAGTCTCCACGTGGGCCGAGTCAGTCGAGAATGCAAATGCACGAGGCCCTGCAGCTGCATGCAGAAGCTGGAGGGGGGGAACAAAGGGGGACGTGGAGAAGAGAAGATTCCACGAGCATTCCGTGCCGACAGAATAAAGAGGTCGAAAGGACTAACAGACGCAAACTAGTCTGGATACGCACAAGCAAAATGCAGCAGATATGGATCATTGAGTTGTTTTGGTGAGTCTGACGGGGTGGAACGGCCAACCACAGGCCGTGCTCGGGAGCTGATGCCGTGGGATTTCGCCTGTCGCTTTTCTTTTCTTTCTATTTTCTCTTCTTCTTCTTGCGTTCTCCGTCTCCAGCAGAGCCCTGCATACTGAGGGGTTCGTTCCTTTTCCCTTGCATGATGCATCGACTATTGATGCACAGGCCCACCCGTCAAGAGTCAAGATGTCATCGATGCCGGCCCTCGGTGACCCAAGCTTTTGCTCCGACAGCTGCAAACTGAGCTGAATCGTTTGTACATGCGCGTACAGGTCAGCTCAGGTATGCCGCATTGCATTGCGCTGCGTTGCGTTGCAATTTCGCCGGCTGGGCCGGAGCTTTATTGGAGCCCACCTTTGTTCGTTTTGTGCTGAGGCTGGGATCTTTTTCTCACTTGTTAATTTTTTCTTTCCTTTGCCCGAAGAATGGGGAACTGGGGGCGCAGGGATTGTAGTTCGTCATGCCATGGCTGTAGTGAGTGTCCCATCTGAGTCTTTTGCCCATGTCTGGCGCTTCTCTCGCTTGGTTAGGTGGTATTTGGGCCTGTAGTATACGATATACCTCCGATTGGATCGGGTCATTTCGCTCTGCTCGCCCTCCTCGTCATGGTTCTTTTCAAAATCTACGAGTAGTTACCAGTATATTGGCTCACTTAACATGGGGGGTTTATCCGGGTCAACCAGCATATGAAATGTCGTATTTAGTTTGCTTGCCGTCAAGAGACTTAGATCCTCTAGCGTCTCGTCACGCTCCGTATTAGGACAGCCTCCCTCATTTCTCTCTTCCTGCTTTCTCTCTAGACAGCGGCCCTTTGGTGATGCCATCCGTGGTTAGAACGGATTTCCTGATTAATTCATGTCCTCAATGCCCCCAGCGGGAGCGAACGAAGAGGCCGCAATGCGTTGATTGGATGGGCCGGCGAATGACATTCTGGGGCCACTCCTCGGTCAGGTTGCGGTGCCGCTACCGCAACAGCTAGCGGGCTGAGGCGCCCCATCTGGTGCGTGGCCAGCAGGGAAGGGCCCCTGTAGGAGGTCGCTAAGGATGCGCGGCGGCGGCGCTGCAGCCGCTGGAGGGCGCGCTGAAGGCGAGGTGAGGCGAATGGCTGGAGGTTTGGCGACGTTCTTTTTTCGCCATTGCAGGCAATTTCTCATCTTGGAGCGGCGGTGTCGTTCGTTCGGGGAGCTCCATCTTGCATCTTGCTAGCACAGGCGTGAAGCTCAGGTTAGCCGCAGCCGTCTATCCGATCAATCAATCTTCGAGGTGAGCGAGCGGTCTGTTCTGCTCTATACTAGTATTATAGTGATGGAGTCCGCAATTGATTGCCTGCTTGTGCCTAGTCGTCTTGGGTTTGTTTTCTTTTAATACCCTGGGCAGTCGCTCGCCATCTCCGAAACCTCTTCCATTCCTCTCACCTCTCCCTCCTCACCTCCTCCCCTTCTCTCTTCCTCTTTGATATCTTGAATTCTTCTTCTTGATATCTTCTTCCCCTCTTCTTCTTTGGCATCTGGACAATCTCCGTCGCCGCCATGAAGTACCAACTCACCCTGTCCGCCCTCGTTGCGGGTGCGGCCGCGCTCGACGTGTCGCAGGTGTTCCCCATGACGCCCAACCTGATCCCTCTGCAGAAGAATGCCGGCTCGGACAATTTGTTCCCCATGGCCGACTGCTTCGGCTTCAAGCTGCACGAGGCCACCATCGACCAGATGCAGGCCGCCATGACCCACGGCAATCTATCGTCGGTCCAGCTCGTCAGCTGCTACCTGACGCGCCAGCTGCAGACCCAGCAGTATCTCAAGTAAGAATCTCAATTAATTTGTCCATCTTTGTTTGATTCTTTCAATTCGTTATTTATTTCTTTTGGATGATCGCAATCGGATCGATCTTGACTCGCGTCGATCATAATTTTCCCGGGGGGCTGGGCTATGGCTTGGCTTTAACTTCGCTTCGCCTTGGTGGCGCAAAGTGGTGCGACATCAGGACGAAGATCTCCCATACACCCTTTTACTTGGCCTCACGTGTCTTTCAAGTTTCAAGCTTCATATTATCAAAACCATTCATGACTAACATCATCGTTCCAGTGCCATCATCCAGATCAACCCCGACCTCTTCGCCATTGCCTCCCAGCGCGATGCTGAGCGCAAGGCTGGCAAGGTCCGAGGCCCTCTGCACGGCATTCCCTTCATCGTCAAGGACAACATCGCCAGCAAGGACAACCTGGAGACCTGCTCTGGCAGTTGGGCCCTCCTCGGCAACATCGTCCCCCGCGATGCCTTTGTCGTCAAGAAGCTGCGTGATGCTGGTGCCGTTCTCTTCGGCAAGGCTGCGCTCTCTGAGTGGGCCGACATGCGAAGCAACAACTACTCCGAGGGTTACTCTGGCCGCGGTGGCCAGTGCCGAAGCGCCTACAACTTGACTGTCAACCCCGGTGGCAGCAGTTCCGGCAGCGGTGTCGGTGTTGGAGCCAACGTCATTGCCTTTGCTCTGGGCACTGAGACCGACGGCAGTGGTAAGTAGAGTGTGGCGCTACAAGAAATAAGCTTCTTTCATTGTGTTTTGCGTGCTGACACTTGTGCAATAGTCATCAACCCTGCTCAGCGTAACGCCATTGTCGGTATCAAGCCCACCGTTGGTCTGACATCCCGCAACGGTGTCATTCCCGAGTCTGAGCACCAGGATTCCGTCGGTACCTTTGGCCGCACTGTTCGCGATGCTACCTATGCCCTCGATGCTATTTACGGTATTGACACCAGAGACAACTACACCCTGGCTCAGAAGGGCCTGACCCCCAAGGGCGGATATGCTCAGTTCCTGTCCAACCGCACTGCTCTCAAGGGCGCCACTTTCGGTATCCCCTGGAACAGCTTCTGGGTCTACGCCGATCCCGAGCAGCAGAAGATTCTGACCAGCATCCTGACCCTCATCAAGTCTGCCGGCGCCACCATCATTAACAACACCGAGATCACCAACTACCAGACTCTCGTCAGCCCCGACGGCTGGAACTGGGACTACGGCACCACCCGTGGTTTCCCCAACGAGTCCGAGTACACCTACATCAAGGTCGATTTCTACAACAACATCAAGTCTTACCTTGCCGAGCTCAACAACACCAAGATCCGCTCCCTCGAGGACATTGTCGAGTACAACAACAAGTACACCGGAACCGAGGGTGGTTACCCCATGCCCAACGGCACTCCTGCTTTCTGGTCCGGCCAGGACGGTTTCCTCGCTTCTCTCGAGACCAAGGGCATCAAGGACAAGACCTACTGGGAGGCGCTCGAGTTCTGCCAGTCCTCCACCCGTAACGGTATCAACGATGCTCTCACCTACAAGGGCAAGAAGCTGGACGGTCTCCTGGTCCCTCCTGATGTCGCCCAGAGCATCCAGATCCCCGCCCAGGCCGGTTACCCTGCCATCACCATTCCCGCCGGTATTCACTCCGACTCTGGCATGCCCTTTGGCTTGGCTATCCTGCAGACCGCCTTTGGTGAGGACAAGCTGGTCAAGTATGCCAGCGCCATTGAGGACCTGCAGAAGAACAGCAACACTCCTTACAAGCGAACCCTGCCCCAGTGGCGCGGCTACCTTGAGAGGAACCTTGCTGTCCCTCTGTAAATGGGGGCAGAGAAGGGAGCCTTGAGGAAAGAATTAAAAAAAGACAAAAAAGAGCCATGTCGTAATGATGCATGCATTTGTATATAGCTATACAAATATACACATACCTACATAGATAATGAGTATTACTAATTAATGTCAAACTTTTCATATTCTTCTCAGGTGTGATATGATTTTGTGATTAAGTGATGCGCGTCACGCTCTCGTTGTCTCTTGTTCTTCTTTTGCTGCTGAGACTACCCGGTAGTTGTTATATTAAGAACATATTATCCAGTTACAGGCTCTTTTTTTCTACATATGTGACATGTAAAGACGTCACCGACAATTAAATGCTTTAACAAACGGAACTTATAAATAGCAGATTACAGTGGGTTTTTTAGATTGTGAGGTTGTTTATATTCCAGTGTGGTGTTGATAATCTTCAGATCCACTTGGTTCATCCACATTGGAGTATTAGAGAACGAGAAAAATGGTTGCATTTATAGCCTAAATATCTGAGAGTTCAACTAGGTACATAATACATAGTTCATCATGATTTGCCATTTACAGTTGGAACTCTCTGTGAGGTTGGTTTTGTGAAAAAGTTCTCAATAGAGCTGAGTTTCCTCTTTATGATTCGATATATATGTGTTTTCCTACATACTGGATAAGCACAATTTAGCCTCCGTTGATGCCACCGCTAACAGAAATAAATTGTCCCGTAATCCAGCGACTCTTCTCACTCGACAACAACAGGACCGCATCAGCTACATCCTCCACTGTTCCTACCCTGCCCTCGCTACGAGTCAAATCAACAAGAAAGTCTCTCAAGGGTGCAGATTCAGGGGTCGGCGGTAAGTTGTCCGTCTCAACAGGGCCAGGCGCGAGAGTGTTAATTGTAATGTGCTTTCCGTCTCGACCAATCTAAAAAAAACATATTAATCTCCTTGCTAAGCATGCAAGGAAAGAGTGAATCGATATTTACCTCGCGGGCCAAGCTAAAGGTCAACTGATCCATGGCAGCCTTGGCAGCTGCATAGATGGGCAGGGGGTTGAATCCCATCTTGGAAGACACACTGCCGATGTTGATGACACGAGAGAATTTGGGCATGTGAGGATAAGCCTCTTGGAGCAGGAGGATGGGGCCAACAACTGAAACTGCGAATGCGGTCTGAATGTCTTCGGGCTTGCTTTGAAGAACAGGGCCCATGGTGACGTATGTTGCGTTGTTCACTATAACCATATGTTAGTATACGCTTTTTGTTCTCTTTTTATCTGTTGTCTAGTATAAAACGACTTGTCATACCGATAATGTCGATATGGTTGACACCAAATCGGGACAATGTTTCTCCAACAATCTTCTTGCAGCCTTCTGCGGTAGAGACGTCGGCCTGCACCACGATGGCGCTGTTCTTGCCAGCAGCAGCATCGATTTTCTCACGGACAACTTCTGCACGCGACGCCGTGGAGTTGGATACATAGTTGATGACAACGCGAGCTCCGGCTTTGGCAAGAGTCAGGGCGATGCCAGCACCAATGCCGTTTTCTCTACCGGAGCCGGTGATGATGGCGACTTTGCCTGCCAGAGAAAGACTGTCGACGGTCATTTTGAATGATTTATGACGGTAGGCTTGAAGGGATAGTTTTTATTATATTGAGACAGATTGTTTTGCTTGATGGACTGCAAGCTATACTGTGCGTTCAATGGCATAGTTTATATAGGTAACATTTGTTACTTCTGTTCTTCATCCGCAACTATTGCATTACAAATGTTCTCGAAGCATCTCGCTACGCAACTCCGAGATGCTACAGAACTCGTCTCCTTGAATCATTAATCCAAATGCTCTGCGATAACCTCATTCATAACCTTGAAGTATCATGGCTTGTACTGTCCAATCATCGACTAAGTGGAAAACTAGCGCGGCGGACATATTTCAAGTCTAATTCCGAAACAGGATAAGGGAGTATTCAAAAACAACCGTATTCCCATTTTGGACATTGGTCTTCCCTGTCATACGCTGCTTCACAAAGTACCTAAGGTATGGCAAGTTCTACCGAGTTGGCGCCAAATCTTACAAATCTCCTCAACTTGGTTTACATACAATTGTAGTTGAGACTTTGGCAGCAACAGTGTTTCATTTTAGGAAGATTCCATTTACCAGATTCAAGCAGCTTTTTTTTTAATTACTATACAATGAGTAGCAAGCAAAATGGGAACACATATATCAACCCCCTCCCATCACCTAATTCCGCAATGTCGCATACAGCCCATTAGTCTCAAGCGCGCAAGTCCATTTATTACGTGTAACAAAAACCTTGGCCTACAACTCCGCATTCGACACCTACAGCCTATTCGAGTATAGGTATCTGTTTGATAATATGGCGAAACTCGTGGTTGTCACCGGTATAACTGGCGTTCAGGTAAACTTTCCGCTCATCAATTTGTCATCTTCATCTGCACCGCATTTACTTATTATTAACATCTCCGACTCTTCAGGGCAGCTCCGTAGCTGATACCTTTCTTCAAGACCCAAAATACACCATCCGCGGTGTAACTCGCAACCCGGAGTCCGAAGTTGCTAAAGCATGGAAAGCAAAAGGCGTTGAAATTGTTCAGGGCGAATTTGATGATGTCAAGTCTCTTGAGCGAGCTTTTCAGGGTGCCAATGTCATCTTCGGTGTTACTGATTTCTGGAACATCTGGGGAAACCCACGTAGCCAGGAACTGAAGAAGCCTAACCAGGAGCTTGTTGAGTACTGTTATGAGGTTGAGCTGCAGCATGGCAAAAACCTTGCCGATGCTGCAGCTTCGGCGGCTTCAACTCTGGAGAGATACGTTTTCAGCTCCATGGCTGATGCAACAAAGTCCAGCGGCGGAAAGTACACAAAGCTGTACCATATGGACTCAAAGGCTCGTGCTGCTACATACGCACAGAGTCTCCCGGCTCTCAAAGACAAGTTCTCTCAGGTTCAAGCTCCAGTTTATTTCCAAGTTGGAACGGAGTGGGGGCTACCAATCACGCCAAAGAAGGTAACACATAGCACAACACTCGGCTTCTATTTTCTTAACTCCTGCGCTTCTTGAATCCTTTGAGCTTACAAATCGATGTGATTAGCAACCGGACGGCACTTATCGAATGATTGGCCCTGGTGCGGGCCATAAGCCAATTCCGTTCGGAAATGTGCGAACTGATCTTGGTCCCTGTGTCAAGGCTCTTGTCGAACAGGCGCCGCCCAACACGAACCTTTTCGCTGTGGGCGAATACCTCTCTTGGACAGACTATCTCCGCATTGTCTGCGAGACGCAGGGCGTCAAGTACGGAGGGTTTGACGAGCTCTCTTACGACGAGATCAACGAACTTCTACCGGGTGGCCTCGGGCACGAGTTTGGACTCAACGTCTTGTTTGCGTTCGACTTTGGGTATGAGGGTACAGACCCGGGGATTGTTGGACCTGGAAAGGTAGGCAAATATACATGGACTGACACCATGAGATGAGAATTGGAGCTGACTTGTTTTATCCAGTACGGAGTTAGAATGACATCGTTTAGGGAGTATTGCGAAAAGAGCGATTTCTCTGCTGCACTGAACAAATGATAGAGCATACCTGTTCATTGTATCTACAGAATATTACAACATAATATATAACCGATAATAGGTGTCGAACAACCTTGCATCAGAACCCAACCCTCCTTTACAGTGACCAACTGCTCTCGGTTGTACCCATGCTGTTGGTAAATTGGTCGTCGAACGATTCCCAAGTCATCTCCTCGATATTATGCCATTCCGCGGCCAGCGTTGCCCAGTCATCGTGAAACCCTGGAAGCACCTCCGGCATATCGACGATCGTCGACTGTGCTGACGCTTGGGTAAGGCTCGAGTTCCAATTCGCCTCGGCTATTAGTGTGCCACCGCTCATCATTGGGCATCCGAATGTCTTGCTCACTTCACGTGCTGGCTGTTCGCTGAGCGAGCTCAGCCGACGATTGTACTTGGCTTTTAGTACACCGAGCACAGCACGATTCGCCGAAAGAACGCCGTTTGAAGCAACTGTGGTATCTCCTTCACGCGAAATCTTGGATAGGAATTGATCCAGCTGGATTTCCGAATTGGCCCACTCCCAGTCAAAGTCAGGGCATTCCTTGAGAGGAAACGACAGCCGAAATGCCAGTGTAAAGATCGTTATGAGCCGCGTCCAGTCGTTGACAGTAAAAGATAATATCGCCTTGTCGCTTAGCCCGCCTACGTAGTCCAAACAGGCCCGTATCTTCCTTGTGCCGCTGTAGATTTTGGATATCGGTGGCGGGAAGCGTGTGAGTTTGGCGGATAAGGAGGTTTTGGCAACGGGGAGGGCGAGTAAGCTCCCCGTGTCGAGATATATGTCGAGAAACATCATTTGTAATCGAACAGGTTCTTTCGCTTTTTTATAGTAAGCACTCATCACGTCTTCATATCGAGCCAGTTTGACGTACCGAGGAGATTGGGGGATGTAGCTAATATGTTGTTTCTTATTTGTTGATACTGCTGTTCGAGTCCTAGTAGGGTCAGCTGGCTGTTTCGTACAGTCTGGCCGTCTCTGTCGTTGATAGCGTCTCCCGCATCGGAGCTCAACCTTGATAGGCGGACCAGGGCCGCGAGTGTGCGATCGCCTTCAACCTGGGCATTCTGCTCCAAAATGTCGATGGCTGTCCCTGCCCAAGGCGGGAGGCGAGTATGTACACATTTATCTCCCTTCCACACAGCGACGTATCTGGGGAACGTTAGCATCATATATGGCATAAGGAGAAATCTAGACTTGGCTCACGTGGAGACGAGATACACGTAGGCGAGATATGCCCGGATCATGTCCAGCTCTTCGCTCGTCACTCCCCGTCCCCATGGGTCTGATGAGAGAAAATCTTCATCCAAAGATAGGTCATGGACTATGTCCGCGGCCATTCGCATGCATTGAACCAGCCGTGAGCTTTTGGGTTTTAGGTGAAAAGGATACCTGAGAGCGACGCGTGAGTTGACGATGCATAGAATTTAGTGTGGAAGGTTGACGTACCATGAACAGTATATCAAGAGGCCTTGTAGCAGTTGAAGACTTCTTTCTCCGCCAGACACATACTTGAGTCCCAAGACCCTAAGGAATTCCTCGTCATACAGCGAGTGTTTCTGAACAGGCCTCGACCTTGAAGACACGGTTAAGATGGCTAGTAGAATGAAGGGCTTCGTGGCAGCCACTTGGGTTACGGTTGAATCAGCTGGCAACACTATGAAAGGAATGTACTCGAGCATGGAGCTAAAGTTGCGTAATAGGCTCTCAGCTGAAGCCATGTTGAACTGGGGTTTCCGCCAACTCTCGAAAACGGAGCGAGACTGGGACTGGGTCGACGGGCTTGACTGGCTGGCAGATTGACTCGGTGTTGGCAAAAAGTCGATGGGCTCATCTGTATCTAGGACAGTGTCAAGGGCAGAATTGTGCAGCTCCCGTAAAGTCTCAAAATCATCTTCGACGTGCGACCTGATGGGAACTAGATAGTCAATGCTAAAGGTACTAGGTTGACCAGCTGGCGACTGGCCCGTTTCTGCGGTGCTATATTGCAAGTAAATTAGAATGTCTTGATAGTAGGGGAGAGGAGTGATTCTAGGTTATATGGCATGGGACCTTACGACAGTGCTCGACGTGACCTGCGGGGCCGCGCTTTGGTACGAGACACGCACTCTCTCCTCGAGGCAAGACATCTAACAGGCGATAAGCATAAAAGAACAAGCTAACATGAATGTAGTTTCGTTTCCGCTCACTTCCCACACACTCCAGGCTGCTCACTGGGCTGGCACTTTGCCTTTGCTGTGCGACAGTGCTCGCAGGCGGTCGCGTTCCGCTTCGGAGCTGAGCTTCTCTCCATTGCGACGGTGCCTAGTATGGCTATGTCCGAGACCCCTGGCTGAATACGATTTGATGGGCTGTTTGGTGAACGGACTGTTGACGTAAAGTTCTGAAAGAGAGATTCTTGATGGAAAAAGATACGCTGCCGTTGGCGAAGACGCGGGAATCCGTCACATGTGTGGCTGACCTAGAGACTGCTGTTGGTTGTTGGCTCTAGCATGTAGACTATATCCGGGTGGGTTTCGGATATAGCTTGTGCTGTTAGGGCACTAATTCTAGGCGGTCGTTGTGTTTATACAAGTGTAGATTGATTGAGAATTGCTGGACAATTAATCATCATCCTATAATTGATGGTTACTCACATCTTCTTGATCTCATCATTTAAAGGCGGGTTTCTGTGCCTCTTTGCATCCTGTCGGTCCTAATGTGCGGAAATCCGCTTTGGGCCTATTGGAAAACATATAATTGCGCCATGAAATACTCCGATGAAATAGCCCGGACTGCCATCAGCTTACTCTTCTTACAGGTCATAAATTGTCTATAAATCTATTAACTGAGAGGAGCCCAAGCCACTTCAAAAGAGATGCCTCGTACCAATGTCGAGCCTTGCCTTCAGAGTTTAACTAGCAGCCAACAAGATGCACGCCGCAATGGAATGCGATTGGGCCACTTCGAGAAGCTGATGCTGCGTGCGCCTCGACTTGTGATCTTTGCGATAACCTGGTCGTTCTCGAAATTGAGCGCTCGTTGCCTCTTATATCGGCGAGTTTCTCAATGTATCGGTTTATTTTATTATATGCAGCCGTATTAATGGGGTATTCACGGCTTTAAGGCTGCTAGAAATAGCAATAGAAAAGTGTCAAATTCCACGCCGCTATGAGAAATATGCGTAAGTCTCTATCAAAGAGGCGTGCACCGTTTGAGCATGGCATAGCCTGGAACCATTCCAGAACAGGTGCGATGCGATTGGACTCTGGGGAACAACGTGGGATTCAAGTTTATAAATTCCGATTCAATGTCGGCTATCGACTATTTTCTTTGGCGTGAGACAACAGACGATGCTCGGTTGGAGATAGCCATCGGTAAGAGATAAGCTTCACAACACGCGATTGGGCCAATCTGACAACGCCTTTGGACGCATCCTCATGCATTTATTCGACGATGTATGGGCGACAGATATTAATATAGGCATACATGCCTCCTTTTGCGTCATCATCATCTTGTTCAACTTTTACTCATTCGCCTCATCGCCATATAACTAGCAAGTTGCATCCAATACAGCATATTGCTCATACATGCATCTGCAGTTGAGGTACATCATTGCTATATGTATCTGCGGTATATCGCTGCTTCTCATCCAACGCTCATACTCAACATTCTTTCTTGCGACAATGGCCCCTAAATCTAAGAGCGGCACAGAAAACATCCACGCTGGAGCCGCAAAATGGACTTGCGAGAAGTTTGACGACAAGGGCAATGTGCTGCCATTTCCAGGTAACACCATTATCTGCCACCTCCCACAGGACAGCGAATTATACAAAACACTTTTGCCAATTTATGATATACTCCAGAAGAGCAGATTCACCAAATTCTACACTCTTCTGCCACCGCCGAGCTGGCATATGACCGTTTTTGAGGGCGTTTGCGATCACCGGCGCAAGCGTGATGTGTGGCCCCAGGAGCTGCCGCTTGATGCACCGCTGCAAAGCTGTCACGATCTCTTTCGCGACAAGCTTTCCACGTTTGACCTTGGCATCCAGCCTCCTCTGAAATTGTCTGTTACAGGACTGGTCATGAGCAAGGCTGGCATTCGTCTTGACCTAGCCGCTGTTGACGACGCTGAAGAGAAACGCCTACGAGGACTCCGTGATCGACTGTCTGATGTGCTGCAAATTCGTGCTCCAGGTCATGAGACATACGTTTTCCATCTAGCTCTCGCATACAGGATCGTTCCTGTTAGCAAGGAAGATGGTGAGGCTCTCACGATGCTGCTTCAGAAAGGATATGAGACTATTCCTCATGAATTTGAGCTTGGTACGCCCGAATTCTGCCACTTTGACGATATGTTTGCATTTCATCGGCAGTTCTATCTTAAAGAACAGAGTCAAGATATAGAATAGTTGAAGGTATGGAGTTTATTTTCTCTCTAATTGCAGTGTGGCGATGATGAATATCACTTCGCCTCTAATAGTAAACACTCCTGCCTGTACCTGTTTGATGAATTCGTAATCATTAAATTGAACATTAGTATAACTCCAACTCAAACCTATCGCGTTGCGATATATCCTTCCATAAGTTCTCCAAGAATTCCCCGCACGATTTTTCCCAAACAATCCCTTTCAATGCAGACTCAAGTTCATCTTTTGTCCATACTAAAAGTGATGCGCCCAGTGGCTCCATCTTTTCCACAAACCACCATTTCTCGGGCCATTCTGACGCAGCTCCATATCCCATAAACAGTACCCATAGCAACCATCGTTGTCTTTCTGGATTAGCATTCCACCACCCTTCATCCTGCATCTCGAGGCAATCTCGTAGCTGTTGAGATAGCTTGAGAAGCAGCTTAGACTTGGTTGGAAGCTCTCTCAGAATCAGATAGTGGTAGACGTATGCAGCGGTGTTCATTAGAACAGAAGTAGATGAAAGATACTCAATTGGATCTAGAGCCTCGGTGTATTCATTTTGAAGAGTGAGGAGATTGAATTCTGTTTCATAGATTTGATGGCTCATTGCTGCCTTATCCAAGGGGGCCTCGTACTCTGGGTTGAGAGCTGCAGATATACGCCTCAGAGATCGAAAGATGGAATTCGTAGGCGAAGCGACTCCGAAAGTGTCCTCAGTAGAGACAACCTTGGTTTTCAATTTGGGTGGCAATTCTGCATCGCCTTTTGTGGCTTTGTAGGTGATCTGCGAGAAGGACGGCTTGCATTTCCAGACATTAGAATACGATAAATCGGCCCTAGATAGGTATGTGTTAATATAGTCGGAACATACTGAGCGTATAGTGCAAGCTCACCAAGTAACCACTCCTCTGTGTGCAGGTTCGACACCTTCTATGCCTCCTCGGGCCTTCACCATGAGTTCAAGACCCTTCATGTGGATTCTGGCATCTTCAAATTGGCCGGCGAGATTCTGAGCAAGGTGATGGTTAGCAATGAAACATACGAAAGACGCGAAGGAGGAACTATGTTCAGGTAAGTCTTACCTCTCGAGATATTACTATTGATACAGCTGCGATGAGAGTGTCTCTTATCACGCCTGCCTCGAGACCCTCGTTTATCAGACGGAAGGCTTCTCTTCCATGGTACAGACTACCAGGAGAATCCGTCAAGCCGTATTTCAGATTATGATCCAGGCTGACAAGATACATAACAGCATGAAACATGGCAAGCTCTTCTCTGACGTAATAGAAGCAATCTGGTGAGAGATTGAGGGCGATGCAGTTGACGGCATATACTTGTTGGTCTGTAGTTCAAAATTAAGTTGATTAGCTTTCTGTTTCTTGATAATGGACAGAAGATCCATGCCGATGAGTGGAATTATATGAACTGCCAATATTCTTGCTCGATCCATATATATGAATGAGATATCGATGATGATAGTGATCAGAATGTTGGATAAGAGACCAGGTAACAACACTCACAATAGAATATGAACTTCTGACTCTCAGGCCCCAGCGGAAACTGGAACGAATCGTATGGATCTGCAAATGCGCCACCTCTCATCAAGAGGTTCTTGTCTGGCATAAGGCTTTGGCGAATTAGCCAGTGAGTGTTCATCAGTTGGACTTCATTTGCGGAATCTTGATCCCTGTCCTTCCCTAGTCCTGTTGTGGGACGCTTTGCTTTGGAAGGTTTCTTTTGTTTTCGCGATTTGGAGCCAACTCTGAACTTTCCCTCAAAAATTCGCTGAGGTTTCTCTCTCATAGGGACGGCGGCCGCGGCAGCCATCTCGTCTGTCAGTGTGGGGTGATTTTGTCTCCAGACATAATTCCGCATCGCCTGGCTACGAACGATTCGCGAAACATTTCTGTCCGGTCTATCCGTTGATGATCCAGTAATTGTGATGAACTCCAGCGGCTGTACATCAAATTCATCGGTGTAGGTAAACCTCTCGTCGTGTGGCCTGGACGGGAGATTTACTACAACTAGAGTATCCGGTTAACATCGAGTACCAGCAACTAATGCACAGGAGAGAGATCTACCATTGTTGTGGACGAATCCGGAAGCCCCGTAAATTTTCTCTCCACTCATGTTCAGGCTTTCAGGTAAGCTGCACTTGGCAGTTGATTGAGGTTGGGATCAGGGTTCAAGAAGCGGTATAGTGAGTTGACAATGGTGATGATAGATGGAGATTGATGCAAGAGATGGGAAGACTCGAGTTCCTTATTACCCAGATAGTTAAATGCTCTAAGCGGGTATGATAAACTACGATGGAGGATGCACATTATTAATGTCTAGATCCTAATCTGAGGCTGTCTCTAGTCTCATCACTTGCCCCTCTCGTTTTGGCGCTTGCTTAGTAAAAAGGCACAGCGCCCTAAAATAGGTTTGGCAGGATTCAAGAATTAGTTAGTAGACTATACAATAGCCTTTCGTCTATGGACCTTTGATCTCTGAATACGATGGGGCCTCGGTGTATCGGTAGAATATTAACAGTTGGGAACTTCCCATGGGAGAATTCCTTCCGATACAGGTAGGGAAGGAAAACCTACTGGGGGCGATTACAGTATGCGTAATGTTGGATCCGGAGTAGTGGAAAATACGTGTAAGTGTCCGAGAAACATAAGGCCCGAGACACTGAATCCTAAGGGGGACGAAGAGACAGACACCGTAAACTACGCATCACTAGCAGCTTGTCACTTTGTTACCTGTGTATTACTCGCTCAGTAAGCACAGCACCGGGGCGTTATCTAGTCAATATGCATGCACTTATGAAACGACAAGACCAATTAAAGGCTTCTCGAATGATCATCAGCAGCATGTATGGCGAGTCCGCGCAAGTCAAAACCGTTTACGTGCATTAGGTAGACAGCTTCGTATTTATCCTTGCAACCCAGAATAGGAAAGACAAATAAAAAAGAATGGTTTTGCTAGAATAAGAGAGAGCTAAGAGTTCAGCTTTGCGACTAGGATAGCCATTTGCAGCTTCAGCTCTATTTGCGGCCTTTCGCAGGGAAGGATTCAGCCGTTGTAAATGGCGTCACCTGCGGCATTCCACTTGAGCAGGGCGACTGCAAACAATCCGTCGGCGTTTATTGTCAGGCTTCGGCGATGTGCCATTTGCCTAAGCACTAGCTGTCCTCGACTCCATTGGGCTGAGTCGCGCTCTTCCGGTAGATGATTGTTAAGAAGAGAGCTCTTGAGTTCTAGAAGTCTCAAAGACAGGACCCAATTTGAACAATGCTAATGCTGGGTGATCCAAAACCCTGCAGCAATTTAGTCGATAAGCAGAAGCCAACACTAGTCCAGGCTAAATGGGTTGGTGTGTTGCATGTCTTTTGGCGGGACAGCCGCTGATTAATTCGGCAGCTCAAATCCCGGCCGTGATCGAGGCCATGCGAGTTGAGCTGGCAAAGCCAAAGTCTAAATTTCTCAGCATCTCATTAGTGAGCAAAGCGGCGCCTTGGTTTGGCAATGAACCCGTTCTTCATGGAAAGTTGTCACAATAGGAAAATGGTAGTATGTGGATGGAGTATCCAATGGAGTATTTAGATAGAGACGAGGTAGCTATTCATCATTCAAACTAAAAATATAACCAAGCACATCTTCATCTTCCATATCAATCGTTTCACTTTCGCGACTCAAGCCTCTCTTTCAAGTACAAAACACCACAGCAATGGCCCCCTCAGTCCTTATCATTGGCGCCGGTGGCGCATTCGGAAGACCTCTGGTGGAAGAATTCATCAAACAAAAGTTTCACTTTTCCAGGGTTGGCATCCTTGCGGATCCCGCCAAAGTGTCCAAGTTTTCCGACGCCGCAGCTCAAGGTATTGAAGTTGTGGCTGGCTCCTTTTTGGACCCTAAGTCTTATGAGGGTGTGTTATTACCGAATTCATCAGTTTAAAAGAGCGTGGTGGATTGACAAATAATTAGGCTTCGAGGTTGTTGTGTCTTTAGCGGGCAATGCTATCATGAGACTCCAGCCGGCAATGATCGAGTCTGCCATCGCAGGCGGAGTTCGTCACTTTTACCCGTCGGAATTTGGATCAGACGTCGCTCAGGACAGTCTCAAGACGTTCCGCTACTTTCGTGATAAGCGAGTGACTCGCGATCATCTGGCAGCCAAGGCCAAGGAGCATCCGGACTTTTACTACACGCTCATGCTTACCGGCATCTTCACCGAGTGGGCCGCAGATCCATTCTACGGCGTGGATGTCGAGGCTCATGTTGCAAACACATATGGACGCCCGGATGCACAAATCTCCGTGACTTCAATTCCTGAGTAAGTTTAACTCGGATACAGCTCAATTCATAATGGATAAATCTTATTAACTTGTGGATTCTTTACTTTAGCATTGCGAGGTATACTGTCGAGTCTATCCTGCTGCCTCTGACTCCCGGAGTTCAGAAGCGCGAAATCCGAGTAACTGGAGAGCGGACTACCTGGCAAAAGTTCATCGATGACTTGGGCGAAATTCAGGGAGCCAAGTATAAGTGCACATATCTGGATCCTGCCGAGGCTGCTGCAAAGCAAGACGAAGCCCGAAAGAGTGGCGATGAGGTCGCCGAGCTGATGTGGTCGGTTAAGCCCCTGGCTGCCTCCGGAAACGGAATCGTACCTGGAGAGCTGGACAATGACAAATTCTCATTCCGGCCGGAGTCTGTTAAGGAGACTTTCAAGCGAGTCTATGGTTAAAAGGCGGTCATTTAGTAGATAGTCCTTGAACGAGTTACGAAGAATGCTATGCATGCATATAGACTAGTCAGTGCATCCTATATTAGATACACAAAATACTATTTCAAGCATATACATTAACATCGGGCGTATGCAACTCATTCGGCTCCGGTTATGATGGAAAACGTACCAAATCTTTCATAGTCTCGGCTTCTAGACTAGCAAGTTCTCAAGAGTTGGGCGAATAAACTCCCTTCCCTAAATCTAAATGGGCGCGAGATGACTCCTGATCAGGTAGGAGACCTTCCTATTCACTAGGTAGTCTCTTGTGTTACTTGTAATATGCAACATCCTTGTCATCATCACCAGACTTTTAGCGTTTAACGGTATTTCGGAGAAAAGAACATATATCTGTTCGTCAACTAATGGATGTAATACGAGGAAGAGCGCAGAAGTTCCACCAAGACCGTGGGCAAAAGTTTCGGGCTCCGTAAAGGTGTTTCTATGGACCTAAATCCCAGTTCCCATGAATATGAATCCCAACTCCTATTGCCTTTTTGGACCTTGACTAGCCGTTCCAGCTCAATGCGGAGAAATTGTGAGCTGAAGGAGCTCATTACATGATGGTGTCAAGCACGGCACGACCAATTCCGCCGATTTAACCTAGAGGACCAATGATTAGCACTGTGATAATTTTGTGCTCTACCATAAGGAGAGAGAAGAGACAGTTTCTGTAAGGAGAATCATTATGATTGACGGGATATTCCGTAACACAGCCTTGCAGCTTGATCTCGAGTGGAGTCTTGAACCAGATTCGATTACAAAATTGGACATACTGTGAATACGGACCAGTGGGTCTAAAGCGGATAGGGCAGCTTGCGTTTCCATCTACCGTATCACTTGTTACCAAGATCTCGTTTCACATCAATTCTGACAAATTCACTTGCTCTGTGCATAGCTTCGCTCTTCATTACTGCTTACTGGCCCCTTGATTACGTGAAATCTTCTACAAGTCTAATCCGTTCCACAACAATAAGGCAATCTCCTCGGTTTCTGCCGTTAGCCTGTGGAGGGCTGACAAGCAACTCTCACGACCTACCCGACTAGGGCGACGCCATGCATTAGCACGGCTCTTCAAAAGATTTCCTCTTTCAGAAACCGCTACGCATTAGCCTTGCTCCACAGCCATCTCCAAGTTTTCCCCATCGAGATAACGCTATGCCATGGCGCCTGGACTTTTGCCACGATCCCCACCGGATCATCGCTAGTTGCCGGTCAAACTCAGCATCCAAGAACACGTTTACAAAGGAAGCAACAAGTTGTTGTTCCATTGGTTTCTCAGTCTCTTCTGTTTAACTATAATTTTAACTTCCAACTGACATTTCGCGCTATCAATAGGGCGTCTTTGTAAGTCAAATTTTGAAGGATTTGCTAGCTGCTGCTTCTGCGGCAGCCATGACGCCGAGTTCCTCCAACTTCTCCTAATCTCGTAAATGCCCAACTTCGTTAGAAATGCGTCGAGTTGTGAGGCATTAGCAATCGGCAAAGCTGTGATGAGCTGTTGACCTCAATTGAAGGTTGATTCTTCAGCTTCTTCTTAGCTTCTTATTAGTATATTTACTCTTCATATTCCCTCATGTCATACTTCCTTCTATCTTCTCATCAATTCATGTCCCCTCAACATCAGATATCCTCTATCATTTACTCTTATACCTTTCTTCAAACGAATCTATAATCCATTCTACAGTATATAAACATCAAAATGAGCGTCACATTCACCGTTCAGCGTGGCTCCAAAAGCGGAAAGATTGTCCAAGACACCAGCAACCGTCAACTTGGTCGCAACGAAGCCTATCTTAGGATCACACACTCTGGCTTGTGCGGCACAGATGAACACTATCTTCACGCTGGTGTGGCTCTAGGCCATGAAGGTGTTGGCATCGTTCAGGCTGTTGGCTCAGATGTCTCTTCCGTCAAGGTTGGCGACCGTGTCGGATTTGGATGGGTTCACAAGACCTGCGGCCGCTGTGAGGCCTGCCTTACTGGTAAGTATTCTATTTTCCTATCCACATAACTACTTACATAGCTAATTAAACATGCAGGATTGGATGTCTACTGCGCCGATAAGACAGAGTTCGGCACTCACGATCATGATGTTGGCTCTTTTGCCAGCCATGCCGTCTGGGATGCTGACTCACTGTACAAGATCCCCGAGGGTCTTGACAGCGCTGATGCCGCTCCCCTCATGTGCGGCGGTGCTACAGTTTGGTCACCTTTTGCTCTCTATGGTATTAAGGCAACTGACCGTGTCGGTGTCCTTGGTGTCGGCGGCCTTGGACACTTGGCGATCCAATTCGGAGCCAAGATGGGCTGCAAAGTGGTTGTATTCTCCAGCAGCGAGTCCAAGCGAGAGGATGCAATGAAGCTTGGCGCCAGTGAATATCACGTTCTGACTGCGGACTCTTCTCTGGAGGGAATTGAGCCCGTCAAGCACATGCTCCTCTGCGGAAGCGCCCAGCCAGATTTCGCCCGGTACGTTCTATGCGTAGTATTGCGAAAATCGGTATGAGATTTTACTAACAAATAGATACAGAATGATTCAGCTCACTGCTGTTGGTGGCAAGATTTACAACTTGATTGTCAGCTTTGACGCATCTCCCGTGCCCATGCTGCCCATGCTGGTGAGAGGCATCAGCATCCAGGGCTCGGCTGGCGCGCCCCGCGCTGAAATCAGAAAAATGCTCGACTTTGCAGTACAGCACGGAATCAAGCCTGTTATCATGAAGTGGCCCTTGAACACACAGGGTGTAGAAGATGCTATGAAGGCGCTGCGGGAGGGAAAGATGAGGTATCGTGGCGTCTTGGTGGCAGAGGAGTAAAATGTTTACAGTAAATAGAATCTATTAGACAGTTGTCATTACAAGCGGTTAAATACACGATAAAGCTACTTGAATAGTTAATTGGTCTCTTTGATCCTACTAAAAAGTTGAGAAATTAGAATAAACCATATTAAGAGATTGAGAAGTCAACTATTGATGCATGTGTCTGCAACAGCCATCCTTGTACTTTCGGAGTCTTCAACACCTGTAATAGCCTCCATGTAGGCATATCTGTGCAAGTTGGTGGCAAGAGAATTACCCCGCCATTCTCAACACATTCGTTCAATAAATGTCTTACTCGTATGTGCTATTTGGCTCGCTTTCTGTTCTAGTGTGTTCGATAATGATCAGTTGCAATAATGACGCCTCTGAAGCTTCCAGTTGGTTACAACGTGGCCAAATAGCCGTTTCCTGGTGTCCAAACACTGTCTTTGCAACTGGGTCGGGAGCTCCGGGGTGTCTTTGCGCCGTGATGGTGTGCTGGAATGCTGCAGACTAATTGGAGGTGAGCTCTGCCGGTTGCAGTTAGACCTGGCACCTTTCATGCGCTAGTGGTAAGGCATTTACTGAACTGAGAAATGAAAAGACAGCGTGTGCGGAGTAGGGCGTCGTGAATCCTACAGTATGGCTTCTAGATAGGCCATGTGGGTGGTTGTTAGCAATCACTGTGCATGAGGTTCCAGATTGTTAATATATAATCCACATGTATTACAATTCGTAATTTCAAGATTGTACTTCTTCCCAGCTTAGAAATTGCATCATTGCTAAGCAAGTGTATTTTCCCCCTCGTGCCTCTAGCTTTACTTAATTATATAAGTATCTATATCCCGACGGTTGCACCAATATTGCATCATTAATCTTCATCCATCATCACCTACGTTCACTCAAACAATTGCTCAGAAAACATTCAAAATGGGTTCCGCCGGCATCAAGACTTATAGCGTCATCTCGAAAGAGGAATTCTATGGACTGCCAACTTTCCCCGAGGCGGAGGGCAAAAAGTACTCTGCCATCGTTACCGGTGCCAATGGCATTACTGGAGCTCATATGCTCCGAGTCCTGGCCGAGGCTCCAGAGCGCTGGGGAACCGTTTACGCTCTAAGCCGAAAGCCTCCGAGTGTTCGCATCCCAGGAAACGTCAAGTATCTGGCCATTGACTTTCTTGCGTCTCCTGAAGAGATTGCGCAACAGCTGAAAGAGCAGGTCCCTAAAGTGTAAGTTAACGCTTAAATCCCTTGAGAGTTTTAGAACAAGATCATAAGTAGTGACTGACTGTTCACGGTAGGGATTATGTCTTTTTTGCTTCTTACATACAGGCCCCTCCCAAAGAGGGCGAGGGTGTCTGGTCTGACGATGCCGAGATGGAGCGATTAAACAGTGAGTAAACCCTCTAACCGACCACCGCGTTTTACCATTCTAACAACGCCAGTGCTTCTTTTGTCCAACTTCCTGTCTGCATTGACTCTGGCTCAAAAGATTCCGAAGCGATTCCTCCTCCAGACAGGTGCCAAGCATTATTCCGTTCACCTTGGGCCCCCTCTGAATCCAATGGAGGAATCAGATCCTCGTTTCCTTGCCAAACCCAACTTCTATTATCCACAGGAAGATCTTCTCTGGAAATGGTCGCGTGAAAATGGGACTGAGTGGAATGTCACCCGGCCTTTGTTCATCATTGGTGCCGTGCCCGATGCAGCAATGAACATTGCTAATGGACTGGCTCTGTATGCTGCAATTCAGAAGGAGCTTGGACAGCCGCTTGAGTTCCCTGGTGACACCTCAGCCTGGGACGCTGAGAAACCCTTGTCATCTGCGCTTTTGATCAGCTACCACGCTGAGTGGACGGTTCTTACGCCATCAACTGCTAACGAGGCTCTGAATATTTCCGATGGCGGCTCTTTCAGCTACGGCAAATTTTGGCCTGTGCTTGCTGCTGCTTACGGTATCCCATATGGAACTGCAGAGGTCGATGACGCCAAGTTTCAAATTGTCGACATGCCTATCTCCCCTCCCCCGAGAGGTTTTGGACCCGCAGGCAGGATTAGAATCGCCCGAAGCTTTGAGGCGTGGGCACACAAACCCGAAGTCAGAAAGGCATGGGAGACATTGAAGGCACGACACAACTTGGCTCCCAAGCCCGATCCATTTGACAAGGTGCAAGACATCTTTGGCTTATTGGATGGTGAAATGCTTGGACCGTGGGGAAGGAGCTTGAGGTAAGAGATATGCAACAATACATCATCTAGAAGATGTAAAAACGCTAACAATTCATTTTTGTACAGTATGAACAAGAGTCGAAAGCTGGGGTGGAATGGATTCGTTGACACTCAAGAGTCAATCTTTAAGACTTTCGAGGAGTTGGCGGCTCTAAAGATGATCCCACCTTTCCAGCGACCAAAAGCCATCGAGGTCAAGTACTATGGCTATTAGGTATCCATTAATGACGGAAAGATGGATGAGAGTATGATTTGAAGATGATATCATGGAGTTTGTTGTCAGCTTTATATAGAATTTGATCCCCTGAGACTGAATAGAGTACACTGTCCCAATTAATTAGCTTGCCCAAATAAATCGAATACCCGGTTTCAAACGGTCGCTTCAAATTCTATACTGGATTACCTCTCATATTCACGACTCCACCATTCAATTCTACTCAACTCACATCAATGCATTCAATTACAGCAAAAATTGACAGTAGACGCCAAGGTGACGGCACGTTGAAGAAGAAGGATGAAGATTATCGACTATGAGTTCGTGACTGACTAGGAGTTCACGGCCGTATCGTACCCGATCGGTTTCCCCCCCTCATTCTTAGCCAAGGCAGCTTCCCCGCAGCCGCGACAGATTCTAACACGCCAGAATCAGCCTAACAGCCGCCTGCATCTATCGCCCACCAGCTGTTTCTGTAGCTCAATAGCACCGCACGCTTAATACACTCAGTTTTCTGCGGTTTACGCCGTCCACCACAAAGGACTCTGTATTGAAGTATATCTTCTCCTATCGGCACCAGCAAGCAACGAGTTTGAAGCTATACCTAGCTGCGCCGGCCTATGGGCGAGCTTTGGTCACGTATTTGAGACCTCTCTAGGCGTATGGACTTGTCACCCAGCGTTGGCGCTTAGTTTGAAGAACAGCTGGACCACTGCCTAGGGTTCCTGTTGATTCCATAATGTCATATGCGTACGGGTACGCTGTCAGCGACATCATTGCTGTATTGGGTCTCTTCGAACGAATAGCGATCGAATTGCGGAACTTTAAGAATGCACCGGCGCACTTCCAGCAACTCGGTGCAGAGATTGATCTTCTCCAAAATGCGATGAGGTATGCCCTTCGCCTGATTCCACAGAATGACGCTCACCGCGAAACCCTCGAACGCGTCAGAGCCATTGTCATGCACTGCCTGACACCTCTACAAGCGCTGGTTAACAAAATGCAGACGAAGGAATCCAGCCTGGGGTACTTTCGCACATCGAAGAGCTTGAGCAACATTGGGGCTCGGATTCATTGGTCAATGATAGCCAAGCAAGATATTGATGAGGTTCGCATTACTATAACATCGGAAACAGTGGCCATAAACATGCTCCTTATCGCTCAGTCATTGTACGCATGTTCATCCATACGTGGTCAAATGGAAGCTGATAATATTTGATGGCAGAGCTCAGATAAGACAACTTACGGATTGCGTTCAGGGTATCGGAGATGCCCAATCAAGGCTTTTAAAAACCCATTCTGATGCCCTTATCAAGCAAACCTCCACAATATTGAACTTAGTGTCGACAATGCCAGACACGATCGCTGACCTGAAGCTCACAACGATCATGAATGAGAAGAAGCAATCAGAGCAAGCACGGATGCTGGAACATGGGCTAGCAGTTGTTGCATCGCATGTTGGCTCTCTTTCACAGATTGGTGCCAAAGTTTCTGGTGCACTCTCTGTGCACACAACTTCCATGAGACGCTCCGTCAAGAGATTATTGTCTTTGGTACGAGATATCAAGGGGCTCTTTGTTCTGTAATGTGACGACAAACTACATGCATTCAGTAGCCACATTAACTAATTCATGTCCTAGCTTAGCCGCCTATTCTAGGGACATTCTGGAGGCCATAGGTCAAAATACGTAGGCTGAATCGCCTCTCATCATCATAATGTTTGAACAAGCCTCATCGCTGACTTGATGCAGTCGCACATTGCTCAATATAGCCTCCCAGATGAAGCGAATCATCCGTGCTATCGAGGCCATTCCACTTCATCTTACCCTTGACATTGTGCGACTAGATGATGCCTTAGGTGAAAGTTGGGCTCTACCGATACAAGCCTGCCAAAATTGGAAGGTTAGTGATTTGACCCTGTCAGCTCCGCGCAAAGTACTAACGCACTAAGTCCTTCCATAATTTGCTTTCAGCTGTAATTTACACAAGGGATCGACCAGGCATGAATCGAATTCATTCGATGCATCTTACCCTCACCATGGCAAACGGTGGAATAGAGCTTGGAGAATTTAACTGGGCGAGAGCCATCAAACCAGGACTTCACGTTGAGCAGGCGATAGTAGTTACTAGAGCCGATGCTTCTGTAGAGGCTTGTCTCGAATGCAGTAATGTGAATTCAAACAAATCAGCAAAGCATCCTGATAAACCATGGTAAGCATATATTGCAGGTTAATATTTGCAATATTACGGAGATACTAATGGCTTTTCATATAGTTCCACCTGCGGGCGGTGGGTAGGCAGACAAAAATGCATTGTCGAGCCAGTTGTAAGACTACTTGATACATCGAACACGTTGACAGACGAAACCCCCCCAGTAGGTCCGGAATTGCCTTCGATGCAACCAGATATCGACTCCCACTACTTCCGTCGGGTTCAAATACGCGAGCGCTCAGAGCCAATTCACGATATCAATACTGCCAAGACGATATTGAGTACAGACCACATGGACCCGGCCGCTAATACCTTTGTTGCCCTTCGATTAATTCAGGATGCACAAGACTCTGAAAACCTGGCGTTACTTGAAACGTCCACAAGACATTTGGAAATTGCTATTTCTTCAGGTACGCGATTCAAGCCCAATCAATATTTTTGGCTGAAAATTCTTGGACTAATATCCTATTTGCAGACGGTACGGCTGTTGACCCTGGGTATCTTCTCGCAGAGATATCCATGCTCCGGCAGGACTATCGCAAAGCCTACGATTACTTTCGACAAGTCATGTTTAGGAAACCACGGTCTCCACAAATTTGGATATCTATTGCCATCTTGTGTTATCATATCGACCAATTCCGCGACTCAATCGACGCTCTCAGCCGCGCTTTACGGTTAAACATGAACATTGACCTGTCATGGTATAACTTAGGCGTCTTGGTATGTGATATCATTCATGCTTTGCATTCTCAATTGCTGATAAACAACAAACAGTATGATGCAAATAACCAGGCCGGAGATGCTTACGATGCCTTTCAGAGATGCCTAGAATTGAATCCACATTTACCAGACGTCCAGGCACGGTTTGATGTTTTGGCTGACTTTCGAAAGGATGAAACAAACGCACCTGATGACCATAGAATTAAAAAGATGCTGCAGTGCGACCTAATACCGATGGTCGATGAATCAGACAATATTGGTGACGCTGAAATTGAACTCAATCCAATCACAGGCGCGAAGAATAGTGAACAAAGAGCAAGGTAGAATAGCGATGCACCATTCAACTACTAGATGACAACAGATGAAATAGCAGGTCAGATAATTGGAGATCATTACACGATGAGGATCTATTTGCAACGGTGCTGCTTATGTGCTGGGCGATGGTAGCGCATTCCTAACCGATTGACTATATGTAGTACGCCTCTCTTCGGAGGACGCGGTGTTCTTGAGATCCACCATCCGACTATATTCTGCCGTCAATTGGTGTCTCAACTTATCGTGTGAATGTGTGAGGTTGCTTCCAGAGTGCTTTTTAAACATGGATGAACAAAAGAGGCTGAAATAACTGCATACGTGCATGAGCACGAGCAGCATGTAAAGTGTATTATTATAAGACGTATGTGAAAACGACTACTAGTTCGGAAGCTTCACAGCAAACATGACACCAGAGATTAAAATAAATTTCAAGTTACCATTAACAAAATATCTAATCTAGCGCAGTTCCAATTTATCCTCTAAGCCTTAGCAACCTCGAGATACTGGTTCACCAAGCTCTTGACTTGCTCATCAAATCCAGCCAACTTAATACCAAAGGTCTCCTCAGTCTTCTTAGCATCAAGGCGAATAGTAAGGGTCGGCTGCTTTCCAGTTGTCTTCAGAAGTCCCTGAGAAATCGCTTCAGGGAAAGATTCCTGGATGACCTTGAGACCATTTTCCCAAACCATACCATCAATACCATCTCCTGCAGCCACGAATGCTTGGTTGCCGGGGATCTTAGGGTCAAGAGCCAAGACATGAATCTGGGCGGCATCATCAACGAGCACTGAGTTGCTGTTTGATGGAATATCGGATTGACCACCACGAAGGAAGTTCAACAGGACTGAGTTGGTAGAGCTGGACTCGAAATCCTTAACAGTGGTAGCCAGCTCGTCAGCACCGAAGATCCAGCCAGGAAGAATGCTGATCAGGTCAAAGCCGGGCTTGTTATCCTTGACCCAAGCCTCAGAGTCGTTCAACGCAGCAGCCTTGCTGGCGCTGTAAGCCTGGAACTCAAATCCATAAGGACCTTGGTCGACGGGAATGCGACCGTCAGCGTCGAAGATCTTGTCGTCTCCCTGGCCGAGATAGTAGTGGAAGGGAGTGTTTGCGACGCCAGAGCTGGTGATAACGATACGCTTAACAGTGCCGGCCTTGCGGCTGCTTTCAAGGAGACCAATTGTCGAGCGGCGAGCAGCCTGAACAAAGAACTCGTCATATTGCTCGGGGGTAGGAGGAGCCTCACCACCGAAGGTGGGAATGGGAGATGCGCAGTGGATCACATAGGTCGCTCCCTTGACTGCCTCATCGAAGGCGCCTGGGGCTTCCATATCCTCGACAACGACGACGGAGAGTTTCTCTTTGGTGGGGTTCAAAGCCTTGATAGACGGCGAGTTGAGAACCTTGCCGGCCTTGCTTTCGGATCGGACCACAATGCGGACATTGTAGCCGGCCTTGAGAGCAGTGACGAGGACTTTGAATCCGAGGAAACCAGTGGCTCCGGTGAGGGCAATAAGGTTATTGGCAGCCATTGCTTATAGTAAGTGATGTAGATATATAGATATATAAGAGATGATTGTTTTGATGTTGTAATGAAGTGCTTTGTAGATGATGTGTGTGATGAAGTGATTTTTTCTCTTTCCGTTGTAGGGGATCATAGGAGTATTTATCAATTTCCTTTCACGACTGAAGTCTTTCATCTCTGTGATTTGAAATGCCGTCGGAGACTCTATCGTCAAATTAATCAGCCTAGAAGCTTTGCTAAATTGATTCCATTGCGCTGTATAGTTAGTTATCTGTCACATTTGTCAGGGTCCTTCCAGATCGCATTCTTCATCCAAGTGACATTAGCATCCAGCTAGTGTTGAGTGCTGACATACAGAGACGACGCTTGTGGCGCGAAGGATCGGTGGATCAACTTCAGAAAATTTCCTAATTGAGCAACCGCGTCGCATGGCAGCTAAAGTCTCTACAGGGGGTTTGGATCCCACTAAACCAGAGCTGAATAGCTCCAAAGGTCTGCAGTCGGGCGAAGCTGCTTCGAACTAGCAGCAATGGCCTAATTCGGGTTGAAAGGGATGTCATTTACTATACCTACTTCTCGAGGAGTTGCATATCGTCCAAACTAGTTTCTTCAATTGTTTCTAGGAAACGAATCCTTCAAGCTATCTGATTGAATTGAGGATTCTGTCAGTAAATTCCCTCGTAGTAACTACACCTCTAGCGGTTGCTTGCAACTCCGCTCCTTGGTAAAGTTCCAAATTTACTATCAATAACACAGTAGTTACATTCTAAAAGACATACGTGTCAGAAAATAGTGCCAATTTCATGTATTGCGGTATTATATACAACATTTACGAAACTATATGGGCCGTGTATTATTCCCAGGTTAATAGAGGCATTACTTTACTATTAGAGGATACAGGACAAGCCATAGAGAAGCATATAAAGTTATAGCTTAGAGAATAAGTTTAGCTATGAAGCCTATATATAACTCAGGCCCAACAGTAACCACCCAACCCATAAATAGATAGACCCGCGCCTTGGAAGACCCCCCACTCCACACTCAAGCATCCAGGAACTGGTTGACAAGGCCGGAGAACTGGCCTGCATACTCGTTCAAGAACCCATGTCCCACATCCGGGTATAAGTGGAGATGGGCATCAGCGTTGGTCAGTCTCTTGAACATGATCCAGCTGTTGACTGTGGGGACAATGATGTCATTGTCGCCGTTGGCCACGAGGACGGGGATCTTGATCTCGCTTAGGCGGTTGTATGAGCCCTCAGAGGCATATTCAGGGTTCGACCAGCGAAGAACTGCGTCAATCTGAGCCTTGGTGCCTTCTGGTCCGAGGTAATCAGACCTATTCTGGCGAGCTGTTGTCATACGCTTCCACCAGTTTCCACCCTGGGATTGCTTCTTGGAAGTCAGAGAGTAAAAGCCCTCCAAGAAGCCGCTCTGTTCTTCTGCGTCGTTTGAAGCTGAAGCAAGACGCCCAAAGATGACCGGGTCACCGCCCTCAATGCCTTCACCGGCACTAGGTCCAGTTCCGGCAAGAATAAGCTTGCGAACAAGAGCGGGATGGTTGAGCGCCACCATCTGGGCTGCAAAGCCGCCCATGGAGAAGCCAAGCAAGTCAATCTGAGGGATGCTAAGCGCCTTGACAACGTGGGCCACGTTATCAGCCCATCCGGCATAAGTGCCAGGGACTGTGCCGCTGCTCTTGCCAACGCCAGAGTTATCCAGGAGAATGACTTCGCGGCTAGCCGCAATGGGATCAACCAATTCAGGGTCCCAGTGGTCAAATGTTCCTCGAAAGTGCTGAAGCAACACTAGAGGAGTGGTGTTCTTGGCAGGTGAGCCAAAGCGAAGATAGGCAAATCTTGTGCCGTTCGCCTCGATGAACTGAGGCTCAGCAGTTGCGTAAGATGCCATCTCGTTGTTGATGTAGTTATATAATATGAATGGAAGATAGAAGAATAATGTCGTTGACCTTGAACAAAAGGTATCTAAATGCTGAATGAAACTTGACTGTAGAATGAATTGTGATGACTGTACTCGGTGGGGGATGCCCGACATCTTATAACCATCAATCTTTACACGATACACAAATTATCAATACACAGGTCTATACCGCGAGCCTCCATTCGATACTATTTACCACCATCACAGCGCTTACCAACCGAGCTAAAGACCCCCATGACAAAGCTACTCGTACTGAACCATCCAGTTTTAGCAAATGCGCAACTGCAGTGGCGCAATCCTCCCCAGCGCTAGTAAGTGTGGGATGTCCTCTATTCACAAGCGCTAAAATAGTTTTGACAGGTCACGGCAAGGCCGCTCCGAGAGACCAGCAAAGTTCATTTTGTCTTTGACTTTAATAATGTCGTCTTGAAACCAATCACTACCTAATAAGTTGATGTTTTACTGTTATAGACGACACAAAACTGTTCTCAGTTAATAATTTGGTACTACTAGAGCATCGCACGCCGTTGAAGTCCGAGTAAGCAAAGCCTAAAAGTCGACAACGATGAGCCCTTCTCAACTCCTACTGAACGATTCCCTTGTCGGAATGACCTCAATCAATTAATCCACGAGTTACGTGTTGTCGCTTCTTCATCCTGATAGGCTTCTTAACCTAATACTGTCAGCATTGTATTTCTGAGCGTTGTTTGCGCCCGACCCAGAACCTCCAGAACCTCACAGACAAGAGCTGAATGATCGCCAACTAAAGTAGGGCGGCTTGAGAGTTTAATATTTCCTAATTCGGTTGCTGCTCTGCATCTAGCCCTACATCTCAAGAGGAAGTAGGTGTCTGGCACCTCCGCTTCAGCTCCAGGCCTGAACGGGTAGTAGGTGTCTGGCACACTGCATTAGCTAGCTGTCTAGCTGCCCGGCAACTACGATTAGCTGCGTTTAGCTGTATTTTAGGCGGAGCCAGTTGCGGGTGTTAACGAGAGGCGAATCCGTATACTTGATGTATTCAGGTGTGTAATCAGCCTATTGCTCCACGCGGATAACCTCATTGTCTGATAATGGTAACTACATGTACGGAGTTAATCAGCGCAAAGAGCTCCATTGTGACAAATGTTCACAAGTCATTGAATACGGCATTACGAAATGTTCTGCATCCTTCTCTCCGGTTCGAAAATACCCGCTTCGCTTAATGCGAAATCGGGTTGTCCATCCACTTTGTAATCCTCAGGCAAATATCGGTCGTAATTACGAGAGAAATGGAAGACAACGCTGATATCGTATCTTCGGTGCCTCATACCTATGACAGAGTGAGTCACCGGTGTCGAGAACAAATACAAAGATGTGGCACCAGACCTATCCAACACTCTGACTACAAGTCCAATTATCCTGATACCTATCTATGCAAGCTGATATGCTGAAAACACACTGTTGAAAACAAGAATGTTAAAGCCCAGAGGACTATTGAGGCTTGTATCTCAACACACACGACTCTAGTACATACGTCCACGAGGAGTGAGTAATTTGGGCCAGACTCCAGCTTTTCTTACACTATATCTTTCATAAGAGTCAATTAATTCGTTTTGGTGTAATTAGCGACCTAAGTTCTACGATAAGATATTTACCATTCTTTGATCTTCTACGTATATTAGGGCGAAAAAAAGCCTCCACCATCCTTTCACTTACCAAGACAATGTACCGTCCGTAAAAGTGAACAGGTGCTGCTCGATGGTGGATTTGTCGGTGAAGTGAACAACGCACGTTCCGTTTAGTTAGTTCTCTGATGCTCTATACAAACATCATTCTCGCGTCCTGCAAAGGGGCCACGGAGCAGATTATTCTGGCTTAAGGACTATTTGGGGAATATCTAGGGCGGGTATGTATGCTACAAGTCTTGCAAAGTCACGGGTTTTGCGACGTTTCAAAGTATTCCACCAAAATTCCCCGAACCGCAGCGCCCTCGCTCACTTATCTGGGAGCAGATAAGAAATATGTCGTTAGCAAACGTGCTATCTTTTAACTCACACAAAGTTAACGGTATGCAAAGGCTTGATCGCATTATCACCGGTGACTATATACATAACGTTACCCAGGCCCGCCCTTCCTCATTCAGCCCGGCTTTCTAACCCATGATCTCAGAGCTTTTCCGACAAATACTACCAATCTCGCTTTTATACCGATTATGTAATTTGCAGTATCACGTACATATCTCAATTGTGTTCGTGCGTAGAATGGTTCAGTAACACTACTAACGGTAAGGTCGCTCATGGAAACAAGGGCGATTTAGTGGCGCGAAGATTAGCACACATGGGGATGTCATGTTGCCCAATGCTGGCGCCGACGTTTCTAAGTAATCATACTGTTCAATGAGTGCATACCAAGGTCAACTTGCATGAAACCTATGTAAGTACAGAGGTAGTTATAGCTAGCTTTAGGGCATCGATATCTGTAAATCAGACTCTGCGCTATAGCCTCGAGGAAGAAATTCAGTTTCCACAAGCTAATCCATGTCCACCTCTGACCAGAGTCCTTCAATTGTCTCTCGTACATGTTCTGGTAAGGGACCAGCCCGAGCATCCTTTACGTTCGACTCCAGTTGATCAACACGCTTAGCACCAACAATGACCCCATCACCATCACCCAGTGCCGAGTGGTTGACAATCCAGCGCAACGCCGCTTCCTGAAGCGTCAACGGTGGTGAGTTAGAATCGCAAGCTGCTTTCAGTTTGCGAATGGCGTCATGCATGGCGGGTCTGTCGTACTGTGACACGTACTGGTCCATAGCACTCTGATCCCTCCATCGCGTACGGTTAAGATTGTCTCCAAATGTGACTTTTCCGGTTAAAAAACCGCCAGCGACTGGGCTGAATGCATTGTTAGCAAGTTGATATTACCTGGGAAATTTTCTGATGTGGTCCAAATGAAACGTTTGCATGGAATGATAGTGAGTTCAAGAAACCGGGAGGAATAGATACCTGTAGGCATTATAAACGCAGTTATGTTTTCGGAGAAAAGGGATAAGGTCTTTCTCATCAGAGCGAGCCAAGGCATTATAATGACCCTGGTAGACGGATGGCTTAATGTACCCCTTCTCTTCACATATCTGAAAATATTTTACCACGTCCTCGAAAGAAAAGTTGGATAGCCCCAGCTGTTCAATTAGTATCGGTGTTTGTGAAACAGGCAATCCAATTTTTCGCCCCTGTGCTCGGTATTAACTTACTTGCTTGTATTTTCCTGCCTTATACTGTTTGTCGAATGCAGCTGCTGTTACCTCTAGCGGTGTCCCAGAATCCGGAAAATGTGCATACAATGTCCGAACGTGATCTGTTCCAATTGAAGCCAGGGTATTATCTATACTGGAACTGATATTCGCGTCTGTGAGATTCTTTCCTGGCTCACGAATGAAAACTTTGCTATCGATAGTGAAGCCTTGATCAGCGGCCTTCGCCTGCCCTAGCAGGATTTCTGTGTGCCCAGGGTTACCAGGAGGATATACAGCCGCAGAGTCCAATTCCGGAAGGTTAAGTCTCTTGAGTGATGAGAGGAGCTCCGAGACCTTCTCGGGAGTATCCCACGTGAAGGTGAAGGAGTCTTTCGTATGGCCAACACCACCGGCGCCGAATATGAGATGAGCTGGCATGGTTGAGAATCTTTGAAGCTTTATTATTTTGTTGAAGCAAGCAGAAATTGCTTGAAAGATCGCTCCTAATTTATATGTCCATGTGTACTATTCCGCCGCACGGTCTTACAACCACGGGCTCGGTGTAACTCATAGTTCTCAATGCGAGGTTCCAGAGTAATAGGATTGGCAGTGCCTATTCCAAATGGTTATGCAGGGAATGAAGAATTATTAATGTCCATTTTGGGCATATCTCTATTCCGTATTTCCGAACCGGAATTATCAGATGGTTATTGCTAGAAATACCAGCGGAATGAACCCTGTTGGATAGTCTTTTGTCATGCAAGAACAGTGGGGTTCTCTTGCCAAACTATTAACTTTGTCATCCTATTTCTTCATGTCTTTCAAAAGTCAACTTGGGAAATATTGACTTAATTCTGTCAAATCCAATGAGATTCATGTAGAGACTTGTATTGTTGTGGGCGACATGGGCCACCGTGGAGGGGAGCTTATAGAGGCTCTTACGGGACCCCGTTATGGCTGGTGTAGCCGTTGAGAATTTTGGCAGAGTAACGCGGCAGACATGGGGGGCGGCAGGACTCGGTGTTCGGTATGAGTGGTTGACAGGCTTACCATTTCATCATGCGGTTCACTCGACACCTACGGCGTGTGCAAGGATAAAAAAATGTCTTCTTGTTACTGGCTTTGTAATATATTTGGTTGGGCAATCGCTACTGAAGCTGGAGGTTTTCGTCAAGTTCTTCTGTTAGATCTTACACAACACGATTTCTAGAGTAAAAGTTTTTGAGAAGTATCGCAATTAAAATATCCAGATGCAGATGCTATTCTCTGTGGAGTAATGCATACAAAGCTGTTCATGTGAAATTGCTAGTGGTGACTTCATAAGTGATGGTAGAGCGCGGTCTGTGATATATACTGAATACTGTGATTACATATACGGGAAGTTTAGTACTGTTATAGCATCAGTGGCTCGTGATAAGATGAGTTAAGGAAAGAGTTTCCTCATTCCGCGCATCCGGACTACTTTTGGTTGAATCATTGGTACAGATCCAATTATGGATGTGTTTTACGGATCTCGGATGGAGTGTCGAATGTGGACTGCCACCGCTTGAGGCGGCGGAGGTAATGTTGTGCGTTCGCCGTCCGGACTTAACCTCCGACGAACACGATTTGAGTCAATTGAGAAGATGATCAAGACCATCGAGAAAAATAGAAAGCCGCTCAGAATCGACAGGTAATTGAACATATAAATACTGTCCAATAGTCGACTTAGTATATGCGAATAGTTTGAGTTCGTTCAGCAGCACAAGATTCCATACATACACTCAGCTTATTAGCCACTCAACCAGCACCTACCAAAATGTCGTATCCCACTATTACCCTTGAGGAGCATTTCCTCTCCAGCAATGCAATCGCAACTTTGCCAACTTCTCAAAGCAAATTTTACACCAAAGTAAAGCCCGCGTGGGCTGAACAACTCTCCGACATTAGCCCGAATGGTTCTCGCATCAAGGCCATGGATAGCGGACACGTTGGCGTCCAAGTGCTTTCCAATTCTTTTGGCATCACTTCATTGGCGCCGGAAGTTGTTGCGGCAGCTAATGATGAATTGGCAAAGGCGTGTAAAGCCCAACCGCGCTTTAGAGGCTTTGCGGCTTTGCCTATGAAACATGGTAAAGCTGCTGCAGCTGAACTTGAACGATGTATCAAGCAGCTGGGGATGGTCGGTGCGCTCATTGACAGTCATATTGATGACGGCCGATATTACGACGACGAGGTCGCTTTGGACGCTTTTGCCAAAGCCCAAGAACTTGATGTGCCAATTTATATACATCCCACCACACCACTTGAGGATGTCCAGGCAGCCCTTTACGATGGAAACTACGATAAGGAGGTTGGTGCTGCGCTCGGAATCGCAGGCTGGGGCTGGCACTGCGATACAGCCTTATCTGTGTTGCGAATGTACGCTGCGGGCATCTTCTGGAAATTCCCAAATCTGAAAGTGGTAGTAGGCCATATGGGTGAAATGTTGCCGTATATGCTGGACCGCATAGATGAGAAAGTGTGACAAATTTGGCTAAAGGCTGAAATGAGTTTCAAAGAGGTCTGGGAGAGAAACATCTGGGTGACTACCAGCGGAATGTTTACAACGCCACCGATGGCATGTCTGCTGCGAAGCACAAGTATCGACAGGATCTTGTATAGTGTGGACTACCCATACTCAACTACAGAACAAGGTAAGGCTTTCATGGAAGAGCTTCGGGAAAGTGGTCTGGTCACAGAGGAGGGGTATTCCAAGATTGCGTTTAAAAACGCCGAGAGACTCCTCAACTTCAACATGTAACGGAGTAGAACTACGAAGACAAGATAGTTACGGGAGTCAATCGATGTCCAGAAGATTTCATCATTTTATCCGACCCTAGCAGTCATTCTAGAAATTTTAGATGTGAGATCAACGATGTAGTTCATAATCGCAGTTCCATAGGCAAAAAGTAAAAAGCCGATCAAGATCCCAAGAGCAATCGCAGGACCTTGGAGAAATTGTCGGCGCATCCATGCACCAACATCGTGAGCGAATAACCACTCCCCTCTCATTTTTCTTGCTTCACGCAGACCCAGCAAGCCGTCTATGCTTCGAGCGTTGGACTCCTGCAGAAATGGGTCCAGCTTGCCTTTTTTCACAATTGTGCCCAGCATCTTTTCTAAAGTCGGCCGGTCTTTGTAGCATTTGCAGTTTTCCGATCGTTCTCCCAAGTGCTGTGAGTGGTTGACGCGCTCGAGGAGAGGCACGCCGTAGCCGCAAGAGGTTTGAACCTGGTGCCGAAAAGTTAACAGTTTTCTTGTACCAGAGTAGGGCACCCAGAGATGTACTGACTTTCAGTATGTCAAGCATGATGACTGCTCTTATTCCAGGAAATTCTTTCTTGCCCATGGATTCAATGACGCCTGGGAACTTCGGGTCAGTTCGTTCGATAACGCTACCAGTACAAAAGAGTCGCATTATTCGAGGCTTCTCATCCAGACTACAAAACATAAGTGTAATTCTCTTGTTTTCATATACGTGGGAAATCGTCTCGATCCCTGTGCCGGCAGAGTCCATGTATGCTGCATGATTGGGATCAAATATGTGGAAAGTCGCATCCAAGAGGCCTTTCGGGGAAACGTTGACGTGAGTACCTCTGAGAGGAGCCGATGCTGTAAAGAAAACTTTCTGCTGTAATGCCCATTCTCTGAGATCTTCGGGGAAAGATTCGTAGTAGTGAACCATGTTTAAAATTTTGCATGCAGCAGTAAAAGACTAACGAGTAACCAGGGAACTTGATGAGGCGGAGGTGTATGTGGCGGTGGGGGATCTGGATTATTAAATACTTCTAGATGCCTACAGGCGTACATTCTTATTACATAGGTATGTAACCCAATGTCAAACTCGGGGACTTGCATCATTACACTGTAGTCTCCCATTATATTCCTATCCATTTATCCATAGTCACCGCCTAGATTTCATGAAAACGACACTTAGACTAGATCGAACTTCATAGTTCATATTATAGCAGAATATTTAGTCAACTTTATAGCTCAATTGGGCTTGACAGCATGTCAAACCTATGAATAGGCATAACGCTCTAGGAAATACTAATTTACAAAATAGCTTTGAGTGTTATGTACTAACACTAATGCCAACGCCGCGACGAGGAATGCCAAAATAAAGCCCAAGCTGCGTGTGCTAGTGATGTGTCCGCTCCTCTCATTATCTGTCCTCAGTGGCTTCCCTACAGGCTGTGAGACGGCTGAGTAGTCAACTTCCCCTATGTAAAGCTTTTTGAGAAGCCGATCTGCCTTTTCTGAATGGCCAGCATCGTCATACTCTTCCGTAGTGTCGCGGCCACCAACATCAGTTAGAATCTCTTCTCCACCGCTGATGGTTATTTACTTATCAGTGCCGTACGCGAAACGGGGATGAAGCTAAAGAAGCCCGTATATCACTCACGGATGTTTTTCTACAAAGGTCGAAACATCGTAAACCTTTTTATGAATGATCATGTATAGATCTGCCTTGGACGCATGCTTGGCAACTTCGTCAACGCTGAATAACTTGGACATGATTAAGAAAGTGAATATTTGGACTGGATCAACAGAGCAAAGTCGAAATAAAATGCTACTAGAACAAAAAAATTACATTTTCTTACACCTTACTGTCCCCTTTTGTGGTTTTCCTGGAGACATTCTTTGCCTCTCTCCTTTTCTCGTGGGCAATTCACCGCGGTGCCAAAGTCGACAGCGCTCCAGGTTGAAGGCCCATGATGTATGGATTTTGGCACATCACCATCCGCGCAATACGAGAGGATTCATAGGTTAGATAACCCCCTACGTTTGTTGCAGATGAACCCACACGTGTAGATCATCATCGTGAAGCGGCATTTAGTTCAAAATTATAAGTTTTGACGCTAAATGCCGATGCCGATTCAAGTCGAGACTCCACAACTTGCATAGAAAGTAACATCGGATGTAGCTTCAATGTTGAATCTGAGTCAGTGTATTCATATATCGTCCAAAATGCTACGGTAGTATTCCGAAAACTTCCTCCGCGGATTTAAGCATCTTGACCCATCTTATTCAACTTGATGTCGGCAAGTAGTGATAATTCCGAAACAAAGCGGGGATGGCTATTTTCATCTGTGAATTACACGGAATTGATGCCGGCTGATTCACCGCGGGCTCGGCAACCTTTTGCCGGGAACTTGAGTATGTGGGTAGTAAACCAAGCTTGTAGCAGCCAATGATACCAAATGCTTTTCAAATGTCACATATTCCAGAGACAACGTCTCACCGTTTGCCTCGCAAGTACCTTTTTTCTTGCATTTGGACTTCAATGATTGTATCAATTTATGCATTGAGGTAAAGGAGGTACCTTGTCTATAGTCAAAAATAAGAAAAGTACCTGAAGGAACAGGAGTAATTACTCAAAACCGCTGTGATGCTGGTATCCCGTGTTGTATCATTGTCACATTTCTCATCGTCACCCCTACTTCATGCAACCCAACACATGATTATTCACATATTCACATTCCTGGCACGTATGGGCTGAAGGACCTTGCCGATCGTCCTATAGATGAATCAGGTAGTAAACTCGTAAATCAGGAGACTACGTTAGAATTACTGAGTTGGATACTGGGGACTTGTGAAAGGAGTGATCTCAAAGGATGACAGGGACAGGTCAATCGTCCGTTTATAAAAGGGCTCTACCATGCTGGCATTTCCTCTTCTTTCTCTAATTCAACCAACATTTTATTATCCTCACTCAGCTAAATTATACAATCACTTCCTTTTTCAAGTTAAATCATCGTCATGTCTACAGCATCGCTTCATGTTGGTATCATTGGCGGCGGAATTGGAGGCTTAGCAGCAGCTATTGCTATAGCAAGATCCGGTGCAAAGGTTACCCTCTTGGAGGCGGCCAAGGAATTGGGAGAAATTGGGGCAGGGATACAAGTAAGTTGATATTTCATATCCAACACCCATTCAGGCTTCTAATGTTTACCATATAAGATGTATCCAAACATTTCACGCTTCCTCATTCGATGGGGTGTCAGCGATATCTTAGGCAGCCAGCTTGTTACTCATAAGTACTGTAACACTTGGTTTGGCTCAGAGCTTGTTGCTCACTCTGACCCTCAATGGATGGTTAAGGCCACTGGCTTCCCATGGTGAGTGATACTGAAATAGAGTTGGATAAGAAACCGTCGTGCTGAATTCTTTTAGGTGGGTGGTGCGCCGAGACCATTTGCTCAGTGCTCTCAAAGAATCTGCAGAGAAACACGGCGCGGAAGTTATGATTGCGACTAGAATTGTTGAAATTGACGATAGCGGCAAAGGAGTCGCTGTAACCTCAGAAGATGGACGAAAATTCTCCTTTGACTTTGTGGTAGGGGCTGATGGGTTGAAATCCATCATACGAAACCATATCCACCCTGGCGTCATTCCGGTTGCGCCCTCCAAATCGGCAGCATACCGAATGGTTTTATCATATGACAGGATATTTGAGGCTGTCCCGGAGGCACGCACTTACCTCCATGATTCAATGGACATATGGGCCGGTCCGAATGGTTATATTCTGACATACCCCATTGCCGGTGGGAAAGAGATGAACCTTGTTACTTCATTCTGCAAGGAGGAATACGTGACTCGCATGGAAGATGTCGATATCGACGAATTTCGGGGCTATTACAAAGATTTTCACCCTATTATTCGCAAAATTATCGACATAGCCGGTTATACGAAGCGATGGCCTCTGCTGCAGATGCCTCGTATGAAAACTTGGTCAAATGAAAAGAAGAATCTTGTTCTTCTCGGAGATGCTGCTCATTGTATGCAGAATCATATGGGCCAAGGAGCTGCGACGGCTATTGAAGATTCGGCGTGTCTCGGACGTCTATTGAATGAAGTCGTCCGCGGTGTTCTTACACTGTCAGAGGCTGTTGATCTGTATGAAAAGCAACGCATTCCCCGGGCATGGACCAAACAGCAAGTGTCTTTGGTATCTGGCCATCTAATTATGGATGCCAATCATAGAGGAGACCGCAGCATGGCAACGGCTGCAGAGGTTAAAGCCTATGATTCCAACGGCAGTTTTGTGACGCCTATGCCGCCAGCATATCGTTCATGGGAACTGGCCTTCAACCCCTATACAGTGCCGGGAGTCTATTTTCACGATGCTGAAGGGGAAGCGGACAATGCAGTTTGCGATTACCTCCAGAACAAGGGTGAGGTAGATGAGTATAGTTCCTTGGCTAAAGGGTTAAGTGACAAGTGGTGGGGATACGTGCATAATAATGGGATCAATCTCGACATTCCCGTTAGTGAGCACAATGGGTCTAGGGAGCTTGATGAAGAAGACTACAAAAAGTATGGTAGAGGGTTGTAAATATAGCTTCAGCATCTAGATCGAAGCTGGCCGAAGTACGATACCTTTATACGGAATTCACCGAAGGTCTGCATTCGTTCATTTGTATGTTACAAACCACGTTGTGTCAGCCTAAAACGTTTCAGCCGCTGGCTGATGTGTACAACGGGCTTATATAAACTGATACATGTTTAAAATAGAGGCATAAACACCTATTACTCATAATCAGACCAAATTGAAATACTGAGCAAAGGGCAGGCATGATTAAAACAGGGCTTGTCTTACCTGCAACTTTCCATCTTTTATCCAGCTCATGAAACGTTTCGCCTAGCTCCTTCAATGGCTTTATGTCATCAGTGGTCTTTCTTTGCTGATATAGTTGATGATATAACCGGAAGGTTTGAAAGCCCCAATGCAGTAAAAAGGGAGCTGCTGCTTCTAGGGATCCTAATTCTCCTTTGAAGTATGTTCTGACCCTGTCAAGAAAATTCGAAGCTGCCAAGTATCGCGGATCTTGGAGAGGGGACAAGAGGCCAACCTGCAATGGCCCAACTGACGAGTATAAAACGAATATGGCACTACAATATTAGTAAGAATAGTGCAGACTTAGAAGTAAAAGTCTGGAGTAACCCAACCTGTTCAGTAAACTTCGCGGTACGCCAACTGACACTATTCCAAACTGGTTTTCTACCTCAAGAACGTTAACCAGAGCGCATATCGTTCGATGTAGCTGTTCCGTTTTGTCTTTTTCTCGCCTGAGACGTGTTGCAAAACTCGGCCAAGAAGGTATGAAGCATGGACCAAGAGCCTCAAATTTCCCATATTAGACAACGCTGGCGAAGCCAGAGTAAGATTTGGCTCAGATGGTGGGGCCTGGGAGTAAGGTTAAGTCACTGCTCTATGGAATTCTTTCGAAGCACTCACTTCTTGTTTCCACGATGTCTCGTCCGAAGGAAGCTCCATATTTTCGTGCGGCTCCTTCATAGATAATGACCGCTGCGGACACCCGAGGGCTATTGCGCTATTCTCATATAAGCCTTTAAGACATCATATTGAGTACCATGCTGAATTTCTCACCGTTCCATTGCGAAAACAACCCACCAAAGGCGTCTCTCAGTTTCAAGCTTGATCCAGTCGTCCGTTTGGTCGGAGGGACAGCTCGTACCGTCGATGCCTAGAACAACAAGGTATCGGATACAGGTCCCCAGAGTGGTGTATGCACCAGGGTAGATCCCATGTCCAAATTCATAAAGCAGAAGCATGAGATGGGCTTGAACAACCGCAACTGTAACAGGTCCACTAAGCTCGGCTCCAATAAAAGCTGATTTTATAGTTAAATATTGCTTTGTTGCCGGGGCACTGCCCGGAGGTGCAAGAACTAAGTTTTTCATGCATGCAAGAAGGAGGACTTCTTCTCCATTGAATTGGCTTGCCGCGGCTGATGCCCATTTTTCCAGATTGCTGCGTCGGATAAATGGCAGCCAACGATTAACTGTGTTTAAATAAGTTTCAATATGTGCCAAAAGCTGGTCATCAAAAACAAATCGGCGTAGCTCTGGACCGACAACAATGCGAGCAGGGACTTCGGGTGATACTTTTTCTAAAGAATTGTAGTCGAGAAAGTTAATAATAGCAGGAACGGACAGCCAAGACGGGCTATTGGTAACCACTGGTGAAACTGATTCCGCGGGTTTGCTGTCAGTGCCATGAGGCTGACCAAACTGGTACGAGCACTGAGCATGGATTCTTTATCCCAATTAGCAGATCCAGTTTCGCTTTGAAGCCTAAGTTCAAGGAAAGGAAGAAAATCCAATGACTACAACACTTGCCTTAGACAGTAGTGGCAAATTGGAAAACCCCGGTCACATTTCTTCTTGCGCGCCCGGCAGGTTTTGCATGACAATGGCGACCTCATCCTAGACGTTCTGTGAAGAATTGAATGGATAGTTATAGTTCGAATACAGGCACAAGAGCAACTACCATGCGATTCTCGAGTAGAAAATGAGATGAAAAATATAGGCGGCACTCTCATCATTTCTAGGAACACAACGTAGCACATCTATGTGCCGAGTGCCGAGACCATACAAAATGGCCCACTTGATCCTGTACGCGGGTCGTCGTAGACTGGATACCTGTAGGTTCGGCAACGGACCAAATACTCCAGCTATTCAGGTCCCAGTCCAGTTGGTGACACGTACAATTCAATTTCCCCTGTATTTAAGACCAGTTATCTGCTTGTTTCATTCTTTTATGGTCAAATTCTTCGAATCTACGTTGCAATAAGCTTCACCTCGCCGCCCGAGAATGCAGGTTAGTACTTTGGTAATGCACAATTCCATTTCATGGGCCGACGCTTTCTCTCTTACACTGTGTTTCATCAACACTTCTTCGATAGAAAGACAATACAAATCGCCAGATTTATTTGGGAGTTTTAATTTGAGTATGTGTAATACAGTTCATATTACTCGGCTAACTCGATGGTATTGTAGATTCGCCCAACTATACGTGGTGGACAAGTCGATGCTCAGTTGGTTCCCCAAAAGGCACATTTCTGATCGGAGGATTAGTAGTTTATGAGTGATTATTGTCGAATGATCAATAGTATATTATTTTATCGAAGTTTTATTGTATCTCAAGAACACGAAGATCCACGATAGACAATGTTCAGTTGGAGAGTTTCTGCGACAGCTTGAACAGTTTACATAATAATCGCTTAGCCTAAAGTAGGTATGAGCGGCATCTTTGTTAAGGTTAACCAATCCATGGATGTTAATTCCGGGATTGCGCCCTTTGAAGACGCGATGGAGTCATACCTAGTGACCGACTTTCGGCGTCAATTTTTTTTTTTTTTTCATAGTCTACCCTGCCGTGAACTCTCTTCGTTAATCACTCATCCATGTAATCATCACCAAACAGCCCTTTTTTTACACTGTTTATACTATGTCTGCCACCGCCGTGCTTGAACTGACCGACAATCAACGCCATCATCATCAAAATACTAACCGTGTCTCGACTCAGGGTCAGATAATCGGCGATGTCTCGCTTCTACCGAACCAGCATGAAGCGATAACCACAGCAACTACCCAATCCGAACGCCTGAATACTATTCGGTCCAGAACTGCCCACACGATCGATAGTTCCAGCGATGAGATACATGACCAATCGTCTCGGCTACCGCTTCGGCGCCTCATTCCGGCATATCTATGTCTCTCAATTATCTACTTTACTTCTTCGCTGGACATCAATTCGGTTGCTCTGGCTCTTCCAAATATCGCCAGTGACCTCGGCGCTGGTAGCAGCATTACCTGGGCCGGAACGGCGTATTTGATGGGCCAGGCCGCTTTCCAACCTCTGTACGGTCGACTATCCGACATTTTCGGCCGTAAACCGCTCTTGATGCTCTCCGTCGGATTTCTTGTATTTGGCGACATCCTGTGTGCCAATGCTCACAACCCTGCTTGGCTCTACGCGTGCCGTGCCATAAGTGGCATTGGCGGAGGTGGCATCAGCTCCATCATAGCAATCATTGTCAGCGATCTCGTGAGCCTAAAAGACAGAGGTAAATACCAGGGGATGCTCAATGCTTCTATTGGGGCTGGATCAGCTGTAGGGCCATTCATGGCGGCAAGCTTGATACAGAAGACAAAGATTGCAGGGGCTGCGAGTTGGAGATGGATCTTCTATATCCCCCCAATCCTAGCATGCGTTTCTGCAGTGGCTACCATGGCTTTTCTACCACTGACATCTGTTACGGGAAGCTGGAGGGCCAAAGCAAGACAAATCGATTGGATGGGTCTCGCAGCATCCCTGGTAGCACTTCTTTGCATTCTGGTACGCAGAACTATACTATCCCACTGGCTGCAATATGTTCCTGCTGACGAACAAATTTCGTACTATTAGATACCTCTCAATCTAGGCGGAACCTCTTGGCCATGGCGTAGCCCTGAAGTAATCTCCCTTATGATTGTTGGTGGCTTTGCAGTGGCTGCGTTTACCATCATCGAGAAAAGATATGCGCGCATTCCTCTCATACCTCTTCGGCTCTTCACCAACAGGGCCACCGCCATTCTCCTCGTGCAGAGCGCTTTCTACAATATCGTATGGCAGGTAGACATGTATTTTTTACCGGCATATTTTCAAGATGTTGGAGGATATAATCCTCTGCAGGCTTCTGCGCTGATGTTGCCTATACTTTTGTTTTCAAGCGTCTCTGGTGTTTTGTCCGGACCGGCCATGACTATCTTTGGAGGGCAAGTTAGACGATTAACATTCAAGTCGTTTATGTTGAGTATACGAATGAGGCTGATAGAAATAGTTATGACTACGTCTACCACCCTGGTATAGCCTTGTGGCTGTTGGGTGCTGGCCTGAAAATGTTGTTTCGCCAAAACACCAGCGTTGGGGTCTACTTGGGTGCCTTACTAGTTGAAGGCTGGGGTATTGGATGCGTATTTCAGCCAGGTATAGTCGATTCCATCATATATCTGCTTCATTGCGACGAGTTTATCGCGATTGCTCACCGCATTTAGGTCTCGTTGCCCTCCAAGCACATTGCCCACCTAAGGATCGAGCGGTTGCGACCTCGACACGGAATCTCTTCCGAATGCTTGGATCCGTTATTGGTATGACAATCGCAACTGCTTTGCAGACTGCGATCACCCAATCGGCTCTACCTGATAATGTCCCAAATACAGTTCTCTCGCAAGTGGCGAAAGGAGTATCGCAATCCGCTCGGGACCAAGACATATTGGACGCCAAGTTTAAGGGGTTCCAAGCGGTTTTTGCCTTAGAGGTTCCGCTTATGGCACTCTGCTTACTTGGTTGTTCTGGTATACCTAGTGCACCGTTGGTAGGAGATAACGATACCGAACAAAACAGTACTAGATGAGGCATCGAGAGGCCTATATATACCTACAGCAATGCAACGTCGTGCGAAGCGACGACATAGGAGGGCCACAAGCTCATATGTTCCTGAACTATACATTGGCCGTAGTGTAGATATTTTTTGAACGGTACTGTGGCCGTAACGGTGTAGTGGCAAAGAAGATCCAGTCGTACAAGGCCATCTTCGAAAAGACAGCTACTACAGAGCTAAACGTGTAGAGAACTTGTAGATTTGCTAGAAGCTATGAAACCAGAATAGTTGGCTGGACAGCCACTGTGTACTATGCTTGGATTATAAACGTAAAACTAGAATAAAAGTTATACTGCAATGTTCGAAATGTATCGCTATGCAAATTTTGGTTTGATAGATGCTTTTATGACTCGGCGAAGCGACTGCGGGCTCGAAGCTTGGGTCCGAATTTCCAGAGTCCAAACAGTAAAATGCAGCAAATGATATCCAAAAATGCAAGCAAAGACACTCCCCAGTGTATCCCCAGGTTAACAAACATTGGTCGCGAGAACATGATTGCGGCGGCTGCGAGCGTCGATCGGGCAAAGTCATTTGCCGCAAACAAAGATGCTGAGTACTTCGGGTAGGTGAAGGCCAAATACTGGAAAATACACGCAATAATGGTGAATGTGCCGACGATAGACATTGACAGGCCTATAATGGAAGCAATCCAGTGAACACTTGGGCGAGCCGTCCATGCTGTCGTTACATGTTAGCACATCACTACTTGATCCTGCTCATCGAAGTCACTTACCGAAAAGAAACAGGCCTGCTGGGAGCCAGAAGCATGCAAACAGTGCCGGTACCAGGCGGTTTTCCGGAATTCCAAATGCCTTGAACCCTTCGGTTTGAAACGGTTTGACGACTTGGTAGTGCCAACCCAAGACACACAGGGTGCATGCAACGAACAATCCTGGCAATACGCCCAAGAACGGGAGTCCGGAAACGGAAAAGTCAAAATGGTACGTTTCCGAGAACACAATGGGAAAAGCCTCAAAGAAAGAATAAAAGATGGCGTAGACAAGGCTAGTGTAGACGGTCGAGAAAAGCACTGAAGGATCAAGAGCGTTGATTTCGACAGGCTTGATGATGGCGTTGTATAGGATATCCTTCATCGTCAGGTGCTGTTTAGCTTGATCGATCTCTACTTGTGAACGATATCGGTCGTTTCCGGTTATTCTTCGTAGTCGCTTCGCTCGGTGATACAGAATTGTGGCCGATGATGTCTCGGGTACGAGGAAGAAGAAGCTGATGAGGATGGGAGCACTGAGCCACAGCATCTCCCAAGATACCCAATGCCATCCTTTGACGGGAGCACTAAAGTTTGATACGACTGGCGCCAGAGCAGGGCCAAAAACAGCTGGACAAATATTAGTATTCGAATTAGTTTGGCATTTCCGAGAAGAGACTCACTAGCTGCACCCCAGATGATCAACAGATACGGGACATGGATAAGCGGGTACTAAGATTGAATCAGCCAAGGTCAAACGGTCATACGCTTAGGAGTACATACAACATCGCTCAGTGAAGCACCTCCAGTTGCAAGGCATGGAGCACCTATTGGTTCCATTAGCATAAATGATGTGTTACCACGGGGGTCGTGATGCAAGTACCGAAAAAGCCAGTCGAGAACCGAAGGACCACAAATCCGGGGAAGTTATCCACAACGGATGCCGGGACCCATAGAATGGTGAAAATGAAGAGCGTAATGATATATGGGGGATTTCTCCCAATAGCGGCGATCCTTGACACCTGTTAGCCTCACTGTACCTGAGCCTAAAGCGCGGTCAAGCAGATCCGAGTCGGGGGCCTTACTCGCTGAGCGGGGAGAATAGCATGGCGCCAAGGCCGTCTATTCGTAAAATCAGCCATTGAGCATCCTAGGGAAAGATGGCCTTCACTTACACCCAAAAACATATAAACAGAGGGCTAATGAGGCTACTTCAATGCTGACGCCGAATCTCTGGACAACCTCGGGAACGGCGCCGACGTAAATGGAAGATCCAAAGTACACGGCAAAGGAATAAATACTTCAAACAATTAGTCTTACAGTTCCGGTTATAACAGGTTCAATGGTCGACTTACCAAATCTGAAAAGCAATAAAGCCTTTTTGAAAGGCACTCCAATTTTGCGGGTTCTCGGGATCATCTAAGACATGGTTATTCATTCATATCCAAAACGAACCGAAATCAAGGTGGCTCAGAAAAAGGTGTCATACCAGTGGTGTACCAGTCGACCACTATCATCCCGTCGCCTGTTTGCGTCGGTTTAATAGCACGACTCTCCGTTCTATGCGCCTCATGCTGACTTTGCATGGTAACCACCCTTTCAATAGGGTTCTCCGTGCTGTTATTCTCCAAATCTTCATCGGATCCAGAAGTTGGAACATCCCCTGTAGCATCTCGATCGTCTTGTCTACCAGAACCTAGGGTGGCAGCATCCTCTAAGCCAGCATTCGAAGTCGTAGATTGTTCCGCCTCGGCCTCCTTTGGGAAAGGATCCGAGGTGTAGTAGGGGTGCGTAAACCCTTCTTGTTCTTCGGGATATCGGAAACATTTATTCTTGGTGACGAATCGGACAATCTGCCCAAAGGGCGAGTCACGTACCATTCCGTACATTGTGGGAAAGTGTTTGGGTTGTTTAGTTGTTTAGCACGGGGCCGCAAACCCGTCGTAACAAGAGGCCATGGTTCTTTATATGCCCTCCTCATCGAGCTGACGGGTACGCCGCTTATAAATTTTCTTCTCTCAATTCATTCTTCCATCTCCTTCAAACCTAAATTTGTAAGCTTTTGATGCCTGCCACGACCACAATTAATTACGAAAGAAGAATATGGTGGACATCGTGTGTCCGTCCAGCGTCACGACCACGATTTTAGCGCGGTGCCCAGAATTGCCCGATTAGGATGATGGTCTACACCAAAATGTTCATGGCGTTGCCCAGCCTCTGCCTAACAATCTAGTTTCCACTTGTCAGCTTCGGCCCCTTTCTCATTAATTGCCTTAGTTCCTAAGTATATTTTATGGATCGACCTGTCAAAAGCTCAAACCCGTGAGGTAATCAATGCCTCGGTGACTTTTTCTTTTCTTTTTCGTTCTAGAGAGATGCCTGGTTAGTTGTGGCTAATTCTGGGCTATTGTGAGTACCTACACAGCTTCCAGTTTTTACCGAGACAGCATCATGATCGGCTGAACCTCGAAAGGTGCGGTCTGTGGAAGCAAGTAAGTCGTAGACACTTCGAACTGGATTGGAACGAATATACGCTGTAAAATATGATCATGCATTGCTTTCTGATGACTGGAAATACTTTGTAAAGTAATTGGAGATAGATCTATCAAGTAGTAGATACGTGTACTCGTAGAAGAGATATGCCGCTATCTTAGCCGGTGCCAAGAGACGGAGGCACTAAGTAAGCGGTAACCCAAATATGTTTGATCAATTACTTCAGTACGATTATAAATGGACCAGTGGTTCCACGGTATTTCAAGACGACCAATGATTGCTACAGGCCAATCACGCAAGTACTTCACGCTCAAAAGTCTCCGGCAGTTGACTAGGGTTGACGATCACTGGCATCAAAGGTGTGACATGGTACATCAGGATGGCACTGCTTGTAATCTACCTGTTGGTTCAAGATGGGTACCTTCAGACGCATCAATTAAAATAACTGGTAAGCGAATGTGTAAATAGAAATTCTCAATGGGGTTTTCCACTATGAAGTTATTGATAGTTCAGATAGTCTCACATTTTCATCACTATTGAGTTAAGAAGTTGTATCAGTAGCACATCGAGATAGTCTTAATCACCATTGAAGAAGCCATTTTATCATAATAGTGGTAGAATCCAAGACTATAATTGCCAATCTATTAATGCTTAAGGTAATATTATACACAGGGAAACAAATCTCATAAGCCAGTCATATTCTGGTACTACATCATCCACACCCAACTCCCCCTATTCTCAAAAGTTCCAGCCTTCACACCATTTCCGCATTAGCTCAGGCGTGATAGGTTGCAAGGCAGCAGCCGTCTTGCTCTTGGAGGCTGTACGCGTCATGGCAAAGCTGAGCGGAGCCGCACCGCTCTTGTCCGCCTCGCTCAAGCCTCGATATGTGTCGATAAGCTTGACACCCGGATTCTTGTCGACGTTTCCCCCTTCTGCGGCAGATGCTTCGAGTAATGATACCCATTTGTCGAGGCTGACGACTTCCTTGATTCGATCTCCGTAAAAGTCTCGCAAGACTTCAATCATTTCAGGCCATTGCACCTTTGTAGGGTTCTGGGCATGAAAGTAGCCGTTAATCTCGGAGATGGGGACAGATTTCGATATTCCGGCAAGATCAATAAGAATGCCAGCAACATTTTCAGTTGCAACCCAGTCGACATTCTGGTATATACCGAGCCTCTGTGGAAGAACACCGAGATATAGCGAACTAGCAATCAAGCTGGGCACAAACTCTTGCGGATTCCAAATACCATTTCCTTCCTTTGGCCCTGCAATTTGACCAACTCTCACAGATGCAGCGGCCAAACCTGACTTTTCCGCTGCTGCATCCAAGATCCAGCCACTAGCCAGCTTAGATATTCCGTATCCCAGATCCGCCAAAGTCGGGTCTTCGAGGCGTCGCTCAGGCACAGGCTCACTCGCTGTCCAGTTGATCGCAGTACCGATACTCGATACAAATACCAAAGCTATTTTCTTGGAGGCTGCGCCAGCAAAGTCAACGAAGTGGCGAACTCCGCGGATGTACGGCTCAAATGAAGCAATGCTCATGTTGAAGTTGACCGGCCAAGCATTGTGAATAATTCTATCCGTCGAAGAGAGCAATTCTGCGTATTTGGCAGCGTCGAGTCCAAACTTTGGCTTGGAGACATCCACACCAAGGAATTCGACCTTGGAAAAGTCAAGTGAAAGGCTGCGGCTTGCGCTCACGACCAATTGCCGGGAAAAGCCTCCATCACCGCCACGGTTGAGTGCGTATATTTTAGTGACGCGTGATGACGAGATGAGTTGGTCCAGTATGTACGAACCCAGAGATCCAGTTGTTCCAGTAACAATGACCGTCTGATCAATATCATTGGGATTCGCCTGGGATGCGTTGCCCTCTGGCAAATCTTGGGTATACTTTGCAACCATGTCCTGCATGTCTTTGATCTGTTGTGCATGATAACTTTCAGAAATCTCCTGCTCATCAGACGGAGATATGGATCGGAAGAGAAAGTTTGCAAGACGATCGACCGAAGGGCTAGAGTAGATGACGCGTGTAGCGATGATACCCTCATCAAACTCGATTCCAGACCTCTTCAAGCCGCCTCTTAACAACTTGCTAATAGTCATGACTTGCAGTGAATCAATACCAATACCGAAAAAGTCGGCATCTCGCTCAAGCTGTTCAATACCAAGCTTGTCTCTCAGCAGCTCATGGATCGAAGACGCCAATCCTTCTCGACTGGTGATGTCGAGGGCGACGTTACTCAAAGTGGCTTCGGCGCGATCATAGATCCCGTCGATGTACTCTTTGTACAAATTGACTGTTTGAACTCTCTGCACAGTACCTTTGCCGGCGATGAAGAATGGCATTTTGGGGTCAGAGACTGCCACAAGCTCTCGCACAATCTGACCATGCGCCACGGTGTGTTGGTTTGCTTCCTCAATAAGGGGCCAAACGTCATCAATCAGTGCCTCCGCCTCGGCATCGTCTTTCAGCACACCTTTAGGTTCAAGGATCATTGCCGGCTGGAATCTTTCTTGGCCAACCACAAGGACATTCTTGATAGCAGGATGACTGACGACAATGTCTTCAATTGTCACAGGATTGAGCTTCTCACCATTGGAGAAGACGATGACGTTGTCATTTCGTCCGTAGTATTTGTAGTGATCCGGCAGGGTTTCGTGAGCCTGGAATAAGTCACCCGTGACGAACTCTTGTTTGTCGGGAAAGTTATAGAATGTAGGCTGCAGGCCAGGGTCCAGGGGATCTTTACGGTGAATTGTAAGCCCATAAATCCCATCCCACATGGTAGGGGTAAATTTCGCCCCCATAACATCGGCGTTAAAAATGAAATACTGCCAAAGCTTGGGATCTGACTGAAGTTGCAGCGCCATGGGGAAAGCTCTAAGATGTTGTCAGCTCATGCTTATCATTTAACGGATTGGTATTCATCGGTTTATGCACTTACTCGCTGGATCCTAGCATATTAATGATGAATGCACCATTGGCCACGAGTTTGTCCCCCACGGCGCCTGAAAGGTTGCCTCCACTATAGCTGATAAAATTGAGCTTTGTTATCGCTTCGAGGCCGTCTTCTATCTGTGACATGCCGTCAATAACGGATGGCGGCAATAGAGCCGCGTCGACACCAGAATTGGCCAGGCATTCCTTGACCAAATCTTCGCTCAATGGCCTCTCAGGAATACCTAATGCGCAAGGCAGACCGTAGTAGACGGTAAACATTAAAGAGGCAGCAATTCCAACACCATGGAACAGAGGCATCGGGTTAAATAATCTTGACGCTCGAGAAGCCCATCCTTCGTATAGAGAAGGGTTATTTCGTTTGTCACGATAGTGCCGAAGGGCACCGCAGAGTTGAATATTAGCCTGGTTTATCACCATGGGCTTTGGCATCCCAGTTGAGCCGCTCGTATGAAGAGAAATCCAGGGATGCCATCGAGACTCGTATGCGGTATAGTTGTATGGAAAGTAGTCTGACTTGGCCGTGATCCATTCTTTGGCACTCGGCACCTGAGAAGCGTACATCTGTCTTTGTGCAAGTACCTTCTTAATCACCGGTTGATAGCCTTCCCCGTAGAGAAAATAGTGACAATCGGTAGCTTCCAAAAGGGAGAGTTGACCCTCGATGGTGTTTCGTGGCGAAGTGAAAAATGCTTTGCATTTGGCCTTTACGCAGGCAAGCATAATGATGATGTATCGGACATCATTGGGTCCTATGTAGGCAATAGTTGGGAAGTTGTCTTCTTGTATATGCTTGGCGGCCATCTTTTTGATCGTGTAGGCGACATGGTTGATGGCATTGGCCATCTGTCCATAGGTCACTGGCTCCCAGCCATCTTGAGGTTGACTAGATCGTGGAACAAAAATGAACGGTCGGTTTGGCTCTTTTGCGGCATCATCGTCAATGATATTGATGAGCGAACGTGTCTCTTGAGACTCAACGACTGAACCCATATTGATTGATGGTTATTCTCTTGTATGGCTATGTTTGTATCGATGAGAAGTATATCGTCTCGATTTAACTGACAAAGAGCATTAATATATGTGTTTTAGGACTCCCCTATTTGAATGATATATATCGTATATATCTATTCTATCAGAATCGCCAAAGTGCCTACCGAGGCATTACAGACGCTATACCGAGATATCTATCCCACCGGCTTTTGCCCAGGGCTGCCTCTACAGGGTGATATGTTATACGAGATCCAGGTTGAGTAGAAAGGTTGCATTATTCCAGAATGTGACCCATCCATAACTTCTGGTCCGTGGAGAGTCCATTATGACCAGGTTTTATTCAGGGGCGTTGCCGCGGACAACGTCAGGCAGTTGATGGTTGTCTCTGGCCCTATCCAATCGGAGTTCTATATACCCACTGGGCAGCGTCCCACCATGTCCTCTTTCGGGAAGTCAATGGAATGGAGATGGAATGTTGACATTTTGTATATTTATGAATATTAATTTATGACGATCTTATGAATAATACAGTTTCCCAACCTGGAGGGCAAGTATGTTCGCTCTATCTGAAGGCCGCTTGAAAATACATACTACCCAAATATACAACCTTTGGTTGACTGTGATTTTGAGTCTTTCGAGGACCAAAGTGGCAAATGTCTCGACGCAAAGCTTCGACTTTTTTACGTGGCGAAATGACAAATAAATGGCGACACAGAACGCGTCTCCATATTCCAACAAATTTAAGCTTGTAATGATGAAGCAACACTGTTTCTTCAAGGTCAGTTGTCTCGGAGATCAGTGGGATGTTGACTCAAGCTTTCCATGGCCCCTGAGTTTATAAACTGCTCCATCCGCGGACTTTTTCTAGAACAGCAAAGCCCCTCTTTAGAGCGGCTTCTGCGGCAATGATATCATTCATTGGCAACGTGAAAGTTTTGGGGGCGATGAGAGATTTAAGGAAAATATAGATCGTGTGGCGCTCAAGGGCCGTTCCGAATAGGTAGATGCCGAACGCGATCTAAGGAAGAGATTCTCCGTACGCGTGTTAGCACAGAAGTAAGCAGGGTATATATGGGGCCATAGGCACAAGCTTTGCAGATCTACATGGGGGGTTCACTTAAATGGGGGACAAGGACGAATACGAAGCACCAGAAGAAATCGGTTCGGCCGCCTTTCTGCACCCGTGCCGGGCAACGGGATCCGCGGCTTGTTGCGGATTCATGCGGACTCTTGCGGACTCATGCGTCAATTGACATGCCAAAGCGGTTAAGCAAGCGGCATAAGAGAAACCATGTATGATCGGGAAGGGGTCAAAGCTCAGACAGGTTGTATCCAGACGGAACTTTCCGTCAGTGGCAAAAGTGAATCGTGAGATCATTTGTGGATTTCCTAGTTGTCAACATGCTCTAAATAAGAGTTTATCAAGTATGGGCGTTGACAAGGGTTCTTCGGAATTATCTTTGGGTAGGCAACTTATAAATTACACTGAACCTTGTTATTCAGCTTTCCAAAAATACACATTTGCATATCTCAGAGCGGTGATACGCATTCTGGGATTCTGTGGAGGCACGTGTAATGTCGTGTTTTGCTAATGTTTTTTTCTCTGTAATAGGCCTTCCGAGCATGGATATGTGTTGGAAAAGGTTCTCAGGGTAGATAGGAGGAGAAACACGATAATATTAGCTTAAGCTAAGAAATTATCCTATTGTGAGAATAAGATTCTGTCTCACCCTGTAATGACAACACCAGTCGCTTCTTCACCGCTGATATAAAAATAAGACGGTAACATAGATGTGTGTCTCGGAGTATCTAATGTGCTCGCAGAGTTCATTCAAGTATGCTTTGCTTAAGCAATTCAGACGCTTGGTAACTTGTTACAGTCCATGGTGCAAATACAACGCTCGCTGAGAGAAAACCCGCATCAAATAGCCATCTCGTTTCCTATATCCGAGAGATGTTATCTGAAGATTAATTCGCTGAAAAAGAAAGTGACACCACCTCTATGGCGGAACATCCCGACGGAAAAAGAAACAGTCGAGTACCTGGTTGCGAAGAGATACAAAGGCAAAACTGTACGATTGAGAGACACGTGTATTGTTATTTGATCGTGCCTGTGTAGGTGACGTTTTCCGCTGTGATCTGGAGGATGCCATGCCCCACCCGAATTCGAAGAAAAATCAGCGAATGGCTCAGAAGTCCCAGATTAATCTGGATTACTGTAGGTAAATGTGGAATTGCATGATGTTTGTGTGCGAGGCAAAGATACACATTGATCGCGGAGTTGAGTGAAGCAACCGCAATTAGAAGACGTATTCCTCGCCGTGTATCACAGAGATTGCAAACTTCAGATCCCTTTTCATTGCATCAAGGGATGCGAACGAAATTTGATGATACTTGATGCGAAATGGACGACTTGGGATATTTTCCGATGGATAGTCTAATCGATTGAGGAACGAGGAGGGGATCCTAGCAGTGTAAAAGTAAAGGCATGGCTTATCCATTGCCGTATGTGCAAGGAGGAAAACTTTGTGAGCCTTTGATTCGCCGTCTGATGCGTCTTCCCTGTTCGGCGTATCCGCTTGTGTCCCTGCAACGGCATGCTGTCGACGCTGCCGCTTCTGAGCCAAGGCTATTAAAACAGCCGCAATATATGGATCTTCGACCTCGTTGACAGGCCGCACGTTTTTCCTTTTCTTCTCTGCAATCCTATACTCCGGTGAGCTTCTCTCGACATGCCGAGGGAACCTAATCGACATGTTGCGTTGCTGACTGACGTCGCGAAGACTGAGAAACGCAAGACTGGGCCCGTCGGCTTCATATGAAGTGCGCGAGAAAATACCATAGGTATAGAGATTGGTAACATGACGGCCGTTGAAGTAAAACTCGAGGCCAGAGCTGAATTGTGATTTGCCTTGGTCAGCAATTATTCATCGCTGCCAGGTCATGTTGAGGGGATACTTGCTGCTTGTCACGGGTCATGCCACATTTTCTGAGAATGTCTCGCATGACGTTGGATAGGATTAAAGGGAATGTAAACCTGGAAAATTCCTTTACAGCACGTCGAATAATGATGTCAGGAGGTAATTTTGTGGTATTCCATGGGACTTGGTCTCTCCCAGTCTCTCCTTGGGACTGTCCTTGGAAGCCTCCGGCGTTTTCAGCATGACGGGCATTCTGGTCTTTGTCGATCTTAGCATGAAATTGACAGCCCAACAGCTCTAGGTGCTGTAGTTTCTAATACAACGGCTTCACGTATAGGCTCTTTCGGCAGTGTTGTCGAAGAATGCCATTTATGGACGATGGCTCGGGTGAACGAATCAAGGCAAGAAGACATGGAGAGAGGCCCGGAGATGACGCGTCATGGTGATGGAGAGCGCGCTGCTTCTTGGATATCTGTGTATCGGTGTCGTCTTCAACTTCACCTTCTTCTGTCTTTCGCTTCAGGTTGCAGATGCCTTTGCCTTTGGTAGCGACGGGCGTTTCACTGTCGGTTTGGAGCGTAATTGATGATAAGCGACAAGCCTCATAATCCAGTGCGTCAGAAGGCACTTCGTCTGCCATTTTTCGGGAATCTCACGAGTGATAGGAATTATGAAGATGAAGGTATGCATACCTCTGTCTCGTGACGGGATGGAAGTTTACATGTAACTTGGATGTTGCATATGCCCGGTGTGGCGTCGCTGAGCAAGTGCGTGCCACAGACAGTCTCAAGAATTACGCACACATTAAGGTTCATATCAATAGAAAGACAAAACAAGGATCGCCATAGAGTTATTGAATGACAAATAACATGTCAATTCCACCCAGTAACTACAAGAGTCTCGTGTCGGCTCATAATATATAACCTGATATTCGCATCCCACCATTACTTATAACTGTTGACATGTTTTCGAACTGCCTCTTCAAGACTCTCCATTTTGCCGTCGCCCAAACCAATATCTTCGTTTGAAAAGTGGTCATACATGGCACCGCCAGTTGCCCAGATACGACGCAAGGCTGCCACCACCGCCCATGGACTTCCCTTTTCCCACATGCTTCCTTCTGCGGCCTCGTGATCGGCCAGAGAGATATACTTTGCACTAAATTTGACCCCGAGCTGCTTCTCGTACTCACTCAGTACCTCATTTGAAGTCTTGACAAAGGATGCCACTCTCAAAACTGCATTGTGAGACTCTTCAGGATGGCGCAACGCTGCGACCACTGCTGTTCCCGCACTAATGAAGCACTTTCATTAGCCCTTATTCCGCACATTGTCTTCTAAAAAGCTAGGTGTTACTCACTCTTTCAAAGTTGTGAAGCCAATCTTTGTGTCTCCATCTCCAGACAAGATTGCTTCCCTTCCCACCACATCAATTCCTCCAAGTCCGTCACTCCACTTTCTCTGGTCCACCCACATGTCAAAGTACGGCCCCACGATCAAGTAGGTCACATTTAGCTGCTTCGTGTTTTCGTCGATAAACTTCCGAATTGCTAGCTTTGTTTGATGTGGCTTCTCTTGTGCGCTCCGTTCATTATGCTCTGGATCTGTGCCAAACTCTGAAGGAAAAAACCAGCGTACAGTTGGTGACGCTTCAGCCAGTCGTATAAGCTCCTTCTGAGCCTCAAGTGCGCCTCTTCCAAGACAGCTGATGACTGTATCCACTCCGCTGTATGCCGTTTCGATATCCTGGGGGTTCGTGATATCTCCCAGAATGACAGACACGCCAGACGATTTCCAGACATCGATTAGATCGGACTTGCTTGCAGCTGTCTCTTTTGAAGTAAGGATGGAGACCCTGGTGAATGCCGGACTGGCATTCACAATGGCATCCATAATCGCTTTACCGACATTGCCGGTCGCGCCAAGAACAAGAATATGAGAAGGCTGGAAACTCGTCATCGTTGCGGATTGTAGGTGGTACTGGATGTTTTGAAGGGATCAAGCACATGAACGGTCGGGTTGTTTTATGAAGATAACACTACATGAGAAGCGGGATGCCGTAAATATATATATTCGCGTGACATATAATCGTAATGATGCATTGTATATACATTTTAGAGATAGCCACTACACTTTTATTCAAAGTCTTACTCGACGATGCATGTGGAATCACAAGCAATTCATTGTCTAGACGACTTTGAAGATGGTTAAACAGCTGTAAGACTCGACTACATCTATGAGCTAGGCGGAGACTAGTAATGCTCGTCCAGCATTCCCCCACATTCTAGGACAAGAAGGGATAATGCTCATTTGCTAGCTACATCTTCATTGATCCTTTCGCTTTACAGAGGAGTCATCTGCATTATCCTATGCCGTTGCTTCTTCTTCATCTTATTTATCGCCAGTCTCACACCCTCTAGCCAATTTTGAAAGCCGGATTACAGTATTTCCCTTTTCGACTCCGGAGATAACCAGTACATAATGGGAAATGTCCACATTCCCAACTAACTTGACCAACACCTGGAGGAACGGGCTTACCAATCGCCAATTCGCAACTTGGTTAGTTTCAGCGAGCGGACTACATTTCGGCACCAGGTTCCGGCTGCTTACCCGTGTCAGCATCTTGCCAATCATGGTGACTTTATCTCTGTTATTGGGATTCATGCTTGAGAGAGTGCTTTAGTCATTGAGCACTCTGAGCTAGCTTATTGTGAGTCCTAAATATTTTCCGTGTAATGATTCTTTGGTGGCATTGTGAGCGTTTCACTTCGCTCTCTGTATTAGAACCACCCCAGCAACAAACGGTTGGGCCTCTCAAACGATTGACGATTATAATTCATTGCTAGATAAGAATTATTGATCAATGTTGTCAATGGGATACAATCCGTCATTACATCAACATAGATGATGCGGCCAATCTTGAATCCGATGTCGGAATGTATTTAGCCTACTTACACACGCCGAAGTTTGCTATCTATCTGTATACCAAAGCTTATAATTTACATAATGACTCAACTTCTAAGTAGAAACAGGAAGTGTATTTGTAATAAAGAGGACGAGACTAGCGCAGCTCAATCACATGCTTGTGCCTCTTGTTCCCATACGAAGGTAAGCGTGGATCATCAATCTGTCCTGACCACGCGTCAACTCAACTGGCCACATATTCTATCAATGGTCAAAATGAGAGCTCAACAAAGACTCACTCGCGAAATATAAATAGTACAGCCAGGAATCACACGTAATTATGTCCTCAGGCCTACACGAATACGTCAGGCAAAGACACCGACAACCCTTTGTTGAATCTTCGCACAGAGTACAGCGATCATGTCGTCTTCACTAGCGACTTCAGCTATCGAACTGAACACAGCTCCAAATCCTACCACGGCTATATTCAGTGAGCTATCTCAGCCAACTGAAACCTCCGAGCCCCATATCGTCGTCTCAAGGAGCAGAACAGTTGCCATCATCTTCTGCATTACATGCATTAGCGGCATTAGCAATCTCTTGGCCGGGCTATTGACAGTTTGCATTCCGGTCATTGCAGCAGACCTGAACTTTCCTCCGGAACTTCAACTTTGGCCAGCCTCGGCTTTTGCTCTAGCATGCGGCTGCACGCTTCTTCTCTGTGCCAGTGCCGCTGATGTCGTCGGATGTCGACGAGTTTGCTTGGTTGGCGCTCTTTTGCAATGTGCGAGCGCATTAGGCGCTGGACTGTCAAAGAGTCCATCACAATTGATTGCTCTTCGAGCTGTCGCAGGAGTAGCAGCATCTTTCTGCTTACCTAGTGCTGTTGGGATCGCAGCTCGTGCCTTTCCCGCTACGAATAGCCCTCGAAGTCGCAGCGCCGCATTCGCTGCTATGGGCAGCGGCCAAGCGGTGGGCTTTGGGTTGGGACTAGTATTGGGTGGCGTCTTCAGCGGTACGATTGGTTGGCGTTGGGGATTCTACATCACGGCGATTCTCAATGTTGTCGTGCTGCTGGTGGCTGTGTGGGCATTGCCAGCAGGTATAGATGGTGTTGCTCTAGGCCGAGAGACTCTCCATCATCTTGCACGAGACATTGATTGGATTGGCTGTGTTCTTATTAGCGCGGCACTCGCACTTCTGTCGTATGAGCTGGCTGTTGTGTCAGGGTCTGATGCGAGTAAGAGAATACGCGAGCCTGCAAACTTGGTCATGCTCTGCGCTGGTGTTGCACTTCTGCCTGCCTTTGCAGCTTGGATGCACTACCAGAAACGTCGAGGGCGACCAGCTTTGATCCCTAATGACATTTGGAAGAACTTGCCCTTCACCACTGTCTGCGTAACCGTCTTCTTAATCTGGGGATCTCTCAATGCTAGCGAGCAGTTCACGGCATTGTATCTACAAGAAGTGCGTGGCTTTTCGCCTCTGACCTCATCACTCTATTTCTTACCGGCACCAATTTGTGGTGCATTGATGAATGTGGCGATTGGCGTCTTGCTCCCATATCTAAGGCCTTCGTTTGCCGTTCCGGTTGGGTGCCTTGTAAGCGGCATCGCTCCATTACTTCTGGCTACATTATGTGGTGTAGATGGCCCAAATTACTGGCGTGCAGTATTTCAAGCAATGGCCATGAATCCTTTAGGAGCGGATCTCATTTATACCATTGCCAATCTTGTGGTGACGTCTGCGTTTCCCACAAAGACACAAGCATTGGCGGGGGCCGTCTTCCAGATGCTTTCTCAGATTGGAAAGAGTGTGGGAATTGCAACAACTGCAGTGATTGCGCAGCAAGTTACCGCATCTTCACAAATTCACAACATGAATGAAGCCGTGTTACGGGGTTACAAGGCCGGTTGGATATATAACTGTGGGCTGGGTTTTGCATCGGTCTTGGTAAGCCTTTGGGGTCTTCGAAGTGTAGGCAAACTTGGTGTTAAGATGGATTAACTGGATACTTCTGATGATATGACAATACATCGTTCAGAGATGCGGATGGAGTAGCTCTAAACCTCTTCTAAAGCTATTACCTCTCTAGTCTCCGGCAGTACCATATCATGCACCGGGAAAACGGCCACCATGTATTGGGTTCTCATCAAACTTGACATACCCTTTTCCTTTGACGAAAGTTGCGTTCCAGGGCCCTTGATGCTTTCCTTCGGCCAATTCAATATAGAAGTTTGCATGAGCCTCAGCATCTAGCTTATCATATGCGGGCTCTCCATTCGATTCCCGCTCATCTGTGTGATAGAACCTGTATTGTGCACATCATTGTCAGCATCATCGCGTCTTGCTGGGAACGTATGCGCATACTTGTAGCCAGAGCTCTTGTAAACTTCAGATAGGTAATGAATCATATGAGCGCTCGCTGATTTTCCCATGCCCATCGAAATTAGAGGCTCCAAAGTCATAATATGTAGCTTATTGCTGGTATAAATGAACGTTTTTGATGCATCCGAAGGTAATTCCGCAAAACCTTTGACTGCCTGTTGGGCGGCAGCATAAGCGGAAAAGGTATTAACATGTGCATCTGTGATTACGCTTGACAAGGGCTGATCAAATCCTTGAATGGAAAGTATAAAGGCTACACACGATATTTTTCAGCTTATATCCTTTGGTCTGATGAGTGGAAGTCTTCCTTACCGTTATACACAACAACGCTTGGAATCCCTAGTTTGCTTCTAACTTGAGTAAACACATCCTCAACGTTGTATGCGTTTGATAAATCGGCCTTGATTGACAGATAATCATCGGGAGTATCCGCCACTTTATCTGAGCGGCAGACAACCGCCACTTTGTAGCCGCGGCTGGCGAAAGCACGAGCTACAGCAGCACCAATTCGCTGTCCATAGCCCAAAATGAGGACAACTTTTAAAGACATCTTTAAGAAAGGGTCGAAGTTTGCTGAAGAATATCTGTATCTAGCGCCAATAAAAGTCAAAAAATCTCGATGATTTACGTTTCATCAGAGTGTTGTATACGTCGTATGCGTACAATACCCCTCATTTTATATAAAGTATTTATTTGTTGATTAGATACAACTAGGCTATGCTATTTATTTTATTGGGTTACATCAAAGCCATCGTAAAGAGTGACACGAGCAAGTCCGCGGACTTGTAAGCGGAACAGAGCTAACCGCAGGCATGGCGTTCTCATGGCTTGCGATAGTCTGTATTAGAGTTGCCCAACTGTGGCTTGTAAACCACCCATACAATTCTGTAATGATATGTATTATTCTGCATTATGAAACACGTTGAACAAGAAAAAGTGAGTTGTGACAAGTAATTTGCTGTCTTTGCTGACGCCACGAATCAACTACTTCTCCAAAAGCTCATCTGCAGATTGAGAATCCTTCCAACTTTATTCCTCACAAAAGTCCCTTAGTAGGAGGATAATTCGACCTCACGTAATCGCGGAACTCTGTTGGCTTGCGGCCAATCAATCTCTCCAAGTCGCCCGTTATCTCCTCGAAATTACCAGCATTCATCGCGCGAACCCAAGCCAGTCGAAATTGCGGCAATTGCTCAGGCTGGCCCTCGAACCCTTTCCACTTGAGATACTCCTCCTCGCTAATGTTCTTGGAAGACACTTTCTGACCCTTGGCCTGGCCCAAGGTTTCGGCAATCTCCGCAAAAGAAAACGCCTCGTTGCCACTCAGCTTATACGTCTTATTCGCATGTCCCTCCTCCGTCAGCACGGTGACATTGGCCGCCGCGAGGTCGTCGCGCGTCACGGGCGCAAACTTGCTTTTGCCAAAGGGAACGTTGACTCCTTCTTCGAGGGCGTTGGCGCCGATATAAAGGAAGAAGGTCTCCAAAAAGGGCGGCTGCATCATGATGGTGTAGTCCATTCCACTGGCTTTCAACGCCTGCTCAGTAAACGTATCACTCTCTGTGACGTCCCACATCGCAATTCCAGCACCCTCCTGGCGCTGCACCGAAGTGTAAACGACGTGCTTGACACCGGCTTGCCTTGCAGCGGTGACTACATTATAGTGCTGCCGGATGCGATCCGTGAAAGCGTGTGCACCAATCATCATGACCTTTTCAATGCCCTGGAACGCGGCGAGAAGCGCATCATAGTCATTGTAGTCAGCCTTATATGTCGCAACTCCCTTGTCGGCAAAGCGCTTGAGCTTATTGGTAGGGTCTCTCGAAATGGCGGCAAGCTGCGAAGCTGGCAGTTTTTCGAGAAGTAGATCAAGCGTTATACCGCCGAGGTGCCCTCCTGCGCCCGTGACCAGAATCTTGCCTGCCGCCATTGCTCTAAGATAGGACCCAACGTGAAGAATAAGCCCCTCAAGTCAGGTGGATATAGTGGTGTTGTCGATATTCAATAGCTCAAATGCTCAATACAATACAAGATAAGTTGTAGAAACCCAAGGGTGTGTTTTGCATACACAACATTGCGAATCTTCTCGCATTATATAGGCAGGGTCTGGCAACTCTTCAGAACTCAGCTCGGAACAAGTTGCCATTCTTCCAAAATAGGTCCTTAGTTCATCATGTATCAGCATGACTATTTGGGTTCGTAGATACAAGAAGTCACTTCACAACTCATTCTATTTCTTGTTTAATTGTCAAGTAGCCACTATCGAGGCAGCGAGGGTCCCCAAAACCCCCACTCGCGTGGCTTAAGATGGCTAGAAATCCTTCGGAAATTCTTGAACCATATTACACAACTGCCAAACGAGTGTGGAGCAAGGCCGGATCTTGGTGGTCCACTGAAATACGATTGCGGTCTCCAAAAGAATTGACATTATATAACAGAGAAGGCCTCCAAAATTGAGCAATTGCTTCAAGTCAACGATGAACTACTCTCGCCAGAAATGGACTACGGATTGACCAAGTACTCAATTGAAGCCAATGAATATTGTGTTCGTGCTCGTGGTCACCTGTCTTAGTTCTAGTATGGTCATGACCCTGGTTCGTTTGATGGCGGGGGTATCTTGGGCTTTGAGTCCTCGCATTGGTACTCAAACTACCTCTCGGCCTCAGACTCGTTTCCTATCCAAGGGATGAAGTCAGACCAACGCTCACAATGGCACCTCATCGTGGAAGCATATTCGCGGTAATCATTCTCTAAGCAACCATTGATTGAGACCATCGCGTTGCCCTATAACTCCTAATTCCGCCAACTCCGTATCTCCGTTTCAGGAGGCGCATCTTGGCAATTGTCTAGAGTTTGAACCAACTTGTCAATAAGCCTCTAACAACGTATCGTGTATCTGCCATTTGTAGGACGTCAGGCTACACAAACAGATTGCGGTACATACAGCTTTGCCGTCATATATTTCTCCGTAAATGGTCATTGCCTTGGCGTGTGTAGGCTAGTCAACTAGGTACATGTAGTGGGGCTACGTTCAAATCACCCGTGGACGTCAAGTTTCAAGAGTTATCCAGCCCGGTGATATCATTCGCCTTGTCGTGAATATATCCAGTTAAGATGCACTTATAGCTTACAAGATGGGTGACTAAACATTAATCATCCTGACTGTACGAAAATCTACAATTCTATCTTCGCAGATAGAACCTCTATGTAAATCCGTTTCGAGTGTAATTCCGTCTCAGGCGGAATCGGCCTGCTGCAAAACTCCGTGTCAGCCAGATATTCTTCTTTGAGATATAGACCTAATGTCTAATTCCGCGTTATCATCATTGCCTCGGCGTCCATCACAAAATAGTAGAACGCCGCACCCAGCCATATTCACCGGTGACTAAACAGTCAGGTTTGACTATGAGTCTATATACTAGTATTAAGAATGGTAGGCTTTTATATTCAGCTAGATGTTGGATTCCCAGCTCCCAGACATTTGCAATAATAAAAGGATCCAACGCATATTGCCTTGTCAGCTGTGATGATGTTAGCTGTAATCCTTGAATAGCTAATTGCAAGCTTTGATATGTGTTCTACAGTAATATTCTTTGTGAACTATAGAGTTAGCCAAGTAGGTACCACACCTAATGCCGAGTACTATAGAGTCCAACTTCCGTTAGTAGTAGACAAGCATGGCTCTGAGACACCAACGATGCCATCATTACTCTATACACAATTATCCTTGGTTTAGCCTACTTCATCTAAACCCACCCATTTCTTCATCAGTTAGGAATATAATTGAGAAGTAATACGGTCAATACGACAAAATACGATCAGTCCTCTCGCATCGTCTAAATCGTTATTCCGAAGACTACCTCGAATGCAAATCTCCTCCTAATGCGTCAGAAAAAGTCCGTGTATAATTCCGATTGTGTGGAGAGAGTATGTTACAGCGAACAACCTCGTATACATGCATGATATCTGAGATATCATAGCTCTGGATATAAATATCTCCCTTCTGCGCTTCATGCCATCATTCCACTACCAGGGTCTGAAGAAGCACTATAACTGTGCAGTATCATCTGAGATTACATTCCAAAACGTTTCTACCATCTTCTTGTATCAGGCTCAATCAAAATGCCGTCCTGGGTCATTGTGGGAGCAACGCGGGGAATAGGTGTAAGCATATTGTGACCGACACATGATATTGGCATCTCTGACTCATACAATACTAGTTTGAATACGTGAATCAACTAGTAAGTGCCAGACACCAATCACGAAAGTCTTGATCTTTTCTTATACTTACCGAAACAACCAGTCATCTGACACGCAGAACGAAGTCTATGCTCTGATCAGGAGTCAGAAGACTGCTGGGCCGCTCAATGAGCTAGCTGCATCTCGAAAGAACATACATGTACTTGAGACGGATATCGGCAATCCTGCAAAGTTGAGGGAGACTGCAGCAGAGATTGGCAACATCGGTGGCGGCAAGCTAGATGTTCTAGTTTACAATGCCTTCTTCCATGGGGACTCAGCAGAGCTTAGTCCAAGCGCATTGTAAGTAACGCGCTCGATTTCATGTTTAATATGAAACAAAATAACAGCATGCTTACTCCAATCCAGTGCCGGAAGAGAAGAAGAACTAGAAGCCCATTTCTTCGAACCGGTAAGTCGCAATGGATTTGTCACATGAATGATGGAAATAGAACTAAAAGCGGCGGCTCGATAGCTCAAAGTGAACGTATTGCACCTCATTCACACCGTCAACGCCTTTCTCCCTTTGATCAAAAAGGGAATGGAGAAGAAGATTATCTACATTTCTTCTCCTAGCGGAGATCTCGAGTTCAATCGAGTCAGCGAATTATCTACTGCAGTGGGCTACTCTATAAGTAAGGCGGCAGGGGCAATAGTCATGACCAAGTATGCCTCTGAGCTAAAATCGGAGGGCATCCGGGCTCTATCCATTTCTCCGGGCTGGGTTGAAACCGACGCAGGTACGTGCATACGGTATCAAGGAGGCATAATGCCAGAATAGCTACTAAATAAAATATTTACAGCAAAGGATCTTATTACCTCTCCAGGGGCATTTGAGGCGATTCTTTCTACTCTAAGGAAGTATAATCCGAATGTTAAAGGAATGATTTCTCCAAAAGAATCGGTGGAATCCATGCTTTCCGTAATCAAGGGTCTCGATGAGAGCATCAGCGGCAAATTCCTATCTCACAAAGGCAACCTTGAATGGTTCTAGGTTGTTGTAACATTGGACAATGTTTTGAAGAAAATAGCTATTCAGCACCCTTGATAGTTATCTAGTCTCTATGCGCAAGGAATTACATACTCATATAAGTAAAGGAGACTATCTACGATATTACATTCCCATGAATTGAGTATAAAGTAAGCTTCCAAGGCTGAGTTCACATCACTCCACTCTTTTGGAAGCTTGGATAGCCAATTGCTATCACACCATCAAACAATGCAATCAGATGGGAATATAGCAGTCCCTCTGCTTATTATTGCAGCTACATAGCAACATTGTCCAGTAAAATATACACTAAGCATGTGCGAAGTAGGCCCCAACTGATGAAATTGTCGCCCAGCGTCCATGTTCATCGGTCCCGCTAGGTATAGTAATAAGTAATGAAACTGAAATTCCTTGATTGATTGGCCAAGATCCAGGGATGTCAAACTTGACGGTAGTTTCTTTATCAGTCGAATAACCGAAATCAACCTTGTTCAGGATTTTCTTTTGTCCCATATAGACCTGAATGCCATCAAATATAGTTTTCCAGCCTGTGGCGTAGGTAACCTCGACTGACTTGAGTTCGAGTCTCTTTCCATCGGTTGGGATCTGAAATCCCATGGGAACTTGTACCCAGCCTTGGGTATCTGCGGTGACCCTGGACCTTATATGGGCACCCCATTCAGGATGTGAGATGGTCAGGGTGCTATCGGCAGGAAGAACTGCCGCATTTCCGTGAGTCTTGAACGAGAATCCAGTCATGATTTGTAATTAAATATTTTGTTTGGATATAAAATAATGTGCAGCCTGAAGAATCTTTGAGAGGATTATAATGTTACTTATATTTGTGCAATTACGTCATACATAAATCTAGTTTTGAACATGTCGGAAAGCTAATTTGTTGTACCTGCATGAGTGGACTGAGAATCTCTCAAGTTTCAAGTTATACTTGGTGGACTGCCAACCGCAAGCAGCCTCATAAGACATGTGATCATCAAGATGCTCTGCCAAGACTTTTCAGCTAACTCTTTAACTACAAGAGGTGAATCTAGATACCCAAAAAATGTGAAGACGATTGGGGATCTTGGGAGAAAGGCTGAATAACATTCCTGTGCGAAAGCCATGTCAAGCGATATGACGTCGTGCCTCGCACCGAATGTATCTCCTCTTTTCTCTCCCTTTTCTAACCAGCTTATCCAATGTGAAGAAAGCATATGCGCCCCATGTATATCTGAGTCTCAAGCGGCGTCTTAGTTGAGTACGTGACGTTCACATAATCTCAAGGGCTGCTTGTGTCACTAGTGGCTGTTGAAGCTTAATAACCACTGCCAGCGTTGATTTTCAGCTATGTAAGCCACCTCCTCCAAGACTTTCAGACAGGTATTAATCAAATTGCAGGAATTGATGTTATAAACTCAATAATGAAGGAGTACGTGAATTTAACAATGAATTTGCCATAATAATAGAAAGAGATAATTTTGCTTCTTTACTGCTAAAGAGTGTAACAAAACTTATAACTGCCGCTATACAGAAGCTATTTGTTTTGTCTATATTTGGGAACATATCTCCGAATCTCTAACCTCTAATAATGCAATGCTATCAATCGTTTACAAATCAAGGTCAGGTAGATGCATCCTTCAAGCGAAAGTATCTCATTTACTAGCTAACCTAGACACTCTCAGGCCATATTGCCCTTGCCCAATTTTCAACCTCATGAGTAATCAATCAAGCCGGGGCTTCGGCGTTTTACCCACATGAGACATGATTCAGTTGGCTCAAGGTGCACAGACCAGTGAACCGTGAACCTTCCTAAAGAGACAAGAGTAATATTGAAAACCTGGCAGATGCATTCATGAGCTGATAAAACATCAAAGCAACAGGAAAGGAAGAACAGAGAGATGTCAGTTTATACGACACAGTGACTCATTTTGCGTATTAGAATCGCGGAATCGCTATCCCACAAATGCACGTGACCGGCATCGTACTCCGAAAAGTGCTGAAAATGGCCGATTTGAGTCATTCACCGGCAGTTATATTATCCCGTTCAGTTGCGGTCCTGGTTCAGCTTCGATCCCAACTCGATAGACGAGGCTCCTAGACTCAAAATGGCCAGTCACGCAGTTTCATTTACTTCAGTGCCAGCAAAGCTGGTAGAACTGCTGACTCCCGATCTACCCTATTCCCTACCTTTACTGAGGCGGTTACAGTCCACAAAGTTCAACCATGGAACCTCTCCTCATGCGCGCATTGTCTTTGTCTCCGATACCGAATTGTCTTCGGAAGAGCAGTTTGACCAGCATCAGTCCAAGGCATACACGGCGGCCTATCTAGACTTTTCTAAGCCGGAAACTCAGATGTACATCTACTCAACCCTAGAACACCCACGCAACAGAGACGACGCCAGTAACAGCCACTTATATGAGCCGCAATTGGCAGAATTAGTGAAAGAAGTCATCCGGTTGCGCAATGAATACAAGCAAGAGCTGCTCTTTACGGACCCGGACCGCATCCTGATAGGGTCCCTGCACTCGGCCGTCCGTTCCATCCTGGAGAAATTCAAAGGCCGTGTTCAGCCTCGACCAACAGGCCTGTATGATAAATGGCTCATCAAGAGAGAAGAGCTGCCTCTCTTGGACGAAAATCTCCCTCCCGGCATGTACTGGGATAGCGCCAACCTGGATGACTGCCAGCTGGTTGTGTCCCGGACTGACATCCCCCGTACCGCGTACGTGTATTAGAAAAATCCCATTCCCAAAACCTTCTTTGGTCAGATCAGCGCTGTGCTATTGGTTACTTGTGCCGCATTCATCTCGGGAACTAATCGGCATGACCGCAGTCAGACGCTTGTTAACCTGCCGAATCTGATGATTAAACGACAAGATAAGACGCCAATCGCGTGGGCACTGCTGGGAACTGATGGATCACTAATTAGTGTGCATGTGGAAGTAAGTTCCCAAAATGACAAGAATGACAGGCATCTTGAACCCTGGAGAACATTCGTCATGATGAGCATAGCATGCGCTTATACTGAACAAACAACCTAGGAGCCTTATAGACGACAAGGCCTAGCGAAGAAGCTGGCCGTGAAGCTATTGAGAGAAAAAGCTACACGCTTCGGAGACGATGGCTGGCTCTGCGCAGATGTCAGCCCCTCAAACGTGAGCTCCCGAGCCATGTGCAAGTCTCTCAATGGAAAACCCGACTGGGTGACTTCTTGGTAAGGAACATCTTCCCTATTTTTAGCCTTGGCTGATATCAATGCCACGCACTGACATTACCCTCGTCCATATAGGATCTGTCTAATCCTGTCCGAGACCGGGGAGGCCGCAAAGCCCTAGCAGGCCAGTTGAACGGAAAATTAATTTGCGACACGATGAGCGAGGTAAGCGAAGAAAATCACTGCATCTGTAGGGATTCATGGGGTTTGCCCATACGAGTATACGTGTATTCGCCCGGCTTATAGACCTTCCTTGAGAGATAGACAGATAGAGCAAGAATTGCATGTGATGGCGTTTTTTGTACTCCATCTTGATTTCTCCTTTTATTTTAGCTTGATTTGTTATGTGATTGTTCGAGGTGCTGGGGGTGCTCCGATGCATAGTCGGCATTCAACACTTACTGTATATCGGCAATTTCCAAACATCGGCTTACTCATAATCCGTATTATCAGAACTCGCCGTGCCAAGGAATGAGAGTCATTGAAGAAGCCGTTGCTGATTCAGAACTACGACCCTCATCCCAGGTTGGAAAATAGTTCGCCTAAGCAAGTCAGCCACCTTTCACATGCCGTAACTGATTCAGTTTCTTTTGTAATCATACAGACTCACCGAAATGAAAAACGACGAGAAAATCTCTACAGTCGTATTTTCCACCTAATCGCATTCCACATGCCCATCCACATCTATCTCCCATCCTTGCACAGCGCTAAAAAGTCCGATTCTGCACTCCGCTCCGGGACCGGGTCCTGTCCTGCCAAAACCAGCCAAGCATCACATGGATGATCCATACTGTAACTGACTGACATGCTATGTGCAAGTCTGGAAAATCAAGAGCCGGTCACGAGCTTCTATATCGAGCAACTTCTGCATTCCACCGGGGGCAACCGTTGAAGGAAACGTCCTCGACACAACGACGCTTCCAAAAGCAGCGTGTTGCCTTGGAATCCGCAATCGAAAACCTCCAAGTATGATGCTGATTAATGAAGTGGGATAACATGAGTCGCTCCAGGCACCACCTTGTATATGGATCCTTGCTTTGTCACATTTCTGTTTGCCTCTTGACATGTCCAACAGGAAGTTAGCCGTTAGTAGTCGCACCCCCCCTTACACACTAACACCGGAGCGAACTCTTTTCCAACGTACTCGTATAGACAAACGAATGGATAGTATCTCCCACTCCCAACAACTTGTAAGCGCGCGCTCTCCTAGTCCTTCGTTTGTTATCAATCATCGGCTCCGTATGCCGAAAAAGGCACGAGCCGTTAAGCATCCAAGATGACGGGATTTAACCATAAGCTTTTCTATGAAGCAAATGCACAACATGAAGCTCAACTTCCCGATTCAGACCACCAGCTGGGGCAACGCTGCTCCTGATTCATGCTAGCGTTGTGTCGTGAGAAAGGGCGATGAACTGCTCCATTGACTGCTAATAATAAAACGGTTAGGGCCGATCGTGCCCGGCTGCTGCGTTGGGTAAGCATCAAAACAACATTGCAACGAAGTTCAAGCAAACTGGAGCAAAATTTCCCCGCCGGTGGGATGCAATACCGGTCGATCAATGGGATAGCCGTCTGTCAAGGTTTGGATCCATAGGGCCCAGCCAAGCCAGCTAGCAGGGGTGCTCGATGAAGTAGCATTCCACGAACCACATAGCTGTATGTATGTCAAAGCACATGAAACGAATCATGTAGGTGGGCAGGCCCTTGCTTCGGTGGGCAGGTGGTCCTTCTTCGTCTTCTTCTGGAACGGCAACTTAATTCTTATAACTATCCTTGATTATACCTGCGATCAGCTTGTTGATCGACCTAATCCTTGCACCATTATCGGATGAAGAGCCTATCCAGGTATCGCTGGCAACTCTCGATGTCCGCTCCCACGTATCCAATATACATATCAGGACGAACCACCACGGCGTAGGATTCGCCCGCTTCGGTCCAGTCCGCAGTAAAAGTTCTTGCTTTCGACGTGACTACGCTCTCGGCGGTCGCCGATGAGGGGAGGATGCTGAACAGTACGGCAGCATCCTCGTGAGCAAGAGCCTGTTCTGGATGGTTACCAATGGCCAAGATCAGATACTTGCCATAGGTAACCTGAGAGTATAGCCGAATATCTCCATCACTGTCTGGTGCGGACAAAACAACATCGGGGCATCTCTTGCCAGCCTTCCAGATTCCGTGCTCAGATTCTTCCACAGTTGGTGATCCCATGCCGTCGTACGCAACGCCCATTCCTATTGGCCTCCATGTTAGCCAACTGTTGCGCGTTTTGCTCCTGCTCAACACATCACACCCAACCACGGTAACAGGGGGGGTGTCCCAGCTGCATCAGGGAGGTGGTGTATACTCCATGAAATTACTTGACGGGAAAATCCACTGACCTGTAATATACCCCGCGTTGCGTTCAATGGTACCAACATATTGTTTGGCGGTATGAACAGTGTCCCGAACCAATGCTGCTGCAACGTCAATGACACCCTGGGCAGTTTGCCTGCGCTCGATGTCATAGCTACGGAGAATCTTGCCTGCAGCGCCCTCCTGCAGACGCGGACTTTTGAGGACAAGGGCCAGACGCCAAGCAAGACTGAACGCATCGGCAATGCCTGTGTTCAACCCTTGACCCCCGTTGACCGAATGGACGTGGGCTGCATCACCAGCCAAGAAGACGCGGCCCGCGCCATCCCTGGAGATGAACGAAGAGGCGATTCTCTCCTTGACTAAAGCCAACTGTTAGCTTCGCCGACGTTTTATCTCTTTATGCTTTTGCCACTAAGGAGTAGTTGCCAAGGTCCATGCCGGATCCCTAGACCAGGCGGCATGCCTACCTAACACGGAATAAGGGAGTTGTAAAACAAGATAAGGCAAACGGACAAGGGGAAAGTCGGCAAACAAAAGTTCAGGTAAACATTGTCAAAAGTCCACTTACCATCAAACGTGCTATACCACTCAGTCTTGACAAAGTCGGTCCGATATGGGGCCAGGTGTTTCTTGATGGACTCCTCAGCACGCTCTTGCGTCACTTCTCCTTCAAGAAGCACGTAGAATCGACACAGCCCTCTCTCTCTCGGGATCCAGGATACTCTGGACTGGCCGTTCAACTGGAAGGTGATGATTTCCGGGCATGTGGGGAAGTCTGTATCGATGAAGGTATCCAGCACCGCCCAGAGCATTTCCGGTTTGCTTCCAGTAAATGTCGCCCCAATGGCCGCTCGTATCGTTGACCTGGCTCCATCTGATCCCAGGACATATTGGGATCGGATTGTCCGTCCGCTCTTCGTCACCACCTCGACAAACTCATTGCTTTCGGTCAGAGATTCTACCTGTTCACCATAATGGACGAGACCATCCAAATGGGTGCTCAGGATCTTCTCCACAACGGGTTGGCCAATCATGAGGAAATTCTTATGAAGGGTGTGCTCAAGGCTCACCCACCACTGGTTCTGGCGAGAAATGAAGTCTCCTTCGCCGAATGTCGAGCTCGCTGCAGAAGCCAGTAAGTCAGAGTCCCCATTCAGTGTAATAGAAGAGACAAAATGCCCACTTACTGTTGCATTTTAAACCCTGTGGCAGCAGTTCATCTAGAATGCCAACAACTGTCAAGTACTGCTGTGTTCGCGCGTTCAACGCATCTGCACGCCCAAGGTCCAAACTTTGAGGTTTGGCATCTGCCAGTGGCCAAAATCAGTCCGTATTCAATATTTTGAGAGGCATATGCAAATGTTCCTACCCAATATGCTGACGGAAACGCCGAGGCGATGTAAAAGCAGGCCGGTAAGCAACCCAGTAGGGCCTCCTATCATGAGGTTTTTCATCAGCACTTCAATATCGACCAATGATACTGTCTGCTGTGTAGTCTGCAAACATACCACCAACAATTGCCACATCAACGACCTCGACTTCGCTGTTTGAACTGCCCATATTGGTAAAACCCTGACGAAATTTTGTCGTAGTCTTTTTGAAGGAGTCTGTATCAGAAGAGAGATGGAAAGACAGAATAGCAGTGATGAAATGTGATCCGAAAATTCGAGGATGGCCATGGGGTCCTGTTACCTATAATCACATACCAACAGCCGTGATACTCAATTCTCGGCGGCAGACAACCCTCGTCAACAGGGGTCGAGATACTAGGTTGCCAACGACTCCACCAAGATTCCACATTTGCGATCTAATGAAAAAGTTTGATGCCTGTCAACGCTCTGGATGAAACCATAGAGGTGTCCAAGTTCTAGGTGAACCGCATGGCAGGTTGTCGCACACCCCCCCGGGGGTCCAAACCGTATAGAGAAGGTGGCACAGCATCGACGGCTATCACTGGCAGTTGGTGGGCCATGAAGCTCTAGAGGCTATGCTATGTATATCCAGATGAAGAGCTTCCATCTGATAAAAGGGTCCAGATTCGCCAGACGATTTTTTGAGAATCGGCAAGAATTGGATCACCACAACTATTCTTTCTCTATCTCCAAGTGAAGCCATCATGCCGTCTGCTGTGGAACTTGAATCGCTGGCCGTCGAGGTCCCTGAGACCCAGGCCAAGCTGAACTCGACCTCTTCCACTCCTCCTCTTCCTGTTACTGTTCCTTCAGTTTCTCTCACCACTGGCGTGGATGCAGCCGCTCTCCAGACAGCGTCTAAGATTCTTCACATCATAGACCGGTATCGTCTGAAACGGTCGGCAGACACCGCTGCCAAAGCTGATGAGGGAGCCTTGAAGTTTCTCGCTCTCATTTACACTCATGTCAAAGCCGGCGATGTCGTACCTATGTGCCTGCCCGCTTTTCCCTTCAAGTCGCCAAACTCTCAGTCCAAAGTGTTGGGCAAGCTGCCTGATCGAGCAGAGGAGCTGGCTCTGGCACATCTCAACGGCCTTTGTCTAGCTATTCAAGACATCTACCCTCCAGGGGCAAACCTCACCATCATCTCAGATGGCCTGGTATACAATGGTACGCTATATCGGAAGCCTTCTCTTTAATGGTTTTCAGAGAGATACTAAATCGAAGCATTCAGATCTGCTCGGCGTCCCAGACAAAGATGTGTGGAACTACGGCGAAACACTGAGAGCTGTAGCCGCAGCAAAGGGGTACAAACATATTTCCTTCTCACGTCTTCGAGATCTTGTAACAATTCAGTTGCCAGAGCAGCTCGACGAAATGACATATGTCGCAAACGCATCGAACTTCCGACGAGCATTGCTCAATACCTTCAGCCGACCCGACTGGGAATGGAAGACTGTTAGCCAGAGCGAAGATGTCTGCTTGACGTATAGAGGATACATCAAGTTCTTGGAGACGGATCTTGAGACTGTGTATCCAATTGGGGATGAGCGCAGCAAGACCAAGTATAAGCGAGGTATCGAATACATTGCCAAGCAGATGATGGCCCGTGGCGATGTAAGTCCTCAGCCTCCCACTTGAAGACCGCCTCTCCCACTTGAGGACCGCCTCCCACCTGAAGGCCGTCTCCGTGTCCATCACCGCTGACTTGAAGGATTTAGGCATTCGCCAGCGCAGTTCGACAAAAATACAAAGACTCGGTCCGACTGTCGATACATCCATCTACTGGAGCAGCCAAGTTGTCCATCAGCTTATTACCCACCGACACCACGTATACAACACCTTGGCATTGCGCGGTCGCATATAGACTAGATGGCACTACGACTACCGGCATGCGGTCCGATTTCGAGAATGACGAGTCATTCGAACTCGTCTACGAAAACGGCCGACCCAGCTATTACCGCGAGAAATCAGATCTATTTTCGTGGGGCGCTGAGAAAGGTGGAGTTGTCTTTGAGCCGCTGTATCCATCTGGATTCCTCGCCAAGCCTGCAAGGGGTTCATACAGCATGACAATGGACGACGTGGATGCCAAGAAGGTTCGCCTACTATCGGAGATCAACTCTCCTGTAATCCTTCGTGGTTTCATTAAGAAGCCGAACAAGGAACAATTCGCCAAGAAGTCAGAAGAGTTTGGCAAACCCACAGCTTGGAAGTTTGGCCTCATCCTGGAAGTCAAGGATCAAGGGACGAACAGCTCGGGTCTTAATAATGTGCTCTCTCGCGAGTGGATGCCTTGGCACTATGATGGTTTGTTCAAAACCGTCAAGCAAGTGGATGAAAACGGTGAGGAGACTCTTGTCTCAACACCGCCTCGGTAAGTAGCCATGTCTGCGGCTGGAAGTGGGATGATGATGACCGTACTAACAGCTTTTTTTCTCTCCAGATTTCAAATCTTTGTCGGAGCTACTTCGAGCCCCCGTGACACAGGATTTACACTCTTTGCGTCGTCTACGCTGTTCCTCAAGTATCTCCCAGACTGGCTGAGACTCGGAGCCCTGTCGGAGATGACTTGGACGGTTTCCACAGCCTCCTTTAACGCAACCGTGCTCAAAGGTCTTCCAATGATCGTGTCCCACCCAACGACAGGAAAGCCGTGTCTCAGGTATCACGAGCCGTGGCCTCAGTCTAAGACCCAGTTCGAGCCCACAAACGTCACCATTGACGGGCTAAAAGCTGCTGACAGTGCGGCAATCTGCGAGGCCATCGATTCGGTCCTTCACGACAGAAGAGTAGCCTACTATCATGTCTGGGACAAGGGAGACATTGTGGTGAGCGACAATATCCTGATGATGCACACGCGGAGTGACTTCAACTCTGGAAGTGATCGGGAGCTCTGGCGGATCCATTTTGACTAAGTGAGGATGCTTGGCGCATTAGAGTTGTTTTTTCCGCAGGTAGAGGGTTTGTCTGTATCACATTGGTGTTAGCACTTTGATTCCAGGTTAATTTGCCATCCATAGCAAGTCTCAATACGATTGCATTACCAGTACTGTTCCGAATACGTAAACCTGGACATGACTGGTGGTCTGTCCTTTCCAATAGGTGTGTTGAATGGCGTGAATATGGCAATGAAGACGCCGTGAATTTGCTGAAGCTGGGATGTTGTTGATAGCTGTGATATCAAGATCAAGTTGCAGGAGATTGCTATTGACGTTGTAAGATTGGATGGAGTGAAGGGAAGGCAAGAAGGGAAGTGGACTATGGTGTTAGTTGTTGGGCTGACACTGTGCACTCTGCCCTAAGCTCAGGAGCCATGTAGTGGCCATCTCAGGTACACAGGGCTGGTGGTTGTGTGAATGTGCACTAACTCTACAGTGCGGAATGACGCTGGTGCCTAAAGTTTGCTCAGTTTGCAGCGGCCTTTAGCACCAGCATCTCAACATCAACTTCCACTAAAATTCACGAACGATGCAAATCATTTTGCCATCACCAAATCCAACGCTCTGTCCATTCCCATGTAATCGCCATGTCGACCTTCAATGGCCTCGTCTCCGAGTTTCCAGACATAAGAAGTTCGGCTCCTCCATTCTAGTGTCAAAGATGCTCTGTGCTAATCGGTTGATAGTCGATTTCTTCAGACACCACGTTGATGCATCACCACCGTTGGTGTGCTTTCTCAGCCATGTCCACAGCGATCATCTTTCCGGGCTCGAAAGTCTCCGATCTCCCTTGTAGGTCTGCATGAAAAGCATCATCATGCTGGGGTTGGCTGCTAATTTGTTAGTGTCTACTGCTCTGCAGCGACCAGGGAGATCTTACTGCGGCTGGAGCGATACCCCTGTCGCATCAACTATGCCAGGGGCATTCTGGAGGCGCGGCAGCAGACTTACAAGCATCTAAGTAAGGTTATTGTGCGTAAGACTGCTACCAATACAAGGATGTGAACACTCGCAGCTGATTCTCGAACAGAAACCGCTTCCACTAGAATCTCCAACCACAATCGAACTCCGGCCTGGAAACTGCATTCAAGTGACGCTGTTTGATGCGAACCACTGCCCTGGTTCTGTCATGTTCTGTAAGTGGTGAATTTGTCTTTGGCGATACCGTCCTCTGCTAACAACGATCCAGTGATTGAGGGCCATGGTAAAGCGATACTTTATACTGGGGACGTGAGATGCGAGCCGTGGTTCGTCAACGCCATCACCAGAAGCCCAGCTCTTATCGAGTATACGTGCGGCATCAAAACCATAGACACCATATATCTCGACACGTCTTTCGTAGACGACATTCCGTTCCAGACCAAAGCTGAAGGAATCGCACAGTTACTACACAAGGTCACTAGATATCCAAAAGACACAGTCTTTTACATCCAAGCCTGGACTTATGGCTACGAAGACGTTTGGATTGCGTTGTCCAAGGCTCTCAACTCTCCTGTAAGTCAAACCATCAGAAACACGTTGTCTTATGCTAACAGCTAATAAAGATTCACGTTGACGACTACAAACTCCGTATTTATAATTCCTTGAATACATCATCATCAGAGACACGGCCTAACTCGAGTGCTCACTTAACTTCAACCGCTGCTGCCTTGACCGGCTTCATGTGTGGAAATACGCCCCAGTCCGGCTGCCTTACCTCGGATCAAAATGTCCGCCTCCACAGCTGTGAGAGCGGCAACATGTGTCCGATTGCGAGACAATCTTCTGTAGTCCGAATTCAGCCTGTTGTCGCATCATTTCCTGATGGCGCTGTTATCCAAGAGGCTGGAATAGGAGGAGGTGGCGAAGACTTGGAGCGCGAGATGGAGCTTGGGGTTCCCAACCAGAGCGATCTCGAAATTTTCCTTCAAATGTAAGTACTCACAGGACATACAGTGAATGGGTATTTTAAACTGATTCCTTGCAGAATAGATGCGTTGAAGAACACGACGGAAGAAGCGCGAAGTGAATGCGCTCGTGCTCTGACAAACGCACTAGCCAGTGGACGCGATTTGCAGCTCAACATGAGTCTATCTACTGAAGGCGCTCATTCGACAGACTTACAACGAGCCATACTTTCTATCATCAATAGTCAGTTGATGGCAATCCCCGCCCGTACCACAGTTGAACAGCGAAGCGAAACAAATCTCCCAAATGTTATCCGATTTCCATATTCACGACATTCATCTTATGCCGAGCTTTGCAATCTAGTGAGTGCATTCAAGCCAAGGGATATTTGGCCTTGCACATTCCATCTAGAGGCTTGGCAGAAGAATGGTAGGTCATTCGAACGAGCTCATGTATGTATGCCTCTCAAAAGCTGACGCATTTCCGATAGCAATGTCCATTCAGTCGCTCTTTGGAAAATATTGCAGCGGCAACCTGTTCGCACACGACATGAGGATCAACAATCTTGTGAAAGAAATGAAACGGCATATTCATGAAGAGCCAAACTCTCAGGGGTTAGAAAGCTACAGATCGAATTCGGCTTCACCCACGGCTCAAGTGTCGCCGAAGGCCCTCCATGTCGGTGGACACAGAGACACCATTACCATCACCGAACGTGAGAGGCCAGGGCACAAAGAATGTCATGAACTACAAGAGTTGATGACAAAAAGAGCATCTGCACAAGAGCCACTTGAACTCTTGGCTTCTAAAGATGACGATGGTACAGGTGAAAATGAGTCGCAAGAAACCAACGCATCCTTCACTTCGGTGCTTTCCACACATCATTCTTCTGTGAGATGCGATGCATATGATCGGATGCTCCAAAACTACTACGGCATTGGCTGGAATTCAATCGAACTTATATCCGTCGGCTGCAACCACAGCGTTGAAGAAACAGAGCTCTAGACAAGCGTGGACATCACAGCAAGTCGGCCCCAGCAATACATACTATATAACATCCTAACTAACCAACTAACTATTCAACAGATTGAGACTCAGGCACGATCTCGTTCCACATGCCAAATCCCATTGCAATTTGTTCCTTTGCTCGTTTGCTTCAATCCTGCAACCCATAGCGCTTATCAACTGCAGCAGCAACCATTTCGGAGCCACCAATAGGAAGCCCTCGAGCTCTGAACACTCATGTCGCTGGTTGTTCCCGTAGCCAATGGCAGTGTCCAGAAAACGAGGACATGTTTGATATGAATCCTTCCGACGCTAAGTGGATTCGGGGTTTCAGACCCCCCGGGCAGACAGCTGCAACACATCTAGCTCCAAAGAAGGGGAGCTGCCGCAACACTTTTTGGAGGCAAAATTAATCAACCATGAAACGCAGCGCCAAACGATGAATCTTGTCTCATCGGAATTATGACTCTCAGATTCTCCGTCAGCGTCGGGAACACGGGAACCACGAAGTCACCGTCAGACGAGTTTCGACTCGTCACTTCTAAGCCTCTAATAACAAAGATGCAACATCACTCGGTAAGACACGCTAAGAGCAACCCTTTCGACGCCATTAGCCCGACATGATCGGTTGGAGTAGCTCCGGTGAGCTATCAGCAATCCCCCCGCTGCCGTGGTGATGTAATTCTCGTTCCTGACGGCTATTTTTATAGCTCGGTTTCGCATAAGCACATAGCCTCCTGCCGCGACGCAATGTCATCCGCTGAAGATGATTTCATTCCCCCTCTCATAATTTCTTCCGTGCATCTGTCCATCCGATCTTTTGTTTCAAAACATCGATTCTTTCTGATCTGACCAGATCGCTCCGAAACGACGGGTGCTCATATGTGATGGATGGCGCACCCGCTGGAGTTGTAGGAAAGCAAATAGCAACCGTCTCAGCTTAGACACACTCACATTCACACTCAGCATGGCTATTCCCGAGCTGCTGGGGTCTGTGACCTCGAGCCAGCTTTGGAGCTTTGGCGCTCTCTTTCTGATCTTGTCATTCATTGTCGACTTCGCCAGTCACCCGCAATATCCAAGCCAGATTCCTGTTATGGGCAAGGGCCATGGAATGCTCAACGCTTTACTTGACAGCTTCCGTTACCTCACAAACTACCACCGCTGGGTCAGCGATGGTTACGTCAAAGTGAGCAGCAGCATCTTTACAGACAACGTACTAGTCAGAATGGCTAACCAGAGCTTTCGCAGTTTGGCAAAAAAGGCCTGCCTTTTGTCGTGCGATCACCGTTATCTCGCCCTTCAGAGGTCGTCATCCCTCGCAACCAGATTGGCTGGATGATGGATCAGCCCGATCACATCCTCTCGACCTATGATGCCCACAATGCCGTCCTGTATTCCGAGTACAACTTTCTCGGCCGCCGCTTGGCCTATGACCCATTTCCTAATCGCGTAATGCACAAGTATATAGCCCGGCATCTATCTACCGTTATCCCCAACGTCGACGACGAGATTCAGCACGCAGTAAACACAACACTCGGAAACGATACAGAAATTTGGAAGTCATTCAAGCTTTGGAACCTCTGGCTGGAAATCGTACCGCATGTCACTAACAGATTGCTCATCGGGCCCGAGATCTGCCGCAACAAGCAATTCATCGATGGAATGGTCAACTTTACAAACGACGTTGTCCGCAACGGCTTCCTGCTCCAAGTATTCCCAAAGGTCCTCCATCCCATCTTTGGCCGCATTTTCGGCATATTCAACTATCTCCATTGGCGCTCAGCCAACGCTCCAGCCCAGCCCATCATTGAAAAGCGTCTCAATGCTATGCTGAAGAAAGCCGCGGGCGATCCCGAGTACAAGGACTTTACGCCTCCCGAAGATTTCATCACCTGGCTGATCCGACAGGCACTTGCAGACGGAAAGACATTCGAGCTAGACCCCATTGTCATTTCTAAACGACTTCTTCCTATCGAGTTTGCCGCAATCCATACCACAGTGTTGACAGGCCAGCTATGGATGCAAGACCTACTCACCTCCGATCCCGAAACTGGCATTCTAGACATCCTCCGAGCGGAAATCGACGCCAACAAACCCGAATCCGGCCCCTGGACAAAGGCCGCCATCTCGAACCTCGTCCGTCTCGATTCTTCCATCCGCGAGTCCCAGCGAGTCAGCAACTTCGCCGTCACAATGATCGAACGCAAGGTCGTCGCCGACAACGGCCTGTACAACCCAGAGCTAGGCTGGACTCTTCCAAAGGGCAGTTTCGTCACCGTCAATCTCGAAGGGACGCACCACGATCAGGACCTCTACAAGGACCCTCACTCATATAACCCCCTCCGCTATTCCCAGGTCAGAGAAGCTTGGGACGCGAAATCGGATGAAGAGAAGAAGAGCGAACCTGAAGAGGGTACTAGAATACGGGGGCTGGGAATGGTGACTACAAGTCCCCAGCATTTGGCTTTTGGCCATGGCAGACACGCTTGGTGAGCGTTATATGAAGATGACACATTTGGCTGTGTACTAACGGATAGAGTAGTCCCGGACGGTTCTTCGTCGCGCACGAATTGAAGCTCATCATGATTCATATGCTGCTCAATTACGACATCAGACTAGTTGGCAAAGTGCCTGAGAAGCAATGGATAGGCGGCACCATCATTCCGCATCTGAAAGCAGAGATTCAGATCCGACGAAAGAAAGTGTCTGCGTGAGGGAATAAATAATATGCAATGAAAGAAAGAAAGAAAGAAAAAATATTGGAATATTCGATGCGGCGTTTTGTAGTGCTCACTTATATTTAGCATGTATACCAAGAGAAGGCTATCGAAGTACACCGGATCAGGAAGCATAGCCACAAGACTTGGTTGGATTATTTCACCCAGTATCTCAGAGCAAGCAGCATCGGAGAAAGCAAGAGTCAATATTCACTAATAGAAGTTGATCCTCTCTCGCTAGATCTAATAAATGCATCATGAACAGTTATGCCTCGATACTCTCCGCTCAACTCTCGTCAAGCCTCTTAAACATAAAAAAGACAAATCTAGATATTCAATCCCATAAGCCCATCCCCTCCCAAAAACAGCCCCCCAACAGACCCCTTCTCCCTCTCCCTCAACAACGCCCCAACATCAACTCTCCCTCCCGTAATGTACTTTTCGCTCACACCCAAATTCACCCTCCTGCTCAACTCCTCACGCAACTGTGCCCTCAGCGCTCCCATCTCCGCTTTACTCAGCTGACGAGCCTCCTTCTCCTTCTTCTTCCGTCCACCTCCCCTTCCACCCCAGTTCCCCGGCGCCGTACCATCGAATTCCTCCGAATCGTAGTCCACGCCAAGTTCCTCAGCGGCATTCCGCAGCCAAGTGTCTTCGCTGTGGCCCTTTTCTTTGGCCAACACAGCATCGGCGATACGCTTGGCAAGATCAACGCGGGACTTGAGGCGAGCAGCGATTTTCCTGTCAATAGCGAGCGTCTCGATGAAATGCTCACGCTTGACGCCTCCGCCACCTTCTCGTTCGGAATGGACTTTGCTAGCCAAACGACGAGTCGGCAAAACTTCCTCTGGAGAACACAGAATAACACTGATACCAGAACGATCGCCACGAGCAGTTCGACCAGATCGATGGATATAAGTGTCCGCCTGGCGAGGCACATGGTAGTGCAATACTTGGTCGACTTCTTTGATATCGAGACCTCGAGCAGCTACATCTGTTGCGACGAGGATAGAGTTGCTGGCAGCAGCGAAGCGCTCAATGGATCGCAGACGCGCTTTTTGAATCATTTGAGAGTGTAAGGGGAGCGCTGAGAGGCCGAGGTTCTGGAGGAGAGGGGTGAGACGGCGAACGGCTGAGATGGAGTTTGTAAAGACGAGAGTGCGACGGCCGGGGTTGAGGACGAGAACGGTGTACAAGTAGAGATCCTGATTTATAAAATATTAGCAACAATAACCTAAAGAAGCATGAAAAGTCAGAGGTTGTCTCGCAACTTACCTTTTCCATGGCACCGCATTCAATCAAGCCCTCCTTCAGGCCATCAGCCATCTGCGACACCGGGTTGACATCGATAAACTTGGGCTCGCCCCGGAACTTGAGACACTTCATCAAATACTCCATCTTCTCCTCATCACTCCCCGTCTTGGAGCCCTTGCCTCTGCCGGCCAGTTTAGACTGCAGATTCTTATCGAAAGTAGCCGAGAAAACGAGCGTCTGTCGCGGGGGAAGGTCATCGTCATCGTCGTCTTCGGCCTCGGGGTCTCGTCGATCCAGCGCACCAATAATGTCTTCCGCCTCCTTAAACTGTCCTGCCTTGAATAGTCTATCTGCTTCATCAACAACCAGGAATTTAATCTTGGTAAAGGAATCCTGCAGACTCATGTCGCCATCCAGAACCTCCCAGAGACGACCCGGTGTCGCAATAACAATATCAGCCTTCTCCAACTGTCTCTGCTGCTTCTGAATACTCAAACCACCCGTAACCGTGCAAACGTACGGCGCCGTCGGCAATCCATCGCACAGCGCCTTGATATGGTCCGAGATCTGCTTCGCCAACTCTCTCGTCGGGCTGAGAACAACCGCCGTCGGGCCCTCCCGCTTGACATTCGTCTTGTCCACATACAGCTCCAGCCACTTCTCCACGATCGGTATCCCAAACGCCAGCGTCTTTCCCGATCCCGTCTGCGCCTTTCCAATCACGTCGTCGCCCGCCAGGATCTCAGGAATCGTCTTCTGCTGGATGAGCGTCGGCTTCGTGAATCCCAGCTTCGCAATCGCAGACACGGTGCGCGTCGACAGGTTCAGCTCCACCCAGGCACCCATGTCTGCTTCTTCTTCGGCGGCGTCGTCCACGGCCATGAGAGCGTCGAAGGAGTTGCCTTTCTGCTGTTGCTGCTGCTGCTTGTGTGAAGCGGGCTTTTGTAGCTCTTTCTTGGCCGGCGCCAGCTTTCTGTCTGCTTCTTTCTTCTGCTCCTTGACCCTGTTTTTGTCTTTTCTTGCAGCTTTGTTTTTACTCCCCTTGCCCTCCACGCCACCTTGAGAATCGCCAGCTTTGCCGGAATCGACATCCTCGCCTTCCACAGCGCCGTCGCCAGGCCCTTCAGCAGGTTCACCGACGGCATCTTGAGTCTCTGCTGCCCCCTGTCGTGTTGTTGAATCGGAAGAGTCGGGATCCTGTTGCTGTTGCTGCTGCTCCGCCACTAAAAACTGCACAGTCCCACCATTTCTTACCACATCAACTCCCTCAATCACCTCGAGCCCGCCAAATTCCTCCCCGACCGATTGCCAGGCCAGAGAAGTAGCCTCGACAAAGTGCCTCGCAGGCTTTGCCTTGGCTTTACCGCCAGCCTTGGGGTTTGTTTTTGCAGCAGCGCCTTTGGCCGAATTCTTGGTGCGCTTCGCAGCCGGTGCGGCGACGGACGGAAGCTTTCGTTTCTTGGACGGAGGCACCATCGGGGATTGATTCGAGTGAAATGATGGCTTTTGCTGAAATCCCAATGTCACTGAGAGGTGGAAGTTGTCGCAAGAGTCTCTTATCGCAGTGAAGCTTCAAAAGTTTTTTTTTTTCCTGCTGCACTTATCTTAGCAGCAGAGCCCGGCCGCACTAGGCTCCGATCCGCCGATCTAAGTGGTCAAGTCCTAGCTACTTGTATCACGCCTAATAACAGTAGCGGAATCATGTATAGAGTACATATCATGTTCATCATGGCTCTTCAAGTCGTCCATGAACGCCGAGATCCATCAAAATCATCACCGATACTGAGATTCCATCAAGATATAGGTAGTATAAATCGGTGTTTGTAATGGAAAAGAAAAGAAAAAAGCGTCCGAGTTTAACTAGTAATAATGCTATGAATACAGCAATGCACCCCCAACATCCTCTCCATATCCATTTTATATCCCCGTAAATCTTTTCCCTCCAATAACACGGCAATCATCGATTAGATAGATTGAGAGTCTATCCTCCCTGTCATTATACAATGCAAGCCTTATCCCAATAATCTACTCTCGTTGCCATTCGTTCGTTGAGCTTAGTGAGCTCCTCTTGCTCTCTTTGCTCCAGCACCAGCGGCTTCTGAGTCGCCTCTGGGACGCTTCGCTCCCGGTTGGAACTCAGATGCAGCCGCATTCATGCCGCCGCGACCTCCCCGTGCACCTCCGCGCCCGCCACGGCCAGCATGGCCCTGTCCAGCTTCGTTACCGGCCGCTCCTCTTTGGCTAGGAGGCACGTATGCTCCTCCACGTCCACGCCCGCCGCCGCGAGGCATTGGGATGCCAGACCGGACTGGCATCTGTCCCTGTTGCTGGGGTTGAGGTGGAATTTGAGGCAGCTGTGACGGCTGTGGTGCCTGAGCTGGTTGTTGTGCTTGTGGCACACCTTGTTGTGGCTGGGCAGTTTGGGCTGCTGGGGCAGCGGCAGCATCGGTCTGCACAAATGGGTTGGGAGCAGCAGAGCCGCCCGTCGTAGGCACAGCGAACGGATTTGAAGCCTGGGGGGGTTGGATGTTGCCGCCCGCGGGTGCAGCCGAGTCTGCGGCCTTGGCCTCTGCAGGAGGTTGAGTAGCGGCTTGTGAAGGAGTTGTCGCTACCAAAGGTGCCAGTGCAGGCCTCGGGCCGCCGGTGGCAGGCTGAGCAGCCGCACCAGGAGGGACGGTAGCTGAAGCAGGGGTGCTGCCAGAGATGGACGGCTGCCTTACTGGCGTAGTCGTAGCTGAGGCTGGTGCCGGGGGTTTGGCTGCTGCTGGTGCCGGAGGAGGAGCCTGGGTCGCTTTGGCAACCTCCCAAACTTCAACTACAGGCTTCTGTGGCGTCTCATTCGCGGCTGTCTCAACTACGCCAAGCTTCGCGGTCGCATGTCTAAGCTTGTTCTCCGCCATGTTGATCCGGAGAGTGGACTTCTTAGACTCCATGAGTTGAGCTTGGTCACGCGCGGCTGTGATTTTGCCTTCATACTCAGTCTTAATCTTTGCGCTTTCCGCATCCATCTTCTTTCGAATGTTGGCCGCTATGATATTCTTGACGGTAGCGTTAGAAGCCAAGAACTGTCGGATGGAGGAATCGTCTAATTGCGAGAGATCAGGTGGCCCGCTTGGAGCTGGAGTTGGCGGTACTGAGGGTCCTTCAACCTTGGCTGGGGTGCTTGGCGGTTGCTGCCCGGCAGCCGAGGTTTCCTTTGCAGGCGCTGCTTGAGATAGGTTCTCGATCTGCCAGATTTTTTTCTCTTGCTCGAAGTGGAGCCTGAGATCATCATCTTTCTTCTTGAACTCTTCCTCCAACTTGGCACGGCTCTCCTTGAGTTTGTTGTTCAGCGTGTCCTTCATCCTGTCCGATCGTTCCTTAATCGTTTGCTGGATCTTGGCTTCAACTTCGTTTGCCTTCTGCTCAAATTCGGCAGCCTTTGCCTCGGCGGCAGCAAGTTTGCTTTCCAACTGTTTCCTCTCGGCATCTGACAAGCCATTCACAGATGCTTGACCCTCTCCAGCCTCCGGCGCTGCGGTAGGTACAGCCTCAATAGAATTAGATGACGCTGCAGCACTGGCTTCTTGCAGTTTCTGCAACGCGCTGTCGCGCTCCGAGGTAGCCGTCTGTAATTCGCTCCGGAGTCTCTCGAGCTGCTGCTGTGCTCCTAGTTTCTGGGCATTGACTGCCTCTAGCTCCTTTTGGGCATCGGCGAGACGCTGCTCTAGTACAGTAACAACTTCTGACGATGCAGAGGCATCAGGTTGTTGCTGCTGAGAGACTGACTGTACCTCGACCTGCTGCTGGAAAGCATGGATTTGCTTCAGATATTCCGCCCTCTCCTCATTGAACTGCTCCGCTTGCTTCTGCTTGGCAACATTAGCCTCGTCAAGCTGCTCTTGTAGGCTGTTAGCTCGCTGGTTAGCTTCGTTCTTTTCGCCAGTGAGCTTTCGGGAACGTTCTTTGAATTGCTCTCCGAGCCTGGCTCGTAAATTTGACCAGTTGGTCCGTTCGGTTTCGAGAGTCGACTCAAGTTCAGCGACCTTGGCCTGCAGTGGCTGTTCGCCCTCTTTGAGAGCATCCCGCTCCTTTTCGAGGTCGGCAATTGTCTGTTTCAGCTGCTCCATCTCGGCCGGGTCGACACGGCCATACTTGGTCAGGATGCCCTCGGTCCTCTTCTGCCAGCGATCGCGGTCCTCCTGGATTTGCTTAATCTCTTCTTCCAAGAACGACTTTTGAGTGTTTAGGTTGTCAATCTCGCTCTCAAGAGGCTGAATCTTCTGCGTCATCTCGTCGATCTTCTTGTTCTTTTCGGTGATCTGATCCTTGAGTTGGTTATTCTCCGTCCGAAGAGCCATGCTGCTCTCGCGGTAGAGATTAAGCTCGTGCAGCTTCTCCATCAGATCCTTGTGAGCCATGGAAGCGTTGCCGCTTTGCGAAGCCTGGCGCTCTTGATCAAGCTTCAGACGAGTCTCATCCAGCTGTGACTGCAAATACTCGACTTGTTGCTGTAGCCGCTTCGATTCGTTCATCTTCATATCGTACTGGACTTCCAGAATCTCTTTTTCGCGACGCAGGTATCCATTCAACTCTCGCATGCCCTCGATGGCATCTCCCATGCCAACGGGTGACGTGGCCTCATCCGCATCAGCGATGTTACTGCGGTTTTGCTGCATAGCTGCAATCTGGCCGGTCAAACTTTCGAGTTGCTGATGCAGAAGCTTGTTCTGTGCGTTGGCATCCTCACGCCTTTGTTTGAGTTCGGCCATTTCCTGCTCCAGCTGCAGTCTTCGGTCTTCCCAGGAGCTCTCGCTTTGCGCGAGCGTGACCTTGGCAGATTCTGCTTCCGCGCGCAGTGATGCAGTCTCCCGCTTGTACTCGTTATACTCGTTGCGCAATTCCTGAACCAGCTTGGCGGCTTCAGCATGCTTAACAAGCTCCTTCTCGTAGTCTTGCTGGGCTTTCGAAGCGATCTCAGCCTGAGCACGAAGATCCTGCTGATGGTATCGAGCAGCTTCAATGTGCCGACTGCTTTCTTCCTTGAGCCGCTTAATCTCCTCCTCTAGTATCGTCTTCTCATCCTCGTACTTGCGTGCAATTTCTCCTTGGGAGTCCCGAATGGTGGACAGTTCGGTGTTGGATCGTGACAGTTCAGCAGACAAATCTTCAATCTGCTGACCCAGCTCCTTGATTCTCGCATCCTTTTGTTGAATGAGACTCTCCATCTCCTGTCGGTACTCGTCCTGTGAGGCTCGCAAGTCTTCCAAAGCCTCCTCGTTGCCCTGACTCAGCTCCTTGTACTGCTCGGCCTGAGCCTTTGCGTTTTCCAACTGCGTGTTGGCCATGTCGAGATCGCGCTTGAGGTCGGAAATATCATTGTTGAGATCCTGAATCTCGGCTTCAAGCTCTTGCTGGCGCACGTTGCTGTCTGTCACGAGGCCTGGTCGAGGCGTGGGACGAGGCTGTAGGCGACCAGCGCGCTCTTCGGCACTTCGGAGCTCTACAGTCAACTCATCAACGCGAGCTTGAAGGTGGTCGCGGGACGTCTTGATGCTGACGTGCTCCTCTCGGAGTTGGCTCAGGCTGGCCATGAGATCATCAATCCGTTTCTGAGATTCCTTTGCCTCATATTCCTTCCTCTGTTGCAGGTGCTGAGAGTCCTCTACGGCTTGGGAAAGCTTCTTCTGCGCAGTGCTCAGCTCAAGCTCCAATGTTTCAATCTTGGTTTGAGCTTTGCGGCGAGCCTCAGATTCGGTAATGTTGCGTTCGTTTTCCAGGGATTGTTGAGCCGTCAAGAGGTTGCCCAGCCTATTCTTCTCCTCAATCAAGGAGTCATTGTCCTTACTCATGCGCTCTTGAATGTCCTTCCAAAGCTTCTTCTCCGCCTTGAGATTAGCTGTCTCGTTTCGCATGCTGTCCAGGAGACCCTTGACTTCGATAAGTTCTTCCGCCACTTGCTGAACCCTAATATCTTGCTTAGCGGCGGTCTCGGAAAGAATCTGGGTCCTCTTCTGGAGCTCAGAATTTTCATTCTGAAGGGCGACGTAGTTGGCTTGAAGCATCTCCCGTCGTTCAAACTCCAGCCTAGCCTCGCCTTGTAGCTTGATGTTGGCAGTCTGGAGTGCGTTCTTCTCCGATGACAGACGATCGATTTGATCTCTAAAGTCCTTTCGTACACCATCCTGAGCGTCTCGGAAGCTGTCGTACTCTGCCTGGATCTTACGCAGGGCTTCTGTCAGAGTTTCAGTCTGCTCTCCGGTCTCAATGCTGCCGATTGGCATCTGGCCACCGATAGAATGGCGCATGTGGGAAGAAGGGTCGTCGCCGGCGCCGCGTTGCTGAAGAAGGCGGCGGAACATATCACGCTCCATCTTGTAGCTTTCCATGGTGATTTTAGCAGACTTGATCTCCTCCATCATATGGGTGAGGTCCTGCTGCAGCTTCTCAACCAAGTCGTGGTCCTCCTTGGCTTGATGCTTGGCGGCCAAGGCCTCTTCGCTTTCCATCTGCTCAGCGAGTTCGCGGGTGATGCGCAGGAGGTCTTCATTCTTGGCCTGTAGAGACTTGATGTCCTTGAAAACCACCAATTTCTGGGTGATAAACTGGTGAGTATCCGACATGTCGGACAGGGCCTCCTCGGTGATCTCGCCCTTCTCAAGCTGCTGTAGGCGGTACTTTTCCTCCTCAGTTAGCTGATCCATGCCCCTTTCCATGGCGTAGATGTTGAAGACGAGCATCTGAATCTGTGTGCCCAAATCTCTCAGTTGAGTACGTAGAATCTTGCTCTCAGACTGTGCAGTAGCAAGCGTGCTTTCTGCCTTCCTTGCCGCCTTTCTCGCCGCATCCCGCTCTTCAAAACTCTGCTGGGACAGCTCAGACATGTGGGCAATCTCATTTCGAAGAGTCTCGGCTTCAGACTGAAGCTCCTGGATTTCGGGCGTTTTGGCTTCCAAAGCTGCAATCATACCATCGAGCTCTTCGGCGAGCTGCTGGTTTCGCCGCTTCTCGCTGGCAAGCTGACCCTTGACCTGGTAAAGCTGCTCAATCGCTTGGGTGGCAGTGATGGTCGACTTGTTTCGTCCGGAGCCAGGGGTTCCAAAGGGAGAGTTGGCCCGCGCAAAAGTTGAACCATTCAGTTGGGGGGTCTGTGGTAACGATGACGCAGGAGCAGCGTGCTCCATGCGGACACGGGTTTCGTCTAAGTCGCTCTCAAGTCGTTGAATTCGCTCCTCCATCTCGGTGGTAACACGGCGTTCCGATTCAAGCTCTAATCGCACACGCCGAAGTTCGTTTTCGTAATTATCTTTGAGGCGCTCCTTCTCAGACTCCAACTCTCGCACACGGTCTTGGTGTTTCTTGCTGAGCTGCTCGGACATTTCAACAAGGCGTCGTTGGGCGTCCAATTCTTGCTTGTAGCTCTCGACAGTTGCCGCAAAAGAGCCTTCCTGCTTTTGCAATTTGACAAGAGCATCGTCAGCCTTGGCCTGCATAGCATCAAGTCGCTCGCGGAGCTGCTGCTCAGAGCGCTTGAGAGAGTCAACCTGGGCCTTGGCGTCTTCGTTTTGTCTCTGGAGCTCGGCAATCCTGGAGCCCTTTTCCTTGCGGTACTTGAGGGCCTCGTCGCTCTTGGTTTTCAGCTCCGTCTCGAGCCATTCGGCATTCTGACGTGCCAAATCAAGTTGCTGTTGGAGTGCGTCTTGTCGGTACTTTGCGCTATTCAGCTGACCCTTGGCATTTTGCTCCGACTGCTGAAGAGTCGTTACTTCTCGGGCGAGCTCAACATTTCGCTGGTGCTGTTTGGTGAGTTCCTCGGTCAAGGTTTGGTCGCGCTTGTTATTGGATTCGATGATGCTGAGGTTCGTTCGGTTGGAAGATTGGAGAGTTTCAATCTTGTCGTTGAGGGCCTTGACTTCGGCATCGTGATCGGAGTACTTTGCTTTCAGACTTTGAAGTTCGTTTTCTAAAGACTGTCGTTTCGTTTCTAAGGTGCGGACAACGGTTAGATGAAGACTGTAACGCGGCAATTCAGCCACTGGGAGTTGAAAAACACGTACCCTCCTCCTTGAGGCGCTGTCGGGCTTCTTCCACATCCTTGAGAGCCTTTTCGGCGGTGCCCTTGAAGGTCTGGGACTTAGTCTCGGAGTTTCGAACTGCATTCTCCAGTTCAATGTCGGTTTGGAGCTTCTCGGCGTACAGTGTCTCGAACTCGTGTGCTTTGGCAGCCACGGCCTGCAGCAGAGTAGTGACTAGATCAACGGTGGGCTGCGTCGTCAGAGTAGCCACCACAGGCTGGTCAAGGCCCAGGTGGCCTGCGATGTAGCCGACGTCGACATCGACCGCCGCCATTGTGTTGTGCCCTTGAACTTAGGTCGACAATGGCAATGACAGCGCGAGTCTCGTCATTACTCGGTCGAGAGGGGAGTCGATATCGGGCGTTGATGGATGTCGGACGCGGCGTGATGAGAAAGGAAAGAAAAGGAAAAGAAAGGAACAAAGAACAGGAAACGGGAAAAGAAAGGGAATGACTGGATGAAACGGGGTGAATTAATCAAAGCAGCCGCAGAGCCTGAATCTCGTCAGCAGCTCTCAGTGTCTGCGACGAGATGATCAAGATTGAAAAAAGGCGAGGCTCGGGAATTGAGAAATTGAGGGCCGCAGAGCTTGATGGAACAAAGACAAAAACGACGAGCTCCGGCGCGCATCGAGAAGCCGCAGCAAAATAGCAAAGAGACTGCACTGGCCTTGAACGGGCCTAGTCCCAGTTGGGCGGCAAGGCTTTTGGCTTTTTGGTGCCTGCAGCGTGACGGCGTTGCGCACAGACCACTTTTTGCCAGCTGTTTAGTGGCTTCAGTGCCCAGCAGTCACTAAAGCCCAGCGCCTTGTTTGCCCAATGGCCCAATGGCAGCACTAGAGCTCTGCAGGCGAGAGTCACTGCGTTTGCGTTTGCCTCCAGATGTACATCGAGTTGCTACCCTGGATTGGCCATCACGAAGCAAATTTGTGGGAAACTTCAACACAATAGCCACAGAAGGGGCCTCAGAAAATAAGTAATCATTTCCAGTAGCTATAGAGGTTTTAAAGCACGTAAAGATGGATATGCAGTGCGCTTTCATTGTGGTGGAATGACTTGCTATCAAAGTTGCTCATCTACGCAGATACAAAACTGACTGCACCGAAGTCGCCATACAATTTGCCAATAAAGCCACTTCAAATCTACATGTAAAGACTCTATGATGAACCGTGATTGCTTCATACAGGCAGTCGTTAAAATACAGAACCACTACATGATTACGAGTACAAATACGACCTTTACACTCTATGAAATAACGGTTGATGGTAGAAATCGCGGCTTGAGTCAACGGATGTCGTGCATAAAATCTTGTCTCAGATATCTGCCCCAATGTCTCTCCTTTTTTTCACCTTGCCGGGGACTTGATTTACAATGCTCCTTTACATATGCGCAGGCTAGAGATGGTAATGGATTTCATCACGCTACAGTATCTCACCAAGGTGTCACGGTCAAGAGGAGAGTCTTGCAGTCATGAATGCATCAATGCTCCTTGAAAATGCTGGAGACGCGTATATTCTGCCCGTCTTCGCTAAATGCAATACTCGGCCCTTGTCGGCGAGTTCATCCATATCCATCAATGCCTTCGTCTCCCATAACGCCACTGCTAGAAAGAATCGTCGAAGCCGCAACACCGTGAACGAATCCTGTAGAGAGATTAGCTTCGCGTCAATACACACCAGACACTTTCATCCAACTAAGGCGTACCATAAATGCTTAATAGAAAGAGTGTGCTACCTTTGCAGAGCAAAGAGTAGCAATTCGTCCAGGCCAACTGGTATTTACTGGCCGGCGATTTGCCACTGAAGGTCGGATCGACCGCCATTGGCAACGTTGCACTTGACGCTGCCCTCAACAGAGAGGTCGGTTCCCTCCGAATAGTTCTCAAGCGCGATTCTGAGGATGTTCTTGACGTCCTGATCTCCAATGGTGTAGGGTCCCTGGCCCTGCTCAGAGGCCTTGACGCCCAAGACGCAGCCTTCGGTCTTGAGGACGGGGATAAAGGCACTGCCGGAGACGTCGTGGATGCTGAATGTTCCGTTCTGGTTGGCCCAGGCGCTCGAGAGGGCAGCGCAGTAACGCCAGTCGGCGGCACCGGCGATGGGAGCTTGGGCGAAGCTGGATGGATCGCAGGTTGTCTGATCCGACGGGGACGGGGTCCAAGTAACGTCCGTGCTGTTCTGGAATCCAGCGGGAGCAGAAGTCACAACTGCGGCAGCAGCCAGACCGGCCAAGATCGAGATGGACTTCATGATGTTGAGATTCTCTCTTCGCTTGTGGTTAAGCAATATAGCGGTAATAGTACGGGTTGAAATGATCGCGTCGTTGCTTGTCAAAGTTGAGAAGACTGAGTTTGGATAGCAGGCTGCACGTGGTTGCAGAAAAGGGGAAGAGGAGAAGAGGTGAAGAGGAGGGGAGAGGACAAAAGAGAAAATAAGGTAGCAAGATCGGCAGTTCGTTTTGTTTCGTTTGCATGCGGTGAGGACGAGGGTTGCGGCAGAATTCCGAGTCCACACCTTCAGTCAAACGGACAATAGCACGAACAAGGCAATTGTTGAATGAAACATGGTATCAGCCGGCGATCGCGGACAAGGTACAGAGTAGCGGGCCTGTTTAGTGGTGAGTGGTGGCCGGCTCAAATCAAGTCTCGAGTACGGATCGCACATGGGCCCTTGAGGGTGTCTGATTTGGCTCATATTTTGCGTTGGTACGAGTGAGAGTACGATAGCTTCAGATTGAGACTGGAACCCAGGATGGGGCCGTTTGATGTACTGGCCCGCAGATGCCACTCATGCAGGGACCCGGAGTTTTGTAACGTGCTGGTGTTGATCAAGGGAATGCCTATTCAGCAACCCCAATTTTGCTATTCAGCAACCCCGGCGCAACAGTAACAATTAGTGAGTGACAATTAGTGAGTGACAATACCAAATATAGCTATTGTAGCAGAAGGCAGTAATAGCTGCAGATACTCAAAGAACTGGGTACGTCAATGTCTCAATCTCTTCACCTCTTGCACCAAAAAATCTTCCGCATCGTGTCCTCCGCCCGCATATCCGTATCCGTAGAAATTCATAGGCTCATCTGCTCTGCTTGAGCGACGCGGGAGTGGAAATTAAAGGGCCGCGGGGATAACCTCACTTGGGTTATGTAACGGTAACCTGCTGATCACCGGCAGCAGCCCATTCGCCTGTGCTCTTATGAAAGTGCTGCGGATTGACGATCGCATGCCTGGTCCCGAAACCTGATGGTTCGTGATGGGTTTAGGCTTTTTATCAAAGATGTGGCCAAATCAAGCAAAGATTGTCGCGCCGGACGCTTCGCGATTCAGTAGCCGCGGAGAAAGGGAGCTAAAACGGGAATGTCTGGATGCCTAGTAAAAGATGAACAAACCTCCTTGGAAGGCCATGGAAATAACGGATATCTACTGCTAATGCCACCGCGTAGGTTTGTAAGGTGAGAGTTTAGTTGACCGCGCAAGCAGCTGAGGCGAAGAACTACATATGCAAAACCCAGTATGATGTGATGCTTCGCCCGAAAGTGGCATGTGTCAGACCGAAGCCTGGCCTTTGATTGGTATTGTTTCAGGTCCCTCGTTTCTTGTATCGCCGCGGCAATGTTTATTCATAGTTCATGGCAAATGGAAAGCGGTCCGATACTCGTACTTTTTGCCTCTCTCCATCAACTCCGGCCCCGCGCATTGCGCCATCTCCGACCCATCGTGGCTGGTTAGCAGCCCTTCTAACAATTAGCTCTGAAGCTGAAAGCTGGATGGCTGACGCGAATAGCACGGGGATTTACACGCATACCCATCTCTTATACCCAGCTCCGTACATCGCAGTCCATTACCCAAAAGCCGAGCTCGCGCGGCGATCCAACCACGAGGGCCCTGCGCCCACCCAGAATCCGGGGTGATTGGACAATTGGGGCCCAGGGCTTTCAGCCACCTCTCGCCGTCGGGACCGGATCATGATGCCATCATGCTTAGGCCGCTGTGCTTATGCCGATTGCCGCCTGGCCGAACACCGAATCCGGCTCTGAGCCGGAGCTGGAGTGGGCTGAGAGGAAGCAAAGCAAAACGTCACTCGAGCCGGTCTGCCGGTCCCTAAATGCTCATGCGAAAAAAATTGAATATCTATAAGTCACCGCCCACTTTTGTGTCAACACCATAGCCCTCATATGCTGCCATCGCCATGGTTCCTTGTCTGCAGAGCTGTGATACCAAATGAACTTTTACGAATATTAGTAACCCAGCCTGCACTGTCTCTTTGAAACGAAATTTTTTTTTACTCCCATTGATACCCCACCAGTTCCCTCACAATGACAAAATCTCACGACCCCCAGAGCGGCCGCATCAAGAAATTGGTTAGCCGGCTACTCCATCACTCCAACCCTCATGATACGAGCCCAGACGACTCTGATGCCGACAGTGGCATCGCGACACCTAAATGGCTTGGCTCCTACAGAGTACCAAACTCAGCAAACTCCAGTTTCTCCGCCCCAAAGGCATATGGCCGGGACACAGGCATCTCCCTCGAACTCTGGAATTCAGCCTACAACTCCCTCCGCGATGGTCTAAGTACAGCTGGCCTGGTGACTGTTTACGAGTCGATCCTGTGCCAGGAACTACCTCATGGCCAGTCCATTGGTGGAATCAACCAGTCCCTCCCACGATCCGATGACGACAGGTTAAGAACGTTAATCACCATCACCGAAGCGGGCCTTAAAAAGTGCCGGACCAAGTCTCAAGCAGACGACCAGGCCAAAGCTTTGATTCGGGCGTCCAGGAAGATCATCAAGTCTGTATGGGCAGACTATCCATCTACCGCAGTGGCCTGGTCAGGCATCTGCATACTGACACCGGTATGATTACTCTGTTACGTTTATGTCTACTAGTCTGTACAGTTGGCTAATTATTCTCATTGATAGCTTCTTCTTGGCGCGACAATAGCAATTGAAGACATGAAGCGCGGTGCCCTGCACGTCCTTGGACGCATCCCATGGTACATGCACCTATCAGAACTCATCATGGCCAGCGCATGGAAGAGCGATGCCGACTTTCTCGAGCAGCGCGACCGAACAAGAGAACGACTACTCAAATTATACCGCAAAGTACTCGAATTTGAAATGAATTGCGTATGCGCAGCGGCCAGCAGCTGGAACAATGCCGCGAAAAACGTAGTCGGGTGGCACAAGCTGGGCGCCATGGTGCGCGAGATTGAGGAGCTCGACGTTGAGATCGGCAATCTGATTGTGACCTACATCGACAGGAGAGTTGCAGAGACCATCCGGCGATATAATGAGGATCTGAAGCTGGACGCAAAGGACGAGGGGCCGTGTCCGTTTGCTGCTGATGGATCGAGTTCGAGTGCGCCCTTTCCGCTGGACGCGAGCCACTCGGCAGACGCCATGCCGGGAATGAAGCCGTCGACGGTGAGGGTGTGAGGAATCTTGATTTTGGATGAGGAGAATAATCACTTGCACGATTTAGACAAAAGCGATGATATTTTTTACGTATCTTGATATTACTAGCGTTACTGTAATGTATACTCACGAGTCATGATGATGAAGCTGTTGTTTTTCGCTGGTGCATTATCTCATGGTGATGCGACACATGGCCGTACTTGACCTACAGTGAGAAGGACAGTATGTAAACCAATTCATGCTTACCATCTTGTATCAACCTATTGGACAGTAGTTGAATGAGGAGAAGGACCCCATAGCTTGCCCAGAGGTAGACAATCGTGATGATCCTCAATGGGGACGGACCCTATTCATTTTCTAGGGGACCGCTGCATGATGTCATAGCTCGAAATCTTTCCGATGCACATCTCAAAAGATCCTTGCCCGCATCTCACGATCTTGGGACCGGCCGCATTAAACTTGTTCCGGCTCTGCTCAATGAATCCGACGGCTATTAACGGGAATTGTGCTGTAGTGAGATTGATAGCAGGAGAGCAAAGCAAATGCAATTGTGATTTGGGTAGAGGTTGATATGTCTAAAGATGCTGGCGGCTTCCTTATGCTGCGAATGAAGAGTGCCAAGAGATCTATTAATGGGTTCAATGGTCCTTATCCGTAGCAATTTCTTGGCATCCATAGGTAGGTACCGTAGTCTCTACTCTTCCTGATGATGAGAGCCATCAATTATCGAGAGAGTAAAATCAGCTGCATTTTTAAGAAAGAATTACACACAATGAATAGCAGAATTAAGACGGGAATAGGGTGCTGCCCATAATCTTCTTAGGTACTTGGGGAGCTGTAAATTGACTTCCAGGTCCAATTGTACTGGCCACTCCTCTGCCAACTGCCAACACTCCTCCTGCTGCTTCTGCACCTCACCAGCTATGTGCCCTTCACCATTTTTTTCTGCCATCCCCTCTCAAATTTCTTCTTCTCTCTCTTCTTCCTCTCCTCTTCCACTTTTCTTCAATTCTTTCCAATCATTGTTTCAGATTCGACCTCCTGCTCCTTGGATTGCCACCTGACCAACTGTCGTTCACTTTCTCTTCGCCATTCTTCTTTTCTGTTCCTCAGCTGACTTCTTGAATTTCTGTCACCTGAGAATTTCCCTGTTCTTTTTCTGACTTCTTACATTTCTATCAACCTTGTGTTCTTGATTCCCATTCTCTTCTCTTTCATCACAACCCTGCATCAAGACAGACAACCAAACTGCCTTCCATCTCGACTTTCAAGCTGCCATATCTCTTCTCTCATATTGGCCGCACGACTCAGCATGGCCAAGAAAAGCACTACGACTGCCTCGTCGCCCTGTTGGTACATGCCATTTACCCTGGCTTGGATCTTTCTCTTGATCCAAATGTCATCGTTCGTGCATGGCCTTGCCATCTCTTCCGCTACTGATCAAAAACCCAGAGCAGCTTTCGTCTCCCTCGCCCATGAGAACGATCTGTCTGCGCTCTTGTCGTCCATCTCCCAACTGGAAGAGACATTCAACCACCGATACCAATATCACTGGATCTTCTTCAGCACTCAGCCCCTGAGTGAAGAGTTCAGGCAGCAGACTTCGAACGCGACCGGTGCTGTTTGCTTCTACGAGGTCATTTCCGAAGATAAATTGGTGTCTCCAAAACATCCAGTGGCATTCAACACGCTACCGCCGGCTCAACCTTGCGGCGAGCATGTCTCCGAAATTGGCCGACAGGTGCAGTCCCTTGACCAAATATCTCGCTGGAACTCGGGACCGTTCGCCAGCGAGAATAGGTTGAGAGATTACGATTGGATTTGGAGAATTGAGCCAGGCGTAAGTGATGCGGCCCCTGGCCTGCCACCATATATGAACGACTTGTCTTCTTCATGCTTATGAACGGGCGAATGCAGGCTCAATTTACTCATGACATTACGTTTGACGTGTTCCGCTTTATGCGAGACCACGAGATTGCTTACGGCTTTAACGAGGCCTTGCTGGACAAGGACGAGATACGGACTCATTCACGACCAGTGATTTCCTTCATCGACAAACACCCAGATTTGCTGCACGCAGACGCGGATTTGTCGTGGCTCCTGGACTGCAACGATGGGTCGACTGCAGCGGAGATTCGGGGTAATGAGTCTGGAGGCCGCCATCGTATTGGCAGCTGGTGGACTGACTTGATCAACCTGATGATGCAGGGCAGTCTCAGTCGTCCCGACTACGGTATTGCTGACGGGCAACAGGACAAGAACTACGATAGTGGCAGCGATGAAGTGGGATCCCCTGCCGAAGCATTTGCGTCCTAGTTGGGCAACATGTGCAAGACGGGGCTGGAAGGAATGTCGCCGACGTTTGACATTGGGTCTCTATCATTCTTTCGAAGCCAGAGCCACCAAGATCTTTTCAACCACCTGGATGCCGCTGGCGACTTTACCAGCCAACCGCTGCGAGACATGGCCGTGCCCACCATCAGCGCCAGCATGTTTCTTCCCCAGAAGAGCGTGTGGAACTATCGCAAAAGGGATGCGCGACATGCATACCGGCCGAGTCCTCCCGAGCACACGCAAAAGCCGAAACTGAAAGTGTTTGAGCACAGGTTGGGATTCAATCTCAGAGGGCGGAACCGGATGGTTGGACCGCAGAGTCGGGATAGCATCCGGGAACAAGAGAGGAACCCTCACGAGAGCATGGCGGAGTACTTTGTGCTCTGGAATCTCATGGCTCAAGATCTCAGTAGACAGGATGCTATCCCTGGCTTGCAGTCTGGGCACACGGTGGTTGACGAGAGGAATTTTTCACTGAGCTCCAAAAAGTCGACTGGCTAGTGTTTTGCATTCTTTTCTTATTGGGCGAGAGCCATGATTGGGTCACGACTAGGGAATTGCGCACGGAAACTTGGTACTTGGTCATAAGGCATGAGAATAGGGATTTGGAGTGAGGATTGTAAGGTCAAACTTTTTCTTCTTCTTTTTTCGCACGAAGCTGGGTGGTCTGTATCTAGGTGCGATGCGTGATGCTGTCAAGACATGATAGGTGCGGAGAATATACCCAGAGGTTCATTTCAATTGAGTTGCAATTTGCGTGTTCTTTATGTCTAGGAATCTTTCTTCTCTTTCCGTTTGTTTCCATCAATCCTACCTTGCTCTCCCCCTTCCCCTGGTGTCTCAGCATGTACATGTAACTGGAGGCATTGACGCTGCATGTCTGTCTGATACGCTGGCAATGCAGCCCATAATCGCTGCATCAAAACTTATAGCGCCTGCTCGTATTTTCCACTTTAGCTGCCCCTGGTTGGGCATCAAGACGGCCAAGAAAATTGATGCTCGACAAGCTCCTTGGCTCCATCCAAACCACTTCACCAAACAAGGCCAGGCGGCAAATAGAGGGACCAAGGACCCCAATGGATCAACATTCAAGCCTTTTGGCCCCGCCGATCCGCATCGAGGTCCACGGGTGGCAATTCGGCCCCGTTAGAGCCACTGACTTGCGCTGGTTTTTTAGTGGGCTCTGGGGGTGCTCTGGGGGCTTTGGAGCTGTGAAGCTGTAAAGCTGTACAGGGGCTTGAGGGGCTATTTCAGGGGGGCAGCGAGAATGGATCGTTGATGCGGTTTGTGTTGCATTGAGTCATGGATCGAGGGGTGGTTTGGACGGATCGCACGTGGAGAAGGGACGATGTCATGAGAAAAATCACAATTGAATGTTTTTTTGGAACCCTTTTTTTCTGGGCATCTTCTGTCTAGATCTGAGTACCTATTTACAATACAGGACTTGGGTTCCATTAGCTGAGCTGAGCTGAGCTGAGCTTCTTGTCACTTTTTAGCAGCGTCATAGAGGGCTGAGAGGGGTGTCGCGTGGCCACTAGCCGAAACAAACCACCGCTAACCACCAGCTCTACCGGAACCTCTACCAGCTTCCATTCCAACCTCCCGTCTTCTGACATCTTTCAACACCACACAATTGGCTGCTGTCAAAGCTTCTCCAACAGACAATATCTACACAGGTTACGTTCGGGCTAAACTTCTGGAAGCAATTGATCCGTCGCACCGACACGTACAGCCACACACTCACAAACAAACATTGCGGTTGCGACTCTGCCCGCCATGGCGGTGCTCGACGGCGGAGGCTCAGCAATCAGAGCTGGCAGCTCTGGCAAGCCAATCTCGCTGATCCTGGTGCGAATTCCCCTTCTCTTTGCTTTCCATGTTCCTATGAAGATCCCACAATGCTGACTGACGGGCTCTCGCTAGCTGACTGTCCAAAACTCGGCCTTTATCCTCATCATGCACTACTCGCGCATCATGCCTCCTCCGGGCGACCACCGATACTTTCCCTCGACCGCCGTCTTCCTCCACGAGCTCATCAAACTGGCCGTTTCCCTGACGCTGGCCCTGTACGAAGGCTCTAAGACGCTGGCGCCCAGCACGCCTGCCACGGTGCTGTTTGAGCAGATCTACAATGCCATGTTTGCGGGCGATGGGTGGAAGCTGATTGTGCCGGGCGTGTTTTACACGCTGCAGAATATCCTGCAGTATGTGGCCATTGAGAACCTGGATGCTGTGCATTTTCAGGTTCTGTACCAGCTCAAGGTGAGAATGGCGGCGCTTTGCCATGCTGAATGCTGAATACTGACCCAACTGACCACAGATCCTTACAACGGCGCTATTCAGCGTCTATCTACTGAGCCGCCCCCTCGGTCTCAAGCGCTGGCTCTCGCTTGTTGTCCTCACACTCGGCGTCTCCATCGTCTCTCTACCTGGATCGACCGCCATTGGCAGCGCCTCCAGCTCCAGCCCCCTACTTCACGGCATGCCGGACCACTTCTTCCCTCGATCAGGCCATGAGCTGGGCCACGCCGTCGTCGAAGACGCAGCAGCGCATCTCACTCGCCGCTCCGCCACCTATCAAGGCATCGACAACGATCTTCACCCCGTTGAGCCCTCCATGAACTACTCCCTCGGCGTGACTGCAGTTCTCGTCGCAGCGGCGGTTTCTGGTCTTACGGGCGTCTATTTCGAGAAGCTGCTCAAGGAGAGCCCCTCTCAAGCTAGCGTGTGGGTGCGCAATCTGCAGCTGAGCTTTTATTCCATGATTGCTGCTCTCGTCGGCGGCGTCATGTGGCAGGACGGCGCTGGGATTCGCGAGCACGGCTTTTTCGAAGGCTACAATGCGGTTGTGTGGGCGACGGTCGTGTTGCAGGCGGCTGGAGGCTTGCTGGCTAGCCTTGTCATTCGCGATGCCGACAACATTATCAAGAACTTTGCGACGAGTATTAGCATTATACTGAGCTTCCTCGTCAGCGTGTGGGTGTTTGAATTCAAAGTGACTCTTACGGTACGTTTGCCCCCCTCGAAACGCGTACGGCTGTCGCGAGGCTGGATTACAAACCTTTACTGACAAAGAATGAATTTTGCAGTTTCTTGTTGGTACAATGCTTGTGTTGCTCGCTACGTACTTGTACAGCGTATCTGAAGAGAAATTCTCTCGAAACCGCCCGCCCGCGATCCGCGTCGCAACCTTTGAGAAGCCCGCCATCGAACACCTTCTGACACCGGTGGGCACACCCCGCTTAGGGCCCTCCAAACACTTCAAGTCTGTCGAGCCGTTTGATGTCAAGGGCTTGGGTTCGACGTCTAGCAGGCCCAGTAGCCCCATGTTTGCCCGGCCAGCGAGTCGTCTAGCTTCGCAAAAGGAGCTGTGATGTATCCGACATTTCTTCACAAAGAATATTTCTTGTTTTTGGGCTAGTGACATACTTTTCTTCCTCTTTTTTCTTTCCTCTCTTTGGGTGTATTAAGCAGGAATTAGGCTACGGATATGGTGCATATAGAAGGGGATCATTTGAGGCTTTGAAAGGCCGCGGGAAGCAATGGAGGATTTTTAGAAGAGGACATGCGAAAATGCATTAGATTGCAAATATACCCAACATCCTTTTTTTTGTACATGATGAACGAGGAGGGGCAAGTGTTGATGATATCTGGGTTTGATATGATGCATTTATGAAACAGCAATGAAATAACCAATTCACCTTGAGACACTCCTCATCACTGCTCGTCCTAGCACTTTTTGTGATATCTTTCTGTAACGACACTTTAATCATGCGAATAACACCGGCTTCTCTTCAACATTAATATTCTATGGCGTTGTCCCAAACACCTGCCCACCTGCGTGAGGCCTAGGAATAGAATGCATAACATCATTACAGTCAGGGAATCACTTTGTTTTTTTTTTGGATTATTTCTTTGGTGTTAAGAAGTCCCCCAATCTTCCCCTGACCCCCTTTTTTATATCCCGTGAAAAAAAAATTCAATCGCAGACATGCTTTGTTGCTGTTGTCTATCACACGCTAACTTCTTGGAAACGCTCTTTACATGATGACTTCGTTGGTGACGTCCTAGATAGAGGGAAAGAAGGGTTAGTATAAAGGTTAAGGTTAAGGGGTTCGAGAAAAAAAGAAACTTACCCGCTTCAGCTCCTTGTATGGCAGGCAGACGCAGTTCTGCACGCGGACCTCGTCGCCAACGCCGCAGTCCTTGCCCAGGATGGAGATGCTCTGGACCTTGACGCCGTTCTTGATGATGCTGGTGGAGTGGCTGCCGGCAGGGGTAGGTGAACCCTCGACACGGGCCCAGGCGCCAACACGGCTGCCCCAGCCGATGATGGAGTAGAGCACGCAGGCGTCGTGCTTGATCTCAGAGTCCTCGAGCACGATGCTCTCCTTGACACGGGCGCCGGCGCCGACGACGACTCGGGGTCCGATGCTGACGTTGGGACCGAGCTTGGCCGTAGGGTGGACGTCGGCGGTTGGGTGGATGAAGACGGGGGGAACGATGTTGGCGCTGGCGGGGGCGAGCTCCTCGCTGCCGGTCTGCCAGGCCTTTTGCAGGTACAGGGCGTTGGCGGGCACGGCCGAGCCAGCCGTCTTGATCTGGCGCCAAAAGTCCTTTGTCTCGTACACGTAGAACTGCTTGCTGTCGGCCATGTCGCCGAGGATGTCCTGCTCGAGGCGGATGACCTCCTTCTTGTCCTCGTCGTCGTCGTCGTCGGCCACGGCGCGGGGCATCCTGAAGTGGTCGAGGTTGTCCGAGGACGGGTACGAGACGAGGCGGGGCCTGTCGGTGCGGCGCTTGATGGCGGATCGGATGGAGGGGAAGATTGCGTCGGCGGAGAAGAGGTAGACGCCGCAGTTGATGAGGTTGCTGATGTGCGACTCGGGCTTCTCGACGTAGTGCAGCACGCGGCGGGTGTGGGAGTCGGAGACGATGCAGCCAAAGTTGGAGGCGGCCTCGTTGCTGACGCGGGTTCCCAGAATCACGGCCTCGGCGTCCCGCTCCATGAAGAGCTTGAGCATCTCCTCGAGGGGGAACGAGCAGCACACGTCGGCGTTGAGGACGAAGAGGCGCTCGGGGCGGCCCTTTAGGATGGCATCGCGGAAGTGGTACAGGCCGCCCGCGGTGCCTAGGGCCTCGTACTCGCGCAGGTACCGCAGGTTGATGCCGGGGAACTCGCGGGCAGAGTCCTTGATGAAATCGCGGAAGACGGACTCATCGTAGTAGCCGATGATGTAGACCTCCTGGATCTGCTTGACGCGCGCAACGGCGTCGAGGCAGTGCCAGATGATGGGGTGGCCAGCAACGTCGAAGAGCGGCTTGGGGAGGTCGAGAGACAGAGGGCGGAATCGAGTGCCGCGAGAAGGACCACCGACCTAGACAGAGGAAAAAAAAAGAAAAGAACATGTTAGCTGTTGTTGCTTGTAATGCGAAATGGTGAGGTTGCACGGCGGTGTGCGCTTAGAGCCAGCTGTCCAAAGCTCATTGAAGTGCAACAAACAGGAGCATCTAGACAGGAGTAGGGATAGGAATTGGAAAAAGAAAACAAAAAGAAAAAGGGTGATTATTACCAGGATCACAGCCTTGGTGGCAGCGCCCACCGGAGTGGCAGAACGATGCGGCAAGGGGACGTGGAGAGACATTGTTGGGAGGTTTGGCTGGAGCTTGAAGTGGGAGAAGAGAGGGGGAGGGGTATCACTGATTGAAGGCGGGATATGAGATTATATGAGCTTCAAGCTTCAGAACAGCCAGAGAAGCGCAGAAAAGAGCAGCAGCGCTAGACAAATGGGGAGAAAGAAATATCACCAAGTCGCTCGTCCACAATGCACAGAGAGAGAATCTTTGGGCCGGCGAATTGGCGGGAGGCAAGGCGGTGGAGCGGCTGCTGCACGACTGACTTTCTCGTGGTCACGATTTGCTGGGATGACAGGGGGTGAAGATCAATGGTTGGAGGAGAGGCGGGATATGCAATTAAACGAGGGGGGCGGGAAAAGGGTCCAAGTCCAGTCCAAGCCAGCATGGCGGGACAAGAGAATGCCGCACGTGGTGGCCGGTTCCTGAAGCTAAGGATGCAAATGGATGGTTTTAACTCTCTTATTACTGTGCTTCGTAATATTAGATAATACAGCCGAGGGCATCATCATCAGTCAATCACAAAGAAAAGTTGCAGTGGCATCGTGTGTTTTCTTTCGCTGCTGCTATAATACGAGAGGCATGAGACGAGACAGGACAGGCCGTCTCCCTCTTTTCCACCTTTTGTTGTTGTTTGTCGTTCGTTGTTATAGATAAGAAACAAATACATCAGAAGAAGAGAATTCAGACATCATGTATCAATCAGCATTACTGTGGCCTTGCCTGGTCCATAGGTAGCCAGTCTCCCTTTTTCCGATTTTCCAAATTTCAGTCGTACTGCAGTCGCTCAACTCAACCAGTCCGCTACCTACTCGGCGGTCCTCTGGCGCCAGTTGTTGGATCCCATGGCTCTGGCCGGCGGCGGTGCTCCGCCCTCAGTTCGTGGGGTGTTGGAGGATCGCCATCCGCGTCCCTGGCCGCCGTTGTTGCGATCTGATGTCGCATTGGGGCGGGCGGACTGTCTGTCCGTCCTCTTGGCCAGGGAGACCTTGAGCACGCCTCCGTCGTACTGGGCACCATCCAGGGCCTGCATGGCGGCCTCGGCCTCTTCCTTGGTCTCAAAGTCCACGAAGCAGTAGTAGTAGGTTCCAGCGGGGCTGCGAGTGCTCTCATGGGGCGTGATGCGCTTGCCAATGTATGAGCTGTTCTCATCATTAGCTACATTGAAGTGAACGCTGAGTGAGTGGGTGGGTGAGTGAGTGAGTGACGTACGGGTTGAATCCAGTGAAAATGTCCATCACCTCCTGGTTGTTCTGCTCCTGGTCCCCGTTCTTGGCCAGTCCTCCAACGTACAGTCGCTTTCCCTGAGACTCATCGGCCACCTCCTCAGAGCGGTTGAAGTCTCTTCGGGGCCTCTGCTCCCTAGGCTCGCTTTGGAACTGCTGCTGGCCATCGTCGCCAGAGGGAGACCTCCAGTCACCCGGGCGCTGGAAGGTAGACCGGCCGTCTCCATTGCGCTTCTTCCTAGGCTCGCATGGACCGACCTTGACCTCACGGCCACGGAGACTTGCCCGGAGATCAGTCAGAGCTCGCTCAGCGGTGGCCCGCTCGGCAAAGTCCACAAAGCAGTAGCCCGGGTTGCGAGCGCTGACGGGGTCGACAGAGACGTGGATGTTCTCAATGTCGTCGAAGCCATTCTGAAGCAGAAACTCCTCAATGTCCTGCGACTTGAGGACGTAGTGGAGATTGCCTGTTACCGGTCAGTCAGTATTGGGGGTCCATCAGATCGAGAGAGGGTTGCCGCGCCTAAGTAGATGCGCCGGCCCTCAGCCAAGGCGTCGTTCCCTGCAGCGTCCATGATGATGTGATGTTCTGAGCCCAAGTAACCGGGAGATGAGATGACAAGACAGAAAGGAGAACCTCAAGGTATTGCTACTGGCTACTGCTATGAGGCTGTAAAGTCTACGGTTGGGTTGAGCTAAGAGCCGATGGCTGAAGACTAATTTCTCTTGGATCAGTTTTTTTTTTTTTTTTTTTTTCTTCCCCAAGGCGGTGGTGCAGGTACAAGAGTACTTCAGTAGCCTTGCTGAGTGCTACGCTGGAACTGGAGTTGCAGTTGGGATTACGCAGTGGGAAAGGCAGATTTAGGGGAATTGAGATTGTAAACTTGTTCAAAATTGCAGAAACTACAATAAAGACTGTCACAATACATCATTGAACATGAAGACAGCGGCCCAACCGGTGGATGATCATCTCTTAAACATCGCAGGATTTGTCTTGTGATCGAGGTACATGTACTTGGTACTCCGTATAGCGGCCACTGAAAATTACACAGCACGCAGAGTCGAGGTACTAACGGAGCAAAGACAGAGCACAAGATCCACCATTCGCCAGCACTAGGGCACTAGGCGCTTCTCAGTAAAAGCCGTGTGGGCGGCAATGGAGCCTCAATTGCTTCTTGTCAGGGGCAGCTGCTGAAAAGCCTCACAATGCTAAGGTGGACTAGTAGCTGTGTTTATGTGCCTGACTAGGTAGGTAGATTTACATCAATCACATCAGTTGATATTGAGTTGTCATTGCCACAGCACAACAGCTTAACGACTCAATTCATACAAGCTATTACAGGGTATCCTATAGACAGGCAGAATCCAAGGCTTGATCAGTAAAGTGCAGCAAGTGGTGAAACGCAGGTCACGTGGCCTCAAGTATTCTGTACTTTGTGCTTGTACCTGAGCTTCGAGCCCAGCCCCCCTTTTTTGGGCAAAGGCTCAAGCTCTCTCTCTCTTTGTCTCTTGTAGCTCAGCTTTTAATGTTTGAGCTTCAGACGGCATTCACTTCTGTTAGCACGTCGACACTACAAAGCTCAGAAATCCATTAATTTCATAGTAAGTCTTGCCTCTTTTTCTGTCCGTGTCTCTAACAGATGCCAATGGCCTGTTTTGTACCTCCATTTCCACCTTGTACCGTCTACAGCTGGCTGACGGTTGAACCAGGCACCGCTGCCTCTATCAAGCATTAACATTCACACCAGCCCCTGCAAGCCGATGGGGCGGCAACAAAACACCATCAGTTCGTTGGCTGGGTGAATTGATATCAGTTGCCAGCACCAGCATCAGCATTTTTCCACGTCTGAGCTCAAGGTCATTCATTCACTTTGCCTTCACTTTCATCTCATCTTAGGCCGTTTGCTCATTAATTTCACTTCATTTTCCTCTTGTCCCTTCTCTTAATACCCATTTACCGCCATATTCTTTCCCTAATCACTTCTTTTCCTTTTTCTTCTTCACCTTCCCTTCTTCTTCTTCATCTTCTCTTCTTCCTCTACGCTCCCGCCACCATCTGGATTCACCTTTGCCATCTTCTACATGTTTCATACGACTATCTGAACCATCTTGAATCGGGCTTCTTCCACTAGCGAAGCCGAATCTCGTCAATGCCTGACAACACTCAAATTTCCAAGACGGACTAGGACTCCTCTGAGGATCTCATCATCATGGCTAGCCGCCGTGTTCGCAGAGCACCACTACGCCAGGCTTCACCCCAGTCACCACCCCAGGCAACAATCCAGGTGAAGTCCGAGCTATTGCCAAACATGTACGCCAACAGCGTCACTGATTTCGGCACCAATGGCGACGACGCCATGGATCACACCCAATTTCATCAGTCTTCAAAGGCTGGTCGTGGAAATAGATCTAATGCTCGTAAGTCTCGTGCAGAAGCCCATCATGAGAATCTCTTTCATCATGTCATGTCATGTCATATCATGCTGACTTTTTCATCTCTCAGCTGCGCCTAGTGAGCGTACCGTAGAGTCAGAACATACCACAGACCCCATCTTCAGAGAAGTCAGAGCCAGAACCGTTGTGGCGACGACCACCGTGCCTGTTGCAGGTAGCCCCAGAAACATGGACGAGAGCTTCTTTCACACCTCGTTTCAGGACATTGGCAAGAAACTCAAAGCTTGCAATGACACCTTGGGAGAGCTTCAGCAGCTTGGCGTCTCTCATGATGTGCAACTCCCCGAGCTTGTCCTTGTCGGCGATCAGTCGGCGGGAAAGTCTAGCCTCATGTCTGGTCTCGCTAATCTGGATCTGCCTCGAAGCGAGGGTGCATGCACTCGATGCCCTCTGCACATTCGCGTCTCCCGCAATGCCGAATGGTCCTGTCGAGTTTGGCTCCGCAAAGAATACTCGTATGGGCCAACTCCCAACCGCCCCATTCACGAATCCGATGTTACGAAGCATGACCCCTTCTTTCCCTGGAGAAAGCTACCCAGCACTGCTGTTTTAGAGTTCAAAACTATGCACGACAAGAGCGAGATCGAAGAGGTCTTGCGCTGGGCTCAGATTGCCATCTTGAATGATGACAAACCTCCCGTTCTCTTCGTCCCCGGACGAGGCTCCATTGCCATGAATACGCCCATCGACAAGGCAGCAGAGGAAACCTTGGCAAAGTTCTCCCCCAACGTTGTTTCTCTGGAGATAAAGGGCCCTGACTTGCCTGACTTGTCTTTTTACGATATGCCGGGCATTTTCCAGAATCCCGCCGATGCCAACGACGAGTACCTGGTCAACGTGGTTCGAAATCTCTCGAGCGCCTACATCCAGCACCCCTCTGCCATCATTATTTGTGCCATGCCCATGAATAGCGACGCTGAGAATTCTGCAACCTTCGGCCTCACTCGCAGATTGCAAGCTAAAGACAGGACAATTGGTGTGCTGACCAAGGCAGATCTCTTGCCTGATGGTGGTAACCATACCCAGTGGCTCGAAATCATGAAGGGGCAAGCTCACTCAACCGGCCTGGGGTATTTCATAACCTCCCGCCCCCAGGGTAAGGACTTGGATGAATTGAAAAAGTGGGAGGAAAGGATGTTTGAGGACGAGTCTGTTGATAAATGGCCCGGTGCATTCCATGCTTTTGTCGACCGCTGTGGCGTGGAAAGGCTCAAGGCTTTCCTCTCAGAGCGGCTTGGCGAGGAATTTGCCAAAAGGTAAGAATGAATCAATTCATAGGAACTCAAATTCGGTATCTGGCTGCTAACTCTGGCGCCTCTAGTTTGCCAAACATCAAACACAAGGTCAAATACCATCTCGACAAAGTCACCAGACAACTGGCCAACCTTCCTGAGCTCCCCCACAATGTTGAGCTAGAGATCCAGACATGCCTCAACAGCTTTGCCGATAGTGCGCGGCTCAAGATTGACGAGTTTGCGGCTCGCATAAACAGTTTGCCAACCAACTTTCGAGACTGCCTCTTGGAGATCAAACCCAAGTTTATTCTCAAGGATCGCACCGATATTCAAGTGGTCGAGCTTATGGACGATGATGAGTCCGATGCCGCCTCTGTCGGCACTGCTGCAACAAGCTTCGTCACTCCCTCGAAACGACGAAATACAGCGCCGCAAGCAACGCCATCGAATAAGCGGACGAGAACAGATTATCCAGTCAACGGGACGCCGAACTCGGTCAAGCCTGAGGAAGCCGGCTTTGCTAATGGCAACGGCTTTGGTACTCCTCATGCTGCACCGCCGCCACAGAAGCAGTGTCTCCCGGAACCATTTACGGAATTCAGCGACGTCGGTCGGGCATTCCGCACACTGCGAGAAGTAAAGGAGGAGATCCAGGCTAAGATGAAGGCAGGCATGCCGAGCATCATCCCGCCCGATGTCTACAACGATTTGGCCATGGAATCCATCAGACCGTGGAATCGGCCCACCAGTGTGTATCTGAGAGAAGTGATTCGACAGCTGGCAGCCGAGCTCGATACAGCGCTAAACCAGTCCCTCGAGAACCTCAAGAAGCGGTTCATATACACGGAAGCCAAGCGGCACCTCAAGAGCTGCCTAGATGAGCACTGGAAAACGACCCAAAAAGATCTCGAGGCGCTCTACAGTGATGAGTCGGAAAGAGTCATGACGTACAACACGGAAGCATTTGACCAGTGCCTCAAGAGCGAACGAGCCGTGCTAACACGATTCCGACATCATATGAGGATGAAGGGAGCTGGCTACGCACAAAAGAACCTCGTGCCTTGGGAAGTGTTGACGGAGGAAAAGCAAATTCTGGAGATCAAGCGACGGGAAGCGGAGCAAACCAAACTGAAGCCGGATGATTTCGAGCGGGAGGTTGAGGTTGTTGCGTATGTTAGGGGATACTACAAACTCGCCGCCCTGCGATACTCCGACGCCGTGACGCAGCGCATCGTCTGCCGCATGATTCCCGCTATCAGACGACAGCTTCGCAACTATCTCGACGACAAGCTTGGCGTGCGCGGTTCAAACTCGGCGAGTGTCTACGAGAAGCTCATGGATGAGGACGCGGCGACGGCGAATAAGCGCGAGGGGCTCAAGAGCGAGCAGGCCAAGTTTATCCAGGCGCTGCAGAGCATAGAGGACCTTGAGTCGGGGAAGCTGTCGGACACGGCGAGCGTGATTGAGTATGGCGGCAGCGGCATGCAGACTGAACTTGTGCTGCCTCGACGCGAGTCTGATGCGACGATGGAGAATGATGTTCACTATGATAATGATGAGGCGTAGGATTAAGTGTTAGGCCTTTGCGAGACAATCTGTCTTTTGTTTGATTGCAGTAGATAGACCTTGAGTTAGTAATTCACTTAGGTAGCTGTCAATTTAATTCAGTGTCGTCAACAAAGACTGCGTAAGATCATCTGACTTGGACTCCAACGGATACTAGATTGTCATATGGGCAAGTTTCTACATGTGTAAAGTTGACCAAGATTGATGATGCCATCTCATAGACTACTCTCTGTTATGATTTTTGTCTTTTTCATTGTCACACTTATCTATGATGCTCTTGCAATTGCAGATATCTCTCAATAGCCGCATACGGCCCTCCCCTTATCCATGTCGCGAGTCGGAACACTTTATTTTCAGTGATGTGGACGCAAACTTTAATATTATGTCTTGAAGAATCTCAAGGTAGAAAAAAGTTGTCTGATGTTGCTCTCATTATTAAAACTTCTCTTCTTCTTTATTAGCTCTTTTAGAGTCTCATCTAAACATGTCGTACACCTCATAATAACTTTTATGACTCCCAATTCCAATAATCTGCTAATAGTTGACGTTCATGAGCATTTAATTTGATGTACAAAGCAAGAATCAAGACTTGAACAAGAAACTTTGATAAACGAGGCTCAAAGCTTCTCCACTTGTTGTTATGTGCCTTCATCTTTCTTCACAATCATTGTCGTATATGTCCAATCCTTATCAGTGAGGGGAAAGAAAAGGTGCGAATCCTCGCTTCGAGTCATGTAATCTTCTCGGTAGTAATAGGGCGAGCGGCAGGGGTAGATATCGCCGTTGCTATCCCACTGGTATCCCCAATCCCAGTTCCTTTGATCGGTCTTGATAAAGCGCATGACCTCCTCCTGTGTTGCCACGTTTGCTGCCCGATCACCTGTATCACTGACCCTCCAGTTGTTCAAGACAAGCACCGGGGTGTTGAGCTTATCGCTCAGGTGGAGGATGGTCATGTTGGAGCTCAACTGAGGTTTCATCTCTTGAACAACCGACACTAGGTTTCGACGGATGGCCTTGTTGTTGGAGTCGAACCATCCGGCTCCAAAGCGATCGACTATCTCTTCTTGTTTATCGCCATCCCACTGCGCCAGAAATTTTCCATCGGCGTCGTACCAAACCAATGAGCCTTGCTTTGGAAGACCATCGAAGGGGAGCCCGGAACCATTCGTCCCAAAACTTGGCGTGGGACTCAATCCACGAATGGAGATATAACGGTATAGGTTAATGATTTGAGGTTCTGGAAAAGTGAAAGTAAATAAGTCCTTGGCCTCTCTGTCTACTGTACCCCCGTGCGTACACCCTTTGATAATATCGCTGGCGTTGTACAAGAAAGACCCGACACTGGGCACAAAGTATTCGGTAATCTTGAGTATATTTTCATCCATGTAAGCTCGATACATGACAATCTCATTAGTATTTCGCTCATCAACACCAAGAGATGCGGCGTCTCCTAGGTAAAGTACCCTGGAGTAAGACTTGTCGTCATCCGTTTGGGATATGTCATGTGTTGATTGACTGGCAAGAAGCAGTCCTATAATGCCAACTGTCCAGCTTGTCGAGCTCAACGATGGCGGTGAAGCAAAGCCCGAGGCTCCCAGAAGAGCGGCGTAGAGACCAGCGCCTGCCATGCCCTTGTTGGTGCCTCTCCTTTTGTTGCCGCTTTTTTGGATCGTCACAGAGATGATGGCGGGCGCAATATCTCCATGATCAAGACCAGTGTCGTTTACAACCTTGGTATAAGGTCCTGGGCTAGATTGAGGTGGCATGATGCATATGAACGGTGTCCGAGATCGATGTCTTCTTGAAGAACAGAATGACCACTCTGTAAAAGTCTTTCATATCACGTATCGCGAGGCGACAGTTTATATTCCGACATCTTTGAGAGGAAGAAAGGAATACGTAAGCAGTATTTGGTAGGGCCAGAATGCTCTATTTACGTCGCCTCGTATGTTTGTGAGTCCCATTTTCAGTGACCGAACAAAGACCATGAAGATGGTTGGCACACACGATGCCACGAAAGAATGTTTGATAGGCAGCCTCGTTTCATGGCCCATTGAAATCTCACATCTCAGCCAGCCACACAGATGACCCCACCAGCTACCCCGCCTGGTTATATCACAGCTGAAATTCAACGATGCAGGCTATCTGAAAGTCGTTCTACCGTTTTTGAATGAATGTTGGATACATGTAGTTGGAAGTACACAAGCGTGCTATAAACAGAGTTTGAAAGATGTGAGAGGACATGGGTGATGTTGACGTAGCACAATATAGAACTTTTGAATAGTATTTTCAGTAGATCTAGTCAAATTTCAATATAATTTATCTATCTGCAAGCGTGGTAAGAAGCTGGAGCTGATGTAAAAGTTGCAACTTTCACAGAATAAGTAGGTTATGATACCTTGTTGGAGACGTTCGATGCCGGTTGAATATCATTAAGAGACAGTGCAAATTCCAAGGTTATGCGTGTATTGCCATATCAGTACGTCCACTCTCTATTTCATACCAAGATGAGACTCATGTAGTGCTAATGCTTTCGCAGAATACGTGGAGTTGTGCAACCCTGCGACAGAAACAGCTTTACTGGCACCTTTCATAGTAGCTCCAATAAACCCATGTTTGTGTTCCCGTCGCCGTAAGTCATTGCTTTCTTCTATACTACCTGTAGTCTTTGTCTAGCTAACTGTCATGGCTCAGTCCAATTGTGACCAGAAGTAGCGCCATAACCTCAAGCGAAATAGCCGTCTGTACCGGCAACTTCTACGGCCGCCATATGTTGTGTGCCCGCCCCGATTCTGGATCCCGCTGCCTCCGGCCCATCCTCAGTCGCCGCCTCCGCCTCCGGTCACACATGAGGCGGATGTCACGATTAGATCCGGTAAAGAGGACTCCAACAACATCTGGGCCGGTTCGTGGAGTGTCTTTAAACCTCTAGTGATTATTCCTACGTGGCGGCATGAGCGAACGTACACCAATTGCGACGACTTATGCCTATATTGAGCTACAGACTGGAATTTGCCGTCTTTCAATGCTGGCATTCTGCCTGTCTAGTTGATCAAAGATGATAAATAGGTACATGAAAAAGAATAACATGCTAGGTTGAGCTGCATATCTATACACTGTAGCAACGGACTTCGTACTAGTAGGTTTTAGTCGTATAATACGAGGTGGGAGAGTATAAAAGCATTCGCCCTCTGCTGCTCTACTTTTCGCTTACTTTCCCCTGCTTTTTTGCCCTGGAGAGGCAGATTTGCCGCTATACAATAATAATGACATGTACCTTGCCTTGTCGTTGCGTAACAGATGCATCATCCCTCGGCCACGTTGATTCAGTCGCTCATCTCACAAGTCAACTGAAGAATGGAGTCATAACAGCTTCTCCACAGCTCCAAATTAAAGCACGACTCGCCATAGAAACTGCCCCCAATTTTCACGCCGCCTATCAACAGCTGCGATTCATCCGATCCACCAGCAAATCCTGATAAATCCCGAAGACTGGCAAGAATGTCCGTTTCCTAAAAAGTGTCTCCGCAGAGCACAGCTGAGAGATGATTAGTCGGCCCGATGTTTAGTGCAGCGTTCATTTGAATCGGAGCCATTTTAAGTTTAAAACTTAAGTCGAGATGTTTGCTTTATCTCCTTTTTTGACATATTATTTATAGCTATTTAATTCTCACTCATCATTTCGCTTTCATCTTCTTCAACTCATTTTCAAGGAAGTTTAATCAATACAAACATTGTCAACATGGCTCGAAAGGTTTGGCAACGCAACTTTGCTGCGGGACATGGTCTCGAAAAGGCTCTAAACGCAGCTCGAAGCTCTGCTCCTTCAACTCCTATTCAGAGCCCCCCAGGCGGAAGCTCTGCACAAGAGGTGAGTCTCACCTTGATAACATCAGAACGAATTTAGCACTTAATATTAAACCTTGTGAATAGCTTCAAGCTTTAGTCGACGCTGATGTCGGCGGCGATGGTTTCATCCTCTCCTCCTTCACAGCCGACGATGCCGTCGAGCTCGGCAACCTCCTCTACGCCCGCCTCCTCCCCTATGCCCGAGAAGGTCGTGCCACACTCATCTCCATCAGCGCGAGCGCTGGATCTCAGACTCTGTACCAAGTCGCCACGGGCAGCGGCGTGACGCCCGACAATGAGAGCTGGGTGAAGCGGAAGACGGCTGCGGTGCTGCGGTTCGGCACGAGCTCGTGGTATTTGGGACAAAAGTACGCTGGCAACGAGGCGGCGTTTGCGGCAAAGTTTTCGCTGGGGCCGAGTGAGGCGGGAGGATATGCGATCCATGGAGGTGGTGTGCCGATCCGGGTTGCGGGCGTGGAGGGAGTTGTGGGAGTGGTTGTTGTGAGTGGGCTGAAGCAGCATGAGGATCACGGTGTGATTGCCGAGGTGATTCGGGAGAACTGGGTGTAAATTGGGAGATGCTTCATGTTTGGAACTGCATTTGATGATGAAATTGTTACGATATATTGGAAATCAGGCCTAGAAAATGAAAACACTATCAAATTACATGTAACGACCTCCTCCTCCTGTTAGTGACAACTGTCTGACTATAAGTGATTCAGAACAAACAGAGATATCCATAGCAAAACAAGCAAACCCACATTAATTCCGTCAGGTCCAGATATACCATAGATACCCATTACACCACATTGTACAAAACCACACTGCTCATATCGTTACATCCACGCCTCTCGACATTACCACAGCCACCTTCTCACCATACTGCTTTACAGTCGCTTCCTAATCATGGGCAATCTTCCCCTTCGAAGGACAGGGCTGCCAGTACCTGTACCAAGTGGCGACGCAACTGCAGTTGCGGATGTTCCATTTGTCCACATACCGTCACTCACAGTCACAATGACAGTGTTGAATGCTGTTGCCGTCTGTGTGAAGATGCCACTTGTCAAGCAGGGCGACGGCTTGGGGTCACACGGCTCGTCACTGCCCTCCTTTTTGCAAATGACCTCTCCAGTGAAGATGTTGATGATGTTGATTTCGATATTGACGTCTCCCCCGGAGGAGGTAACAGTTTGCGTCATAGTGGTGAATTGGTCAACGATGGGCGAGATTGTTCCGGCCTGCGGTGGGCCTGTGATCATTGCCGGTTTGGCCACAGAAGTCGCCGTCTGGATACCTGTGCCCAGACTTGATGAGCTCTTGGGTGACACTACCATCGGGGTAGCGGTTGGCGTTGGAAGATTCTGTACAAAGGGTACAGTCTCGGTGGTTGTGTTTGAAGAAGTTGGCTGTGAAGAGCTGCTTGAGAGGGTTACAGTCGCAGCGGTTGCGCTAGCAGGGTGTTCCGCAACTGTTACCGTTTCGTTCGAAGAGCTGCTTGCCGAAGTCGCTGTTGTAGAGCTTTGCTTGGCAGGGTTGTTTGTGAGAGTAACTGTTGCTGTGCTTGGGCTTGCCGGGGTTTCCACAAACGTCACCGTCTCGACGGTTGAGTTTGATGCATTACTATCCGAGGTAGTTGCTGCAGAGCTTGAGGCTGCCGGGCTCTCCACAAAGGTCACTGTCTCGGCGCTTGGGCTAGGTGCAGGTGGTTTCTGCACAACAGTTGTAGTCTTGGTACTTGGGTTTGATTCCTCAGTCTGAGATGCCTGGGAATTGGTGACAGTGGCAGTATTTGCGTCGACTTCTTGGCTATTGCTTGAGTGTGATGGTCCAGCCGACGAAAGATCTGGCGTCTGTTGAGTGACGGTAACAGTCACAGCGGCAGTGGTCGTCGCACTGACAGATGTCGTTTCGTCTGGGTTGATTGTCACCGTCACAGTCTTGGGCGACTCGGATTGGTCACCTCCCGCCTGTACCGTCATCGTAACTGTCTGTGCTGAGGGATCTGAGCTGGAAATGGTAACCAGCGCCGTCTCTATCTTGGCTGGTAAATCTGGATGAACTGTGACCTCTTGGGTGACAGTGGCAGGCGAGCTAGGAGTAAGAGTCTGAGTGACAAAGACGGTGGTCGCTGGCACAACGATTGTATGATCGATGGTGACGGTTTCTTTGCTATTTGTGGCCGTAATAGTGACAGTCGTATCCTGTGGGCTGAGGTTTGTTGGAAGACAAGGGCAGCATCGGAGAGAATCATCGTCGGCTGATCTAGGTCTGGGTCCGAAACGGGCCTCTGCCAATGGAGCAAGAGCCATCAAGGCCCAAGGCAATATGCTGAGCATGGTGATAGATGAAGGGAATGAATGAAGTAAAAACTGAAAAATTACCAAAGTTGAGAAGAGAGAAAAGAAGAGAGGTGTGGTGATTATTGGGATGACGATGGTGGTGATGATGATGATGAGAACAACTGATTGAAGAGGCGACCGCCATGGTTTCTTATATCTTTTTGGAAATGGCATTGAAACGTAGCTAGAACAGAGAATGAATGCACGTTAGCTCAATTGAAGGAAGCAATAAATGCGCAAGAATGGGATGTCGATATAAAGGAGGCCTTTTGGCTCCCCCTCATGGCCCTTAGCCGGCTGAGGTAATGACCACAGCTAGAGCTATGGGCTGAAAAATACACTGCGTCCCTTGGCATTGGATATGATTAATCGGTAAAGACCATTGAAAGAGGGTAAAAATATTTCCATATATTGAATTCAAGGGATTGAATCTCTAGGGAACAGTGAAGCTGTCCGTCTCAAGGGAGACCCCTGGTATGACTGGATCCTGTATAAGTCCATCTATAGCGGCTGCGAGGGGTTACTGTGTACATAGGGAGCGAAGGCACTGAAAATTGCCAATTGATGGGCACATTCCATTAAGCGATAATACTTTGACATTTTCCAAAATGAGGAAAAAAGAGAAGAAAGAAAATAACCATCAATCGCTCATTATCAAGCATTGAAGTTGATCCGATTCATGCAAGTTGAACTGAATAACAGGAGCTGCCGAAATGGGAGGGACGTTGAGCGGTCCGAAATTTACCCGGGCCAGAGCTCGTGTGCCCCCCAAAGGCAAGAGCTTCAACCTCCAATGACTAACGGACGACAAGCATCGCATACAGGGGGTTTGGGGCGACAAAAACACCGCACGTTGCTCGAGACTTTTGCTGCGTGCTCTGGAAACATGATATGAATACGGCGGCGATTTATTTGCATCCGATAAACGCGTCACTCAACCCGCGCCGACCGCGCAACCGCAACCCGAGATCATGGGGCTCTGCCAATCATGCCTAGGACGGCGACAGAAGGACGTCTACGATGAGGTGCGCTCTAGACTACGATGATGGCTGTTTGCGACTCTGCGATTCTGTCGCTATGCGATTACCGTGAGGATATGAGGCTGACGGGTAGTTTCCCCCTGCGCAGAGCGAGGAGAACCGGCTCCTGTACGATGACGGAAATGGGATGCAGTACGGCAGCTTTGGCGACGCCGCGCTCAATGGAGAAGGCGACACTGCAGAGGCCCAGCGAGAGAACGAGGCGCTGCAGAGAGTAGTCGCAAAGACATCCAAGTTGGTCCTCTCCAGATTACGTGATTGGCTTCTTCTTTGCAACTGAGACACTGACTTGGGCTGCAGCAACATGGTCGACATCTTCGAAATCGCTCCGCAAGACCCCATCGGCCGAACTTCAACGACGACGCTCTTTGCCTACGCTGGCCAAGGTGCTCGGGTGGCGCGCTACCACCATCTCGTATCGAAACTCAGCACTCAAGAGGATAGTCCTCCCGCCGGTATCAAGGTTGACTGGCTCGCCGACGAGGATGCCGGCGAACTACACGGCGATCGCCCAGCCAGCCTAAGAACACTCGACGATGACGATGCGGCACTTGTTGGGACTTTTGCAGATGCGGCCGCGGCCATGAAGTAATAGTGATTCCTCGGTTTCCTTTGCCAAAGAGGCGTGGCGGGTAAAAAATGGTGCAGCGTGGTGTCAGGAGGGACAATGATATATTCAGCACTCACAATCGTTTTTCTTATTTCTTTTTTCTTTTCTTTTTTTCTTTCATCTTCTCAATAGTATCTTTTTTTCGATACCCCAGGCTCTGTCAAAGCGCTAGAAGTCTTCCAGAGCGACGGCATCTCAAGCGAGTTGCCTCTTGAACCGAGATTTACCAATTTCCCGGAACCACACTCCCTTTTTTTCTCCTTAGGAAAAAAAAGAGCGCATGACCAGGGGTGGCAAGCGCTTGTACCAACAAGAGGTCTTCACCAAAAAGAACCGAAAAAAATCCATATTTTATGTTGCCGTTCAACAACAAGCATCCACTCATCAATTGGCGTTTGGCACCAAAGCCCATTGGGCCATTGTGATTGGAAGCATGAAGCCAAAAAAGAATGTGAATTAAGATGATTAGAGAAAAGTCTCTCGCCAGCCTACGGTACGGAAGCATTGGGCTATTATTGTTGTCGAGTAAAAAGCAAGCCCGCGAAGATGCTTCACCGCAAGGTGCCCATTGAGCGTCAGACACGTGCACAGGCCGACCAGTGGAGCCGTCTAGTGCCAGAATATCAAGGACTGGCCGTCTAGCTAGCCGTCGGATTCCGTCTTTTAGCTTGGTTCTTCGTCGGCCTCGGCTCGCACCGCCGTTTTAGTTCCCACGGCTTCCGTTTTGAGGGGTGGGCAGGGTTCGGGGGCACATCCAAGTCATCGGGATTGTGCCTGTCGAGGGAACCAATTTGTCGGTAAATGGTGGTGAAGCGCAGTCCAGCTCGGTGGGCTGTCAGGACGAGACGACGAGGCCAGCCACCCCCGGCTCGTGAACCCCAGCAGCCGAATGGGAGCGACACTAGAGGCTAGAGAAGCCATGGCATCATGCCCGTAAGCGACAGGAGGGGGGTGACAGCAGAGAGTAGCTTCATGTTGTCAGTTGCTACTGTATGGCTTCCATTCGTTACGGTCAGCCGCTACAGGCGGCAGTGGCTTTTGGCCCTGGACGGCATCCCGGGCTGTTTGACTGTCCACCGGCGCGGGGATCGAAGGGGAAACGATGACATTTCTGCGGAGATGGTCCATACTCGTCAAGGAAATCCCGGCAGACCGGTCCTGCTTGGGCATTCCGCGGCGGAAATCGATTCGCAACGCATTCAACCCATGGGTGCGGTCCTCTTTTGCGATATATCCATGTGATTAATCCCAACCCACCCCCAACACTTCACGTCAGCTCCCTGGTACCAGTAAGCGTGCGTCATGGCTCTAGCCTGGTCACAAACGCGATAAGCGAGGGACTCATTCGTCAAAGTGCGATACGTCGCCTGTCTGCTGGCGCGAGGATCCCACGCATACGAACACACACTCGTACAGCTAGTACTTGTACAGATCGAGCCCCCCGCTGCCACAGCCTCTACAGCTACTGTACGAGCAGACGCATCAAGGGGATTTACCGGAATACCTCGTACTAATTGTTGGTGACGTCTGCTCCTCAACGCTATTCCAGTACTAGCCCGCCTCCATCACATCAAGCAGTCGATGGACATTGGACACATTCAACCCTCACCCCGCCAAGGAGTTTTCGTCACAAGGAACTACCCCCAGTCGTTTGCAGTAGCAGCAACTGGCCCACCCACAAAACTCATCCAGCCCACCACCAAATGAAATCTGTGTGGTGCTAAATCCAGGCCCCCGGAAGCCGCGCCTCTCAAGGTCGACAAAGAACGAAGTATGGAGCGTGTCATTTCGGGATCCCAGTACCTAGGTATCTAATTAAAACAAAAGGAGTGCGAGACGACCCAATTCGCTACCGGAGCCCAAGGGCAAGAAAAGAAAAAAATCCAACCAAACGTCCTTGAAATCCATCAAACCGATTATACAATGAAGTCGACCAAAAGCGAGCCCTTTTGACCGACTCATGAAAAAAAAAAACGCTTTTTTTTGTCATGTGCCCGGGACCATGCTGAAAATGCAAAGATGAAAGACAACCCGAAAAACAGCGAACGACTTCCGTGGCTTAGCAGCCTTCAATAAAAAAAATTTCTTCCAACAAGACCAGGACCCTTTTTCTCTCCCTTTTTTCTATTCGCTCCGAGTTGAACCAATGCTGTGTGCTGTGCCTAGTCTCTGATATCCGCTGGCTAACCTTTGACTTTGTGGCCGTGTCTTCTGTAAGCTGACTTTCCCCCCCTGCCATCGTCACTGAAGCACAGGAAAATGTTAGCCACAGAGATGCCGCTGGTGCCACGGTGGTTTTCTTGTGTCCGATTTTTTTTGTGTTCTGCATGCCGTGTCTCGACAACGCGAGGGGGAGGGGCTATTCTCATACCTGAGCAAGCGTTTGTAGCCTGCGCAAATGATCTTCATCCATTACCGCGATTTGAGCACTGACAGCTGCCATTTCCTCCTCCGTCCTTTCGATGGTGGCTGTCCGATTGCCCTCAACCTTCCAACGCTCCACATCCAGAGTCATCTTGGCCAGACGCCGTCGTTTCTTCTCCGTATCGTGACATAGCTTACAGACGTCGGGATCAGGTTTTGTTTCATAGATCAGCTTCAGCCCGCACGTCTCTCCCATTCGATATTCCTTATTGCACTGCTGGCGGAAGTGGCCCCAGCGCCAGTAACCACAACTCCAACGAGTCTGTTCGAAATAACACATGGTCAATTCGTTCGGTGGATGGCGTCGATCGGGAGGAGATAAAGCCGAGGAGGAGGGGGAGGGGGAAGGAGGCGATAGAAGAGAGGAGGAGAACTGCATCACGAATCGAGAATATCAGCAAATGGACATTGCCAAGCAATGGGCACCCTTCAAAGCCAATTCTGCTCCCTCAGGCATAACGAAGGATTCCCTCTCTTTGCTCCATGCTTGGAAGAAAGTGAAGATGTGAAGTGAAGAATTGCTCAAGCTGGCACCTACAATAGACAAAGACGACCGGGAGGAAGCAATTTCCAGACTAGCGCCGGAATCGTTCGATGCAGGGCACCCCGTTTAGTCTTGTCGGGACTCGCTTGTATATTCGGCTGGCGAGGATTGTTTCAACGTCGAATTGAGCGGTTTTGGGCTCGTCGTCTGTTCCCGAGTCTGGGCTGGTAAGTCTGACTGCTTTGATTCAGCATTGGGGACGGCCAAGCTAACTTATACTCGCCTGAAGTCAGAACAACTGCTGTCCATTCGGCCCTCGTCCTATCCTTTTACCATCCAGCGCCTTTACAACCCAATCCTCGGTGGGACTCACAGCGACCAACAAGCACCTTCCTTTACACGGGCCAACAAACTTCGTCATTATCGTCCTGCTTCCTGCGGGATAAAAAAAAAGATGCTTTGATACGTGGATTGGGTATCCGTACTTTTTGCCCTATACCAACATGCCAGTTGCCCTACTCCCACACACCCCTTATTTTCACCCATTGGCACACCCCTGCTGCCGTGTGATGGCGTATCCTGTAGCACGTTCCTGGCTTCCAAGGTAGGGGGGAGGGGTGGGAGTGAAATTGTGCGTGTGTGCGTGTGGGGGGTCGATGTGGAGGTAGCCTCGATGCAGAACACCACCATGACTGCCACATACCTTGTCCCTTGTCTTTGCTTTCGCCAATGCCACCGCTGTCATGGCGCTACAGGTACACATACACACAAATCTCGACTAACTGATTCAGCTTTGATGAGAGATGCTTCCCTTCAACTGGCCCAATTCCTTTGCTGCATCGGCTTTAGGTCGACATATGCGATTTGGGTTCCCCATATCCATATCCCCTTTTACCTTTTCCCTCCACTTGGCCACTTTGGGGAGGGGGGTTCCTCCGGTGGTGTGCTCGTGAGCCTGCAGAGTGCTTTGCCACGTTGGTCCAGCCTCATAGGCTGGCCGTAGAGAAAACCCATACCAGAGTCCCCGCGTTTTGTTTTAACATGCTACACACAGGCGTACCGGCACATTTTATCTGTAAAAATACTCCGTTCCAAAGCTCCAAAGTTCGGTTCCCATCTGGGGGGTTAAGCTTGTCCACACCATGGCGAATGAAGAGCAGGAAGGGAACAAGAAGCAAGATTTCAAGACCTCGATGACGCATCTCGAAGAATCAAGGAGGGGTGCGTTGACGATGGGTTTGCCACATTCGGGGCCTGTGAGTCTTGGTACTTGCTGTCTGCTTCGTTCAGCTGGGCCTGACTCTTGTCAATTGGACAAAAGTTGGCAATTCATATCATCCCCGATCTTTCTAGTCTCCTTTGTTAACATCATCACTGCAGGTTGACGGTTGATACACCAAATGGAGCACCGACGTCTGCTCACGCATGCTACTGCTAGAAAAGATGTGTCCTTGCTACAAGAGGCCCTGGCTTTCGGGCCCTACTCTCTCTTTCCACCACAAGTAGTGGGCGACTCGATCTGCGGCCACTGTGGGTCTCTCTTATGGTTCGTCCCGAGGATGGACAAGTGTCATGGAACAGGGGGATGGATCCTGACCGCTTAGTATGTGGTTCTAAGTGTCGGTTTCGGTGAATGCTAGGGTCATGGTTCGTCCCGCATGGCCGTAGTGGCCATAGTGGCCATAGTAGCAGAACTTTGGATGCCACCAGCACCGAGCATGTCGCCAAAGCTGGACGGAATAGCTCTTTGACTTATCTGTGAGTACACACATATGTGATCAACTACAATGGCAGCATTCTAGCCTTCTTCAACCGGAAATATCATCCAGCAGATATGCTATCTCTTGATATGGATAGCTCCCGTGCCCTGTCAAAAAAGGGGGGACGAGGCGATATCCAGCTTTGTTCCTTTTATAAGAAAAACAATGGAGCCACAATTGGCCACTACAAGCTGAAAACGGTTGTAGAGATATATTTAATCGACGCCACGCGGAATTTCACTTGTGGGCGGTACCTCTGGTCCTGCCTCCATATCGTCACACCCATTCTCTGGGGTCGACAAGCTCCCATTTACGGTCATGTTGCTCGCGTTGGATGCGCCATCTCATATAATACCCTGAGAAGGATAATCTGGAGGTGCGGCCGACAACAGCAAGGACAACAGGCTCCGGTGGTCACACAACATTTGTGAATGCGGCTCTTTATGGGATCCCCACATGCCACTGCTTCGATGTCCTTCTTTCACTCGCTCGCTCTCTTCGCTCAAACGGGGTTGGACAAGATGCATTAGTCGTGGACTGGAGAGTTGGACCGCGGCTATCAGAGTCAGGGTATCGTGGCTTCCTCAGAAACACATCTCCACCGGGAGGATGGAGCATCTCAAGGGTAGTTACCTATTTTAAGGGACATATCCGGGACTACTACTTCACCTGCTGCGTTTAGTTTTCTTCTCCCTTTCATCACGTCCTATTAGAACCGTACACGACGATGCCTTCACATATGGGCATGCATGGTACCTATGCATACCTCACGACTCACATGAATATCCCGGATGCCCGAGAAGGTGAGATGATTGGCCCCTCTAGTACCAGACCAGACCCTCTGATATCTAGATGGAGATTGTTTCTGTACTTGCACGTCTCTTGACGTATGGCCGTCAGCACAGAGGCTCGATAGCGGGGGCAAAGCCAGGAGAGCTGTGTTAATCTGGCCAACGTGGCATCACTCGTCTGGACGCAAGCAGCCTTGTCCCGGGGTGGCCATTTACAAACTGCATGGCAAACTGCATCAGCATTCAATTCAGGGTTGACGCTTAGGGGGGGAGCCAGGAGGGGGAGGGGGGTTCGTTCAACTGAGTGGCTCCCAGGAGCTGACCCCATCTATATTAATGATGTATACAGACAGCCCACAGGCTATCACGAACGAATCGAAGCCCCTGTCGCGGCTCTATTCTCCGGGGATCGCTACTGTGGCGTTATAGGAGGCTAGAGGAAGGGGGATGGGTTCGACACAGCCTCCTGAAGGGTGAGTGGTGGGTTTGGGTGGGCGGCACAGCGTTCGGAGCCAAAAACCAAGAGAACCCAAGACAGGCTGGTTGGGAAGCACTGCGTCAAGGTTGTGTGAATCGGACAGACGGCCTTGTCGCCCACTGAATCGGAAAGTGTATCGTTGCTTCCCCGGCAAGACACCACGCCGATCAACAGGCCATCCACCAGACCATATTGAGCCCGGGACCGAACCACAAGCTGGAACCGAGCCATACTTTCATCTTAACATGCTGAAAAGCATGCTATACTTTGCGAACAGCGAGACGGTACAGCTGGCCAGCGTGCCACGCGCCCCTCGACGCGGCTGAAGCTGGTGCGACGCCAGACGCTTTGAACCAGGATTGTGGCGTTGACGGACGCAGGGTCAGCACCCTTTAGGACGGAACGACCTAGCTATACGCCCAGCATGGCATGTGCAGATTAGAGGATAAGAATGAAGCTCGGACTGAATCGCCGATCATCCACATCGCTGCAGGAGTGCCTGTGACAAGATGGACTAGCGCAAACAACTCACATGAAGCAGCAAAAGGCTGGGTCCTTTTTTTTCTGTGTCAGTGTCAGTGATATGGGTCTCAGGAACACGAGTGGCTGAAAGCACGGGCGACATTAGCGGGCTGGAGATTCCGTCACCGGTCTCGAGTACTGCAAACAAATCTATGGAGAGAACTGCGTCTAAGTGACGGTGAGAGCCATGAGACCGTGGAGCACAGGCCGGAGAAGCCGCAATGATGAGCTGGCCTTCTGCATTGGGAACAGCCTGCATCTCCCATGGCTCTTTTTCAAGCTCGATGTCGTGGTTGCTAGAGGCTTTGACGTGGACGGGTAAAGAGGGAGGAGGAGGAGAGGAGAGAGGACCACGTCCCCCGTTGCATTGGGTACAAGTTGGGCTCTGCGTGTCAAGATACGTCTCAAGCGGTTCAATCAGCACTGGGGAAGAATCCGTGAATCGACAATGCCGACATAGAGGCCAGAGGCGGCCGAGAGCATGCGCGCCAGGCGCCGAAAGTCTGTTTACAAAAATGACAACCAATCTTGCATTGCGGCATCGCTCAGGCTGTGGTCGGCCGCTTTTGGTGGCCAAGCTTGGTGTTGAGGTAGGTTATGGGGTGCCGGGTCCCAGCCTCAGGGACAAGGGTCGTGTACAGAGACTTGTCCATGCCACATACAGATGCACACAGTACTTTACGTACATGTTCGCACGCACACACAGACTTGACACGCACACCGGCGTAACAAGGCGCCAAGCCAGCGAGTGGAACCACCCCCTGGGTGACCGAGTGTTGGTGCCCCCTTCGCCACGGGCCGTGATCTGGATCATGCCGGCCCGTTCCGTCTTGAACGTGCTGAGAGAGGTGATGACAAAGAGAAGAGAGGTGAAGAGAAAAGGGGGAGGAAACAAAGGATTGAGTTGCGGATTTGGGACAGTCAAGATTCGCCTTCCCGAGCAGCTTGGCCACGGTTTGGTCCATCCGGGCGAAACTGAGCGAGGGCCTCATGGCTGGCCGGGTCTAGGATGAGGCTTGCTCGTGCTAAGTGGGCGACATGGCATGGGCCCATATCCTGGCGCTGAGGAACCCAAAGAGGTAAAAAAAAAAAAAATTAAGTCCAAAGCCAAAGGAAGAGGAAAAGAAAAATTTGCAGGTCAAAACGGGTCTCGTTAACGCCAACCGTAACCGCCCATCGAGATGAAGAGACGCGTTGAGGCAGGCCGTGTAAGAGGCCATGGTTGACTTACACCATGATCTGATGTTGGCAAACTCACACTTGCATCACGCCTTTGAATTCCCACCACGCTTAGCCCATCTGTGGGTCCTTGGAGCAAGAATTCCGGGCCCGCGACTCGTCGAAAATGATGTACATTTGGACGAACCAAATTGCTGGGGAGCTGCGAATCACGGCTCGCACAAATGCTGCGCAGGAGACGCGACTGGCCGACTAGGGGCGACAGGCGGCTGTTAGCAGATCGAAGCCGGCGGTCCAATGAGACGAGCGGATCTCGTTTTCTCGGTCAGACACGGCAGCTTCTTTTTTTATCGGCGGCCGACTTCTGCCAGTGAGGGAACCACACGGACAAGCGAGTCCAGGACCGTCTGGTATGGTTCATCTGCCATCTTATTCTGGCTAATGGGGTGGACTAAGGCTGTTTAGGTCGAAACCTGGGACTGGGACGAATCGTTTAGCCCTGTGGTGTGAAGGTATGAAGGTGTGAAGGATGGATGGTTTTTTGTGTTTAAGTCGCGTCGGTGCCTGCATTGGACCGGCGAAAGCGGGCGCATCTCACCAAACCCCGATGGCGGTGCCAATTTTGCATCTGAGCTGGCTGGAAGAGGCAAAGGACGATGCGACGCCCGACAGATGAAGCAATTTTCCGAAACGCTTAAGTGGATTACCGGATATACAGGTCGCATTTACTCTCTACACCACCGGTGACGTCGACGATGATAGCCTTTTGCTTGCAGGCGAGATGACAGACTGGTGTTGGTTGAGACGGGTGTGCAATAACTAACACAGGGCGTTCGCGCTAAGGCTGGCCAGATAATTAAGCCCAGCGGATCTAAGGCTCCGCCGTGCCGGAGGCTCAAAGACATACGCACTCCATGCTAGTCCTGCTAGTAGTTGTTGTGAAGGAAAGGATCCCCTGTGTGACATCAACCAGCGGCTATTGGCGTGGACTCGGATGGTGGAGCCGGGCTCTCGAGGACGATTGAGGAGGGAGTGTCTTTGTTTGATGAAGAGCTTTTCTTCTGATGAATTTATCAGGAGTAACCAAATGGGGAAGGATATCGTGGATCACGAGATACGGCTAGAGTTCCGGTGCTTTGATGGAGATGGCCAGCTCATCAGTGTTTTCATGCAAGTGGCAAGGCGGTCATGAACCGTCTGGGGTCAAAAGCAACCACCGGCATCTTCGCGGGACCGGAAAGGGAATAAGAGCAGAGTACGACGCTGCGGAGGTCCATCGTTTTGGGAATCGTTGGGCTTGGCTTACACAATACGAAGGAACGACACCTTGCTCCTCGGTCATCGGCCATCCTTGTGTGGACTTTGTGTGAGCTGGCAAGTCACGATGAGAGAACGCATGTCCTACCGCTCCCAGCTAGCCTTGCCAGCGAAGCAACGGTCATACATACATTTTGCTTGTTGGGGGCCCCCGTCTAGGACAGCCTCTTGTGGCAGTCGGGCCTAGAGATAGGCATAGCCGAGGCGAAGGGGAAAGGGAAGTCTAGAAGCCTGATGAGCACGGATTGGGAACCCGGAGAATTGAAGCCCAATGGGAACGACTAGGGTCAGATAGACGAGGGGAATTACGTCTGGGTTGGGGTTTTTTTTCTGGCCTAAGAAAAATTAGATGGAGACACACACACACATCGGCATGAGGGATCGTTTCGCCCGCTAACCAGAGATGCGGCTCAAACCAGCCAGGTTTTAGGACGGCGTTTCTGCTCTCCAAGACGGTCAAGTCGCGATAGGGCGAAGACGAACGGAGCTGTTTGGCGCAGGCAGGCGGCGACGAGGTAAGGACGATGCATACAGATGGCGGCACGTGTGCGTGGCATAGCATTGCAGGGCGCATAAGTGCAATGTGAGTGATTTGGCCGGGTGGTATGTAATGGCGCTAGATGGCCGAAAATGGAGGCCATGTTTCCACTTTACACTTGAAAACGACATGGACCGGGGTTGTTCGGGGGTGCGGATTGTGTATCTTTGAGGATGGTCAGAGATGGCTGCCTACGAGTTACAAGGTCGAGATACCGAGATGAGGGCGTGGGAGGGTGTTAGTTGGAAGAGACTATGGTGTTTTTCCGGGTTCTTGGCCACGTCATGGAGGGAGTTGGGGGAGAGGATGAGGATGAGGAGGGACGGGAGAGGGGGCCGAAGGGAAACCGGGGCGGCGCGGAGGAGGCGGGTTATGGGGTTGGAGTTGGAGGGCCGACACGGAAGGATTGTTGCAAAGGTGAGATTTGCTGTTGTGTCTCTTTGTTTCTGTCTTGTCTTTTTTTTCTCCCCCCTCCTCTCGGTTGGAACTGATCATCAGGAGTGAGTTTAGCAGGGACGGATGAAGCTGGAGATGGTCTGAAGACGATGCTTCTGCGGTCTCGCTAACAACCGAGCCGGAGCGGATTTGATACGGTAGACACTCTCGCGGCGACGACGATCATCTGCAACCGAGATGTCTACTCAACTATTGTACGAGTACACAGATGCAGATTGGACTAGTTGCGACTACGTGGATACGTGGAGAGCATCAAACGGTTAGTGCTCAACGTTGGCGCCGCCAAATGTGACGGCGGTGGTTTGCAGGGATGTCGCTGCTCCGCACCTTTGTTCGTCACAGCCTCGCTGGCAGTTTTGTACTCGTACAGACATGGAAGCCCTGGCGGTGTGATAGGTTGAACTGATGCCCACCGTTGCTTGTACCTTTTTTCCATACGGAGTACCGGTACGGAAATATGCTGGGCTTTCGCGTTGTTTCGATCCGCTGCCTGATGGGATGGGGCCGTGGTTTCGTCTCGTCAGCCTCGGCCCTCTGTTTTGGGGTTGATTCCGGCCGTGGACGACGGGATGAGCTCTCCTTTGCATGATTTCATGATTCTACATGAACAAGTGACCCCATGGAGTATCTCAAGATCACTTGAGTCCTTGATGGAGGGATTTTTGGCAACTTGAGGGCGGGTTTTGTTGCCTTTGGCGAGACAGAGGCCGTGTAAGTGGCCCAGCCGTGTCGAGCTCTGGCATGATGGCCAGCCGCTTTTAGGGATGGAGTGCGATGGCTTACAAGGATGATCCCTCTCAAGTACAGTGTTTTCTTCTCCCGTTCTGTTACAATTTTCCTTTGGTTTTATTTTGCCGGGGCCAAGGTGCTGGGCGCTGCATCTCGGACTCTCCATCTGCGATACCCCTTGAGAACTTCGAGGCAGCAAATCCAGTGGCATGATCTGATTACTCGGTACTTGATCCGCGCCGGCGTCTGGATGGCACGATACTTGGGGGGCACAGTAGCATCCATTGATCCGCTAGACGGAGCGCCTAGCGGAGCCCACCGGAGCGCTATCTCACCATCGCTAGCGGCTTTGGCACGGCGGCTGCGTGTTGGAGCGAGCTCCACTGATCGATGCCAGGTACCCCCGCCATCGGACTCGCATAGGAGAAAAGATATCGGGTACATGTACTCTGACAGAGAGAGACGTTGATTTGATTGATGCATGTAGTCTGGTGGTACTGGGCACAGAGCGGGATTTCGTACAGTTACCGTCCAGTACCTTGGATCGTTCTGACGCGACTTGTCCCCGCACCGCATCAAGCTGTAGTTGGTTGATTTACTCCAACAAGGTGAAGGCAAAGTTCGTAAGATGCTTGGACGTTCCTGTACCTTGGTCCATGGGTTCAAAGGCTGCTATAGCGAGGTTCACAGGCGATGAATCGGCGCCGGAGTGCTAGCATGAGTGCTAACAGGCACTAACAGAACTACTAGGTACATACAGCGCATGACGAGGCAGCAACGCCTGACTGAGCCACAAGGCATGCACTTCTCCGGACTGCTCAACTCCCAATTGACAACTGGAACGCAAGGCTATTAATTTCATCAGCTTCACCTCAAGACCGACGGAATTCACTGCTCAGCTCGGCAACCTTTGTGCAGCGGCTCCTCTCTTCATCTCGTCCTCTTGCTCTCTTGCTTTCTTGTTCATCTGCCCTCGTTTCCCCGGGCTTTGGGCCTCAACATCGGGCCCGGCTGCGGCTTGTTGTCGCTTTCGTCATCTCGCAGACACGCAGACACGCACACGCAGAAGCGAGGCAGACGCAGAAGCAGACGCAGACGCAGGCGCGAGAATACATAGTATTGAGCCCTCCATACTATTACTAGCCAAGCAGCAAACGGCAGGCCGCTAGCAGACCCGGCAGAAGCAGCAAAGCCGCGCTAGACAAGGCCGTCGACGACAGCAGACAGACAGACGACTCGGACGGCGCTGTTGTCTCTGCATCGTCGCTGCAAGTCCGGAGCGACACCGCATCAACGCCTACATGAGACTTGCATCCAGCATAGAGAACTTTCAGGTTCACCTGCCTGCTCACCAGCAGGACCGACGGTAGCAGCAGCAGCAGCAGCAGCAGAAGTGCTACAGGCCTCAGCATCAGCATCCGCGGCATCTGCGGCACCAGAACTAGTCTAGACGTTCGCTGGCCGCTTTGGCAAGGCCAAGCAAAGCAGCAGTCAGACTTGGCAACTTGACGCCGATTCGATCACACGGCGACAACTTCATCTTGTCTTAGGTACAGTCCGGCTGCTTCCGACAAGCGCGTCTTGGTCCGGAAACTACTGCAGACTGTTGTCTCGTGCCGGCTTGCACCGTCCAAGTACAGTGTACTGGCACCAAGCATATCACACGACAAGTCATCTTACACAAACGCTATTCGTACTTGTTTTATGGCTTACACGCAAGCGCGAGAGATCTTGACCTCCCTTTACTCATCGACTACCAAAGTCACCTGTTCGGTACTTGAGACAGGCCTGGTCCTGTAGTTCAGGCTCGTGCATCACAAAAAGAGTCATCTCGTCAAGATACTACGACGATAGTCACCTCGCTTCTTTCTCGCTCTCCCGTGCTATCCCCCCCCCGTTTTGTTTTTGTCTTTGCGTTGTACCATTCCAGATAGATGCGCTCGATCAAACTCGTGGCTTTTCAAAGAGAAAGAAAAAAAGACATCAAGGGGCTGCAAGACTTTGGTGAAACATTGAAACGTGTTGTTCTCCCTCCCTTTTTGACCCGTTTTCTCTCTTTCCTCCATCCACCTACAACAAGTTACAAAGTTGCCACCAGCATCGAGCTGCAGTAGTCGAAATCTTGATACAGGCGTGTGCTTGTCATCTTTCACTGCATTGTGGCGAGAAACAACAGGCCAATACCAAGACTGGGTTTGATGAATTAGCCAACCAGACCAGACGGGCTGGGCACTCTGGCAGCAGACACGCCAGCAAAGGGGCGGAGAAATGAACCAGCTCCCCTGAAACCATTCGTTATTGATTCGCCCGTGTTGATGTGATGCTCGGCTGCTAGCCTATCGCTGAGATTCGCTTGAAAATCCTACCTACACACGTACTCGTGCATGCATACATGCATACAGGCACACATACATACCTTCTATCAGCACGATTACATACATCCTTGGTCTTCCTGGCCGGCTAGATACCAAAAGGACCCCAGAGGAGGCGTGTATCTTTGCTAACCACTGCAGCTCCTCCCAGCTCTGACGCCGAAATTGTCATCCCGACTCCCAAATGGCCGCTACCATGGCCAACTCAACGGCCCAGGAGGCCCGGTTTACGGCCCAGGCCCAGCTCCTCTCGAGATTGTCGACCCCTGACAGTGCCTACGTGGATGGTGCCAGCTCTACCGTTGCACCGGTAGCTCATACGACTGTCGATAGCTGTGAGGCCGCCACATATGCCGGTGGATCTCGAGACGTGTTCTCGTCACTATCCGAGCTTTCATCCGCCCTCGCCATCTTCAGTAGCGGCTCGTCACCGCCACGTCTAGAGACTTTGCCAAGCGAGGTCTTGGCTCACATTGCGAGCTTTCTTGATGTCGATGACTTGTTGCGTGCGTCTCGTGTAAGTACTTTGCCGTGTCGTGCCGTGCTGACGGACTGACCCCGGAACACTCGCTACACAACACACACGTTATATTCACAGGAGGCATGGCTAGTCCCAACATCTTATCCCTATCCCTGTGATTGCCGTCATCTGGCATGTTGGGGAAGTGTTCTGTTTGCTGACGAGCTAGCATAGACGTGCCGTCGCCTTCGTGCAATCTCTCTTGACCCTGTCCTCCACCACTATCGCCTCCGCAACGCCCGGTTTCTCTTGACCTTGTTTCTCAATTCTCCGTTCCGCCCGTCTCTCGGTGACTTGATGTCCCGATCCATCTTCTTGACCCAAAACACCATCATATCACGGCGTTTGGCACGGTCCCTCATCTCCATCCGCCTCTCGCGTCGTCTTGCCTCGCGGCTTTCCGCCAGGGACCTTGTCCAGCGATGCGTGTTGCCTCAGGAATGCGTGCCGGGCATGTTCCCCGTGCACGTTGCCCCTGGCCTGGTGGCCAAGCGCAAGAGCATTGAGAAGGAGCGCATCAAGGACGGCCTGAGGCGGTGGATTTCGGTCAAGTGGAAGCGTCAAGTCAGCGAGCGGGCGGAAGACGCGCGGAGGTCAGACGAGATCCTGGGCGTCGGTCGTGTGTGGAAGCTACGCCGCTTCTGGGAGAGGATGAGCCGTGGCGAGTTGCCAGCTCATGGGGGCAGAAGCTGGTGACAAATGGTTCGTCAAGTGTGTGCTTTTCCTGTCCTTTTTGGCTCTGTGATTTTCGTGCTGGGTTAGGTGGCGTTTTTGAGTGCTTGTTCTTTCTTGACAAGTTTGGCTTCTTTATATATATATACCCAGTCGATTTGTTTGGTCTCTTTATTTTGGGCATCTCTCAACTATTTTTGAAGCAGCTTCTAGAAGTATTAGTTTTGAAGACCTGGGTAGACCTAGGTATAGCTGATATTGATTGCTTTTTTTTTTTTTTTGGCTATGAAAGTAATAGATGCTGGCATCTATTCAAAAGTGACATGTGCGCCGGATCCATGCATTAACGGTCTAGGTATAATACGAAAAAAAAGATGGCAAGCAGAAAAGAAGAGATATTAACATGGCTTTATGCATTTCATCTCATGCCCAACGTTTGTCGTTGGCCCCCCCTTCATTCTTCACTTGCTTCGTTCTACCGCCCTGTTCGGAAGCGGAAGCCATCCCAGTCATCTTCCTCATCTTCATCGTCCTCGTCATCATCATCGGCGTCTGGCTTGGTAGCATCGCCAGCTGTATGGACATTCTCTTTTCCTTCGTCTTGCGGATCAGAAACAGCTTTCACTGCCGTCTGGATATCATCAGCCTGATCCTGGGTGAGAGTCTCGCTCCTCTTGCGCATCAGCGCTTCACGCTTCTCCTTTAAACGCTGAACACGCGCCTCGAGCTCCTGCATCTCTTCAAATTCATCCTCGAGGGCGCGGGTGGCTTCTTCGCGCTCATCCTCGATTTCGGCGTCGGCCTTGGATTTGCGGGATTCTGGGTTCTGAGCGGCGTCTTCCTCGGCTGCTTCCTTTGCTGCGGCGGCGGCGGCGGCTTCTTCGGCGGTCATGGCTGGGCGGGAGATTACGGCGTCGTCGGAGTAGTCTTGGGCGGCGATGTCGGCTTCGAAGGCGGCCCATTCGTCTTCATCGATTTGTTGTTGCTGGTCCTGGGATGCGGGTTGTGCTAGTTGTTGCGACTGTGAGAGTGAGAGGCTGGCGGTTGAGGATTGGGGCTGGATGCTGATGCTCATGGATGAGGAGGATGCGGGAGTGGCGAGATTGCTGGCCTGGCGGGAGGGAAGCGAAGTCGCCAGTTTGGGCACTGCTGGCTGCGACTGCGAGGGAGTGGATGATCGTGAGGCTATCTGGACTTGGACGCCTTGTGTTGGCATGAGAGGCTTCTTGTTGCGATTGGGGTCGTCTTCGGATGCCGTCGCTGGTCTGCTGCGTTTCCTCCGGGCTTCGTCCTCGTCGTCCATGTCTGTGTCTTTTTCTTCAGGACCTAGTTGGTCGAGTTTCCGCTTTTGCGCTGCCAAGGGATCGTGATCCTCGACATCTTCTTCTTCTCCCCCTGCTTCATTGTTCTCGTCGTCTTCTGGGTCCTCGTCTTCCACCTCGGCATTGGCATTGTCAATGATACTCTGGTTTAGGGCAGACAGCCGCTTCTTGTGCTTGTCGCTCTGGAGATGGGCGTCCCAGTGGGATTCGGCTCGGATGTGGTCGCGGCAGAGTGTGCAGAGGAGCTTTCCTGCGTCTGAATATAGGGCGTGTGGGTGGTTGATGCGACGGGCTGCTCGTTGTTGGCGGAGAAGGGCTCGAACGTCGGCCATGGCTGGAATTTGGTGATGTGATATTATATACGAGAGTAGGGAGAATAGGGAGAAGTATTGGATGAGCTGAGCTGAGCTGAGCTTTTGTCGAACGGGATTCGGATAGGCCGTTGATGGTTCTGCTCGTACGTCCTAGAGGGTGTACATGCTTCGAGGGAGGACAATGGAGGCAATTGGCGAATTGGATTGAAGAATTGGCTAAGAATGAATGAAGCAGACGATGGCGGCTCTTTTGCCTGATGGCTGTAATTGCAGGTCGATGGATGGAGCTCGTATAATAAAACTGACCTCCATGCTGCGATTAGCACCAGCTTTAATTTTTCTGGGACAGGACAAGGTTCAGCTTCTTTCTCGACGTCACTCAGTCGCTGGAAGCTCGCCGGAGCCGCTGTTTATCCGGCGCAGCTGCAGTAATACTTTCTGCGACCAGCAGCTGCTTTCCCAGAACTCGATACTATCAGATCATATCATACAACATCACCACCAAAATACTCTCGATAATCTTTCGCGTGCCCTTGTTCCAGTGGCATCACTTCTTCTTTGATTTGTTCATGTATCAAACTCCAATGAGCTGATACTCATCGACTCTTCTACAACGCGCGGGGAGGGGTTACGTGCACTCGGGCAAGAAGACAAAGGACGACAAAGGACAAGAAGAAGGGACTGAGCAACAATGGACGAGCAACAAGAGCCGCACTCGCTGGCGTCGACGTTTCCAAACCCGCCGGATTTCTGGAAGGAATTCACGCCAGAGAGAATCGCTGAGATTGTAGAGCTGCGACGGGCTCAGGCCGCTGATGGCGAGGACGTGGACAGTGTGCAGATTCCGAATCTGCCTGAGCATCTGAGGGCTCTGCAGCCGCCGCCAGAACCAGCAGATGGACGGTGGCGAGTCTTTGGCGACCAGTACATGGTATGCCTCTATGAAACTGGGTCATGATGTCGTCTCTCTAACTCGGTGCTTCTCGTCTCTAGCTTGACGACAAACTCCCGACTCTCGAGGAGCAAGGCATCGAAAACCTGCCCGCAACAGCCTCCTCCAGCGCCAAAGACGCCAAGCACTACGATCGCGCCTTTGAGCTCAAGCGCCTGACCAAATCTCTACTACTCAACTTCCTCGAGATGGTCGGCACCCTTGCGCGCAACGCGAGCGACGCCGAGGCCAAGATTGCCGACTTACGCACCATATTGATTAACATTCACCACATCCTCAACGAGTATCGCCCGCATCAGGCCCGCGAATCGGCCATTGAGATGATGCAGGACCATCTTGATCGTACACGCACCGAAACGGCCGCCATTCGCACGCAGGTTGACAAGGCGAGGAAAGTTCTTGAAGGTTTGGGTAGCTTGGACTTGTCGGCGGTTCCAAAGGAACAGATTCTGGTGGAGGATCCGACGGCAACGTGGACGGACGAGGAGCATCTCTTGGTTGAGAAGACTCTGAGAGAGGCCAAGGTGTGGGCTATGGCTGATGCGGTTATCGAATAGTGGAAGACGACGGAGGACATGTTGGAATACCACGAGATGAAGTGGGTGATTTCATGGCCGAGCCCGAAGCTGGGATGTACATGCACGGACAGATACAGGCGGAGAGAGACAGGAAGAGGCAGGATTAAAGGGAGGTGGAAGCTGCTTCGATGGAGGAATATATATATTGAAACTGCGGAGGGAAAGACGAAAACGAAACGGTTACTATTAATGCAGGATGACAGCATAAAGTTGATGAATAATGACCCGTTACGACTTTGGAGGGAACTGAAAGAGTGTTACGGAGATATCCTTGATTGACGACATCAAGAATCGTTGGTATATCACAGAGAGAAGGGAGAGGGAGAGACACAGAATTAGGACAATTAGGACTATTCACGTACCTAGATGAAACAAACAAATAACATTGAATACTGTCAACACCAAAACTATGCTTCTCATATAGTAGTCATATAGTAGCCATTTCTCACAGAGTTCATACACAGACATACACGTTTGGCAACATATGTAGAAACAGAAATAGGTATCATGCATTACATGGCAATATTCCCTAACTATATCTAGACTAGATAATAGGATCACATAATGATAAAAAGAAAAAAAAACTCATACAAACTCGTACAATTCATTTCTTTCACCCCCTTATAACGCCTAAGCTTTTCTCACAGGCGGAGGCCCTCCTCCTCCAACAACACCAGCCACCACCTGCGGTAACGGCATCGCTGCTGCTGCTGTGCCCTGACCGTTATCGTTTCCATTCCCATTCCCTCCGGTGCCCTCCTTCTCCAGCAGATCAGCCAAATACTTCAGGTCGTCTCTAGCGCGAACATCTCGCTCAATGATGGTCTTGATGACTTCCCATTCTCGTCGGGTCATTTGATATGCCTGCGGGAGGATGAACTGTACCGTGGGCACGCTGATAAGGGGCCCTAGGACTTCTCTCGCGGTGATGACGCCGGCATCTTGCTGTGCTTGTTTTCTCTGGTCGTCTGGTCCCTGTGAGTGTTGTCCAGGGGGTGAAGCTTGAGGCGGTTGTACTGGTGGAGCAGGACGGTTGAGGTGCGGCAGCTGGGGAATGGGAACCGGCGTGGCGGATTGTCCATGGCCGTTTGGAGGAGCATTGGGGAACGGAGAGGATGCGATTTGGGGCGTAGCTGGTGAAAAGGCCGGGCCAGAAGTCGAGTTGCTTCGCTGGCTGTATCCAGCTGGAGGAGGAGCAGAAGATTGAGTCGTAATCGGGCTCGGGCTTGCCGATGAGGCAGCGGCATTCGTCGCCTCATTATGCAGCATCTGCTTCAGCTGATCCGGCTCGTTACGATATACAAAGACGGCCAGCAGCAGGGGCTCGGTCCGGGACTTGGGAATGTAGTTGTCCACAAGATTCAGCATAAACTCAGGGTGGCCGTCCTCGCCGGCAGGGACAGGCACCAGGTACGTATCCCTGACGTTGCCGGCCACCTTATTGCCGACGACGCCATACCTGTTCTTGCTGACAAAGTAGTTGATGAGGTTGTTGAACTCTTGCTTTGCGTCCGGCGACGTGGGCGTGATGTTGACGACGATGATGTCGGTCAAATTGCTGTATCGCAGGCTGCAAAGGTACTCGATGGCGCTCTGCTGCGGGATTCGACCGGCCACGGTCATCTGTCGCGGGATCAGCTTGGTCCAGGGGCCAAACGAGGCAAAGTTGGCGCCTCCAATGTGCTTGGCCGTGGCCTGGAAGTCGGCAATGGAGCTCATCGCCAGCGAGCCACGCCAGATGACATCAGGATCCGTGGCTTCTTCCGTGGGCGAGTAAGGAGGCGATTCGGTCTCGTCCTGCAGCATCCGGTCGACATCGGGATCGAATCCGGGGCCATGTGTGTTCAAGACCGGCGCGGAAGGCCGGCGACGATGAGCTGCAGTGGGAGATTTCACAGCGGAGAATACCTTGCCAATATCGAAATTCGACTGGCTCGGGGAGCGCTGGCTTAGACCGGCGTCGCCCAACTCGTTTCCTCCTATCGACTCGCGCTTAACGTGTTGCTGTGGTTGTTGCTGCCTCTGCTCTTGCTCCTGTCTCTCATCTCCTCCCGGACGAGGGCCTCCAGCGGATGGCATGGGTGCTTCGCTGGTAACCAAGGCCTCGTCCTCGACGATTTCTTCACCCTTGTGCGTGCGCCTAACGCGAGGGCCCGTCTCTGAAGTGTACAGGATGGATTGTTTCTCTGCTCTTGCCTTCATCTCGGCCGTCTGCCTCTGCAGCTCAGCCGAGGCAAGCTGCTCCGATGTCATGACGGCGAGCGTCATGGGCGAGTGCTCGTGCGCCCAAAGGCCCTGGAACAACTCGGGGTTGTTCTTGAGGTTGAACGACAGCGACTTTATCTGCTGGCTGTACTCCTTCTGGCCTTTGGAGAGCGGATGTGTGTCGAAGACGGCGCGCTCAATCTGAAGCGCATACTTGTCGGCGAGGGATTCTGCAGATTCATCTTCAGGTAGCTGGATGTGGTTGCTCTTGGCTAGAGACCCGATGACGTGAACCAACGACTTCTTGAGCGCCTTGGCAGGGCCGATTCGCGTGCCAGGGAGATCCTGGATGGATGCAGTCAAGTCTTCGGGTGGCACATACTTGACCAAGGGAGAGGCTGCGGCCGAGACGGAAGCGGACGCAGAGGCGGAAGCAGAGGCAACAGCTTCGTCCTCCGAAACGCGGCGCATCTTTGTAGTCTAGATGGAGAAAATTGTGTTAGCATCAATCATCAATTGAGAACAAGTAGATTTAGATCCAACAGGACAATAGCATACCTTTCCATCTGCATCCTGCGAGTCCTCTCTCGCCTTTCGCTTGCCCTGCTTGAGCACGGATGTCACGTCCTTCTTCTCTCTCGACACGGCATCGGGAGTGGGCGATGCCTTTGCCTGAGCAGCATCCTTTTCGAGCTCTTCCTTGAAATCGCTGCCTCGCTTCCCTCTCTTGCGCCCGCCGCGCTTCTTCTTTCTTTCGGCCTCCTCCTCGTGCGCCTTTCGCCGCTCCTCCCACAGCTTCTCGCCGCGGGCAATGGCGTCCAGCAGCTCCTTGTGGTTCTCCGGCTTGCACTCTTCGCACCAGTAGTGGTCGGGAATCTCGTCTTCGTACGAGCTCACGCCCACACACACATTGTGCTGCCACACGAAGCACGTCTCGCACGAGATCCAGGCCTCGCCCGAGTCTTCGTCCTGCTCGGTGGCGCCGCAGACGCAGCGGATGACTTCTTCGGGATCCTGCGACTGCTCCTTCTCCTTCTCGGCCTTCTTGTTCTTCTTGGTCTGTCGACGTTTCGGCGCGGCAGGCTCCAGCTCGTCAAAGGCCTTTGTGTGCTGGCCCTTGGTGGCTCTGACGGAGCGTCGAGGCTCGGCTTCTCCTGTTGCGACAGCTTCTGTTAGCAAAGTCTCTCGTCTCTTCTCGTCTCGCGACGGCGCATCTCTCGCGCAACCAGCCCCAATGAGTCGCATCTCTGCGCCCGTCTTGATCGATTGAGGGGAATCGCCGGCTCTTGTGGTTTGTTTTTTTAGCTTACCGGACATGGCAATGGAGCACGCGCAAAGGCCTCGCCGCAGATCCAACTAAATGCGATGCAAATTCTACTGTGGAAGCGAACGCGAGATGGAAGAAAAAATTCTTGCGGTTCGCTTCAGGCGGGCATTGGAGATTTACAAAACAGGCAAGGACAGCAACTAGTAGGTAGTCACAGACAGCTAAACAACGATTCCTCCCCTCGGCAAGAAAATCCTGAAGAGAAAAGAAAAAGAAAATAAGGCCTAATTGTAGCGCGAGGTGCCAATCCAGCGACCAGCTCTTCTTGGGTAGCTATGGGATGGCGAGCGGCGTGTGAAGCTGCTACAGAGGCAGCGCGTGCCGAATTTAGCTTGTCAATGTCCAGGGAAAAAAATATCGAGCTTGTGTTGGTGATGACGGCAGCTTGCGTGGGGTTCCGGGAGCCCCTTGGAGTGGATACAAATAGAAGGACGAAGCGGGTGGCGCGCGTCTTTTTGCCTTTTGGCTGTGGCTTTGGCTTTGCCGGAAGCGTTTTTGACAGCTGGTGGCAGATGGAGGCAGCTGGGGGGATGAATGGGTTAGATGAATATCGAATATCAAGAGTTCGAGAGTTGAATATTGATTGTTGAGTGTTGAGCAGCGGAACTCTGCAGCTTCTAGACGACGCCTGGGTCTCGATAGAGTAGAAGAGGTAACAGCGTGTCAAGCAAGGATCAGCCTCCGATGACGGTGAGCTGGATGAGACAAGATCAGATGAGATGAGTTGAGTGGAGTTGAAATGCTGAGCGTCGCAAAGCGGTGATGCAGAAGAGCAGCTGTCTTGACAAGCTTGATCGGAATAAAGTAGGCGCGCAAAAAGAAGCAGAAGAAGGAAGAATGCTAAAGAAGAAGAAGCCGGAGCTGCAGCTGATGGTTTCAGAAAAGCAGTGGCAATTGGAAGTTTGGAATCTTGGCGGCCAAAGTGAATGCCCAAGCAATGCAGTGGCTGATTCTCGACCATGATGGGATGACGGGGAAGCTTAGTCAGAGGGGCAAACGATGAAGATTGCTGTACTGTAACGGCACAGCCTCGGCTAAACTGCCGTTGGGGAATTCCCGTTGAAAATGTTGGATCATGTCTCAGCCTTGTCCAACTGCTGCCTCAGGCATTAATCAACTTGGTCTGTTCTGCCTGCTGACTCAGCCTGCTCAATGCTAGAGCTCCAGGGTATCTGCCACAGCTTCAGCAGCACCTACGCGGCGGTCGTGCCTGGAGCTCCAGAAGTGACGCCGGCCTTGTTCCCCTCCATACTCCAGAACCAACAATCTCAATCTCTCTCCAATCCGAATCCTCTCTTCCACCCCGGAGATTTGCCTTGCCTCTGCATCTGCGCAAATCTAATCGAATCAATCTCTCTCCGGAAATCCAGTTCTTCCATCCCCTGCACCGTCAAACAGAGATTGCCCCTCCACCATGTCCCGCCGTTACGATTCCCGAGTACGTCCAGCCTGAGCTCCAAGGGCGAGCACATCCGCCATCAGACACGATATGCAGGCTAACCGCGTGCCATAGACCACCATCTTCTCCCCCGAAGGCCGGCTGTACCAGGTCGAATATGCACTGGAAGCCATTTCCCACGCCGGTACCGCCATCGGCATCCTCGCCAAGGATGGAATTGTGCTGGCGGCCGAGCGAAAGGTGACCTCAAAGCTGCTGGAGCAGGACACCTCAGCAGAGAAGCTCTACGTGCTGAACGAGTATGCTATTTTATTCTCACCCTGTGTCTGTGCCTCTATACATGATCATCCCTACTGACACCTTGCGCCTCGTCACAGCAACATGATTTGCGCAGTAGCAGGCATGACCGCCGACGCCAACATCCTCATCAACTACGCCCGCCAGGCCGCCCAGCGATACCTCCTCACCTACAACGAAGACATCCCCTGCGAGCAGCTGGTGCGTAAGCTGTGCGATCTGAAGCAGGGCTACACACAGCACGGTGGTCTGCGGCCGTTTGGCGTCTCCTTCATATACGCCGGCTGGGATCCCCGGAGACAATTCCAGCTGTACCTCAGCAATCCCTCAGGAAACTACGGCGGATGGAAGGCCACCAGCGCGGGCGCCAACAATGCCAGTGCGCAGAGTCTGTTGAAGCAGGACTACAAGGAGGACTGCTCTCTTCAGGAGGCCTGCGGTGTGGCTGTCAAGGTTCTTAGCAAGACGATGGACTCTACCAAGCTGAGCAGTGAAAAGAGTGAGTTTTTTTTTTTTCTCTCGAGTTCATGTGTTACTGATGGCTAACGTGCACTTGTAGTCGAGTTTGCGACGGTGGGACAGACAGAGGATGGCAAAATCTACCACAGGCTGTGGAGCGCCGACGAGATCACGGCGCTGCTAAAGGAGCATGACTTGGCCAAGAGCGAGGACACGGAAGAGAAATAAATGAATAGAGCGGGTGAATGTTTTCAACAAGTAGACTGAGAATGGGCGCTTAATGACACAAAAAAGGACAATGGCCCTTGTAACAATACGACACGTCCCAAGATGAGTTTGACTTATTCAGGGATTCCTGTGATGTAAGCGTGCCGCATTATCCAAAAAGTAACAAGAAGAAAAGAAAAGAAATCCTATATACTTTTGATGGCCCCCTTTTCTCTTGGAGGGACACGACGGTAGATGGCAGAGTTGCAGCTATTTACATATAACAAGCTCTTCCCGCTATGAGTACACTACATTGCGCAATATGAAAATCTCAGCATTAGCCTCAAGCCGTCTCAGCTTCGTCGAGTTCCTAGTGGGAAGGCTAATTCACTACCTTGCTCTTCTTCGTCCCGCACGCGCTGCCACCCTTGCTGCTGAGCCTCGACGGCCGGGTGAGGATGAGGCTCGTCGCAGTTGGGGCTCGTCAGCTTGGGGAAATGCCGCCTGTAGCTCCAGTACGCAACGGTCATGCCGAGCGCCGACCCGACGCACACATCATACACATCATGGCGGTAGTCTTCGCACCGCGAGATGGCGACCAGGGCGGCTCCGATGAGGGGCGACAGGCAGATGAGGGCGCGGCTGAGATCGCGGCCGCCAGAGTAGTAGTTGAAGATGTGGAGCTGGCCGGCGAGGAAGAGGCTGAGGAAGCCGAGGCCGGCGAAGGAGAAGGACGAGTGGCCGGAGGGAAAGGATCGCCAGCCGTCTTGGAGGGTGTGGCCGTCGGGGGCGGTGCAGACGGCGATTGTGACGAGGACGTTTGGTTTGATGTCGGCGGAGGGCTGGCAGCGGGCGAGGAGGTCCGGGCGGGGGCGGCCGACGGCGTTTTTGACAATGTCTGTGATGAAGGAGGAGAGGACGATGGAGATGGCCAGGGAGAGGTATGTTGCTTCGTGTTTGTGGGTGGAGGCGCGGGTGGCGATGTTGTAGGCGATGAGGACGCCTAGAGGGATGAAGAGGGCGTAGAGGAAGTTGAGAGCTGTTTTAGAGGGGAAGAGAGAAGAGAGATTCATCATGTTAGAGGAGGGTGGATGAAGCTGGGGATGGGGAGGAGAGACGTACGGACGGTGACTCGCTCGTGTTCGGCGTGGGGGTATGAGATACGCAGGTCGTTGATGAAGAACATGCGGTGGAAGGGATTGACGAGGAGGATAATCTGGAATAGCTGTTTAGTTTGATGGGGACAGGTATATGGCCGTATATGAGGACTCACCAAGATCCATCCTGCGAGAAGTATTGTGAAGCCGATGTAGTCCGGCGCATGGGTCGTCTATATGCGCCAACAGAGGAAGAAGACGAACCATGTCAGTCACAAGGAACAAAATGAGAAGAAAATAATGAAGGAGATCTCAACTCACTCTCCAGAACCTAGCCAGAGGCCCCATCGAAGACGTCGAGTCGCCTGCGTTGGCGGTGCGCACAGAAGGCATGTTGATGTTGCGCCTGGGAGTGAGATGAGATGAGGCGGGTAGAGAGCGATGAGGGAATTTTATATTATGAGTGACTTGGCCATGAATGAGAAGCGCTGCTGAATATATGTAGAATGAGTTTGAAAAGGGGTTGTTGTTGTAATGAGAGTAAATGGGAGAGTTATGGGGGATGAGATTTGAAGATTGAGGCTGAGTTCAATTGCGATTTGGCGATGTTGCATAAATTGCACGGATTTTTGGGGGTGGAGTGCAGGGTAGGCGGGATGAGCGGCTTCGGTGAAGAGCTCGAGGGACGCGTAATGGGGATGGAATCGATGTTGACGTGCGTATAACTGTACCCGGCTGCATGTATTTAATTACAATTAGATAGAGAATAGTATTCTAAGAAGACGATTCGCATTTTATTATAGTTGAAGCAGTTTATGTAGCTGGAGGATCTGTGGCCAATAACCCCCACGTTGATATATACGCCCTATCGCCACCAGATATACTAGTACATGCAAATTATTACCGTGACACCTAGAGCTCACAACTTGGGCTTCAGAGCCTTGAAGCTCTTTGTAATCTCTGTAATCGCCGTCTCAACCGGCAATCTCTCCATCGAGCTCGCTCCGTAAAACCCGTGAACGCCCTTTGTCCGGCTAAGAACATACTCGGCGTCCTTCGGCGCTGCAATCGGGCCTCCGTGGCACAGCACAATGACATCCGGGTTAATGTCAACAGCCGCATCGCGAATCTCCTGAATCAGCTTGACGCACTCATCCAGCGTCTTACCCGTAGTAGCACCAATAGAGCCGCTCGTCGTGAGGCCCATGTGCGCAACGAGGATATCGGCACCGGCACGAGCCATCTTCCTGCTCTCCTCGACGTTGAACACGTACGGCGTGGTGAGCAAGTTGAGCGAGTGAGCTTCCCGGATCATGTCGACCTCCAAGTCGTACCCCATGCCCGTCTCCTCGAGGTTTGCCCTGAATTGTCCGTCGATGAGGCCGACGGTGGGGAAGTTTTGCACGCCGGCGAAGCCCAGGTCGCGGAGATGCTTGAGGAACGTGGGCATGTTGCGGAAGGGATCTGTGCCGCAGACGCCGGCGATGACGGGCGTGTGCTTGACCACGGGGAGGACTTCATTGGCCTTATTCGTTGACTTGTTGTAAGTACATAACCATCTTATCACATGAAAGAAGAGAGAGAGAGTGTGTGTGAAAGCATCCGTACATACCATTTCCACCACGATTTTGTTGGCGTCTCCGTAGGGCATCAGGCCGGATAGAGACCCGCGGCCGGCCATGCGGAAACGCCCGCTGTTGTAGATGATGATGAGGTCGCCGCCGCCGGCCTCGATGAATTTGGCGGACAGGCCAATGCCGGCGCCGGCTCCGACGATGGACTTGCCGGCGGCGATTCGGGCCCTGAGGCCGGCGAGGATCTTGTCTCTGTCTGTGGGGGGAGCCATAGTCTGGTCTAGATGAAGATGAAGATGAAGATGAGGGTGAATTGGAAACAACTCCAACTCAAATCAATTGCAAGCACCTTGTCCGGCTGGCTCCAGCTTGATAAGACCACCGCTTGTTGGATCCATGAATCCGCATCGTCATATCACAGCAGCCCTTGGCCGGAACTGGACACTCGGCGGGGACTAGCAGGGAATAGTCGTGAGCTTGAGCTTGTTGATGTCAGATCGGGTCTCCACCAACCGAAACTCAAGTGACCGTCACGCATTGCCACTGTGCCTTTTATCGAGATTGTGAGCATCATGGGTTAGTTTGTGGGATTGAGGAAGCACAAACAGCCTCGGATCTGAGACATTGGAATTTGATCTTATAACATGCCGTAAACCTCATGCATACCCCGCATCTGCAAGCAATTCCATCTTACCATTGTTTCTTTCTACTATCAAAATGGCCTCGGTAGCAATCATTGGGAGCTGCGATACCAAGCTGCAGGAGCTTCTCTTCCTTCGCGATAGGATTGAAGAAACCGCCAGAGTCAAGACGATTCTCATCGACGTCGGGCGGGATCCGTGTGTCCACGATGCCATTACCATCTCCCAGGCCGAGCTCTTGTCCAAGTATGGCAACAGCAAGGATGCCAGTATATCAGACTTGACCAGAGGAGAATTCGTAACGCTCATGTCCGAGTGTGCCTCTCAAGCTGTGCGAAAACTATACCAGCAGGGCCTCATCGACGGCATTATTTCCGCTGGAGGTTCCAATGGGACGTCGCTCTCTGCTGCCGTCATGCGCGATGTGTTTCCTGTTGGATTTCCCAAACTCATTGTTTCGACAATGGCCAGCGGCGATACCAGACCCGTCGTAGGTGAGACGGACATTACCTTGATGCACTCTGTTGTCGACGTTGCCGGCCTGAATCCCATTCTGCGAGACATTCTCAGCAATGCCGGGGCGTCGATTGCAAACGCCGCTCTCTCGTACGCTGCTAGGCGAGACAGAAAAGAAAAAGATGCAGCGGAAGAGTCTACGAGTATGAAGAAGTGGCGGGTGGGCATCACCATGTTTGGTGTGACAACGCCGGGAGTTGATGCCATTCGCTCGCATCTCGAGTCAAACTACCCCGTCGAGACATATGTTTTTCACGCCGTCGGCACCGGAGGAAGAGCAATGGAGCGCCTCATTCGCGAGGGCCAGCTCGACGCAGTCATTGATCTCACCACGACGGAGATTTGCGACCACCTGGTTGGCGGCGTGTTGTCAGCCGGAGAGGGAAGACTGGACGCTGCTGTTGAGACTGGCTTGCCGAATATTGTGTCTCTGGGGGCGCTCGACATGGTCAATTTTGGGCCGAGAAACACGATGCCGGAGAAGCATGAGGGGAGAGTCATATATGAGCACAATCCGACTATTACGCTGCTGAGGACGTCGCCGGATGAGTGTCGTGAGATTGGAGCGTTTATTGCTCGGAAGCTCAGCAAGTCTAAGAGGCCGGATATGATTGAAGTGTGGATTCCCAAGGGGGGAGTCAGTATGATTGCTGTTCCTGGAGGGCCGTTTGAAGATGAACAGGCAGATAAGGCGCTGTCTGAGGCGATCAAATCAGGATTGAGCGGGAGTGGCATCAAGATTGTTGAAGATGAAAGGCATGTAAATGATGGAGGGTTTGCAAAGGACATTGCAGAAGCATTGGTTGCAAAGCTGGGGCTGCAGAAGAGTTGATGACTATATTTGCTAGTAAAGAGTTTATATAGCTTGAACACTGCCTTCGAATGGAACATGGCATAGCAATTCATCATATATAGTCGTTTAATGTAGACTACAGTGGTTTGATGACGATTTCATGGAACAAGCTTTGGTGGTTTACTCAATTTGGTTGCATGAGAGCTCGTGCACTTACAAGGGCTGCCCCGCCTAACAATAGACGCCTGCAGTGCCCATAGCGCGTCAAGCCCCCAGTAACTGAACGCGCTAGGGAGCTCTGGCTTCTGGAACAGCGCTAAAAACGCGGAACTCGTCCCGACAGGCGCTACTGCTACAATTCCAGCTCCGGCATCAACTTTTTCTTCCTCTTCCTTTTCCACGTCTATACCCAACAACATCATCCACCACCACCTCTGCGACTACGCCATACGCAACAGCATCGCCAAGATGCTCAAATCAACTCACAAGCCAGCGCAATTGGCGCCCCTGCCCCCGGGCTGGACCGAACACAAGGCCCCGACTGGCCACTCGTACTATTACAATGCCGAAACCAAAGAATCCACGTATAAACGACCCGGCCAGCTACCCCAGCCCGCACCAGAGCCATCCTACTCTCCATACGCTGCCGTACCCAATCTCTCCGATCCCAATATCGCAAATGCATACATGGCGCAGTTCAACCAACCGCCGCCTCAAGCACAAAGGGGTGGCTTTGGTGGTGGTCGAGGTGGTTTCGAGAACCGGCCGCGGCCTCAGCCCGTGGACAAGCCCAGGAGGAAAGAAGCTATTCCAGGGTGTGAGCCGTGGATTCTGGTGTATACAAAATACTCGCGACGATTCGTCTACAATCCGGTCAAGAATGCGAGCTACTGGCGCATACCCGAGAAGCTCATGCCCGCCATCTTGGAGATGGACAAGAAGCGAATACAGAACAAGTCTGCAGACGAGGAGAAGGGAGCTGAAGCAGAGGACGGCGAACCCAAGGCAGAGGAGAACAAGGCCGTTGAAGTGACACCTGCTCAGGACCCAGACTTTGATAGCGATGAATATGAAGAGGTTGAGGTCGAGGTCACCGATGACAAGGGCCAGGGCGAAGACGGCGACGAGGACGAGAATGAGCACCCATCGAAGCGACAACGTACTGAGATGGTAGACGAACAAGACCAAGGTCCCCTCGAATTTACAGAAGCAGATATTGCGGCTCAACTACAAGCCATGGGTGAAGATTACGGCCTTGAGCCGGGAGACTACGACGACGGCAACATGGAGGACTGGCCTGAAGGCGCAGAGGGTGTGGAGTTTTCAGAAGAGGACGCTAAGTTTTTGTTCCAGGATATGCTCATCGACCTCAATGTCAATCCTTATAGCTCGTGGGAGAAGCTGCTAGAAGACGGCAAAATGGTCGAGGACCCGCGCTACACGGCCCTCAGCACGACAAAGGCGCGGAAAGAATGCTGGGATGAATGGACGCGGGCACGGATTGCTGAGCTCAAGGAACAGAGGGCCAAGCAGGAGAAGAAGGACCCCAAGATTGCGTTCATGGCGTTTTTGCAGGAAAAGGCCTCGCCGAAGCTGTATTGGCCCGAGTTTAAGAGAAAGTACAAAAAGGAGGATCCTATGAAGGACATGAAGCTGTCGGACAAGGATCGCGAGAAGGCGTACAGAGAACACATTAATCGGCTAAAGATGCCCCAGGCTACGCTCAAGTCGGATCTTACTGCTTTGTTGAGAGCGCAGCCGGCACATTTACTGAACAACAAGTCGCTTGCTAATGGACTGCCTGCACAAGTCTTGACGGATCTACGGTATATATCTCTCGAGCCCAAGATTCGCGATCCTTTGGTCGAGGCATATGTGCAGACTCTGCCACCACCGCCTCAAGACCCCACCTCTGCGGCGGAGGACGAGGAGCAGAAGAAGGCGCGGGAGGCGAAGGAGAGGCGAGAGAAGGCGTTGGAGGAGCGGAATCGGATGGTGGAGGAGCAGAGGAGGAGAAGGGAGAGGGACGTGGCGGCGAGTAAGGCGAGGTTGAGAGAGGAAGAGAGGGAGCTGGAGTTTGCTATGAGGGTTGGCAAACGGGGATTGCAGAGTCAGTTGGCGAGTATGAGCGTGAAGCAGCAAGAGGGAGGCGAGGGGGAGCCATCATAGGTTGTACATAGCTGATTTGATGTTGATGGATGGTCACCTGGAAAAGAATGCATACACATATATATACACATGGTCTGTATACATATATCAGTTCAAAGATGGTCAAAGAAATGGCCAGCCTTTTGCTGCACCTCCCGCGCCCACGCTTCAACCTCGGTCTCAGCGCCATCCTCTGTCAAATACACATCCACCAGCCTCGCAGGCACCCACTCGAAATACACATTCGTGACACCCACGCCCTGTAATCCCACATCCGGACCCAGTATCCCCTTCCACCCGCGGATGAGCTCCTCGCTGTCGTTTTCCTCATGGCCCGGCGGATCAAACGGCAGCACTTTTTCCTTTTCTGAAAGCACGACGACTTTGACGTCTGGGGAGACGTGTTTGGCGGCGAGCACGGCGGGGAGGGAACCGGTTTTGTTGCTCACGTTGCCGGCTTTGTCGATGAGGTCTGCGCCGAGGAGGAGGATGTGTGCGTCTTTGGAGGCGAGGGCGGCGCTTGCGTCTGTGTGGATGGTGATGCTGTTTTTATTTTCGGCGTTGAGGGAGGAGAAGCGGCGTGCGGCGGTGACGCCTTCGAAGAGAGGGCGGGATTCGAGGATGTGTATGTCGAGAGGGCGAGAAGCTGATTCGAGAATAAGAGAGATGGACGCTGTGATTGTCGAGCTGGATGATAGGGTGACGATTTTGAGGGGCTTGGTTGGTGGGAAGGGGAAAGTTTTGTCGAGGAATGAGGAGAATGCGGTTGCGATTTTGGTTGCTGATTGGTTTCTTTGCTGTGCGAGGTTTTTGATTGCAGCGCAGATTTCTTCGATGAGTTCTTTTGAGAGGGAGCTTTGGGTGGAGGATTGGAGATGTTGTTCGATGAGGGAGAGGCTGGAGAGGACGACGCTGAGGATGGGTGCTCCCATGCTTTCTCGCCCATTTTTCCATAGATGCCATGCTGTGAATTGGATGTTCTTCCACCATGTGTCTCGATTGCTTGTGTCGATTCGGGGAATCACGTCGAGATATATGTCCAGTGCTGCGGAAGCTAATTGTCTCGCACCGCTCTCATGGTCCTCTTGAAGGGTTTTCAGTCCAGCTGCCAGAACACCACCAGCATCTTTACCAAGATCAATGTCAAACCACACTCTCCTCAAACTTTCTTTCAGCCGAGGCACTCCTTGAAAAGACTCATCGTCAGTGACTTCATCGGGATCGAACCACTTGTACCCCTCATGCTCCCAATCAATCGTGATTTTCTTCTCGCCAGCGGGTTTCAGGATGAATGCAAACGGATTGATGGTCCATATGCGGCCAACTGAGGGGTCCGTAAAGGAATACGGTTTGCCCTGTCTGAAGAGTTGTAGAGAAGATGCTGTGAGGGTGGTTTCTTCATGGAGTTCGCGCCAGGCGGTTGCGAGGGGGGAAGCGTCTGAGACTTCGACGCCGCCTGAGATGGGAGCGTATTTATGCCTATTCATGAGATGCCGTTAGTATAAGCAGATGAGAATGGAGATTTAATGTGAACTCATCGAGTCATACTGATATGTATTCACCTCCCCGCTCCTACGAAACAATGCCACCCGCGGCTTATTCGAATCATTGCCGTCTGGAAATTGGAAGATGAAGCTGACTGCTACAGCTTTTTTGGCCAACTGCGACATTATTGTTTTCTTTTGCAGAATTGGCTGTAATCTGGATATTGTAAAATGCATTGAGAGAGTTGAGTGGTGAAGCTTTCAATGCAGCGGTTGGCGGTTGGAGTTTAGTGAGGAGTGGCATGACATGACATCACGTTGAAGCACAACATACTATATACAAAAGGTAAATATTAATGGGTTTTCATACATCTGCCATAAGGCATGAGAATTATGAGAAATTATCTATTTGATTAAAAGGATTATCTATATTTCAAGTACCTATATATTCATCACATTTAAATTCGGCTCAAATCAACTTATTATTGCACAAATGGCAGTAAACTGCAAAAGGATACAACTTTCAGCTCCGCGTATTGGAATGTGCTTTCGCTGGCTGAAAATGCAGGGGCAGAAACACTATCTCCGAAATGGTGGTGATATTTACGGAAATTCCCCGAAATAGTCACTGACCTTGCACGCTTATGCACATCCACCAGTTTCTTTATTTTCACTTTTATTCATTGTTTATCCTTTTGAATATACTCTGTATCTACCATGGAATGCTTTTACAACAAAAGAAATAACTCAAAAATATGCCGTGGTGGTATAGAAAAGTCATAATCGCCATGCACCATCCTCGATCGATCACATAGATCAGCCCTGCGAGGAAACAAAAAAAAGAAAAAAAAGCTTCCTAGCCTCTGTCAACTTCACTGCATGAACCCACTAAACAGGCCTGTATTGTACATGGGCGGCCACTCATCGTCCACCCAGGCCACCAGCTCGTCGTAAAGGGCATGGTCTTCGCCGGTTTGCAGGACCGGCATGGAGTAGTCCGTAGGCGTCGTCATCATCGGCGGGGCAAATCTCTGCCCAGCTAGCCCGGCATTGTTCAACTCCTGAGTCTGCACCATCGAGTCCGTCAACCTCCGTGCTAGGGCCCAGAGATGCCGCAGAGAGTTTGACGAAGCCTGGCCAAAGTTGGTGATGCCGTCTTCTTCCAGCTGGATCCCAAACATGATGTCGTTGTTTCTTGCTTCTCTTTCCTCCTCCGACACTTCTTCATCGGATATCAGATCCTCCAGAATGAGGCACACGGTGGCATTGAACGAGTAATGCTGTTCTGCGTGCAGCGGCGACTTACGACTGAGGTTGAGTGCTGCCAACCGTCGTCCAAGGCGAATGTTGCGGCGCGCAGCTGTAATGCACAGCGTCAGATGCTCCGAGTACATCATGTTAGTCTCGGTTGTCTGCACCATGAGACGCTTGGCTATCGACCTCTTGACGGCACCGAGGAATAGCGGCCGGATGGCCAGAATGAGAAGCATGTTGTACCTCATGTGGAGGAGGCAGCAGGCAGGGTCATTGCTGAGCCCGTCAGGGGAGAGTTGCAGACGAGGCGGAAGAGTCAACTGCCACTGTTGCAACATCCAAATGGCCTTGTCGGGCTGTGTGGGCATTCCTCCTCTGGCTGCTTCCCACGGAGCGATACGATACGTGTTACAAACGACATAACCGGAAATTCGCGAAAGCTCGACGTGAGCCCTGAGTCCCGCAGCGGGCGGCATCGACCTATGACAGCAAGTTAGCAGCCTACCTTTGGGAAAGAAATTGATTCGCAACTCACGGAGCATCGGCAGGCAACTGGATCCGGATGGCACCGTCCATGATGATGTGTGGCCGTCCCATCAGACAGCTCAACCACCGGTCCAGAATATATACGGTCCAAAACACTCGCTTCCCCCTTTCATCAGCGACCCCCCGATGGATGCCTAGCATGATACAAATGTGCATGGCGGCCGCGACATGCATATAGGCGGCATCTCGTCTATTCATCTCAATCAGATAGGCTGACATGAGACAGAGAGTAGCAACATCGCCAATTGTACAACACCGTGTTACGTCCAGAGGGTTGCCCACGAGTATGGCAGCACCGGCAAAGTACGCTTCACTAAGTGAGGGCGTCGACGCACTGAGCGCCTCTTTTGATGAGGTGCCGGCCCGGATAATGTTGGCCAAAGCGGCGTGGTAGAATGCCAAATGACGAAATTCATTCATGTCCGCCTCCGGAGCGGATGACGGAGAGGCGGCCTGAGTGGGAAGAATGTCGAGCTCTCCAAACCAGTAGATGCCGCCGCTAGGCCATTCGCCATTTCCGTCCTGGATCAGATATCTGAGCTTGGACAATAGAGCGGCAAGGTCCTCGCTGGAGGGTAGCGATATTGGTTTTGAGTCTCGGTCGACCAGCGGGCGAGTGTCTGCGGTGTAGTATCTCCCCAGACTGGACAGGAGAGCACTTCCGTCCTGCCCCTGAGACAGCTGCGGTTCCACCTGTGTGAGAGGCAGCACAGCCCCAAGGAGCTCCTTTAAGTGATCGAGAAATGTAGCGCCGCTGGTCTCTCCAAGGTAGCCCACTGTGTCACTGGGATCCTGGACAAGGTGGCCGGGTGTCTGTTCATCTTCCGGCTCAGGCTTGACGGAGGGGACACCCTGGAGATGGCTGCTGCCCTCAGAGGGAAAGGATTGGCTGGGGCTAAAGGCGCTGGCGCTGGGAGATGGCGACAGGCCCTCTGGCGTGGCAGAGGCGAGACTGATGAGCTCCTGTCGCCTAGAGGGGTCAGGAATGGCCTCCTGAAGCGCCCGCTCATAGAGCTCGACTTTTTTCCGCAGCTCTTCCAGCTCGGCGCGCGGGACGTTGACTTTTTCGACGGGAACGGGGTAAACACACTCGCGGTTGGAGGCGGAGCACTGCGAACAGGGAGTTCCGCCAGAACACTTGACCCTTCGAACATTGCAGCTGTTGCATCTGGGTTGGGTTAGCAAAGAGGTTGAATCTCAGGAGAAAGGCAGAAGTACGCAGTGGCAACTCGTTTGCGGTGCTCGGGGGCCACTTTGTGACGGCGAGGGTTGACGGGCAGCCGCTGGCTCGAGGGCCGTCTGCTGTCGCTGCCGCTGTCGAGTTGCATAGTTGGTGATGATGGTGGTGGTGGTGGTGATAACGACAGTGTGAGTGAGATCAGGGGAGAGGGAGAGACAGAGAGATGGTCTGGATCCAGCCAGGAGTGTTTATGCTAGCCACCGGACTCAGACTCAGGCTCAGCAAAGCAGCAGCAACAGCAACAGACATATACGCCCGGCTATATGCCTCTCTGGCCTTGTCCCGAAGTTCTTAGTCGCGGCGCGAGGCTGGTGGGCCTGGCGGCGGCCCGCGACGGCAGTACGTGGGACGTACGTATGCGTGCGTATGTGCGCTTGTCGATTCGGTCAATCACAATCACGATGGCCTCACCAGGTTCAAGGTCAAGGGGAGCAGCAGAGCAGCCGAGCAGCCAGGAATAGCAATAGCAACTTTCGGCCGACCCGCCCTTGGTCACATCCGGCCGGACACGAGATTCGCCGGGCAGTATCTCGATTGGAGACTGTCAGATTGGATGGGGATGGATTGGCCGACGGCGTTGATTTGATGATTCATAGCGAGCGATTCATTCGCAGCCCGTCTCCGTCTCCGTCACCGCCCAGGGAACAAGCTGGTCTGTGTCTATGTCTCATCGTCATGCGAAAGCCGCCTCGCACGTCGCAAGGCTGGGGTCCTGGTTCTTTTGATCTGATCTTGGCTCTGCTCGTGTTTGACGTCGAGCGCGGGGAGAGGCTAAAAAGTGGGTGATATGGGAACAGGATCCGGTGGCTAGCGATAGAGTGCGTAAGCTTGGTGAGTTAGGTTGTTAGTGGCAGCCCGGGCCTGGCATCAGTGGCATCAGTGGCAGAGTTTCAGTGGCACTTGGATTTGTTTTAGGGGGCATTGGACTGGATGGCCGCGAGTTGCTCGTATCAACGGGCTGTGCTGGTGCTGGTGCTGGGGCTGGGCTACGGAGTCTGTGGAAATTACACGGTACTTTTGATATTGAATTGTTATTTTATTACTCTATATTGTTCATGATTCTACAAAGAAAGCAGCTTGGAGTAGGTATCAAGCATCGCAGCCTCAGTACCAGTGTCAGGACTACTCCTCCTATCTGGGTACTGAACCCTTGAATATCGGGACAACAGCCAGCCTCTCCCACCCCAATACGTGTATGTGCCCATATAATACGTGCCCAGAATGGCAGACAGCAACTGCACCGTTCCATTCTGACCTCACAGGGACTAGCAGCAACTGTCCATTTTTCCGATAGGGCTCAGCTCCTGTCCAGGGTGTCGTCAGTTCCCCCACCCGAGTCCAGCGGCTACCGGAGACTCCCTTGGGCCTCGATTGGCTGCATCTTGTTGTTGATGCTCTACTGTCTAGAGTCGTCAATGCGGTTTACACTAACAAGCTGAGTACTACTACTGTACGTCAAATCTGACAGGGGTTCCATTAGCATGGATTGTTCAATTTTTTTCTTCTTAGCGGACCCCTCTCTTCTTTGATTCCATGACTATTTTCAGCGCCCGGTGACGAATGCACTCTATCCATCTACGCAAGTGTCTTCGCGGCCTCACCCGCATCCATCTGCCCAACCTGCCCGATTTGGGTCTCGAGATGGAGCCGTGTGGGAGCACTCGCTGGTTACCCTTTTTGGACTGGAATTGAACATCATGGCTCTCCAACTGGAGACAAGCTGTCAGGCACCGTCTAATGCGATCAATAGGGCTCTGCGGGAAGCACAGCCTCGGATCTTGCATGCACTTGGCACGGAATCTGTACCTGCTCAGCCACTGCTAGGCAGAGCTGCTAATGTGAGAGAACCGCAACATACATGCACCAGCACCTACATGAATTATACATATAAGGCAACGCCGATGCTTCTTTGTCCGTAATCCAACCGTTTGCTCCCAAAATCCCAAAATCCCAGCTTCACGGTGCACTTTTTTCCCTCATCCTCCTATACGATTATTTTGTCAGCTGCCCACGCAAGGGCTACGGTGAATTACGTCTCCCAGACGGGCACTCGCGTCACCATGCAGCCAAGCATCCACCATATTGCGCGTCCATCTCGGTCATCGTCCTGATTACAGCACGGGCATGCGGCCATTCTAATCGCGCTGCGCTGTTTTGCAAAACTCCGCGGACAGCGCTCGAGTCTTTTCTCACTAAGTTCCAGAAAAAGAAAGGGCATGAATGATAAAAATAAACACTGTCAAAGCTAGCAAAAGCTTGAGTATTCTCTTGTGCCCCGAGACTGATGTGTCTTGACGGCAGACCGATTGCTGGCTTGTGCCACTTCTTCAACAGCCAACCGCTGGTAACGTTGCTTGGCACCGGCTCGGAACGCCACTGTGAATGATGTTGCCATCAGCCAGCTGCTTTTTCAATTTCATACCAGATGACAAGAAGACATGTAGATTGCTTTTCTTTGTTTTATGAGGTAATACCTGTTGTGTTGTGTTCAGAAGCAGTTTTGTGGTTTACGTTTAGGGTAGCTGTACAAGTTCATCTGAGCAGGTTATGTAGTACCTCGTAGTAAATCATGTGAGCAGCTCAGTTCAAAAGGAAACCGCCACCGGAAAGAGCAAAACAGCTGCCAAGAGGTCAATGCTTATTTGGATGGCAAAAATTACTGTGGAAAATCTTTCGATTCTCATCCTACAACCCACCCAAATACGCAATACGCAATACGCAGCAAACTACAATGTTCAATCCAATCCTGACATCGAATCCGTCGTCCTTCGTCTCTGCCCTACCCTAGAATTGAGGCAAAAATCACCGTTTCTCACGCTCTCGCTCCAAGTGACGGCCATCTGTGCCAGGGAAACCAATGTCTTATTGCTGTTTGTATAGACCAAAAGCCATAATCTCTACATGTGTGATGTGATGCTAACAAATCGCAGCCTGCCGTCACAAAATGATTTTACGCCAAAGAAAAACTCTCAATCTGCCACAACCTCAAACCACCTACATTTCACCCCCAGCCATCTCAACGCTTGGCTTTGTCCAAGGTCGTTCTCGTGGGTATCTAATGTGTTCCGCGTCCGTTTTCATTTTTATCCATCACTGGTTGCTGGGAAAGATGGAGTTTACAATCTCTGCTGACCGTGTTGCCAGCACCGACAAGAGGGTGTCGCTCAACTGTTTGCCGTTAGCACTGCTTCTCTCACCAAGAACATAAATTCGACTTACCCCGTGAGTGCCTTCGCAGCATCCCTGAAGCCAGACGCCCGACTCCTTTGCTACCGATCCGGGCTTGTAATTGACTTGGTAGTTTCGGCCAACTGACAGCTTGCGCTCGCCCTGGTCGGTCTCGACCTTCCATCCGGTGATGCCCTTGTTATACTCTTGGCCAATTGGCGAAGCCTTGGGTAGCATATCCCAGGTACCGCGGAGAATCTCGACATGCGCATTGCGCTGGTAGCCGGTAGCAGCAATGAGTAGATCCACCTCGAGAGTCTCTTCATCGACAAGGTCGACAAAGCCTTCAAACTCGCTGTCTGAGACGTGCTGAACCTTGAGCTCCAAGGTATCCTCCCGCGGCTCAATGCTAGTGATCTGACGGCCACCCATGATTCTATGAGGCCACTTCTTCTCATCTGTGCCGAGGTCTCGCTTTTGTTCGTACTGACGCTCATACATCTCCTCAATGAGATTTAGTCTGACAACACCATAGTTGGTAGCCCGAGCCTCAGCCAAGAAGTTGTTGCGGTGCCTTGCTGACTTGGGGAAGATCGTGTCAATGTATTCGGGATTGAAGACTGAGTTGACACTGCGAAGAATGTTAGCATCCTAGCCTGCACTTTACCACGGTACACTTACAAAGGAGAGTCATCACTGGGCCTTAGGAACTCGGGTCGCATCACCAGCGCCGTCTTTGAGTTTGGATACAACGTCTGGATGTTGTGGAAGATCTCTGCAGCGCTTTGACCCGCACCGAGAACGGCAACACGATAGGGAGCATCCTTCTTGGAAAGGATTTCTGGTACCATGTAGGCATATTGGGAGGAGTGAATGATCCTGGGATGCTTGGAAGGGAAGCTCTTTGGGAAATTTGGCTGTCCACCGGCGGCAATCAGAACGTTGCGGCCTCGGAAGGTCAGCGTCTCACCAGTCTTTGAATTTCGCGACTGCACCGCAAATGTGCGGACCGCGTCTCCCTTTTTCAACTCGGGAGAAACAGACACCACCTCTTGGCCGTACTGAACCAAGTGCTCAAAATATGATGCACACCAGCGGAGATAGTCTTCGTACTCTACGCGTGCTGGCAGGAAGGTGTCCAGGTTGGTAAAGTCTACCAGCCGTCCATTGCGGTGCAGGTAATTGAGGAACGTAAACTCTGACCGCGGATCCCGCAGGGAGGCTAGATCCTTGATGAAGGAGATTTGCATCTTTGCACCGGGGAGGAGCATGCCCGCATGCCAGGCGAACCGGTTCTGCTTCTCGATGAATAGGACCTTGGGAGTTGAGCCACCGGGCAGTAGCTGCTGGCCCGAAGCCACCGCATCGTGAAGAGCGACAGCTACAGCAAGACTGGCGGGGCCAAATCCGACACAGATGAGGTCAAACTCGGAATCCGAGGCCGATTGAACTAGGTAGGGCGATTTGTTCTTGTGCATCTTTCTCCCAGACTGATGTCCGTTGGTCAACGGCGCAGGGCTTCTGCTGCTCTGCTCAGTCGCGCCAATGATGTATGGCGAAGAGCTGTCGAAGCCGCCGTGGTGAGCTTGTTCACTGCCGTTTGGCGTGGCTGGCTCGCTGCCGTTTGGCGTCTCATTGAGCGTAACTTCGCTGTGGGGAGACATGGTGACGTCGAAAAAGGTAATGTTTCCGCTTTGGGTGAAAGAACGGTGACGTTTCTGGTGAAGGCTGACGGCAATTGAGCAACGCTTCCGTCAGGAGATGGAAGAGGAGCAGGAAGAGGATGAAAATTAAGGAGAAAAAGAAAAAAGTGAATACAGGGAGAGAAAGAGTGACTCAATTTCTCGATTTTCGTGTTGTATGCCCTTGAGAATATACACCGCAAAGCAGCGTGTTAGTGGTGGCTGTCTGTCTGTCTGACGACGCTAGGGCAGAGCTGCTGGAAAGCTTGTGAAAGTGGGAGGGGCCGTTCGAGTCGCTCAGCCGTGGGACGGGCCTGGAGTTATACTTTCCGCTCCGGTGCCTGGCTCGAGGAACAAGCCTTTAGTCTCGCCTATATCAACTCGGATTCCGTGCTGGAGAATCGCAGGAGACCCGAGACCAGCCGCCTAATGGAGTCTTGCGGAGAAGCACACATGAACATGGTCCAATGCCGGGCTGGCACCGCTCCGTACACAGTGTAGCTTGCGAGCTAGCGCAAGCAGGCATGTACAAATCATGGATGCATGGGCCCATTTGACACCCTGCCAGCTCGACGGTGGGATGGTTTCTGTGACTACTGTTTGCACATGGGTCTTGGTGATGATCACGGCAGTTTGTCCCCAGTCGACCGGATCTCTCATTACGCAACAAACCAGGGATTGGCCCCGATTCCATCGGTGATATGTTTTCTGAATACAATGCCTCAATCATGATGGTCCATGATCCATGGGATTCAATTCAGAGCTTTTACTTTTCAATAGACTGTATATACGCTCGCCCTCCCACCTCTCTCGTTCGTCCCACGGCAAGCCGACGGCTTGTCTCTTGTGCAGATCTGGACCTTCTTAAACGAGTCCTGAGGAAAATCCGGCTCTTCTTGGCAACGATAGCGTGGGCTGATGCAATTTTGTTTTATACGCCCTCACAAGCCGGTCCAGGTTTCGATGAGGCGATCAAAACTCGATGAACCAATCCAATGCCTCGAACCCTCCGCATAAAGGCCGATCTATGGACCGACGAGTAGTTTGCGACAACCGTGATTCATTTAAAATCATGTCCGTCTAGACCATCAGTGGATGAAGCCGCTGCGAGGACGGAGGCAGGCCCCATAAGAACAAAGCGTGGTGGAGATTGGACTGAGGGAATTATCTGATCATCTGATAAAAACCGGATCTGATAAGATCAAGGCCCGTGGTTGGATCCGCATCCATCCGTCGCAATCCAAGGCCCTTGTGCGCTGCCGCCGTGGGAAAAATTTTCATCTTTCTTCAACAGGCCGTCCGAACATCGCGAGCCGTTTTTCACGAGTTTCCTCTTAGTATACCCCTCACTGCTCCGCCCAAGGGCCAAAGTGAATCACCGCCCCGTTGCACGCACTCAACGGAACGCAGCGCGCCTCCCCTTGCATGGAACCTGGGCGCTCTGCATATATCCGAAGGACACAAAACAGGGCACGCAATCGTCAAAAGAGGGGGATCGTTGTATTGCTCTTTGTGAATTGGAAAAGACCGAGCCCCACATGCGTATCAACGAGGAGGATTCTCTCGGCTTGTTGGAGACTCTTGAAGCTTCCGAACGGCGGATCGCCAGCAAACACCCAGCTAGTGGTTGCTCATGTCAGACAAGGCGGCCGCCCCTCTTCGGGACCAGATGCTGTGTAACCCACGGGACTGGCTAGTGAGTGAAGGAGTGCCTGGCGGTGGCTTTGCCTTGCTTTGCCTTTTCATTCATAAGACTCTCTTCTGACCTTGTCGGATGCCTGTCTTTTGTGACGCTGACTTTTCGCTTCCTCTCTCTCACCGTTCCTCACCGTTTCTTCCTCTTCCTTGCTTGTACCTGGTCCGAAAATCAGTCTCCCATTTACACCCGTGACGCCATCGTTACCCTCTGAGAGCGAAACCTAACCTTTCGAGCTAAGCGAAGCATAACGCGCGTGCGTGTGGCAGCCGAACTCCGGGCCCTGCTTTGCAATAAGGCTAAAACTGCATGGTAAAGAACCATTCGGACGAACTATATCAACCGACATTTCCCATCTGTGCATCAGCATGACTGCGAGCGGCTACGACAGTGTCGCAAACTGACGATTCGATTGGTGGCGGCCGCATCTCCTTACGCCTTGCTGATTAATTGCGCTGCTCTGAGAGGCTCGTTTCAGCCCCAGCTCATGCACGATCTAGACGCATTACCGTCGACGGCAGGAATCACGAGCCCCGGAAGCTTCATCGGCGAATCATCGACATGCCAATTCGTCGATAACTTGTCTCACACTCTCTTTCTACACGTCGCGTGGCTCAGTCTTGGCTAAATGGCGCGCGGGCAGTGCAATTTGAGTGACCAACGAACGTGAGGGTATTTCGCATATGGGCCGACGTGATGCAAACATTTCTCGTAGGTAGATTGCGTCTTGATGTCTTTGATTTCATGGCCGTGATTGTGGAAATCAGCACTTGGTTGGCAAAAAAGGCTATTCCGGCCAGGGTTTTCTGACTATCTTGAGAGACATTTTAAAAACATACACGCACACGGCCACACACACACGAGACGGTGCACGATGGAGGCGCCTGCTGACTTATCGGTGCTTAACCCACACCCGACACTATTACCCGGCCCGGATCTCCTCCATCATCTTATCAGACAGCCGGACGATTCAATAGCCTTGGACTACCTCGGCAGGAATAAGCGCGTGTCATTCTCCTATCGCCAGCTCCATGATGCTGCAGATGCCCTGGCGGCCAGGATATGTCGTGCATTTGGTGAATCCAGAGATCAGTTTGTGGTTCCAGTTCTGGTTCACCAGTCGCCACACTTATACATAGCCTTGTTAGCTATTCTTAAGGCTGGAGGCGCATTCTGCCCGCTCAATGTAGATGCGCCCCCGGACCGAGTCAACTTTATATTGAAGGATGTTTCTGCGGCCGTGGTCGTGGCATCCGCGGAGCTGGCCTCCCGTATACCTCCGCAAAGCGCGGTAAAGGTGCTTATAGTTGAAGACGAAGAGGAGCCATGCCTAGATAGAGACTCTGTCGACTGTCGTGCCCCCAGCACAAGGGACTTGGCGTATGTCATGTATACATCTGGATCAACCGGAGTTCCCAAGGGCGTTGGCATCTCGCACGCTGCAGTAACACAGGCACTGCTAGCCCATGATCAGCATGTGCCGGCGTTTTCTCGCTTCCTCCAGTTTGCCGCTCCGACGTTTGACGTCTCGGTGTTTGAAATATTCTTTCCGCTGTTTCGGGGGAGCACATTGGTCAGTGTTGATCGAAAGGAGATGTTGAACGACCTGCCGGCAGTCATTACGGAGATGGAGGTGGATGCTTGTGAGCTTACACCAACGGTTGCGGCCAGCCTTTTGCGGAAAAGAGAAAATGTCCCAACATTACAGTTGCTGTTGACGATTGGTGAGATGCTCAATGAGCCTGTAATACGAGAATTTGGCGGAAGCCAAGATAGGAAGAGTCTGTTATGGGCCATGTATGGGCCAACAGAAGCCACCATTCACTGGTAAGTGTATTGAAGTTTGAATCTGGGTTCGTTGTCTGACAAACCTCATAGTACTGTACAAGAGGAATTCACTTCTACGTCCTCAATAAGAAATATTGGCGTACCGCTATCCACCGTGTCGTGCTTTATTGTTGAGCCTGCAGAGTCTGCGGATGAGAGTAGAGACGTCAAGATTCTTCCCAAAGGAGAAATTGGAGAGCTTGCAGTTGGAGGATACCAGCTTGCCAATGGATACCTCAATCGACCAGAGCAGACGGCTTCTTCTTTTATATCTTCACCTTATGGCTTAATTTACCGGACTGGAGACAAAGCGCGTATTAGCAACGATGGGACCATAGAAATCTATGGGCGCTTATCCGAGGGCCAGGTAAAACTACGCGGTCAGCGGCTTGAGCTGGGAGAAGTTCAGTCTGCTGTATTAAAAACTCCTGGATGCCATTTGGCCGTTGGAGCTGTGATTGATTCCATCCTGGTTGTATTCTGCGTTGCGGATGCCGGTGTCACGGAAGACTTGATCATGGACCATTGTCGGAGCTGGCTTCCACAGTTCATGTTGCCCGGAGAGCTAGTGCTAATGGACGAATTTCCTCGGCTGCCGAGTGGTAAAGTCGATACCAAGAGGCTCAAAGCGGAGTTTATTGAGCAAAAGGCTGGAAAGGGCCAGGATATTTCCTCCATTGGCCTGTCTGACATTGAAAAGACTATCCTGCGAGTCATATCGGATACCCTGGGAGCTGAAGCACATTATGATATGACTCTGGCTTCCGCAGGAATCGATTCTCTCGTTGCCATCAAGTTGGCTTCAGCACTTCGTTCGTCGGGGTTCAGCGTGAGTGTCGCGGAGTTGTTGAGCATGCAGACGATTGCACAAGTATGCTCTACAATACGGCCTCTTTCATCCGTCCACAATGAGGCCCCATTGGTTGACATCCATCTCGTGGATAAGTGGCCTCTAATTGAAGAGAGCAATACTGCTCTGCAAAACGCGGAGCTCGTCGAAGATGTGCTGGTGTGCAGTCCCCTTCAAGTGGCCATGTTATCAGAGACGGCACAACGTCCGGAAGCTTACTGGAATGAGATAGAGCTCGAGGCTACTCCTGGAATTACTGCGACGCAAGTATATGACGCATTTCATCTGCTTGCGCAGGAAAGGGATATCTTGCGAGCGGGGTTTGTTAGCTGGGATGGCAGCTTTGTATCGCCAATATTCGCATCACTACGATTTGATCAGATAGAGATTGTCGAAGAATTTTGTCGGCCGAATCTATCTGGAGAGGAAGCACTACTCCATCCGCTTCGAGTACAAATTCAGCAAGCTAGATCTGACGCAGGTACACGCATTCTGATTAACATTCATCATGCCATTTACGATGGCTGGTCCATGGACATCATAATCTCAGATCTAACTGATATTATCAACGAAAGGTCACTGCCTCATCGACCACAGTTTTCAAACCTGCTTGCATATACCGGCAATGTTTCAAGAGATGAATTGGACAATGCAAGATCCTTTTGGGCTGAATATCTCGTTGATTGGAATAAACCTGGTCGTCCGAAGTTGAGTGCCAGGCCGGCCGAGGTTAATGAGACGCTGTCTCTCAAGGCACAACTTGGCATCTCCTCAGAGGTAGCTAAAGATGCTATTCAGAACACGAGATATGGTGCCCAAGTCTACTTTCAAACGGCTTTGGCTCTCATATGGGGAAGTATTGTGGGCACCTCGGATGTTGTGCTGGGATCGGTAACATCTGGCCGAACCATTCCGGTAAAAGATATTGAAGAGATTGTTGGGCCAAGCATCGCGTCACTCCCTCTCCGAGTGGATATCGACAACTCTGCTACGGTTTCTGATGTCTTACGGAGCATCAACGAGAGTAATCGAAAAATCATGGAGCATTGCGTATTACCGCTGTCAGAAATCAGGAAGTTGTCAAGATTGCAGGCGGCTGAAAGCCTGTACGACGTGCTGTTCGTTTACCAAGAATCGCTGTATTCGAAGCGTCGAAAGGAGGCGGCTATCAGAGAGATTCGACACTTGGATCGCCTGGAAACAAAACTGCTGTTGGAGGTGGAGCCGAATGATGCCGGGTTTTCGATACAAGCTACGTATCATACTGATTGGTTTCCGTCAGCCATGGTAGAAATACTGGTTGAGCAAGTCAAAGCTGTTTTCCAATACATTATTCAGCATCCTGATGAGTCAATTCGGACGGTAAGAGAAGCCATTACCATAGACGCATCTATCGCGAACACTAGTCCTGAGAAACTACAAGACGAAGTTGATCTTGCTACTTTATTCGAGACAGTGGCTGCAAAAACTCCTGATGCAGATGCCATCTGTTTTAGCAAATCACTCTCAGAAGTTCCCATGATTGCGGATACCATGTCATACAAGTCTCTAAATCAACTCTCGAACCAGATTGCTCGCTTCCTGCTTGACCAGGGAGCCAAACCAGGCCAAGTCATCGCCATCGTTATGCAAAAGTCACCCCTTCTCTATGCCTCGATTCTTGGAATCGTCAAGACCAGATGTGCATATCTGCCTCTTCTCCCGTCTACACCAATTGAGAGAGTAAAAGACATTTTTGGATCCGGAGACATTAGGCATTGCGTGGTAGACAGTGGCTCCGTACATACACTTCGGGATATAGCTGACATTCAATTCTTGGACGTTGAGTCTGCTCCGTTGGAAGAATTTGCAAATAACAACCTGGACATGCCAGTGGATACGTCGAGACTAGCCTATGTGATTTACACCTCAGGGACAACAGGAGTACCAAAAGGTGTGGCTGTGAGTCAGAAAAACATTGTCAACAATGTTACATACCTTGCGTCGGTATACCCGAGCGCTCAGAGAAAGGCCGGTCGATTATTACAAGCCTGCTCACAGGCGTTTGATGTATCCGTCTTTGAGATTTTCTTTACTTGGCACGCTGGCATGTGTCTCTGTGCTGCTGTCAACGATGACTTGTTTGAAGATTTGGAGCATTCAATTCGCCAGTTCCAGATTACACACCTCAGTTTGACGCCCACAGTAGCGTCTCTGATTGACCCCAAGAATGTCCCCGACGTTGAGTTTCTGGTTACGGCGGGAGAACCCATGACTCTGTCGGTTCTCAATACTTGGGGAGACTTGCTGTGGCAGGGATATGGACCGTCGGAGACGACAAATATTTGCAGCGTCAAGAGAATGAAGCCAGGCGAGTATATCGAGCATCTCGGCTGGTGTTTTCCCAATACGTCCATCTTTGTGCTTTATCCAGACGGCCTCTCCACTGTTCCGATCGGCTGGATAGGCGAGTTTTGCTTTGGTGGAGAGCAGGTCGCGGATGGCTATCTGAATATGCCAGAGCTGACGGCGGAAAAGTTTATACATCACCCAGAGTATGGTCTCATTTACCGCTCTGGTGATATGGGAAGGATGCTTCCGGATAAATCGCTTCTGATACTTGGCCGTATCGATGATCAACTTAAGCTCAAAGGCCAACGCATTGAAGCTGGGGAAGTCAATAGCGTGATAACTTCTAATCCCTCGATCCATGCTGCGGTAACTACGTTGGTCAGACGAGAAAATGGTGCGGCGGATCAACTTGCTTCATTCTATACGTTCTCCCAAGGACCCGAGGAAGAGTTCAAGACTTTGGATCCCGATACTGAATCTCACCGTTCTTTATACGCCACTTTGTTGTCAAAATTACCGTCGTATATGGTTCCTTCATATCTGATACCAGTCTCTCGAATACCTCTTACGTCCAGCGGCAAGGTTGACCGGCGAACAATGCAGGCTTGTTTCGAGGCTCTCCCTCAAGAGTATCTTGAAACTGTGTCCAGTACTATAACAATACAGGATGATACTGAGTGGAGCGAATCGGAAACAAAGATAGCAGAGGCCATTTCACGGTCCTTGGGCGTGCCCCGATCTGACATTGGTCGGTGGACGCCATTTGCAACAATCGGGCTGGATTCGATATCGGCGATTGGTGTCTCTCGTAGCCTCAATGCTCAGCTAGAGCATCGAGTGCCTATTTCGGCTATTTTGCAGCACTCGTCTGTCGCACAACTTGCACGCTTTGTTCAGGATGGTACGAGAAGAAATGGCGCTGCGAAGGACGTAGTCTTCTTTTCCGACTCCTTCACCGAACAAGTCTCCAAATCTTTTGCGCAGGAGCCGTATTCGATTGGTCAAATACTACCGTGCTCTCCCCTACAAGAAGCGATGCTATCCCAAGGTAGCTACTATAACAGAATCCTTTTGCGCCTCCATCGTCCTGTTGATGAGATGAAGGGCTATTGGGATGAGATGACGAAGCGGCATAGTATTCTCAGAACATGCTTTGTCACTACTGATGATGTTAAATTTCCAATTGCCCAAGTTATCTTGGACAACTGGAGCATTCAGTGGAAGGAGTTTACTGTTGCTACCTCTCTTGATGAAGCTGTCCATCAACATTTGGCCGGCGTACCTGATCCCTTGGATACACAAGTGCCGCCTCTCTCTTTTGCCATTATACAGCAGGAAGGCTCAACGTTTCTATCTTTTATATGCCATCATGCCCTCTATGATGGAGTAGCAATGGAAAATCTCTGGAGAGAAGTAGAAGCACTGGCGCATGGCGAACAGTTACTTCCTCCCGTCTCTTACACCCCCTTTCTACAAGAAGCGCTATGTCTGCCTGATGATGTTGAGAGCTTTTGGAGTAATCATTTCCGAGGCTATGATCCCTTAAATCTATTTACGAAGCCCACAGGAGGCCAGATCGTTCAATGCACGCATCGGGAGACTCTGGAGTTATCATATAGCGAGGTCAAAACCCGGCTGAGATCTCTTGGAGTATCATTACTCTCTATATGTCAGGCAGCTTGGGCAGATACTCTTGCAGTCTGTTCAACTTCCACCGATGTATGCTTTGGGCTCGTCATAAACGGCCGCACATTGGACATTGAAGGTCTCGACAGATTGGTTGCGCCATGCTTCAACACGATTGCAATAAGAAAAGATGTTTCCACTTCTTCTCGCAACATTGATCTTGCCAAGTCATTTCAGCGCCTCAACTCTGATGTTCAAAGGTATCAGTTCTCGCCTCTGCGATTGATTCAGAAACTTGGCGCAAACGAGGGCCGTAGGCTCTTTGATACGTTGTTGCTGCTTCAGAGCCCCTTGCGGGACATGGATGCTGGGGTATGGATACTTGAAGAGGATAATGGAGATATGGATATCCCGGTTGTCTGCGAAGTTGTTCCACATTCCAGCTCAGACTCTATCGCGATCAACATGCATTACGACGAGGGTGCTCTCAATCGGGATGTTGCATCAACACTTGCTGAGGTATTCAAGAATTTTCTCCTAACTATTTTGGATCATCCCTCAGCTGCTCTACCCGATAGAAGCCATCTGCAGCCTGCTCATCTGTCTGTGTTAAATACTATTACTGCAAAGAGGAATACTCTTGTAGCATCAGAGGAACTTGAGCAGAACGACGCGGAATGGACAGAGCTACAGAAACAGATTCGCCAAGTTCTTTCAAGCCTCTCTGGAATACCAGTACAAAAGATTCACCCTGAAACGAGCATATTCAGGCTGGGGCTGGACAGTATCAACGCAGTTCAAGTGGCTGCCATGCTTCGGCGAGAGGGCTTCAAGGTGTCTGCATCCGATGTCATTGAATGCCAGACTTGTGTCAAATTGGCAGAGAGGATATCTGCAATCTCTAAAGATGGCAAAGACGTATCTGGATACAACTTTAAGGAGTTTTCCCAGGAGATTTCGGCTCAGATTCAAGACAAGATGCCTAATACTGCGACTATAGAAGCAGCCCTTCCGAGTACACCCCTTCAGTGCGCAATGCTGGTGTCATTTATCCAGTCTCGAGGGCAAAATTACCTCAATCTTTTATCTTATGCAATGGAGAATTCTATTTCAGAGGACGATTTGATCAATGCCTGGAAAGCCCTTCAAATTCACCACCCTATGCTTCGGACAGGATTTACTCCAGTACAGCATCGACATGGCTCATTCGCAATGTTGAGATACTCTGATACATCAGAATCTATTGAGACTTTCAACCACATATTCCGCTTGGAATCACAGGATAGTCTGCAACAATGGAAAGAAAAGGAAGCAGCGGCAATCCTAAGCAATCTCCATCTCCCGCCTTGGAGGATCTCGCTGGCGAAGACTGATGGCGGCCTCATGATGAACGTCCTGGTACACCATGCTCTCTACGATGCGCAATCACTTGATCAAATGATGGGTGACCTATCAAGGCTTTTGGCTGGGCAAGATATCAATCACCGATCTATTGAGCCTGCATTGAATGTCATCTTAACCAAAAGCCTCAATGATGAAGGCGCTGCGCAAGAATTCTGGAAAGAAAAGGCCGAAATGGCCGTGGTAAACACTTTTCCCATTATGACACCTCTACGAGAGGATGAGAGAACGATAGTTTCTCACGAAATCAAAGCTTCTATGACGCTTTCATCCTTGCAAATGGCAACCACGAAACAAGGAGTTTCCATCCAGGCAGTCATCCAGGCTGCATGGACACGGATCCTTTCCTCGTACTTGGGCGAAGATTCTGTCGTGTTTGGCGTCATTCTCTCTGGCCGTGGTATGGAAGAGACACAGGATGCGCCGTTTCCTTGCATGAACACCATTCCCGTTATTGCGGTGAATCAGCCGTCGAATACCGAGTTGACTCGCTACATGATGGAATATAACGCCAATGCACATAGGCATCAGCACACGCCGCTAACTCGGATTCAAAAATGGTTGGGTCATCCTGCGACGCCTGTATTTGATACACTTTTAGTTTACCAAAAGCTGGAGACTGAGTCTGGCGTCACGAAGTGTTGGAAACTTGTAAACGACGATGCAACTGTTGACTATCCAGTGTCTCTGGAGGTGAAGCCGCATAATGACGAAATCCAAATTTGCATCACATTTTTCAGTGATATCTTACCAAGAGAACAAGCAGAGTTGCTCGTCAGACAATTCGATGCCATGATGACACACATTGCTACCGAACCCGACGGCAACGAGGATGGCATCTATCGAGCGAAGCCGGATCTTTTTGCAATAACACCTCCCGTTTCGCCAGAGCTGCGTGCTCCTGTGCAGTTCCTGCATCAGTTTGTTGAAGAAAGGGCGATATCACACCCAAATGATGTCGCTCTGGAGTTTGTTAGCAGATTTGATGGCTCCCGTCCGGTGAAGCAGGTGTGGTCGTATGCTGAATTCGACGCGATGGGCAATAAGATGGCCAACTTGCTAATGCAGGTTGCTCCCATAGGGAGCATCATTGCGATTCACTTTGACAAGTGCCCAGAGGCGTACATTTCCATTCTCGGAATTCTCAAGGCTGGATGTGCCTTTGTTGCGCTTGATCCTAGTGCTCCTAGCGACAGAAAGGAGTTTATTCTCAAAGACTCACGGGCACCTTGCTTGTTGACAACTAACGATGGTAAAATCGACTTTGATACAGACGTTGACGTTGTACGTATTGATCTTGAAGATATTGAACCGATTTCTGATCAGCCACGCGACCTGAGGGGTGCTTTCACCCCTGATGCGACATGCTATTGTCTGTATACTTCGGGCACAACGGGAACTCCAAAAGGATGCGAAATTACACACGACAATTGCGTACAGGCAATGATGGCTTTTCAAGAACTCTTCAAAGGGCACTGGAGCCATGATTCAAGATGGCTTCAGTTTGCCGCCCTTCATTTCGATGTCTCTGTCTTGGAACAATACTGGAGTTGGTCCGTCGGCATCACGGTCGTTGCAGCTCCAAGAGATCTCATCCTGGATGACTTGATTGCATCCATCAACAACCTAGAGATTACGCACATTGACCTAACGCCAAGTTTGGCTCGCCTTACTCATCCAGATGAGGTGCCAGGCCTGTGTAGAGGTGTGTTTATTACTGGTGGTGAACAGCTCAAACAAGAAATCTTGGATGCCTGGGGACCGAAAGCAGTTATCTACAATGCGTATGGCCCGACAGAGGCGACAATCGGTGTGACAATGTACCAGAGAGTACCCATCAATGGAAGACCCAGCAACATTGGAAAACAATTCCTCAACGTGGGATCTTACGTTTTCCGCAGGGGAACCGAAATTCCCGTATTGCGAGGTGCTGTGGGAGAACTCTGTGTTTCTGGAAGATTGGTCGGTAAAGGGTACCTGAACCGCAAGGAACTTACAGAGGAGAGATTTCCGACGCTTTCAGAGTTTGGGGAAAGAATCTACAGGACTGGTGATCTTGTTCGTATTCTCCATGATGGCTGCTTTGACTTTCTTGGTCGTGCAGATGACCAAGTCAAGCTCCGCGGACAGCGTTTGGAGATTGGCGAGATTAACCACGTCATTCGCACTGGTGTCTCCGAGATTAAAGATGTCGCGACAATTGTCATCAAGCATGCATCCAGCGGGAAAGATGTTCTAGTCTCGTTCCTGGTCGGCGAGCAGCAGCCCAAAGCTGTACTGGCTCCGTTAACGGACGAGGCGAATCTAGGTGCAAAGGCCAAAGAAGCATGCCGAGCAAAGCTTCCGGGTTACATGATTCCCACGTATTTCTTGGCCCTTCCGTATATCCCGTTGTCTCCCAACAACAAGGTCGAGGCCAAAGAGCTGAAGAAGCTGTTTAATGGCTTGTCACATGAGCAATTGATGGATCTGACAGCGCCAAAGACTGCTCCTCGATCTGTCAACGGCGAAACAGGCCATAAAGTGATCCAAGTTCTGTCCGATTTTACGGGTGTGGCCTCAGAGACGATTGATGGAGAGACAAGCATCTTTGACCTTGGAGTGGACTCCATCAGCGCTTTATCACTATCTACTCTCTTCAAGGAGCGGGAGTTTGTCCCATGCTCGCCAGCTATTCTGCTGCGAAATCCCATTGTCGCAGACCTTGTCGCAGCGCTCTCTGAAAACCTCACGCCATCTCACAAGGATAGCCGCGTGAAAGAGTCACAGCAATTGATACAGGCGCATCACCATCGATACCGCGCACTTGCCTGCAGCGTCTTACATCTCCAGGGAGAAGATATCGAGTACATTGCGCCATGTTCGGCACTCCAGCAGGGAATCATTTCCAAGTCTGTCACAGATGAGATTCGCGGTACTTATTTTAACTCGTTTGTACTGAAATTGAGCGATGATGCTTCAGAAGAGCGAATAAAGGCAGCTTGGACAGAGCTCATAGCTTCCGAGTCTATTTTACGAACGGCATTTGTCAACACTACGGAGGGCTATGTTCAAGTCGCATTGAAGAATCAGGAGGTACGCTGGATTGAACAAACTGTGCAGAACGACGAGGATACCAAAGCGTTTCTGGACAGCCGGCGGCAGGAATGGGTCCAGCAAAACAGTGAACATATTGTTGCGCCACTTGAAGCGATTCTAATAAAGGGAATCAGCTTCAGGAAACTGGTTGTTCACATTTTCCATGCGATATACGACGGGAATGGTTTCGACTTGATGCTGAAACGGCTAAAGTCTATCTATGCTGGGAGATTTACGATACCAGCTCCATCATTTATAGAAGCGCTGTCTCATGGCCCATTATGGAGACACGATGACTGCCGCAAACATTGGGAAAGCCATCTCCAGGGCTGGACGAGTTCGACCCTTCAGCTTTCATCTCCACATGATCATGCTGCTTCAGACACTCGAATCATCGATGGGAGTCCTTTGGAGGATGCTCGAAGGAAACAAAGAGTCACTTTGCAGCCAGTCATCATGGCACTGTGGACATCTGTTCTGCAGAAATACTACCCTGATGGGTTAACAGTGGGCCTGATTGTCTCTGGCAGATCAATAGATCTTCCTGGAGTCGAAAATACCATAGGTCCGCTCTTTAACACTATGCCCTTCTTCAACAAGACGCTGAGTGGCCAAAGCTGGGCGTCGCTCATCCGGAAATGCAGCGAGTTTAGCACAAGCATATTGCCGTTTCAACACGTTCCGCTGAAGAGCATCCAGAAGTGGTGTGCTGGCGGTCGGCAATTATTCGATAACCTGTTTGTGTTTGAGGTGGAACGGAAGACAAAAGATCGGTTCCCGAATCTTTGGCAAATAGAGGATGGGCCTTTGAATCCGGATTATCCGTTGGCGTTGGAAGCCAAATGGTTGCTGAATGGCAATGTTCAACTTACTCTTGTTGCACAGCGATACGTGGCGGATGAGTCAATGCTCCATGAAATGCTTGATGAACTAGAGGAGAACATCAGACTCATGGCTGCTGATGTGCCGTTCCCAAAGTCTGCTGAAGAGGACGGAATACCGCTTTCAGTCCAGCAAAATGGGTTCAAGTCAGCAGATGACGAGAATGACCAAACATTCGAGTGGACCGACCAGGCTCTTGGCATTAGAGATGCAATCGCTTCGCTTTCTGGCCTGGAAGATGCTGAAATTTCGGCTGCAAAGACAATTCTCGAACTTGGCCTGGATAGTATTGATGTCATCCAGCTTTCTGCCAGGCTCAAGCAAAGAGGCATCCAGTTACCAGCTTCTCAAATCATGCGTCAACAGACAATTGCAAAGATGGTGGCATCTATTGAGACGCAGCACACCGGAGAACTATCCAATGGCAATACAGACAAGATTTTTGACGAAATGGAGCAGAAGCTCTGGTCATACGCCAAAAAGGTCGGATTGAACACAAGTGATGTAGAAGACGTGCTGCCACCAACGCCTCTTCAAGAATCCATGGCTGCGGGGATGATACACTCTGACTTTGAGTGGTATTTCAATCACGATATTCTTGAGATTTCAGTAGGGGTCGACGTTGAGAAACTTCGAGAAGCATTCCTTGTGGTTATCGACCGGTCGCCGATTCTTCGAACGGGATTCCTTGAAGTGGATGATCTACAGCTCGAGATGGCATACTGCCAGGTTGTGCGTAAACACTGGAACCAAAAGATTGAAAGCGTCCAAGTGCAACATTTGAGTGAGATGGGCGCCCTCATCAAAGAGGCAAAGCAGATCGCCAGAGCAAGCAGTGGAGTTGATGCTTTGTTCCAGCTCAAATTCGTGGCGTGCAAAGAAAAGACGTTTGTTCTTGTGTCGATTGCGCATGCTTTGTATGATGGGTGGTCACTGAGTCTGCTATACCGAGATTTAGAAACGGCGTACCACGGTGAATTGCAGGCGAGATCATCTGCGAAGCCCTTTCTTCAAAGAATACTTGCCTCGGCCACTGATGATGCCCGTCGATTTTGGGCTGGTTATCTCGACGGTGTTACGCCATCGATTCTCCCAGAACAGCCTGACAATAGCGTGGACAAAGCCCTGTATCGCAGTGAATATTCTGCAAGCAAACGCATGCCTGAAATCTCCGCCTTCTGTAAGAAACAGGGCATCAGTTTGCAGGTGCTGTGCCAAGCTTGCTGGGCTCTTGTGCTCGCTCATCAGATCAAGGCCTTGGATGTAACATTCGGTGTTGTCATGTCTGGTCGCGATTTCGAAGGAGCGGAAGATTTAATGTTTGCCACAATCAACACGGTAGCGCTCAGATGTATTCTTCATGGAACCTCAGTATCTTTCTTACGATACCTTGAGGCGAGCATGGCGGATATCCGGGATCATCAATCGTACCCTCTGAGAAAGATTCAGAATGCGGTGCAGTTGTCTGGCGGCGAACTTTTCAACACGCTGTTTATGCTTCAAAAATTTCCATACAGCTCATCTGCGAATCCGCTGTTGAAGTCCGTCGATGGTGCTTCAGCAGTTGACTATCCTGTGAGCGTCGAGGCGGAAGCTGTTGGCGATAATCTCGTTTGGCGAGTCGCCTGCCAGTCGCAATTTATTTCTGAGGACGGGGCTGAACAATTGCTGGAAGGTTTGGACCGAGTCTTGGTGTTTCTGACACACTCGAATGAGCCCGAGATACTCTCCTTTGAAGAAAACCGCGTCTCGATAGGAGGATTACCGTTCATTTCGCTGGCTGGTGATGTGCCTCTGACCAATGGCGAAGGGCAAAGCTCAACTATTGAAGAAACAGCGGACGAACTTGACGAGACTGCGTTGACAATTCGGAAAATCCTCAGCTACGTGTCGGATATTCCAGAAGAATCCATCCGACCCCAGAGCAATCTCTACCATCTTGGTCTGGACTCTATCAGTGCAATCAAACTGTCTTCTCTCTTGCGCAAGGAAGGTCTCTATCTCAACCCAAGAGATTTCATCAGAGCGACGAGCGTCAGCCAAATGGCGCAACTTGCGACTCCTCTGCAGACGAATGGTAACACTGTTCACCCGAAAGAAATGGCGTGGACCCCTGAAGACATTGACGTTGAAGAGCTTCTTGCTGGCGCGCATATTTCCAAGGACAATGTCGACGTGATTCTGCCAGCTTTGCCTATGCAGGTCTACATGATTAGTGCGTGGCAAAATGCAGAGGGCAACGTCTTTTACCCTGAATTTCGGTATCTTGTCGAGGGAAATGTCAGTGTTGAAGACGTGCAGTTGGCTTGGCAGTCACTTGTTGCTCAGACTCCAATTCTGCGCACCGTTTTCATTGCAACAAAATCTCCCCAGCAACCCCTTTTACAGGCCATTCTCAAGACCAATCACCAGTCCGATGATTCCGCTGTCAAGCCAATGGTGAGCCTCGATGCTGTGAGAAGAGATGACGAGAAAATAGCAATCAAGCTAAAGATTCACCACGCTCTATACGATGGCGTCAGTATCCCGGTAATAATGAACCGTTTGTCAGGTCTACTCAAAGGAAAAACTCTCGCTGTTGAACAAGGGCTCGATGAATGGTCAAGATACACAATCCAACCATCACTTGAAGATTCCCGACAGTCTCGCAGAGCCTTCTGGACATCATATCTACAAGGCTGCTCCTCAGATGACGACTCTTCTGCCTCTGTCATGGCGGGCAAGCACCGAGGATCGCATTTGCGACGGTCCGCAGTATCGAATATCGCATACCTTCAAACGGCGGCCAAAGGAAAGGGCATCAGCCTACAAGCACTCTTCTTTGCAGCGTATGCCAAAATTCTCGCAGCAGGAAATACTGATGCAATGAGTGAGGACGGAAAGAAGACTGTTGTGTTCGGGATTTATCTTGCCAATCGAACAGATGAAGCTCTTCCTCTGGCATTTCCGACGCTCAATCTTGTTCCTTTGAGGGTTCGACTGGCACCCACCGATGGCATTCTCGAAATTGCGGGCATGATACAGAATGACATTCACCTTATCGCAGCTGAAGGCCGTGCCGATGTCGGTCTATGGGAGGTTGCAGCTTGGACAGGAGTCAAAGTTACTTCGTTTGTCAATTTCCTCAGCCTTCCCGATACTACGTCCGAAGCACCGAACGGCAATCCAACAAACATCGAACTGATTCAAGTCCAAGACGAAGAGTTTGTTCAAGAGGCGGAAGAAGAAACGGTGTTTCATCCCTGTTTGCAGAAGAATCCCGTGAGAAACGCATTTCCGGTAAGTATTTTCTCGACTTCCCCCTATGACAGACTGCTAATTTATATTTTGCAACTACAGGCTGCAATAGACATTGAAGCATCGATACACGGCAGAAGTCTCGATATTGGAATATTCGGGTCTCGTCAACGACTGTCCGACCAAGGCGCGATTCATCTGGTTGACGAGATTGTTTCATATTTGGAGGAACTGAATGGCGAAGAAATTGCAGAGAATGGCGAAGACGGCGCAGAGAATGGCGAAGACGGCACAGAGAATGGCGAAGACGGCACAGAGAATGGCGAAGACGGCTCAGAGATGGAAGCATGGGCGTCGACTTGGATGACTGGCAGCAGCAAAAAGAAATGATTTCATATGCATGGGTGGAAGCATCATGGGATACACATAGGTACGGATAGATTGGTCCATTTTTATCATCATCAGCCAACAGCGATAACTCGACTTCACGGCTAGAACTAAGTACATTCAATACAATTGAGACAAAATTTTCTTATTTCTTTTCTTCTACCAAGGGATATCGTTATCGTAAAGACGTCAGAGAATAAAAACAGGTGGCGACGAATCTCGTGCAGCAGGTCAAATGCCACAAGCGCTGATCGTCCCTTTTAATCTACCATCTAGTAAATAAATCTATGTGCCAACTCCAGTTGTACTCCGTCCAATGAAATATGTAGATTCATCTACAGTCTCGACGTCTTAGGCTTCCAGCCCTCTTCCATGGCAATCAGCTCGGCCGCCCGCTCACCAATGGCCAGCACCGTAAGCATAGGGTTGATGGAGGGCATCTCCGGGAACACGCCGGCATCAGCAATGCGCAGCTTCTTGATCCCTCGGACCTTGAGCTCGTGGTCCACGACAGCTGTCTCATCCTTGGTCACATCGCCCATCTTGGTGGTACCGGCAGGGTGGTAGACAGTGTGGGCGGCACGGCGGGCGTATTCGCTGATTTCTTCGTCGGTCTGCACCTTGGGGCCGGGGGCGACCTCTTCCTTTAGCCACTCCTTGAAAGGGCTTTGCTCGGCAACCTTACGAGCAGCCTTGATTCCAGCGACAAAAGTGGCGGCGTCGTAGCCTTCGGGGTCGGTAAAGTACCGGAAATCCAGAGCAGGCTTCACTGCAGGGTCGGCGGAAGTGAGATAGATGCGTCCGCGAGATCGAGGGCGAGGAATGTTGGGAGTCATGCAGAATGCATAGCCGTCGCGGATCCTTGGATAGCCCAATCGCTCAGTGTTGAGTGTAAAGGGAATCTGGTAGCAGTGCATCATGATGTCAGCAGCATCTCCGTCCTTGCCAGCAGCGTTGGTGGGTTCTCGGCGAATAAAGACACCGGCATCCGAGTCCATGGTGGTCTGGTTGGCAGGAACTGGCGTATTGAGCTCCCACATGATAATCGTCTCTGGGTGATCAAGCAGGTTCTCGCCAACACCGGGAATATCCTTTACAACGGGAAGTCCCAGACCCTCGAGTTGCGAACGAGGACCAAGACCAGAGTGAAGCATCAGGCGAGGCGTGTCAACAGCACCAGCGCAAAGAATGATTTCCTTGCGGGGTTTCAGCACCGTCTTCTCGCCTGACGCCAAGTGCAGAACAATACCACTGGCAACATCATTCTCCACCAGGACCTTGGAGACGTGAGCCTCAGTCAGGATGGTCAGGTTTGGTCGCCGCTCCTCCCCACGCAGGATGGGGTGGATATAAGCGACAGAGGCGCTGCTTCGGCGGCCGTTGTCTGGGTTGTACGAGACGTTAAAGAAGCCCGCGCCCTGTGTGAGCTGGCCCTTTTCACGAATCTCGGTGTTGAAGTCGTCAATGACGGGAATGTCGAGAGCATCGGCACAGGCCTGGACCCAATCCTTGCACAGCTGGTTGCGGTGACGAGCGTGGACAGGCTGGAATGTGTTGCGAAGGTTGTCAATGTGACGAGTGACATTCTCAAAGGTCCAGCCTTTGCAGCCCTGAGCAACCCAGCGGTCCATGTCGTGACGGAAAGGACGGAAGGAAATGAGCGTATTGTGTGACGAGCATCCTCCAAGAACCTTGGCACGAGAATGGCGGATATGGCTGTTACCCATGGGCTGTTCTGTCGTGCCGTAGTCGTAGTCTAGCTCGCCGCCCAGCAGGCTCAACCATTCTCTCAGATTGAGGACGTGGTTGAGGTTAAAGTCGGAGGGGCCAGCCTCGATGAGGAGAACGCGGCGCTCAGGCAGATAGCTGGAGAGCCTAGAGGCAATCACGCAGCCTGCAGTGCCTCCACCAACGATGATGTAGTCAAAGGCAGAGCTGCCATTGCTAGGAAGGGAGCGGGTAGTCATGGTGTCGTGCTTGGAAAAGATGGATGAAGAGGAAGGTCTTGTGGGAAGAACAAGTCTTTATAGTCTACTCTGGCTGCGGCTTTCTCTGAAAGTATAAAACGCACGCATGAAGCCAAATCCAGATCTGGGTTCACAGAGTCAACAGGGCTTGAAACAGGGTTTCTGTTGTCTATTTGACAGGGCAAGGCTGTGATGGAAGAATGTCTGTATCCAGCAGAATCAGTAGCCTCGAGATCAGGCGGACAGTGTGACAGGAAGACGGCGATATTTATGAGCACAATGGAACAGGAACAGGCGAGTCAGCCTCAAACTCGTACACCTCCGGCCAAAGCCACCTCCACGGTACGAGCAGATACAAAGTCGCCATTGACGCTAACGGGCACGGCTGGCAACGGACTCGTCACAGCGAGGCATTGGCTTGATTTCGCATGTTTGCGGTGGAGTCTGCAATCAGGATGAGAAGTGAGCGAGTGGGCTGAGGCGGACGGACATTCCACACAGAACGCAGCCAACAGAAGCACGCGAGAAAAAAAAGAAGAATCTTACTCCCGCCTCGCCCAATCGAATCGATCTTCAGGGCTCCTGTCAAAAAGAGCCGCTGGTTCGGCGCCATGGTTTCTGGCTTGGTTGTGGCATGGCGTCTTTCCGCACAGTGTGTCTGTTGTCTGTCGTGCTGGAATGACGTCAAGGGATCCTATGGGGATGCTAGGATTCCCACCACTGGGCCGAGGATTCCTGGTTCACAGAGTGCCAAGAGTGACATTTGCGCGGGCTCTGGATGGGCAAAAGCAAGAGATGGGACTTGTCGGAAATCCGTTGCGGGGGGGGAAGAGGCTGGTGGTTGTGCTGTTTAGAAGCCTTTTCGAGCGTTGGTTGGTGAAGATCATGACTATTTTGAGGCGTTTGAGGCCAGGCTTAGCTGATTGATGCAGGAGGGCGGAGTGGAGCATGGAACGAGAGACGGGGCTAAGTTGATCCGGGCAAGAAGGCGAGAGTTGATTGGCTGGGACCGGGATATCTCTAGCGATTGGAGTGGGAAAGCGGGGCTAATCGTACTGGGGTGTCCCACTTGACGTGAGTACGTATCCATGTACCTTGAAATCTGAACTTTGTTCTACATCGAAAAGCCATTTGCTTGCATCGAAGTTTTTTGGCTTCTGATCGGAACAATTATTGTTACGGTGGCTGCATAATTTTTACAAGCGCAGTCCGGGCGATGCTAGCAGAATATGGCCTATTCTTTAGTAATAGTGTGGCTTCAGGCGGTCTGTTGTTTTCTTCAGCTGAATCCACGGTGTTGATGCATCTCGTTGATTAATACGAGCACCCGGATCCGAGCCACCCTATATCATCACCACGATAGTGTGCTTGTTCAATGTCTAGATAATAGTAGCACATCATTAATTCATTGTGGTAGGTATTATATAAATTCATACTCCGTATATACACCATGATTCTCTTCTCCCTCTCCTTCTCGTATGTGTCAAAAGGCACCTCGGCCTCTCCTGACCGATCGTGCATATCCACTCGCATCTTTGCCAAGCCGAGCCGGCACAATCAACTCGGAGCCCCCACCGCCGGACGGGGATGTTTAGCATCTCTCACTTTTCAGGATCCATCAGTGACGTATGGCGGATTCTCCTGTCTCTTTTTTTCTTCTCCTGCTATTTCGTCCCCCTCTAGTCCGTACTCCGTATCTTACGACTAGTTGCCGGATGCAGGTAAATGCCTTCACGGCCGACAGTAGCGTGTCTTAGCAGTCGCTGAGCCCCAGACAACAACGCTGAAGCCCCGTATCCTCCCCACAACGGCCTGTAATGCAAACGGCGTCCCTGACAGGTGAGACAGCGGCGAATACGGTACAGTGTTGATTCCGTCTCGTCTCGAATCCATTCAATTGGTAATGGCACCAACAATGGCCGACTTGACTTGTCATGTCCTGAGCTAGTACAGCAACAATCGCCGTCGTGGCGGTGGAATGGTTGGTACATGTACATACTCGTACTTGTAAAAACGTTCTACTACCAACGGAGTTCCCCATTGCTCGTGCTGTACCGATTGGAGCCAAGATCGACGTCACTGTCCAGCTCCAACTTCAACTCGACAACAACGCCAGACTTGAAGCTTCAAGGCATCAATCGTAGCCTGTGACAGAACATCAAGTCCATCATGACCTTTTCAAAAGAGATTCACACTTTCCACTCTGGAAAACCCCAGCCGCAATCCTCGGGGTCGCACACCTTCCAGTCTCTCGATCCCAGCACCGCCAAACCACTGGCGACAATCTACACCACAACACCATCGCAGCTCAATGATGCCGTTTCCTCTGCTCATAAGGCTTTCCCAACATGGTCGCAGACGCCCGCTCCCAAACGCGCTGCCATTCTCCTTCGCGCTGCCGCCATCCTGAGAGAGCGAAACGATGCGCTCGCCCGTACGGAGATGCTCGACACGGGCAAGGCTTGGTCCGAGACTTCGACCGTTGATGTGGTCACTGGGGCCGATGTCCTCGAGTACTACGCACACTTTATCGCCAATAGCCAGCCCGGACAGCACACTACCCTGCGGCCAGATGCCTATGTCCTCACCAGCCACGAGCCTCTAGGCGTTTGCGCGGGCATTGGCGCCTGGAACTATCCAATTCAGATCGCTTTGTGGAAATCTGCCGCCTGTCTTGCCGCCGGAAACTGCATGGTCTACAAGCCAAGCGAAGTGACGCCTCTACACGGAAACACATTGGCCGAAATCTACGTCGAAGCCGGTCTGCCACCTGGAGTGTTCAACGTCGTCTACGGTGATGGCGTCAGCGTGGGAGCTCCCCTTGTCGCTCACGAAGGCATCGCCAAAGTCAGCTTCACAGGCCAGGTCAGCACAGGCAGCAAAGTAGCCAGCGAGGCGGCCAAGGGCATGAAGGGCATCACCATGGAGCTTGGTGGCAAGAGCCCGCTCGTCGTCCTCCCCGATGCCGACGTCGACGAAGCAGCCGATATTGCCATGGCAGCCAACTTCTTCTCCACCGGCCAAGTCTGCACAAATGGCACTCGTGTCTTTGTCCCAGATACACTACTGCCACGCGTGGAAGAGGCTCTCATCAAACGCTGCCGCGAGGGCATCCGCATGGGTCTGCCCCAAGACGAGACGACGAATTTCGGCCCTGTCGTCAGCGCCGCTCACCGCGACAAGGTCAACATGTACATCCGCCACGGCAAAGAAACCGACAAGGCCAAAGTCCTATACGACGGCGCCGTCGACGCGCAGAAGAACAAGCCGACACCTGATGGATACTGGGTCCCGCCAGTCATCTTCACCAACTGTACCGATGATATGCGCATCGTGCGCGAAGAAATATTCGGCCCCGTCATGGCCGTTTTGCCGTACAAGACAGAGGGCAAGTCCCAAGAGGAGTGGCTCCCCGAGCTCATTCGCCGCGCAAACGACACGAAGATGGGTCTCGCAGCCGGCGTCGTTGCTACAGACCTGAGTTTGGCGCAAAACGTCATCCGAGAATTGCAAGCCGGCATTACCTGGATCAATACTTGGGGAGAGTCTCCGGCCGAGATGCCTGTGGGCGGGTGGAAAATGAGCGGCGTTGGTGTGGAAAATGGGTTCGAGGGCATCATGGCGTATATGCGGGTCAAGAGCACGTTGGTTCAACTGGGCAAGGGGGCAACGAAGGGTCTGTTTGCCAAGCTGTAACTTGATCTTGGGAATTACTTTCACGAGACGGCGTTATCTTGGACAAGGACGTAAAAATTGGGAGCACATAGCAATACATTAGACAAGCGATTCTGTTACAACCCACTTTGAAGTACCCCTGACTTCTCAGACAAGCAGAATTAACCCCTGTTGTCTGTGTAGAGACGTATTGCCCCTCACCAGTATGGTCCACTGAAAGGCTACTAGGTAGTGTTTGGTTATGTAGTCAGATGGTGCGTGCTTCGTAATGTGCTCAGACTTGGGATGGTCCCAACGCTTTGACGCTGAGTAGCATCTCCAAGGGACCCTCGAACAGAAAATATTCCTTTATAAAGGAGTTGCTGGCCAGGGAAATTGGGACGCAGAGTGTCGCCAGAGGGGTCTCTTCCAAAGGAGTCACAAGTCTACTGTAGCAGCGGAGACTCTTTAGATACATAGAGCTAAGACCCATCATCGCAAGCTCGGCCTTCGTAGAAGAAGTATTAGGCTCCTTGTTGACTACCTAGTAGTATTGTTGGCATTCAGCTTTCAAGCATCGTATGTGGGAGCATCCAGAATCTTGTCCTTGGGGTGAGTCCAAGAACTTGAGATGTAACCTGCATCAGCTATTGGGACGGTCCAGGCGTGTGACTCCCTCTTGGTGCCCTTTCTCACTTCTGATATGGACCTTTCATGATCCAGTTCAGCGTAATAGATATAGGGATGAACATACTTCATCCAATCAGCTCAACCTCCTCATTCAGCATCTCACCATAAGTGTCTCTCTCGTAGTACGAAGCGAGTACCAGTGCCGGCTGTAGAGGTATAGGAGAAATTAACTATCTGTCTATCGCCCTCGGTCATATGGCCGAGTGGTAACCGCCATCGTCGTTAGACTTGGTCGGACCAGCTGTCATCGTTAGATTCAGCTTCAAGTCCTGGGTCATGACTTTAAACTGACCCCCTATCCTCTTTTTTTTTTCCCTTTTTGCCCCCCCTTTTTTTATCTCATTCAATCGTCACTTTGTCGTTTTTTTCATCCTTATATTATGTATCATCATGATTCAGAACAACGATTGAAAAGTTGTGATTGGGGATTGTAGGAGTCTTTACTATCAAGAAAGGGGAGGACTATTGGCGTAGATTGTGGTTCCAGAAACAACATTAGGCGATAGCAACTGAAAATCAATTCAAAGTGTGCGGCAAATCAGTGATTCTATATTTTGAGTCGATTTATTTGGGCCGGTTCAACGCTGATGGATGCATAGACGCAGTCGTGACAAGCCCCTGCTTCCGAGTCGAGGATGTACACTCGCTTCGCCAATCTCCAACCTCTTTGGAGGCAGCATATTCCGAGGGTCCAGCTCTTTTTGCGTCAATAGAAGACGTTCCGAAGGGCATTACAGTCGCTGTCAAAATCTTCTTCTTGTTCTTCTTGGCCACCTCTTTGTTCAGTAATTTGGCAGCTGCCTCGCAGTTCAAATTCTACCTATTCTGCTGGCGCTCACCGCAAACCCGTTGGCGCGTCACGAAGGGGAAATTTATGCGTGTCTTACGTGTGAGCAATATTTTCTCTTTCTTTTCTCAACTCTCTTCTCCCAAGCATCTCACACCACACATGCGAACGCCGCCATGATGTCGGATGCTGGCCTCGTCCCTCACGAACCCAACATCGCGGGGTTGAAGCAGGAGATTGACGCCGATGACGAAGGCTTACCCAACGCTGCTACAGCAGAGACGACACTCGTGCCCCTTGAGCTGACCATCGCGAGTCTGGACCTCGGAAAAGACGACGAAGATTTTGCAGATGGTATTGCATGCGTACAAGCATACTGGGAACAAGCATCGCAGATGGACGCCGACACGCAGGAGCAAATGAGACACCTCATCATTACCAAGCAGTTTGCTCTCAATCTATCCGCACGCCAATGCATTTCTAAGCATCGACTGTACCGTGGCTTGATCGGAAAGGATGAGATGAATACGTGGCCCATCTACTTGATGCTCAAGGCAATGTACAAGGACCTGCCACGCTCCTATATGCGCAAAGTCCGCGCAAAAGGATTTGATGTCGAGCCAGAGGACCATACCAGCGATTACATGGCCGCATATCCCGACACTATCCGACCCCGAATCTTCGACACGGATACAAGAAAGGGCAGAGAGTACAGAGAGATGTGGCCAAGGCTGAAGAACACTCCCACCATATACCGAAAGTCGAGAGCCAGGAAGGACAAGCAGTCTAACAGCAAACAACCCAACGCAGCTGCGACTGAAGCAACGGCGAAGACGAAGCCAGCGACAATTGCTCCTCAAGCCACAATTTCGAGTCACGCTACAACCACCCCTTCGAGTGCACAGCAATCGGACGGACGTGGTAAGAAACGCCCAGCGGCCGATTCCACTATCGAAACTCCGACGAAGCGATCCTACACGCGGGAGGACGAGTTCGAGTTCGACAGTGTCTTGATGCAAATGACTTTACCAGGGGTTCCCAGCAGCGCGTCGACCAAAGTCGATATGGTTTTGGAAGTTGCTGAATTGAAAGAGGAGATGACCAAGATGCGTCAACAGACGCAGATGTTCATGAAGGTTACCGTGGACGTTGTTACCTCTATGAAGACGGAGATTGAAGACCTCAAGGAGGAAATCAAGGAGCTGAAGAAGCAATAGGGGATATGAGAAAACGGTGGAGAAGATAGAAATAACGGGAAAGACGGAGAATGAATTGGGATCCCTAGCATGAAATGGGCATCATTCAATCTAGATCAAAATCACTGGGCATAGATGCGCCTATATACATCTCATTAATGCAGTTTGGGGTTTTTAAGACACAACATAGAAGGACTTACATATAACTTGGGTCGCATCCGGTGACGCCAAGCAGACGCGTCCATTTGTCGATAATTGATCCACCCATACCTGAAGGCGCTGGAGATGTTACCACCGGTCTGAGTCGCCTGCTTCTCCAAGTATTGGTGGCAGTGACTCTTCGATTGCAACATTCATCAGGTCTTCTCCACCGTCACCGTGAAGGAAAATCTCAACAGGAGCTTCTAGCTGAGCGCGCGTAAGAGGAGGAGCTCCCACTACCGCCACAAAACCTTCTGCATTCAAAGTAATAGAATACCCCGGTCTAACCTGCAGAGCTCCAAGTTCTATAGCATGTGTCAAATGCTGATACTAGTGATACCAGTAAGTACTTGCCGCAACTGGATTAAGGTTATCCATCAGGCTCCAGTATGGGTTGAGAAGGTCAGGAAGCGGTCCCCGGTCATTGGGATTCCATATCAAATAGATGCGAGGCCAGCGCGGTATTTTGGGCCCACACCGTTCCCCCCTTGCAAAATGGTGCCGTGATAAGACTGAGATCATTTGATGGATCCAGGACCTTGTTTAACTCCCATAGGGTCCCTTTTAATGGCTTCGAGTTGCCAATGAAGAACGTTTCCATCAGACGCTTTGGGACGCAAACTTGAACTAATGGCGTATCCTCGATTGGCGTCGAATGGGCGGCATATGTCGGCAGTCCATTAAGGTATACGGATGTTAGCCCTGTCATTGACAGAGCTGCCTTGGTAGGGAACTTGTACGGCTCAATGTTGATCATTTTTGGCACCCGTGAACCAGGCATCATATGTGGGAGGAGGAGCACCTTGAAAGAGGTGATCCCCTTGACCTTGGAGGGCCTGGCCGGTCTGGATCTCGTAAACGCCAAGCAGGTATCAGAAGAGAGTAGTGACAATAGCAGATACTAGAAGAATATGGCAATAGTATCAGGTACTAGAAGAACATCGCGATAGTATCAGATACTAGAAGAGAGTAGCGACAATAGCAGATACTAGGAGGGAGCAGTGGTAATAGCAGATACTAGAAGGATATTGCTATAGTAACAGATACTAGAAGATAGTGGTGAAAGTAGCAAATACTAGAAGCTAGTAGTAATAATGGCGGATACTAGAGGAAAGTAGTGGCAATAGCAGGTGCTCAAGGAACTGGAGATCTGATGGTTAGGCGAAACTTGCCCCTGCGAACGACGGATACTGCGTCTACGCATCTACGGACAAACTCAAACACAGATAATGCATTACGGGAAACGTGGACATCGTGCCTTAGAGGCACCGCACCGGTACGGCACACCCGTTAGGAAATTGTTGTAGCAGTCACTCGATCCAAAAAGCGCTTCCTGCCGTGATGGCGTCAAGTCCAAGAGGTCGTTCCTTGAGGTACTTGACAAACCGCTGTCGGTCAGCGGGGAGGGCCTCTTCGATGAGGGCGTGGAGATGCTCCTCAGGAAGGTCGATGAGGTCGATCACCGGGAGGCGTTTGGGAAGCAGGAGCTCTCCCATGTCGGTGACCCCGATGTCGAGGCTCGAATTGGCCAGCTGGTCGGCAAGCTGGTCAATCTCATCGGCTGATGGGACGAGGACATCGTAAAAGCCGTTGCCTCGGAGAAGAGCTCGATGGAGAGTCATTTTGAACTTGACCTCCTCGGGGATCGGGACCCATTGCTCGCCGGCATCCTTTTGGCCTGACATTCCGCGGGCGATGGGATTAAAAGGCCTGGCATTAGGCAAGAATGCGCAAGTCGCCTCGACCTTGAGCCTGTAGTCCACAACTTGGTCGGGGAACTCCAAGGAAACGCAGTTCTAGTGCTCCTTGTTTTTCTGCAGAGCCACGGTGGCCGATGTGCGATCGCTAAAGACTTTGACCGAGATTGGATCGCATTTCAGGTCTTCCTCACGGGGCTTTCGAACATATAGCACGAGGTCATTGTTGTCCGATGGGTGGCAGTCGAGAACATCTATGCCCCGTGAAGCCTCTTGGATTCGCGCTGTCCATTCCACGAGAACATCATCCTGCTCGTCGTCCTAGAGATTGAGGATGAGCAACGGATCCTTGGTCAGGAGGCGCCAAGCTTCCTCGTACTTCTCCAGGAAAGCGTTACCGAGTGGGAAAATGGCGTAGAAGAACTTGCGCTCTTCTACTGGGCCGTCTCTGGCTGGGACAAAATAAGCCTGGAGGGAAATCTTGGCAATCTCGAGTGCGGCCTTGTGCACTCAGATGATGTCTTGGACTTGGAACACCGTGGGGGCGGCGAGATTCTCGTTATCGTTGTCAAAGGACATGGAGTGAGCAAATTGTTTGCCCTTTGTCTCTGGCTGGATCTCGTCATACCGACCCTCGTCCAAAAAATGCTCTTCACCGTAAGGGTATCTTAACGGGGCAGGCATCTGCTGAATGCTTCAAAAAGATTTGGTCGGGGGCGGAGACAACAAAGTGGAAGCTCTCTTGCTGAAGGATATCGACCAACTTTTTGCCGTTGATGCCAGCGTCGTGGTTGATGAATCTTTCGCTCGGGTGATCAGGATTCGCAAAGGGCATGCCGAATCCTTTGACGGTTGGGCGCTCCTTCAGATGAACCTCGAGCCAGGACACCTTCCTGTCGGTGTTAGGCGGCCTCACCAGCATATTCTCGCTGAGCTTCTCGATGATGGTCATCAAGTCTAGAGGGAAGGAGTCGTAATCCTGTAATAGTCGGGTACAGAGATGCTCTTGCTGCTCACCATCTCCCTGAACCCATTTCTTGAGTGCAATCAAGTTTCCTGGCATAGTCACTAGATAGTGAGGGATCATCTGGCGCCCAGCAATGCTTCCATTAGGCTCAACTTTAAACTCCGTGCCCTCAAAGTTGGCGCGTCCAACCTGAAGTCTCGCATTCGGGGTAACACCTCCCGGGAGAATCACTATAGGGCGATTCAGACTGTAATGGATTCATTTGTACGTCCATGTACTAAACGTAGGTACTTGGGTAGCCCATGATAACGCTATCTCTTATCTTCTACCTTCTACCCCTTATAAGAGAGAATAATTCACCATCAGTCGCCGGCCGGCACTGGATCCCCGTCTCCCAGTGAGCGGGTTGTCTACCAGTGTTACTCGTCTCCCCGTGAGCGAGTTGTGGCCGGCTTTCCTTTTTGGTGAGGTCGCAACTTCGAATCGTGTCAATGTTATCTTTTTATTTTTTTTTGGCCCTTTCCTCTTTGTTCTTCCATCTTTGCTCATCTCGCTCTTGTTCATTTTCAATAGGCCATAGTCGATGGCTTGTCACAAACACCTACATTTTTCACTCTCTCTTCTTCGGGCCTCTATTAGGCCATGTTCCATAGATGAACTAGATGCCACTGCTCGCCTCGAATTCACTGCCGACAGTCAAGACGAAAGCCACCGGTCGATCCCTTGCAGAGCGCAGAGGCCAAGATCACGTGTATTACGAACGAGTTGAAGCATCTTGAGCTTCACATTGTCCTGCTACCGACAGTATTGATGTCGAAATTTGTGTCTACAAAGTCCATTCACCCGCTTCCAGCATTGTTATTCCATCGACTGTAGCACAACCTTGGTGTCCTTTGTACGACCATTACATGTACTTTCCAGACATTTGCAACAGCCACGACAAGCAATCAAGATAGCCACCAGATATGAGTATTTAAAGCAGCCTTGGGTGAAAAATTGCTTTGGGATCTGGAGGACGACATCGGGTGCCAAATACGTGGCCATTCCATTGTCACATTATGGGATGTCACCCGTGGGCTGGATGCACTGGCTCTTCTACAGCCATCAGTGCGTGGACCTCGAAGACGATCTTGGAGTCGACCTCATGAAGAGTGAAGACAATCTTCTCGTCGCGAATTCGCAGCGCCTTGAGGAGTCAATACGACGGAGACAAGCGAAGCTTCCAGTGGGCATCGGGGCTCCATCTGCGGTAGGCGGCTGCTTCATCACCGATGCTTGGATCACGCAATACATTCAAGAATGCGCCGTATTCCTCTGTGTTCAGATAGCCGCGGATGACAAGGGCTCGCCGGGCTCGTGTGGTTTCTCTATTCGCCTTGCCATAGTTGAGGCGCTGGGTCACCCTCTTTGAAATGAGGTCGAGGCGCACAGCAAAGTTGTCTGTGGCAACGTGCGTAGGGGCGGTGCCATATATTTGGCCGAGAGTCGCTGTCATCGCCAGAGTGCCAACCGCCAGCTCTGTCGTCTTGCCGAAGCCAGGTCGCTAGAAAAAATTGTGTGTTGGCTAATCTTTCTAGAAGGCTGCAAGACAACCTACTGCCGAGATGCAACCTAGTCCAAGGCGTCTTTCGCTCATGTACTTGACGAACCGTTTTGAGTCGGCAGGCAGAACTTCTTCTATGAGAGCATTGAGGTGCTCTGCAGGTAGTGTAATAAGATCGCTCACGGGGAGACGATCAGGAAGAAGCATCTTGGCCTGCTCGGCGATGTCGGTGTTGGTGTCGGCGTTGAGGCGAGCCATTGCCAATGCCTCCGCAAGCTGGTCCACCTCGTCAGGAGAACGCACGAAGACATCCTAGAAGCCGGTGCTGCGCAAAAGGGCCCATTATAGCTCCATCCTGAATTGAATGTCCTCGGGGATTGGTATCCTTGTCATTCCGTCGGCCTCCTTCTCATCAGGAGACATTCTCCTGACCTCAGGATTCGTGGGCCTGGCATTGGGGCGGAACTGCCACACAGCATCGACCTTGAGCTCGTAGTCGCCGAGCTGGTTCAGGAACTTCAATGAGACACGATTCTATTGCTTCTCATTGTCACCCAGGTTGGCCGTTCTGCGGTCCTCAAAAACTTTGACCGGAACGTCGGGCAGCCCTTTGAGATCCTGTGGGCGGGGTCTCCGAACATGGAGAACAAGGTCGTTGACATCCGTTGGGTGGCTATCCAGGACGGTGATGCCTCGTGACGCTTCTTGGATGCGTGCGTCCCACGGTACTGACTCATTATCCCCATGGACCATCAGCGTCAGGAGCCCAGTCTTGGTAAGGCGACGCCATTGCTCTTCATACCGCGTCAAAAAGTCCTTGCTAAGTGGTACAATGACATAGATCTGGTTGAGAAATTCCAATAAAACACAAACTTATTGTTCCTGGTCTTTCTGAAGCTCCATGTTGGCCGCACTGCGGTCGCCGATACCCTTGGCCGGGTTCTCATTGCACTTCAAGTATGGTGAGTTTCTTCTACTATCAGTTACCATCGTTATATCCTTCTACTGTCTGCTACGTTCGTCTACTCTCTGCTATATCCTTCTACTATTAGTTACCATAGCTATATCCCTCTACTATCCGTTACTGTCGCTATATTCTTCTACCATCCGCTACTATTTCCATGTCCCTCTAGTATCTCATACTGTCGCTACATTCTTTTAGCATCTGCTCCTTTCTCAACACTCCTCTATTATCTACTATTATTTCTAGATCTTAAACATAGCATTACTACCATGCAAAGACAACCTCGAGCAATGGAAGAATGAACTAGCCAAAGGCATTGCTGTGGACGAGACAGGCAACATTAGTCGCCCCGACCTATACCGTGTACGGGGCAACACCCTGCTCCCTTGTCTCTTGGGCGGCGATGATATGCAGCTGCCACCAACGGTCATGACAAAGGAGGACCCAGATAGCGAGGGCCACTACCGCAACCGCCAGGCCCAAGATAGCACAATGCCGGCCCTCGAGTTCTTCAGATCGTCTAGATGGCCCATATACCGCCTCCGGACCCAGCTGCGCATGGCCAAGGGCCTCTTCGACACCTGCCACCGTGAGGTGTACAGCGACGTGCCTTTCAACTACGGCACCCAAAGCGCCCTGGCCAATCACACCATCGAGATCAATCTGGAGGGATACCTAAAAGGTAGATTTCCCAGGTTGGCCCCTCCAGCTGCTGGGTCGCTGAGCGAGGTCTTTGTGCACTGCGAGGGCACGGTGTGCATCGTCGACGAGGTCACGCACTCGAAGAGAAACCCCGACCAAGTCGCCAATGCCCTCGACTTCCTGGCCGACATGGTGAAGGTGGCCCGAATCAATACCGCCGACATAGCCATCATCACGCCCTACGCGGCCAATGTCGCGCTCGTCAACCGCCTTCGAGAAAAGCCCGAGTACGAGATCCTCGCGGCCATGCCTCCCGCCGCCACCGTGGACTCCTTTCAAGGCCGCGAGGCCGACATCAGTAAGTATTTCGATCACTCTCTGCTGAACTCGATTGGTCACTAACTCTGTTATTTACAGTGGTCGTCATCATGGGCACGACTGAAGAAGTTAGCCCTAGATTTACTACGGACCAGAATCGGCTTTCTGATTTGATTTGACGCAACTACGATACTGCTGATACCCAAGGACGGTTTTGCAGAAAAGGGACACAAAGGGAATGGCTAGCATATGCGAAATAAGCTACGAGTTACGCGTTTGCGGAAACAAAGGGAACGGGAAAAAAACGCCATGTTCAGTCGGCAGAGGAGCAGCCTCCTTGTGTTCGGTGACACGTATGTTATGGGACCACCGGAGCTGGCTCACAGCCCTCTCGTCGTTCTTTTACGGGATTGCTATTTGCTTCCCGTATGTTTTATTGGCGCCACCTCCCATTTTTATACGATGCTGCGATTTCCCTGACACGTTCTCTTTCGAGGCGGTGTCATATTCTTGGCGTTCGACCTGTTCTCTCAGGACACCTGTATCGATAGCGAATCCGGCAGAATGACCGTGGGAGATGTAAAGGAGGAAGGAACGACTTTACCGCCCGAGAGCCCACAGATTCAATAAAAATTGATCTCGTCTGTCGAAAATTCTGCCGCTATGATTCTAATCGCGATCTCCAGCCATTATCCCTCTGAAAAGCGTTCTTTAATAGCGCTTTTTGTCTCTCTTTTGCCCCCGTCGTGTCGGTTGTTGATTGCCGACGATACCAGTGTTCGTCTTTTTCGCCTTTGGAGCGCCGTTCTCTCAGGAGACGGCCGTTTTCCCTGTGCCCACGACCCGTTCTCCCAGGAGACAGTGTTTTTCTGGTAGTGTTACGACCCGTTCTCACAGGAGACGGTGTTTGATCTGAGGTTTTTGACCCGTTCTCCTAGGAGACGGTGTTCATTTGGTGGTGGCTTCGGTCCGTTCTCCCAGGAGACGGCTTTTATCTGCTGGCTGTTTGATCCGTTCTCTCAGGAGACGGTCTCATTATTGTAAGTCCGGTGCTTCTCAGCGTTTCTCAGCCGTCATTGACAGTTATATAGCCTATCGACAAGATGATCTTTTCACAATTAGAAGAAGGTGTAATTGCCTGCTGTGAGCGTATACGACAATGCGTTACAGCACGCTCCGCCGCCCATGTACAGGCAGACCCTCGCCTGCGAGAGGAACTCAAGGCGGCAGAGGCAAAGATCGGCCTTCAAGCACAGACGGAACTTCTCCAGCTTGTCAAATCATCGTATGTTACTCTTAATTGATGTTAGCTATGTGTGAAGAGACTAATCGAAGCAGGGGTTGGACTACAACCAGGATATCTGTGACAAAGGCCCTCTGGGAGACCTTTCCTGTCGGCTCGGAAGGCGCTGATACTCGGCGCCGGTTTGAAGTAGACCGTACGGCATCGATATCTCGAACCGGGAAGTTGATTGAAGCTGAAAATCCCAACGGTAAGTCTCGTCTTATAACAGGACAATCTTTGTACGATATGAGACACTAAAGTTTTTTTTTTAGCTTTCGGACTCCCAGGCAAGCAGAGTAAAAGACGGACCCAGGCCCCTACTCCCGCCACCAGGATCCCGGCTCCCAAGCACAGTCTGCCGCAGTTGGATACGCCAACCCCAAAGAGACCTCGGGCAGATGAGCCTGCAACACCCGATCTGCCAACTCCCACGAGTGCTCCCAAAACTCGTGTCTCAACTCTTCCTGTGGTTGACTACTCGCTTCCCTCTCCTGCCAAGGCCAACACTGAAGCCTGTGAGTCTGACGAAACTTTCGAAGACTCAGAAGAGGAGGCAGAGTCCGATATAGAGTTCGATGATTTGGAAGAGAGGCTGCTCGACAATGACAGTGATACGGAGGACCTACCAGCAGATGAGTCGGTACCAGTCACAGAGCGTCTACCTTTTGCAAAGACTACGGTACTGGTACCCTTCGTCGACGAAAATGGGTTGACACGAATTGGGACCCAGCCGATGAAACCAGCAGTATACATTGGCTGGGCACCAAGAGTCGACGCCGCGGACCGTATCAGGAATCGAGCTCTGCAATTATGGGGCCTAGTCGACAGCAAGTTTCTCGTCTCCGTTCCCATTGACAATAGTGCGGAGATCAAGGGCCTCCAAGAAAACATTATGGGTTTCCTTGGAAATTACCTTAACGACGAGTCTAAGGTTATGCTTCGTTGCGACTATACAGGCGTCGAGATGTCCTGGGCCGCTGGACCACAATCTTGGTCAATCGAGGCCATTTACCCATACATCGTGATACTAGAACAACACAGTGATAGTAACATATACTAGCAGAGAGTAACGATAGTAGCAGATACCAGAATAGAATAGCATCTACTAGAACAAGATAGCGATAGTAACATATACTAGAAGAGAGTAGTGAGAGTAACAGATACTCTGAGAACTAGAAATGTAGGCTTCCGTGAGGAATGAATCCTGTGAGATATTTGGTCATAATATAGGAGTCAGCTTTGTTTGACCTTTCAGTCGGTAATGAGATATGGAAGGGTAAATCAGACAAAGGACTTACGCCCATCCCGCCATCGCCATCATTTAATATGCGTCTGGTCCCTGTTGAGCCGTGGGTTTCAAGTTTCGGCTAAGATGATGCCGTTGCCTTATATAAATGCGAGGAATGCGCAGCGACTTTTCGCACCGCTAGATACCTTGTGAACCACTGCCGACTTGAGCATGCCGATAAAGATCTTCCTCGGCCAAAATACGCCAACGACCAAGAGCAAGACGCTGTTGTCATGGCATACTGGGACAGATACGTTTGCACTGAGTGTGGCTACAGGTTTAGGGACAGCAGCCATTTCGAGCGCCACAAAGCTTCGCATAAGGATGATAGGCCGTGGGTATGTGAGATTTGTGGGAAGGACGTTAAATTACTCGACAATTCAAGGTATCACCAGACGTGGGTCCATACTGATGAAAAGCCCTTCCCATGCGAAGACTGCGACAAATCTTCCAAGCGCAAAGAGGCACTTGTTTTGCACCGGAAACACGCCCATCTAGAAGAAGAGATTGATGGGACGTGCGACAAGTGTGGTAAAGTCTTTGAGTCGCTGAGCAAGCTTCGCTGGCATATAAGCAGGATTAGTATTTACATCTAGCATAGAGATTTTTCGGTTATGAGAATTACTATGGGGATTTTCGACTCCAATCAACTTCCCGACTCTAGAAATCGATGCCGTACAATCTACTTCCAACTGACGCTGAGCATCAGCGTCATATGGCAGGTGTGGTATGTGCAACTGTCTTTTCAATTCTTGCTTTGCAGACCTCGTACGGTTTCAGCCACTTGTCGAGCAAGATGATCGCATTCGTAATTGGCGGAAACGCAGGAGTCGATGGTCTCTCTGATGTTCTTGCAGCAAACGGATACCTTGTTCCGTCCCATATGAAGACTGGACATTCTGACGATCGGGCTCAGGATAGAGTGCCTTCGTGGTTTCGACGGACCTCTGTCATATCCCTTGCAGGGTGTAGGGTCCGTGACTGAACAAGGCGAAGAAGGTCCTAGTGTTGTTGACCCCATAACTCGATTAGAATCGGAATTCCTCTGATGGGCATTGTATACCTACCTAATGTAGGATCGTCTGCTGGCCAGTGACGCTTCCGTCGGGTCCTACCTTAAACTCATTGCCCTTGAAAGCTGCACTTCCCACCTGAAGTCGGCTTTCTGCCGTGGTTTCTCCCAATCGCACCTTTCCTTTTTGTGAAGATAGGGCCATGTTCATATAAGAACCATCCCGTGAAAGCACCCGACACCTTTGGGTCCTCTCTTATCGGTGGTCTGGCTCCTTCGCGAGCTCCTTCGGCCAACTTCCATTTGGGGATTCACATTGTAGCGACTGCCGACTCAAACACACCAAGCCCTTTTTATCGAGAGATTCGCTAGTCTTCAGGAATTTTTGACGGCTGCAAAAACGGAAATCGCGATTCTTCGATGACGCGGCGTCATGACAATATAGCCCAGTGGCTAGCCACAGGAGTTCGCTGTGCGGAAAAGGTATCGATCGATAGGGCCGGTTTCTGAAATCTCGAGAGTCTAAACACATCAAGCACATTTAAAGTCAGCCATCTCTTTGCCCAGTTTCCAGCTTCAAATACCCTCGGAAGCTCAGCAAATCTGGTGGAATAAAGCATCGAACTTACCGAAACAAGGAGAGCCTAGAACATAAAATGGCCACAGGCGGTGCCCAGGCAGAGAGACCTGATGATGACGGAAGAACTGGAAGTGAAAAGCAAATGGGGACATGATGATAACAAGGCAAGGAAAGAGGGGGTTTTGATGAAAGAGAAAAAAATTTCTTTGTGCAACAGCTGCCACTTGACCGTCGATTCACTGTGCTCCCTACGTATCGGCCAACAGTTGTTTATTCACCACCTGTGCTATATTCCAGTCAAGGCCTCGTAAAGCTTCCACAAACCACAACCACAACTTTTTCATTAGTCCTACATGATGATGATAATAACAAAAAGAAAAATGAATATTACAAAGCAACGATTTAACAAGATGGAAAAAGGATGGCAAAAAAAGAAAAAAAAGGAAAGGGGTCAGTTTAACGTCATGACCCAGGACGGAGTTGATGACCAGTCTCATTGAGAGAACCGGTAGCACCGCCTCGAAAGAGAGCGGTGACCACTCGACCATGCAGATGCATTGCCTCGTGGCGGTAGATTGATAGATAATTTCCCCTATAGCTTAAGAGCAACAGCACAGGCACAGGCCAAGTTACCTTGGTACTATAGTACCTACAGGTTCTATACTAGGTACCTCTGGGACTTTGAAGATGCAAATGCTGCTGGTGGAATCGTCCTCATACTCGTACGTACCAGGTAGCCAGAAGATTCATACAAAGCCCCTAAAAGTCCTCATGCGACCCGATTGTTGCGCGTATTTGAAGTTTTTTTGACAGAGTAGAAGATCGCGGCTCTCCTTTGTGATTTCACATCAGTTTTCATGTTTGCGGCAGTAATAATGTTTACTCCTTGTGCTGAAATGCTTTACAATGGCCTGATCTAGGGTCTGTCAGCCTGTTCAAAGCACATGTCGGAGCGTTTGTTCACAACAAGATAGGTAGATTGTTGTGGCCTCAGAGAAGCATAGGGCCCCCCCTTCACTTTGGTGACTTCACGTACCATGAGAAGATGTCTATCCTCATTTTGCTTGCTGAAAGTGCGCTTAATAACCAGCAATCCTTATACTGGACAGCTACGCCTTAGCATGACACCTTCATCAGAATCTGCTTGGCAACAATCGAGCATACGGCAATCTGCAGCGCGTTGCGTCTGCAGTACCTCACCATGACAAGACCAGCTTTCAGGGTAGTAAGGAATGGTTCTTCTATCTGGGCCATCATGTTTGGCGACTATCTCTAGCTGTGTCTGCAGATGCTGGGAAAGTGTTGGAGGCTTACATCTCGACCACGCTACCGCTCTCAACCGCGCTGCTGCCTTCGGTATAATGCCTCTTGATTGGCGATCATCTTCAGCTACATCTACAGCTTTTGGCGAGGCTCCTTAGCACAATAACAAGAGCGCCCGCAATATATCCTCGCCCGAACCACCTACCCATGAAGGGACATGCCGTCACTTGACCAAGGCTGTTATATATCTAGCTCCTCGAGCACCTACTACAAGGTATTATTGATACTTTGTTCTAGTATTTGCTACGATCGCTAATTCCTTCTACGATGAGGGTCGATACGACGAGACCCTGCGAAAGACAAAGGAAAAACAACCCCCCGGGCGCGCCATCACATTTGACAACGAAAACGAGGATATGGCGGCTCTCACGAAAGTAAGATACAGTATTATTGTGGGCTAAGTCTCTAGTGTCTAAATAATCCTGTTACGATCTGAATCACTTGCACAAAGTCTGCCACTCGCTTGAACGGCTGTTCTTCTCCCCTGACACTGTTGGCGTGTGTTTTAATCTTCCTCCAGGGTTTAATAATGGCGTCATATCGCCTTTTTCCGACAGTCTTTTACAAGTCCCGGTTGTCCTTCTCCCTTGACATTGTTGGCGTGTGTTTTGATCTCCCTCCAGAGTTTAATAATGGAGTCATATCGCCTTTTGCCCACAGTCTTTTGCAATTCCCGGAGTTGCTCTTCTCCTCTGACACTGTTGGCTTGTGTTTTGATCTCCCTCTAGGGTTTGATAATGGAGTCATATCGCCCTTTGCCAACAGTCTTTTGCAGTTCCCGGAGTTGCCTCAGTCTCGGAGCGGCGCTGCAATTCTCGGAGTTATTTCAGTCTCGGAGCGGCGCTGTAAATCTCAGAGTTGTTTCAGTCTCGGAGAGGAGGTGCAATTCTCGGAGTTGTTTCAGTCTCGGAGCGTAGCTGCAATTCCGGGAGTTGTTTTAGTCTCGGAGCAGAGCTGGTTAGTTGGACACCTTTTCCCGCTGAAGAGGCTGTATTGGCCTGAAGTACCTTTCCAGGGCTCGCTTGCGCCAAGATTTCCGATTCCTCGAGTAATCAAGTCGCCAAGGAGAGGTATTGTGAGTGTGTCCACGCTATAAACTTCTTCGTCGACTCGTCGAGGATGGCTCGCCTCACAATGCGGCCATATCTGGCAATGTTCCGGAGAGAGCCCCGACAGGTTGCACATACCGGAATGCCCGATTCTTCCAGCGAGAAAGGTTCAGAAGTCTTGCCGAGCCGTACTGGATGGCAGCAGCGCAGGAGTTGGCGCTCTCTCCGATGGCCTTGAAGCAGGGATACCTTGTTCCGTCTTAGGCGAAGATATTCTGATGATTGGACACATCATTCATTAGCACAACATCAAAGGCAGTAAGAAGACATAGACTTGCGGACGAAATGATGCAAACCGCCACTTGAAAGAACGGCTTATACACTTACCAGAGAAAAGGGAACCGTCTCTTCAGAAAACGGACGAAATTGCCACCAGATAAACGACGCCTCTAACAGGTAGAGTTCTTGGGGGGGATAGAGAACGCTGGTGGTGTCAGCAATTGACGGCCGACGCGAGACTCGGATATTAAAAACATGAAGGCATAAATTTAAACATGCGAGATAATTCCCCGCTCGTTCTATGGATGCTCAGGCGGTGACGCCCACCGCTCTTCCTGCCGTCTCGTCACATACGTCTATTCTGCAGGAGTCCCATCGATACATTCCTCATTTATTCTGGCTCCTAATTGTGAGAAATCGCATTTAGGCATTCTCTATTGCCATGTTTGTAGTTTGTATATGCCAATGAATCGTTCGCAGTGCAGTGGCTGGGTCTGGTCGCGGGAGCGTTACTGACCGACAGGGTGCTCGAAAGTTGCGCATAGGCGATATACCGGATGAGACGATAGAACATGAAAGAAAGAGATGAAATTGTCGGCTAGAAAACATCAAACCAAGCACAATTTCCATCGCGCAATAGCATAGTTCTTCATCAGCCTCCCAAGATACAGCTAAGGGGCTGTGGTCTGTGTTTTCCAAGCTCACTGCTGCCAGATTGCAACTTGTTTCAGTCAGAGCTTCACGGATCAATCTTGTCGGGTATTTGGGTTTTAAATCTCCCTCCAGTACTCCTGAGTTCGTTGCTCTGTTTCTTTCCGGAGCAGTAAGAATTAAAATAGTCCATCAACATCTTCCTGGGGACCTTTCCTCCGTGATGCTTGATAAACGTCTTGATCATGGGAATGAAGTCCTTCGCCTTCAAGTTCTTGTCGCTTACAGGCGTGCCTGATCGTGAACACCTTTTTACAGAGCGCAGAGGCTAAAATCACAGGTATTAAGAACGAGCTAAAGTATCCTAGGTTTTGCATTATCCTACCACCGACAGTATGTTAAATTCTACGTCTAAAAAGTATATTCACCCATGTCCAGCATTGTCGCTCCATCGACTGTGGCACAACCGGGGCATATCTCAAGTATGATAGGGGCCGGTGACTAAAGGCAAGAGATTGAAGTACCCTCTGAGAGAGACCCCAAAGAAACCGGAAAGATCGCAATACGTCACCTAAGACCTTGCAACCTCCCCTTTGGGAGGTTGGGTAGGGCTCCCTAAGCCCATCACGAGGACGAGTGACGACCCCGAGAAGATCACGTACCCCGTGGGCGCCTACCCAGAAGCCCCGACATTGAGCTGGGGGGAGCGACCATCAGAACTCAGGCTGACCTCTCGCTGTGGATTTCAACGAGTTCGGCCGATGCACCTCGGTATACAGGCATCGTCGGAGAAGTATCTAGTGGAATACTGATCGAGGACAATAGTGCGGTCAAACTGCAAACCTTCAACGCCGATAATTAGCACATGGACGCTACATATTAGACTAGTTTTGCTCATATTTACTTACAAATGCCAAATAATATATTGCAATTGCGAGAAGAGAAGATGATCGGTAGTCAGGCGAAAAAAAAACACACGACCACTTTCTCAGACTGCGACCACCTATCCTTTGCTCCCACTCCGTCGTATGTGTTATGGCGGTAATGATTCAGAAATAGTATTGTGGTGAACGTATGAGTGTATGCCAGTATGTCTGGCTCGAGGATTGAAAGCGCTCCTTAGCAGATTTGGTGTCTTTGAGAGGTAAATCACCGGCAGTTCAGGCCCATTCGTCACTAGGCTTTTGAGTCATGTTGTCGAAGCCAGCTTTGATGAAGCGAGGTTCGTTCTCGCGCAGGCCAGTGACGCAGGGAGAGGCACGATTATTAACGAGCAGCTTGTGGTCAAGGGCTGCGGCCGAATAATATGGGAAACTAAACTTGAACTTGGGGAGCGTTGTTATCGCGGTGAAGAACGCGCAGAAAGACATAATGGAGAGGTTCGGGCCACTGACATCTTTGTTGTGTTTGGGGAAAAGGGTGAAGTGTTGGAAGGGGTAATACGATTCCACGTTCATTTGTTTCTTGGACGACACTGCCGCGATTAGGTACCTGTTATTAGGTATCCTACTACTACTAGGTATACATACTATTATCCCTACTACCTGATATTACGCTCTACTGTATAGTATCAAATAGGCCCTTGATTGTCAACTACATACCTATGTACCTCGCCTAGGGGGCAGAGTCACTACACGACGCTGATAATGTAGACTACGTAACACTTTATGCATCATCTTGCCTTTCGCATAATGCTCAGCACCTACTTCACCAACTACACGTGTCCCAGTACCCACATTGATGTCGCCAAAAATGATCAGCCCGCTCTTTTGGCGGCTGAGCATCACGTTAAACCGGTGATCATCGTTCGTGAAGCCTGGCCCGACTGCCTCGGTGGTCCCTAGGATAGCAACAACGACGTCAGCTTCGCAGCTCTGGCTGGAATCCACAGTCTCGGCGGGCCGCATCGCCGAAAGAAGTGCATAACGGGCTGCTGCTGCTTTTCGTCGTTCAGCAATAAGCTTCACATTAGCTCTATACGGCGTTATTATCGCTAATCGAGAGGCATCAGCGCCTGTGGTCCGGACAAAATCGGAAAGGAAATCCAGTGCGTTGTCGACCTGGTCTGGATTCTTCTTCGCCCCCGTCATCAGATCGATTTCGCAGGTGGTACCTTTGCAATGGACAAACACCTCACTCAACGTACCGACACTCGATGGTGCCAGGCCTGGGAATCTTCTGGTCATGTATGTCTCTAATTGGACGCCAATACTGTGAAGAGAAAGATTGCTGCCCATGCCGTACGTAAATGGGAGGTCGCTATATAGCTCGCGATGGCATGTGTCGAAAAGGCCTCTGGCCATTCTCAGTTGAACGCAGAGACGGTAGATTGGCCATCCTGATGCTGTGAAAAACTCCAGAGGCGATACCAAGCCGTCTTGAGCAAAACGATTGATAGCGTTGTTTGGGTCAGGGTCGTATACCGTGGTGACGTGAGGGCGGAGCTGCTTTTCATCACTACTCAGAAGGCAGGGCAGGAGAGTGTTACCCCAAGCACTGTAAAGATCTGGTCGAGATATGTTTCCTGCTTCATCAACTGCAATACCTCTAGCATGTCTCTTCCAAGTTCTGTAAGGCAGATCGCACGATAACGAAGGCGTAGTGCAGAGAATGTCGGCTTGCTCAACGATGTGAAGTAACATGCCGGTGATGAAACCTTTTTGGACAGTCTCTCTCTGATATTCTTGCCAACTGATTCTGCCGGTAGCCGCATCGCAAAGACGGACAAACTCTGGTCTGGCATCCATGTCCCTCTGCATCTGCTAGATGCATTCGGGATCATCCTCATGAAGATGGCGAACAGCAGAGGAACGCAAGACCATCAGAAGCCAGAAACTGGGAGAGAGATTGAGCTTCTAATTCGAATCTGCTCTCCATTTGGTTGCCGTGGTACTGCCGCTGCGAGGATTGCGTAGAAGGCCGATGAAGACATCATATTCGTCGCGAAATTTGTAACCACGAACGACCAAAGCCCGCCGCCGTCGAATCAAGTTGCATTTATTATATCGATCGGTTACTCTCTGCGTTATGCGGTTCAATCTGTCGGCAAATGTGTCCGTCGCGACGTGCGTAGGAGCCAAAGCGTATATTTTGCCCAAAGTTGCTGCCATACCAATAGTTGCGACAGAGATGACGGTTGTTTTGCCGAATCCAGGACCCTAAATCGAACAAAGGTTATGAATGAGTCATTTGCACAGTAATTTTAAGGGAAGAACACTTACGGCAGCAATGCAGCCCAAGCCAAGAGGTCTCCTACTCATGTAACTGTAGAAGCGAGTACGGTCCTCGGGAAGCACTTCCAAGAGCAGGGCATTGATAAATCCATCATCGATATCGAGATAGTTGACAACTGGAAGGGACCTTGGCGCATGGTTTATTTCACAAGACTCATCGCGCACAAGGAGATGGTAGAATCCGTTGCCACGCAATAAAGCCCGGTGAAGTGCCATCTTGAACCCGATATCTTGAGTGGCTTCAGCAGTCGATGGCTGAGCTCGCGGGTGGAACATGCAAACGGCATCAACTTTTCGTTTACACTCCTTGAGTTGATCGTCAAACTTTAGAGACACAGTGTTCCACCGATTCAGAGCGGCATTGGCTATCGTCCGGTTGTCGAAAACATGGACCTCGAAGTCGGCGCCGCGTTGGGATTCAGGACGTGGCCTTCGAACGCGGAGGACAAGATCGTTGTCGCGAATCTGATGGTGAGTCATGATGGCAAGGTCTTTAGGATGCTCCATAATTTTGGCATCCCAGCTCGCGGGCTTCTCATCGCCATCGCTATCGAAGAGCTTGATCTGTAGGAACTCATTCTTGATCAACTGTGGCCATATGTCCCGGAATCTTTGAATGAAACTATCCTTGAGAGGCACAACCGCATAGAATTCGTTGACCAGAGAGTTGTTTTCCACCTTGACGAAATAAGCGCGTAGCCGTGTTTCCGCAACTTGCTGAATCTCCTTGTACAGCCACATGATGTCCTGTACTTGAGACTGCGTCATTGCAGCAAGGTGCTCATTATCGTTGTCGAAGGTCAAAGCAGCGACAAACTGGGGGCCACGGTGTGTGAAGAGCTGCTCGTTGTATCGTTCTAAAGACCAGGAGTGGTCCTCGCCATATGGGTACCGAAATGGTCCAGGCAGCTCCTGAGACCAATATTTCTCTAAAACACGATCTCCCGACGCAACCACAAACGAAAACTTCCGTTGCTCGATGATATCAACGAGCGTCATGTCTCCCACAATTGGTTGGTTGTGGTTGATCCACCCATCGCTCGGGTGGTCAGCATGATGAAAGGGATTGCCGAATCCCTTTACCGTCACATATGTGCCCTCCTTCAGATACACATCCAGCCGACACATTACTTTCCCAGTATGCGGAAGTGATGCAAGTAAAGTCTGCTCAACCTGTTGAATTAAATAGGGAGAGTCCGCAGGAAATTCGATCGTAACTTTATAGTCTTCCTTGGCACGATTGGACAGAAGCGTGCGGTTCCCTGATATTTGACAAAAAATATTAGTTGAGTTTTAAAAATAGAAAACAGACAGCTTCGCTTACATTCATGACATTTGCCAAAGCCGTTATCCTCGCTATCGGCTCCAAATGGGACTTTGATGGTGAAACCCAGCCAAGACGTTCGGTCGTTTTCTCTGTGCACTTGAAGTCTTGTAGTAACGAGGGATGGAAGCTTTAAGCTTTTACCACCAAAAAATCGGTTGCCGATGAGGAGAACGCAAGGCTTCCACAAGTGAGGGTGGCACGGCTCGGTAATAGCTTGTTGAGACATCTTGAGCTTGGTGGCGGAGGAGGAGAGATGATGATGAATCGAAAGAAAAGAGAGGCGGGGAGAGAGTTGTTGGTGTGTGGAGAACAAACGCTCGAAAGAGACGTTATGCTAAACCCCGTTGACTACTCAGCGCATGAAATGACGAGAGGAGAAGAGAAAGAGATGCTGCCCACCACGAAAGAGGGTTTGCTGGCTTTGAGAAGATGAAGAGAAAAGAGAAAAGCGCTAGAGCGGGTGAAGGGCAGTGAGAGCAATTTGATTCAATCGGGTTTCACTGAATCACGTTGCCAGCTGCCGACTCTCGAGGTGCGTCACTGCATCTAAGCACTGTGACACCAAGCATAAAATACCTGAAGGAAGACTTGGAGAAGCTCTTCGGAAGATAAAAGCTGGAGGAAACTAGTTTGCGGTGAGCTAGAATCGACAACTGGCTCTCCCGAAAGGCTTGGTCCCCAAGCAAGCACCTGAATGACGCGATCAAGGCTCCAGGGCCGAAGAACCGCACAAGATATCTTCCTGGTTCAACCTTGGTCTCTTAACCTAGAGTGAATGGATTAACAGCCTTGGAGTGTAATTTCTTGGCCATGGCAGTCTTGACATCATCACTGATAGGTATTCGGATAAGCATGCTTCGTCTGATCAACTCAATCTTTCTCAGTATTTCACCAATAAGGGCCCCGCTGGTAAGGCCACGATCGGTGGCAAATTTAACCCTTACCATGGCTACGATTCAAGCACTACAATCAGAAGTTCTAACAGAGATACCACGGGTGCCAACAGTGGAGAATATGGGCCAGGTTTTATGTGGTATATAATACGGATCGTGAATAAACAGCGGACTGTTGGTCGGTACGAAGCACAGTAAATTGATGGGCAAGTAGCAACTGTTGCACAAAGAAAAAAAAATTCTCTTCCACAAACACCACCCCTTTCTTTGTCATCTCGTGCTTAGACCTCTTTGACATTTTGGAAGCCGACCCTACTGTTCAACATCGACAACGCGAAGTTTTTTGGGGAGTCTACTATGCCTTCATGACGCCGCGCCCTCGAAGAGTGACGATTTCAGCTTTGCGGCTGCCAAGAACTTTTGCAGAGCAGTGGATTTCCGGATGGCAAGAGCTTTATGTGTTTGTGTCGGTAATCACTTCGATGCGCGGCCTCAAGAGGAAATTGGATTGAGAAGCGCAGATGAGACGCTCTATCTGTTTTGGTAGAGCTCCTTGTTCGGGTTTCTCGATTTAGCCTCCTTCTGGGATCGTACATCGTAATAATATTGATCCTGAACCTTACAGAAATCGTTTGCTACGTTTCTCGATTCAATTTCCATCAACGGACAAAGTCACCTCTCTGTGAGCAACCCGAGCTCTTGTTGATTCATCTAGGAACCGACGGCTCCTCGCTCCTCCTGTCGGTCCCCCCGTGGTCTCCCGTCGGGCAAGATTGCCTCTCGTTATTTGCTTCCACATTGAACTATAATCTTTTCGACATGTTTCAGCGACAGTCTGCCGGAGGAAGTATATCCTCACTGCTGGAAGCTGCTCATTGATGCTCGACGATAACTCGTTTCGCAGGCAGTGATCTTGCTACCATTTTTGCCACAGCTTCGTTCCCAGGTCTTAGTTCTTTTGCCAAGAGCAGCAGATAAGGCCACACGCACAGCATCCCATCTCCGAATATGAAGATCCTGAGCTTATCAAGGCTTATCGGCAACAAGAGCGTATTGAAAGAGAGCACAGAGTGCAACGACGTGCAGGCGAAGAGCACCTCCAACGCCCACAATCCCACAGGTGCTTCCTCCATCAACTCTTTCATCAAATCAGTGGACAAAAAGATCAGTCGCACTTCTTGGCTGGACTTTGCGATCGACACGCCTCTTGGGAGGTGGCAGAACGACAGAAAACTTGTGACTACCTACGAAGGGTTTCGTCAGCAGCATAATCCTCCGTACACGAGAAGTTTCTTATATGTACTCTTACCTCTCTTTTCTACTCGACGGCTACGACGCTTGCGGTCTTCATATTGCCAACTGTTGGGATACCGAGGCTACGCTGAAATAATGATCATACCTATTCCCATTCGTATTTGTGGAATCTTTATTAGAGTCTTGGCACCGTGCCCTCGATCGAAACGCGTGCCACTCGTGGTTGTGATTTTGCCACCCGACATTTCGATGCCAGTTCGGAGTGTTTGTATTGCAAATCTTGGTCCCGTGGTACAAAGATCGCGTCGGATCGCATCGTCGTTGCTCGCGTTTGTGTTGCAAACGTGTCCAAAACGCGTCATCAAGCCCCAGCTGACGACAAAGGCCGACAACAGTAAAGACTTTGAAATTCAAAAGAGGGGAAAGTTGGCACCTACGGGAATTACAAAGCTTACTTTCATACCGTTGATGTAGCCAGGAAGAAACTGCAGCGGCTTCTCGAGCTGCATCGGAAGCCCAGGGAGAGCTGTATCTTTCCCTTCACCGACGATACGTTTCCCACCAGCGACGACGACAACATGGTCTACATCGAGAACCTGTTTAACGCTATCAACGACTAACCGCACTTTAGAGAGTGGCCGCAAGCTCTCAAGACGGAGGAGCGCAACCGAGTCATGGATAGCATGCGTCGTAAACAGGCCAGGGCGGAATTGAAGATGCGGGAGCAGACATTTCGATCGACGGCACGCGGCCCAGCCAAAAGGAGCTCGAATCCATCCTGCCACCTCTTCAAGACCAGAAGAAGAAGATCTTGGGCCGCTTGCCTGGTCAATTTTCTAAACCAGTAAACGGGAGCGTTGGTTAAATTAGTCCATCAGTACCAATAGACATCATGAAACCCCCCAACTGACTTTTCCCTCGACTTGGTACAATATCATAATCGCTGGCGTCATGCTCAATTCTCGTGAGGATTATCATCACCGTAGCCGAGAGAGTCGTCCGGTAACTCGGGATGCACAATATTACTTCCCAGCTTCGAGAGGTACAAAAAGCATCATTGCGAGCATTGCCAGCCCATCCGGCACTGCTGGGGCGGCCGGCAGCCTGCATCAGCATTTTCCAAAGCCTCCAACCGTAAATTCATTCAATAAAAGCCCCGTCTTTTCTTTCCTTTGTTTTCCCAAACACCTCCTCGATTTCTATTTTCTCGCAATAATATCCACGCATCAACTTCCTGAGACTCGCCGCTCCCTATCCTGTCCTTTCTCGCTGCCAGTCAACCGATGACGCCGACGAATTCATCCGCATGCCTTTCCTCTCTTTTCTCTGTAAGACTATGTTTTTTCTCCTCCGCTCTAGTCCCTATACCTAGGCTCCTAACCGTACATGTACAGCATCTCAGCATCTTCGAGTCATCGAATCATCGCACGGTCTTTGCCATACGCACTTCCCAAGATTGGCTCTCCTCCGCTCGCCTATGCCCACCTACCGATCGACACAATCTTTTGGCCTTCCATGTGCCCATTTTGAAAGACAGAAGCCATATTCACGCTACAGCACCCTCAGACTTAACATCGTTCAGTCAAGAGTTGTTGCTCCATCAAGATTGCCACTGCCGGCCTCTCGACAGATACTACCTGGTACTCACTACGCCGCACATCTGCATAGCCGTGCCCCAAAACAATAAAGCGGATGCATACAAATGGATCGTCTCACCAGACTTCGTTGTGGCCCTTTTCAACTGGTTCAGAGTGCTATTTCTGTCCACCCAAACCCACGCACGCTTGCGAGCCTATGGCGACGTTGTGTTTGTCATTGCCATTGAAACCTCCGATGATTGCCATTACTTTCCCCTCTCAATCAGCTTCTTCTCTAATTGTCTGCGCTCTTCTGGTATTTCTCGACGACCGTTTTCTTTCTCCGATTCTCTCAAGCAATCGTCCCCATGATCCGCCGATCAAGTTAGGCCGGCGTTGTCCCAGATCACCTAGTTGTGCTGCTTGGGTATTTTAGAAGGAGAGGTGTTGCTGGATGGCCCAAGTTCAATGCTGTCCAGCATCTCATGTTTTGAATGAAAGCTGTACTCAGTCGTAATGACAGATGCTCGAGAATGATTGCGATACCAGCAGATGCTAGAGGAAGTTACATGTAGTGATAGTAGCAGATGCTTGAATTCTCTTGCGCTCCTCGAAACTAATGATCGAATCATCATCAGCATTGAGCCAGGTGGCAATAAGAGACAATAGAATCCGGGCGCTTTGCATTTTGGCCCAGTTGAGGCTTATGCGACACTGGGCCGACATTTCGTGGTGTATAGTATGAGACTCTCCTGTTTGTCGCAATGTACCTGGGTTAATGGCCTCGATGGTCCCCATGACCTTGATCTTAATGACCTTGATCTTAATGACCTTGATCTCCGACTTATGCTCAACGGGAACAGCGACTGTGAATTTGCGGTCGACTAAGATCTACTCTCAGCTCTTTGCTCTGGAATCTTACTGGCGATACTGGCGGTGATCTGTTGCAGCCCAAATGCACTTGATGACAAGCGTGGGCTTCGATCCTAAACAGGGGCTTGCTGTGGTACATCACAGCAAGACTGTGTTCTCATATCCATTAGCGTTGAATTGATTCGAATCAAGGGGCACAAAATCCATATATACCGGCTTCTTCCCTACATCAAAAGCTACTGAAGACCTAGTAGCCGCTGGTATACCCTGGGTTAGTTTTCGGCTGCCGTCACCTGATGTTGTTTCTGCAAGCACAATCTGTGCCAATGATCCCCTCTTCTTGGTAGTATAGACTCCCAGATTTCACAACCACGACATTTGAACAGTTATCCTTGAAGATAATAACATATAAAAAGACCAAAAAAGACAAGGAGCCAACTGAGTAAGATAGGAAAGCAAAGGGTATAAAAAAAAGGCAAAAAAAAAGGAAAGGGGTCAGTTTAAGGTCATGACCCAGGACCAGATTGAACACCGTCTCATAAGAGAACGGTAGAAACACCGCCTCTAACGAGGATGGTGACCACTCGGCCATCCACTGCCGAGTGGCGATGGAGTGAGAGATAATTTCCCCTTATATCTTAACAGCAGTAGCACTGGCATCGCCGGAACCCAGCTTTGGCGCCGCGGCTACCGTTGAAATCGACTTCTTTGATCTCTTTTCTCTAAATACTCATCATCAACTATCGCCTATCACGTATCACGCCGAGTTGGATGATCTTAGCGACGACGTGCCCATCGCAGCAAAGTCGCGCCGGACGTCCACCCCAAGTCGTCAGAGCAGCAAACAGAGGACCCGAGCCTTCGCCGCAGTCACTTGCGCTGATGCTTCTTATTCACCCAGTCTTGTGGCAGAAATCCTTAGTTTGGCCTTTCCACCAAGCAAAGCTTTCTTTGACACCCGCGTCACAAGCAGACAAGGCTGCCGCCTCCATCCCTCGAAACTCTACGCCCGCCAACGACAGCTGTGATGCTCAACATCACATCACCGCATAGAAGTGCTAATACCGCCCTCGTCACTTGTGCGCATCACGTCGTGTCAACATGCTCATGGTACGTGAAGTGAATTGAAGGACAGCTTTCTTGTTCGTCCAGAATATTCACGACCACCATCTGCGCCCCTCACAAGGCGCTTGCTGCCCTTCTCGCTCACTTCTCCTCATATCCGAATGGTGACCAGATCTTGTACAGAGGCAATACACGCGTCGCTGCATCGCCAGGACTTGAATGTCCTTCAGAGCTTTTCCACTACGAATGTTGAGTTGTTGTGCGGCTTGCATTTCGTGCGAAGAGTCAAGACTCGTCCTCAATGTCCTTCACCTGTCTGCAACTCCATCTGAGCCTGAATGTCACCGAGTACGTGGAAACGCCACAGGCATTTAACTCTGCTTCATCAGCCCTTAAAATATCCTTGAGAATATCCTTATTGCCCAAGCCATTCAAATATCCCTTCTGAAGTCGAGTCGGCATGTCGCTTCGGTTTTGTGTGAGGAGTTGTAAGTAAGGTACCCTTATGTCTCCGCGCATCTGAAACTCACCTCACAACCAAACGTTGACACATTAGTAAAGAGGCAATAGGCATCTGTCTCTGCTTCGTCGTTACTTGCCCTTGAGAGCGTCCCAACCACCCAGGGTGTCCAAATGCCTTCACTCAAAACGATCCGATGTGCACCTTCTACTTCGCGAGACGAAGAGATCGGCGAACGGCGAGAAGATTCATCTTCAAGCTAGAGCTGCTGTCAAGACACCCGACCAAGAGAAACATTTCGCGCCATAGCTGAGGATATGTCCCACAGCAGGAATCATTGCTCTTACCACACTACCCAACTACATGTAGTCTTGGCCCTGCCTCGGCGTATTACAACTAAGGACTTCGTCTTAATCCCACACATGTTCATCCCAGCTAGCGATTGTTGGTGAAGTATCGCTGAACTCATCTCACGACCCCCATCAGCAGAGAGCTGCACCGCCAACACAAGTCAACCAGGCCACATATGTGCATCGGTTGGATTCATGGTCTACCTTCACCTAGCCCATCACAATCATTGTGCGACTCAGATTACCATGATCAATGCCCCCCATCAAGCCAGAAATTTGCCACCTGGAATTTTCAACTCGAGTTGATCACCGTACTCCATCTACATATTCTTCTCCGTCGATGAGTACCTTCTTGTGTGCAAAGACACTAGATGATGAAGCGCTAACAACGGCATGTGTCAGATACCAGAGTCTAGAACCCAAGCCATCACGATGTTGCTCGACAAACCCACTATCAGGTGCCTATTAACGAAGGCGACGTTACCGTCAAATCAACTCCTCTATTTCGACTTCAATTTTGTCACTGCCTAGCAGCTTTGTATGCGACAGCTCGTGGCATATGTGTATGCAACGAGAATGTATTCGTATGAGATTGTTGGCCAAGATATGGTCCTGGTGGCTGCGATGGGAAAGACAGTCATCTAGAGAGCGAGTCTTCGAAGCGCAATCGTCTCTATAGTTTGAACTTTCACAGTGAACGAACTTCACAACATAAAGAACCATGTAACGTAGATATGTCTCTCTCATTCTTTTGAGGAAAAGAAGTTCACCGTTTTATATACAGATAACTAAGCAGCCACGTATTTTTGTGGGCATAGTCGTGCCGGCAATCAGAATTCTCGTGAAAATATGTACATGTAAGTGAAGAAATTCTCCCCAATCCGCAATCGGATAAATCACACTTTGTCGAAAGTTATACACTTCCATTTTCCAATTACTCGCACTGAGACCACCACTCAGAGGTAGCAACGCACTTGAAAGGTGAAACACACTGGGTAGGTCCGGTGTATCCTTGACCGCCGCACTATGTCCATGTTAGTTAGGCCGCTCAACCTTGATCGTAAGCAGGTAGAAGACTTACCTGGCCCCATTGAGGGACGGAGCCGCCACCTGAAGGAGGAGGAGTCGCGGAGGTTCCAGGTGGGTTGCTGGAGGTCACGGTTGCTGGGGGCGTTGCTGACTGAGAAACGGAGATGGGTCCGCCAGAGCAAGGAGTTCCCTTCACCAGGATGTTCTTGACCTCCTGAGCATAGGTGCAGCCGTCGTTGACGTTGGAATCAGAGAAACCAGCGCTCCACATCATCACACCTCCAAAGTTCGAGTTGCCCTTGACGTCGTTGACGATGGTAGCCAACTGTGAAGGAGTGGCGTAGTAGACGGCACCACCCGGACCACCGTTTGCCGCCAGAGGAGCAGCCTGGATATTTTGTCAGATTTATTTTCGACATAAGAACATATTAAAAAGCGCAATCATGACTTACGGGAACACCAACGAACAGCTTAGCGTTCTTGGATGGGGTAGTCTCGAGGAAGGAGGTCCAGTTGTTGTAGTTGAATGGAGCATCGCCAGGGAGACCAAGAGAGCAAGGATCAGCCGGGTAGTCGTTGTTGTTGTAGAATTGGACCCATAAATAATCGAATTGAGCATTAGAGATGATATCTCCCATGTTGGGTTCGGGGAGAGGGCACTGGGGAGCACCGGTGATGACATATTGGTGGGCGGGATCGCTGGCAAAGTTGGATCGAAGGGTGTTGACAAGAGAGGCGTAGAAAATGTTGTTTCCACCGGGGTTGCTCTCGATATCCAAGTCGAATCCATCCATAATGTTGTTTCCAAGAGGTCTGGTGACACCGGAGCCTCCTCCATAAGCATTCCACAGGTACTGACCAGCCTGTGAAGCCTGGTCGGCACTTGTGAATGACGAGAAAGCGCTGGCACCGCCCAGAGACAGAATCATCTTGACACCGACACTCTTGCACTTGGTAATAGCCGCAGTCAAAGCATCACAGTTCTGAGGCTGGCCGGAGGTAGTAATTCCGCACTATAATTTGATTAGTATGTAGCTTGACTGGACGGTGATCGAGGCGTCTCACAGATTGACCGATGGTACCACCCAACGCCGATGCTCCATTTCCCCATTGGTAAAGGAAAGAAAGGACAATAATGTCAATTCCAGAGGTAGGAGTACAGTAAGCAGACCTATAGAACAAAGGTTAGATCGCTTGTTCAACGTCATTCTGGTACCGAGTCTCCGGGCCTCCCTCCGGATATTCATGGGCATCTCTCTGTAACCACGTGTAGATAGCTACACATTACGCTTCAAAAGAACTCACAGATCGTTATTCTCGACCGTGCCCCCGCCATTTTGCCCCCAGTAAACGACGTTTTTCGCACCTGGTGCTTGTCGGCGAGCGATAGGGCTGGGAGCTGCGGAGACGAGGCTGGCAAGGAGGCCAGCGCCACATGCGACCTTTGAGAAGAACATGTTGTATGTATGTATAGCGATATGTACACAAAAGATATAGTATATATACGAAGAAGATAATATTATCGAGCAGAAGGAAAGGACAGACCCGTCTAGGATCTTGCGATATCCGTGGTGGATGTTGTGGTGGTGAAGAAGCTCCTGTTGAGACTCAAGAAAGAAACCATCGACAGAGGGAATGACAAGGTGTATTTAAACATCATCAAAGAACATAATGAATCGGGAAACTCGTCCAAATTCGTTTTATGATGGCCTCACTCCCCGTTTCCTCATCATTCCAAAAATGCCTTGTCTAATCTGGGCGCTGCATCCAATGGGGGAAGTGAGACGTTACATGTCGGCCCTCAATCGCGTGGACGGCATCCCGCTAGAAGCAGATGAAGGATCAAGTGACGGACCACCCGTCGTCGACACAGAGAATGGGAGAGCCGACTCAGCTTCTCAATGAAGAACTGGCGACGAAGGCGATTGGCTGCGTGGATCTCGCGTTCCTGGATTGCTGCTACACGGATCGGTAATTCGGCTACCAAGACCAGCAGTCTAGACTCAATCAGGGAGCTCTAGCATCGTGAGGCGTTTGAGGCCACGCTGCTTTTGTAAGGTAGGAGTGCCAAACCCGTCGTTGCCTGTCTCACGCCCCCAGAGGGTTAGAGGGGCTTGATAGATTCCTCTCATGCGACCAGTTCAGTTCAGTAACTCATGCCCGTTATCAGTCACTCTCAGGTTTTCTCATTCTTTACTCTACCTCTATGCATCCAAGCGCGTGCACGGGATCGATGCGGCATATCTGCATCTGGGGTTACAACGGTTTACAACGGTCCTGAGGAGCAAACACCGATGGTCTTCTGCACACCTCGTGCTACCACATCAAATGTCACGCTGGGTCGATGCTGTGGCTGCTGTGCATGGGTAACGGCTCGTGCAGAATGGCTCAGAAACGAAATCCGGGGTGCTTTGTGCCTCGTGGGAACGGTCTCAAGTTACATGGGCTGTGGGTGTGCAGTGTATCGCGAGCCGGGTTACTTTTTTTTCTCACTCCTTTACTCTGTGGGACCCATCAGACTCAAATCGCCAGAATTTCTCTAATTGTGATAGTTGAGGTCGGTTTCGGAGCAAATCTTACGGTACAAGGGCTGGCTGGCTGTGTTAGTATCTTGTCGACCTAACTGACCAGGGAGATGACTAGCTGACACAACGGCGAATGTGCTGTGGCTTGCTGTATCTCGACCAAATCTACAGAGCACAGATTATCACAGATAGACTATTAAGTGCTATTAGGATCTGAATCAGCTACTGTTATTGCATATTTACAGCATGCTCCAATCCCTGAGCCGATGCAAGAGCTGGGTTCGGACGCTAGCAATCATTAGTTTGTCAAGCTGCTCTTTGGCTTTCGCGACACCAGCTGATGAGGCGCTTAGGCATCCATTAGGAAGGCCCGAATTGTTTAGACGGCATAGCAGTGTAATTAGAAGAGAAATGTTCTCCATACCGCGACACGGCAAACCCGGCATTCTCTCCAAAAACGTAAAAGCATCAATATACTGCCCATTGGAAGCTTCTCCAGATGACTTCCCTTCAAGCGATACTCATTTGTGACGTTTTGAAAGGCAACTATTGATGGTCATGTAACGACTCAACTGGAATGAATGTGATAGAGGCCCACGGGTATCTCTTGGTGGGAGGTTTATTAGACTAACGGAGCATCGCTCCAGGGTCCCCGGTCAAGACACCCCACGAAGACATGGGTTGGGATTCGTCTCTCGTTAGCAGGCTGATTAGAGAGAGCGGCTTACTATTGGTACGGAGTTTTGGCTCGTGCGGCTTCTGTCTTGGCCGATGAATATTATCCGCCCCGGCGCGAGCCTTGTGATGTTACATCCATAGCATCACCAAGCACCAAGTCAAGCCGGCACATGGTCACAGAAACAGCGGTGGTAGGAATGCATGGGCCTGTGACCTGCAGCAGCATCACACGCAGCGCGGCTTGCATGCAGCGAGCCACAGCTGATAACGGCACAGCGACCATGTCAAGCAAGTGCATGTGTTTTGACGTCGACAGTCCCAGCATTTTGGGATGGTGACATGCACACACTCTACTCTGGGTATACCGAATACCGATAGGGAATGTCTAGCTGTCTCGGCGCATCGGGAATAATGACGCTGCTCTTTACAGCGTGCCATGTCTGGACATGGCATAGATAATGATATCCTTGCAGTAGCCCATGCTTGTCTTGCCCTTGCATCAATATGGAGTCAAAGTAACTGTAGGCCATGTTATGTGGGGGAACGTGGTTTATCTGTCTCATAATGAAGATACTCGTAGAGTCTTGCGTATTCTCTAAGAACAGGATGGAGTGCTGTGCGTATATGATAGAGCGCGCGCCTTTCTTCTTTCGAGGATTCCGGCCGACCGACGGGCGCTTCAATGATCCCCAGAATTACAACGTTCTATCGGTAGCTTACAGAAATGTGTAAGCCTAAATATGTTTCGACATGCCCAAATTGGCAACTAGCAAGAGAGGCTTTCGTGGTCAAAAAGCTCCCATAAGGAGGGGGAAGCTCTGAGTGAACTGGAATCAAGTTACCAAAGGTAGCTCGGAATAGAATAACTTCTAAATTTGCTTTAGTTCACTAACCACTGATGAGAAGCGTGCGGGAAGAGGGACAGCCTGTTCGTCCAAATTTCTTGTTTGTCTTACTCAGCTCACTCATTGAAATAGCACCACAGACAGGGAGTTGTTTCAGCATTTCGAAGTGAAGAGCTCATGCAAAGTCATCTACGCTGGAGATTGACACTAAACTCCGGATAAGCAGGTAATCTAGTAGAGGATATCTGACCATCAGCCGGTACACGTTATTTGCCATGTTGCACAGCCCGGTTGTAACAACAAAGAGTAGCAACTTGCCTAATCTGAAGCTAGGTCTCTATTTAAGCAATAGGGCTATCCCGATGAATGATGGCACGGTCGGATGATCCGCTTGGATGGTAATAACGTTGGGGTCTGCCATACCGTCACACCAACAGGGCAATGAATTAGGCCAAATAATGGCAGCTGGAGCAATTAGAGTGACGGAGTCTGCTGGCTATATAAGAGGTCGAGCGCCACAGTAAACCAGCTGAAAACAACCGGCTGCCAGCCTCAACTCCGCGAGTGCCAGCGCCATCGCTCACCAGCATGCAGCAGAGGCGAAAACTGTCGCTGACAGCAGGTTGAACCATGGCGCAGCCCGTATTAAAAATAATTTATATTTTAAAATAAAATGTAGTATACCGGCTGGAGGAGTGAGGATATCTAGTGTACTGAGATTAAGTTGCGCATCGACTACAGAGTACATGACCGGCAAATAATAAAGCCTCCTAGCAAGAGAGCAACAGTACACGTATTGTAATTGCAGACAAACATGTTCACCTCATTGTATCTCTGTAGAACTGATCATCTGTCTGTCAACCACCCTTTCTCTTTACATGAGGTTCAACGACTTAACTCTGATGACCAACTCCCGGGTAAAAGATCAACACGGTCCGTACCGGATTTACATAAGCCAAGCACGCCATCTTACGTAGAGAGTCCGTCAACTTCACAACAGCCGATTATACGCAAGCTAGCTCAAACTCTCAGAAGCTTCATTTCATTGTCTTGAAACTACAACTTTGAGCCTGACAATCTGACGAAGCTTTGACTCTTCTCATGACGAAAACACCCCGTCAAATCTCCCGAAACAATGACAGTCTCTACCAATAACTTCCAAGAGATTCCCGTAATCGACTTGGCCCTTGCAGACGACCCGAAGACACTTCCAGCCCTTCTCAGCGCTCTCCGCGTCGCATTAATAGACATAGGATTTCTCTATGTCTCGAACCACAAGGTGCCTCCCCAAGTGATTCAAGATCTTGTGGACATTCTTCCAAGACTATTTAGCCTCCCTGATGACGCAAAGGGTAAAATTGCTCTGGAAAACTCCAAGCATTTTCTCGGTTACAGCGCTGTGGGCAGCGAAACTACAGCGGCAAAGGCCGACGCAAGAGAGCAAGTAGAATTTGCAACAGAGTTGACTGCTGTATCTGATCCGGATGCTCCTCTGTACGAGAGTCTAAGAGGCCCCAATCAGGTGAGTGGTAATCAAACCCACCGATGTCGGATGTCATCTCATGCAAAGTCCGTATAAACGCTAACTCAGTGCTGTGTAGTGGCCATCTGAGATACCGGAACTCAGACCTGTCGTGGAGAAATACATTGCCGAGTTGACTCTACTTGGAGAGCGATTCCTTTCTCTTGTTGCCCAAGCATTGGACTTACCCAAAGAAACATTTCACTCGTTTCTCTCGGATCAGCACCGTCTCAAGGCAGTTCATTACCCAGCCGCTGCTCCTGATTCTGGCATCACTCAAGGCGTTGGCCCGCACACAGACTCTTCCGGGTGGTGGACATTTCTACTTCAAGCGTCAGAAAAGCATGTTAGAGGACTGCAAGTTCTCAACAAAACTGGTGATTGGATTGATGTACCTGTGCTTCCAGACACGTTCGTGGTAAACGTTGGTCAGGCTTTTGAAGTGTTGACACACCGCACTTGCAAAGCCACCATTCACAGAGTACTCGCGACCCACGATGAACGATACAGTATCCCCTTTTTCCAAGGCGTACGACGAAATCTCACCAAGAGAGAGGCTATTGAGTCCTTTCGAGAACATTTTTCTTCTTTTGAACCAGATGCAGGCACTGAATCAGATGTTGGACGAGCGGTCGATTCTCCATTTTTGCGAGGCAAATACGATACGTGGGGGGAAAGCCAGCTAAGAACCAAGATTCGGAGCCATCGAACCAACGGACAAAAGTTTTACCCTCAAGTGTACAAAAAATACGTCGAAGATGATGCTTAGATGTACTATGTAATGTATCTAATCATAATATTTGGCTGTGAGTCCACCGACAATCGTCTGCTCTCCGACTTCGCTCCTTGGCTGGTCTTTGGCCACTCCCTTGGCTACTCTTGCCTTGACCCATTCTCCAGCAGTAATTCCGACAGCGTTAGTGTCTGTGACTTTGTCATAACCCAGTCGTTCCAGAACCGTGCTAGCAACCGGCTTCAATTCGGTGCTGTCTTCTGGTCGGACAAAATACAACACACCAAGTCTGTCTACCTCTTGCTGATCAGGAGGTGGACGGACAACCCGATGAATGGAACTTTTCAAGAACCCGTTTGTTAAAAAGTCCAGTGAGTCAGCGAGATTGACAGTGACGCTCTCTGGGTATGGGCGAACCCATCGCCAATTACCCTCTGGTGTTCTGACCTGGAGAGCAGAAACAGGTTGACGGAACAACAAAGTCAGGCTCCCAAAGTCCGTATGTCCCTTTACCCAGACGTTATCCAAAGCCTGGTTCTCGGCTGTCGAGCGCGAATGGTACTTCATGTACCGCAAATGGCAATCACTCTTTTCCTCATAGCGATGGCAGTTGAGAAAGTAATCCTCTGGTAGCTCCAGTACAATTGCACAGAGAACCAACAGCTTTCCCGCAATATTGCTGTGAATGTGCCGAGCAAACTGCTCGATTTCATCGCGGTGTTGGTTAATGATCTCTGGTTGAGGGCGTTCATACGCTGGTATAAACTTTGGTATGTTGTAGATCTCTGTGTTGTCAAAGATTCCAGGAGCGACTTCCTACACATACATTCATTAGTAAAAAGAGTAAAAAGTAAGTGACATGTCGTTCTTACTCGCAATCCCAATGGCTTATAGCCGTTGTAACCTCCTTTCTCTAGTTCAGCACGGTACTTGAGCTTTTCCTCCATGGGGAGGTTAAACACCTCTTTGCCTATAGCAAATTGCCGATCAACAGCTTCCTGGCTCAATCCAAAGTTGGTAATGTAAAAGAATCCTTCGCCAGATAATCAGCACCAGCAAAGGCAGCGATGGGGGTTAGACAGCCTACCGATCTTCTGAATGGCGTCATGAAGCTGCTTCGCAAGGCGCTCTTTACCACCCGGTTTCTCAAATTGAGAGAGGTCCAAAGTTACTAGATCGGCCCATTCCACTTTCAACATAAATCAGCAACAGATCTTTTGTTGTATTCTTGCAGACGGACTCAAGCTAGTTTCTTACGTTCATATTTTGTTTCCGGTATCTGGTGATACGTCGGGATATCATTAGATCCCAGGACCGGGGTTGCTACTGCTGCCATCGTGATTTAAAGTCACTTAAAAAGACCAGAGATAATGTATAATTCTGCCGTGTGTTTCAGCGTTTCATTTACGACTCATCAACCGCATCCCATTGAGGGCATCTCAGGTGGGGGCATCCTCAGATACTTATAATATCCATCATGCGCTCATGATAGCAATCGCAGCGCTTGTGTTCCCCATCCTCGTTTCATCTCCCCCGCTAAGTTTTCGTACGATTTGTAAGTTTGGTTACTTGAGATGATAGATCTTGCGTGATCATGCACGAAGATGGCGAGCTCACTTACCCCGAAGAGGGGTTGAGATCTGACAGATGAGCGCGCATGATATGCATAGATGCACCGGATATAACGTCAAAACGGCTGAAGTCTGATACGAATAATTGCCAACTGCCGATATCAAACTGTCTTGTCCGCGATCGCCGGGAATATTGTAGACTGTTGTCCGCGATCGCTGTGTATTGCAAACTAGCTCTGCAGTACGTGCTTACAGGGGTTTCTGGCATAATCAGTAGTGCTTCTCTCTTTTTTTAGAAGATTGAAAGTATGTGTAAATCTTTACATAGTAAATGGTACATAATTGGGACGGATAACTGTTTAATCATTGCGCGGTATCCGTTGTACGACTTTTTGACAAGTACACAAAATGGCGGGCAGCAAAGGTTCTGATGAAGACATCCAAACCAGTACTGTTTCAGTTGAATCCGATGAAAGTATTCAAGTTCACTATGCAAAGCGAGGAGAGGAAATTTCCAATCTTCCTCAGGAAGACACTATCGATGGCTTCCGGTCAGATATGGCTGGGAGAACTCTTCTCACAGCTGAGGAAGAGAAAAAGCTATTAAGACGTGTGGATTGGCATTTAATGCCTTTATGTTCACTTATATTCTTGTTTAAGAATCTAGACTCTGACAATGTAGGCAACTACTCCGCATGTGTGTCACATCACCAGTTAACGTCGTGATCCTTCAGGTCTCAAATGCGCGAATCATGAACCAAGGAACTCATCAGAATATCATGACTCAGCTTGGCATGACATCCGATGAATACAATCTAGTAACAGTTTTATACTATGTATGACGTTACAATGTTTCTTCTTATTCACACATGAGCGACCATTCCTGACTGTTCGCCAGATTCCGTACATTGTTGGCGAAGCGCCGTCAAATCTACTACTCAAACATTTTACGCCATCAAAATGGCAATCGAGAATCATCATTACATGGGGCATATGCTTGATGACTCACGCGGCTGTTCACAACAAGGGCGGCTTGTATGCCACACGGTTTCTACTCGGTCTTGTACGTTGTTCAGTCTCCTCCTTATGGAACCTACATCCTTACCAATACCCCTAGGCGGAGTCCGGTCAATTTGCAGGTATTCTTTTACAAATGTGTTATTGGTATCGACCAGATGAAATGTCTTTGAGACTATTGTATTTCTGTAAGCATATTGCCGACGCCACTGATTTGTGAATTGGGCTGACAGGTATGAAGATATCTGTGGAAACTGTTCGGGTATCATTGGTGGCTTGTTGGCTTTTGCCTTTGATCATGCCTCAGGCTCACATGGGCTTTCAGGATGGCAATGGTATGCCCTTCATCTCCATACACTAGACATCATGCCTTGCTAATACTGCACAGGCTCTTCTTAACCGAGGGTGCGATTACCGTTGCTTTTGGCATTGCTGTGTGGTTTCTTCTCCCAGATTGTGAGTTGTTTCTACCCAATAGACATCACTAGGCTAACATGAGATTATCAGTCCCGGAAACCGCTAGCTGGTTGACAGACAGAGAAAAAGCCTTTATACAAGCTCGACTACCTGCAAATGCACCACGAGCCAAAGAACAGAACTTCAAGTTCAGTGAAATCGTTGACTCACTCAAAGATGTGCGACTCTGGCTGTTTACGTTGATCTGGGCGATATATACCATCGGTACCAATGGCGTGCGCTTCTATCAGTCAACTGTGATTGCAAATTTGGGCTTCACGTAAGATCACTCGCACATGCCTAGTCAAGTTCCCTGGTCTAGATGGCTAACAAATAAAATTAGGAATATCGCTACTGCACAAATTCTCAATATTCCGATTACGGCTACTTCCTTGATTGTGATTGGCGTCTCTGGGGTATTTGCTGACAGCGGCCGATATCCGAGACCGCTGTATCCTCTCGGGTGCTTATTAGTTATCATCGCCTGCTATGCAGTGTTGGTTGCATATCCCAATAACGCAGGGGTTTATACAGCTACGTTAATTGGCAACGCCTTTGCAGCCAGCTGGTATCCCCTCATGTGGCCCTGGCGAGTCCAAACCACGAGCAGAGCCACAGGTTCTGCGTTTTCCATCGGCTTTGTTAATTCATATGGTCAGATTGGAGGTGCCATTGGGCCTCAAATCTTCAGAAGCAAGTATGCGCCTCATTACACGGTTCCGTTTGCTGTGGCCATGTCTTTGGTCGCTGGGTGTTTTGTCGTTACCACTGTTACATGGTGGGTCACGCGGCACACCGAGAGAGACACGAGAAGGCTCAAGCTGGCACGCAAAGCTGCGGAAGCCAGGAATGAGACGGTGTTGGAAGATGTGGTTGATAGAGACTTGCACTAGTCTAGTCTTGAGCATCTCTTCAAATAAAAGAACATTGTCCAGTGAAAGAGAGTACGATGGAAGAAGACGGCTCTTTATAAATACATGATCTAATACGACCTGTCAGCGCACACCATATTCGCAGCCACATGGATAGTTGTAATGGCTACATTTCCCTTTACACGTCTTTTGCTATATCAAATGCAGTAACATAGTCAAAGAATAATGGACATATTTTCCTTGTGTCAGATTATACCTGTATAGCAGTTAATGACTGCGTCGGGATTCTTGACATAATCGCTCGGCTAGATTGCTCCGACGGTGAGATTCTTCATACAAAAGTTTAGCCTGTACTGCAACGCTTCCCAGCTCAATGTCAGGCACGAGATAATCGCCCAAAGAGGCAGTTTCCTGTTATGGTCAGTACAGGTTCAACTAGACTTATTAACAACCTTGGTTCAAGCGTTGTTGAGTAATAGTATCATGATAAATATCAGTGGCATCACTTTTGATTCCTCACTCCTATATTATTGTCAAGGGCGATTTAATAATCTCAACATATTGAATCCCCAAACGGCTACAATCCTACATCATGACCACGAGCAAAGATGAAGAAACACGGAACAACCCGAAGCAGAGGCAAAGCCATCCGAGAATCCCACAGAGCCGTTAGCATGAGAGCACATCTTCGTGATGGTAGTTTGGAATATAAATATCGGCGCTGTTGATGTATTCACGATCTCCTCATCATCACAACCATCAATCTCATCTCCAGCATCAGCATCATCCCTTCTACCACAGGATAAAACCCGGAAATAAGAAGACATGTCGACTCATCAGACAGCGAAAACGCAATTTCTCAAGCGGCCCAATGGCGACAGATTCGCATTCCGACGCCTAGGAGCGACTTGGGGTATCCCTCTTCTAATGCTGATTCATTATCGAGGAACGATGGACTTTTGGGATCCGTTGGTGGTCAATGGGCTTGCGGAACATCGCCCTGTGATTCTGATGGACTATTCGGGCGTCGGTTTCAGCACTGGAAGAGTGGCCTCCACGGTCGCTGACTCCGCGGATGATGTTTTGCAGTTTCTGAGTCTCCTTGGTGAGAAAGAAGTTGATCTCCTCGGCTTCAGCATCGGCGGCTACATTGCCCCTATGGTTGCCCTGAATGCCCCTGAGGACATCACCGTGAGAAAGCTTGTCATTGCTGGAACAGGCCCAAGCGGCGGCCCTGATACGGTCATCAATTCTCCATCTCATCAAGACCAGGTCAACACTTTGGCCGGTGGGCGCGATCTAACGCGGGACGACTTTGCAACTTTGTTCTTCCCTCATGACCTACACGGCGGAGCAGCTCTCAACTCGTGGTTTGACCGAATTTATGAACGAAATGTGTCAACGAGCGGCGAACAACGATCCAACTGGCTCAGTTTCAATTTCACGGACGGCGGAAAGGGAGTAGAAGCTCAAACGAGTCTGGCCTCATCATGGCTTCTTGTGAATGAGACGAGAGGTCGCAACGGGTCGTATGATAGACTCCCTGGATTGAAGACACCAGTTCTCATCACCAACGGAAATGTAGGGGATACATCCATCTTAAATCCGGCATGATCACCCGCGCGCTAACACTGATGATTTGCTTAGAACGACTTCATGATCCCCACCCCCAACAGCTTTACTCTTCAGCAACGACTACCAAATGCGCAGTTGATCCTTTATCCAGACAGCGGCCATGGCCATCTTTACCAATATGCCAACCTGTTTGCCCGCCATGTGCTCGACTTTTTGCAATCCTACTAACTGTTCAGCCCCAGCGCAACTTCAGGTATATTTCAGGCCTCAAATGTTTCCCTGAAGATATGGTCAGGCTATTGTCAAGCATGTGCTATAAAATGTATCTAGAGATATCATTAAATAGGAAATAGCCTCAACATACATAATACATAAGAACTCTCATCATACAAGCCACCAGTACCTAGAACAAGACTGGACCTCACCCAACGAGTACGAGTGCACAAAATTGTAATCGATCCCGTCTCAAGCATTGATGTACTTCCATATCTAGTAACAGATGGATTCCACTTCATAATATGCCCAGCTTCATTCAATAGACTGGCATTCATATACCAGGGGTCTAGAATTTGGAGACCATCAAGACCCTCACCAGCGCGTCCTTATTAAGCGGAACTTCAGGAAAGATCCACAAAATCAGTGATTATGGCATCACTTCTGGGCTCCCACGTTATCAAGCGCGCGCTGAATCTCTGATCACTGATCTGCAAAGGGATGTGGAGATTGCGATCTGAATACCCAGTATCTAGAGCCGCGCGATAGGTGAGGCTTCGAGATGGCAGGCCTACATGCCGCCGAAGAATCATGATAGATGGGCATCTCTCCAAGGCATCACGGCGGTAGATGTGGAATCAATCATTCAGGAGGCATTCAGACGTAAGGGGTAGAGAGAAGCAAAGATGGCCTCGTTTTCTATATAAACCATCATAATGTGGAACTTTGGAAGAGATATCAACCATTCAATTTACATCTACCATCTTCAAACCACAAGCTAATCACATCAATTCACACGATTCCCATCATGTCTGCAAAGTACATCCTTGGAGCTCTTTCTCTCCTCCTTACAAACACTCACGCTGCTCCCACGGGGAATCAACCAGCACCTTCTACCATTTCATATTGCCCCCCTGTAGCTGCCACCTTTGCGACGCAGCAAAAGATTTTCGCCGAATTCGTTGAAATCATGTTCACAGAACGCAACATCACTAAAGCATACGACATTCACCTGCTTGCTGATCCTGAATATGTGGACCACGATGCATTTCACGGTGCCAGCAAAGCTGAAGTCCTTGCTCTTGTCGTTCCTTGGTTCCACGATACCGCTTTCAACGTCTGGAACACGTTTTTGCAGAATGACATTGGCATCAGTGTTGAGATGGGAGTTCTTGCAAATGGCACTACTGCAGCGTTTGTCGACTTTTGGAGGTTTCAGGGCACCTGTATTGTGGAACACTGGGATGTGATTGAATTCGTGACTGGAGATTCACCAAATCCCAACCCGCTCTTCCCATTGCCGGCCCCTTTGAAATCTACTACTGAGAGTGGAAAGAGCCAGTAACGTTTGGCTTTACGGGTCAAGAAATGTCACTAGTGCCGATTGTGGTACGAGGGACATTGTTTAGAGGATTCTAGATGATGATTTTGATAAAACGTTGAAAACAGGGGATGTGTTGATATTTACATTCTTGTACAGCTCAGATATAGAGTTCGTCTGTAGATTTAGGATTCAGTTATTTAACAAGAACGGTTGAAGGCTTCTTCAAGATGCCCATCTAGCAGTCCAGAATAATCTTATAGTGTTCTAGTGATGTAGCCAAGATAAGAACAGATGAGGAGTTGACGCAGTAAATGGCAACTTGTATGAAAGATCAGACTTCGCTCGTTGGATATATGCAGTGAGCGTGCAATAAACCTATACAAGCTGCTTCTCCAAGATCCAGGTATATATATAATACAAGTGGTTAACATGTATCCCACCCTCTCATTAGACATTTACTCCTAACATACTTACATACAATAATTAGCTATTGGGAGGAAGCGGTATAACAGACGCGATAGAACAGAGCCACGACAAATTCATTCCCATGGAGAACATTAAACATTATTCCTCTATTGTATGGCAGGCTATAATCGCAAATAAAACAAATTCATTCATCATGTCCCTTCCAAAGTCGCAAAGTACCAACCTGTCTTCTCCTTGTGTGTCTTTTTCAGAGATCCTTTCAGCCAACAGCGATGCAAACTGCCGTCGCCTGGGAGGATACCCCAGCCACATCCCGTGCAACCAGGATAGTTGGCGCAGCTCGTGATGCAATCTTCCATGCCAACGGTATATACGCTTGTCAAGTCTTCAGCCTCGTCCGCACCGCTGTAATCTATTCCACAGATGAGTAAAAATGTCTTTTGGGAATCAGGGACATTAAATTGAGTGCCATTGCTGGTTGGGCAGGAGAGTACGTCAGACGAGGGGGACTTGGTTGCAGAGGGAGTCTTTGAAGTCGAGGTCGCGGTCGGGATCGAAGTCGAAGTGTGTGGTAACCCGGTAGACGTCGTTGCAGGGCTGTCGTAGAGAGATTGTCGTTAGTACAGATAGTCATTGATGTGAGCCTGAGAAGAGAATTCTTCTTCAACGTACCTTGGTTGCGCACTTGACTTGTGTTTCTGCGCTCCAAGTCCAACACCAACGCCAACCCCTACGGCAACCGCCACAACCAACACAACAGCTCCCAGCACAAGCCAAAATATCCGGGCTCTCAGTCCACAAATCGTAGTAGCCGTTGGGATGGGGGCTGGCGGAGCAACATGATCGTACCGAAAATCGTAAAACTCTCCCGCCTTCTGGAGTATGTTGGTTGTGCTCGATGCGTCGAGGTTGGTATCTCTCGTGGCTGGCGGGGGGCTTCTCGAAGCCTCTCTCAAAAAAGTAGGCCCGGATGGCTGGAATACGGAAGTGCGGTCCCGGGCTGTTCGGTTGGAGTAGCCTCTGCCTCTGCCTCTGCTGTCACGGTAATATTCGGACTCGATTTCGCTTCTCGTGGCGGTGGTTGAACGGCTACGCTGCCCCTCGTTATCTCCTCCTCGTCCGTCAAGGCTGTACTGGGACTGATTCCCCATTGAACTCCTCCGCCAAAGTGCTTCGCGATCAACGCGCCCCAAATCCGTCTCCAGTAATCAGTTTCTGTTTCTTCCTGTTTCTATCCTTTGGCATCAGCCCCCGGCGACCGTATCGTCGAAGCCCAGCCAGTCGCCGCTCAAATAAGGCTCGCGATGGAATCTCAACCCAGCAACGCCTCAGCTTGCCTCCGTTTGACAGGGAGCTCCTTTTGTTTTAAATGACAATGGGAAATGTCATCTCTGACGTCTTGGGCTAATTTCCCCTGCTCGGCGCCATCACGTGGCAAGACCCTGTCAGTTCGTGCAAAGAATTCGATAGTGCGACGTTGAATCCGCTTAGAGCCGATATTAGTGTTCCGAAAGCAGTCCAGAATGCCGCGATTCATCAACTGCCAGGAGCCGGCTAATATGACAGGACGGAGCCCAGCGCGCACAGACAGAAATTAAGCACGCGCCTTGTCAATGCCGTTGAGAAGCCCGTAAGCATCTAATACGAGTAGTAATCTGTACTCGTACGCCAAATGCTTGGCCACCAGCGTTGCGGGCCACCAATGGCAATGCTCAATCTTGCAAACGTGATGGTAATTATCCCCAGTAATCAAGCAGGTCGTATTCATCCCGCAGTGGATTCGATCGACCGTAACCGAGAGCCTCTCTCCATCGATGGAGATGATCTAGAGGAAATCCATCACCCCGTTAGCCACCACAACAGCTTGACATTTGTAATCTATGAGAGACATACCTGCCCTGTGGGTCAAACTGGTATAAAACACACGCATATGAAGAAGAGAGAAACGGCTGGACAAGAAGATCCACAACGCAGCATCAACACCGTAAGCGACTCGTCAACGAACAAGTGCGCGACAACAGAAAACTACCTTCCGGCATCTGTCCATACCAAGTTGCGCTCATCCATCGTCTTTCCGTGTGGCCTTTGAGGAACAGGTTGATCTTCACCGAGCCCGAGCTGCCCAGATGAGCCAAACTGGGTGGCATCTCCGTGTCCTTTCTCATCGATGAAAAGTGCGCTGTCTGTTCCACAAGCGGCGTGGTTGATCTGACCGACGTTCAAAACTGCAGCAGGTCGAAGACAGATTCGTGGTCGGCCATGCTCGAATTGACGAGTAAGCAACTCGTCTCGAAGTTGCTGTGCTGAGAACTGGATGCCGAGCCATCCTCCATCAAGGCGATCTCAGACAACATCTTGTGCCCGACCTGTCAAGGGCGAGGACGCGATTCGCTCCGTTTGCAATCTTGGTGGTGCCTTTCAAGCCAGGGACGAGTATTGGCCTGTCTTGAGATTTGACGAGTGTTCCAGTGTGGTTGAAGCAAAATCGCACATCTCCTTGAGAATTCTGGTCCATGAATTAGTACATGCAGCTAAATAGAGCTGCGTGGTTGGGGTGAGAACCCACATGAAAAGAACCCTATCCGTACACCAAGCCAGTGTTGGTAGGTAAGCTCAAAGCTGCAATCATCACCTGCAGCGACTTGCGTAAATTGGGTGTTGGGCGGGAAATGATCATCGGAAACTGCTGCGGGGATGGACTCATGAGGGTTCAGATCATCGTCAGCGTCATCGTCTGATCCTGTGTCTCGTCCACTATCTCACTTGATGTCTCTTCCGAGTGCGCTTGTTGTGGTTGACCCCCCATATTATGAACTCGTTATCTGCCGTTAAAACAGCAACACGCATATGCCGCCATAGACAATTAGATGACTTGAGTCCTGGCTTAGAAGATGTCAAGTCTTGTGTCTTCGTAGGAGCAATCTGTGTAGAAGCTACCCGACATGAATGTTGCGGTGAGGGTGTAGTATCCAATATTATTTTGTCCTTTGTGGGCGGCTGAAGTTTGGTACTGGTGGTTTCATCTTCGCGAGAAGTTGTGTTGGCCTTTCGTTTGCCCTTTTCTGGGGTCACTATCGCAGCAGACGTAGCTGGTGCCCTTGTCCGGCTCTCCAGCAGCTTGGGCTTAGGCGCCGTTCATGTGTCAATTTTGAGCCTGTCTAGAGAGTGCGAGGAAGAGAAACAATGTAATAAATGAGGATGATTGCTATTTGGAAGTGAGAAATGGCGAGAAATATCTCACCTGTTCTTGTTCTCTGGTAGGAAGTACTGGGTTTCGTGCCATGTTGGGAAGCGGGCGTTGATGCCTGATCATTGGCTAGTATCTTAACGCTGCCCATGGCGGATATCAATGGGACCCAGCGCTTAGGGCAACAACAGAAGGGAGTAGATGCATATCCAGCTCCCTGCGACTGCTTGGAGTTCGAGCATTGAAATTGGATGTGAAAGAAAGTCGTTTATATACTACGGTGGATATTTACGTAAAGTGAGTATTGGGTACCTAGTAGTAGATGCCCAATTCTTTAAGCATCTGCTACCATTCCTACTTTCTACTATTATAGCTACAGTCTTCGAATACTATACCTATAATTGTCTGCTATTCGGTATGATATGCTTTGCGGGATGCTAGATAGCACAATTATGGTGTTGAATAGGCGTTCCCCAAGAAGGATCAGGAAGGAGCAGGAAGGAAACTGACGGTGCTGGCATCACAAGTATCATATGAATGTATCATGCATCTGTCGTCGCAACGATGCTCTCCGTTGGTCTGGAGGCGATCGCATGCACCGCATCGCAGGTTTAGGCATTGTAAACTTGAGGGCAGCTGATGATATGACGGCTTTTGCGAGCGCCGTACGGATTCAATCCATCACAGACACGTCAGTTGTGAATCAGCGCCAGCCTTGTTCGCGAAGACAGAAGAAACGAAAAATGAAAAAGAGTAACAAAAAGAATTACAAATAAACAAAAATAAGTTGGAGAAAATTGCAAAAAGCAACGACAGAGGCAGGGTTCGAACCTGCGCACCCGAAGGTATTAGATAGCGAGAATCGTGTTAATTCAAGTCTAACGCTTTAGACCACTCAGCCACTCTGCCTGATGATCTGATGATGACATTGTGCGGGATAATTCGGACTAAGTACTAATTGCAGCTAATCGCTCATTCACGCTGCAGGATGGCCGCGTCCACCATTCAAAACAAGCTTCATCGTCACATTGTTAAAGGGCATTACATTTTCTTGTCCGCAGGGATAATTACATGATTCATATTACTCGAATAGTGGGTAAAGTGTCTCATCATTGCATATCAGACATTGATACCCCGCTAGATAGCAGTTGTCAAGCTTATCAATTTTGTACCGTCTGTTTCCGTGGATCTTATCGCCGACCTGAGAAGGGCCGGATGCTATTATTCTGCACAATTATGGCTGATCTTCAAGTTTGCGCCGCAGTGTACATCGTCAATGTTTGTGGCAGTAAGGTTTGGTTTCATCTGAGTCGCATTTTAACACTTATTAAGCTCAGAGAACCTCACGGTTAGTGTATTACCGGTAGTAGACATTTACCATCACATGCTGTTCATACCCGTCTGGCATGAACATCCGCCGAAGCTATATTCAACACTTCACCCCACGGGAGGATAAACCATCTGTTGCCGGTGGCAATCGAAAGCCTGAAAGGAATTCGCGTCGAGTCATGTCAATGGCAATCTTTCTGTTGCGTTCGCAGCGCTGCTGCTCGCTATTTGTTTTTTTCTTGCTTGGTGCCGGGTAGGGTCATTTCCAGGCGCGCCAGGATTCACCACCGACCTTGGTTCATACTGGGCAGACAATGATAAACCCCCCATAGTGATGCTACCAGACTCCATCAAACTAATGGAGCTCGATCACTTTCCCCGCCATCGCGCTATCGCAGTTCAACGCCAAGATGCCGGATACAAAAGGTCCAGCCCGGAGCTGCGAATCTCCGGTGACATAACAACCTCTCAAGGTACATATGGTTGGTAGCACCACTGCACATACATATCCTCCCCCACGTGCTCTCCATTGACCATGTCCCTTGACATCTCCAACTAACCGCCAATCGTCCTCTACAGTATCCTTAGCCATCATCTTACAGCCGTAGCGGGAGCTTCCAGCTTGGCGATAACGGCCAAAAATGGTGTTGCTCAATTGCTTCGCCAAATATGGCGCCGTCGGCGTCATGGCAGCAGGCCAGGCCGCTGCTCTGGTGCCCATCAATCTCGCATGGCACTCCAAAAATCTCCACGATCGTGAGGAGCGCGTCTCGGTCAAGCAGCTGGAGGACAAATACCCAAACATCAAGGCCTACAACTTCTCGGTCCCGATCGACCATTTCCACAACGAATCGAGATACGAGCCGCATTCGAGCGATTCATTTCCGCTACGATACTGGCTCGATACGTCCAACTACAAGCCTGGAGGTCCCGTCATTGTCCTCCACTCTGGCGAATTCGACAGTGATGGGCGGCTGCCGTATCTTCAGCATGGCATTGTGCCTATTCTGACAAAGGCAACGGGAGGCGTCGGCCTTGTTATGGAACATCGATACTACGGCACCAGCTTCCCCGTTCCCGATCTGACGAACGAGAACTTGCGCTTTCTCACAACAGAGCAGGCTCTCGCCGATACTGCCTACTTTGCACAGCATATCGAGTTTCCTGGTCTGGAGCACCTAGATCTGACAGCTTCTGCAGCTCCGTGGATCATATACGGAGGCTCTTATGCCGGTGCCTTTGCTGCTTTTACTCGCAAACTGTATCCTGATGTCTACTGGGGCGCCATCTCATCATCTGGTGTGACAGCCGCTGTTGAGGATTTATGGCAGTATTATGAAGCGGCACGACAGTATGCACCAGGAGACTGCGGGCCCACGACGCAAAAGCTCACCCATGTGGTTGATTCTGTCCTCTTTGGAGACGACGCGACCAATGTGCGTAAATTCAAAGAATTGTTTGGCCTGGGGGATCTCGACGACGATGACTTTGCCACTACCATCTCCCGCGGCCTCAGTGGATTCCAGTCCACGAACTGGGACCCGGAAGAGGACGTGTCTTCCCTTGGAATCTACTGCGCAGTCATCACCTCTGACGCTCAGCTGTTTTCTAGCACGACGCACCTCATCCCAACCGTGCAAAATCTCGTCGCTCAAGCAGGCTTTGAATCCCAAACCGAGGTCCTGTCTGTCCGCATGCTCAACTACATCGGCTATGTCAGGGATTACGTTAAACGTAATCTCAAGTCTTCGAGCTGCAAAGGCAAATCCGTCGTGGAATGTTTCTCTTCAAAGTATATCTCTACTGATTCCAGCCTTGAAGCTGGATGGCTGCGCAGCTGGGCCTACCAGGTTTGCACACAGTGAGTATCATCCTATCCTCTTTATGCCCTGTCGTGTTGCTGACTTGAAATCTTTCCAGATGGGGATATTTTGTCACTGGTTCGGGCACCCCGAAAGACCAGCTTCCTATGATTTCTCGAGCCGTTACCCTCAAATCTGCTTCGTCGCACTGCGAAATACTCTTCAACATCACCTATTCTCCGGATGTAGAGTCCATCAACAAGCTAGGAGGCTTCAACTTCAGCTATCCTCGCCTGGCGATTATAGATGGATTGCAGGATCCATGGCGATCTGCGACACCACATGCGACAGGTCTTCCCGACCGAAAGTCAACTATCAGTGAGCCCTTTATGCTGATTGACTGGGGCGTGCACCACTGGGATGAGTTTGGCCTGCCTGAGGATACGCACGTCCCAGGTCTGCCGCCGCCTCAAGTTACGGAAGCGCACAAGGCGGAGATTGAGTTTGTTCAGGCCTGGTTGAAAGAGTGGGAGGAGGAAAAGGGAAGCTCTAGTCGGCAATCGGATCAAGAAGATGAGATGATGGAGGAGCTGTAGGATAGAGTACGGTCTCATGAATGATTATTACACCTATTTTCTCTCGCCACAATAGCAACTATCGTGCCAATCGTGTTCTGCGTTTGGACCTACAAGTATGTGCTTTTTATGTGACTGGTGTGATGAAGGCCATCTAATGCTGACCACAACTTATAACCTTGTTTTTTAACGCAACAGCCTCCCACACGCTTAAAGTGTCACCGGCAGACTGGAACGGTTTATCCACACCCCCAAGTCTTGGACAAAATCCCCGGTAGTGCATATTCCCAAGTAGAAGAGTGATGTCCTCTGGGCAGTAAAAGAAGTCTTAAATTCTTTTTGTAGCTATGGATTATGAATGCAGTGGATTTAAAATCTTTGCCTTCCGTTGACAAAACCTAAAAAGGTCGTGGCGAGTTTTACCACTTATGCTTTTGTAAAGAGATGCTCTGGAACGGATATTCGGGGTAATTACTTGATAATTCCCGGTAGATAAAGCTTCTGTTGTTACAAATAATGAGGGCAGATCTTGCCGCGCAAGAAAACGGCAATTGGTGACCCTGCGCGATCAGTAATCGAATAACTCCGAATTCCTGATTACTGATCTCCGCCTCATATGTCTCTGCCGTACTAGAAAACGAGGCAACAGACACCTAATTTGGCCTAGTCGCGCCGTCTTGTCGGATCCCGTCCCTTGTGAACCGCTACGGAATGCCGGTTGAACAGCCATCCCACCGGCTGGAGATAGACTCAAAGCCACGGAAAGCCATCGCTTTATACTTAGAAATTGAGGGCTTTCAAGGGCGCGTTCTGACGGCGTGACTCTGTGATCAGTAATATGATATCAGTTGGCGCCTCGGCATCAAGGAACGAAGGCCATGGAAGAGATAATGAGGAAGCAATGGCTGGTATAAATATCCAGCTCTCCGGCGACTGAATAGATGAAGAAGCCAGAAAAACGATCAGCTGTGAAACCAACCCGCAGTGCATCTCATCCCTAAACACTAAACACTCATCACAACTTAACCTCATTCTAAGATGGCACCCCTCGTGTTTGTCGTTGGCGGAACAGGTGCCCAGGGCATTCCCGTCATCCGCGGTCTGGTCAAAGATGGCGCCTATTCTGTGCGATTCCTGACCAGAGACGCGACCTCGGCCAGATCGAAGCTGCTTCTCTCCCTAGGAAACGTTGAAGCTCAAGAGGGCAGCTTTGCGAGCGAGGCGGATCTCCGCAAGGGATTTCGCGGTGCCCAATACGCCTTTGTGAACATTGATGGGTTCAACAGCGGCGAGAAGACTGAGATGTTCTGGGCTATTCGGTCATACGAACTTGCACTGGAAGAAGGCATCAAGTTTTTCGTATATGGCAACCTGGATTACGTGTACAAGAAGAGCGGATTCGATCCCAAGTTCAGAACCGGCCATTGTGAGTGAAATAATTTGTCTGCTTGATTGCGCGATAACGAATGAGACGTTAACCTGTGAGACAGATGATGGAAAGGGCCGCATCGCCGAATGGATCCTCCAGCAAAACAAGGACCCCGAGATTGCCAAGCGGATGGGCGCCGCAATCTTCACCACCGGGCCTTACATCCAAATGGCGCTCGGCATGCGCACGCCAATGTCTCCCGTGGTTGAAGACGGAGTGGTTACCTGGAAGGTGCCTCTTGGAGAAGGCGCCGTGGCTCACGTTGATCTCGACGACTGCGAGTACTACGTTCGCTGGCTGTTTGACCACCAGTATCGCTCCAACGGCCTGGATCTCGAAGTCGCGATTGAGCTTGTGGATTACCACGAAATGGCCAAGGCTTTCACAAAGGTCACTGGCAAGCCTGCAAAGTATGTTGACGTCGATTTGGATACGTACTGGACTTCAGGACCCTTCGGCTCCGGGCAGACTGCTGCCGGTTATAACGCCGATCTCTCAGATCCGAGCACAATGAACGTGCGAGACAACTTTACCGGGTTCTGGAACATGTGGAAGTACACGCGCACTGGAAACCGCGGTGTCATTAAGCGTGATTTTGCCCTGCTGGATGAGATTCACCCCAATCGTATCAAGTCTGTTGAAGAGTGGTTTGTGCGAGAGGAGAAGAAGAGCAAGGAACAGGGCTTGCCTAGCGTCTGGGAGCGAGCCACCAACCTGAAGCCTGTCTTGAAGATCGCAGAAGATGGACGAAAAGGCCGTCTATAGGCAGGGTCCATTGGTTCTAGATTGGATGCCGAGAGCACTTTTTTGTTAGAAATTCTATAGATTGCTGAACCGATTCACTTACCCAAAGTGTTACAAAGTGTCAATTGACCGAGGACATTGATTAAACGCCCTTCTTGTGATTAGAATGAGCTGAATAGGTCGAGAACACGGCACCCACAAAGTGGATATTGACTGTCCAAAATGACTTCCCGTCCCGTCCCTTGTCGTGCGTGTTTCTCGTGATTGAGTGCAATGTAACAGCGATTGGCGTATTGACACTAAAAAGCCATTGGGCTCAGGCCACTATCCTATCGTCAATGTTACCTCACATCACATCTCTTCGGCCAATAATTGCAGATTCTCTTCGGCCAATAATTGCAGATGCCCCGGTCGATACGGAGTCGCAATCGCGCTACTACACCCTTTGCACTCCGCATTATTTCTCCAATTGTTGGGGTAATAGCACGTGTAATAACTAATACATACTCCGTATTACTCTGTCCTCCATAGATACTTAGTCTACGAGCTTTATCCTATTAATTGCCTATCCCCGGCATTCCTACGCAGGATGAGCCCGAAGGATTACTCGTACTGTAATATGCACGGGATAGTGAGTTACAAAATAGTCCCTGATTCGCACACAGAAATAGTGACGGATCGGATCCCCGCAGCATACTCGTACGGTATGGGGGCCCTCATCCTCCTCAGTCCCTTGTCCTCCTGCATAGCAAACGTCCGCATCCGATTGGATACATCGCGCATGCCCAAGGATTGATTCGACAAAAGGTAACCACTCCGACGCGGCAGCAAGGTTAGGATTAATTCCTTTCGCACGCGATGCAGCGGCTGGAAAATGCAAGTGGCTGAACTTAGCTCAGAGCAATGGCCGAGAACGATTACAGTTGGTCCTTTTGAGATGCCTAGCCGGGTTAAAGCCTATCTTGTAACGTCACATCCACTCCGCCATTTACATATGAGTAGCACAGCTGAACCTGAAGCCTGCACATGGCAAGCTTTTGGTCTGCCACAAGCTTTTGTGTGACGCGGACGAGATCGAGATATAAGTACGAAGCTCCTCAATCTCCTACAAGAAGGGAGAGAGCTCTGCGCTAGAGGAATAGGACAAGAAGGAATCCAAGAGCAAGAACAACAGGGCAAGGAAAACCTCCAAGATGCATCATCACCTTCTCACTCTCTCCGCTGCTGCTGGCCTCCTCGCGACGGCCTCAGCTACCTACTCGAAGCTTCCCAGTGTCAATGTGCCCTCATGTCCTCGTGTCGGCACAATTAGCTACAGCAAGTCAGTCCCCGACCTGACGCCCTTCCCACTCACGCAGGTCAACCTGTGCTACACGGACAAGAGCCTCGAGCTCTCATTCATTGCCTACGACGAGGTCAACTACTTCTTCAACGCCTCGCAGGGCACAAACGACGACATCTGGGAGTACGAAGTCATGGAGGCCTTCCTCTACAAGGGCACTGAAGACCCTCAGACATACGTCGAGCTCGAGGTCAACCCCAACAACGTCACATACCAGGCGTTTGTTTACAACCCCTCAAAGAATCGAGCGGTCGGCGCGCCCTTTGACCACTTCTTCGTTTCGGATCCCGCTACGGACGGCTTCAGCGCGAAGACGGTCCTCAACAAGCCCGCAAAGACTTGGAAGAGCACTGTTACTGTCCCTTTGGGCATCTTCAACGTCGATGTTGGCAAGGCCAAGGGCACAGATTGGAGGATGAACTTTTTCCGAACCGTCGTCAGCCCGGAGATTTACCCTAACCAGACTCTTGGAGGATGGTCGCCACCAGACCAGGCAAGCTTCCATATTACCAAGTTCTTTGGCCATGTCAAGTTTATTTGAGCGGAGGGATTTGGGTTTACGATTCATGTTTGCGAGCCGTAAAGCGGAATTACAAAGCACATGTACATAATGCGGCATGCTTGATCTAATGTAATGGTCAATGATGAATGATCTGACATATTTTGACTTGAGTAACATGCCTCTGTTTTGCTTTCTTGGCCTCAATTGGCGATTGAATGGTCGGGCCTGTGCTCCGTCGCTCTCGAATCTATCGTAGTGCTGTGTAAAAAGAATTTCTACCGCAGAGAATACTTTGCATTGCAGCATTATTTTGCGAGCTGGAGTGAGAGATCTTGCCAAGAAGCAGCAACCCACAAGACAAATGCATGTGATTGCTGACACCGTAATGCATAGCGACCATATTACTAGATTGAGAAAGAAAAAACAAGGTTAAAAAGTAGCTCTCGCATCAATTGGTGATCAGAGCTCAATCGTGCTTACCACATCAGTATTACGGAACGGAAACAGATGTGACTGGAGTGTCATGGAGCTCTTCGTATAGCTCTTCTGTACTGCATTGAACATCTCGAAAATTTCTCGATGTGTTGCCGGCTGTAGTAGATGTCATCTATTCATTTCCATCCAATCATCATGCGAAACAACATGATAAGCTGTAGTGGTCCACTAAGGGCAGTCACTGCTGGATATGAGAGCCCGCTCAGCTATACAAGATCAGCCTTGAAAGTCAGCCTCTCTTAAGGCTGACTTCTCTCGCCATTTTCTGACTCTCACACCCCTACTGGCGATCAGTGTTCCATAGGAACACGCTGCCGAATTAAACGTGACTAGCCATCCGGAGAATTTCTGCATGTCCGTCTCCCCGGTTAAGACACCGGTGGGGAATCGTGTTTGGCTTAGCTGACCGGCGAGATGTGACTGGTAATACGAATGGAAGATATGGCGGAACTCGCGAGGTGGGTTCGACGATATGTATTTCCGGAGGCGGAAAAGAATATATGGGACAAAGCTTTGACGAATTTGGCGGTAACTGTTGCCTTGATACTCTAGCATAGAGAGCGAATAGAGAACCACGTTCTAGAAATAGAAGTTGGATAGTTGTGGGCTATCCAACGCCTTAACCCTTTTGTATGGATGGAGAAAGATAGCATACGAACATGATATTTTCCACATAGCTCCAATATCTGAATAGTATTAGTATTCGAGTAGTTAGATAGGTACGGTTCCTATCAATGCTCGCACCTCATCTGCCATCATCACTTCTATCTATCAGATCGAAATACAGATCGAAAACGAAGAACCCCCTGTGCTGTTGGCCGAACTCCGCAGCCAAAATTATCGTCGTCCAGCGCGCTCCGCCTCGTATAACTAGGCAGCCGTTTAGATAACTACTCTGGCGATACTTTAGCTCGGTTGTTTCGTTTTGTTACTGGCTGACTGTTAATTTCGGAAATAATTTTTCCGTCTGATAGTTTCGTCCGAATACATAGGCAGTTTCGTCCGAATCGCTTCGTCCGAGTCGTGTATCACTGTTTTCCGTCTCCACGATACGTTTTATTCTGAAACAGATAATCTCAACTTAGTTCACCATATTCTCCAAGGCGGTTATAGTTCATTCTCCCTTTCTTTGTAATGGTCTACCCGCGCAACTCTCTGGCGCCTTTGTTCTCATCTGGAGCTTCAGTTCTTGTAACGCCTTCTCCTTCGCCACTCAGCGCTATTCTGGCCTATAAGTGACTCAAAGACGCCAGTGAAAAGACTTGCGAGTTCATCAAACTGAATGCGGAGTAACAGAGATGGAGATTGAAGCGGCTCTGCAGAGGCGGGGCTATGCGCTTAGCTGCGCATCAGAGCGGCTGAGACATGAGCTGGTCTCCTGACGGAGATACAACTTTCATGACTATTTAAAGCATCTATGAGTCGTCTTTTGATCTTATCCGATACATAGGCTAAACAAACTACTGGTTGAAGGAAAAGCACCCTGTCTGCGGATGCAGTGCCATGTTGCGAATTCCTGGTCAGCAATGACGAAGCTGACAACCAGGCCGTGTTTGAAGCGCCAGAATGCGTCCACGTATCGTATCAGCACCATCGAAGTAGTGTTGCATGAAGAGCAGATGTAGCTGTTCCTGCAAAAGTCCGTCCCCAGGAAACGCCGTGCCCTGTGCCTCCATATGCCGTCGATTTTCCGGTAAGGCTTAAGTCGCCGGTTTCGTCTACCGAGCCCAAATTATCCCTGACAATAGTCTTTCAGCCTTGGCAAACTTCAAGAGGCTCGAGGTTGCTATTCAGATACTCTAAAGTAGATAAGGCCACAAACATCGGCAATAGTGAAGCGCCCGTGCCTGTGACTACCTGGTTAGATCCAATACAATGTGTCTTTTGTTTTATCGTTGACTATTCTGAACAATGAACAAAGCCTTAATACAGTTGCATAGAGACGGCAAACATGATCATATAGTTGTGAATCTAATGACTATGTGGAAGAGGCAGAAAAAAGCTGACGCCGAGACTAACCTAATGGATGGAATATCGCTTATGACCTTAAGCTTGATACAGAAACTGCCTACGATAAAAATAAACTGGCACGTATCGGCAACTATGAAGTATAACAGGGGACCAATATTGGCTTTTGCTAAGGAATCATCTTATTTTAGCGCTCAAGGCAAGGGGGACGTTTCGAGAAAACTGACTGGCCTCTTGGCACTCCTGATGTCGAAGTTATGGCAACTTCTTGTATGAGCTTTAGTCCCAATATGCGATGCAACTAAGTCAGTTCACAGATCATCAACTCCCCTAAAACGTTAATACCAGTTCATCTTGGTGTGTCGTAAATTCGGATATCACTCCACATTTTATGCCGGTACGGTCGTGTCTGCCTACATCTCTGTAAAGACAGGACTTACCAAGTGGGTGTCTTCTCTCCACTGTTTGAATCAGAACTCACGACATCGATAGCATATGAAACTTAATTGACAATTCCTATCTTAGGCACAGAACAAGGCTGAGTTTTCGCTGCGCCCTGCTCTTCCGACCATGACGGACAGAGCTTTACACGAATGGGACTTTATGGCACTAGACATAGCAGAGGTAATGAAGGCATTGATAAAGGCAGTAAATATAGCAGAGGTTGCTTTTAGTAAATTTAGTAAATGCAGTAAAGACAGTAAAGGCAGAAAAGCATGAGGACCTACTACACTAGTTTCTCTATCTTTGACAATCGAGATCCGAGACGGATAGGCTTATTAGTAAATGGCAGTCTAGTAGGGCTCGCGTGGGAGGCTGTCAAAATTGTGGCCAAATTACCATTGGATGTAAATTAAACTTCCTCGCCGCTCGCGTGCCGCCCGTAAGCTGTCGCTCTCCTAGCCGCTGACCCGGTTTTGGGCTATGTTGCCGTATTTGGATCTACTGCAGGGCTGCTGCTAACTGAGTCAAAGAAGGGGTCGGCATATAATTAAGTAGCTACCTCCCACCGGCCTCCATCTGCCAGTAGTCGTTCTACATACTTGCAGCTAATCCCAAAGGCTGTTGATTGCCCATGAATTCTACTTTTAATTCTACTTTCTTGTCTTGCCCTCCAACAAGTTTGGATTGACTCGTTAGGGTCATGGAAAACATCTTCTACTCGCCAGACTCTCTCCAGCCTACGATTTCAGCCAGCTTCGAAGACGACGATTCCCGCTGGCAGGCTGTACAAGAGCGTAATATTCGTGCTGATGGAATGTTTGTTACTGCAGTGCGCAGCACCAAAGTCTACTGTCGACCGGTCTGCAAATCCAGACACCCTCGCCGCTGCAATGTGCTATTCTTCGTAACGGGACAACAAGCACAACTAGCAGGTTTTCGCCCCTGCAAACGTTGTAAACCGGAACTCGATGGCTGTATGCCAGAAGACCCCGCCGTTCAGAAGATTCGGGAACTACTACAGGAGTGGGAGAGAGCAGCAGTCAGTAACACTGGTCCTAGCCAGTTAAGCCTGAGCCAGATGGCGAAGCAGGCCAACGTTTCGAAATGGTACTTTCATAGAGTCTTTAAGAAGTTTGTTGGCGTGACTCCAGTCCAGTATCTGAGGATGTGTCGGAACACGGTACAGGGGCAGAATCAGGATATGAACTGGCTGGATCAGCTAGCTGATGGTCCAGTCGATTGGCTGCATCTGACGGATAAGTTTGCGGATACAGAGAATCCAGTTACGGAAAACCCTTTCAAGATCCCCGATGAAGGCAGTCTAGCCGTTGGTGGGGATTTTTATTTCCATAATTAGTACATATGGTGCGACGAGGTAATACGAAGAATGGCAGAACAGAGAAATCGTCGTTTGTTGTTGAAATAAAAGTTCTGATGTGGAGCTTCATCACCACAACCGCCTTGTCCACTTTCTCCGTCCTTACAGAAATAAGCAGTCAACAGCCAGGTGAAAGCAATTGAAAATGCCCATGAGAGAAGATTCATGATTGAATCATAGAGTGTTACATCAGATTGCATTCGGACGGGCACGACAATTTGAGAAAGATGAGTGCATTCCACGTGTTCGGATTTGAGTAGCGGAATTAGGGGCGGACCTCACTCAACAGGGCGGCGGCTCTCGCTCTTCGTCGATCTCCGGCATCACACTTGAACGGTTTTGGTGCACAATCCTGGAAAGGAAGAGGCTCAGCGGTAGGTATTATCATCCCGGCTGTTCTCACAGTAACGCCATGTAACGCTAATGCTAGCATGAAGAAGAATAGCAGCGATTTCTTAGGGTTAGCGAACCGACACCCAGTTTATATCCTACAAACACCTGAGCTAGCAAATCACATGTGTTTCAATCATCCCAACAAGGTACTGGTTAGCGTCGGATTTGGGATGGCGCCCAGTTGGCCCTCGTACCACAGGGAGTCTGACGGTCAAGGATTGCAAGGCAGCCAAATTCTTTGCAGACAAGCCGGGGTTGGCCAACGTCGATACTTAACCTCTTTGGTCAAAGTCTCCCACCAAAGCTCACTCGCGGCGTTGCTTCCTGACCTAGCATGTGAGCCCTTCTGTATCCTGATTCAACGCCCGATCCAACGCCACCCGCCTGAGCAACGCCTCGCGTCGGCTAAGATTTATCTCCCCGGTTTTACGACACACCTGTGCTTTCATAACTATTCTCATTGGGAAGGCGGCGTGAGATTTGTCATGACTAGTAACTATTTGCGCCCTACAGCCAACCACTCACTTGCAGCCTTTGCCCAAAAAGTTAGCCGACCATAGGCGTAATGATAGTGCATATTAATCGTCCAGTCACAAAAGCCTCTTCAGATCTGGGTAACATGAAAGAATTAAAGAAACATACTGCCGGGGCACGGATCAACGTCATCGTCAATGGCTTCAAAGACTTTGTGGAGGCGTGCTGCATGTCAAGCTCTGCAAGTATCACATTAGCTCTCACTCAATCTGTGGTAAATACAAGATACAACCTAATTCATACCCTGGCGCACGACGAGTTATGAAATTTCATCACAGACCTGGCTTCAATACAATGTAGCACGATTGAAAATGGGAAAATGATGTCTTACAAGCACTATCACAACTTCGTACATCAATTTCGGCTTCCTGAACCGAGCTAGACCGTATTTTGAACGATATTAAAAGTCTAGACGCGACGAAATTTCATAAAAAATGGTGTATAAGCTTGCGTAGCATAATGCATCTTCACAAGGGTACGATGCTATACATCTCTCTAGACTCCTACCGATGGTCCTCGAGGAACCCACTTCTACTGATGCTCCTCGAGGAACCACTTCTATCGATGCTTCTCGAGGGACTCCTTTTGCCAATGGCTTAAGCACTAAGGTAGAGAGGTCGGGAATGTTCACATTTTTTCACAACATTCCACGTAAATTACGCGTCAACTGCCGTGTTGTGAGCTGTGTGGCGTCTTCATGAATGCTACACGTCACTCGCCCAAAGGGAGAGGGGTGTGTCAAGCTTGTGGGTTTGCTATTCTAGAGATTTAGGGGCTCCGAGTACATGTTCGTGGTATCATATTGTCTGTACTGGATAAATTAGCGCAGTCACTGCTCCAAGCCATTTGAATATCCATCGTATCCGAACGCGCGTGTTGGCGATTCATGGCGATCAAGGACATCAGTCAAGTGTCATAAAGACTGAACAGCAGGTATATTCATAGTATACGATGCTGTATGATTGTTATTGTCACATATTCAACCTCCTTTCTGTTCTCATCGGCGAGGAGAGGGGGAGAGATGGTTTGCCACTACTCGTAGTTGGCGCCAGGGAGATCTCCTAGCTATTGATAAAATTTTCCTCTGCCCCCTAGCAATGACCCGTGTTCATCTTTCAGGAGCCAATGGGAAATGCCAAAACACTCGTCGTAGAAGAAAGTAAAATCCAGCCCGTCATTATCGAGGCATCTTCAGGAGATTTGATAGGCTCACAGGCTGTGTCTGCTAGACCAGAAGAACATTCATCGTCTTCCATTAGGCTGTTTATATAGCAAAAGAAGCCCACTCTGATAGATTCACTCCTATCAGATCATCAATGTATTCGATAACATGTAACCTGATTCTTACTGTTGCTGCAATCACGCACAGTGGCGAGGAATGACTCGCCAGAAGCTTGGGCGCGAACCATCGCGATACACATCAATAGCAACAGCAACGGGCATGAAAGATTCCAAAGAATATCATTAAAAACGCGTTGCATTTTTCCATTTACAAAATTTCAGTTGCAGCAAGCTGCCTTTCGTTGCGTATGACGGAATACACCGGTCTCATTGCCGAGCCTCTCGGTGCGATACTTTAAATTCACGCATGATCCCCTTTTTGATGGGTTCTAAATTACGCCCGGCTTTGGTGGCAGTTTGTCGTAGGCAAGAGAACGGATACTACTCTATTCCGCTGCTGGTAGCGATAGATTTTACATAGGATCTCTATGCTTCGTGCATGAGCTTTGAACGGGAGCTCTCGGGAAAACAGGAAGCGGTCAGGGAACGTCAACTCGAAACTGTGTGAGCGATGACGAACTAAGTTTGACTATGGCATTATCTTCTATGGCCGAGCAAATTTAATATTTGGACAGCGTTGTTTGTATTATGAAGCCAAAGTACCTGTACACGGCATGCCCCTGACCCTTGCCAAGCAATTTTATCATCGCCATGATCGTACTACAACAACTTGCAACAACGTGACAGAGTGCGCACTCACTATAAATGGGAGCAGCTTTCTTATTTGTCTCTATTCGAGTATAATTCTGGACTCAGCTCTTTATATATTTCATACCTGCAGTGAGAAAAACCAAGCAATGTTGTGATACAGCTGAGAGACTAGTCAGCTCGTAGTGTGTGAAGTGCGGCAATCACTGCGGCACAGCGGCATTGTCGGCGTTCCCAACGGCTCCGTTTTATTAAATCTGTATTAAAAAGCACTGATTGATAATGCGATTCAATATTGATTATCGTGAACCTGAAATACGGCATTGGAATGCGGCTGATAAAAGAGATCCTTCATTTTTAAGCTTCAATGGGTCGATACTCGCAAACTGTTTCCCGCGTAACGTATGGCAACTTAACTGTGTCCAAAGTCGGTCACTTTTTTGCCACTGGCACAACCCTGCCGCCAATCAAAATCACTTGCTGCACCATCAACACCATTTGATTCCAACATGATTCCCAAAATGGAACCGTGACACTCAATTCGCTTTAACACTATGGTATAACTCTGGAAAAAATACCGAGAAAACGAGCGCACAACTAGCCCTAGCAGAAGCTATTTTGGAGTAGCGCGGCAAACGCCCTTTGAGCTTGCTGCAGGTACAAACCCACGAAATCGGACCATGCCTTAAGCCAGCGCTCTGTAAACTTACTCAGCATGTTCATCAACGGAAATTGAGGACATGTCGTCATTTCAATAGACAAATTCAATAGATAACCACCGTAATTGGACTGCTCTTGAGAGACTGAAAGGGGCAAGGCTGCTAACTAATAGGTCTAATGGTATGCATGTCAGCACCATAATGTGGAATACTGGCTGGGCGGATGTCTCTCTGCCGCCGCTATGATGCGATGTTGGGACCGGGCGGTTAGTTGACAACTTTGGAGACAACGTTCACCTCATTGCAAGCCTAAAAGTTAAACTTGAAAAGTATAAATATATGTCTCATTGTCAACCCAATCATGTTATTCTCCATAGCTTTCTTCAACATCTCTTTGCTAACCATCTGAACTGTCTTCAACTTAAGCTTGAAAATGGCAAACATCACCTCGGCTATTATACCGGCCGTCAACCATCTCGCGGTTGGAGATTATAATGTCTTTTACCGCGAAGCTGGTCCAGCCGATGCTCCCACAATCCTACTGCTTCATGGGTTTCCCACGTCTTCATTCATGTTTCGCCACCTGATCCCGATCCTCGCGGTGAGCTATCATGTAATTGCCTTGGACTATCCGGGATTTGGATTCACAACTACTCCTGCCAAATTTCCTCATACATTCGATAACCTTGCTACTGTCACCGAGAAATTCCTGGAAGCACTCCATATTTCGAAGTACGCTCTTTATATCTTTGACTACGGTGCCCCTGTTGGCTTGAAGCTTGCTGTACGAAACCCTAAGAGCGTAACGGCTATTATTTCGCAAAACGGCAATGCGTACGATGAGGGCCTAGGCCCATTTTGGGATCCCGTGAAAACATACTGGGCATCGGGAAGCAAGACGTAAGAAACTTCCATGTATTCACCGGTTGTGCATAGGTGGGGTACAATGATAACTAACACAGCATCGACAATCTAGTGACCGTGAGGCTTTGGAAGGGGTTCTCTCATTTAACACCACAGAGGGGCAATACACTGGTGGAACTAAGGACGCCGCCGCTCTGGAGCCTGAATCCTGGTGGCTCGACTGGACCCTCATGGCAAACAGGCCAGGCAATGATGACTACCAACTCGATTTGTTCTACGACTACCGAAACAATGTCAAGCAGTATCCAGAGTTTCAAGAGTACTTTCGCAAGTCTCAGGTGCCACTACTTGCCGTTTGGGGCGATAAAGATACCATGTAAGAGAAGACATCCGAATTTGTCACTCCTTTTTCGACGCAAACTGACTAAGACGGATTTTTAGTTTTGTCCCACCTGGAGCAAAGGCCTTCAAGCGCGACCTGCCTAAGGCTGAGATCCATCTGCTCGATGCTGGGCACTTTACCTTGATCAGCAACCTAGATCAGATGGTGGGATATATACACCCGTTCCTTGCCAAACACCTTGGTAAAGGATGTGCGTAAGGCTCTGCGTCTAAGGCATTGCATCTAAGGAATTGAGCCAGAAAAGGGGAAAGGACTGTGATATATTATATATCTGAGTACGGAGTACATGGTTCTCAATTGTAACATTTCACATTGTGAATGAGAAATCTTAGATCGTCATATTTGCGGCCCTCAGCCGACTTGTAAACTGCTTGAGAATCCACCACAGGTTTCTAAAAGACTTTTCCCAAGATGGTTTATTATTTCTTTTCTAAGACACACCAGTGCTTACTTCAAATATAGTAGACTTCAAAGTGACCGAGTTTGTTGGGCTAACACCCGCCTTTGCCCCTGCAGGGGTTTTAGGCCGCGGAGAAACCCCATCAAGAGTCATGTCGCGTCATCTTGCATACAGAAGCTTACATGCTTTACATGCCTGATCGTACTGTAAGCGAGGCGAGACTCGTGTTATCTGGGGCAAGTGGAGATGGCAGGCAAAATTCTCACCATTTCTGCTCTAGCTGCCAACTGCGTGAGATTAAGGTAGAAAATAATGGCTATAATGATAACTTAACTACGGAGTACGCATATTAGAATCCCAATACTGGACGTTTCGGCGGATACGCGTTGTCATCATGTGTGTTCGCGGTAGAGGAATGTGACATTCAGAAATAGCATAAGTGTCATAGCAGCAAGATATTTCGTGTATAAGATTTTAACACAAAATTGAATACAAGGAACTCTACAGGGCTAATCAATTGCTTGCTCTCATCTAAGAGTGCATAACTTTTACAACACTCTTGATACAGTTCGCACTTGGACTCAGCTTCTGTTACTCGCAACTTTTGCAAGCATGTCCTCGCATTCTCGCTGATGAAATACATATCTCAATATTATACTCTCTTTATACAGATTTAAGCTGTGGATATTTTACGTAGTCATCACAGAACGATCACGCATATCGCTTTATTAACGCTCATACAGTAAAGCGTCCTTTATCGTGGAAATGCGCGGGACCAGCTTCCGGCCATTCGCCAATTTGAGACGGTCAATACTCACTTACAGTGGCTTGCATAGAGTTCCTTCCGACAATTTGCTCTATCGCTTCAGGATAGTATCTGGAGCAGTAAATAACACTGCTCGCCTATACTACAGCCATTTACCGTTAGTTCGGTATGTCTCCAAAGCAATACTTAACGGCGATCAACTCTAGTTTGATGCTGAGGTGATGGGCGTTACGTTTTGGCGAGGATAGAGCCAGCACTAGTAGTAAAACACCTCATAGCCCTACGGAGGCAAATCAATCAAGAGCTCTTCGGCTAGGCTGTATATTCCTCGAGCTGTCGATTGTGGCGTTTGGGGTAACACCACATTAGCAGCAGCCATGGCGACAGACAAGCTCATGTTGGCGTGGATGGTGGGGGCCGCCGTTAGATGCTCGGAAAGCCAACAGGAAGATTGCCACTTCGTGCTGAGAGAAAGATTCCATCTGGAAACCCATGAGGGCTCCACAAAGAAGCTTCCGCACTTATCGCAGTTCCAAAGCAACAATTATTGCAGGCGAACCATGTCCACCATGACCGCCTAACCCACTTGTGGATAATGCAAGTGACTGAATCCGTCGTTGCTATGCTGTTGTGGTTGTGTTCTTAGTCATCATGGTATTTGGGCAAAAACAGCGAGATGCTTGTCCGTGGTTTGCTCTAATAGCAATGACTTCAAGACCAAGTTGTGTGATGTCAGCGGCAGCATTGCAGCCAAAGAGTCAATGCTTGCCAATCCTGTTTCTCGGTTGTCGGATGATTTCATACTTTAAAGACATAAAAATGCCTATGAATGTCAAGTTGTCCGTATTTCGATTGGTAACAATGCAGTAAGACTTCGCTTCCGGACGAACTCGGGCGGCTGAAGAAAATGCACATGTGCCAGCTCAGCATTCTAAGAGTGCAACACAAGTTCAATCTGCCCCAGTGTATCTTTCGTAACTAGCTTGGCCACTAACTCATCTCATGCGGCGCGAAAATTACTACTAAATGGCTGACAAACTTTTTTTCGTCCGCGGTAACCTACGTAATTAGGTTTCATAGCTGTGCCCGAGTCTGCTGGGAGAATTACACCAGTGGGCGGTGATCAGGATTCGATTCCATATGGCTTCTTGGCGTTCATTTGTTGATTCCATTGAGATGGAGATATTGAGAAGGCGTAGGTATATATAAACACAAAGATAGATGCCTTCTCGAGAAGGAACTTCAGAAACAACAATAAAACAGAATCACAGTTTATCGCTGCATCCAAAAGTACTTCCGAACTCTATTTCCACTTAAGTCGATATCTTCCATCTCGATCGCACACAATGGCTGAAAAGGTAGCTATAACGCATACAATGAAAATAAATTTCATACTAACATATAATTGTTCAGTTCACTATTTATTCGTCGGTGCAAAGTCAATGGGTTGGGGTTATGCTTCTTGCGCTTGAAGAGAAGGGCCTCAAAGCAAATGTAGATTACGATGTCAAAGAGATTACTCTATGTAAGTCTCAAAGCCCTCATATTTTCGCCGCTACGAGCGGTTCTAACAAGTTACTCTGTAGCAACTGGCGACAATTTCGCACCGGAATATATCGCCATCAATCCTAATGGCACAGTACCTTCTCTTACTGCCCCATCGCTCAGCAAGCCTATCATTGAGAGCGCCGATATTTTGAGATGGATCGACTCTCGCGGGACCAAGACCCTTGTACCTGAGGATGAACAACGTTCCAAAGAGATTCTCGAACTTATGCATTCTCCTTCAATGACCACCAATCTCATCCTATTTCAGGCACGGGACCCTGCTGAGATGGAAGCCAAGAAAAATAGCGGCTGGAACGGATTCCTCGAGGGGCGCCAGGCGCGTTTGGAGAAGGAACTTGCCGCACAACCTGAACATCCGTTTTACGTCTCGAAGACTGCGGAGAATCTTGACATTACATCATTGTATCGCGCCAAGGTTGGCCCCGAACATGAGGGTCTCTATCATACGACAGATGAGATGTACCGCACCATGGCTGCAGGCCTCGATAAGCTGGAAAGTCTGATTGCATTACCATTTGCAGCTGGCTCTCGGGTCAGTGAGGCCGACTACAACACGGTTCCGTGGCTCGCACATGCCATGATGGGAGCGGAAACGCCGGTGACAGCAATCCAAGACTTTGGTCCTTTGGAGAGGCTGATTCAAAAGACTGTGCCAGATTTCAAGATTGGTCCGAAAACGAGGGAGTGGTGGTCAAATGTGGCAAAAACAGAGGCGTTCAAAAAGGTGTATCCAGTCTTGCATTAAATCATTGTCGTCGATTTGGCTCGGCGTGGTAGAAATTGGTCCAGCTTTCGCTGGGAAACCCATCAACCATGGGCTGCTTGTCAAAAGTTAACACATATGAGATTGTATTTATAACGCACTTTATCCAATACCTATACTTATGTCTTATTCCGAGACTGTTACAGTTAATAGCCAATGAGTGATGCGCTTCAACATTGCATTTGCCAGCCGGTCCTGGCTCTCCAACATAACATGGGCAGACTGAATGGTTCAAATCGCGTAAAGAAATAACCTATAAAATCACTTGACAATCCAAGGTGATAAGAGAGTGTCAGGTCTTGATATTGGAAAGGTGGTGACTGGAGCCTGGCTAGACAGTCGGGATGCAAGTTGGCAAATGATTTGGATGGTCATGAAAAGATGTTCGTATTTGGTATTGACGTCTCTCTCTTTTTACGCTTGGAGGCCACAAAGAAAGAGAAATATATTTCTCTAGTAACTACTACTATATCTATATTTCTCTAGTAACTACTACTATATCTATATTTCTCTAGTAACTATTACTATATCTATATTTCTCTAGTAAATACTTCTATATATACATATATTGTGTACCTGCTACTATATTTATATATTTCTAATAAATACTATTATATTTATATGGTAGAGTTTGATCTGGCTGAATAGATGTTCTACGAGCTGGCTAAATACTTAGATTACTGAATATATGTACGTATTCATCTTGCGGTCTCGTTTTTTGTGACCTTCGCTTGAGGGGATACAGCAATTTAGATTATCCTATCTGTAGTAAAATGAAACGGAAAGAAGAGAAAGCAATCTTTCACTTCTTTTCCACTACTTCTGACTCAACATGTGTTTCATATGCATCGACCTTTTCCGATGCAAATTTCCGAGCAGACACCTTCTTTGCAAACAAAATATCGAGTTCTTCGTATGTCCTGTCTTTGGTCTCTGGTAGGCGAAAGTAAGCCCAGATGAACGTCAATAGAGCTGTGCCGCCCCTGATGACAAATGTTAGCTGATTTACTTCTGATGTTTTCATTTGGCTTACCAGAAGAATCCTGTCTTTCCAGATGCGTTCCAAGCAGTAGGGTTCATAAAATATGGCTCAAGGACCTGTGAAACAATGTTTATGATCTGAAAAGGTGTCAGTAGTGTATTTGTAGGATGAAGCCTGGTATTGGATATTACCTGGTAGGCTGTCCTGGCCAATGACACCGTAAGTGGGCGCAGCCTGATGGACGATGTCTCAGATACGATTGCGTACGCAAGAGGGCCGACTGTCAAGGCATATACAAGAAGCCAAAAGATGCATAATGCCGCCTCTGCCCAAATGGCGTTCTTGGCGGAGGTCGCAGCGTTTATGATTCCGATAACGAGGAGCGTGGTACATAAGATACCTTGGCCCGTTACGTACAAGGTTCTGCGGCCGAAATGGGTGATCAAGAACCAGGAAAATACTGTTCCCAGGAAAGCAATTGCCGTTCCACCCAAGTTGAGCTGATATGCGTGATCTGGGCTCATGCCAGCTGTATGAGATATATTAGCGCAATGTTCGCTGGAATGCTTTCGTTTTGAGCGACCTTACCCGTCGTAAAGAAATAACTAGGGGAGTACGCGAATGAACTTCCGGAAAGAATCTGCCCGAAAAAGGCCACGCAGCAAATTTCTGTGCGGCGAAGGTCAGTGCCTTTGAAGCACTCGATGTAAGATTTGCTTTCTTTCGCTTGAGTTTCTTCGATGTTGACGGTGTGTATCATCATAGCAAGCTGGCCATTGATTTGGTCCTCAGTCTTCTCTCCTCCTAGACGTCGTAGGCTCTTCTTCGCCTCGTCTACCCTGTCTTTGCGCACGAGGAACCAAGGACTTTCGGGTGCAAAGAAGCAAACTATCATGAGAGGGACAGGCCATATCCATTGGATGGCAAATGGAATACGGTATGCCCATTGATCCTGGCGGTGGATGAGTCCCTCAAGCACACCTGCTGCGATGAACTGGCCGATTGCCCAGCACAGGTTGACATAAGTCGTGAGGTAACCTCTCAAGTTTGTTGGGCAAACCTCTGACGCATACGATGGACTGGCGACTGCAAAAACACCCCAACTCAGACCACAGAGGATTTGACCAACCAGTAATACCGCTGCGGAGTTGGCGAAAAACACGATGAAGACGAAAGCGTTCATAAAGAACAACGCTCCAATCATCACGTATCGGTAACCGAGCTGAGACACGAGATATCCGTTTAAGATACCACCTGAGATTCCCCGTACCTATTAGTAACACAAAGAAGCCACCAGGAAGAATGGGGGTCAATACCGAAAATTGCTCCAACTGTCGAGCCCATATTCAAGCCAGACTGCCAAGGTGCTGAGACCTGGTACCCCACAGTCCCTCCATGATCCGTTCCATATTTCTTCGCGAACTCGGGATATCCTTCATGCGTCCCACCTCAATGTCAGAGTCCTAGTTTTAGTCAAGTCAAGGGCATATGTATCTTACCAAAGAAATTCCCCATGAGGATTGTGTCGTAGCCCTCCATAATAATACTCATAGAGATCAGCATGGACCAGAATACAGCCTTGCGGTTGCTCTTCAAGGCCTGCAACAAGGTCTGCGAATGTTCTTCGTCGGAGGCATGCTTGGCATCGACGATGGCGCCCTCACCGAGAGTCTCCTCAAGATGAGTGGCCGCCGCCTTTGTAATGTGTACTTCTGCCATGGCAGCCAGCAATGTAATATGGAAGGCTATCCAATCACTGAACTTAAGTCATGAACATACCAGAGCAGATTACAAAGGCTATAACTTGAGGGCCACAATTTTGGACATGTACCGAGTCTTATACAAATTGGAAAGGCATGAAAGTTGGGCGAATACCGGTCAGCTGGCATCATTAGCTCGTACCACTTTCGGGATCAAAGGTAATTGGAGCGCCAAACAGCAAGTCTAGGAATAGAAAGAGCCCAGACCGCACCAGATCGCCCTGTGTCTGTCATTTTTGGAACGTTATAGCAATTATCCACACGGTTAATCAGTATTAGCCTGTACTCGCAGTAGTGCTAATGTCGATATTACAAGCCATCAAATCCATGCGCCTCTCGGTAAGCCTTTAGCTTTCGATGATTGATGGGCATATCGACTGATGCTTTTGAGATGGCTTCAAATGCGTCTCAACCCCACGTTTGCCCCTCTTTTACCCGAGCAGTGCTAACATGGTTGGCATTCCTAGTGTACGGAGTGCATGTAAGTTTGGACGCGGATGATTACGTTCCGTGGTTGGATAGGCAACTAGTCACCAACGGCATTACACTGCTTCTACTCCGCAAAGTCCACAGGGATATACGGGCGGTTAGAATGTTCGTTCCTCTGGGGAGCTGCCTCTCTCCGGCTGTCGCTATGTTTTACGACTCAGCTGTACCACGTGAATACGTAGTACTGTGTGTAATTCATCACCTACAAGAAGCTTTAGTTGAACCTCATCGGAAACAATGGCAAATTAGATCTTGTTCCGTGAGCCGGCCATCCAGATTTCAGGTTGCAGTTCGCTTATGGACATCGGCCAGTTGCCCCTCTACCGGGGTCTTCTACTAATCATCCTCGCTCAGAACATGGCACGACCAAACACACACTTCGGACTTTCTGCATCCTGGAACGCGGGGATAGACTGTAGCGTTACGAGATCGCATGCATTTACAAAATAACTACTCCGAAGCTACTGTGTAATACTCCGAACTTGTCGGTCAAGATGCGGTGGGGTGATATCCCAGCTAGATGAGGCACCGTGCGAAGTAGAACTGCCTGCTTCTCATGCCGTGCTGTTCGTTATCCCATCTTAAGCTGCCTACGGTCTGGATAATATCAATGCTGATACTAATGTCTCTTATATCTGGTTTTATTATAATACAAGCCAAGCCAGTACAAAGGGTTTGGGGATAGCTACAAAGTTTTGCTGCGACGGCGTTACTCTAACGCTAGACCTGTCGAGTTGGCCGAAACTTGTGGGAAATAATCACATCAGCTAGATCATAGCGACTTGATGCTTACGAAAGGGCGCAGATTGACCCATAAAGCTATCGAAAAATAATCAAGCGGCTGTGTAATGAATAGTATCATTCTAAATGTCTCAGGAATTCGGACATTGCTTGTTGGCCATAATATCTCCGCCAGTAGGTGAGCTTCGCATCTTGCATAGTAATCTTCCCAGTTATGAAAACACCATCGCAAAGCCCTTCCAAACTATCGCCTTCAAGACGATGGCTGCAAGAAACACTCCAAGTCTCCAGCTCCACGATCTAAGTTGTGATAGAGTTTGAGATCTAATGTGCTCCAGATACTCGGAACAGTTTCCCTCCATTACGGTCTTCGCATCATTGTATACCGAGCATCCATGCTCGCATTCGGGTCATTGACCCCGAGCTCTCGACGCCACCATACGGGCCAACATCTCAGCTTTATCAGATGGCCCCGCTAAGCACGGAGTTGTTTCGAACTCCGTCCTTTATATGCAAACCCCATAACATTCTGTTAAGTGGCACGATTGGTGGAACTCGGTATAACACTCGACATCGGCAAAATGTCTTCTTAGCGCTCGTTGACTTCTCCGAAGGCCCCATTCTGGGATCATTACGGAGCTCAAGATCTTGATCATTATTAGAGCGCTTCAGCGACAGCCGAGATTTTAGCCTAAACGCAAGAAGCATCTGACTGATCATTACCACCTGCGAAACATCAAGCCATAGAAACCCTCTTATGAGCAACTAAGAATAGACGCTTTCTCTATTTCCGTGGCCGCGCCGCTTCTGCAAGTATAACAGCTATACCGGTCAATTGATCGTAACAATCACTAAAGGAGAGAGGCGTAGCTGCGCGAAAAGGCATAATGACAAAGTTCAGGGATGGCATGTGGCTGCCCATAGAGGGGAAGAGGACGGAATATGCAGAGGATGTATATACCATCACAAAGCGGGCGGATGGTCGAGCCCTATCATTACTATGTCCGACGAAGCACGTTCGGTCGCGGGGTGATACTCTAAACCTGCCTACTGTGACACTTGTGGGTATACCTCAAATTTTAGGTACATGGATGAAGATGCTGATCTTTTTAGGATATTGAAGCCGTTTTTGATGGCGTGATTTCTGTCGAAGCCACTCACTGGTCTGGAGCTGCAAAGAAAGGGCCTGACTTCGATCTTTTCCCTCAAGGAAAGCCTCAGGACGATGCTAGTATTTCTGTGTCAGACAAAGGCACGACAATTGCATCAGGATCTGTGAGCGCCACGATTCATCCTGACCAACATACGTTTGATATCCGTTTCCATGCAACAGACGGATCTAAGGCTTTAACATCACTACAAAACCGCAGTGTGGGTTTTGCTTATGGTCCAGCGCCTAGTACCCCTCTTCAGCTCGATGATATGAGAAACTTTGATCACTATATGTTCACCCAGACAACACTTAGCGTGGGTGAGACTGTACACGGACTTGGTGAACGTTTTGGCGCATTTAACAAAGTTGGCCAGAGCGTCACTCTATGGAATTCGGTACGCCTTGGCACCTATCACGTCTTCTACTGATATGCTTGACATGCTAACCAGTAGCAGGATGGTGGCACAAGTTCTGAACAGGCCTACAAGAACGTATCGTTCTGGCTTAGCAGTCGGGGATATGGCGTCTTCATCGATACCCCAGACAAAGTTGACCTGGAAGTTGGAAGCGAACGCTCATGCCGGGTACAAACCAGCGTGAAAGGACAGCGTCTCAAATGGTACCTGATTTACGGGCCCTCGCCTAAGGAGGTTCTGTATAGATACACCACTTTGACTGGTAGAGCGGGAAGAGTCCCGGCTTGGAGCTTCGGTCTCTGGCTTTCTACCTCATTCACAACTAGCTATGACGAGAAGACCGTGAGCTCATTTCTCGAGGGCATGGCAGCTCGTGATATTCCGGTCGAAGTATTTCACTATGATTGCTTCTGGCTCAAAGCATTCCACTGGTGCGATTTTGTTTTTGATACGGAGATGTTTCCAGAGCCTGCAAACATGATAAGCCGCCTCAAGGCTAGCGGCCTGGTCAACAAGGTATGCGTCTGGACTAATCCATATCTCGGCCAGGCTTCGCCCGTGTTCAAGATGGCAGCAGAGAAAGGCTATCTATTAAAGAGAAAGAATGGTGATATCTGGCAGACGGATCTCTGGCAAGCGGGAATGGGAATTGTGGATTTTACGAACCCTGAGGCTACAAAGTGGTTTGTTGGCTGCATGGAAGCTCTCTTCGACACCGGTGTCTCTGCCATTAAGACAGACTTTGGCGAAAGAATCCCGGTCAATGAGGATATACAGTGGCATGACCCAAGCGTGGACCCCTCAAAGATGCATAATTACTACTCCTTCATCTACAACAAGGTGGTGTATGAAGCTCTACAGAAGCGCCACGGCAAATCTGAGGCCGTTGTCTTTGCGAGAGCATCGACAGCAGGCTGCCAAAGATTTCCTCTACAATGGGGTGGAGATTGCGAGTCGACTCCTGAAGCAATGGCTGAGTCACTCCGTGGCGGCCTGTCTCTTGGCCTGTGTGGCTTCTCCTTTTGGAGCGTGGATATTGGAGGCTTTGAGGGCTACCCATCGCCGTGGATATACAAACGATGGGTTGCCTTTGGCTTATTGACATCCCATAGCCGTCTTCATGGCAGTAACAGCTACCGCGTTCCCTGGACGATTGACAACGATGACCCAGGAGAACAGAGCTGCGCGAAGACGTTGGCAAGGTGGACTGCTTTAAAGGCCCGCCTCATGCCTTATTTATATGCGCAGGCGGCAGAAGCTATTGCAGGAGGCCTTCCGCTCAGCGTTCGCGCCATGTGCTTAGGTATGATTCATCTGCATAAAGTGTGAGCACTATGAGTGCCAGTCGCTAACATTTGTTTCCAGAGTTCCCGGAAGACCCAACCTCCTGGTATCTCGACCGCCAGTTCATGCTTGGATCCAAGTTACTGGTAGCTCCGATTTTTGAAGAGACTGGAGAAGTCGAATTCTACTTGCCCGAAGGTCGATGGACGAATTTTTTCACTGGGGAAGTAAAAAACGGACCCAGGTGGGTGAAAGAGAAGCACGACTTTGACACACTGCCACTTTACGTCCGCGAGAACACTATTCTGGTTTTAGGCAAAGAGGGCGAGAGACGGACGGTATACAACTATCTTGAGGACGTTGAAGTTCGTTTGTATCAAGCTAGTACTGGAGCTGAAGCTAAGCTAGTGGACAGTGAGGGCAACGAAAAAGGCATGCTAACAATCGATGCCAACAACGCTGTTGCAGGTCAAAATCTTCTTCAAGGCAATCCAAGTATTCAGATTATATCTAAATAAGTCAAAAAAGAAGATCAATGAGTGGCTTGATGCCATAATTTACCCGAGAAAGATCAGTCTTCTCAATAAATCGTTGCTAATTTCTTTTTTTTTTTTTTTTTTGGCAACTCCCTGATCAAATTGTCTAATATTCTACCAATTGTATACCCGTATTCTTGAGATCGGTGTGTAGGCATGTTTCTAAAGCTTCTATATCTTATCGTCTTGCAGTAATCCTTCTATTTTTGGTATGAGTAATCCAACAATAGTTCTCGCTTGTCATTCAACTGGCTCAGCTTAAAATATCTCTCACAGTTGTAGCTATGCCTGCATGTCAGCTATCTTGCGAAACAATAATTTACATGTAAATGTTGAACTTACCTCCAGCATGCGGTGCCCGTCGCTAATCTTTGACATCCGCGTACATACTCGCGAAGATCCTCGTTGAATTTCTCGTCAGTTTTGCTCCAAGGAAGCCTGGCCTCCGCAGCCACACAAATCTCATAATGCTCTTTCAAAATACCAAGAACCTTGTCTATGGCCTCTTCAATCGATAGGTTGTTGGCGTTCACGAAAAGGAAGCAAAGATTCTCGAGTTGTGAAACGCGCTGAGAGGGGGTTAACCACCAAACGCCTTTGTACGTGAACACAAGTGAATATTCAACACAAGTGAATATTGAACACAAATAAATGTTCAACGCATGTAAATGTTCAAATAGAGATGGTGACTCACAAATTCTTTCTGGGAGCTTTGAACTTCGTTGACAAGAATCGTCAACTTGGTACACTCCAAGACAATCTCCTCCATGGCTTCGTGCCTACGCACCCACTCTGGGAGCTCAAACTCCATTGCAAATTCGTTTTGCGTGATAGAAGGGATGGCCTAAAAATAAATAAAGTTTATTATTTTAAACTTTTGAAAATAGTATTAAAAAAAAGAAAGTGCTAAATAAAAATTACTTACACCAACGTCATTTGCACGATTATTGAAGTGATCCCATGGATCTGGAAGATGATCTGCCTCCCGTACATGCTGTTGCGTGGAGGCGCCTAGGTACCTGATTAGCTACTATATAGATGATGTATATATGTATATATACAATATAAGCTTACCATTGATGTAGTCGTGCAGCTCCTTTCTGAGGCGTTCTGTGGAACTGGGTCCAAGTCCCTTTCGGAGATCTCTGAGGATAGGATATAATATCTCCACGGTACCTCGGGAACCTGGTGGAGGCGTGTAATTGGGATTGGGGCCGAGACAATCGTCAACACACTTGTTTGTCTCAGCACAACACTGTAGCGTGCCTTCTCTGTCATGGGTGAGCTCACCCCCAGTGTCAATCTCTAATGAACAAAGTCAGCGTCAAAAATGTCGAACATTAGCTGTAGCGTTTTATACCGTCGTCCCAAAAGAATATCTGCATCACATATTAGCTTGGTGTCATGAAGGTGTCATGAGAGTGTCATGAAATGGGACTATATATCAGTGCATACCCAATAAAGAAACTGTGAAAGCACCAGCATCTTGTCCTTCTTGCAATGAGGGTAGTAAATACCCGTTAGGAGGGTATAGTTGCCGCGGGCTCGATGCTTAGCTTTCTTCTCCTCTGCCACATTGACGCTTTGAATACTAATCAGTATAAGATTGTCAATATGCATAATTTGAGACCCACGTTTTCAGCCATTCGTCGACTTCCAAGTTGATTTCATCAATATCTGGTTGGAATTCACTGATCCAAGCAGGCATGAGCGCAAGAATATCTGGTACGAGAACTTTCTTATTCAAGACTCTTCTTATGACTTCTTTACGTTCATCAAAAATCTCAGTGGTATCATTTTTGGCATGGCTAGTGCCAAGTGTGTGCTTCAAAGCAACATCACGTAGAAAAAAGACGAGACTCCTGAGTTGATCCATGGTATCAGATTAGTCCAAATGATGCCGTCTTGTTCCGGTCGACGGGCTCTTGGATCCCGCTGTATTAGCAGGATATTTAACATTCTTTAAATGGGCTCTACGGATGCACGGATGTCTCTTGAGCCAAGATCTTATCAAGTCCATCCCCTGATATCAATGTAACCTGAATTAGTTGTCAATGGCCCCTCAAAGGAACGCATTAACGTTACCAGGCCCGAAGCCTTTCAAAGAAGCTCCGAATACATATGTAACGATGACCAAATCGATATCTTACGATTTACGAGAACTCCATAATCACTTGTAGGCTATCCGGGGAACCTTGGATACGTCCGCCCGACAAAGCTAAGACGAGGCGAAGGATGCTGCGGTCTGAGTGCAGTGGAGCTTCGTGTTACACAAATTACGTGATGTGCATGCAGGCAACATGGGACGAAAGATCCCATCAGCAGATCCTTGCAAATCTGAGCCTCGTTCAAACCATACTCGTAGCTGGTTAGTTTGTCAAGTGCTCCTTAACCAAAAAAAGAAGAAAATCTCCCAGCGTCAGAGATATTAACTGGCATATGCCGTACTGGGAATGTAACACCACTAATCCCTAGGTTGATATGCAGCAAGCATCATGGATCGTTTCATGTTTGAAGAATCTGACCGGATATTCAATAGCTCCCGTCATCCTCGGCAGCTACCTCTTTTCCGTAAGGCCAAATTCTTTCATATGATCCATGGCTCAATAAAGCTGCAGAGATAATCTAGATACTGCCTCTCGTGTTCAGTAGTGCAGCTAGTTCGGACCTTCTGGTGGGTTCATTGTCAATCCCCGCGTATTGACTAACCTTTAACAGCAGCTGTAATCCCAGCGCTTGTAGCAAAGCCGCGATCGGGGAGATTCTCACCTCAGCACTACCGCCGTTAATCGAGCTTGGCCATGTTTACCTGAAAATCTTGTATCACTTGACAGCGCTTGCATATCCGTTTGCCTACAACTACTGCAGTGTAAGTGGAGTTTTTGATAGACGGATAACTGTGGAATGGAATGCTTGTCAGATAACGCAATGCACCGTATAAAAGAGAACATTATTGCAATAAAGAGGCATGCATTGTTTGGGTCAAACGTTTCATTCAAGCACAACTATGGAGCATCTACTCCGTAACCAATCCTTCTAATCCTTCTTTGGCTCTAAAACTCCGAGGTGGAGTATCTCTTCCTTCGTAATGTCAAACTCAAGTGGCTTCAACTTGCGCGTCTGATCGAAATGCACGCTTCCGTATCGCAGATAGGCTGCAAATGTTCCTTCTATGTTATCCTTATCATAGTGTTCTTCAGAATCCCATAGGTCTGCCAAAAACGAATCCAAAGCTCCGGGTGGGCCGTGAGAGAGTTTCATCGTAGACGTATTGGCAAGTGCATCCTTGACAAAATCCTCTGCAGCTTGCCAAGTTTCATCCTTGACAACACCTTCGCCCACGCGTTGTTTCGTGAGAAGTTCAAATTGGCGTGTGCCAGACCAGCCCGTCACTTGCTGAAAGTGAAATGTTTCCTGAAGAGCTGAAGGCAGAAACATATGCTTGGCATAGTATTCTGGACCGTTGAACCCATCTGATGGATCTATGATCTTCCTTAGACGCTCAAAGGCCATAAAGTGCGAGAGGTAATCGCTAAATCCTTCCATCATTACACCAAGATCTGGACAGTTCATCTTGTCCACAGGGGGGCAGAGAAGAGGCAAATGCTTGAGAAGAGGAGACTTGTGGAAGCCATGAGAGTTTGTCTTCCCTTCCCAAAGTGCTAAGTAGATATCATGCCAGCGCTTAATGAATGGGTTATTGCGTTTGGCCGCAATAAATCCATTGAGCATAGTGAGGCATTCAGGGCGTATCTCGATAACGAAACCAGCCATCTCATAAGGCGAGGCAGGGTCCTCAATCTCTTTCCAGCAGATATCATCTATATGTCGAAACAAGAATGAGCCGGCGTCCATCCAAACACCGCCATATTTCCACAACAGTGGAAGCCTGATAAGATCTCCTTGATGAGGGCCGACATGAGGTCCATCCATAGTATTGTTATTAAACGCATCGGGGAAGAATGATTCCTCGACAAAGTGGTAGATATTGGTCTCGGAATTGGGCACCCGGTCGAGGAGGTGTACTGTCCATTCGGGACCGAGACGGCGAACCCAATTGATGACATTCCGCTGAACCCATGGGGCCATCTTGCTGTAGCCAGAGTGCCAGAATGCCCAGACATTCTTATCTGACGTGACCGGATGTCGAAGTTGAAGCCATGCTGCAATCTCTTCGTCTGAACGAAGGTCCAGCTTTTCTGCTGGTATGAGCTTCAGACCATCAGGGACCTCTGGCTTGATCGTACTCGTATGATGAGATACTTCTTCAACCTTGGAAGGGGCCATTTCTCTTGTTCTTCACGTCTCAGAATCGATGTAGACAAAATGAATATGCACGAGAGCCTTGTATGGCAACAGCAGATAAGCAAGGATTGAGAAAAACGGCATGATGACGCCCCATCTTAAAAGGACATGATGTTGAAGGCTAATGAAGCATATCCGCGTCTCCCAGAGACGGAAGGTGGCGATTTCACGCCAATGCATCTCGCGCTCTACCGTCATGTCATGGTGCAAAGACCAAAAGAATCCAATTTTTTTCACGATCGGAAAGCGGCCGATATTGAATACGAGATGGTTCATCTGATAAAAGAGGTAGGATTCAACGAAAGAAACCTATGATTCACTTAGCTCGGTCTTTCATTGCTGACACTGCGGTGTTAGTGATAAGATAATGGTGAATTGGCGATGTCACGTTGCAATGCGTCTGTAAGACAGAACGGCATTTACGAGCATGTGCAGTAATTTGTAGACTCCGCCTACCCTTGTCGATCTTTTTAGCGCTTGCAGATTGCTTGGCTTTGCTCTAATACCGTGCAGTAACACCCTGCTACTCTTGAAAATATTTTGACGATAACATATTGGACTCGTGTATTATTAGCTTGTTGGCTTAGTCTAAAAGGGAAACAGGATAGTGAGTTATCATTCCTTTTCCAATGTTAGCCAATTAACTCTCCGATTTTCTTTCCATTGGCCCGTTTACCAATCAATGCATCTTCAATGGCTGATTGAACTAGACACATCGACTTACACAGCCTAAACGTAGGTTACATTCCTCCTGCTTATGCATGCATGCTCTGTTTCCCCATTGACAAAGTCCCATATATGTTTTTCAGGCCCCTGTGAGGAACTAGCAATCTTTTGGGGTTTCCACCGTAGGATATAAGACGACTGAAGCTTACAATATTGGTCTAGTGCTCCCTCTTCGTGCTGACAGCTTGTTTCGATTTTCTTTCACAGTTCACTCTGAGAAGATCAAGCCGTTAACATGGCATTCTCAGAGTTGCTGGCAGACATGGAGTCATTTCCTACGCTGGCATGGGTATCGCCTGCCCTAACAGCTGTGGCTGTCATACTCGTAGCTCTGTTTTCCAGTTACCGGAAATCACCAAAAGGCTTCAATGTTCCTACTCTTGGTGAAGATTCTCAGATGCGATATGTACAAGAAGCCGACGTTCTTCTTCGAGAGGGATATGAAAAGGTAAGCTGATCTGGCAACAAGTCAGATTGCTTTACCGCTTCTAATACCTATTTCAACATAGTTCAAGAACACCATTTTCCAAGTCCTTACTCCGGATGGCCCAAGACTTTTTCTACCAAGGAAATTTGCCAATGAGTTGAAGCCATTTAAGCGGCATGAAGCCAGCGGAATGAAGGCTCTAGCTGACGTATGTTACATGTCTGAACTCACACGTAGAGTCCACATATCTAACTAATTATCTAGCGTCATCTTGGTCATTACACCACAATTGATCATGAAAGCGACGTGATGCTTGGAGCTATCAAGATTGATTTGAACAGGAACTTGGGCTTGTTTGTCGGGGATGTGGAGCAAGAAGTTGCCCACTGCTTCAAGACGAAGTTCCCCTCTTGCGAAGGTATGTCCTTCTCAGTGTCCAGCTAATAGTCTTCTCTATCTTACACAAGCTGCAGAATGGACACCAGTTGATCTCCACGAGACACTGCTTCGCATTGTAGCCCAAGCTTCTGCTCGTATCTTTGTCGGTTATCCAATGTGCCGAAATGATGAGTGGCTTGAATGTAGCACCAAATTCGCATTAGATGTCATGACTGGTGGTGAAAAATTAAAACTTTGGCACCCATGGCTTCGTCCATTCGCCCAATACTGGATCCCAGAGATGAGACGGATCAGGGGCGATCATCAGCGTGCGCTTGATCTGCTGATGCCGGAGTTGAAGAAGAGAGCCGCAGAAACAAGACAACCTGATGAGCCGCCTCGACAAGATATGATACAGTGGATGCAGCAGAGAGCTCAAAAGCTTGGAGACAAGTCATTTGACTATAAAGAGTTGGCAAATCTGCAAATGCTTACAGCAACAGCGGCCATTCACACAACGAGATTAGCCATCATTCATGCCTTGTACGACATTGCAGCTCGCCCTGAATACATAGCACCTCTTAGAGAAGAAATCAGGGAGGTAACCAAAGACACCAACGGTATTTTACAAAAGCAGCACTTGACACAGATGAGAAAGCTTGACAGCTTCATGAAAGAGTCTCAAAGACATAGTCCACCATCCGTCGGTGAGTTTCCACACGTAGCAACCATTCGATCTTTTCTTCAGGGCTAACATAGGTTACAGCTACTTACCAACGAAAAGCCATGATCCCAATTGATCTATCTAACGGCTTTCACATCCCTAAAGGAACAATCGTGCAGTGTAATACCAACATTCTCGATGAAACGCCAGCTGCATGGGGCGCGCCACATGAGTTTGACGGTTTCAGATTTTACCGTCTGCGAGAGAACCCTGAAGACACCAACAGGTTTCAGTTTGCGAGTCCATCATACGATAGCATGCAGTTCGGTTTTGGCAATGACGCATGCCCTGGTCGGTTTTTTGCGAGCAACCAGATCAAGATTATCCTGTCCTACATTCTTTCAAATTACGACATCAAATTTGAGGATTCAGTAAAGGGACGGCCAAAGAACTTTATGTTCGAGGTCAATGTAATGGCAGATCCCACTGTAAAGGTCTTATTTAAGAAGCTATAAATAAGAAACTTCAATCGTCTATAGTTTCAAAGCAAAAAGAATTATCAAAAATATGGATCATCCAACAGCCCAACGACTGCGTGTAATCCAAGTGCCACAACAACATACAGAAGACTTTCTTTTTTTTATCCAGGAGTTTCCCTCTTTTTCTCTGCTGAATAACTTCATTTTATGCCGACATGATGACCTGAGTCTTTCCCAGTTGCTTAATGATTTCCTTTTACGACTTTTCCTTTACAGGAGAGACTCATCAGCCAGGAGGGCTGCATTATATTACAATTGGTCGGGAACCGAGGTTTCTTTATCACTACCAGCCAGGAACGGAGGTTTTCTTTTCAGGGAAGTTGGCGTAAGAGAGACTGAATTTCCTTTTTCTATGACTATAGGAATCTCTGAAGGAGGAGAAAGGGGTCCTTTTTATTCGTTTGTTTTTGTTTTCATATGATCCAGCTGAGTCCTGGTTTGGGTGAGCAACATGGTCCAACATAAGAGGTCTTAAAAGACGCTGGGACAGCGTCTGGGTGGGACGACATGCAGAAGAAACACAATCCATCCGTTAAAGTATTACCTACTCAAGCATCTGCTGCACCCATGACTGTATTCTACCCTCTTTCCTTTCGTCTAGTATAGGCTACATACTATCATGATGAGACTCTACTATCGCTACTTCCATCTAGTATTTGCTACTATCATGTTTAAATCGGGGCCATAGATAATACTTTAACTCATAGAAAAGAAAACTGGGATCTACGATAGTTTTTCATTCATTAAATAGTACCATGTCCAGACGAGTCTGGCATGATCGCATATAGGACAATTAAAGAGAAAGAAAAGACAAAACAACATACCCAAGATAGCCATTACATACAACACAAAGGGTTGAAGAGGCAGGCTAAACGTGTAGCTGAATCCTCTTCCTCTTAATATTTCAACAAAATTTTGAGAGTAATGAGACTGGAGGTATTAGTAGAGCACAGCACCTGAAACTTCTGTTAATTGGCATCCATAATCTGCAGTCCCACCCTATACGATCTAAAGTTATCGTTATGGAGTGGCATGCTGTGCTGCGCCTCGATTCATAGGGCTTAGAGCTGGTTCGTAAAACTGGAACAGACCTCAACGGGAATAACATCCTAGTTTAAGCGAAGCCAATCATTTTTTCACGATCTACTCCGTATCGGCATACGAGGTATTCCCAGCAGCTATACGTCATAGCAATACGAACCTCCTATGTCTCTCCCATACTCCGTACATATTAGGATTACGAGAGCCAAGTTATATACAGACCGATGTCAGTCGACCACCAGTAAGCTGTTCGATATAGTGTTAATAGAAAGATACGTAACATGGCAAAATGGCTCCGCATCTATTTATTACCCTATCTACATATGTACCGTATATCAGACCACCGCGTCGCTGCCTCTCCATCGAAGCATAGAACTCATAAAATGCCAATCGCTAATTTTGACCAACGCAAATGCAATATAAGTAATATATACAAATCCTAGTATAGTATAAGTTTAGAGAATGTGCGTAAGATCGCAGGCGATTGTGTGACTCTATCGGCCTTCTTTATTTAGTGTGTCAAGTTGAGACTCTTGAGCCTCTTGAGCAACGGGCAAATAGCTGCCCTTTTTGCTATGCGCATAACGGTCTTTGGCCCAACCGTATAGGGCACTTCCACTTAGAATGAGAGCCATGCTGCCTGCACGATTGGCAGTGATTGGCTCTCCAAGAGTCACAACGGCGATGGCGCTTTGGGCCACACCGCGTGCGGCTGTCACAATCATGTGAGTGGTTGGACTAGTGACTTCGATTTGCATGAAGGTTGCTATCGTGAGCAAGAATCCGGCCACGCCAGTAAGCACTGCTGTGCCCAGGAACTGGCGAGCAGTGGCAGACACTTCAGCTGTGGCTGTCGAGCTGAAAAGAGCTGCAGTAGTTCCCATTTCTCCAGATAAGAGAAGCAGCGGCATGTAAAATCCAACGGCCATGACATTCGACATCCAGACCATCTGCCACATTCCTTCGCTGCTCTTGCCAAGGAAACGCTTGACGACAACGGACTCGACGGCTGTGGTGAAACTAGAGATAACTCCGAGCAATACGCCCTTGCCACTGGTGAGCATCTGGCTGTAGTCTGATGCCATTCCGGCGCCAAAACCAGCCATGACCATGGCGCATCCACCAAGAGACAACGGAGGGTAGTAAGGGCGTGGTCGGAGGACAAGAAGCGACAGCATGAGGGTGAAGGGGAGTAGAAGTCCTCGAGCGATTTGGTAGACCGAAGCATTAACGGAAGCCAAACAGTATGTCTTCGCGAGAATGCCGACAAGTCGGGCGGCAGTGAGTGGGAGAAGTGCAATCCAAGCCTATAGTAAGTACCATTCCATATTAGTAGCTGTCACACGAATGCGCGGCGTCGTAGCATCGATATCATCGGTTCCACGATAACCGCGACTTGATCGTAGGACAGATAAGCAACTGCAGTGCCACTTATCACGACAGGAACATACCGAAACGGGCCTTGACAGTGTAATCCATTTTGTAAAGTAGCCGATGGTTGTGAGGAGCACAACTTGTACAGTCGTCTGGAAAGCCAGCAATGTCACGGGAGCGTCGATGCCGTTCAACGCAGATTTGGAAAGAATTGTACTCAAGATGGCGCACGTCGAGTGGAAGAGCACAACCAAGGCGATTCGGCGCCTGGAGGGCGGCGGACGGGCCTCTGGAGCTTCACTCATCCTGGAGCGGTTCTATTTCGTAATAAAGGGTCTGAGCGAGTGACTGGAAAAGGAATAAACGAATGGCTGGAATATTATTCCGTAAAACACGGCGACGAAAGGAACATACAGCACGACTACTTCGCACTCTGGTTACAGAAGCAAAATCTCTAGGTGCTTGTACGAGTAGGCAACGGAAATGCACAGGTTTCCAAATGCCAGCACTAGTAAGTAAAGGGGCAAGCTAGTGACTTGCCCAGGAAAGATTATTCCATGCGGCTCTCACACCATACTCGTACATTACAGGCACTACGGAGTAGGTACGGAGTTCAGTATTATCCCCATGGCTACGAAGATCCTCAACAAGGCTCAGTAGCATGGAGTGGTAAATTCTGTAGTGGGGATCATCTTATCAGGCACACGGCCCACAGTCGTTGACGGAAAAAAAGCCCCATGGATATAGCACGTTGTACTGTAGTTTTATAAGAGCCATACTGTATAGAATTCCATTGAGATATATCTACAACCGTCATGTTTGTACTGTACTCGTATACTGTATAAGTAGGCAGCATGCCTTTGCAGTAGTATATACTCGTATAATAAAGAGCTATTTTATGAGACTTTCCGAGCGTCTCCGTAAATTCTTCCAATAACGCATCCGATTTTCCGTGTGCTTGCGTCTACAGACAGAACGGAGAACTTTGCGAATGTCCGTTTCGGCGATCATCCACTTACGCGGCCGCCCCTTTCCCCTACATACAGGCACGGAACTACTAGTAGCAGTAAAGTTCAAGCAAACAAGGCACATCCAAGGATCTCACAAATTTGCGGCTGATGATACTCCTACTCGGTCCAATAAGCACACTTCTCCCATTGACTCGTACCACCAGTAGGCGCGCAACGGCGCTCAGGTGCAATCCCTGATTACGTCGCCTCCATCACGCTAAAGACTTGGCAGGCTCCGCTAATAATAATATGAGGGAGCTAGAGAACATCAGCCAGCCACTCATAGCCGCGTATATTGAAGAGCCGTTGAGATGGTATAGTTGCCAAGACTTGACAACTCTTAAGACGAATGCCGCCTATTCCGATACCACCCCAAGTGACCTCTTTGTACCAGGTACTCAGGGCTGATTGTTGGCTTTATCCTTGTAATAATGACGAGGGTCTGCAGCAAATACAGAGGGAATAAAAACCAAAGAGAGACTATTCCTGCTCCCATAGTTTTGCGGAGCTAGAAGAAGTGGCTTCATATGAAGAAGTATCGAAGAGTATCGAAGAAAAAAAAAACCAGAGAGGCCATCTCTCGTAAGTCTAATGCAAAAAAATGCTACATAATCCGTACATGATAAGAAAAACCCACCCCAAAGACCGAAATTATCGAAAATGTAATGCTGTAGAAATCGCTTGTAGGGCCGTCATCATGCCGAGCCAACGTCCGCCGGGACAATCCCACTCTTTCTGAAATCCTCATCCATCCATTTCCTCACGTTCAACCGGTTCTGTTTCATTATTTTCTTGGCGGCCTCCTTGACGGCCTCTTTCTTCTCCAAGAAGGCTTTCCTATCACCAACCACCCTTTCCACTGTTTCCATCTCTCTTTCGTCTGGCTCTGAAAGCCAGGCTGCCTCACGGGGCAAATATGAATAGGAGGCGAGAAGCTTTTCGCTCGCCACCAAAGGAACTCCCGCAATAAGTGAAGCGGGGACTGTAGAAGAGGCCTTGCGGTCGAGGTAGGTGTCAGATGCAAATGCAGGAATAACTGCGTATGATTGTGACAGTAGTCTGTAAAAGTCGGGATACGAAAGATCCTCGTCAAATGCAACATTGCCCTGGATGTTTTCAGGCACCTTGACGTGTGGACCATGTCCGATCAAGTGTAGTTTGACCGTCTCATCAACATGCTCGCTGTTTGTAGCAGCACTTTCGTTAATCTTCTTCACGACATTGTCCAGGCTGCCGAAGATTCGATTGTAGTCTCGGCGCTCGGGAGCATAATCTCCTTGCATAGCGAGTGAAATCTCCCGCAAAGTTTCGTTGTGTGTCTGGTTGACTGGGAAAATTGGGGGAAATGTTCGTGCCGTGACACTTGCCTGCAAGTTTTGCCACTGGGGTACTGATTTTTGCAGAAGATAATCAACTGTGTGCTGGCTAAGGCCGATGAAATCAACTCGCTCCCGGTCGACCCATTCTCTAACAACGTCGACATGTTTGCCCTTGTTCCAGTAGTCGGCGTGGTGTACCAGGCAGAACAAATGTGTTGTCTCGTTAAACAGAAGGTGTCGGAGAGGAGCAACTACGGACTCTGGCTTCTCAAGGTCCAGTTCGCAAGTCGTTGAGACAACAAAGTGGGGAGGAGGAAGATTCGCGACGTCCCTCTTGAAGTAGTTGGAGCTGTTGACCGACATAATGGGCGTTTCCAGCTCCAGGTCGTTGACGATAACATCAGACTGGTAGCGCTGTTTGGCAAAGTAGAGTCTCAGCTCTGCGTTCGGGTGTCCACCAAATGCGTATACCAACGCTGCCGTCACTTCATCGTGGACGCCGGCAGACTCGACAATAGCGATACGTATCGGCTCATGCTTCTCACATGGGAAACGGTCATTCCACCATAACAGGTCGTCATCCGTCGTGAAAAGGTTCTGCCAGTCCTTCCCAAGTAGCATAGACCTGGTACTCTCACGGCTGCTGAGGAAAAGTAATGCAATAGCAAGAAGAATAAAGAATAGGTAGAATGAGCGTAATCGCCTATAGTAGGCGGTGAAAACCATCTTGAGCATGTTTAGTTAGAAATAATACAGTCATAAAGATAACAGAAACAAAAACATCATGCCCTTCCACTATGGCACGTAAAAAGAAGAAGGCCAGAGGCGGAAAAAGGTTACGGAAAGGTCAAGATTGACACGAAGGAATTGCCCCGGACCATAGTTTAAAATCCGGGAGTCTTCTCTATTGATTCAAGAACCCCAGCATGCCCCGGCCGCCACTTTCCTCATGTGTACATAGCGGAGGCTGATCAATATTTACCGCTATCCAGGCAGCTCACACTCCTTTAATGAGCCCAACTCTGGAGACGTTGTCATACCAGCTTGGACACTAGTATCAAGAACCCTGAAGCAGGCTAGCCGGCCGCGTGGTGGGGATGATAAACTGGCAGATCCTGGTAGCTGACACTACCGTCCTGCTTCGAACCAGAATTAGGGGCAGCCTTGAGCCTGCAGACATGGGTCAAGAATAGAATGAATCAAAGTACCAGCTACTTGTTCAGCTTGGCCAGGCGTATTGCCGCTAGGCTCGCTATTTGCGACGCTTTTAACACGTCCCACTGTGGTTTTATCTCAGGCGAATTTTGTCTTATGACAACCTTCATACCCGTGACACCTGTACAACCGAACGCAGGTGTCACTGTCAGCATTGAAAGAGCATAGCTACGGTGCACGTTTCTCACCATGCTGCTTGCGAATCGGTTTGGCCGTGCCACGATTATCGCTGGGGGCACCCTTCTGATATCGTTGCTCTTGGTGATATTGGCTCAGAGTGCCGACCTGAGATCACATCTCCCTAGCTCCACGTCAATATGGCCGGCTAAGGAGTGCTCTGCGACGTCTTTGGGCGAGAGCAGGAGGAACATTTCTTATGACCTAACGACACCACCTTCGGTCGGATGTGAGGACATTGTCAACGATCTCCAACAACGACTCATCCAGGCATATACGAAGAGTCTGAAGGGTGTTCGATATGCAAACATCTGGGGTTATCTGGAAACAGAGAACAAGGGCGATGCCGCCATCTGGTCTGCCCAGCAGATTCTCATGAGCATGCTCGGTATTGAGATGATGGAGGCGTGTCGGTAAGACTTGATCAACACCAGCATCGATCGCGAATCATTCGTCATGCTAATCTATTCCATCACAATACAGATTCGTTGACAGAGACTGCGACATCGGGAAATTTCGCAAAGTCCTTGAAGAGCACCGCCCTCATTCGGCCATTATCATGGCAGGTGGCGGCAACTTCAACGACTACTACTGGGAGGACCAGCCTTCGCGTATGAAGATGATTGAGACCTTTACCAACGTTTCTATCCGAGCATTCCCCCAGAGCGTTTACATGACCAACCCGGAGCGCATCAAGGCGACCGAAGAGGCTTTTGGGAAGCACAAAGATCTGCAACTTGCCGCACGCGATCAGCCCAGCTACGACTGGCTCGACAAGACGTTTGGCAAGAAGGAGGGAATCGACAGCCATCTCGTGCCAGACATTGCATTCATGTGGGGGAACCGATCCGACTTCCGAGTCAATGGAAAGAAGACGTGAGTATTGTCTCCGTTGCGCCGCAGGTCACCCCAAGTATTGCTTTGACGTATTCTGACCACCGATTTCTTTAACCATATAGACACGACATTCTCATCCTCGCTCGAAAGGATGCGGAAATTTCCGACGGCGACTCGTCCGATATTGAATTTGGAGAAGGCGAAATGGACCTCGGCGGAAGCATCGGCAAGGTCACCTACCAGAAAGTCGACTGGAAATTCACCCACACGCCGGACATCGACCCGCCAAAGGCCCGTGATGAAGCCAACGGCACGCCGGCACCCAAGCGAGAGAATGGCAAAAACCAGCGTGCTTGGGCCAAGGCCATTGCCGGATTCGAACTCCTTGGATCTGCTCGCTTCGTCATAACCGACCGTCTTCACGGCCACATTTTGTCCACACTTATTGGAGTTCCCCATGTGCTCATGGACAGCAAGCTGGGCAAGAACCTCAACTTCCACAACACATGGACACGCGACTGCGAATGCACCAGGATTGCCTTTTCCATCCAAGAGGCATTGGACGTCGCACGCTTGTATTTTGAGAAGGAGAAGATTGCGCAACCGCAGAATTAGCCCGTCTTTTTTACGTTAATCAGAGTCATGCATGGGTAAACATAGAGCAGGGCACTAAAATCTTGTACGGTCACAAGTGGCTGGTTTTTCTTGTTTCTCTTTTCATCTTGTTCTTGTACCATACCGTCGGAGAGACTTTGATTGGGGAATTAATGAATAATTGGCGTACATGCTTCATTACAATATATCTTTTCAGCATCTGTAATCCATAATCTGTGTCTGAGACAATACCGCTACTACTACCTATCGCTACATTGTTCACAGTCTTCCAGCGCAATCGGTCGCGTGAACCTCTTCTGTTTCACCAGTACTACCTAAATTAACAAAATCTCCGGTAGCGAGGGGCAGTGGGCTGTGGCGTCTTCACGCTAGGATATTTGAGCGGGTTGCACCAGTGCAGTTGACATCGTTAGCCCTGTTCTTTAGAGATCCAAGACACATTAGCCGGGCTAGGGTAGGGTAATGATCCAGTGGGCCAAATTGTGTTCCCAATATCGGAAGCGTGGCTGCTAATAATCTCTGAGCAATATAGAATGTCGTATCTGTGCTACTTGTCCAGCCTTATGCACTGGCCACTTAAACTTGGATACGCCTTATTATCCGATACGAAGGGACACAACTTGTGACTTGGCTCATTGATACAGCAAAGTACTGTGAAGAAGATAACCATAGTTCAAGTTGCTAGGTCATCTTGGGGGGAATTAATATGCCTCAAAGAGCAGGAGACTACAAAGATTAGCAAGAGGACTTATTTCCCCCTTTTTTCTCTTGGCATCACAGACGCCAAGAGCAAGTCGTCCCCCGCTGCAAATGAGTCTTTAGGTACTCCATACAACCCCATAATCCCTACCTAGTAGTTATCAGCGGGGGGGATTTGGAAACTCCACGCCTCGGTACAGACTACACTAAGCGCAAATGCGACTAGTATTACACTCGGGCCAGGGCAACAGGGCGAGTTGTCGAAGTCGGAGGTTGTTGAAGAATTGTTTTGACCCTCATATACCAAGTTAGGTGCTCGTAACACAGGTATGGGTTGACTTTCCATGTTGGATCTAAAACTTGAGATTGGTCAAGCATGATTCCATGCGAGTGCAATATTAACAGCGAAAGAAAATAAATCCATCAAAAGAAATTAGTACATCACTACGACGGTGCCTTTCTAACAGGGCTAACCAGCCGTCTGAGGCTATTTTCTGTTAGTTCACCATCAAGGCTTTGCCATTGTGAACAAAAGTTTCCACTGTCTACACACGCTATCTTGCATCTCGCACAGGGCGTCATGTGGTTCCAAGACGAAATTGTCGTCCACCAGCGCCACCTGTCTCCATGCCTCAATTGTGCCAATGTCATATATGGCATACAATTCCGAACTTGATCTTCTTATGTGCGAGTAGCTTACACTACCCCCATCAGACATTGCCAGTTTACACGCGCGATTCTCAATTCAATTGGAATTTCAGTTCCCTGTCGAGGAAAGTAACGATAGTAGACAAAGGCAGTAATACTGGAGAAGGGTAGCGATACTCGATACTGGAAGAGAGTAGCGATACTGGAAGAGAGTAGCGATACTGGAAGAGAGTAGCGATACTGGAAGAGAGTAGCAACAATGTAAGATGATGAAGGAACGGGGTGTCTAAGAATGTCCCAGGCAGTAACAAGTTCAAAAGGTTGGGAATATTTGCTTGATCTTGAAAGGGCGCAAGTTTTCAGCGATATATTTATCTCCGCCAAAGAAGGCAGACTAAACAACATCATCTATCCACCCCCAAAGCCACCTCTAATACCCACGATGGCAGATACATTAACTCTCATCTACATTCTTCTCTAAGGCAACCGGACTTAGACCCTATTCTTCTTCCTGAGATGGAAACGTCGCTTATCCCATTTATACCATACCCATTCTTAATAGCTTGTTGCCAAACTCCAGAAAATAATAGTCGGCGTATACCAAACCGTGATCACTGTATCTCACAAGCGCGTATTCGTTATTGTTCGCTGTGGCATGCTTCAAGATGCAATCAAATGTAACTCCCTCAGCTTTAATATTAGATTGCGCATCGGCGACCAGTCGCGCTGGTTCGGTTGCTTGACACATGTCTATGGTCTCACTTGCGATGCGTAACGCGTCTTCTAGGTATTTTGATCCCTCTCCCAGGATCTGGTGTAAGAGCAAAAGGCCGTTGGCAGCAATCATGCCTGCAGAAGAGTCGCGCAATGGCTCATCACCAATGGGCGCATCAAAGTCCCACAAGGGCACATAAGGATACTTGTGCGTTGCGCCTCGCAGGCGCTGGAGAAAATGCTCAGACAGGCGAATAGCGGTTTCTAGGAAAACTTGGTCCTTGGTCCAGATGTAAGTTTGTGTAAAGCCTAGAATTGTCCATGCTTGACCTCTATTGAAGGATCCGTTAGCATAGCCCCAGCAGTTATATATATGACTCCTACCTTGACCAGGTTGAATCGTCACTGTAGCCCTGATGAGTGTGCTTTGTTTTAAGAGATCCATCACGAGGATCGATATTGACTACATGCCATGTTGAGTCGTCCTCTCGGGTCAAATTCTTTCGAACAAAATGGGCATGGTTTGTCGCAATGTCAATGAGACGCTGATCCGACGTTTGATGTCCTGCGTAGAATAAAAGATCCATGTCTTCTTCCAGTTAGACCTGTAATGATCTGCCTATCTTATTGCTGTTGACTTACTGCACATGCTGTCCACAATCACAAGGAAATTAGTCTCCTTGTCAGTGATGTTGTACCTCTTGCTGATAGATTTGTCCCAACTTCTGACAGCTTTCATTCTCTCATCATAGCGAGATGCCAAGTTCTTAGCGGCCGTTATCACAGAAGCAAGACTCTCATAGTTTCCCGTCAACTCCCAATCTTGCCGCAAAGCAGGCTGAGTAATGAAGCCAAGGTCGTGGGTATTAGTTCTCTTGGCCATCTGGTGGAGAGGAGCCGACCAAGCCCGACACAGCTTGAGCAACTCAGCATGAAAAGCAGAGCGGTCTACTCCCGGTAATGGCTGATACTTGGGATACTTGACACATCTCTCTAGGATACAGTACAGATTTCCAGGGAAGAAGCCGCACGTCCAGAAATTGACTTCTTTGGTGTTGTACTGCCCTGGTGTCTCGCCGTCTTCTGGCGCCCATTCAGGGTATTCCGCAGGCGCTTTCTACTCACGATGTTAGAACTTCTTTTTCCAACTCCATATTGAGAGCACTAGAGAAATGATGCGGATAGCTTACACCGTGTTTCAAGCGCTCTGATGCGACTTTCCACAATTTTGCACCGATAGCTTCGGAATACAGCCCAGAAAGTCGGGTTGCTAAATGATTAGGAGATAATGTCTTGCTAATGTGCAGTTTTGAATCCTCCATTGACAATACAGAGGGTGATGTGGGTAGACTGTCTTGGCTATCGTGACGCGACAGCCCTTCTCGCGGGCTTCCTCGTGAAGAGTCTGTTGATGAAGCCATTTTTGCCTCCTATAATGTCGATTTTCAATTATTCCAAAGAACAAATTATGAGAAAGTCAGAGCAAGTCTATCTAATCAATCCAGGAGAAGTTTAAGTTCGGAATATCTAGTTCCTCTTTGAGATGTATGTATCTGAGAACAATTTGTGGTGGACACCTGGACCCATCAATTCCCGGTCAAAACACCGTGGATGAGTTGCAAAGGCCACGCTCATTACGTTAATCGCCCATGTTGCTTGTTTGATGCATTCTCGCTCTCGATTACTCCGGCTTTCCGCTCCGGAATTGTTCTCCGACACTTGGCCCGACGCGCCGATGGTGGTGTCATCCAGCTAGCATGGTCTACCTAGTCCCGGGGTAAATGGGCATCGGCCTCATGCTAGCGGCATAGTGCAAGGTCCTTGATGAAATCGTTCTCTGAATATCGCCATGAGTAAAAATGGCAGGTGTCTCTCTCTAGGCAGCTTATGAACTACTTCACGAGACACCCTCGAACCAACCTCCAGCCCAATTTTGGCAGCAATTACGTGTGACAACGCTCGAACCAATCAGCACACACATCATGGCAGCTCTTGTAAACGGAGATTCCAGATTCAATCCCCTTCATGGGAACCCATTCAAGACAAGAGATGACGTTGCCAAGGCAGTTATTTCACTATTTGAACCTTTGTTGCCTGCTTTCTCTGAAGGAAATGCTCGTGTTCAAATCGATGCGTCCACGTCTACATGGGACCGCGCGGCATGCGATTTAGAGGGTTACGCCAGACCGTTATTCGGCATTGCGCCTTTGGTTGCTGGCGGAGGAAAGTTTGATCATTGGGACAGGTACAGAGAGGGACTCAAGAATGGCACAGATCCGCAGCATCCAGAGTATTGGGGACCTGTACCATCAATGGACCAAAGGCATGTGGAGGCAGCTGCACTCGCATATGCCATCTTGCTGGCCCCCGATCAGTATTGGAAGCCACTCGATGATACAGTGAAGAGTAATGTTAGTAAATGGTTACTGTCGAGCCGCAATGGAGAGCATGGATCAAATAACCATAAATATTTCCGAATAATGGTCGATCTTGCCCTGGAGAGTGTCGGTGTCGAAGTTGATACTGCTGGAACAAATGAGTACTTGGACGACATGGAAAGTCTCTACATATCAGACGGATGGTATCGCGACGGAGAAGACGAAGGCGATACGCGCCGCATTGATTATTATAACCCCTTTGCAATGCACTACTACGGATTATTTTATGCTGTCCATCGGCCGTCAGACAAGGCGCGTGGCGACCGTTTCAAGGAGAGGGCGCGAGAATTTGCTCCTGTCTTCATGCATTGGTTTGCAGATTCAGGCTCAAACATTCCCTACGGACGCAGTCTGTCATATAGACAATGTGTTGCCGCTTACTGGGGATACCTGGCAGTGGCTGGTGTCGAGGCATTGCCTTGGGGTGTTATCAAGGGCATCTATCTACGCAACCTTCGATGGTGGGCAGCTCAGCCCATCTCTCGGCGCGATGGTATCTTGACGCTTGGTTATGCGTACCCAAACCCATTTATGGCGGAGCGATATTTGTCGACTGGTTCACCATATTGGGCCATGAAAGCGTTCAGTCCATTGAGCTTGCCGGCAGACCACCCATTCTGGACGGCGGAGGAGCTTCCCATGCCTCAACGTCCCTCAGTAGCTGCATTTCCAGTACCAGGTCTTACTTTCATGCATACGCCTGGTCATACAATTATGCTTAACTCTGGACCGGATTCAAATAAGGCCATGCGCTTTGTACCGGAGAAGTATCTTAAATTCGCCTATTCAACTCGGTACGGCTTCTCTGTCGAGAGCGATAGTCGAGCATTTGACGTCGGTGCCTTTGATAGCATGATTGCACTGAGTGACGATGGCATACACTATAGAGTTCGAGAACATTGTGAAACTGCTAAGATGGCGGGAAGCAAGATCTATTCATCGTGGCGTCCGTGGTCCGACGTTGTGGTCGAAACCTGGCTCATTCCATACCCAGACTGGCATATCCGCATTCATCGCATTCAATCGCCACGGAGACTTACCACTATCGAAGGTGGATTTGCAGCACCAAGAACTGATTTTAACGCGGATAAGACTCAAGAAGACGACGGCGCCGCGTATGCGATTTCTACGACTGGCGACTTCAGTGGTATACTAGATGCCTCACCGTTGCCAAAGCGAGTTGCGAGAGTCACCAAGCCTCACGGCAATACCAGTCTTATGTTCCCACGCACACTTGTTCCCCAGCTCAAGGGAACAGTTGAGGCAAATGAGACTCGGGTTTTTGCTTGCGCGGTTCTTGCTGGCCCATCGGCCAAAGAACGCTGGTCACACCCACCCGCATTTCCAGAACTCGAGGAAGTTGAAAGAATATTCAAAAAAGAGGGAATTGATATAGAGATTGTAAAGCATTACTCTCGCTCAGGAAACTAAAGCAATGCTCGGAATATGGCACCGTTTTATTAGACAATCGACATGTTGGCCGCGTTTTAAATAAGGCATATCTGTGTTGCTCCATAAGCGACCATATCTTCATTCTATATTAATAGAAAAAGGAAAACGAAATATGTTATCAGTATAATATAAACCACTACTACTTAGAAGCATATTCATTATATTCGCGCTCATTATATTGTTTGTGGAATTCCACCCGCTCTTTGGTACCGCGTACTACCCTGTAAACTAAAACATAGGGATCAAGAGCGATGTTGCCACTGCGTAGAGACGTCGCCAAAATATTATGTCTGACTATTTATTCAATGAATTACTTTTCATGCTCTAACCTTCCTGTTAGTTCGTAAATGTCATTATAGTTGTAAACAATATGTCAATTGACGATATTTACAAGTCATCCACAATGTCGCCACCTGTGGACTATAATGCACCTGGCTGATAGTGATTGCTTTTGTTTTGCTTTGTGTGCTAGGCATTAGGAAGCCAGGCTATGACTTTACCGCATTTAATTCGCAATTTAATGAACTGGAACTGTGTCAAACGTTACCTCTCAGTTCTCTAGTTGCTCGAGGGTTTCCCCGTCTCACAACTTGTGGCTACGCTAGCCCCCTCCTCCCCTCGTAAATCGGGCCTCAGCTTCGGGTCTTCGGCATCGAATCCCTACCTTCGGACAGGCCCCCGGTGCATCGGCCTCGCACTACTCCGCACGCCGGAGTGCTGGCACTACTGATCAGTCCACGAGAGATCTTAGCAGTTCTGTTCACAAGACTTCATTAGTCTTCTAGACAGTTACAGACAATGGCTTCAATCACATGCCCCACTCCAACCCTTTTCCTTGATCAAACTTTTACCCCATGGGGAAGACAGACACCATCCCCAAAGTTCATCCCGCATTCCCCAGGACACACTTGCTTCTTTGCCGAGTGGCGGCAAGCGGGAGGAAGGCTTACCGGTCAGCGTTATAAGGGAAGCTAGCCATTGAGTTGGTTCGGCCCGTCTGAGAGCCTTGCCTGCGTCCCATGTTGCGTTGCTAGGTGTTTGTCTGCCAGCCATTAATAGGTCACGACCTCCTTGTGAAACCAGCAATGTTTTAACCCACATCTGCTATCTTCATTGATCTAGGGTTCTCATCTACTGAGTAAACTCAAGCAAGTATTTGGCATTCGCCAGCTTGTGCAATGTTTCACGTTAACAAAGCTTCGGTCCGCGGTGTTGAGGGTCATACCCTCCGCGAGACCGACAAGCGCGACCGCTTTTGGTGGCATTATCCTGGTCTTCGCAGCCTTAACTTTCTTTTACTTGGCTGTATTGTTTGTGATATGACCAATGGATATGATGGCTCTATGCTGAACGGTCTTCAATCACTCCCGTCATGGCAAGAGGCCTTGGATCATCCGACAGGTATGAGTGACATCTCCAATCACGCTCATATACATATCCAATCCTAATCAAAATTTCAGGTACTCGTCTCGGTACGATTTCTAACGGCACGAGATATGGACAACTTGCCGCTCTCCTCATTGCTGCCCCCTTGATTCAATGGCTTGGACCTCGACGTCCAATTACGATCGGCTCTCTTCTTCTGCTCATCGGAGTTGCGCTTCAAGCCAGCGCCCAAAACTACGCCATGTTCGTGTTCGCTAGATGTCTAATTGGCTTCGGAAATACGATCCAGAATACAGCATGGTGAGTTGGTGGGAAAAAGAAATAAGTAGTATAGAGTTAGCTAACTATCCATGCAGCCCAATTTTGGCGAGCGAGCTGGCTCATCCATTTCAGAGGACACAGATCATCGGTATTCAGAATACAACTGGCTCACTAGGCCAAATTATGGCCGCGTGGATCACTTACGGAACTTCATTCATTGTTGGATCTTGGTCATGGCGACTTCCTTCGCTCCTTCAGGCGTTATCGTCCTGTTTCCAGCTGGTCATGTCTTTCTTCATTCCCGAGTCACCTAGATGGCTTGTCTATCAGAACCGCAGCAAAGAGGCATACGAGATTCTGGCCAAGTATCATGCTGAAGGTGACGAGTCTTCGCAACTATTACAATATGAGATGGCAGAAATCGAAGCGGCGATCGAGGCAGAGAAGGTGCAAGCATTGTCTTCATGGATGGGATGGTTCCGAACTGCCGCTAATCGATACCGACTCTTCATCATTGTGACATCCGGTTTCATCATCCAGTGGTGTGGCAATGCCTTGCTCTCATACTACATTCATCTCGTCTTCAACTCCATCGGTATTACCAACAGCAAGCAGCAACTTCTTCTCAACGGCGGCATCACTATCAATGGTTGGGTTTGGGGTAACTTGTTCTCGCTCTTCATCGACAAAATAGGCCGCCGCCCGATGTGGCTGATTGGTATGAGTGGAATGTTTGTCGCGTTCTTGTTGCTCACCGTATTCACCGGAGTCAACACAAGCATCAATTACGAGAACCATGCTCTCGGCCGGGCTACGATTTTTACCATTTTCCTCTTCGGCGTCTTTTACAAAATGCCTGGCTGTATGCTCAACTCGTACGTTGCTGAGGTGGCGCCCTTTGATCTGCGTGCGAAAGCTTTTGTCATTTCTAGCTTTGGCGATGCAGCGGCGAACATCTTCTCGGGGTACACTAATCCAATTGGGCTCGCGAAGATAGGTTGGAAGTATTATATTGTCTGGTGTTGTGTTCTTGTCAGCAACTTTTGCATCATCTACTTCTTTTACCCTGAGACGAAGAACCTCTCACTGGAGGAAGTTGGGCAACTCTTCGACGGCCCTAACTCTGTCGAGGCAAAGCTTCACGAAGGCGCCGAGGAAGTTGACGAGAAAAGAGGCGAGATTAACGAGGCCACGACAGCGGTTCATGTTGGATGAGTTGTGTTGATGTAATGTTGTATGACAATCTGATTTTTGGACCTACTCTCTTAACGAAGTATACTATTTAGTACATAGTTTTACGCGTAATATATGGAATTCACTACCTCTAACGCACACAAGTATGTATTAAATGTTGTAATTGAAGTCAGTAACCAGCAACCTCAGTGGTGGAAATTCCTCCAACGACAGACCCGCCCAACAGCTGAGATTTGCCGCTTTTTCCTAAAGTGTGAGTGCTAGTGGTAATAGTGCTGTAAAGACTAACAATCGATGGTCAGTGGTGTTGGAGAAGCCCCCGCAAACAGCTGACCAACCTAGAAAGCTGTTTAACTGGGGTGAGCAGACCCTGCGTCACCCTGTTTCTTGGGGCGGCCAGGAACACGCGACGTACGTGCAGCGCAACGATATCAGCATCGTCTCATGCCTTGTATGGACATATCTGCGCTTAAGCGTAATTAGGAATGCGATTCATCGAGAACATCTCCGTCATCTTATAGTTGAGAGCAGCGACTGTAAGATGGACCAGGTTCCACGCAATATGAGAAGCCCAGCACGGTCGGCGGGTGGAGAAGACGAAGGTTCACCACACCCTGATGAGTTGCCTGCGTGCCTCTCATGCAGGAGAAGAAAGTCTCGATGCTCTCGTGAGAGACCGGGTTGCGCACAATGTCTCAAGATAGGTAATCCAGTCCTCGCATCCTTGACATAACCTTTATGGATAGGTGGTAACAAAATGTGCTCCCAGGTGCTGAATGCCAGTATGTTGTAAAGCAAAAGCCTGGTATCAAGGCTGGGGCTGTCGATAGTCTCAGTCGACGACTCGGTAGGTTAACCTTTATCTGCCTGCCTTTCCCACAATTTACTAACCAGAGTAGAAACATTGGAGCAGATTCTTCTGGATACTTCTGGCAACACAAAAGCGAGACTAGTTGCTTTGTTGAATGGGGATCTTGAGAGACCTATGAGAAGCGAACTCTCATCCACGACATCTCCTTCAATGGAAAGGCAACAGGGACCGTATGATACATCTCGACATGCAGGTCAAGATTCGCTAGCCGAAACCGCCCCTCAATCAGACCAGCACCGCAGGAAACGACAACGCATTGGCGATGAACAGGACCGATACTGCGATACAAATGATGATTCTTGGATTACGCCATTGCCACAATATCCATTGTTAGAAGCAGTAGTGGAAGCTCATTTCCAGACAGTGCATCACTGGATACCCATCCTCCACGAAACAAGATTCCGAGCCAAATTTAAAGACCCCGCCCAGAGGCAAAAGCTTACCGTGCTCCTTCACGCTTTACTTTCCGCAGGAATTAAATATGTCGACTGTACGGCCTTTGGAATGAGTATTCAGGACGTCACAAGACAGATTCGCATCTCTCGAAGCATGGTGATGGAAAATGCGATGGAATCGCTTTCCATTGAGAACACCCAAGCGTTGGTGATAATTGCTTTTGACTATGTAGGCGACATCTATTCCTTGATCCTGAGGGATTACTAACAATTCTATAGATGGGAAGCGGTCACGTTCAAAAAGCATGGCCTATAATTGCATCTTTAACGAGGGTTGTTGACTACCTACAGCTAACTGTGGAGCCAGACGAAGACTCACCGAAGCAGCCTTTATTAAGATCTTTGACCGTCTTGGAAAAGCCACTGGACTGGACAGATTCCGAAGCACGCCGAAGACTTTTCTGGAGTGTTTTTCTTCTAGACAGGTAAATCAGCTATCCTACATACGCGGTGATCAAGAAGCTGATCAAATATTATAGAATATGTTCTGTCACTACTGGGTAAGAGCTTGCGACGACCACGGATGTGGTAACTATAGACTGATTTATGTAGATGGCATACGAGTCTCACATCTGACGACGTTCATCGGCGCCTCCCTTGCGGCGGAGCAATGTGGGCGAGAGCAGAGCCCGTTTCAACGCCATATTTTGGAATATGGGATAAATCGACAGCGAAAATCGGCAACTCAATATCGAGTGCACCTACAATCTATGTATCACCAAAGGTGGCGATTGACCACCCTAGCCCTGGGTCCAATGGAGATGTAGACGTCTCAAAACTTGGGGCCTTTGCGTATTGTATCGAAGCAACGGAAAATCTCAGCCAGGTCACCTCATTCTTCCTGCAGCAGAGTGTGAACTTTGGTAACCGGGATGAAGTCAAGAACTGGTTAACAAGATTCAAGGAACTGGACCTTCGTCTCGTTCAGTATGGTCTCCCTCAACCCCCTCTACTATTTCTCACTGACTTATTTCTTCATTAGTTGGAAGATGTTCTTGCCGAAGCAATGGCAAGACTCAAACGTCTCTCGGGATGTGCTAATATTAAAGCTTGATCCAAACCTAACATTAGCTCATGTATCTCACAATACCTCAATGATACTACTCCATCAACATATTGCGTATCCACCTGCGCGCTGGAAGAATGTGGTCAAGCTACCCAGCTCATGCAGCGCCGAGACATGCCACCTTGCAGCAGTTGAAACATCGTCAATTGTGCAAAAATATCTGCGGTTTATGGGGGGCATCGTTAATGCCCAGTTCGCATTTTGCGCTTTTGTCGCTGCTAGGATTTTGCTCATTCACTGGCACTCCAGTGAAACACACACTTTGGAGACTGAGTTTTTCAATCTCCTGCAGAGCTTAAAAGATATGTCTGACAAATGGCACGGATACTACACGTATGGGAGCACCTTTGGTGGTGCTCCTGATCGACAACGACCCCTAGACTTGGCTGGAAGATACGCAGAGCAGCTCGAAAGTCTGCACTCCCGCTGTCTAAACGATGTGACATTCTCAACAATCGACCTCATAGAGACCCTGGGCGATGCGAGCCTGTATGGCTTCATTGAGGCAACAGTACAACCCAATGCAGTCATATCGCCTAGCGGCACTGATTACAGGAATCACAACGGCCAGTCACACCGACGTTATTCATCTGGGTTTGAAGCATACCAAAGGGCTGGCGTCCCATCTCCCACAAGAGCGTCTGATATGCGCTCCAATTATCAGTCACACAGATCACCCGCTCGCACAAGACATTCGGCTACTTATGGCGTCCGGGAGGTTCCACAGCCTCAAGACGACATGAGCTCCCAATCAGGAGTAGGCCAATCACCATTGGCAACATCATCAGCTAATGCAAATATGAGGAACATAAACGGTACTTCTATCGCTTTGATGAACGACATGAATGCAGCCAATAGCTTTCCCCATAACCAGTCAATGATGGCTGAGGAGGACGAACTAACAACTATGTCGAACATGTTATTGGGAAATCAGTTCTTGGAAATGGATCGTGTTATTTCGCTTCAGGGCGCTGATTTCTTTGCGTTCGATTCTACAAGAGGAGTAGGCCTCTCTGGCTAATGCCCGCTCAGGATATAATGGAGTTTCGAATCTGGAATATAATTGGTTACGGAAGAGTGTATTTTCAAGGACATAACGTGAAGGATGAGATGACACAAGAAAGGGAATCGGACATGACTATTGCCTGCCATTGTACCATTTATCGTCCATAGATGCCCTCGCTCTATGAGGCTTCGCCTCCGAGAAGTATCTCTTCATAATTGATGTGGCGAAGAACATACTAATATGTAGTAACTTATCCGAAAGGTACATTCATATCCTGCTTGATCACTCTATCAGATTTCGCCACTCTACGGGCTTGTATCAGGAAGTGTAATAGTACTGAAACGAACAATTTCCATCTTCACTGTTTCGAAGTAAAAGTCGGATGATCGGTCAACGGCGTATTGCAGACTCGTTAGCGGAGAGGCATTACCCCGGTGGCCGTTGTGCCGAAAGGCCGATTAGCCACTGCGGACGCTTACAGAAGGCAGAGAGCCAATTAGAACCAGTCCAACTGCGATCAATTTATCCCACTACCACCACAAGGAGGAGGTATTCAGTGGATTAACAACGTAATGAAGGTGAAGTGATGGCATAAATTAAGGCAGTAAGAAATTAATAAGTCAGTATATCTTGGTGGGAGGACTCAAAATAACAGGCAGAAATTCCAGGTCAAATGCGACAATCCATTACCTTGAACGCAAGCATTTGACTGAACCATGACAACTCCTCAAAGTACCGCATCCACAAGTCTCAAGACTATTGTTCTTGATGGCGAGCGGCTCATCGAGGCTAGAAACCGGTTGCAGGGCGGTAATGATGCCGCTCTACAGAAGTCTTTCGAAGCATTGAAAGGCAAAGCGGACGAATGGCTTACCCAAGGTCCATGGTCCGTAATGGAGAAGAAGAAAGCTCCCCCAAGCGGCGACATGCACGATTACACCAGCCAAGCACCTTATTGGTGGCCGTCACCAACGCCAGATGGGAGTCCATATGTGCAGAGAGATGGTGAAAGGAACCCCGAGGTTCTCAATTACAGCGATCGCGTGAATGTCGAAAAAGTCTTTGGCTCATCATCGGCACTTGGCCTTGCATGGTTTTACACTGGCAATGAGGCCTACGCCAGACACGCCGCGAACATCATCAGGACATGGTTCATAGACCCACAAACACGCATGAATCCGAATCTCAACCACGCACAGCTTATCCCGTTTCTCAACACAGGGCGCCATATTGGCATCATTGACTTTTCTCAATGGTACACTACACTTCTCGACATCGCCGTCATTCTTGATAGCGGTAGTCCGTCTGGCGGATCAGCGCCTGGCTGGCAAGTTGAAGATATGAACGGATTCCGTAAGTGGAATCGAGAATTCCTAATGTGGTTGACCGAGAGCGAGTTTGGCAAGGCTGAGCGAGCAGAAAAGAATAATCATGGAAGTTTTACCTGTATGCTCGTGTCTGCTATTGCTCTTTTCATCGACAACAAGGAGCTTGTCAAGAAGGAAGCAGCAAACATCCAAGCGGACATTGATGAGACGATCAGGCCTGACGGAGCCCTGCCCGAAGAACTTCGGCGAACTCGAAGTTGGCATTACTCCAACTTTACTCTATTGGCGCTGACTCGACTCGCCATGGTGGCTAAGAAAGCTGGCGTGGATCTTTGGAACTATAAAGGGCCACAAGGACAGGGAATTACCAAGGCTATTGAGTATATAATACCTGCCGCAACTGGCGACGAGACATGGCCATACGAGGAGTTTCATTTTGAACGATACGCTGCTGCAGATGTTATTCGCGCCGCAGCTGACGCCGGTCACGAACAGTCGAAGCAGGCGATCGCCAAGATCGAAACGCCTGTGGTAGATTTGTGGCCTTTGAGACCTGCGCCTGAGCAACTTGAGCCTGTGAAGGTAAATCCGAAGCATCTCACAACATAGCTCAATATCCAATATACCTATTTACATCTAACTACGACGACAGTAAAAAGTATCTCGCAATCACGATCAACGTAACCTCCATTGTCTCTTAAGTAATACTCAAGTAATCACGCATATCCTCATATGGTGACCTCAATAGTGTGTTTGTCGGCGATGCCGTCTCAATCTCACCTATATGTTTTGCCTGTCACATTTTGCGGAGTATATCGTATTTAAGATGTTTCTGTAAGATGGCTTTATTTACATATCTATACCGAAACAATTTCCAACGCTATTAACATTTGTTGACCGCTTTGTTATGCTTCTTGTAGAATAGCTCGATTGTGTGAGGATTATTGTTTCGACTTAGTTGGTGGCAGTGAGATAGTAGAGAACACTTTCACCAGGGCCCAGATTTGACGCAATGACAGATGTTGCTACACCAAGATCACTATGATCCTCGCCACCAGAACCGCCACCTCCGAGAACCCTGCGCACGCTCCAACCCGGAGCTCCATTGGGCTGGCCATTTGCTATTCCTAAGAGTGATAGTGAGATGTTCACCAATTGGACTCCTTGGAGATTTTTATTGAAACCTCCTTGCCCAAGGTCTGGACCGTAGTTGGCTAGAACGACGACGGCGTTCTTGTTGCCTGCGTTGGGCCCAGCAATCCAGGCTTGGAGCTGTTCAGATGCTTGAGATCCAGGATTGGAGGTTCCGAATGGATTCTTGGGCTGCATGGGAAACTGAGCTGTGAAATCAGCAACCGAGAGAAATTCGGGGTCATAAAGCAACTCCCGCCCAAGCGTGTCAAGTTGTGTTAAATCCGAACCGGTGATCAAGTTTGCGCCTGCGCCGACCCAATGAATCGCAACTGTGTACCTCTGGACGTTTGAGAGGCCGGTGAGTGATTGAGCGTTACCCGTGTACACGTTATCCATATCAGGTCGGATCATTATTGGGGTACCTTGGCGCGCAGGGTCTTCTTCTTGTTGATTAATGAAGCTTCGGTACTGCTCAATTGCTCGCTGGACTGTATTGAATCCTAAGAATTGGCTTGCCTGAGCGTTGTTGATGTCCTGGTCTAGGCGCAGGCCGTCTGCATTACCACGCCAAAGGAAGGCTGCTGAATTCCGGTCAAGCTTCCACGAGAGATCTAATCTCATCGGACGACTGGCTTGTTGGATTGCCTTATGATACGCCACAGCAGCGAGAGAGTTATTGGCGGGTAGATCTTCGTTTGCCTGGGGGCTTCCAGGAGTCATGAAATCAAGCTTGATGTAATCCACTCCCCTATTGCATCGTGTTAGCGGCATCTAAAGACTGACTTTGAGATCATACATTGCAGCCCAGTTGTTAACCACAGAGTTATGCCATTGTTGAACGCCGTTCTTGCTGAAATCAAATGTCTGCCTTAGATTGTAACTCGGCTGGCTCGTGTCAAACAACGTCCCCAACTTGATGTTGGTTCCTTGAACAGTAACGCCTGCGTCGGCCGACAATGCTCCTGGAAGTGCATATATACCGAGAAGCTTTCCTTGCGAGTGCAACCGATTGGCCAATGCTGTCAAGTTTGGGAATACAGAAGTGTCTGGCACAAGACGACCAAATTGATCACCTCCGTTTCCCGACCAGCCCGAGTCTATACTGCACAAGGTATATCCTGCAGTGACATTCAAAAGATCGCATTGGGTTTGCACATTGGCTTGATTGAGGGTGAACGTGTTGCCTCCTCGGGCTTGCATGCCAAAAGAGTTCCATCCGCGAGGAGGCGCATTGAACCCGTTAGCACTTGTTCCGTAGAAAGGAATGGAGAGTTGGCTCGTGGCTGTTGTTGCTGTCGCCAGTATCAGCGGAACTGTGAGGAGCGAAGGGCTGTGTTTGTCCCGCATTTTGTTGGTTCTTCTGCCTGCTGTGGAAATGTATAATGGTTATCTGTGCAAGTGCCCGCATCAATAACGAGGGGAAACGGCCTTAATATATCGCATCACCGGTCTTTTGCAGACTAAAAGTGGCACATGGTGTCTCGGAACTCCGGTCAATAGCATAAGGGGTTATATTCGGTGCAAGACAAATAAGACAAATAATACTAGTGTAAGACGGCTGAATTGGCAGAGATCTGCCTTCGTATGATGCTTGGCTTAGTTAACAGCTTCCTTTTGGAGATTAGGGATGATGGTGCCTACTGTTTCAATTACATAGACTCGATCTGGCAGTTTAATGGTTGATTCGTGTATGTGGGCTTTTCTGTTACCTCCCTTTTCAAGTTGCCAAGCGTCAGCGTTCTACGATCAGTTGATACGGTATCGCGCTTCTCTAGCTCGCTAGCTTCTTCACTCTGTGGTAATGATTTGATGAGCACCTTAAGGAGAATTGGTTAAGCCTATCAGGTGGAACATGGCCCTTAGGTTTGCAGATGTTGCTAGACTATAGATATTGTAAAGGTTGTGAACTAGATGCACTTTTTATAGTATTTACTATGAGAAATATATTTCTTGCCTGTGTCTATTTGCAAAGGTATTCTCCTGTATCTTGTTTTTTTTAGCGGCCTCAAGTACCGGCGCTTCTCCAGTAATCTGAGGTAATTGCAAGCCTTTCCTTTGCTAACATTTCCTCGTTCTCCTTCATCTCCATTATTGACTGCCGGCCTGAGGCCTTCAAAATGTCAGTCAATTAGCAAGCGCATACGGAGTACACATTCAGCGATATTATAACACCAATACTACACTAGATCTCACCGCACATGACACGCTCCACCAGCTGACGCTGCTATACTGGAGGGAGTTTGGCAGACTTAGCGGATTGGCCGGATGGATGGCTTGGATCGTTGATGGGCGCGGGCTGGAAGCAAAATTAAACGAATCAATCCCCTATACTTGTATCGCTTTCGGAAGGCTGGTTGTCCTCCAAACTATTCATTTTACACATTGCGCTTCTACTTCCCACTTGACTACAGAGATCCAATTTTTTACACAACACGCCACGGGATAAGAACTGATATAATACGTTTTGATACTCGTCTTCCGTGAAGAACCATTATACACCATAACTCTGTCAAGCGGACGACAGAAAAGCCGACACCGAAACGATTTCAAGCACACACAAGTTGAATCATACACGTACAAAGGGCATACCTGCTATATCTACATTTCTCTAATAGCTGCTGCTATATGTACATTTCTCTAGTGACTGCTACTATATGTATATTTCTCTAGTAGTTGCTATTATATCTATATTTATTTAGTAACTGCTACTTTATTTATGTATTAAAATCCAGGTGTCAGCTGAAATGGCATTCCCCTACAAAAGCACTCCTCGATGAGTTGAGTACTAAGCAGGTGCTCAAATTACTGGATGTATGTACGCATTCATTTTGCGGTTTCGTCTTTTCTGACCTTTGCTTGTCTGCATAGTCATGTCGGAATAACTTATATCGAATTGCCAATGAATCGAATGTAGAGTACGCTTTGACGATCGACATATCCTATGCATCTCCTTCTGTATCGGTGTGCTATACATTCTGCATACTTCGTCACCTCAATTGAAGTTGGTCGATTTGGAGATTTTAATTCGCTTTACTACGCCGCATGATGGATATATCAAGGATACATTATAGCTTTAAGTGGGTATCTCATTAAAGATCAGAAGACTGTGAAAGGCATACTATAGATGATGAATGCTGACCGTCAAAGGTCTGAGCTCTCTTCACATTTTTTAATGCCACTCTCCCTTCGATTCTTGGCCATCCCGTTTTCTAACATCCAGATCTCCATATCTATACTGGCCTATTGTTTCTCTGTTTCCAATAGTTCATCGCTTGCTTGTGGCGACTTCCCTGCTCGATCGGTATCAGTCTCGTCAGGATTGTGGCTACGAACGACAAGATAAGTTGGAACAACCGCCAATCCTACATAAAAAGTGCCAAGTTAGAAATTTGTCGTGCTTTTCTCAAGTTCAGGCATCAATTAGCTTGACTTACCAAGAAGAATTGTGTTTACAGCCAGCGGCACTCGTCCCCCATACCAGTTCTTCGTATTGAGTCCATATGACACAGCCTGGGCAAAGCTCTCCTGGCCACGCAAAATACCCGTCAATCGAGTGAGCTCTGACACGTTATCTGTCATGGTAGCTACAAGATAGTATAGCCAGCTCTGGGCCGCCTGCTGTGAAAAGCTCCACAGGAAGAGAACAAAGAAGCCTTTGACAAAGCCAGGGGTACTCCAATCCAACAAGGGGGGATTGGACGTGTATTGTTCCGATACTACCCAGCCATAGACCCATGAGAGAATATGAGTAGCAACGACATAATAGTACCCATATTCCAATCGCTTTCTAACAGAGAAACGAGTCCAGTCAAGCCACAGACTGAGAATCTGTGAAGAAAAGAGCGTCGCGAAGTTGCTGACAAACCCTATGAGCGCCCTTCCTCTTAAACTAAAATAATATGCTTGAAAGTTGCCGCTGTACTGGTTGAAATAGGCAGCCCAGAATATGGGAAGGAGGAGAAGGACATTGCGCTTTTTTGAGGTGTTATACAAAGCCTTGAACTCAGCGATTATAGACTTTTCTCCCATGACGATAACTCGCGACCCATCACTTCTCTGGACCTTCTCCGGCGGCGACAGAGCCAAAGCAAGGGGAGCCGCTAGGCACTGCAGGACGATGAAGACAATGTAGGTAACATAGCCGACCTTTCCCTTGTGTGAGGTCTTCACATTCAGACCTAGAACAATTGCGCCACCAACAATTGGTCCAAGTGTTCTAAACCATACCCAGATGTTGAGATATCTGGCACGCTTGGTAGGCTCTGGGTATCCAAGAGCGATGGCTCCCTCGCTCGCCCAAAAGAGACCGGCAGATATACCACAGGCGACGGCACCGACGAAGACAAACCATTCATTGCCAAAACGGTTGTTAGTATAAAGTGCAGCCGAATAAAGAGGGTAGCCGATGGCGCCGAGTAAGAGGGTATATGAGAGTCCGATTGTATTGGCAATTGGCCCCCCAAACAGACAAAAGAAGCCCATTAATCCGAAGACAAGACTGTTCCCGCCGTTAATTAGATATGGTGATTCAGCTCCTCCAGCGCCTATTGAGGTGAAGCATTAGATGAGGGTTGTCCGTGGGGTGGGTTTTCCTCCGAGTTGGATCACGAAGGGTGGATCCAACGGGTACCAAAACACAACACCAAAAAGAGAATTAGAGTGGTCTAAATGCGTACCTAGAGAATTCATGGCATTCCAGAGACCTGGAGCTAGAAACCCAACTCCGCCTATCACACAAGCATTGAATAGCGTACTGCGGTACCATTGCGGCTTCTGGGTCGACAGAGGGGTAACGTGCTCCTCGGAGCCATTTTTGGCGATGTCAGCCTCTATATCAGCCATGGTACTGTGCTATTTTGCAGCAGCTTGGATTTCTGTTGAGTAAAATGCATACGATTTGGATCTCGTGTGAGGGGGTTGATCTTCTATTTAAGTGCTGTGTTCTATCTACAATATGGGGCCATTTTAGCAGGACAAAGCGACATGCGCTTCAGATACAGGGAACATAATGAACATAATCAAGGAACGAATTGCCTATTCTTGGGCTTTCAGTATATAAATTTGCAGAATGCTCATTCTTTTTGAAAATGGCGTGAGAAGACAATGTGGATCCATCAACCAATAAAGTACCGGCATCATGATTCGTGTAAACGCGATAAATGGAGTTTTTCATCTAAAGAACAAGAAGTGCCGCGCATCTTACCGCTTTTCGACGGCATTAGTACCGTTCAGTGAGCATTTCTATGACAAAGATGATGGGTATTCACATGGGGCTCACAGCTGGCTAAAAGGCAACCGATAACAGCACAATTAGCCAATATGTCGCCCCAATGGATGCAAGGCTGCTGCATTTACTGGAAGTGACTTTTATCGCTGGAGACCAAACGTTGAGTTGACTGAAGGATGAAAGAGGAGGCAATACGCCGATACATTTTCTGAATACTTCCTATTCGGTCTTGTGCAACGTCGGGTCGCTTCATGGTACATATACTCTGGGGCTTAATCCCGCCTCGCGCTGACTCTTTCCTTCAGCAACTCTTTGGTTGTGTCGTATGTAGACAACGAGTTGCACTATGGCACTGGCGATTCCTATTGAGACCATAATGATCATGATGCGCAAACCCTTTGAATAGCTGGGACGTGTTACGGTTAGCTTATTTCTCACTGTATTTGCGCCAAAAAGGTCATTCTGTCTTCACAATGATTCAACTCACAGCGGCTTATCATCTGCTTGAAAGTATTGTGCTCCAGCCATAAGACCACTAATAGCAGACATGACCCACATGCTGCGGTATATCAACATCAATAAGTGTCTCATTGGAAGGGTATGACGTGAATAACTTACGCGATGCTAATGCTCCTCTCTCTGGGGTCGTTGCAGTTAAGCTGAACCCAGGAATTGTGAACAGGATGGTAGCCAACGGCGAAGCTGTTAACAGCCGTCCACAAACCCCATCGCGACCACTTGCCTACATGAGGCTGAAGTGAGCGAGCCACAATCAATGTGATTAAGTAGCATGTCTGAGCTGCAATCACAGAAGCACCTCGCTGATTGGTGCGGTCGCTTAGAAACGCAAACATGAAAACAACGGCCAGGGCAAGAAATGCGCCGACTGCAGCTAGAGCATTTGCCCTTGTTCTGTCAAACCCTAACGACCTGATGAGATATACCGCGAGTTAGAACAAGAATAAGAATTTTAACGCCATCTAGTGACAAAAACGTACATGATGATTGATGGCGTATATGTGGTCAAAGGACTCCAAGTTGAGAAGACAACAAAAGTCGAGACGAAATGTGGCCACCGGCGGTAGTGAGATACTGTGCTCCACACAACTGAGAGAGGAATCTTTTTGAGACCCTGTCCGCTTCGATCCTCATCACCATCTTTTTCGAGACGCTTTAGCAATATCTTTGATTCAGCCTCTGAGAATCTAATGACCCCCGAGCTTAATAGAGGCTTTGGGTGAGAGGGTGACCCTGGAAGGAATACCAAGAGGACTATAGAAACACAAATTGTAAAAAGACCCTCAACTAAACACTGACATCAGTTATCAAACAGCGCGTAGAATGGATGAAAGAGACGCCAAGGTCAGAACAGTTTCCAATTGTCTTACGTAGAAAGAGCCATTGCCATCCTCGGAGGCCCCGGTGACCATCCAGCAGCAATATACCTGAAGCCAGTAGGGGGCTGATTGCGTTACCCCCAAACATGCCGAAGAAGAAGATAGCTACTCTTTTCGCCAGCTCTCGCCTGTTGTACCAGGTCGATAAGGTATAACATGCTCCAGGAATGTAGCCGGCTTCAGCAAATCCGAGAAGAAGGCGAGTAGCGAGAAATCCTCCTCGATTCTTGATAAATACTTGCATGATTGCGATGAAACCAAATGCAAATACTTGGGCAGATATCCACTTGCGTGGGCCGACACGCTGGAGTGCCATGTTGCATGGAATCTCAAAAATGACAATACCTTTATAATTTAATAAAAGGCTTTGAAAAAATAAAGGATTTTAACCTACTCATGAACATAAGCTGATTACCCAGGTTAATTGTAGACTGAGTGACATGGATATCTGTTGCAAAGCCTCCCGTCAAGGCGCTTGCAATGTTCATGCGATCAAGTTGGAAAACCAGCAAACCGAGGAAGAGAAGTGGCAACACGGTCATGTCTACTCTTGTACAAAGTTAGAAGGTTCTTCAAACGTCTCAAGGGAGGATATATTCAATGTACTTTGTACGAACTCTCAACTCGTCAGCCAAGTTCCATTCTGGCTGCCCTTCTCCTCTAAGCGATACATCGGAATCTTCTTGTAGCGTATTATTTGCGAAGCTGCCTTGCTGCTTCTCTTCTCGTTTTTCACTCATTTTCGATGATACGGTTTACTAACGGCTGCAGGAAATTGATGTTACATGAAGTGGCTAGGTAGAATGCTACCATGGGGGCAAACGCATTGCAAATGTAAGTACGAGCATATGCATGATGATCTCGGATCTATTTAAGAACATACATAAGTCAAAAAGACGAACATAGTCCAAAGGCCATGGCACTGAACATCAAATATTCAATCGTCACCAATAACGGCGTAGCGTCTCTTTGCGTAATCGCCAATTATGGCGTGCTAGAAGATATACCCGATTCTCTCTAGATGGCCAAGGTGTGATGATGGAGATCTCACTAGTGACCTTTTGGATAATGGTGGGCTGGCGAAATATTTTTGGGATGACACTTAAGACCATCTAGACGGTCTTTATTACATTTGTCATAATTTAGTAAATGGTGAAGGCATTTAACCTGGATATCTGAAATCTCTATCGTTAGACTCATCTGTGATAAGGTTTCCCGCCACTCCATGATGAGGAAAGCCAAACTCTTTGATAGGTAATCACTGGGCCAATCGATGCATATACTGTTCCTGATTTTGCTCACATTCATCTAATTTTTCTATTTAGCAGGATTCCTACTAAACAATATTCGTACGACGCCTGTCTCGTGGGGGAGCATCTCTGCTGATCGTTGCATCTCAATGCCGAGCACTAGTGAGCTCCAGCTAAGAGGCTATCAAATTGCGTGATGGAACCCACCATTTGCGCAATGCCGGCAGATCGACCCGCGCAACAAGCAAAACAAGCAAATCTAGACTTTGGAATCAGCTGGTTCAGTAATTATACTTATTGCGGCGCGTGCGGCATATGCGGCAGGTTGGAGATAACCGAAAATGTTATTAACTTTATTACATGCCATAATCCACCATGGAATCTAAATCATCAATTACCCCAGGTTCTTCTCTGTGTGGCAGTTGAAGACTTGTCATTTTTCATTCTTTTTTTTAAACTGAGATCTAGATGCGAAATCCTACAGTCTCCAACTTAACAAATTACCCCCAGCTATAATGACGGGCAGTGTTCCAGTGCGACGAGTAGCCGTCATTGGCGCTGGGCCAGCAGGTGCTATTGCTATTGATGCTCTTGCTCAGGAGAACGCGTTCGACATCATTCGTGTGTTTGAACGCCGAGAACGTGCTGGAGGATGCTGGTACGTGAATAATAATCCACTGTCTCTCAGTAAATACAGCTGTTTTCCCCTAAAAAAAGCACAACCCCTAATGGGGTGAAGTCTTCAGATAGGCGGAACGATGGTTATCTATTAATGTTAACTTGACATTAGGATAGATGATGCATCGAGGCCTCCTACGCTGTCCAACTTCACTGCGTTGGCAAGCCGTACCGCAGATACTCCACTGGCTATTCCAAAGACTCTCCCAGCCCAAACCCAGATATCAAGTCAGCCTCGGTTTTCGGAGTCATCAGTCTATCCATATCTGGAAACTAACATAGACCATCTGCCCATGGAATTTAGTCAAGAGCCAATTCCAGAGGAGCGTAGTGAGCTCTCAATATCTAATCACGGTCCAGACACTCCTTTTAGAAAGTGGGATGTAATTCAGAGATATGTTCAAAGTCTTGTTGATAGAAGGGGTTATCGTGATTTGGTTTCTTACAACACCACCGTGGAAAAAGTAGAAAAGATTGGTACAGAGTGGAAAGTTGTATTGCGCAAGAGTGGGCAGCGCAGCGATTACTGGTGGGTAGAATGGTTTGATGCAGTCGTTGTCGCGAGCGGGCATTTCTGGGTACCCTACATTCCTCCGATTGAAGGATTGGAGGCATTTGAGAAGGCAAGGCCGGGGAGTGTAATTCACAGTAAACACTTTCGCGGCCGGGAGCCATTTACAGGCAAGGTAAGTCATAAGCTATCCAGAAGTAGAATTATCGTCGAAGGAGAGTCTAAAGTTTTCTCTCCAGCGCGTCGTTGTCGTAGGAGCATCCGTCTCCGGAGCTGACATCGCCTTCGATCTTGTCAATACGGCACAAACCCCAGTACACGCCATCACGATTGGACACACCATCAATGGATATTTTGGAGGAGAGGCTTTTAATCATCCCAAAATAAGGAACCATCCGTCAATTGCTCGAGTGGAAGGCAGAACTGTTCATTTGGTGGATGGAAACTCGATTGCCAATGTCGACTACATCGTTTTCAGCACAGGCTACAGCTGGTCTATGCCTTTCCTCCCTGATGTTCCGGTCCGCAATAATCGGGTGCCCGATCTATACCAGCATGTTGTTTGGCAAAATGATCCAACCTTGCTTTTCGTCGGAGCCGTCGCTGCGGGTTTGACATTTAAAGTATTCGAATGGCAAGCGGTTCTAGCAGCACGACTTCTCGCAGGACGAGCTACACTGCCACCAGTTGAGGAGATGCGAAGATGGGAGACTGAGAGGATCAAAGTGCGCGGAGATGGCGTCAAATTCACACTGATATTTCCTGACTTCGAAGACTATTTCGAAACACTAAGAGAGTTAGCAGGAGAAGGAGAGGAAGGAAAAGGACGCAAGCTTCCAAAGTTTCAGAGAGAATGGGTAAGAGCCTTTCTCGATGGGCATGAACGACGAAAAGCCATGTGGAAACGACTAAATGAAAAGGCTCAAAAGGAATTGAGTGCTACCAAAGAAGTCAACTTCGAGAAAGCGCGGCTCTAAAGCTATTAATTACGCGGATCATTGACTTGGATTAAAGAAGTCGGCGCAACTCTCTCTTGGTCTAAAGATGTACATAACCGGAGTTGCTCATTAAGAAAATGGATAGAAAAGCATACAAAGAAATCGCATTGTCAAGTGGGATATAAACAATCGATACCACGTATTTTCGCAGTCACGCTGCTTGTTCATATCTTGCCCAAGCGAATCCGAGCATACTGTTTCTTCGCAGCAGGTTGCTCGCTTGGAGACCACTATCTTTACAGATGGCAGTAGAGTAAGAGAATAACGTTTTAAAATTTGACGATTTAATAGTCTGCTACGGTACTTTTAATAGTTTCTTCAAGATTGGTCCAACCATGTCCGGAAAACCGCTTAAGCAGGTCTTCTGCCCGCCCATTGGTCACGATGCTTAGATCGCGCGGTAGATTCGGAATATCGTCTATAAATTTCTTGCTTGGATAGAGCTTCCTGAAGGCGGCTAAGATGTCATTCCAATTATAAGGATAAGCGAAAGTAAAGAGCCTTTCGTTGTTCACGTCCTTGTACAGCAGCGCGGCAACATGAACAATGGCGTCGTCGACAATGTTGATGTAGTATTGTGGTGGCTGGCTTCGCACGCCTTCTTCACCGTCAAATCCATTCCAGAGGGCGCGGATCCAACCCAAGGTGCTGTGATATTTCTGGTGGTGTTTGTCGACAACAGGACCGAAATTGGCGTTCGGTAAGACGGTGTTGAGAACAAATTTTGGGTTGTTTTTGCGAACCCATTTCCATGCTTCTTTTTCTCCCTGGGTCTTACTGGCATAGTAGACGTCCAAGAGACGTTCAAACCCTTCATATGGTGGCGGCGCCCACGCTGCAGTTATGGCCTCTTCGTTCCAAGTATTAGAGTCGATTGTAAAGACTTTTTCTGGCTTTGGAGCCGTGCAGGCGCCGGACGAGGAAGTGAGAATGAAGCGCTTCATCTTAGGTTCTTTAGCAGCAGACTGGAGTGCGCCTATAGTCCCTTGAATAACAACTGGTATCGCAGCATTGGGATCCGCATTCTCCATCACTGGCGTGGCTGTGTGAATGAAACCAGAGGCACCCTTTACAGCTTCGTCAAAGCCACCGCTGGCTGCCATATCTGGAACTTCAACCAGCTCAATTTTTCCGGGGCCATATATATTGGAGAAGTGATCAATTAACCAGTTGTTCTTTTTCACGTCGCGAACGGTACCGCGAACAATGTAGCCCGCTTTGATAAGTTGGTCCACGATGTGGCTCGCTATGTTCCCGTTCGCCCCCGACACTACAACAGTAGAGCCAACGGGAATAGAAGGTTCGACGTCCAGGTGTGACATGATTAAATGTCCGATGAAAAGCTGGGTTTAAATTGGTTTATTGAATACGAGAAATTTTAACCAGGGTATGCAGCTCGAGTGCTTCATGGTAATGTCGAGGGAAAAGGCCACCATTATATACCCATCAAGTACCCGATATATAGACAAAGCTTCTCTCCCCGCACAGAATTCCACTAAATGTTTAGTCCGTAGAGAATCCAATGGGAAAGTTCGGAACCACTGCAGCATTATGAGCATGAGTGACGCAAGAACTTCAAACGCTCTCCTGACCGTGAACGTTGCAATTGAGCCTCTTTAAAAGATGAACTTACGTCAACGATTCATTTTACGAGAATGTTGAATTATTAATCCCTTTTTCTTTGCCCGGTTTATGTTGACCACCTTCTCTAAAAGACCAAGTCGAATTGATCTTTGGCATCAACTGGATGTTCCGTAACAATGACCAAAGAGATATCGCCCTAGTCGCCCAAACTGTGATGCTTCATGCGGGGTAGAAAACGCGGGCATAGTTGCCAATTTATATAGAGTTAATCATGGAAATGGAGGCCTAATGGTCACTTCTGCATCTTATCAGCATATTTTAGTCAAATCTTAGCTTAAAAGTATCAGTTGGCGGGCGGTTCGCAATTCCTTCGGGCATAATGATGGGTCGGCCATTTCGTTGCACGGAAAGAGGATAACTCTGGGCACACCCACCAGGCCACCGATGACGTTGATTTAGGCATATTACCTGTCAATTGCATTCCACGTGGTTTACTCACTTCTTCGAACATTCTTTACTGGATCTTTCATCGGATTCTGCCGATAATAGTTCACTTACTAGACACACTTGCCACACCTAGATTATCTGATTGCCGAAGGTTGGCTTCTAATTAATTCCAAAATCGGCATCTCTGCTTCTATTGGTTTATAATCAAGGCCGAATGAAACCTGTTGCACGATACACCCTTAATTTGAATCATATGGACACATAGATTAGCAACGTTGCGCTGCGTTTTCTAGCTCTTGCTCTATGACGAACGGAAATGTAATATACACCAATCTGGCTTGTAATTATGTTGGATACTATGTGATAATAGAGACTTACTTCGTAGAGATGAATTGAACGATGCTGCTGACGATTCCGTGGGCAAATATGCGTCTTGGTCTACCCATACTTCGGCCCTGAAATCTTTTAAAGTGGAGAGATAGAACTTGGTGTATCAGCTGCTGACTCATGCCACGTTGATTGGGGGCTCCCAATAGGAGTACGGAGTATTGACTATAAGAAGTCATACTCGGATATTCCCTTCGGGTAACGATTCCTACTACAACCAAGGGGGATATCCGATGAGGCTGCCTCGTAGGCACATATAGACCAAATCCACCACACTGTACGGCATTATGGGGTACATACCGTGCTGGATGACTACGACTAATAACACAGAAAGCGGGGTGGTTGTGCATTAGCGTCCGGCATATTTGGACTGGATCTCGTCGTAGGCTGCCCTTTTTGTTGGAGAGAGGATTCTCGCCTCCACTTTGTAGATTACTCCAAGACAGTCTAACCGGAAGAATATGCCAAGGACGGAGCATTGTTGTCTAGATCCGTAGACGATAAGTCTGTGAATAACTTATCTGCACCTCGTAAGCCGTCTAGAATTACCTACGACGAAGTTTGGAGCAGTATGAATTAGTATATAGTATCGAAAAGTACAAGCAATTCTTAGTAGATGGTCTCCGCATTTTTCTCTATATAATAGACATGAGAATCCCGCCTTCTTTCCACTGAGAGACAAACAACTCTTGCGCCCTCGAAGAACATCTCAAAATGGCCTCTTTTGACCTCACATCGTACAAAGCCCTTTCATTTGACATATACGCAACTCTAATTGACTGGGAATCTGGCATCTTTCAGCAATTTCTTCCATTGCTAGGGAAACTCCCCAAGGACCATCCACTATGGGACAAGAGCCTGGCTGATCTCCGAGCCCATCTACTCAAACAATATTCGATCCATGAACATAAGCTGGAAGTTCAGTATCCAGACGAAAAATATTCAATCTTGCTGAGCAAAGTATATGAAAATGTTGCTGCAGATATAGGAATATCTGTAACCCGGGAGGAGGCGGAAGCATTTGGCGGAGCCATCGGGCAATGGCCAGCTTTCGCGGACACTGTGGCAGCCATGCAGAAGCTGGGCAAATACTATAAATTAATTGCACTAAGCAATGTTGATAAAGTATCGTTTGGGAATACTTTGAAGAATGGCTTGAACGGGGTCAAATTCGATGCCATCTATGTCGCTGAGGATATTGGCACCTATAAGCCAAACCCAAACAACTTCAATTATCTTGTCGAACATGCACGCCAAGATTTCGGCATCGAGAAAAGTGATATCTGCCATACGGCCCAGAGTCTCACATTTGATCTCATTCCAGTCGCATCTCTGGGCTTTCGCTCCGGGGTTTGGATCTCGCGTGGAGGTGGTAGTATGGGCATGGGGGACTTGGAGGCCGTAAAGGACAAGGTTAACATTGGGGCAACGTATGAAACCTTGGGGGATATGGCAACAGCTGTCGAGGCAGCCTTTAGTAAATTAAAGAATTAAAATAGGTTGCATATTTAAATACGAAATGCTATGCAACCGCTTTACAATAAATTTCTATAGACAAAAGAAGAAGAAACCCGATTTACAAAAGTAAAAGATCAAACCCTAATCTTCGTTGAACTGCCTTCCAGTCTTTCATCACTTGATCTGGATCCAAACCATTAGCAGCTGCTTCTTCAGACCGTTCGTGCCATATTTGATGAAGAAGTTGTCTAGCTATCAAGCGATTTTGCATTCCAAGTTGGCTCGATATCGCTAGCCACTGTTCGACCATCAATTGATCTTCCTCTTCAGTAGCTTCAGTGGCAGCGATAAAGATTGGCCACATGGATATCGAGCCTCCTCGCATGCGAATGAACGTCATAGCATCTTCAAGGACAGATTTGACATATTTCCGAACGCCTCGCGGGGGAACTTTGAGGATAGCTTGGTGTAGATATATAAGTGTTGCGGTGCGAAAAAGGCGGAGATGTAGGCAGTCTAGAAACTTGTGCTGCTGCGTTTCTGGCAGCGACTCCAGAACACTATCGCGCTCTGGTATATCGAGATCCATATCGAAGTTGCTATTATTGAGCGGGGATAACTCAACGAGGCACGACTGAATCAAAATACCGAGATCATCAGGGATATCGCCGAGTGCGATTTTTTCCGCAAAAAGTCTTATTGATGAAATGGTCCTTAAAACATCGCAGCTTGCACCTATGGTGTACCCGAAATTTTGGCGCGACGCGACGCTGTCTAACAGAATATCCGTTATCGACGATCGACCGTAGGGTTTAACGTTGACTGTCTGTGATATTTCAAATGAGAGCGCAAGACTTTGGGATATTACCCAAGAGTGCGTAGATCGGGTCCACGGCTTTTGCTGAACAAAGTAGGTGACGAAGCCTCCGACACCGTCAAAGTGATTCCTCCAAGCCACTGAGCCACGCGCATTGCCCTGGCCACCAAAGTAAGTTAACAGTCTTATTATGACTTAGTAGGAGACTCACCTCGGATATCATAAGCGTATATAAAGTGGCAGCGCAGGCATCATATTCCGTTTCCTTCGTGGCATTCAAGCTCTTACTCAGCTCTCTTAATGAAGCTCCATAATGCTTCAAGGCGACAGATTCTCTTTGGCGGTGGGATTCTGGGTTGCCTTTTTGTAGATTGGATATATTGAAAGCTGACTGAGCTAGTATCGCATGATATAAAGCGCGTGAAGCCGGAGAAGTATCCTGAAGCGCTGTGGAGGGATACACTGATTTCCAAGGATTCTCGGTGCTGTCCACAGGGATCATCAAAGGTGCTATCCACGTCACGTAGTGATAAAACATCATGGCTTCATCTTTCGGCAGCGATAAAAATCCAGTGATTGTAGGTGTCAGTGATGGTGACAGAGAGTTGTCACTTTCGGTAAAAGGTGATGAGAACCTGTTGGACGGAGAAAATGGCGACAGAGACTCAACAGATCGATAGCTCAACAACGATATGTCAGTAGTAGGGCTGTCCGATACCGGGCGTTTATTTGATCGGGCAATTCTGAATACTGTGAATGGACTTGAGGACGCCTTGCGCTTGGAAAATGCCGGATCAATGTCGTCCATTGCGTCGATCAAGCGCTGTAGTTGCCCTTCGTTTAAGATTGGCCTGCCACGCCATGTTTGTTCGAAATCCATGCTCCGGCGACAATATGGCGGGTATGTGCCTGTTTTGGGATCTACCCAAACCAATTCGATTCCGTAACCTTCGCACTGGATCTTGTGCTTTTTGCACGGGTTACATGGCGGGCCAATGCCATTACACTTGACACGCCGCCGGCGACATGTCCAGCAGGCGGAGAATGATCTGGTGACTTGCTTCCGGGCTCGTGTCATCGTATAAGTGGCAGTAGCATACTCTCCAATCCGATGGGGTTCTCTATACAAGGTTGAGAGACTTGGCGACGCGATATCGAAGGGTATTGAAAGCTATTGAAGATGCTGGTTGATGTATGAGAGCGTGACAAGGAAGAAAAGGTAGAAACTCGTCTTGAGATTGGCTTGCAACCCCGCCGAATATGCCCGCTAGATACGGAGTAGATAGGCACTGATGGTTACAGTATGTACGCCGTGCACAGTGACACATTCGGCCAGTTCCATCTGCAGGGTGTATGTACCCACTCAGCAAATTTCCATGCATCGCGTGGCCCGTCTTCTATACTCGTACAGTGGCTTTTATAGTGGGTGGATATAAGCTAGATGAGTCTATCGGCGTCTGGTAGATTAATAAACTAAGGACTGAGACGGTCTACTTGCAAGGTAGAAATCCAAAGCGGCTTTAGAGGTTCGATAGTAGACAAACCATGCGTAACAAAAGAGAGGGAAAAGATAAAATATTTTGATCAGTTGAAAAATATGTGGCATCGAACATTGCATCTTTAAACTAACCACACGGGCAGAGGAGTTATGGTTGCGGGGCACCGTACAGTGAGTGAGATAAAGCATGCGCAGGTGTGCTAAAGTTTAGCATTGCTCGCCATGCTAGATATCCAAGAGCAACTATTCTTGCAGGCTGTTATTCGCATGCGCTTTGGCTTTTAATGTACATTGATGAACCATTGGAGAAATCGCAAAGGTTCAGCCGACGAGATGAGCAGCTGGTTACATGAAGTTGTGGGACGTGAAACCACTAGACGCGTAGCGCAACACTCGAATCGGCAGTTTTAGGCTCTGTACGGGGTAGGTAACCGGAGATTAAAAGTCAGTGATCGATCTTCACACCCTTTTGATCGACACAGAGGACTGGCCTGTAAATTTCTTATTCGATTAAACAGGTATCTGAAAATCTTCATGGCTCTGACGCCTATCTAGTGTATGTTATTAGTCTGGATTGACTAGTCACCTCCGAATACCTCCAATGGCTCTTGTCGCGAATACCATGATATTTTTACTATTTCACTTCTGAAACTCTTTTCTGTCTCCACCAACACGATTACAAGCCAGTTACCATCCACAAGTTATCATCATCGATAATTTTAGGCTTCAATTGTCTACGCTTGTATTGAGTCTCATTATTTGGGTACTACTGTGTGATGGTTGCAATGAATATGGAGTACACTTATTGTCAGGATTATACCCTTCTGGCCGAATCCAAGTCCATACAATCATGAAGTATGATTATGAACTTTTGGGTTTTGAAATAGTAGGCATTTCCTTTCGATAGAGTCGGGAAAAATTGAACACGAACTTCAAAGACTGCGAACATCATGAGCTCTGTACTGGAGGGAAGCCAAAGTTAGACAAAGCAGCAACTAGCTGTAGGTCCTAGAAACCAACCTTGTGGTTTGTCTACTACGAGACCAGTGACAGCCGTTAAAATATAGGCATTGTAAAGTTGCGTGTCATTAATGGGCCCATTGGATGAGGAGGAGGATTACTGAAACTGATACGTAATATACGAGCTGACTTTCTTGACACTTAACACCAAGGTGACGTATTAAGCTGACGCTTCTGACAGTCATCATTTTTATCATGTGCTGTTACAATCTCAACAAGAATTCATGCTCATCTATATTTGTTTAACAGACCCTACGCATTATGTAATGTTCAATTGATGGATGTTCGGATCCTGTAAAACCCTTGTACCTGGAAGGCTGACTTCTACCGCTGCCGATCTCTGTGTATTAGATCTAGCGCTTATTTCAAGCAGGGCGTCAACGATGCAACTAAGATTTAAGTATTCTATGATTATTATGGCTTTATACAGAAGGAAAGCTCATATTGTCGGGCGATCGGCCGTTCCTTAATTGACAGATCAGAAAACTTACCTGCGTCTTTGAGTCCGAATTGGTATGCTTATTGTAGATCATTATTGGCATTACACAATGTCAAATTGGTTGTTTTAATCATGTAACTTCTCTATAGCTGAGTCAATGAAATGTTATCATAGTCTCGCCGTTCTTAGGCTCAGTGAAACGGGCTATTAAAGAACTTGTTAACAGTATTCAAAAGATCCATGGTGCCATAATGACACTGGGGAGGTTCTAGACTTGAGAATTTAACTTGTTCGTTGTTTGTGACAGCTACGTAACCAAGAATCCTGTGTGTACATACGGTCTTTCCGTCTTTCCATCCTGAGACATTTCATTGGTAACACATGATACAAGTTGAATAATCAGCACACCTCGGAGCAAAGACCTTGCCATTTGATACGTTGCAAAGATTATGCCAAGGAATTACAATACGTAATGCATGAAATGACTCGGTTTAATTGCTGTTTATGGCCTGTTAGGACAAGAGAGTTCTCGTATCTCATTCTCAATGTTGTAAAACCAGAATGTAAGCCCATCCAATGGATACAACAAGCCAACATAACGCGGGCAATGATGAAACCAGAATGGAAATGATGTACAAGTCAATGGCGAGGTAAAAAGTATAAAGAGGCGTCGACATCCGGTTGGAATAGTGGTCAATCTCAGAATAACAACAGTCTTCTCAACAACATCAATTACCACACTCAAACTTAAACGAAACAAACTCCCCAACATCAAAATGAAGTTCTTCGCCATCGCTCTTCTCTTTGCCAGCTCTGCTATGGCCGGCCAAATCCTCTTTTGCAACCAGCAAGACTGTGGTGGCAGCTGCAGCTTCCAAAGCCCTGCCGGTGACGGAGCCTGCCACCAGCTTGGCGGCATTTCCAGTGCCAAAGCAACCCAAGTTGATGGTGGATGTAGCTGTAAGTCTAATTATGCTGATAATTGCCATAAACTGTGTCTAATGTGCCTAGTCTCTGTCTACACCGACCCCAACTGCAGCGACTTCGCCACTACTGTTGGTCTTGACAGCTGTGTTGCTGCACCAATCCTGGGCTCTTTCTCTTACGACTGCTAAGCTGGAGGCAGTATTAACGACGCTACTAAGATTGTGTACTGCGTCAACATGAGAGTTTCAGAGAATAAAGAAGCAAAGGGGCTATATAGAGTTTGCAACACATAAGTAGCTGCCAATACATCACTGTGCTTCATTCATGAAGAAATTACGTGCTATCAACTATTATTACTCTCCATTTTTCAACATTAAATGATAGAGTTTACTTCAATTCTTGATATAATGGCAAAGAAGTGAGAGATGAGCAGTTGCCAATTCTCTTAGTGTGCTATATGGTAAGGGTGAAGACCAAACGGTGGTTCCATTATGAGGGGCGGCTGTCAAGGTGGTTAGCGCCATCTATCCAGGAAGTATGCTACTGCTCCGAGTGAATCTCACCACCCAAATCACGCCTTGGGCGTAGCTTATACCGCTGGTTTACTTCTGGACGGAGCAGTCCTAACTACGTGAACGGTGTATAACATGGAATGTAGAGGTTACACAGTGGAAAAATTGATCACTAGATTAAGATGCTTGTTCTGGATACTCTCAGTTATTCCATTTTGGCAGGGGATATTTGTCCCTCGTTAAGTTGCTGCAGTCGAGATTATTAACAGAAGTCTGTTTTCTTATTGTGATGCCTCAGAATTAGTATACTCATTCAAAAAAGAGTGTGTGACCAATACTCATTAATTCTGCTATAATAATCACATAGTTCATGTTAGGCCGTATCAGGTGAGCTATTCATTGCGGCATCTACCCAAATGAAGCCATCGACAAGGATCAATATTTAAGACTTTCTCATACAACCAACTACAATATCATTACTATTATCTTAAAAGTATATATGTTCTTGTTAAACCTCGTTCACTTCGTATTGTAGCTTGCCTTTGTCAGCTTCCTCCACTAACTCGTGCAGCCTATCAGCTTTTGGCAGAGTACTAGACTTCCAAGGCTTAACTCCACTGGCAAAAAGTTCGTCAATGTCTAGAAATGCATATTGTTAGCGGTTTGCCATCTTTTGCTGAAAATTATGATTCTTCCAGGACACTTTCGTGGGATATCTCTCACCTTCAAGGCTTCTCCTTTTGGTCTCCGGGAAGAAAAAGAACGCGTGGAGACATGCGACAACATTGAACGTGCCGAAAATGATGAATGTCTTCCACTGGATGTTTTGAAATGCCGGAGGAGTGTAGTAATTGTTGGCGAAACCCAAAATCCAGTTGGCAGAAGTCGCGATAGAAACAGCCTTGCCTCTCAAGCGTATGGGGTAAATTTCGGACGGATAGCACCACGAAATGGGGGCCCAGGTGAAGCTATATGTCGCAACAAGAAGATAAGTAAATGCAATGACGGCCGCCTTGGCTGATTTCGCGTCATCATTCATCGTCCAAGTCACCGCACTTGATCCATCAAAGCCGCCGGGGACATAGTGACCATACTGTGCCATAACGCCAGCGGTAGAGTACAACCATATCATCATGAAAAACGCCCCTCCGATAAGTGCAGGGCGCCGGCCAATTCGATCGAGAAACAAAATGGCTGGCAGAGTGAAGACGACGTTGATGATATACTGAACACTGGATGCAATGAGTTTAACATTTCCAGTGAGGCCAGCCATCTGGAAGATATAGACAATGTAGTAGAGCAAGGCATTATTGCCACTCAGTTGCGTCCAGATATGGACAAATATTCCGTTCGAAATGCGATGGATGTTGTCAGGATGGATCAACTCAGCCCACTTCACTTCGCCCTGTGATTCCGAAACGGCCATTGATTCTCGGATTTCCGCATATTGGGCTTGTACAATTGGGGCTTGTTGATTGCCTTGTCCATGGACGCTGGCAAGTACCTCGAGAGCCTCCTCCCATCTGTCTTGAGAGGCGAGCCAGCGGGGTGATTCAGGTATGAAAAATAAAGCAACGAACAGGACAAGAGCAGGGAACATTTGTACAGCCCAGGGCACACGGAACACCGCATCACTCTTTGTGTATTGGGTGCCGAAAGTGATGTAATACATGATAAGAGCCTATAATAATGAGCTTTGGTTTCGACTATTAGATGCTCAAGAATTTCGGCCGGTGTCCACTTACTCCCCAAGTGATACTCCATTGTTGGAAACTCAAGATGCGACCTCTAGTCTCTGGCCGGGACAATTCGGCTAGGAATAACGGCCCTGTGGATGTGAACATGCCTATATCAAAGTCAGCTTCCACAGCATTGTATGGCAAACATCAAGTAAAATTACCAACTGCTCCACCACAAAGAAGCCTGCCAACTATTAACATGGCAATGTCAACGCTAGCCGTACATATTACGGCGCCGATGACAAATATAATGCATCCTGCCATCATAGTATATCTGCGGCCGAATCTATCGACTACAAACATATTGACAAGGCATCCTAAGAATGATCCTCCGGAAATGCTGGCAGTGATACCGCCCTGTTGATCAGCCGTTGGGCTGTCAAACTCTTCTTTAAACGGCTTTGTACTCAGGATCGCTGAAAGGGATGATATGTCAAAACCTTGCAGCAGCCCTCCAATGACAAGGAAGGCCGTGATGACATAGATGTTGCTGATCTTGTAAGCCATCTCGAGGAGATTTACCAAGTGCAGCTGGAAAAGTTGCACGTAGAGGTATACAGACCGTCAGGATAGTATTGCATGCATTTAATGCCAATGGGGGGAGAAATAACAATATAAGAGAAATCGCAACCGCCGATACCGCCGCAGTAACAAGCATGTGATATCTTTTCACTTTCAAAAGGAAAGCGAAAAAAGGGAACCTGAAGCTAAAAATTTGCAAAAGGGTCGTCGGCCAGTTACTCCTCGCTACAAACAGCCTGAATATACCTCTCTGAACACCGAAAGCTTGAATGACGTTCACCTTATCCTGCATGCCTAGCTTAACACACAAGCTTATACATAGACCATAACGAGCATGGGCCATATTAAAGCGGCGAGATGTGGGGTTTCTCAGCCTGTATTGTCAATGTTAACGACATCTTCGGCACCAGGTTTCCGTGAAAACCGGGGTTATTCCCGCTCCGAGCTTTCTAGGATTGTCGCGACATATATACCATCTATCACGACATCTGTCGCCGTCTCACTATCTCGCGATTTTTCAGGGTTTATTAACCCAAAACGGGATTTGACAGCGACATCCGACATTTTCTTTCGGCCGAGGAACGAATGACACTTGGAAAATCGAGCCTACAAGTCTTGGCAGCGCCAACCTGACATTAGTTCTGCTATTAGCTACGTCTTTAAGCCCGAAAGAAGCTTGTTGACTCCATCACGACTACGCTAATTATCTAGCAAGACGGAACATCGCAAAACAAAAAATCCTTGGCAGCGGCTTTTCGGCACCAGATTATTGCCCTGACTGTCAGGATAACTACGGACGTGATGCGGTGTATAGGTAATTCGAAGTGCGTGGATGCTGATATGCTATCTTCAGACTGGGATAGTTAGCGCGATTGAAATGATGCAATTCACGCTATATAGCTTTCATATCAAGGGGTCTTGGGTTTTGGAAGAAGATACGGGACATCGGACATGACACTACAAATGAAGTTTTCACGAATGGACTAAGTTAATGGCTACAGCGCTTATCGAAAATATGGGAATTGAATCTATTGATAGGTAAAGCTCATTATAGCTTGATTACTTTCTCAGCAAACGGGATTAGCTTCACAGGTGCTGCGAGGCCATATGGTTGGCCACCGTAGCTACTTGCGTATTGTGATTGCTCCCACGATTCTGTGACGTTGACTTGAAGCAGTCGGTTTCTGAGCGTAGATGAAACCTCAATTTTCACCTCGTTAAGGCCCGATTTCAAGAATGGCGTGATGTCGACAACTGCATCTGTGATATCAATAGGGCCAGTCCAGTGGCTATTGACCCAAAGTCGGATAGTATTGAATACTGGTCCCAAGTCCAACAAAGCGCCGTTGACTTTGCTATTAGGATTCCAAGTAAACTGAGTTTTATAAGTACCAATACCAGAAGTGCTACTGAGCCCTGAGATGTTGTACCAGGGAATAAGCTCGTCCAACTGAAGGTTGTGATATTGATATACAGACGTATAGTTGTTGAATTTGTCTGGGTTAGGAAGCCAATCCTGGATGGTGACATTCCATGGGCCAAGTGCTGCTGGATTAGAGTGCTGATCGAGGCCGCTCAGTGTAAAGACTCGACCATCACTCAGGGTTATTTTTTTGTTCTCCTTTGACGCAGACCGAGCGATAATAGAGTGGCTACTAGCCGAATAATTAAGATATTCGACATCTGTTTTAGTAACATGGATATCCGGGACTGGAACGTGAGGGAAGAATCCATGGGGAGCAAACGCCAGGATTGTAGACTGATTTGATCGAAGCTCGATCCAGACATTGAATCTATCCCCAGATGTCGTGTAATTGACAATGGGCGTGATGGCACCAGTCCAAGCGTCCAGTGTATACGGAATGCCACTGCCTCTAATTGAAGCCTCTGTGGCATGATCTTCGTATATATCTGAGTTATACACCCAATAGTAATCAACACGATTATCCTCGTCGATTCTGTGGACGTATAAGATGGGAGTTGGAGAGAGATTCTTTGCGGCAGGTTGTACATCGAGAGCTGCCAAAGCGCCCACAACTTCGCTCTCTGACTGAAGGACTTTGATCGAGGGGTATTTGGTCAACTTTTGTACCTCTTGTTTAACATGCTGGTCGCATGAATCACAATAGTAGGGAGTTGTCTCGGGAACCCCGCCCACGAAAAGGATGGGAAACCCATGGTTGGCATACTCTAGGAATCGATCAACAGCTTCAGACGTAATGTTGGTTGAATTGTCTACAATAAAGGCAGAGAAACCGGGGCCATTCTCCGCCAACAACCCGTTTGAAATGATTGCGTTATCCTTTTGTAATTGTTAGAATATTATAGATAATAATGGAGTTGGGGAAAACGTACCAGTTTCAGTAGTGAAGGGCTCACAGAAACGTAGGAGTATCCAGCATCCTGGAGCGATTGATCCCAGAATATGTTCTCTCCCATATTGTAATGTTTAATGTCAACAGAGAGATACTTGTGGCGATATATGCCAATATCTATCCTCGGCACACCAGTTTGGAGAATAAGTTGAGTCCTAGCGATCCAATCCCCCATCTCCTTGACGTATGACCAACTGGGCTGCCGTGGCCCCCACATCTCAGAGTACAACCATTCGAATGTTGTTAGTCCAGGCCACTCGACCTGTGGTCGAAGTCCGGAGTACGGGAAGCCATGAGAAACGATTCGGTTAACTCCGCCTGCATAATTGATCTTGCAATCATTAAGGATAAGTGGCCATGTGGCAGCGTACGAGAAATAACGGTGTGCCCCAAGTTCACTGGAAAAGATCTGCTTTTTGCCCATCATGGCTCCGCCACCCATTGCACGGAATGCATCAATAACTCCATCAAAGTAATTGGACTCTGTTTCGGGAGCATCAATGTGCGCAGCTGCTGAGTTCATGTCCCAAGGCGGTGCCGCGTTCGGTGCAGTGGCATATGGTTGTAGGCTTCCTTGAAGACCCCATTTGCTTGTCCATTTCGAGAGACCATCAAGGTGATACTGCTCGTACATTTCTTGGAGACACTGATAGTAGTCATTTCGTAGCTTCCAGCTGATATCCGTTCCATTTTCATGGTTATTAAAGGCGTAGTAGAAGTAACTGTTTGCGAGTGTGCTTGGCGGAAGGCCGCTCGTGCCGAACAGAGCCGGTAAGGCAGTTGTAATATCATATCCGCGTGTTTTACGGAAGTATGACCTCAACTCATCTGTCCAGAACAACGTAGCACGGAACTCGGCTGAGTCTTCCCATGCATATAAGCCGAGCTGTCTAAGAAGATCACCATTCTCGCCATTCATGACGTACTGTTCTGTAAAGCCAGTCCAGATATCGGTCCCTTCTTGACTGAAATGATCGACAACATAAGCAAACCAAGAAGCTGGATTCTTTGGATCGGTGGCATTATTGAACGCTCCTTGTGCAGCCAAATATCCAGTTCGACGCTGATAAAATGCAAATAGGACGTATTCATTTCCATCAGCTGGCGCGGTGTAAGTCAATTTGCCATCTTCGATTAAGTGCGTGATATCATCAACACCATCAAAGTCGAGTTGGGTTACTCGTACATCCTCGGAAGGCACTTTGATATAAGAAAAGAGCAATTAGCAGGCAATTCTGAGTATTAACGGTCTAGTTGGTAAATGTCTTACACACCTTTGCTTTTACGTGCAACAACAGCTGCAACAAATTTGTTTGTATAGTTTGTGAAAGGCGCATCGAAATCCGGCTTGTTGGCATATCCTGCATTTGTACGGCTGGGGGGTGGAATATCTCCGCTAAAGGCTTGACCAGAACTCAAGTTGACAATGCCATATGCCAGCTCGGTATTCATTCCCGGAGAGTCGGGGTCTAAAATAGGGATGGAAGCGCCCTGTGTTGGCCCTAAAGCAAAATCCACGAGGAGATCCAAGTCTTTAGAAGCACGCAGCATGGTGTTGAACTTTTGTCGCCATCTGTCACCCCCATAGCCATAAATTGCTGGATCTACCACAGCCAGTTCAATGCCATAATTTTCTAAGCAGATGACTTCAACTCCACCCCATCCTGCTTGCTTGATCTGTTGTAGATCTGCATACAGGACAGCATCTTCCACGTCTGCATCTGGAACCCAGTATCGAAAGGCTGGCCGAGCCAGTCCTTTGGGATTAGAAAAATCTTGAGGGACGTCGTATTTGATCCATGGGGCTGGCCGACTGCCGAATCCCCCGCTCTTCTCGGTAGCCGCAGCAGAAGTGCTGAGAACAGCAATTCCGGATAATAACGATGACACCTTCATCGTAACCTTATCGCTCCTACAGCAAGTAGGAGGTCAAGAAAACAATTGTCTGGCACATGGACATGAAACGAATCGGCAGGTGTTCGCTGGTATGTAAGTTAATTGGTGGTGGCAATAACATCTACAACTACGACCCTACCCAAGGCAACATCACCACGTGGGTTGGCAGAAAGCGATGGGTCAATCCATCGGCGAACTTCATCGCATCATCGTAGCCCTGTATCATCTCTTCGTCGATAGTCCGGGAGTTTGGTAGTATTCAGCATCTCGCTACCGGGTCAAAGTACGGGTTAAAGCACACCGAAGGCAGAAATGTGAGATCATCTCCACACCTAACATGGTTAAGCGGAGACGACTTTGTCTTGCCGCTTTATGCTGACCTATGACCTCCCCTGCTGGAGATGGCGGCGATGATGAAATTGAGTGATAAAAGCCTTGAACAAGGGAAACCTGGGCTCATCATTATGACTTTACACGTCGGTGAGAATGCATGGAGACAAAATAGAATGTTCCGATTTGCCAATTTTCAGAAGCTACACTCGTAGTCGCTTAACTTGGCCCAGTCTACCCCGTTTTCTCACTGATGTAAACGTGATAGCGCCATTCATTGTCCAGTTTGCAAAAGTCTCGATGACCTTCTTTTTAGCCAAAAGCATGGTCCTTTCAGAATAATGAGATGGAAGCAATGCCGACGGGCCGATGAGAAGCTCCACAGCTATCTCCCCGGTAGCGTGCATTCGGAAACGCCATCGTTACACTGATGGCGAAGGTAATGCAAGATGAAGCAATCTCCGATGATCGGTGAGCAAGTGGTAGAAGCAAGCTGGATTAATGCCTGAACCTAAGGATGATGATTAGTCAAGTTCCAAGTTCTGTTCCTATTAAATAAGACGGGCAATTAGCAGTCGTCACTAACAGATCAAGATCAACGTATTCGTCCGATTCCATTGTGACGGCCATCATGAAGCTTCTTCGCCCTGTATTATGGGCATTGACGACCGCATTTGTGGCCAATGCGCACAGTCTTCCATCACCGCAACACACTTGTGTGATTCCCGCCTTGAAGGATGGACGCGACGATGCTCCTGCGATCCGCGAGGCGTTCAGCAAATGTGGAAATAACGGCAAGGTTGTCTTCCAAAAAGACACCACGTACAGTGTTCAGACGGCTCTTCAATTACATAACTTGAAGAATGTCCAAGTTGACCTGTTCGGAACACTCGAGGTATTTGAAGCTGCACTTTCTTGGTACTCCAGTGTTATTGACAAACGCAGTATTCAACGGATGTGCGGTATTGGATTCTGCATGGGTCGTATTACTACTTCCAAAACATTTCCATCGCGATGGAATTCTCAGGCGAAGACATCACCATTGATGGGCATGGATCCGGGACGATTGACGGACAAGGGCAAGTGTGGTATGATCTAGCGCTGGGGGTTGGCGGATTATATGGACGTCCCATCCCATTTTGCCTGCGAAATGTCAAGAATGCGGTGGCGAAGAATTTCCAAATTGTTCAATCTGGCAAATGGCAAGTCTTTTAGTCTAACAACTCATTTAGACAGTTTATACTAATCTCAGTACAGGAATTTTGTCATGTTGGAATCTCAAAACATTCTTGTGGACAATATCACCCTATCATCCACTTCCGACGATTTCCAGGTACAGTGTATACTATTGAAGTTGCTCCAGAGAATAGATCTAACGGCGAAATGAAGGCAAATCCAGGTAATCTTGGAAACACGGATGGCTTTGACACGATCAACAGCAACAACATTACTATCCAGGTCGGAACATGGTCTCCCTGTCATTCTACCAAGCCACGGCTAATAATTCCTATAGAATAGCTGGGCAAATGTTGGAGACGATTGTGTTAGCTTTAAACCTGGCTCGACAAACATTCACGTCAAGAATTTGACATGCTACAACAGCGCGGGCATCGCGATTGGCAGTCTTGGGCAGTATGAGGGAGTCAGAGACGTAGTTGAGAACATCACGGCAGAAGATGTTTCTGTAATGTTTACCACTATCATAAGTCTATATTACAAACAAGCTAACCACATATCGCACAGTTATACGGAAGTCGCAATGGCGCTTACATCAAGACTTACGTCGGCAAGAGAACCTATTGGCCTCCGCAGGGTGGCGGCGGCGGCAATGGCTACGTCCGCAATGTCGGTACGCTTATCCGCTCAATTATCATGGATATTGACCTGATATGCTAATATAATCTCTAGTTTTCAAGAACTTCCACATCGAAAACATCACCGCTTCGCCCGTTCTAATCCAGCAGTGTACTCACTGGGCAGGCTATAATGTGCCAGCATGTGCTGACACACCTCCCACGGGATTCTTTTCGAACATTTCCTGGTCTAATTTCACGGGATACATGAACGAAAAAGTAGGGACGAAGGCGATCAGCTGGACTTGTTCCCCACTTGCAACATGTGAAGGCTTTTCCTTCAAAGATATAGACGTCAAGTCGTCCACGGGGGCAAATGGCACCTATTCTTGCACCAATGTAGTAGGCTATAACTCAGCTTGCCAGAAAACCAATTAGATGTACCTAGATAGATAAATTTGGGATATCATACTAAGTTTACCATACCCGTTTCTATCTTTGTAGCTGCTTCTTAGGCCTTTGGGAGGACATAGCCCTCTTCCAGCTCCTCTCTCCTAATGCATTGTTAGAGTAGCAACACGACCGAGGATGAAGTAGGCTGACTTACAAAAACACGCCGAACTCAGCCACATATGCCATCCAATACTTGATCAGTTCTTCCAGAATTTCCGGCTCTTCTTCTGCTAAATCGTGAATTTCGCCCATATCTTTGTCCATGTTGTACAATTGCCATTTCTCTGGACCTTTTGGCTTTGGAATGAATACAGCCTTCCATTTACCCTTGCGGATAGCTTGATGAAAGAAGAGTTCCCAGCCGGTTACGTGGTCTTCATCATGAACGCGGGGAGATTTCCTCAGCAGGTGTGGGATCCAGGATTTGCCTTTTACCGGAACAACTTGACGCCCTCGAAAGCTCGGGCCTGGTTGCTCAATCCCCGCAAGGTCCAATATCGTAGGCAGGATGTCCATAACAGTAGTGAATGAGTCAGTAATATGCCCGTTTGGAGTTTCAGCAAATCCTGGATAATGGATAATAGCGGGACAGCGGATGCCACCTTCTGTGACATACCCCTTGTGCATCCTACTAGGCGCCGTTGAGGCCTGCGCCCATTGAGGACCATACCAAATGAACGAATCTCGGTTGCCAAGGTTCTCATAGTCGTTGTTGTAATGTTTGTTAATTGACTTTTTAATCACATCTCCAGTCATGGGAATTGCCTCGACAATCGCTCCTTCGGCACCATTGTCGGACATGAAGATGACAAAAGTGTTGTCCCACTCACCGATTTCCTTAATTTTGTTGATAACTTTGCCGATATTCTCATCCATTCTGTCGACCATACCAGCGAATACTTCCATCGTTTTCGCTGACCACGCTTTCTCTTCCGCTGACATCTCATCCCACTCTTTAATTGAGGAAATGACCGGATGCGCCTCCACATCCGCAGGCAAGAGACCGAGTTCAATTTGCCGTTTTAGTCTTCTGTCCCGCAGAACATCTGGACCATCGTCATATTTCCCCTTATACTTTTTAATGTTGGACTCCGGTGCCTGCAGAGGCCAATGCGGGGCCGTAAATGGCAGAAATGCGAAAAATGGCTTCTCCTTGACGGAAGCATTAGTCTCTCTTTCACCCAAAAAGTCGACGAGCTTTTTGGAGAAGTGGTCTGAGGAATAGAAGTCTTTAGGAAAGTCTTTCGTTTCAACTCTTTGATCATCCTCATAGTACAGACTGGCCCAATGCGCAAAAACAGGCGTTCCGTCTGGTTTCTTGGGTTCGTATGCATAATGGCTCGAGCCTCCCGGCAAAAGAGCAAATGAGCGATCAAAGCCTCGCGCATGTGGCGTGCGCTCCTTTGTGAGACCCAAATGCCACTTGCCACTCATACAAGTATAATATCCCGCGTCCTGGAGAATCTCTGGTAGAGCAGCCACGCGGAAATTCAGGTAGCCCTCATATCCAGGTCGTTCAGACCATGGAACTGGTGGGTCTCGTCCACGACCCCAAAATTCCATCTGGCCGAGGCCGGCAATGTGATTATCAGTGCCCGAGAGAAGCATAGATCGTGTGGGTGAACACATGGAAGCCGTATGAAAGTTGGTCATGCGCACTCCTGAGGGTGCGTAAGCCAAATGATCAAGATTGGGTGTTTGAATCTCGCCGCCAAAGGCACCAACATCTGAGAACCCAAGGTCATCGGCGACGATGAGAAGGAAGTTTGGTCGCTTGGTCGTAGCCATGATCACGAGTTGTAGGTATTAATCTCGACGTCAATTATCGACCGTATACAATATTTGACACACGAAATGGTGAGCTGGGCGACGATGGGCGGCATTCTAATGGGAACGAATGAATTGGCTATTTATATTGGCACTTGCGCAATGATGCGATTATGTGGGCTGGATATGGTATGAGTTGCGGCTTAAAGCAGCATGAAGATGCCGTGATACGCTAATTCAGAAGTGGGAATACCGGCTATTATAACCCTCCCACTTTATCACGCAGAATTATTACTCACTTTGATCTGGTATCTACGGAATTCTAGTGCGTAGTATTTCTCCACTGTGGAAAGAAGACTACGAACATGTAGCTACCGTATGTCCTTTCAAGCGTGTTTTGCTTCTTATGCCCATCAGCCTTGCTATGCCATGAGGAATCAACGTAGGGCCAGAAACCCATATTTTCATGATCCAGAAGGAAATAATAAGTAAAAGATTAAAAGCTGACACCACTTGATAGAACTCGTTTTCCAATTTTCTTGATTAGAGACATCATGACCAACTGAGCATCGTCTATCCTATTGTATAAAGAACACTCGGCGTATAGTAGGATGTTGGTCATTTATATGGCATTCTCAAATACTCTTAGATCCTTCTTCACCTGGTAGTTACCTTCACCTTTAATTTGTTTCATAAGTATAATATTGACTCTCGGCTCCATTTCAATCGAAATATTGATAATGTGTTCCGCTAAATTACCCGAAATAAAGCTCCAATCCTTCCAACTCTGCCGCTTCTCTCAACGATGCCTTTTTCTCCATCTTCTTGACTAATTTGCCGAGGTGTGGGAAGGTTTCCTGCAAATCTGGAATCCCAATCCTCACTGACCAATACCAAAACATTGGAAGAATGAAGTCGATCACGGTCTCATTGACACCAACTGGATGCATGTTGCCATCCAGATTCTGATCAATTCTTCGCAGCCCTTTCAAGACTGCCCCTTTCCCCTTCGAACGAACTGATTCATATTGAGATAAGTCATCCGTGAATCGCTCTGGCCGAAAGTACATAGAAACACCCTGAGCATGAACAGTGCCAGAGAGCCAGGCCATCCATTCGGCAATCTTAGCGCGCTCAATTTTGTCGTTACCAAGAAGGTTAGTCTTGCCAGTAGATGACGATGCTATATATGTAATTATTGCCGGAAGCTCTGTGATTATTACACCATCCACTTGCAATGCTGGAACATAGCCTTGGGGGTGGATATTGCGATAGCTGGTGTTGTTGAGGCTGCCGTCAGCAGCTTCCCACCCATTGGGCCCTGACTGCATGACTACTGAGGTAAAAGGAATCATCAATTCCATTAAAAGAACATGAGGAATAAAAGAGCTAACGCCATTGGCGCGATATAGAGTGAGGGTAGACATTTCTTTCACTCTCTCCTTCAAAGGCGGGGTGTAGGAAGAAGAAGAAGAACAGTCGTTGTGTAAATCGATCAGGCTTTCTCGATCAATCTGATAATCAGTGGCTTTACACAGCTGCAGAATTTTTTCCCGGATTCAATAGTCAAGCCTTATTAGCAACTTGTTTGTCAAAAACACTACGTTTTTGCGACTTAAGATTGATGTATATGTATATATATACCAACAAGTGGAGCTCAAGAAACAGTATCTAAAGCGGAGAAAAGAAAAAGATTCCATCACAAAGGTGCACTTCCTTCCTAAAATTGTACTGGCTTGAGAAATGAAGGATGATGTTTGTATGGAGTTGCGTCATCAAAAGTTACCATCTTCTTGATACGGATATGCTCTATGCAGATAAACTTGCTCATATGGTTTAGAGGCTATGTCTGAAGGGCGCAATACCGCGGGTAAGCTATGCCCGACCCATGCACTCCTTCTGATCATTTGCCATTAAGTGTCAGATGAGCAAATTCTCATCTCTAGCATAACTCTTTTCTTTCAGACAACTACATGAACAGCAGCCATCAACGCGGCAACTGTTATTTCTTGGAATGTTTTGGCTGAGACAAGGCCAATTTTACAAAATAGGCTAGCTTGCGAGAAACTACTGGTGGTTTCAGCAGCCACTATTGGACAGTTTCGCGGCACGCTAAAATCTTACACGGTTTGTTTTGGGGCTAGGCCGTCCGCCGAATTCCTCGAGATTGATACAGTTGAACACCAATGTGGTCTACAACTGCACGTATTCGAGGATGGCAAAAACTATAAGAATTTTATAATTTACGAAGAAAAATATTGTGATGTAACAGGTATAAAGATTTGATCACAGCATGTACCAGCCAATGTTCAGAAAGGTAGGTGGGTATACATAGACACTCTCACTCATAACCGTGGGTTAAAAAATGTCTAGGGAGTGCTCTTATTCTAAGAGCTTCAGTACAACCTTTCGCGAGAATTTTATGCCTGAAGTCTCGACAATAATCCGCTCCTCGCGAGTCATAGATAATACCATTCTAGATTTTTAGATGAGAAATAGACTGGCATGAATATTCGTGGTAGGGCCATTTGGGTATGAGACAAAGAATAAACAAACCAAGTAGACCAAATGCTACCCGGGAATTCTGCCATCCGTGTAAACTTCGGATACAACATGACCTGAACTAACTTCCCTCCGACTCAAGCTTTGGAGACTTGACTTCAAGTAAATGGCTGGTAGGCATTACTAAGTCGGGTAAACTATTTGCGCAGCATTCACGACGAAGTTTTATGTCTTGAATGGCTTCTTTAAGAAAATCTCTTGCTAAATAACCGCTTCAAATTATCCGCTTCTTTTCGCTCTCAGCCTAGACTCGATTTATACTTATGATGCCTACTTTGCGGCTGTTATTATCTGAGTCTTGATGCCAAGCCTTCTGACTCACACCTAAAAGAAAAGTTGGAAGCACATATAAACACCATGGAAACAGTAAAGACCGTCATTCGAAGAAGCCATGTAAAATCTAGGAACGGATGTCAGACATGCAAACGAAAGCGTGTTAAATGCGATGAGTTTCGGCCAATATGGTTGGTTTTCCTCTTCGAGCGTGTGCGTATCAGATGTATTAATGTTACTCCATAGTCGCAGGTGTCTATTTACGGGATCAGAGTGTGGATATCATAGGTCACCTGTAACACAAGTTACTGATGCATTCGACTCCTTCTGGTGGCCTACACACATTGAGAAGTCTTGTATACAATGGAAGGAAACTGGAAAGCCTCCGTTTCCGACGTTAAAGATCGCTACGTCTCTGGGTTGGCATAACATGCCTCTGACTGATTTGCGGTATCTCTACCAAACAGCTTTAGCGGTTAGTGTGCTTGATCTTAGCGGCACTAGTGATATGTGTCTATTATTGGGCGAATTTCGAACGTACGTTGTCCCGCTCGGCTGTCATACTTATGCTGATCAACTGATACAGGATGTTTCAGCTCGCAACTGCATTCGACTTTGTGGCTCATATGCTAGCAGCGGCTTCTGCCGAACGCCTTGCAATACGAGCCAAATCACATGAAGCATCTGTAGATGCGTATCGTTATCACACTCTTGCTCTGAAGGGACTTAGACAAGCAATGCAATCTTTTTCAAGAAGCAATGCGGATGCAATTCTGGCTACGGCGCTGGGATGTTCATATCAGATGCCAGACTGGTTTGTGGCGCCCATGGAAACTTACTTTGCATTGCTAATTGGACTCTAGTCGTTCATTAATGGCAATCGTTGACTGTATTTCCCAGGTATGAGTAAGCTGCCCTGCTTGTATACCCCACAGAAAGTCTGATAATATGGCAGACTGTATACCAGATGCGTACTTGGTCCAAAGAATCCGTTTTTTGTGGCTTATTTGAGTACGATCTCCGCTACAACGCTGGAGAAATAGAGATAACACCGCCGAATCGCCAGCTAGATCGACCTGAGGAGAACAAAAACCGCCACGCCTTTGCCAGAGAGCTCTTTGACGAGGGCATTAATGCAATTAATAGATTGACCACGTGTTTCCAGAATGATCGAAACATCGCAGCAGTAACTCGGCAACTCCGAGATGTTCTTACAGTTGCTCACGAGCGGCATCAAATGAACATCCCAGCTAAGGAACAATATCGTTTAATCTATCCATTTACGGCGTGGTTCACGAAAAACTCTGCTGCATCGTTTATAGATCTCAGCAAGAGAGACCCGCTCTTATTTCTCTTTCTGGCACATATGTATGCGGCTGTCATCACCCTGGCCGTGGCGCTGCCCAAGATCGACTACCCTTTTCTTGCCTCAATGCGAGTAAAAGGTATCCTTGAGATTAGCAAAAATATGGAAAGAGAGTCTTGGTTCACATGTGTTGTTTGCCATGCATTCCACAGTTTTGATCAAATGGTGCGTTTCCCACTTCGAGCCGTGGAGATATACCAGTTGCTTGGACCGCACAAGAAAGACAATGGATATAAGGACACATATTTTCCCGCCAGTATTTGATGAATATAGATGACCTGGTGCTAGCCATATGAAAATTGATTGGAGTATTACTCCATACTTAGCAGCGTTATATGGCTGAGTTTGAGACGCTTTTACCAAGTACTGTACCGGTATTTATGCCATTAGCGTATCCTAAGTTTTGTAACTGCCCTTGGATATCAGGCTTCCCGTTCTTTATAGACTAACTAGATAATAGGTGGCCCTACCGTCTACTTTACAGACACTCCGCGAGCCAACAGTCACCTGCATATTGGTTCATGTGGGGGGTGGCGTCCGGTCTCGGAACAATGAAACCCCTCGTCAAAATCGTTTATATAACAAGAAGCGGCGCCCTCTTGGGAGAGAACATTGAACAGCAATTTTCACTGGCTACAATGTCTCAGAAACGTTTTCTGAGCTATCAACAGCCTGCTCTAAGCCAATATGCCTCGACTGGAGCTTGCAGTGCTTTTGGCAAACTGGCTCACCCCGATGAAGATTGGACAAAGCTTTCAGACCTCGCAGCCCGTCGGAGAGTGCAGAATCGAATCGCTCAAAGAAATTATCGTGAGTCATAATGCAACGGCTACCTATGTAAAACGACGATGCAAACCACTCATACACAAAGTTCACAGGTAACAAAATGAAACATAAAATGAAGAGCCTCGATGGCAGCAGCACCTCGTATTCGGGAGAAAGCACAAGAAATAATCTCTCTTGCGACAGTAAAGACAATGTTGATCTGCCTTTGACGCAGGAGATCAATGACGGGGCCACTTTGCATTATATTGCTATACAATCGCAGGCTCTTACGTATCAAGCATGCACTGCTCCATCATCAAATGGGATATCTTTAGTTACGCCTCTTGCTCCAGTGGTAACAACTGCTTATTCTATTTGTAAGGCCAATCATGTGTTAAACATTCAGCAAGGCTGATGAAGAGGCTGCAATTTTACAGCGCAAACATTTATCGCCCATTAAGTCGCTAAGAAAGAAAAATACAGGCTATTTAGGAGGAAATCTCCTCCTACCCATTTCATACGCTTCTTACTACAGTTGGTCTCGATAATCTTTTGGAATTAGCATACAAATACGACACTGCGCATGCTCCTGGGATTGAACTATTCCAACGGCGGTACTCCCCGTGGAGTTTGGTTAAGTTGTGATACCTCTCACGAAGACTTTTAACGGCTGCGTAGATTGCCATTTATGATTCAATCAATGATTATACTTTCATATGATCACCGATATTGCTACTAGTAGTAGTTAGAATCTCACTTAACATTTCCTGGGCTTTATTCGCGGCGTCAGTCGCCATGCCGTATCCGGCTTGGAACCCCGTACCATCTGCCCCATAGTTGTGGATGAGAAGACGCTTAACATCGTTTACGATTATCTCTTCGCGCTCAATTCGGGGCCCTCCTTGTCTTGATGGACGGAGGCCCGCAAAAGTACCAAGCACCTCGAATGGTTGTTGGTCGAGCTCTTTACACAGCTGCCGTGTACGTGCGAGGATAGATTCAGTTTCGTCAGAGTAAGAGTTGGTATCACTGGCGTTGTAAGCAGAGACATCTTTAGATAACAAGTTACTCCGCTTACCTATTAGCAGGATGCCTGGAGCCTCCCAGAATCACAGTGCCGTCGGACATTGGCCGTGGAATAACATGAGTAAAATAGTCTTTGCCATGCCTCATGATGTTGTACTTGATGTGTGGTGCCTTAACATGTACTACTTGTCCGCGTGTTGGAAAACATTTAGAGTCTCCTACACCTAGCAGTTGTTGGGATGCGTTGCCAGTACAGTTAAAAACCAGCTTCGTTTCTTTGCTTCCGAAAGGCGTGTGTATATGTGAAAGTTTCTGTCGTACAAATGTCACACCAAGGTTTTTCAGCGATTGAACGAGAAATTCTAAATGTTTCGGCGCATTGATGGTCAAAGTTGTGAAAGATATACCCGATTTAACTCCATCAGGAAGGCTTTCCGTCGGGAGGACCACAAACTAGATCTATATCAGTGCCATGTTTCTTCTTGGAGCTTATTTATATGATCACTTACATCCTCGAGGTAATCTCTAATATCATCAAGTTTATTACCAGGGATACCTTCGTCCCAGAACTCGATACTTGGTGTTCGGACAACATAAGCCTCGTGACCTTTCTCTACTGCCAGCTTAGCAAGATGTGAATAGCCCATTCGATCCCATCGTAGCTGATTTTCAGATGAGCCAGATACTCCGGAATAGTTACAACCCGCCCTATTATACAAAAGCATTATAAGCTCAACAATTGATCAAGATAACCAGCCGAGATATTATTACCATAATGATGTATACAGAGGAGAGATGTCTCCAGGTAGATATTCCGCAATAACGGTAATGGAAGGGCCAAATCCACGCTCAGAAAGGGCAAAAGCAACATCTAAGCCGATTATGCCTGCTCTGTACAACTATATTAATAAGAAACAAATATTGTAGAGATGATGAATAATGTTAGGCGAGATTCTAGTTACCCTACGATGACAATGCTACTATTGGTAGCTAAGCTCTCTTCTTGGTAAGATACAATTGTGGGTATCATGGTGTAGTTGTAGTATGTTAAGCGCGATATTGTTGGTGATGCAAATGACCAGCTGAGGCAGAGAAAGAGATTTACTTATATGTTTCGGGCTATTATATATTGTAGAAAAGTGGCAGATTGGGATGTGAAATGACTTACTGCTGCGCGTGCAGTTCGCGTAATCTAAAGCTTTGTAATTTAGCACAAGTATATCTCGATTACTGGATGCCTTGGATTCAGGGATGAGACTTTGGCCATTAACGATGACGGATGGCATTGATTGGAGGAAACTTTGTAATTTATCGCTAATTTCTTACACGAAAATTGGAGAACTCTCTTGCTCTATTGAGTAGTGCGATGAATGCATTATTGGCCTTCTTGATCAAGGCTCACCGAAGCTCGTCAGATAACTATTACGGTGTACATGAGTCTCTTCATTATGTGATGAACCATATTTCCGGCAGTATAGCCACGTTTTGAAATGTCTTTGAAGATGAGGCCAAGAACAAAACGACTAGCTCTGAAAAGCAATAATACGCAACTCTAGTATGTAGGGTGTAGGGAGGAAAGACAGAGTGCTATGCACGGCATTTCAGAAAGGAGTAATTCGCATTCGTATACTTCCCAAATTCTTGGCCTTTAAGATCTAAATCTTGCGAAGCGAAATTTTTTTTAATTAAGCTATGTAGCCCAATCTTGGATTTCCCACGGACTCAATAGTGTTTCGCTTCATGCTAGGTAGGTATGTTTCTATATGTAGAGAACACCTATTTCCTCCAATCACTCCTGGAACAAATTGCCATTCAAATATTTTAAACCAGTGTCAACCGCAACAGTAACCACTGTCTTGCCAGGGCCCAATTCTTTTGCAAGTTCTAGGGCAGCGACAACGTTTATTCCTGTGGATGTACCGACAAGCAACCCTTCCTTCCGGGCGAGGAGGCGGCACATGGCGCGGGCTTTGTCTTCCTCAATACCTCGAGCTTCGTCATACAAGGCCTCGTCAAGGTGAGGTGGACGGCTGACAACTGCAATGCCTTCGACACTATGTGCTCCGGTTTGGCCCTTTGTGATGTGTGGCGCTGAGGCTGGCTCCAAAATGACAATTTTCGTAGAGGGCAATTTCGATCTAAACACCCGTGCCGTGCCCATCGCCATCCCAGCTGTGCCAATGGCGCCGCAAAATGCATCAATGCCGTTAGGAAATTGTTTGACTAGTTCATGACCAATGCCTTCATATCCAATAAGAGCATCCCGGTTATTGAACTGGTTTGTGTAGTAATATCCTTCTTTTTCACCAATTTCCTTTGCACGCTGTATCATGGAGGGCATCAGGTCGGCTGTTACCTTGCCAGTAGGGCTGTGTATGATATCAAGCTTCGCCCCAAGTGTAGTAATTGTACGCAGTTTCTCAACTGAAAAAGCGTCGGAGCACACCACTTCGAACTTATAACCCTTTAAAGCGCAGATGAATGCAAGTGAAGATCCGGTGCTACCACCAGTGGCTTCCACCACTGTCATGCCTGGCTTCAAATCTCCACGTTGTTCTGCTTGGTCAATCATGGACCACGCCATCCGATCTTTGTAGCACCCTGTTGGGTTGTAAAATTCGAGTTTGATGTAGACGTCTGCAGATCCATCAGGAACGATGTGATTCAATTTAATAACCGGTGTGTTGCCGATCGCATCGAGGATGCTCATGGCTACAGGTGGTGTCGAAGCCATGGTGATTTCTGTGGGAAAATAGGCGTTCTCCAATCTTGATGTATGCGAATGACCTGTATTATTGAGTTCGGAAGAAGGGTCAGTAGTATATATATTGGCTCACCATGCCTTTACATCCTATTCAAGTCGCTCCCTCGCAGCGCCAAAACCTTTACACGACTTATTAGATGCGGAGCATTGAGGGACGCCTCAATCTGTTGACTTTGTGGCTGTTGCACACATGTAGCTAGAAATGGTGCGACACTTTGACTGTGGACCTAAGCATCGCCTAAATGATTGTGTTGACGATTGATTCTTCATCATTTGATAATTACCCATATTCCCAGAGCAAGCCCCGTGCTTCACGCAGCACTTCTTGCTCATCCGACACAGGGCGTGAACTTGCCGTGTCATGATCCATAGTATAGACTACAAACTAGCAAAGGCTAAAATCTCACACAGCAAAGGCCCACAATCATGGAATATTCTCCCGTCACTCGGCAAGGCAATCAGACACAGACTCGCAAAATGCAGAAGCGTGACGGCTCGCCGGCTCCACTGGGGCTTTCACTGGTATCTTGATGAGATCAATGGACATTTCGTTGAGCACATTGTGAAGACTAATCGATGTCTGTCCCACGCTAGCCGCTGATCGGAGCTAAATTCTTACACGTTTATATGGGGAATCAGCCCCAGCCGACGGTAACCTTACTCTGCGTGTGGGCAAAAGCTCTGACGACTGTGAATTGGAGGCTAAGTTAGTGGGATGTTCTAGATCTCTGATGCATCCGTACTCCATATACCACTGTAAATGCTTGCCGTTACTTTGGGATGAACTATGTATAATTACAATAACGGTCAGATGCAAGGCACACGACTGTAGACGGTATTTCGTTTTACTATGTTTCAGACTTTTTTTCTTTCACTTACGATACCTGATATTTTTGATAAATAGAAGAAAAGGGGAAGAACAGTCACCAGACTCACATGCGTTCACACGGCCAAGGAGGGAATAGCCAAAACAAAAATGACTACAATGATAAAAAGTAAGTATTGACATTCAAGTAGTTCTTGTAAGTTTTATCTGAACAGATTTCAAGGAAAGTCAGGAACCGCCTGTCTCAGCAGGCGTTTCGACGACGACGCGCGGAGAATCTCAAAACACTCCAAGATCGTTTAAACTCCAGCTATAAGCCCCAGAATGAGACAATCGCCAGGCTGGAAGAAGAGAATCGAAATCTCCGAATGCAACTTGTTGAAGTTCAGGCGCAATTGTCTCGGTTTGCTGTCAACACTCAACTGCTCAATGATTCGGTATCTCGTGCATTGAATCCCAATCCACCCAGCCACGATGTTGCCCACAAAGATGCGCAATCTCAGCTTAACATCACCTCAGAGAGCCCCAGTGATGGTAGCTATAATCTTGATGAACCGTTGGACATTTCTTCAGTTCAAAGCGCTATACCTTTTCACATAGAAGCGCCGGTCTCAGGTATTAATTCGTATACTACAGACCTTGCCATAATTAACAATCCAGTAGCAGATGCACTGAAGACGTCAAGAGTATCACCGACCGGCCTGTTCCCATCTTCTGGTGTGGAAAGCTGCCAGTGCTGCGGTGCCTCAGATATTTGTCAACTCTCAAGTTGTATATTCCAAAGAAACTGGGCGGAATCAAACTCTACATTTTCTGATCATTTGGAGGTACTTCATCAGCTTTTCAAGTTAAATTTTGTATCAGAAAAAGTAAACGGGGGACTGTAGACTGATGTATATCTCTTCATACTATATAAGCCGAATAAGACGCTATGTTCTGCCAAGGGCAGCAGTGATCAAGATTTTGGTTACGCGATACGGATCTGCATTTGACGCTGGCCGTCTGTCCTCAAAGTAGCCACAACCTCTGGTTGCTGTTTCTCTGGGAATGCGAATAGACCTACTGCGATCAGCGACCCCCCAGCTAAACATATCGATATGGCCTGTCTCGTGACGACCAGTAAGGCGTTTGTCGTTATCGTCGCCATATTCTTCGATACACTGCGAGTGGTAAGAGCCCAGCCTCTCCATTGCTTGTTCAATAAGTTTCATCCCTCCTGAATCTCTCATTCCGTTGGTCGAAAAATTAGTGTGCAGGCCTTGGCCGTTCCAGTCACCTTCAACGGGTTTAGGGTGCCATGATACTTTGACCCCATGATCTTCCGCTATCTTGGTGAGAAGGAATCGGGCTATCCATAAATGATCACCCACTGTCAATTAATTAGCCACCATTGCACAGGCCAGTAGGGAAACAAGTTGGTGAGAGTGGACAGAATACACTTACTGTCGATTCCTTCGCACGGCCCAACCTGAAACTCCCACTGTCCTAGCATGGCTTCGGCATTGGTGCCGGAAATCTTCACACCCGCATCTGGCATCTATGTCTTAGTTATGGACTTTTGGGTTGAGTATATGCGCAGACACCTACATAAACATGCTTTGTAATGCGAATCAACGATATCACGCATGACTATTTTTCCATATCCCACTCCGCAATAATACTCGCCTTGTCTGTATAGCAATCTTTGTTAGCATCTCGTGCTTACGGGATGTCAATATCAAGGGGCGAGAGTAACCTACGGTGCTGGAAATCCTCTAGTTGGCCACCCGAAAGGTCGCCCATCGTCACCAATGAGAGTGTACTCTTGTTCAAGTCCAAACCATGGCTCATGTTTCGCATATGCGTCCATTACCTTGACACAATCGTGACGGAAGTTGAATTTGTTTGGTGTTCCATCGGCATTCCAACAATCCGCTAAAACAATGATGTTTGGGGAGCGGCGGATCGGATCAGCGAACACAGCGCAGGGGCGTAGATATACGTCCGTGTTATTGATTGGTGCTTGCTTAGTTGAAGATCCGTCAAAGTTCCAAATTGGGAGATTGTCAGGAGTGTAGATTCCTTCTTCAAGAGTCTGTAATAATGAGTATGAGGGCTGTATATCGACAGGAGGGAAGATGAAGCTCAGGCTTACTCTCGATTTTGAACGCGTCTCGCCGGCTGCGTCAATCCAAACATATTCTGCAATAATTCGTCCACGTTGGTCGAGATGCATATACTTTTCAGCCTATATTCTATTAATTATCCCTTCTGCCTATTTTGTAGAGGTTTGCCTCTTACAGTGTTCTTTTTAGATGCCATGATAGTCTCCTCAGTGTGCCTGATGATGGAAATGGGTTGTCGGCCCGCCAAAGAACTTATACGATGGTATCAATGCCAGCCAAAAGATCTTAGAATCGTGTCAAGAATGACTATGTCAACTTCAGTCCGTTGGAGTTTTGGTCTTGGGAGGAATTTGTGATCCGTTGTCCAGCAGAAGTGTCCGTGCCTTTTATAAATCAAGGGACTATTCCTCTCTGCATCGTTTGAGTCATTATTCTATGAGTTCCCAAGTTTAATGCTAGTTATTAACGTGATGGACGCTTTGGGAAGTCAGCGTAGGTGGTCTTGATCACTTTCATTTGTCATGATTTATTGTTCATCTCTTGCCATGGCCCTAATCCGCGACATTTCATTGGATAAACTGTTGCCAACTTATCTTTATTCATCATTCAATTCGAAGTTTTTGATACAAAAGCCCCGCTGTTGTAGTCTATTGACTCAAATATTCTGATGAAAAATATTCTGATTAATACTTCATATGCCGCAGAGATAAGCGGCAGCTTGGTGACTGGTCAAAGTATATCCAATTGTATCCGCAAGTCGCAGCGTGACCCAGTTTTGGCAATGCAAATGAGCCACTTTCTAAGCGTTCAATTACCTAACTCTCTCTTAAGGCGATATTGCGAAGGGCGTGAGAGCCAGATATAACAATTTCTATGAATGCTTCTACTTTAAATGAGTCACTTGTCGTTAACAAAACACCTTACACAAACCCCATATAAATTGATACATGATGTATTTCAACTTCTTTTTTATTGATGAAATTTTTATATAATCCTGGCATATATTAACTAAACAACCGTAAAGCGTTTGGAACGTAACAAAAATAAACCAGCACAGTCACAGGCTCGAGGTCGGTTCTACTATGGTACAGTCTAATAAGAAGAGAGATATAGTAGAGAGTATGTAAATACATTACTCTCAAAGAAGAAACAGGAGGGAAACCACTCTTTAAAACGGGTGATTAATGAAGCAGGATGATGCACTTCTCAGCGGGCGGAGGATGATATAAAATTGCCAATCAAAGGGTGGGTGTCATAATCCATTCTCTTCAAATTTCAACGGGGAACCTCTTCCGAAGGGCTTCGCCACGCAAGTAAAAGAAAATCGGCACAGGTATAAACCCAATCGTGATGAAGGCCAGCACACTATTTCCCCAGCCCAGACCCAGGTTGGCGTAGAGTGTCGGGGCAGCAAGGGGCAGGAAAGCTCCCGTCAGGTTGCGAAGCAGTGTAACGGCAGCCAGCGCGGATGCGGCTCCTTGAGGACCGAAGATGTCGATAATGTACGTCTGCGACGACGAGTTGATGATGACGGCTCCGGGTCCGCAGATGGCGGTGCCGATGATTGGCACAACCCAGTGCACCCTGTACTCCGTCGTCCAGCCGTAGATGAACAGGCCGATTGGGAACATTGGGGAGACAAACATCATCATGATCAGGCGCCGTTCTGGGCGGTAGCTCCCTCCTTCAGCTTTCAGCAGGCGATCGCTGAGCTTGGCAAAGGTGACGACACCTATGGCGCAGCCGATGCCGACGCCAACGTACGCCAGACCGGAAAGATCAACGCTCCAGTGGTAGGTGTTCTCGTAAACGGTCGGAAAGGTGGCGAAGAGCAGCATGGTTACGCCGAAGTTGAAGGCGATGTAGAGTGCGATGAGAGCGACGATGGGCGATGTGAAGAGGAATTTCATGGGGCGGGCCATGGCGTGTAGCACGAGCTGCTTGACTGGGGTCTGCTTATCGCCGGCGGCGCGCAGGAGAGGATTGCCCGTCTCTTTACGAAGTCGAGCGGCCTTGGATTTGAGTATATTGACGGCGCTCGTCTCGTGCATGAAGACAAAGGTGATGATGGTGACTGCACCGGCCTAGTGGGAACACGATCCGTTGTTAGCTTGAGCCAGACGAGACGAAGAGAGAGTAAATGGGACCATACTCACAAGCATCAAGATGAGGTAGAAGCACCATCTCCATCCCAGGTTCTCAACAACAAATCCTCCTACAATGGGACCAAGGACCTAGCCTCAACATTAGCTCGCTGAACCCTTCAAGATACTCAAAGGGGTTTAAACATACAGGGCCAAAGAGCGGCCCAGCAGTGAAAATAGCCATGGCAACACCTCTCTCCTCCTTTGGCAGAAGGTCAGCGACAGTGCCGCCGCCAGTCGACATGTATGAGGCAGCAGCCAAGCCGGTCAACAAGCGGAAAACTAGAAATTCGGCGACATTGGTGCTACGAGAACAGCCAGCGGTAAATCCGAGGTAGAAGATGGAGCTCGCGCGGTAGATGGGCATGCGGCCAAAGACCTCAGACATTGGGGGAACAAACAACTGGCCGATGGCGAAGCCGAGCGACGCCATGGTGATGGTCAAGACTTCGACCGTGCTGCTCGTGTAGCCGAATTCCTTCTGCATAATGGTGGCGCCGGGAGCGAACATGGTGGTTGCGAGATTGGTATATAGCACGGACAAGCTGACCACTACCACGTTGGCCAGCTTGTACGCCTTGGACCAGTTGCGCGGGTTTGCAGGGTCGTCGGGGCCATCCCAATCGACGATGTTCGGGTCTGGCGCAGGAGCTGCCTCACCACCTGCTGGAGCACCCTTCTCGGCATCCTCGCTCACATTGGCAACCTCCATGTCGTTATCGTCAGAGTTGGTTTCACCCGCGGCTGAGTCTCCTCGTTTGTCGATAATGTCGGTAGTCGAACCCTTTTCGCGGCCGAAATCACCCTGAGTTGCAGCATCGAAGCTGGCCATGGTGCTTGTTTCGTTCTCGTAGGCGGTGTGATCGCTCTCAGCTCGACTTTCCTCCATCTCTTGTCAGTCCACCCACAGTTGTGTGTGGTTCGGTGGTCGAGGCTGGTGGGCAAAGAAATAAACTGCGTTGGTTGCCAAGTTTTTGTCTATTGCCTCATTGACAGATGAAAGATGAAAAATGAAAGCTACAATGACAGGATAGACGAAATGAAGCCTTTGTGGTGGTCTTAAGACCAAGGATAGTGGTTGGCGTTGGCCATGCTGGGGACGCCCTCAACTGCTTTGCCCCGGATTTGCTCCGTCGTCAGGAGAAGATAATGGATACAAGAACGGACACTTCCCGCCGCAAGTGTTACCCCTATCATCTATGAAGCCTCCAGCCAATTTCCAGCCCACTCCTGCTGAGGCGGCGAGTACAGCGGCCCTATTGTTTGACGCTCCCCAAGTCTCTTGAGGCGCCGTTATCCCCGATCTTGGACCGATACGGCCTCCTATAATATGGCCCACTTGACCGTCCGTTGCTCGGCCACCGTCTGCTGATGAGGCACAAGCCACGTGTTTGCCCCGCGGCGTTCGTTCGCACCGTCCCCGCCGACTTGCTCCGTCGATTGCTCCGTTGATTGCTCCGTCATTTGCTCCGTCGACTGCCCCATCTGCCAGCTTCCACTTCCGCCTGCACCCGCCGAGAGCTCTTCTTCTTCATATCAGAAACCTACTGGATAGAAGCCGTCCGGGATAATACAACCTCCCTTGCCCAAACAAAGCTATACCCCTCTTAGCAGGAGAAGCTTGCCGTCAATGGATCATCTGGAGCCACCCGCCTACACAGAACCGCCGAGCCTGCCCCATCAGCAGCCCGGCACTGCCGCCGGGGACTCGCTGCCGCAACTGCGAGATCGCCGGCGCGAGAAGCCGCTTCTGTCATGTACCTTTTGCAGGAGTCGCAAGTAAAAATCACTCGCCCGTCGCCCTCTCAACAGAACGGCTATGAGACTGACGGACAGCCCCCAGGGTGCGGTGTGACCGTCAGCTACCATGCAAGACCTGCACGAGCAGGGGAATCGGCTTGTCCTGCACCTATGAGTTGGGCGGGTCACGCAAGGGCAAGAGCAAAGTCAGCGTCGGTGATCGTATTCAGCAGCTCGAGGACCTCGTGCGGTCTCTGGTCGGGCAGCAGCAGCAGCAACAGATGCCGACCGCGCATCTCCAAGACGTTTCAGAGCACTCGTCCCAGGCCTCGCCGACCGCGTCGCCGCAGAGTGTTCCTACGACCCCGCTGGCATCATCAGTCGACAAGGACGCGCTCGTGCCGGCCCAGAGCCATGCGTCCATGTCGCGGAGCAGAGACCGTGCCGGTTCCCCTGCACCCTCGGAGCCTGGCAGCATGCGTCTGCATTCACATGGCGTCGGTGCCAGCTACGTCGGGAGCGTTCACTGGGCTGCCGTCCTCGATAGTATCTCAGAGCTCAGAGACCACTACGAGGAGGAGGAGGAGGCCCGGATGCTGGCTACAAGCGACCATGTACTGCTCCAAAGCCCTGGCCCTCGACTGCTATACGAGCCCATCCAAGCCACAAAAGCCCATCTTCTTGCTTCAATCCCTGCCCGGCCCGTTGTGGACCGCATGGTCGCACGGTACTTCAACGCAGAAGGGGTCGTGCCGGCAATACTTCACAGTGGACATTTTCTCCGAGAGGTACGGTGCTTGCTGCATGCTAGAGTGTAATGCCTACTGTCCATGTGCATATACATCTCCTTCCCAGTGCCATCCCTTCTCCTCCTGTCTTTACCCCCTTGCTTCTCCTTCTGCTTTTTCTCCGAATTCTCCTCGTTGGCTGACAGTATGAACCACCTTGATAGTACGAGAAGTTCTGGCAGGAGCCAGCTGCCATGTCGTGCATCTGGATTGGACTCTTGTTTAGCGTAATGTGCGTCGCCACATTATACCAACAGTCGATTGAGGACCCGGCAGATCCGGAAACTCCAGAACGCGTGCGTGTGTTTCGGGAACAGACTCTTCACAGCCTGATCCTAGGCCAGTACACCAGGGGCGGGGAATACGTGCTCGAAACCATGATCAACTATCTCATCTGTGAGTCGTTCATAGCCCAGGATACTGAGATTGGGCTCTGGCTTGTACAAGGCATCATCGTGCAGCTCGCTATGAGTCAGGGCTACCACCGAGAGCCCGAGAAGTTCCCCAGCATTTCCCCATTTGCCGGTGAGATGCGGCGGCGGGTGTGGGCCATCATCGTGCAGATGGATCTCCGTCTTTCAAGCCAGTTGGCGCTGCCATGCGTACTCAAGTTGCAGCAGTACGACACAGCTGAGCCGCGGAACCTGCTGGACACAGACTTCGATGACACCACCGTCGAGCTGCCCCCATCGCGTCCCGAGACTGAGGTCACGCCCGTGCTCTACAGCTTGGCCAAGAGCAGGGTAGACAAGATGATGGGGCTAGTCAACGACGTCGTCAACGACACCCAGGAGCACCCGTACACGGAGATTATGGAGCTGGACCGCAAGCTGCAAGAGGCCGAGGCCTCACTGCCACCAATCTTCCGATGGCAGCCTCTCAGCCAATCCTTCATGGTGGCATCGTCGCTGTTGCCATTGCTCCATACACGAGCCGACTGTTTGACTGCGCGTACCTCGCGCCGCCCTATACCCAGCCGCGCTACCAATACTCACGTAGCGCTTGCGTCCAGGCGGCCATCAAGATCCTGGAGTTCCAGCAGATAGTGATGGAGGAAACACAGGGAGATGGGCTGCTGTATCCCGCAAGGTGGGCGCGGTGGATGCTCCTGTCCTCGCGGCCGCGGGCCGTCTTCTTGCTGGGCGTAAGCATCCTCTGCTACTATATACAGCTGGCCAAGTCCCGACCGGACGTTTCCCTGGACCAGGCCACGGGCACCAAGATTCACAATCTGCTGCGCAACGCGTATCCCCTCTGGCTGCACTCGACCACCGTATCTCGGGAAGCCCGGCGGGCGATTGACCACCTGAGTCTCATGTTGGGGCTTCAGGAACAAGACAGCGGCACACCTCTCACTGGCTCTGCCATTGCCACGCCTCAGGGCACAGATATGTCGCTTGACCAGTTCACTTGGGACGCATACGAAGGTAAGCTGCCCAACTACTACTAAATGGTCCCTGGCGGTGTTGCTCAATGCCCGTCCTGTTCCCTTCTTTTCCTTGGTCTCTTCCAGCCTTCTGCCTCCCCAACGGCCCCAAATACCAACACGTTCTACCTCAGAGACTGATTTTTCCCCAGAGTGTATCGCCAGTTTCCCAGCAACGACAGCGTTCGGCGGCGAATTTATGGGACCTAGCCTGCCCGGTTCCTCTTCAGCGACGAGCATCTCTACAGCGGATCTTCTGTCAATGAACTTGAACACCCCAGAGTCGGGCGGCTGGATGGACAGAGGAGCATTTAGGCCATGAATAGTAGGATCTTGGTGGGTATTGGAAGGCGACACATTATCTGTCAATAGGCCATACTTAAGGAAAAAACAAGGAGACTCTAATATACACTCCACAACGTATCAACCAGTCCTACAACTATCTATTTTTATATGGCTCCATTAGCGCAGTTGCAAGCATCTTCATCAGCACGTATGTAGGAGCCACATTATCCTGTATCTATTTGTTACCCGTTGGTCACAAAACCTGTGTAACACCACGGAAAGCGACATGCGTTTCTACTGGTTATTTCACGGCCAATATATACAAAATAGGTAAATTTGAATGACTAGTTAGGAAGAAAAGAAAAAAAAGCACTATAATTAGAAAGCCATACCAAACAATTTTGCTGTGTGCTGTTTGTTCTGTTACCAAGTCGTGGCGGCTGTAGAGCTGATTCTGTGTTGTTGATTTTATTTACCCTATAATTTCAGGTATATTTCCAAAAAGCAGCCAAAACAAAGTTGTTTTTAGCTAGTAGCTTACGAAAACATAACAAGTAATTACTCATATTGTGCCCAAGCTCCATTCATATTTTTTTTTTTTTCTAAAGACAAAAAAAGATTTATAGTTGCGGCTAAGAAGAACCATAAACGTATTCCTGTACCTGTGTTTTTCACTTGATACAGCCCAAGTTCAGCGGATTTCTACGAGGCCAGCTAATAGGCATGTTACGAATTACAAGCATTTATGCGGCCCTTGCTAGCGCCATACATGCAAGGGACAGCTTGAAAAGTACATGTACGTGCACCCAATCCCTCGTGGCTTGCGCAGTATCTCCAAGAGTGGGACTAGTGGTGAAGCTACATTCGCGGGAACTGTTCAAGCCGTCCCTTTATGCAATGTAAATCCGCCGGCTGAAAGGTATTCGGGTGAATTGCATTAGAGCCTCGACGTGATCTTCGCAATTTTCCAAAGTTCTTCGGAATTCTAGAATAAAAGCTGCAGCGGGCGTTTAAAATCGAGTAAAAATGCAATACACGGTTAAGATGAGTCGTTCGACATCACACGGGTAGTCTCCTCGCTTCCTTCATCCTGATAGTGCCGATGTGACAAGGAATACTGACCAGGCAATGAAAGGATCGACTCAGCGCTGCCCCTGAAAGCAGCTGATGATGCCATACTTCCGAATTTCCAGTCAATAATCTGTAAATGGGTTGTTGTCAACAGCCATGTATGATGTATCCATATCGGAGCGTCAGCCGAAATCCTCCTCCTCCGAACTTCTCCGGTCAAAGCCCCTGTAATGCAACTCAAAGTTGGCTGGTAAGCGTAACGTGATTGCAACATAGTGCCATGCAAAGCGGCATACATCCTCCGGCATATCGGAGCGGCAACACCGCAGCTAGATCGTGATCGAAAGATTTACTGCCTCTCATTTTCATGTAAATATCCAATCTCCAGACCGAAATCCCATCTTTTCTTCTACACTATTCCCCGTTTCGGGCCAATCAAATCATTGCTGTATTCACTTCAACAGACGAATAAAAAGCATACAATTCAATCACCCAAGTTATAACAGAACTACCAAACCGTCGAAAATGGTTCTCTGCGAGAATGTTATTTACACCAAGGCTAGCGCCGGACAGCTATGTAAGGTATGCAGGTGGGAGGCCATCCCAACGTCATCTTGGTGATTGGCCTGGATCTGGTGACAGAGAGAGAAGTGGCTAAAAGTCACCACAGGCTATGGTCCTCAGACTGGTGACGAATCCCCTCGTCGTCCAGTTTGTTAGAAACGCCGGCTTCGATGTTGTGTGGGTTGAGATGGAGCACTCGACCTACTCCATTACTGAAGCCAGCATGCTCGCGAGCGCGGCCATGATGGCCGGCATGACGCCCATTGTCCGTGTGCCGTACCAGTGCGGCATGGGTTACGTTCAGCAGGTCCTGGACTCTGGGGCCATGATGGTCGTCTTCCCGCACATAGTCTCGGCTGCGGAGGCTAAGGAAGCCGTCAAGATGTGCAAGTTTCCCCCGTATGGGAAGCGGTCGCTGTGGCTCCAGCAGGCTGCCGTGGGACTCCGCACCATGCCGATGCAGATGATGGCCGACGAGGTCAACTCAATGGCGTCGGCTGTAGGCGTCATGATCGAGGCCGAAGAGAGCATTATAAACGTCGACGCTATTGCAGCGGTTGATGGCGTCGACGTTCTCATAGTCGGCTGCATCGACCTGTCGAGTGATATGGGTATCCCCGGCCAAATTGATGCACCCAAGTTCAAGGCTGCGCTCAAGGCCGTCAGCGTGGCATGCAAGCGCTACAACAAGGTCTTCGGACTGGCTGGTAACTATAAGGACCTCGACTTCCAGGACTGGGTCATTAACACTCTGGGGGTTCGTCTGATACTGGCTCACGTGGACTCGAACCTCATCTCGGTCGGGGCGATGGAATGTGCAGAGAGGATAGCCACCATTGATCGAACCGTTGTGCATAACTAGGAAATCGGTTGTGGGTGGATTCATGGGTTCATTTGTTATAGAAATAGGAGTTTTCGTTACATGTTAGATATTCGTAAGATAGAGTGAAAAAATTGAACAAAGGTAGACTTTATTCAACGCTGGGCCTTGAGAACTCCTCTGCTTGTTGTGACCATGCAATTTCCTCCCTTTTATCTTTATGCGGGAGTAGCGGCCCATTATTCGGTAGTACATATCTCACTCATATGCACAATTACAATTGCATTATGAGATCAAATGCTTTGATGTTATCGTGTACTAACTCGCATGCCCCCAACTTTTGATAAGAGATTTCATGTTTCACCTTGGACATTGTAACATCAAAGCCCGAACTGCATTAATTGGAGCTACCTATGTTTGGAACATCTTGCCTAACTGTTCTAAAGAGGGTCAGAAACTCTAGCTAACTCAATGCTAACCTTGGCAGGTCTGATACAGCTCTTGTGTTCCCTCTGTTGCTCTTTATACTCTACTAGGTATATGTTGATACAAGAGCTCGGTGTTAGGTACAGGACCACGCAACATGTGTATAGTACTCACAGAGCCTCTCAGGCCAACACAAACTCAAGTACACCAAAGTCATCAAATTCACCCGCAATTTGCTGGAATTCCGCATTGAGCTTGAAACCAGCTTGCGCAGCTAACTCGCTGAACATGGCGGCGTTTCGCCTCTTGCCGGCAGCGCACATAAGACAGATGTCCAACCCGACATTCATGGGGATACGCTTTGGGTTCAGCATCTCCTCAATAATAAGAATGCGTGAATCGGGGGCCACTGCCTTTCGAACATTATGGAAGGCTCGCAGGACGTCCTCATCGGGGAAATCGTTGAGGATCCGGCGGAACTGGTAGATAAGGGCACCCTTGACGCTTTCGGGATACGGCTCGAACATGCTTCCGCTAATCATCTGGATCTTCTGCAGGTCCTCGTCCTGTTCCTTCTCGACGTTCTTCTTGGTGTTCTCAATAACTTGTGGGAGATCGAAGAGAACGCAGCGCTCGGCGGGGAGAAATGAGTTGTTGCGGATTGCATCGCGCAGGGCGAGACCGTGGCTCCCACCGATATCCACAATAGCCGCTCGCGACGGCCCAGCAGCAAGAGGCTCCCGCAGCCAGCCGAAATCGTAGATGCCCTTCAGTGAGTACATGACTCCGAGTGCCTTCAGCGCTTCGTTGAATCCCTTGTGCACGACTTTGTTTTCAACAAGGATCTCGTAGGCGGGCCGGTTTTCGAAACCGTGGCTAAGGCCAAGAGGTGTGACGCTGGCGCTCTGAGGCGAAGCCAAACCATTCTTCTGGAAGAAGTTTGGCATCTGGGCAAAGGAGCGGAACACATTGTTGAACATGTGAATGTAGAGCCAGGCGGTAGGCTCGTCGTACTTGTAAAGACGAGACCTTTCCGTGTGAGCGACGCGGCCAGGGCCTGTAGATGCGAGGACCTTGCCGGAGATGAAGAAGGTGGTCATACGGTCGATCACTTCGTGTGTGCCACCGATTTTGGCGGCCAAGTCGGCCACAGAGATGTCACCCTCATCCGGGATGGCATCGAAGCCCTTGTAGTCAATGAAGACCTTGATGAGCGTGAACTCAGCGGCAGAGAAGACGGGGTCGCCGATATCGTGGTACGCCCGTTGAACGCGGGCACGAGCATCCTCTGTGTTTGATCCCATTTTTGCTGATGTTTGTGTTGTTTTTGTTTTTGACTTCTTTTTCTTGGACAGCAGAGAGGAAATGATCTGATCTTGTGGAGACGACGAGTACTGCTTCTGTAATTAATATCTCTCAACTCTCAACCATCTTTATAGTCGTGGCTCGGGGCTTTTCGGTGGAGAGTATTCGCATGCAACCCGATCGGTGCCGGTTCCGGCAATCTCTGATCGGAGGTTCGTTCATTCATGGAACACGTCCGTTGCAGCGGCTGACGGAGAAAATTCATGATCTTTGTTCGGTGTAACTCAGAAGGCCGGCGGTGTATGGTTCATAACCATTCTCATACTATGTACCAACCTTGTGTTGATACGAGTCTACTACAGTCGTCAATTTCCTAACCAGTCTGCCAGGTTGTTTTGACGGCTCCTCGACTCGCCTATCCTAGCTGCACTGAACTAAGATTTGAAGAGATAGACTCCTCTCTTGGACTGACACATAGTTCAAGTTAGAGACTGACTAATTTTCGGCTCAAGAGGTCCCTGGACTGTCGTCCTCTAGGATTTGTCTATGGAGTAGAATTGTGACTGTTCATCCTCCGGGGCTACCTCTGCTAGGTTACCACAGTTGGCTGGTGACGCTTATCCTGACATGAGCATTCTCACGAAGCCCCTGGTCCGTCCATTTGCTTTCCAGAAACGGATATATATATATATGCCTAAGCTACGAAGTATCGCCGTCGTAATCTCGCATAAAATAGCCAATCAATATCCCAGCTGACGAAGCTAGCAAGCAATGGCTCAGGATCTAATTGTTCTTTTTCGCGCGCGTGTGTGGCGTGATTGACTCGTACTATTAAGTCTCTTCGGCTTCGCTCAGAAGGCCAAGGATCAAATTCTCCAAAAACAAAAAGAGTCATGAATTCTCTCATCGTGATGCCGCCGGTATTTGGCGAGGGCTGATGACGGAGGGTCGGAATATGCACGGCGATAAGTAATACTTGCGCCGCTACCGAAATACTCCGGCTACGCGGAAATGCCGAGTTAATCCTCACCTACTCACATTCTTGCAATGCACATCCATTATCACTATTCGCCCGATATCGAGCTCCCACGTATGAAAATAGTGTACAGGTATGGAGGGTCATGTCTAGGTCAGGGCACACACTGCGACCTAGCGCGGCTCTGTATGTATTCCGCATAAGTAAGGATCTTACGTCCACCTAGGCTTAGAGTGATTCAATTTATCCCATATTTTGACAGTATCATCTATCACCTTGTTTACTCTTCTTGTGGGATTTTAGAATATCTCTCTGCTTCGATTATGGCATTACTCGAACAGATTCCAGCTGCTGTGCCCGATAACACGTTTGTCCTAATCGAAGCATTTAAAGCCGATACTGAGAAGAAGAAAGTAAACCTAAGCCCTGGTATCTACCGCGACGACAATGCAAAGACATGGGTTCTACCTTCCGTAAAGAAGGTAATTAATCTCCCCTGATCACAGAACTGTCCAGATCTTCAAGCCCAAGATTTCTCGGAAAGATTTCCGGCGTGCGAATTCCTCTACTCCTTTACAATTACCCAATAATTCCGACTATCCTTCTCTTTACCTCGCCTTGTGAGTTCGTTGGGTAAGCCACACGATACTGACCTCCCTCAGGCGAGAGAAATCCTCCAGGCAGACCCGCATCTCAACCATGATATTTCACCTCAGATGGGATACCCAGATCTGGTCTCCGTTGCGCGGCAGATTACCTTTGGAGATACGTTGGGTAGCCGGAGTATTACCTCAATGCAGACGATTGCAGGCACAGGCGCCAACTATCTGATTGCACGTTTCCTGACTTACGTCGCTCAGCCCAAAACCGTTTGGCTGTCCAATCCTACCTGGGAGAACCACCCGAAGATCTGGAGACACACCAACCCCGCCATAGAACAGCGTTTGTACCCCTATTATGACTACAAAACATCCACGCTAGATATTGAAGGCATGATCTCAACGATGAAGGAGCAAGCATCAAGAGGGGATGTTATAGTCCTCCAGGCGTGCGCGCACAACCCCACCGGTTTAGACCCTTCAAGGGAACAGTGGGAGGCCATCGCAAATGTATGCGAGGAAAAGGGCTTGTTCCCTATTCTTGACTCAGCTTAGTTCGTCTATCACACCGCATTTAATCAGACGAGCGATCTCATGAGGGCCAGCTCGATAACTAACTTATCCTGCATTTGATAGTCAAGGCTTCGCAACAGGAGACATTGACAATGATGGTTGGGTGCTGCGTCACTTTGCCACCCGCTCGAACGGCGCCATTGAGTTTGCGGTGGCCCAATCGTTCTCCAAGAACTTTGGTCTCTATGGAGAGCGGATCGGTGCTCTGCACGTTGTGACACGCAACCACGACACCGCAGCCAAAGTGGAGGCAACGTTAAAACAAATCTCACGCGCCGAGATTACTTCCACGCCTGGCTTCGGGGCCAAGGTCGTCGCTACCATCGTTCAAAACCCAGAACTGAGGAAGCAATGGCAGCAAGACCTGAATACCATGAGCGGTCGGTTGAGGGACATGCGAAAACGACTGCACGACGAGTTAACGAAGAGAGAGACACCTGGTAACTGGGGGCATCTCTTGACCGACGTAAGTATCCATGAGTCTTCAAGTATCGATTTATGCAAGGCTAACTCGCAGCTACGAAAAGATTGGCATGTTCTCCATGACGGGATTATCTCAAGAGCAAGTGACAACGCTTAAAGACATGCTCCATGTCTACCTTCTTCCTACTGGTCGGCTTTCTTTCACAGGCTGTAAGTGACTACGCATTGAGACTACTTCTTTCTTTCGGTCTATCTCGGCTGACAGTTATCTCAAGTGACAACCGGAAACGTTGAATACGTTGCAGAGTCCATCCATCGGGTTTTAACATTATAGATACCAACAGATGTCAGCAGCAGCTGTTTGGTACTCGTGCTTGGGAGGAAATACCAGTTCTTATAAAGAGACAAAGTACGGCATCCGTTTTTCAGTTGGAAGTAGAGCCGTGTTTCTCGCGGTATAAGTGAAGCAACTTTCTTAAAGAAATCGTTCCTCCAGAAGGCTTTCAGATAAATAGTCCGGTGTCATCCTCTGTGCTTTCCAATTTTAACTCTTCGTGATTGAGCTCTTAAAAAAGACTACTCTGTCAATAGAACATGGCTCCTTTAGAGCCTAGTACTATATGGCTGTAAATTCCAACAACCTGCCTCCACGTTGGTCCTATGCGCTGCGCTAGCATTAGTAAATCCGGGTCTATTCGTGTGTAGGAGCTCGACCTAGGCCCTTACTGTAGTGTCCATGGAGCATGTTGGCAGCCTAGAGACCATATCCGCTATTCCATTGGGATTGTCATGGTTTTTGGAGCGAGAAAGTGTTATCTAGACGCTGATCACAGTATCAAAATCAGAGCCGAAAAGAAACAGTTTTCGAATTGCCCACTAATAGACGCTATTGAAGCTGTCTTGCGTATCTCTTTACCTGTCGTAGCTATTGTGGAAGCATTGTTCCGTATTGTCTTTCTCTTCTCATGCAATCTATTAGCCGTTTTGGTCCCGATTGTAAAGGGAGAGATCCTGACCTGCTTTCATTATTGGCCTGCCCAAACCGCGTCCATCACTTTCTTCTCTTCTTCAATTACTGAAGTAGTCCGGAGCATATTAGACGCAGCGCTAGTTGCAGTAATCCTCCATTCACAACATCACCTAGGTATTTACAGTCTCTCTAATTGTTATCGCATAGGACGGGGAAAAGGGGTGCTATTGCAGATGCATGATCTGATGAACCTAGGAACCTATATCGTAGGGTAACTTGCTACACGTACCAAGCCATAACGCCATCTAGGATGCCACGAACAAGGGCATGTGACATCGAGTGCTACAGTGGGGATACCAAAGTAACGAGCACAATGCCTAGGAAAATATACAAGTATTACTCTGTTATATATCCCACAAGTAAAATGAAGATTGAATAGGTTTATATATGTTTATATTAAATTATGATAATAGGTTTATGAAGTTTTTTTTACAAATTATAACTTTACTCTATTCCTTGACTTAGTCCGCAAAGGGCCACTGCTTTCTCTGTGCGTTGACTCGAGCCAGCCATGCATCCCGATCCCTAATAGATCTGGCCCTAACATGTGGTGAAAGGCGCCTGAAGGTGTTGGCGACCTGACCCTCAACGCTTTCGCTTACACCCAAACTTCTATTAATGTTCTTTGGCATGCTATTGTTGGAGCTCTCACTCCTGGTCTTCCCGATGAGTCTATGATGGCACCGTTAGTCTTGCCATATATGACGGCGGCTGCGGCGTTGGTCAACGTACGATTCGTCCGTTTCGTTGGGGCGAGTGCTTGCAGATGGCTGGACTTGGCCTTCGGAGGTTACATTGAATGGCCGGCTAAGATTTGGTGGAAACACCGTTAGCACGCAGGGGTGTGTACTACCTGATCTTCTACAACTCACTGTGCGGGCGACTCGGTTACTGCAGATTTGCCCTGGGCCCTGACATTTAAATATGCTCTCTGTGTCGTCTTGAGAGCCGAAGTCGCGGCTAAGGCGGCCGATGAGCTTGGAAGACATGAGTGGCATTGCGAGCTAGTCCTCCTGGCGGCGAGGCTGGTCTTGGCGGAGCGGAGCATCATGACAAGGTGTGAGGAATGGCGTTGGTTGAAAGTGCCACAAAGCTGAAAGTTGTTACGGTGAGGTAACAGCTGGTCTCAAGGGGGGAAATAAAACGGCATACAATGTCTTTCATAAAAGGAACAAATGAGACGGTTTATATAGGAAAATCGAGGCCCGAAACCTGGGAAACGGTGGATAACCCTCGGAGAGCGACATGTTGCGAGTATCACCGATAAATTGCGATTACAGTTTCTAACATGGGCCTCGGCGCCAGCACGGAAAATCGGCAGTCAGCAACGGCAGTATTGGAAAAGAGGCCATTGAAAAGACTCCGATTTGGTTTATTCTTCCGTTGACTGCGATGAGTGTCTGTAAGTCGAAATAGTAGTCTTGTCAGTGCTTACAATGGCTTCTTGCGTCAATACCTTGGCCACCAAGGTTGCTGCCGGCCAGCTTTGCAAGGTATGCCTTGAACGCCCAGCCAAATGACGCACAGGAACTCTCACAGCAGCTCTGCATCCGTCAATTCTAACTTGTTCCCCTAGGCCTTTGGCATCAAGTTTAATACGAACCCTCAAGTCGTTCAGCTCGCGAAAAATGCCGGGTTCGATTCGCTTTTCATCGATTTGGAGCACTCGACGCTGTCCATTGACGATGTAAGCCAGTTGTCCGTCGCTGGGCTGCTCGCAGGCATCACCCCTTTCGTCCGAGTCCCACACCAGTGTGGCAATGGTTTCGTCCAGCGAGTCCTAGATGGCGGTGCGATGGGCGTGATATTCCCACATATACACTCATCTCGTAAGTATCCCCAGATCCCCCGCACCATGGCTTCGGAGCCTAATACCGCCATCTCTAGAGGATGCGAAAGCTGCCGTTTCTATTTCCAAGTACCCGCCGGCAGGTTGCCGATCGATGACCGGCCAGCTGCCAGTATTTTCGCTTAGACCGATGCCGCAAGATCGAGTCATTGAAGAAAGCAATACATCCGCTTCGTCAGTTATCGTGATGATAGAGACCAAGGATGCCGTTGAGAATGTGGACGAGATCGCGGCAGTTGAAGGTGTCGACGTGCTCTTGGTTGGATCCAATGATCTATCTATCGAATTGGGTGTACCGGGCGGCTTCCAGACGCCTGCTTTTCGCTCTGCTTTGGAATCGGTCAGTAAGGCTTGTAGGCGACATGGTAAGACAATGGGATTGGCTGGGTTATATGACAATTACGAAATCCAGAATTGGGCCATAAACACGCTCCAAGTCCGATACATGCTTTGCGCAATAGACTCGAGTCTCATTGCCAGCGGTGCTACAAGATGTATTGCTGCACTGCCCAACGTCGAAAAAGAGAAGTAGGGTAGGGAGTAGGAAATGCCTTGTACGGGTTTGTTTGGGTTGTAGAAATTCTCAGTAGCCTTTCGCAAAGATATACAATACCACGTACTACGCAGCTGACAGGAAACTATATGTACATGTATCTGATATAATCCGTAGGGGTGGTTCATGAGATTCGTTTGGAATCTATCGATTGTTTACGTGTCGATTAGGAGTTGGTAGTATCGTAGAGCCTTAGATGGAGCCCCCGCAGGCTAGATGATTATCTCTTGGCTACTAACTTGGAATTTGGCATTCCGTTGAGATACATACACCTGTGGAATTGCATTTTGTGACGCTGAATACCGCATCTATTGGCCATGATATCTATCTACCTACGTTAATATCAAGATCGGCTGTTCCCAAGCTACCTACCCTGTACATGTATAGGTGTGTACGTAGTTACTCTTCTCTCTTTACCCCACCACATACCTGCCCGTTTGTCCTCCTTACATACTCTCAATCTTCATCTCAATCTTCTCACAAGTTGTAGAGCAGCTTCTTGCCCGAGACCCTCCCAGTCCGAATATCATCCAAACCCTCCAATGCACCAGCCAATCCGTCATCGCGCACCAGCTGTGGATGGAAGCGGATGAGCTTACGATCCACGAGGCCCTGCATTGTGCGACTCCAGACCTCGAGAAAGTCCTGAGCGATGCGGTTTGGCTTCCTGGTATGCGGCTCTGGCCAGGCGATCTCGTCGCCTAGGGGCTCGAGGCCAAAAACCCAGCTGGGACGAACAACGGCGCGTGTCGCTGCCACGGCGTCGCTGTAGGGATCGAGCGCCACGTAGCGGCCACCAAGGCGGCTCATGGCGGCATAACAGAGGCGCGACGACTCGGGGGTGGTAACGCAGTCGATGGCCAGGCGCAGCAAGTTGCCTGTGTAGGCGCGTATCTCCTCGGCGGTTGTGGGCGAGGCATAGTCGAAGGTGGCATCGGCTCCAAACGAGCGCACTAAGTCGAAGCTACGCGCAGAGCACGTCGCGATGACGGTGAATCCTGCCAGCTTGAGCAATTGGATGGCCGCCGTGCCTGTATAACTGGCCCCACCGCTGACCAGCACCGTCGTCACCGGCTTCGAGCCGTCACCAGAGCTGTGAGCTGTGACAATGTTGATCTTGGGCTCTAGCTGAGGCGGTGGGAGGCGGCTGTTGAGCGGCTCGAGCTGAGGCCCGGCCGGCAAGCCCATGGCGTGGAACAGCGCCCACGACGTCGTGATCCACGCGAGTCCTCCCATGCCACCCGCCGCCTGTGCAAAGGTCCATTCGTCGGGAATCTTGAGAGCTCCCCACGCCGAGCACACCGTGTTCTCTGCAAAGGCCCCGACGCTAGGCCGCAACGAGTTGAGGCCGATGACGGTGCCGGCGACCCGGTCTCCCTCCCGGAAGCCCCATTCCGCGGCAATCGGCCCCACAGCCGTTACCAGCCCGGCAAAATCGCATCCCAGGATGGCACCCTCGGTGTGGTAGGGACCCGTCATTTTTGTGTCGACTGGGTTGATTGAGATGGCCTTGACGGCTACGGCCAGCTCATGGTCTTGGAGCGGTCCCTGTGGCAGCGGAGCCGAGTTGGAAAGGATGATGTCGCCTTTGGGACCACCGACCAAGGCCGTCTGCGTCGTAGATGTGGCCGTCATTTTGCTTGTAAATGGTCAAGCTGAGTAACCAAACACACCGTCGAAACTGTTGAAGATTCTATAATTGTTTCTTCCGTCGAGTATTCATTAAAAATCGGTATATAAACTAAGTACGAAGCATCCTGCTGGGAATGAATGGGTTCAGCGACACCCTGCGTCTGTCTAATCAGTATTACGGAACGCTAGCAAGCCCCCAGAAATCCTACTGAACATATAACGAAAAGATTGAATGTATACTGGGGCGTTCTTCATGCTGTTCTCAATAAAGATGCTGTTGTTAACGCCAGCTTACCGCGTTGGCCGAAAAGCTCCGAAACACTCCGGCTGACGGCTCCCTTCGCCTGCTGCATCGATTCTGCCCTAGCCACACCGAGAAGGATTCAGATGCAAGGCAGAGAAGTGAGATGGTATACAGGCTGCCCAGGCCTTCCCGACTATGGTATTTAAACTTCGGTGTTAATCGGGTTGGCGTTAGCATTAGGATTTTCCGAGTCAACGAATAGCAGTCAAGGGCCAATGTTGAGTTCAGGCACAGAAGGCCACTCCGCCATGTGTAAGACGGAAAATATCGAGAAAAGTAGGCGTCTGATCTATCATCGTTAATCTCAGCTGTATCCGAAATCAGATCGTGGCCTTTCCACTCAGCCCATTTTGCTCATGAGGGAAGCACCGAGATCGCTGCCAAACGTCTCGTCTTACAGCCGATGGAAGAAGATGACCCACAGGCCAATCGATTCAATATGTCAGGCAGAATCTAACCACTGCCTTTGAGTGATCGTACTGGAGTTGCCAATATATCAACATCCCCAGCTCTTGCAATCATAACTCTAACTCTCCAACCAATCCAAGATTGGACAGACAGCTTGTCAAAGCTAGCATCGAATGTTAGTGCTTCCGTGATCCTTGCAGCCTAGTGTCGAGGCACGTTTCTTCAACACTTAAGCACAGGAAGACTTCAACACTCAAAGGCTTTTCACTTGACTCTGGTTCAGCCTCGACCTCTCACCACTTCTCCTGGTGCTTCATCCCTCCCATCCTGCCGTAGATAGTACGCGGCTAAGGCACCGTTCACCGTACACCACCCAAAATGGCAGTGTCAGAGCAGGAGCCTATCGCCATCATTGGCATGGCATGCCGCTTCCCAGGCGGCTCAGACTCACCCTCGAAGCTATGGGACTTGATCCAGTCGCCACGCGATCTCTCCAAGCGTGTTCCGGCTGACCGTTTCGATTCAACCGGATTCTTCCACACCAATGGCTCCCAACACGGTGCCTTGAACGCGCCAAACGCATATTTCATCGAAGAAGACGTGACCCGATTTGACAACACCTTCTTCAACATCCAACCAGCAGAGGCCGAAGCCATCGACCCACAGCAGCGCCTAGTCATGGAAACTGTTTATGACTCTCTGTACGTTGTTTGTCTTTTTTAATGTTTCTTGTCCTAGCTGACCCATCTCTAGGTGCGCCGGTGGCCAAACCATTGAAGGTCTTCGGGGATCTAACACAGCCGTATATGTCGGCATGATGTGTGACGACTGGGCTCAGATCGTTAATCGGGACTGGGACCTGGCCCCAACATATGCTGCCACGGGTGACAGCCGTGCCATCATCTCAAATAGGGTCTCCTACTTCTTCGACTGGCACGGACCTAGCATGACGATTGACACGGCCTGCTCGTCCTCGTTGGTGGCAGTTCACCAGGGTGTGACAGCCCTGCGAAACGGCGAATGCCCGATCGCCATTGCGGCCGGCGCCAACCTGATCGTGGCTCCTGGTGAGTTTCTCGCAGCATTGCTACGGACAATGCTATTCTCGAGAGGCGGAACCGGTTGATGCTGACACGGCTGGACTTTGTCCACCATAGGCATGTTTATCAAAGAGAGCAGCCTTCGCATGCTGTCACCCACGGGCACCAGCAAGATGTGGGATGCTGCAGCTGACGGCTATGCTCGCGGTGAGGGCATTGCGGCCGTTGTGATGAAACCGCTTAGTGCGGCACTGAGAGACGGCGACCACATTGACTGTGTGATTCGCGGGACAGCTGGTAAGTTTCTCTTCTCCCCTATTATCATGTTTCTTTTTCTATGATACATTCATTGTCAATATACTTGATCGCGGCACTAAATACACTTCGATCATTACAGTAAACCAGGACGGTAAGACGGCAGGTATGACGATGCCCAGCAACATCGCTCAGGCACAGCTCATCCGGGATACCTATGCCCGGGCCGGGCTCGACATCAACGATCCGAAAGATCGTCCCCAGTTCTTCCACGCGCACGGCACTGGCACGCAAGCCGGTGACCCTCAGGAATCGGAAGCCATCGCACGATCCTTGTTCGGGCATGGCAAGCCGACTGATACGCTCTATGTGGGCTCTATCAAGACCGTTGTCGGGTACGTCCTCAGCGACTCTTTAGGTCCAAGACTGTCTGTCTCACCATGTACTGACACTTTGGCCTTTGGGCTCACACAGACACACCGAGGGTGCCGCCGGTCTTGCCAGCGTGATTGGCTCTGTCATGTCCATGCAGCATGGCATAATCCCTCCCAATCTCCATTTCAAAAGGCTGAGTGACAAAGTCGCCCCGTTCTACGATAACCTCAAGATTCCTACCTCCGCCACGCCCTGGCCGAGTACGCTTCCCGGCCAGCCGCGCCGAGTTAGTGTCAACAGTTTCGGTGAGTCCAAGATTGATAGAAGCTGAAAGCTAGTTAAGAGTTGTCATAGAACTGACCGGCTTATGTTATGCCCGTGGCAGGGTTCGGTGGCACCAATGCACATGCCATTCTCGAGTACTATGAGCCTCAAGCAGCGAACAACAAGGCCGCTGCTGCTGCTGTGCCAGCATTTACGCCACTCACCATCTCGGCTGCTTCTTCGTCTGCCATCCGGGCCACCCTCGATGACCTAAGGACCTACCTCCAGAGAAACCCGGACACGAACATACGCGACTTGGCTTACACACTACAAACACGCCGGTCGACGCTGCCTTTCCGCAAGCCCATCTTTGCCGCCAACATTAACGAGACCATCAAGAGGATTGATGGGCTGCTCGTCGACGCCGACGCCGGCGGTAGCGACCTGACTACTCGTTATTTCGACGTGTCCAAGCCTTCTATTCTCGGCGTGTTCACTGGCCAGGGCGCCCAGTGGGCGCGAATGGGAGCAAGGCTCATGGAGGAATCGCCGTTTGCTGCCCATCGCATTGCCGAGCTTCAGCGAGCCCTGGCCACGCTCCCCGATGGCGACCGGCCCGACTGGACGCTGAGCGGGCAACTCCTTGCCAACCCCAAGTCCTCCCGGATGTCCGAAGCAACCATATCTCAGCCGATATGCACAGCCGTACAGATCGTACTCGTGGACCTACTCAGGGCCGCGGACATCCAGTTGCGTGCTGTCGTAGGTCACTCATCCGGCGAGATCGGCGCTGCGTATGCCGCTGGCTTCCTCTCGGCCACCACTGCGATCCGCGTTGCCCACTATCGTGGCCTCTATGCCAGGCTGGCCCGCGCTGGAGGCCCTGGCGCTATGATGGCCGCCGGTACTTCGTTTGAAGATGCTCAAGAGCTCTGCGAACTTCTTGGAGGGATCCAGGTCGCCGCACGTAACTCCCTGACTAGCATCACCCTCTCGGGTGACGAAGATGCCATCGACGAGGCTGTTGCCATCTTCAAGGACGAAGGCAAGTTTGCGCGCCGGTTACAAGTCGACACGGCATACCACTCTGCCCACATGAAGCCCTGTGCGGAGCCTTATCTCGCTGGCCTCGCAAGGGCTGGCTACGCCGTGGAGGAGGGCAACGGCACAAAGTGGTTCTCCAGCGTCATCGAGGGCGGTCGTGTCATGACTAAAGAGGACGTCCAGTCTCCCCAGTACTGGGTTGAAAATATGGCCAACGCCGTCTTGTTTGAGCCGGCCGTATCGCAGGCAGTCACTGAAGCCGGGCCGATGGACTTGGCCATTGAGTACGGTCCCCATCCCGCGCTCAAGGGTCCGGCTCTCGATACGATAGAGCATGCAACCGGGCACAAGATTCCCTACACAGGACTGCTAGCCCGGAAAAAGGACGACGTAGAAACTCTAGCATTGGCTGTCGGGTTCATTTGGACGCAGCTGGGTGCCTCGTCGGTGAACTTTGACGAGTTTGAGAAACTGATTTCTGGTGCTGCGTCGTTGCCCAAGCAGCCCCTGACCAACCTCCCAACCTATCCCTTTGACCACTCTCGTTCTTTCTACTCGCTCACCCGCTTCTCGGGCGCCCATCGACACCTACACGCGCTGCCACACCCGCTCTTGGGGCGACGGTTGGTAGAGACGGAGACGGCCGACGAGGTCTCATGGCGCAATGTCCTGCGTCCCTCCGAGAACAGCTGGCTCCAGGGCCACGCATTACAGGGCCAGAGTGTCTTCCCCGCGATGGGCTTTGTCTCTTTGGCCGTAGAAGCCGTAGCCGCTGCTGCTGCCGGCCGCAAGCTGGGGCTCATCTCTATTGAAAACGCCGTCATCGGCCGCGCTCTCTCATTTGATGACGAGAGTGCTGGTATGGAAACCAAGGTGACACTGAGCGTGGTGCGGTCCACCGACGACGAGCTCTCCGGCCGCATTACCTGCCACTCTGGTCGGCCGTTTGACAGCGGAACACCGTTGACCCTCAACTTCAGCGCTACCATCACGGCTACCTTGTTCGAAGCCGGGTCAGACACCCTGCCTGCAGTTCGCCATGACGAGATCAACCTGGTGGAGGCGGAGCCCGAACGCCTGTACTCACAGTTCACCAAGTTGGGCTATACCTACGGCTCGCCGTTCACAGGCGTGCGGGCGATCCACCGCAAGATGGGTTGGGCCATGGGCGAGATCGAGGACGAGTCTGGCAACAGCTGGGAGGATAAGCTCTTGGTCCACCCGGGCTGGCTCGACTCGGCCATCCAGACGGGCTTCGCCGCCTACAGCCACCCGCACGACAACCGTCTCTTTACTCTCTGCGTGCCAACGACCTTCCGCTCTATCGTCATAAACCCATACTTTTGCAACACCAGCGAGGCTCGTGACCGCACCCTACAGTACCAGACGTCCACTCGTGCGACGCCTGAGGGCCATATGATGGTCGATATCGACGTATACTCTGGCGGGTCAGCGCAAGCGCACCCGTTTGTTCAGTTTGAGTCGGTTGAGCTCCAACCGTTTGCGGCGCCAACACCTCGTGACGATGCTGTCATCTACACCCGCTACGACTACCGTCTGGCTGCTCCTGACGCCAATGTGGCCATGAAGGGCGAAGACAGCGACGACAAGGGCGTGTCATCGTCCGAAAATGACACAGCCTTGCTGGCAGCCGAGCGTGTGGGCTTCTTCTACCTACGCCGCCTCCACGAGACCATGACGGAGTGGGAGAAGGCCGATGCCCTGAGCCATCACCAGAACCTGCTGGACTTTGCTGCTCGCACGGTAGAAGCTGTGTCGCGAGGGGATCACCCTTACGTGCCGCATGAGGCGCTCAAGGACTCGGCAGCCTTTGTCAACTCTCTCGTCGCGAAGCACCACAAGCACGACTACATGCGGCTGTTGGAGGTAGCGGGCAACCATCTGGCTGATGAGATCCGCGGCGGTGGTAGCATCCTGGAGCACCTGGCCAAGGACGAGCTGCTGAGCCGATTCTACCAACAGCTGACGGCGCAGCCGGGGCAGGAGAACGCAAACGTGTGGTACGCTCGCGTTGCTGCCCAGATCGCCCACCGATTCCCGCGAATGCATATCCTCGAGATTGGAGCGGGAACTGGCGGCGGCTCGACCGCCTCGATCCTGCCTGCCCTTGGCGACGCCTTCTCCTCTTACACTTACACTGACGTCTCGGCCGAGTCCTTGGAGGGCGTCCAGCACCGTTTCCGCGACTTGGCCGATCGCTTAGTGGTCACAACATACGACATTAACCAGCCCCCAGGAGAGCAGGGGCTAGGGGAAGGCTCATTCGATGTCGTGCTGGCGTCGGCAGCCCTGCATGGCGCCGTCGACCTGGACGAGACGCTTGCCAATGTGAGGAAGCTCCTGAGGCCTGGCGGCTATCTAGTCGCGTTGGAAATCAACAGCAACGACTCCCTGAGCCTAAGCACCATTCTCGGCGGTCTACCCGGGTGGTGGGCCGACAGCAATGGGCCGTCTCTGCAACTGGATCGTTGGGATTCACTAACACGCCGACACGGCTTCAGTGGCATCGACACGACCACCCCCTTTTCCACCGGCAGCAAGAACAAACTCCAATGGTTCTCCGTCTTTGCTAGCCAGGCCGTCGATGACCGTGTCAACAGTCTGCGTGCTCCCCTGGCCGCTCCCGCTCCGACCCAGGGTACCGGCCAGCTGGTAATTGTAGGTGGGCGCACAGAAACCGTTGCCAAGCTGGCCAAGGGTGTAAATGCCCTGATTAGCCCGCGCTACGCAGCCGTCACGTTCCTCGAGTCTATCGAGGAACTCGACGGGTACGACCTGGCCTCTGGGAGCTCTGTTCTCTGCCTGACCGAGCTGGAGGAGCAGCTCCTCGAGACCCGAACTGAGCCCAAGATTGAGGGCCTAAAGACACTCTGGCGAAACGGCCATGCCATCCTCTGGGCCACACGTGAGGCCCGCGCTGAGCGTCCATACTCGTCCATCATCCTCGGAGTGTCCCGTGTTCTCCGCCACGAATATCCGACCATCACTCTGCAGCTGCTCGACTTTGACGCCGCTACGGAACCATCGTCAGAGGTTCTCGCCGAGGCCCTGCTGCGCCTTGAGTTGGGCGCACACTTCAAGAAGGCGGAGGAAACCAATATCCTCTGGACCATCGAGCCCGAATACCACTACGTCAACGGCCAATTGTTCATCCCGCGACTGCTCCCTTACACAGAGGCCAACAACCGGTACAACACCTACCGCCGCGCCGTGTATGATGAATTCGATCCGCGCGAGACGACCATGGTGCTTGAGCCAGCGGCTGACGGCGTGTCATTCGAGCTGGCCACTGTGTCGCCGCTACGTGTGCTGCCCACACCTCCAACTACGGGCAATACCGTCACTCTCCGAGTTGAGCAGTCTCTGCTGCACGTTCTCAAGATCCGCGAGGCTGGCTACTTCACCTTGTTTGTCGGCACCGAGGCCGAGACGGGTCAACGGCTCCTCGCGCTGGCCGACACTGCTGTCGAGTCCCGAGCACGCGTGCCCACCGAGTGGACGGTGCCTCTGCCGGCGAGCAAGAATGGGAATACTAATATCAGCACCTCTCTTGGTGGTGTTGCCGCATATCTCCTTGCGCAGACCATCCTCGCCACCGCACCACGATCTGGAACTGTGCTGGTTCATGAGGCCGACCAGCTCCTAAAGGACGCCCTGGTCAAGGAGGCAGCGAGACAAGACGTGCAAGTTGTCTTTACAACAGCGACGAAGAACCACGCAGATACCAATATTTCCTCACCGTACATTTTCATCCATGAGAAGCTCCCTACGCGGCTGGTGCGCACACTTTTGCCGCGCAATGTCTCACTCCTGGTCGACTTGTCTCCCGAGCCTGCGTCTGCCAGTTCTGACCTTCTGGTCCGATCTCTCCCGCCGCATACAGCCAAGGCCAAGGCATCTGACTTCTTGCGTACGCAGCCCGGTCTGTCTCCCCACTCAGACGCCGACGACGTGGAGCAGGTCAGTCGAGCGCTCAAGGAGGCTTGGAAGAAGGGAGGATTGTCATCGACAAACGAGCAGGTTCCTGTATTGGCACTCCAGGATGTCGCCTCATCGCCTGCCGTGCACACCAAACTCAGTGTCGTCGACTGGGCCACGACCTCATCAGTGCGGGCTCTTGTACGGCCCATCGACCATGGCACCATCTTCCGCGCTGATGGCACCTACCTGCTTGTTGGCCTGACTGGCGAGCTAGGCCAGTCGCTGTGCGCTTGGATGGTAGCCCATGGGGCGCGAAACCTGGTCCTCTCTAGCCGGCGGCCCAAGGTGAGCCAGCGGTTTATGGACTCGTGCGCGGCTGAGGGAGCGACTATCAAGGTCATGTCGATTGATGTGACGCGCCGCGAGTCTCTACGCGAGGCTCTTGATGAGATTCGCGCCGAGCTGCCGCCCATCATTGGCGTCGCCAACGGTGCCATGATGATCGACGACGCCCTGTTTGACGACATGAAATTCGAGTCGCTACAGCGGACGGCCCCGCCCAAGATTGAAGGCTCCGTCGTCCTAGACGAGTTCTTTTATGACACGCCACTCGACTTCTTCATCCTATTCACCTCGCTGGCCAACGTCGTTGGTAACACGGGCCAGTCGGCCTACATCATGGCCAACCAGTTTATGGCTGCGCTCGCAGCCCAGAGGCGCAATGTGAGAGGCGTCGCGGGCTCTGACATTGCCATCAGCTCCATCCAGGGCCTGGGCTATTTCGAGCACGCCAACCACCTGGACAAGGACCACTTCACTCGTATAGGCTACCGCAACGTCTCTGAGCAGGACTTCCTCGGGCTCTTCGCCGAGGGCATCCTCGCCGGCCGTCCAGGTCAGAAGGGCGGCTCCGAGGTGTGCACCGGCGTGTCGCCCTTCCGCGAGGGCGCCACATTGCTCGCCAACCCCTGCTTCAGCCATCTCCTGCTACACGACGCCGCTGCCATCCAGGGCGGGCGTGGTGGTGGCGCTGGCAAGACGGAGCGTCCACGCGCCCGCCTTGCTGCTGCCAAGTCTGCTGCTGAGGCAAAGAGCATCATCAGAGAAGCCTTTATCGAGCGGTTGAAGCGCATCCTGATGATACCTCAAGGCGAGAGTGTCAACGAGATGGTGACGCTCGTAGAACAGGGAGTGGACTCCATCATGGCGGTTGAGGTCCGCACCTGGTTCCTCCAGGAGTTCAGCATCGACCTTCCTGTGCTCAAGATTCTGGGCGCTGGGTCGACGCTCGAGTCTATACTTGATGATGCAGTGAGCGGCATCCCCGCCGACATCCTGGACTTGGAAAAGGTGGGCAGTGACGGCGGCAGTCCTCCTGTTGCTACCGCTGCTGCCCCTACTCCTGTTCCTGTTCTTGTTCCTGCTCCAGCTCCAGCTAAGGCGTCTTTCCCACCCACCAAGAAATCGACGGAGACCTCGTATAGTTCAGAGTCAGGTAGTCTGCCAGCCACTTCGACGCCCCGATCGCCGCTTGATACGCCTCTGGAGACGCCTCTGGGAGACGATGTCGACCATAAGAAACCTACGGCCCAGTCACTGGAGAGACAGCTTGAAGAAGCGAGGCGCGAAAAGATCATCGCCTCCATCAAGCTGCCGGAACATACCGAGCCTATGACGTTTGGGCAGAAGCGCTTCTGGTTCCTGAGCCACTATATCGATGATCCCACTACGTTCAACATTGCTTATCAATTCAAGCTCACAGGCCGCATCCGCATCGATGATCTCGCCAAGGCCGTCGAGTCGGTAGCACAGAGGCACGAGGCCCTGCGAACGCGTTTCTTCTGGTCCGACGATGACAGCAGGACGCCCATGCAGGGTATCCTGTCGAAATCCTTTGTGCGTCTGGAGACAGCGACGATCAAGTCAGAGGCCCAGGCGGCTGAGGAGCTCGATGCCATGCGTGATCACAAGTGGGATCTCGGAGATTGGGGGCAGCTTCGACTACGACTGCTCTCGCTCTCTGACACACGGCATTACCTGCTCATGGGAACACACCACATCTCGATGGACGGCCACAGCATGAACATGCTGATGCTCGACATCAACCAAGTCTACAGCAACCGCGGCCGACCGTTGGCACCGCTGCCCGACGCCTCACAGGCCCGTTCCTTCGGCGAGCAGCAACTCCTCGCGTATAAGACCGGCAAGCTCCAGCCAGCCATCGATTACTTCCGCCGTACGCTCCAGGACGTAGACCTCACGCGTCCCATCGAGCTGCTCTCCTTTGCTCGCTCTCAAGTTCGCCAGCCGCTCCAGGATTACAAGATCAACATTGCCCGGATCCGTCTCGACGCCCAGACAGTAGCCAAGTTGAAGCAGCTCACGCGGAGCAGCAAGGCCACGTCGTTCCATGGCTACTTGACCATTCTACAGGCACTTCTGTTCCGGCTGCTGCCCGCTGAGACAACGGACAAGATTGTCATAGGTGTCGCTGACGCCAACCGACTCGACAGCAACTTCATGGGTAGCATTGGAAATTTCTTGAACGTGCTCCCCTTGGTGTTCAATCGTAGCCCCGGCGGCCAGACGTTCGGGCAGGCCGTTGAAGAGACACGCAAGAACGTGTACAGCGCGCTCGAACACTCGGCCCTACCCTTCGATTTGCTGCTGGACGAGCTGGCTGCACCGCGCTCCAACGCATACCCTCCTGTATTCCAAGTTCTGATGGACTATAAACTATTTACCAAAGAGCAGGCGGAGATGCCCTGGGCTGGATGCAGGGTCGGTGAGCACCAGTGGCATGCGGCAAGAGGCCCATACGACATTGCACTGGAGATTGTCGATGACGGCGAGGGTGCCTTGTTGGCTTTGCATATGCAAGGGGCCTTGTATAGCCAGGAGGCTACGGACTTGTTCCTGCGAAGCTATGTAAATGTCTTGAGAGAGTTTGTGAAGCAGGGCGGCGACATAGCAAAGGTGGATAAATGGGATAAGGCTGATGTGAAGAGGGCGTTGACACTCGGCAAGGGTATGTACATGTATTTTGCTTTTTCGTCTCTGATATGACCATCTGACTAACTTTCCTCGATACATAGGCACTGACATGCCACTCGAATGGCTCGCCACCATCGCCCACCGTCTCGACCAGGTCATCGCCCAGAACCGCGATAGCCTCGCTGTTAAAGATGGCTTTGGCCGTGTATATACCTACGCCGCGTTGGATGAGCGGGTCGAAAGCATCGCGCGTGCCCTTGTTGAGAAGCTGCCCGATCAAAACCAAGAACAGTCCGTTGTTGGCGTGTTCCAGACTCCATCCGCCGACTGGATTGCCTCCATGATTGCTATCCTTCGAGTCGGTGCCGTCTATTTGCCATTGGATCTGAAAGTCTCCATCCCGCGCCTGAAGAGCTACGTCAAAACGGCGCGGCCGGCCGTCATTCTGTCCGATGGTGACACGGTAGCACAGACGCCGGAGATTGGGGTTGGAGCTGAAGACGGGGTGGCTGTCATTAACATATCCGATCTCCCCGCCACGGCTCATGGGAGCACGGAGAGAATCGCAACGGCAGCCCGTCAGGACCGGACTGCCTACATTATCTTCACCAGCGGCTCGACCGGCGAACCCAAGGGCATCGCTGTCAAGCACGCCAGCATCCGCACCATGGTTGAGGGCTTCGTGCGAGAGTGGGACATTGCCACCCTTGGCCGCGTCGTGCTCCAGCAGTTTGCCTTGACTTCTGATGGCTCGTTGAAGCAGATCTTCTCCGCCATCGCTACCGGCGGCTGCCTTGTTGTCGCTCCCGCCGACGCCCGCGGCGACCCGGCTGAGCTGACACGTCTGATGGCCGAGCACGGCGTGACCATGACCGTAGCAACGCCTTCCGAGTACAGCATGTGGTTCCGTTTTGCGCCAGATGGTCTGCGCCGTTGCACGGCCTGGACTTCTGCCTGGTTTGGCGGCGAACGCTCGCCCCAGAGTCTCCTGGACTCGTTCCGGGGCTTGAGCCGTGTGCTGCCGAATCTGCGCTTCTATACCACATACGGGCCTACGGAGGCGACCGTGTCTACCATGAAGGGCGTTGCCGATGTACACGATCCTAACCTGACCGTTCCCGTTCCGGGTCGCATCCTGCCCAACTACGCCGTCTACATTATGGACGAGGAGTCGCGGCCCGTGCCGATCGGTGTGCCGGGAGAGATTGTCATCGGCGGCGCCGGCGTTGGCCAGAATGAATACCTTGGCAGGCCGGACGTGACTGCGAAGCAGTTCCACACGGACCCGTTCGCACCCCAGGATAAAAGGGCCACCGGCTGGGGTCGTATGTACTTTACTGGCGACTATGGGCGGCTTGACACTCGCGGCTACATCGCCATCGAGGGCCGCGTCGCCGGTGACGCCCAGGTCAAGGTCCGCGGGTTCCGCGTCGAGCTGGCAGAGATTGAGGGAATCATCATGAGGGAAGCTGCTGGCACGCTGGCTCACGCCGTGGTGACGCTGCGTGCTGGCGAGGGCGACCATGATGGACTCCTTGTTGCGCATGTAGTGATTGAGAACAAGGGCATGAGTGAGACGCAAGTTACCAAGACGATCAACCAGCTCCGCACGCAACTTGTTAACTCCCTCCCGAACTACATGGTCCCAGCCATCATCGTACCTGTTGATGAGGTTCCCCTTACTGCCCACGGCAAGGTCGACCGCAAGGCCGTGCAGGCTCTCCCTCTCCCAGAGATCAAGACGTCCAGCGCGGAACAGCAAGAGCAACAGCAAAAGAACTTTACAGCCGCCGAGCGCCGCCTTGCTGAGCTTTGGACTGAGGTGCTCCCGCAACTTTCGTTGGTGGTCGAGCCGCTGTCGTCGCAGTCCGACTTCTTCCGCGTCGGCGGCAACTCGTTGCTGCTGGTCAAACTGCAATCTGTCATTAAGCGCGTGTTTGGTGACGCACCGCGCCTAGGTTTGCTCATGAAAGCGTCTGAGCTTGGCAGCATGGCGGCACTGCTGGAGAGCCAAGGATCCGCCCCTGATTGGGACAAGGAGATTGCGCTAGATTTGTTGGATGATGATGTCGGAGCGACGGTGCAGCGGACAGGCGATTCAAACAGCGCCGGTCACGGACTCCGCGTCCTGGTCACCGGTGCAACGGGATCTCTGGGAAAGAGCGTAGTCCCTCTTTTGGTAGCTGATGAGCGCGTCGCACAGATCTTGATTCTAGCTCGACCTGCCGAGGGTAGGGGCCTGACAAACCTCTTCCCCAGTCTCTCGAGCAACAAAATACGGGTGGTGGCAGCCGAGCTGCCGTCTTTGCCTGTTGGTGACGACGCCGCTGAGCTGGAAGAGATCGATGTTATCCTTCACATGGCCGCCGATCGCAATTTCTGGGACGGCTACGGTGCTCTCAAAGCCGTCAACGTGAACTCTGCCAAGGCGCTCGCGAAGCTGGCCCTCCGCACTGGTGCCACGCTGCACGTCTTGAGCTCAGGCGCCCTGGCGGATTATGAGGCCGATGGTGACAGTAGCGGCCTGCCACGGCCGGACCCTGCTCACGGCTACGTCGCGTCCAAGTGGGTGGCCGAGCGGTATCTCGCCGATGCTGCGCGCCGGGCCGGTCTGCGAGTTACGGCGCATAGACCCACACCGGCTCCGGCCGCCGATGACGCTCCGGCCGACCAACTGACGCCGGGTGAAGACGCCCTGGTTCGCGCCTATCTTGTCAACTCGCTGCGTCTCGGTGTGCGACCCGACTTTGCCAAACTCGGCGGCACATTTCACGTTGCGCCGGTCAACGACGTGGCTGCCGCTGTAGCTGCCGCCGTCACCGCAGCAGGTCACGAGGAGTCGGAAGAGAAGGCGCTGCGCTTTGTCAACTACCCTGGCACAGCGGCCCTTCGAACCGACGTCACCTCGGCGCATGCGGAGGAGTTGTTCAGGAAACCTGAGAATGAGGCGGTGTTGAAGCTGCCAACTGTCCCGGCGTTGCACTGGGTTGGTATGGCGAAACGCGCTGGACTGTTTGAGTGGTTTATTACCTCTCAGGAATTGGTGGTAGCTGATGATGAGGGACGAAGAGTTGTTTCAAAGAGGTAGTTTAGGCTGAAAGGTTGACAGTTACATAAGAGAGAAAATAATCAAGAAATAAATAGAATAGAGATTTGATGAGGGTAGAAACGGCTGAGGGAGAAAGATATGGGCTACCCTGGAGCAAAAATGGTTTCAAAATTGTAATACTGTTTACATCACTCACAGACCAAAATGGTTTCAATATGTTAATACTATTTACATCATTCACAATGTATCTACTTGTTCTAGTTGCTTTTTCACGTCGTCTATGTCAAAGTCAAATTGTAGTAAGAAGAGTGTATCACAGATCGGGATCTGATTTACTATCCCTTTGAGCGCCATAAGGTGCCACCTAAGTACTGTTAAAAGTAGTACCCAATCAAAGAGTCAGAAATTGAAGATTCTCCCCTCAATATAGAAAATAAGTGGATGTGGTACATAGGTGGCACCTTATGGCACTCAAAGGGATGCTGTACCACGCACTTGTTGACATCTGCTGGCCAGTGTGTTTCAGGCCGCTCCTTATGATTCTGATCATGACCAAATACAAAAGCAGGCGGTCTACATGGTGTTGTCTATTTCTCCCACAATACCTGCTTCGATGTCAGGCATGTTGGGGGAGTAGCTGTCAAAGAGAGTGACATTATGAAGTTCAGATACGGCTTCTTCAGCTACAACTGAGGTCCACTCGCTTTTAAGTGCTCAACGATGGGCAGCCCCCATGTGAAATTCTTCTCTCTCTATATATAGCAAAACCTCCCAAAAGTCCGTACCTCCCCCGATGCTCCGCGGATATGAACCACCAATACCAGAACGCGGTCGACTTCAACCTTGGCCCTATTCAGGCATTCTCGGCTCGGGCATTTCTGAGTATATCCGAGGATGTATCCTGCCATAAGGCTTAGTACATATTCGCGTATGGTTCGTGCAGAGTCACACACCTCCAAGTGGGCAATCTTGTTCGGATTTGCGTCGGATTTGCGTCGGCACCGTAACCGATGCAGACGGGGTGGAATCGTGGGGAGGAGTCACGGCACATAGTGCCGGTGCCACTCCCCACGATGAGAAGATCTCGAGGAAATAATTAGACAGAGCCAGTAGGCTGGCTCGGCTCGGCTCGGCTTTTACACCGCTGCCTCCAACGGATGAGTGCCGGAGCATTGAATATGCGCCGTACCCGCTGGTGTCAGTTTCCATCCTTTGATGGAGGGATAAAAGGTCTTGAATAATGTTCATATCGTCTCTTGGATCGTGAATTTCAAAGCCAGCTAGCCCTCTAAACCGAAGTCCATCACCTTCTAGGTAGCTAGAAACCGGATCCCAGAGATTTAGACCTTTGCCGTTGGATAAGCATTGAAAGGTCTCCTCTAACTACTCTGAATTCGGTTATTCGACGCAAAACACATGGTATCTCTACCAGCAGGCGCAGAATCCGGCCGGGAGTTTGGTCGATGTGACGAGAGCTTGTCTGCTGGGTCTGGGTTCTTGGATCTTCTAAGAGTTCTCGGCCGCGAAACGGATGAAACGGATGAAGCTGGTCGCATTGTTCTATTGGTGTGGCTAACGGCGGCATTTCAATATTGGCGTGGTAGTATTGCACACCCACAGACGAGTACACCTGACCCCAATCCATCAGAGACATCTCACCAGTCATAACCCTATAATATACGGCCTCCCAGCTTCCATTTCTTCGCGTCGTACTCTGGTAACTTGCAATCCATCTCCGTCTCATTCAAAAGTTATTCGAAACAAAAACAACAAGGAGCCGCCCACACAACTACCGGTGGCGAAGCAGCCAAGCTGAGTTGCCTGTTATGGTGAGATAAATCGCTAGCCAGAAGCATCAAGGACAGGTGAATGGAAAGAGGCAGAAGTTGCCAGTTCAGCCGTTAGAGTTCAATCTCGACTCGCCAGCAAGACCAAAAAAAACGACCAGAGTTGAACGTTGTTGCGATCGTGGACATGTCCAAGGTGCAACTCCAGTATGGCGGATGTCCTTGAGGCCATGTTGCGGAATCACGTCAAGCGGTATGCGACCTTTCGCCACAATGCCACCACCGTATCCCCCACCAATAGAACAGCTGCAAACATGCGTGTTCCTGACCCTGACTCTGACTGGCGCCCGCTAATGATTTGGCTAGCTAAGCTTTCTGGCAGGTCTCGGCGTACGCCATGTGCATATTAGTGCGGGATTCAACGTCCTGCATGGATCTGTATCCTTGCTCCCGGCTTGAGAAAGGGGGGCTTGGGGGTGTGGACTTTGGCTGGTCGAGCTTACTGCATGAGGCAAAAAGGTTACGGAGTGCTATCAACGGACGAAAAATCGCAGACTCCATGTCCTTTTCGGCCGAAAGCTTCTGCCAGGTTGTCGGAAAGTTGCCAGTCAAGGAGGGGCCAACACGTGGTTGTACGAGGCTCGCGAGTCATGTCTCCACGTTCCCCCGGCGGAGAACTGGATCTGGATGCTTGAGCAACAGAATCTCCGGACGTCCCTCGATTTGCTCCGTCGACTGCGCCGTCGATTGCTCCGTCAACTGCTCCGTTGGCCGCAACCCCGGGATTGCTGCCGAGCGGCCCGACACGGCAAACTCGGCAGGACCTGCAGATCCCTACTATCTTACGGCAAATGGTAGCCTAGGGACTTTGGGGTTCCATAATATAAGACCACAAGACATGCCACGTTTGTGGGGCTAGATAATCTGCGACGGTGATTGCTCTCGTACATTATTCCCAACATGGTTGAGGATCGGTTGTGTCGGCAGCGTCATACGAGGGAGTACCTGACTAGGACTCAAGCTAGGCTAGTGCTCTTCCAACTACCGCTTCCTCCAAGATACATACTGTACATTAATACATACTGTATTTTATGTTTATAATTTAATATATTTTTATTACTATATAAATATTATAGCGTGTTGGTATTTAATGTAATATTGCTTCATTTGGGAATTTTTCATAATTTAACATATAAACTACTGTAAGCTAACATTTTTGCTTTTTAGCCAAAATTAACAATTAACCACATACAGCCACAAGGCTTTATTTTCAGAATGTAAATACACTAGCGTGGAGAGTAGATAAACAGTCGTCAACCTGACTCATACATCAATGTAACAGCAATATTCTATTCAGAGATCTGGAACATAGTAAACTCCGCTTATAATCGCTCGATAGGAAGGTGTGCAAAACCACTCTAGGTATGGTTCTATAACAACATGACATCTATACATGTAGGTAGTATCGGGGCAATATGGTAGTGGGTCGATATTCTCTCAAAGACCCATCTTCTCCCTCAGAAGCTTCTTCACTGCCGCTGCCTTGATGCCCAGGCCGCGGGAGCTGCCATTTTGGGGCCTCCCAGAGTTAAGCAGCAACGCTACGGCCATGTCGCAAGCTGCTACGGCCCCGCGCCCCAAGTGGCCCTCGATCTCATGTAGCACGTCAAGCAGCATGCGGACCGCTGTGTGAATCTGCTGCAGACTCAGGGCCACGTCTGTGCAGGGGAGTTCGCCTAGGCGAAGTTTGGTGCTTACACTTACACCACCCGCGATGGGGCTGATAACACCCGTGGTGGTCCTGAGATGGCGGGGATCGCCGGTAGGCATTCGGTCCAGGTGCTTCTGAAAGTGGCCCATCACGATGCCGTAGATTCGTACCAGCCAAATGTAGCCGCACATGATGAGCAGCATCGTCGGCGTGTCTGCTGTGGCGCAGCCAGCCGTCCTCCCGCTGTTGTCATTGTCCTCGTCGCTGCCCGCCTCCTCCTCCAGCCCACCACTGGTGCAGACGGTGCTGCTGAGGATGGACCCTGCGATGGCGCTGAATTGCTGTGAGAGCTCGAGAATGGTGCCAACTGGGTAGTCATGCAGGCTGTGGGTGCTGTCTGTGTGCCACGGACCCTCCTCCAATCTCCGTAGCTGCTGCTGGATCTCGGATACCAGGGCTGTGAGTCGCTGGCCGGTCGTTGCAGTGGCAGCGTTGCTGATTCTGCTCATATTACTGGCCGAGGTGCTGTTGATCGCGGCCATATCGTCAGGGACCCGTCTCGCCTCGGCTGTCGGGGGTGGTAAATGGGACCATGGCGCCAGGTCGAATCGGCCCATTTCAAACGTGCTCCCGTCGTCCAAAGCAAGCCCTGACTGCTCCAGCCAGTCGTAACCGGCCATGTCCATGTCCATGTCGCCATTACGCTTGGGCATGGTGGAGGCGAAGCCATACTCGTAAATGTCCAGGTCCACAGCTGAGCCATCCCACGAGGCATGAAGATGGAGAGCATCGCACGATCTGGGCTCGAGCTCTGGCTCTGGGGCCGCCGACAGCATGGGCTCAGAGACTATGAGCGTACATGTATCCAGTTCCGTATCTGGAGTTGCGGCCTGACAGCCGGATGGCGCTATCGTGGGCGATAGTGACGAGCATGTGGATGATGACGATGCTGATGCCGATGCTGATGCCATTATCAACCCGGAGCTTGGCGCCGAAGGAACGGCAACGGTCCGCTGGGGGCTCAAGGGCGGTTGTTCATTTTGTGTGGGCGGGCTGGGCGGACTTGGCGGGCGTGTTACTGTCCGGCTTGAGCGCTTTGAAGGCGTCCGTCTCCCAAACACGCAAGAGACTCTGGCCCGCATGCACCGCTGGCAAGCTTCTGCTCCGGCCGGTACAGAGCATTTAAGCTTCTGGACACGACAGCGGTCGCAGGACATGCGTAGAGAGAGAGGCGAGCTGTTGCTGTAGCGCCTGTCGACTTTGGGTAGCATTTGGGGCGATGCCATGGCAGCAGTGGATGGGTCACGGACTCTGATCATTGCTGTAAACATGAAGGCGCCCACGAGGTTCCATTTCTTGTAATACCATGACCGGCGGCAGGCAATGCTTCCTACCTATATACTCTTGGCAAGATTGCGTGCCATGGTTGCAATTCATACCCCTACCTACTTCGACAACATGTCAGTCGTATTCAACATCAGCCGCTTGATCCTTCTTTTGGCCATTGCACTCATACTCGGCTGACAATATCGATGCTGACAACAGAGACTTGGCCTAATTGGAAAACAGATGCGCGATGCATTGCTGCGATCCAGACCTCCCCTCGGCAACCTGGGCAAACGGGGCCCTCGATTTCCACACCCCAAACGTCAAAATCCACTACCCTGCTAAATTACATTAGGAAGGTGTGCCCACATAGTAACTATTGGTAAAAATACAAACTGTTTTCTTGTTATCTCTCTTTTAATAAGCATAACCTGGCTCGATGGCCTTAATTGGATGAGGTGGTGTTGGTGTCTCGCCGGATAATATTGATCTAGCTAGATGACATTGATCCAACTAGAGGACTTTGATCCAACTAGAGGACTTTGATCCATCCAACCCAATGAACTTGATCGATCTAGATGACTTTGATCCAACTCAATGAACATGATCTTACTAATGAACTTGATCTAACTCAACGAACTTGGTCTAACTCAACGAACTTGATCTGCCTAGATGACTTTGATTCACTTGGATGACTTTGACCCAACTGTATAACTTTGGTCTAACAGTGTAACTTTGATCCAACTGCAAAAGTTCCTACTATAATAACAACTGGGGTAGTAGTGAGCGATCCGAAGCCTCCTGGTCATTAGAGGCTGCTGGCTGTACCTCTCACTAAATAATATATGATCATTCAATCGGTACGCCCTGATGTTAACATGAGAGAATTTTCCACTAACACCACTACTATTTTCCGAATTCCGCCGCGGAGATCGATAAGTGGCCCGCATCCAACCATTATTGATTCCCAAGATTGCCTAGGACGGCTCGGGCGATTATGAGGCCGAATTACTTTGCGATCTTGAAGGATGGACGCCACATCAGAGAAGACTCCGTCCTAGGCTACCTTTGCGGTAACGATGTCTGCGCGAGTGCAGTAGTTCAAGAACAATTGGTCTTTTTCCAAGGAATTCGATCCCGTCGGCCTAGTGTTGGTCAGCCCTGGCAATCGGACACCTGGAGCAGTTGGTAATCCAAGGAATCCTTAATGGCGCGGCAGTGCATGATTCGAACACGAAGTACATAAGCCTCGGAAATCCTGCTCGTCAGCACCAACGGCTACACTAGCCTTGATCTCCAGGGATCAAGACGATCATCTCCTTCCTTTCACAAGGTACCACCCTTGAACGGGGAACTATCGTCATAACAGGCACCGGTTGAGGCATTGGCTGGGTGAGGGATCGGAGAATTGTGCTGAAGCACGGGGATGACATGAGGATATACATACATTGAGAAATTGGAACCTTGATCAACAACGTGTACTAGGTATGGATGTGGAAAAATAGAGTGATATATCGTAATCACTCACAAAACCGGACTGTGGATTTGTCTGTTTTCTTCGCTTAATGAACTGCACAGAGTTAGACGATTACTTTACCACCCCTAGTAATTAATAGCCGCCGGGAGTCACATCTGGAGAGACCCACAGTCCAGTTTTGCGAGGGAATACGCAATATACGGTATTTACATAGTGATCACGCACTACGGAGGTCGCGACTAAAGTTTTCTCCAAGCTAACAGGGTTGCTCTATCGCATATACAAGGGTACCTGCACCTGTATGCAGATGCATTATATCGCAATAAGTTCCTGCCTTAGTAGGTAAGAACATCAACTATAAGCACTACAGTTTCAAGGGAAACCTCCCGATAATCGTATCAACAAGGGACATGGAGCTACTCCGCAGAGGTCGCTAAAGACTCTTTAGGATAGCTACATTCGTGGTCGGCGGACATGACAAGACGTTTAACGGCGACCTCCGTGCTCCGTACAGGCACGTAATCGCACTATCACCGGAGTGGAGGCTTGCTCTTATACTCTCGTCGTATTACGTTGTCCAGTTCCGGCCGATCTTCTGGCGAGACAATTACCTACCTGGGTAATTAGATTAGTATCATTACAGACCGAATCCACCGTGTACTTCAATTTGTCTTGCTATTACCTAGTTATTGAACCCGACCTCACCAGTAGACAGACATGTAAAACTCATGAGCACTGAACATGTAAAAGAGTTGGCGTTATTTGATGCCTCACGTTGATTTGCCACATTCTATCTTGCATGCGAATGATACATTAGAAGCTGGGCTATGCAAGGAACGTGTGACTGAAACCGTTACTCCTATAGAGACAGGTGAACCAGTTAGAGACACTCGCTATGGAGCATTCGCACAACATGCTGTTTCTGGAGGCATTTGGTTTTCTGAAGCCACCTGGTCCCAGGTCCCTACTCGCTATCGCCCAACTCCGTATGCGTATGCGTATGCATTGTGATGCAGTTGAATCTATTGTCTTGCTGCATTTACCATTGTCGGCCACCGAGATAATGCAGACATGTTAGCCGAGGTGGCCAAATCGCCAACCTCGGCCTTTCTCTTATTCACAACGACATATTTGGCAGAAATCACCTAATGAAAGTGCATGGCGAGAAGATTAAGGGGCTTTAGAACAAACATGCTGGCGAAGCATACCCATCCTAAACACTCCGCCATATTCCCCCCCCGAAATACCCGGCCGCCTCTGTTTGGCTGGCCAGCACCCTTAGAAATTCTACCATCCACGTCAAGTCTCTTTGACCAAACAATATCAAACAATCTCCGTTTCGGTGGGAGAGATCTATCGGGGGAAGGCACAAGATGGGATGGAAAGCTTCGGCTTCAGAACAGCTGCTTGTTGTAGAAGATTGATTTACGTGTTTCCAACCGGTATGCAGTAGATTCGCTATCTATAGAGGGCTTTTAATACAAAAAAGGCAAGCTGTGTGCTCTTGGAAAACTCAAAGTTTAAATAGACAGAGTTCCCGAAGTTATTTAACAAGTATCAGCGGAAAATATCAGAATCATTCAACATCGCTCGATAAAACACAACACATACGCAACTTCTTTGCTCAAAATATCTTTTGAATAAAGCATCCTTCTTCAACAAAAGGATCCTTTCTTAACTCTTTGAGTCATAGATACGCCAACTCCCAATTTGGTGTCTCAAGCTTTTCTTTTTTAAAGAGCATCTAAGCAACTGTTGCCATGGGATCCATCAGTTACCCAAAGCTGACTTTCAACCCAACCTCCACGCTGCCCCTTTTCTTGGTTGGTAATCAGATTACACTGGCCAAGACTTTTGACGCCGTCTCTCTCGTCACCCACCAGGTCCTCTACAAATGTTCTGCTGCCACAGAGGAGGATACGACACGCACTGTCAACTGGGCCGAAAGGGTCTTGAAGAGCAAGTCTCAGACCAAACCGGACTTTCGGAGAGGCATCTTCCTCCGTGAGGACGACCTAATGGAGAAGGCGAGCCGACGACATGTTCTACTGTAGCCACACCGAGATTGGTGTCAATACAAAAATGTTTAACAACGAGCATGGCGTGGCCAGCGCCTGCCGCAGCATCGCCGACCTCTTCCAAGTGGTCACCACATCAACAAGCCCTGTTATTGCTGCCTCTGGTCATAGTGCCCTGGTCGTCAAGGAGCCGTACGGTGTCGTGTTGGGCATCTTCTCCCCGGAACATTCCCCACGTCCTGGCGCTACGGGCTTGCCTGCAGCCGCTGGCTATGTAAGTAAGCAAGGCTCGACTCCTGCATTTCTTCATCACCATGTCCACTACCTATTCCGTCCTGCTATATGTCCCCATAGGCCCAACTCATGTTCACTAACAGGGACAATGCAGGGGTAATACCGTTGTGCTCAAGGGTCCCAAGGCTGCTCCTGGAACCATGTGGGGAGTTGCCTCCCCTCTGCTCTTCACTATGCCGGCCTTCCGGCTGGCTGCCTCAACACCCTGTACCATGATCCCAAGGATGCTGGTATCCTCACCAGTAAGCTGATTGCCCACCCCGCCATCAAGAAGATCAATTTTACCGGATCGACCCGCGTTGGATCCATCATTGCCGTAGAGGCTTGGCAAGTACCTGAAGCCCACTGCCATGGAATTCCGCGGCAAGGCCCCTGCCATTGTCTGTGAAGATGTCGATCTCGCCAAGGCTGCGAGGGGATGTGGGATGTGGGTTGTGTCGATGGCGCCCTTTGTCAACTCGGGCCAGATTTACATGTCCACAAAACGCATCATCTTCAACTTCAAGGTCGCTGAGGAGTTCTACAAGGTGCTCCTGTTTGCCTTGAAGGACTCCTCCGACACCCAAGGCTGGGATGTAGCTCAGCTGGTCAGCGATGTGGCTGTTATCAATAATAAGAAGCTTATCACTGATGCCCTGTCCAAGGGCGCTCAACTCTTAGCCGACGACATGGGCCACGGTATCGAGTCTGCTTCGAAGCTGCGACTAACCATTATCACCGGCGTCCGAAAGGACATGGACATCTACTACAAAGGATCCTTCGGACCGGTCGTGTCATTGCTGGTTGTGATACCACCTAGCAAGGAAATGATCTGACCACATAGTCATGAGTCGTTTTTAACCATTGAAGTTCAGTATCATGAAAATTGAACATGTAAGCCCTGGTGGTCAGATCATAGCGGCCATCAGTTCGCTCTCTGTCCCAGCCATGTCGATGAGAAGATCGCGGTCGGACTAAGCCTGATAGAAGCCCATGTCAAACCCACCAAAGGAATCACTAAGTGCGAACGGGAATACATCCTGGGCTTGCTCTGCCATGACCACATTCCTTTCCTCTGCATGCGGGACCTGCTTCTCCACGGCGATGGCGCCAGTAGAGTGCAATTGAGAAGGGTCATACAAATTTGGATCTACTTGGCTAGTGTGGCCCGCACCCTGACGGCGGATTTCGTGCTATCACTGATCTCATGCAGAGCCCCTGCGGCTATTTGCAGATGTCTGAGCATCTCGAGCTTCCTGTACGATCTTAAACTTGACAATCTCGCCAACTCGTTTCCGGATGGGCCGGGTGCCCTCAGACGAGTTGACTTTGAGTAAAATACAGCTAAACGCAACAAGAGAGTCGTGAAAAGCTACACAGACCAAGGGTTAGAAACTGAGAGTTTTTGGGCAGGATGAATTTCTCCCAAAATAACACGGGAGGTGGCAGCATGCTCCCCTACCATAGTAAGCAGTAAACCACCATGTTGCCGAGCGTTGCGGCAACTGGCGTGTCTTGTGAACGATGCTGACCATTTCGCAGGCAGTCTGCTCTCAAGTTTTGATGCTGAGCTCAGCCAGTTCGGGAGAAAAAAGACGCTGTTTGCTCTGTGGGCTCATTAGCCCCCGAGAATCCGGGGGAAAGTCTTGCGCTCGGCAGACGCCATGGAGAGATGCGCTGAGAATGGGTCGATGCAGAAAGATGCGAGTGCTGAGGTATCGTAAGATCATGACGATGCTCAGCTTATGGAAGACGAGGTTGCTCGGGTCTGCGTCCTTGACTGTCGCCTCCCACGGTCTATGCCTCCACTCTGCGAGCCTCTGTTCGTGAACTACAATTCGGGCAAGCATGTCCGACATGGGGAGTTGGATATCATTGTTCAAATTTGAGCTGTACACATCGGAGATTGTGTCACCAGGTATGTCGTATAGTCTTCTGCTCATTGTCCAAGACGGGGGACATGAGTGTAGCACTGCAGATGCTCGATGCCAGTACGTACATGGTTTCGATAAAGAGGAGAAATGCTGTCGGAGGCTCTCTCTCTATGTCTGATGGCTTCTGCTGCTGGCGGAAACTGGTGATAGGTGGGTAGATCCATATCGACGAAGTTGAGAGGAATGGTCAACGGTCGGCCTAGGGTCATGGCGAGCAGTCCGGACGCGCGCATGTTTAAATCACCTGGTAAGGAGCATGTACAAAGATGCAAAAAGCCTCTCTCTCTCTCACCGATCCAGGACCACACAGCCGTGCCATGTGCGTTTGCGCGCCTCCATCTCGGACTGTCTCAGACCGGCCAAGGCTGCGTTGGAATGCAACCCGACCTTGTAGGCTGTTTGAACGGCAAGACTGTGTGCAATCCACGCACACTCCGGTAGTTGGGCGTCTTGATAATAGTGCGTCATGAGCAGCAAAGATTGCACTGGGCAGCAGTTCATCAATCAGTATAACGACATATTGGAACGCGAGTGCTGGATGTGCATGCAAGGTACATGTACTCACTCACCAGACTCCAGATTGGCAGCGCTCGGCTCCGTGTCCTCCCACAAACTCTTCGCTCTCCAAATGAACAGCTCTGACTCGGGTTTCCGCTCCGACGAAGCCTCGGGTTTACTTATGCGACAGCGAATATGGTATTGAGGAGACATAGCCACGGCCTCTAAACGGCCTTGAACTCGTTGCGCTTAGCGTCGTGGTACCTTTAGATATAGCCGGACGATCAACCATGGGAAAGGTGATGCTAATATCGGAGAAGAAGAGCATAATCAGGCAGAGAGATTTATTCTGAGGAGGCAGAGAAAACATACCAGCTAATGGCCAGCCTACAGCGTTGGTAGAGGAGGAGCGCGGGACAGTGGAAGAGGTGATGCAGCTGGGCAGTGTGTTGGAACAACAGGACTGAAGAAGAGCAGACGCGACTCCAGAGAAGGTTCGAAAGAAGGTGATGTTGGACGATGGCCCGAGGAACAAAGAAGCCAGCCTCGTGCAGTTCAGAGCCGCCTATGGTGCCTAGACCGTCTATGACGCCTTCCACATCGCCCGACGGCGTCTCGTCCGGCGTCGCCAATTCCTCGCCATCTCCGTTGTGATAGACAGGCGGTGGAGGAATCTCGGTGGAGGGATCTCGGTGGAAGGATCTCGATGGACGGACTGCCATCGTCACCGCGACCGTCCTTGTGGCCATGATGGTTGGCAGCAGGCGGCCCCTCTGCGGATTCTGCCCCCGACAGAGAAGCAGATGTAGCGTTTCTTCAATGCTCGAAAGCTTGTTGGTGATGCCGCTGGTCGCCGCCTGGACAGACGATGTCGATGCCCCTCGCGCAAGGCCCGTGGACGACGGCTGCTCATAGACACATTTGAACTTCGCCAATAACACCTAAACACATCACGAGAAACCTAGCTCGTCTAGCCACTACGAGGACCACGGCGCGAGAATAAACTCAAGGAACCATTCGATCTAGCTACTGTACTCCGTAGTTTTGTTCCAACTAGAACGAAGCCGCCGTCACAGGTAAGGGTCATTCCGTCGAGATAACTTCTCTTATTTCTTTATCTAGGTGGAGAAAATATTCCTCCTTTATAAATGTACTACTAAGCCAGGCCGAGCAGGGTTTATTCATCTATCCTAGCCGCTACCAATCACGGGCTCGTCAGATTCCCCTTCAAAACTCATTCTTCATGAATCTGAGTAATAGTACGGAGTATAGTGGGGTATCAAAAGTCTGCCAATCTGCGTACAAACGTAATTTGAGGCTACCCGGAATTACAACATAACAAACAAACATATATTTATCTCAAGCCACACAACTAGGAAAAATCAGGTATATATATTGTTTGAAAGCTGATTCAAAATATATTCCACACATATTCTTTGACGTTGAGATCGGCCCTGTAGGGAGGGCACCCCAGAAGAGAAAGCATATGCTCGTGGAAACTTCAACAACATTTGCTATATGAAAAAAGGAATTATCTTGCTGAACATAACGCATCCCATCTGTAGTTATCGTTCACGTAGCCAAATAGCAGGCTCATACATGGCTGTGAGGTTGGATCAATCCCAAAGAAGGACCCAAGACTCCAATGTCATAACTACAATAATTCCAAAGCAGATACAAAAGACAATACCTCCGATCCCAGCTGTGCAAAGCTTCGTATCATGCACAATCCCAGTCTCAGAACTCGACTAATGCCATTTTACCGTAACAGCCGGTCAGCGGCATGAGACTAGCGCCCGATACGAGAAGATATTGGGGTAAACGGTCTGTGATTCCGGAACTCCGGAGTCCAAACCGCGCAATGTGTTGCTATATTTGAAATGTTGATACGCTGCCACTGTTTTCGGAGACGCAAAACTCCCCGATTCTGCTAAGCTCCTGGTAATTCCTTATCACTTTCTTTGCGTGATCTCTTGGAGAAATTGATGGTCGCTGTAACAGTGAAGATCAATCCGGCATGAATTACGCCCACTTTTCCCCCAACTTACCTCGCCCATCGCAATCAAAAGTGGATTTGCACGCGTTGAGATGGATTTTGACCCCAAAAATGGGAGGCTCGTAAACGTGATGCTACCTCGTATTTCGATCGGCGTCGTGTCACAAAATCTGTCACAATATGGGCTGCTTGCATCACTAGACGTGTCTAGCACTCACTTGTACCACATTATATATAAATGGGAGCGAACGAGGGTTGATTCTCTCTGGGCGCTTATTTGTTAAGCCACAAGACATTAAGTTGTCTTGCTTGCAACTCAGTTTCACTTGATTGGATTCCTCTGAGCCTCCTATTGGCCTAGAACAATGAAGGTCAAGGCCGCCTTTAGCCTGCTGGCCGTAACTGGCAGCGCGGCATCGCTCTCGACTGTGCAACCGGCACAGAAGCCCAACATCACCATTGTTCCCAATGCATACATTATTGAGTTTGAGCCAGATTTCCATCCCTCTTTGCAACCTCAGCAACGCTTTGCCCAAACCCCTGTAGGCATCAAATCGGGCTACCAACTTCGCAATGAGTTCAATTCCGTGGATATCTTCTCAGGGATTTCGGTCTCCTTTCACACAGATGTCGACCTTGAGTCTGTCAGGAAGGCCAATGGAGTGAAGAACGCCTGGCATGTGACGATTGTCCCTCCGCCTGAACCATATTATAGAAACGGTAGTCCTAAAGTCAAGTCGACCAGCGGCAGTAGCCAATCGACCACTGGCAACAGCAATATTACTTTGCCCAACCTTCGAGGCGTTAGCGGGGTGAATCAGCCCCTACTTTCTGTCAACATTCAGAAGCTTCACGACGAAGGCATCAGAGGCAAAGGAGTCCAGATCGGCATTATTGACTCTGGTGTCGATTATCGTCACCCCGCACTTGGTGGAGGCTTCGGACCTGGCTACAAAATTGCTTTCGGTTATGATTTCGTGGGTGATAATTACGACGGCACCAGTTCTCCCATGCCTAGCCCTGATCCACTGGCAACATGTCCTGAAGGTGGACATGGCACTCACACTCTCGGTAAGTATTGGCGACGAGTAATACATCTCTGAACTATATCGGCATTAGGACTAACGCCGTGGCAGGAATTTTGGCTATGGAAGATCCCGACGATGTAGGCTTTGGCCTTGTTGGAGGGGCTCCTGATGCGACAATAGGAGCTTACAGAGTCTTGAGCTGTCCAGGCTCTGGCACACCCAACGACATTATTATAAGCGCAATGCTTCGAGCCGCTGAAGACGGCGCAGACGTGCTCTCCATATCTCTTGGAATCATTGGCGAATTATGGGAAGCTCTCAACCCTTTCGACCCAGTTGTCACCCAGCTCGCACAGAAGGGAGTAGCGGTTGTGGCAGCCATTGGCAACTTTGGTCCTTCGATCTATAGTGCATCGATTCCAGGTATTTGCCAAGACGCGCTCAGCGTAGGGGCCGTGGAGAATTCGGTATATCAGACTCATTTCCAAGCCCATGACGAGAAAGGCAAATCGCTAGATTATATATCAGTACTCCCTTTTCCAGGAAAGAGCAAGCAGGACATCTTCGTGCTTGGAACTGGGCTTGGAATACCGATTAATGATACTGTCGCCAGTGGCTGTTACCAGCCAGCCTGGGATGCAGCGGCTAATGCAACTGTAGATTGGAACACAACTATATTGCTAGTGTCCTGGGAGGATAATTGCGGCACTGGCTGGTTTCAAGCTCAGGAGTTGGGCGTCACAACTATTATGGCTTACCTCACAAGCGAAGATCAGCTTGTCGAGCTAGATGAACCTGAAAACGACGGCTCTCCCGACACATTGTATTTGACCTACGATAGCTCAAAAGCAATTGTGGAAGCTATTCAAGGCTTATCAGCTAACGAGACGTATAGCCTGCAATTCATTCCCACAGGCTCACAATCTCAGCAGCTCATTGCTGACCCACTAGGAAAATATGTGACCTCATTTTCGAGCCTTGGTCCTACCATCGAGATGACAATGCATCCCAAAGTCGCTTCGCCCGGAGGCACAATTCTATCAACATGGCCGCTTGCCGCGGGTGGTTATGCCGTTGTATCGGGAACGTCCATGGCAACACCGCTCGCAGCTGCCAGCTATGCGCTTCTCAAGAGCCAATTCCCTCATCTAACTGTGGCACAACTCTTTGATCGTCTCAAAACTGCTGCTTCTCCGCTCCCAGAATACAACTCCACCATACCACTCACTTCCACACTTCGCCAAGGTGGTGGATTGCTGGACGTTTATGCTGCTGTCAAAGCTGATTCAACAATAAGTCCTTCGGAATTCAGCTTGAGGGACTCTGCGAATCCGCCACCGCAGAAAATAACCATAACAAACGATTCAAAGAAACCAAATCACTACACTTTCAGCCACGATCCGGCTGCATTCCTTCGAGCCCATGAAAATTACTTGGCTGGCGAACCAAACTTTGACACCATCAGCGCCTATACTCCGCATTCTGTTCCTGCGTCTGCTCAATTCTCAACGACCAAGCTGACGCTTCAGCCCGGCGAGTCAACCACTATTACAGTGCACATCACACCTCAACCAGACAAATATCCGTACTCGACGCCTGTCTATAGCGGATTCGTTAAGATTACCAGCGATAATAACGTCTATTCGATTCCCTATATGGGCTTGCCGTACAGCAGGGACGCTGTTGGCCCGATAACTCAGAATGCGACGACGACAGTCCCTTACGCTAGTCCGCAAGTCTTGTCTATTCCAGGTGATCAGCAAAACGTCTTCTCAGCTCAAGCCACTACACCCAACATCGACACTTATCATTGGAGCGCAAATGCCTCGGACTCTATTATCCCGTTTTTAAGGATCGATATCGGCTTGCCGTCGGAACATATCCTCTACGAGCTCGTCCCCGCTAACACCACTTTTGTCCCAACCATCTATGGTTTTGATCCTTCCGTCAAGATTGACTACCAAGACACGCCGCAGCCCATATTACCTGGCTTCCTTGGTGTACCAACGTATGGCACAATTCAGGAGTATAATCTGACTGATGTTGAAGGGTCTTCTGCAACTGGCTTCTTTTATATGTTTCATACTCCGACGCTATCGAACAATGGCGTAACTTACAACTTCACCTCTGGAGATTACCGACCTCTTGCTCGCGCGTTGAAGTGGAATGGCAATGAGACTAATCCTGATGACTACGAGTCGTACCTCGGACCAGTTATAAGGGCAAATGTTCCTGCAGATGTATTTCCTAGTCGCTGAAGTTGAGTAATTGTGTGGTATGCCAGTCGTAACGGTTTATCAGATGAACGGACACAATCGAATGTATTGAAAGAAGTCATTTATAGTGTCATGGACAAATATGCACTCATATTTATTGCTCAGTCCTAAAGTTACGGTTCTCTGTTCAAAAAAATAGTTTTATAAATCGTACTAACCAGGCAATTTGCATAAATATAAATAATTGTCAATACAGTGTGACATCCTAGCTGTAACTACTATCAGAGGCTCAGTATAGAGGCTATGGACCCCTAAAGATTATCTGGACGTAATTCCAGAAGATCATTATGCACTTCAAACTCAGTTTCAAAATCGGATCCACAGCCTCCCTTAAACATTGCCGCCTGGAGTAGCTCAAATACACCGCCTTGGCCGCTTGACATCTTCTGTCTGCCTGCAGATATCATTTCATCAGCTGGTACGTGTCGTACCTTCCATGGCGTACCTGTCTGCTTCTCTAGTATCTCCAATAGCTGCTTTTGGGTAGTCCTGAATGAGTGGACGAAGATCCTTTTGTTCTCGGTGTCAGAGGCGTGTGTAAGAACAGACGCTATAGCTTTGCCGACCGTGGGAAGAATGGTGGTGCTAAATGGCTGAGTGCCTTCATCAACAAAAGTTGCGGATCGATTCTTGAAGTCAAATCCAAACAGCCCAGCCTGAAGACCCTATTTCACTGATTAGAACGCGTTCTATATAAGGTTGATGCTCTTGAAGATGATGTTAATAAACGCACCCAGTCCAGGAAAGGTCCTGTGGCCACGCTGGTCCAGGTAATGCCTTGAGATTCCTTGCTCCTCAAATAGGCATTGATTTGCTGCTTTTGGTTGAAGAAAGGAACAATCTCCATAGCTTTCGGATGGCAGACGTCAATGCCATATTCTGATGGAATGAACCTTTTTACTCCAGCAAGAATGGCGGCATCAATTATTTTTTGCTGCTCTTTCAGCCCGCTGCCACTGATGGTGCTCACCACAGCATCATGCCCCTCGAGTGCACTTATAAGTGATGGCTCCGAATAATCCGTTTTATATACTCGTATATTCTCCGGAAACGTAACTTTGCTTGATGCTCGGCTCATTACAGAGACGTTAAATTGTGCTTCAAGAAGGGACTGCAGCACGTGTGTTCCGAGATTCCCCCCAGCCTATTTCACGTCAGTTACAGGACCACGATCTCGTCAAGAGCACCAACATACCCCCACGAGCATAACATTCTTCAAGATCTGTGACATTATAAGATGATATGAGTTTGGTGCCAATCTTCTTGTAGAATATGATGTAGATATCCGTTCCTTTCATGTTCAATCATCCGATTGGCGACGTCCTCTTTATATCAACCAAGTGAGGGTTCTTCACCATGTTCAGCGCAATACATCGATCGTGTTCAGAGAGAGACCATTATTCACACGCTATTTCCGCCTATGGCCATCTCATTCAATGCCAAAAATGGCAATTCGACAATCTTTAGCGTATGGATGACATAGCAACATGAAGAGCCCCTAAACGCCGAAATAACATCGCCGTTCACTAGCACGGCAACTTCCGCAAAGTCCCCAAAATCCGATCCGACCGTTCGTCTCTTCTTGAGCTCCATGCCGCCTTTCCAACCCAAAACTCTAACAGATTTATCTCCCTACTTGGTACTATTCCGATGAGTTTGGGATTTTCCATCTCACATCGGGAGTTTCCGTCTATCCGAAACCAATTGCATCAATATGGACATTGAGACACAGTTCGCACTAGTATCGCCTTCATTCATTCCTATTGGTGGACAATATTTTACTAACGATAATTACTTGTTGATTGTGTCTTCTTGTAGTTGAAGGACTAGGTATATATAACAAACAACCCAGATCAAATTTACGATGTAATCTGCGACACTTCAATACAAGTAGTTCATCAAGACATTACCGTTCAGTAGATAGCCAAATGTAGGCTTACCACTCAAGATTATTTGTATTGTATGACAATACTCGGAATGGTTAGTACGTTGCAATATCATCAGATTCTTGCTATAAACGAGCCCCTCTTTATTGAAGATGACACATTCACTCAGCGTCCTGAGTATGTAAATGCGCTCTGGAGAGCATTCACAGCCGAGTGATGATGACATGTGATTGCGGTAGTTTAGAAGAATAGTCTACTTGAGAGACTCTTGAAGATTGGGTGTGGTGTTCACATCTTCTTGTTGAGGGGTAAAATTCCCACGAGTCAGTGCTGAGCTGTAGGCAACTGCTCCTACAAATTCACTAATCAGCTTTCAAGAATGCAACCCACTCGTCACATATTTTTAGAAGAAAGCAACGCTAATGGGCAACCTGTTCACGCCTATCAATCCTTCAGGTCATGGCTATATGTTGGAACACCAATCGTTTCCGCGTAATTATCTGCCGAGTATGCAAACCCCACATCGTGGTGACTATACACACATGTTCGTAAGCAGTGGGTAACGCTGGTCAGGTCATCATCATATCTCTCTCTGGTCTACTCCGTAGTTGGCTCATTTTTGTCAGCCGCGGGGTTGACGATGGTTGGTATGTCCGAGTTTACGCTCTGAAGACTATGCTTAAAAGTCACTGTCTTTGACGTATGAGGTCTCATGCGGTATTTCACATGAATAAAAGTTTTATATGATGTATTTAATTGATCAACTTAATCTACGTCAGTGATTTTACGCTTATCCATCCAGATGCATTCAATAGACGACATTCAAGAGATGCAGGTCGAAGTGGCTAATGTGTTCGTGTCAGTATAGCGTTAAACTAAGAGTGTAATTAGCACAAAGAAACACCCACACTACTCACCTGATGCATATCAACTACTTTAGTGGGTATTGAGCTGAAAGAAATGCCAAATAGACAGGCGAGAGGACCGTATGGTAATAGAAGCCAAATTCCCTAGTAGAGTTAGTTAAGGTAGCCTACTATCTGTAACTGCAGGCCTTCATCAGGCAGTTATATTCAACCGTTACTCCAATAGAACACGATAATCCATTGTACAAGGCAATTGGTAAAAGCAAATGAAGTCAGCATGTTTTATAGCTGGTACATGAACTAAGTAACAAACTACACATCCTATCTTCCATATTAAGTGCAATATATTTCGGCAAATTCTTCTTAATATGGTGTATAGGCCGATGCATAAGCGACATGATCCGACCCAACCGCCCGACCCAACCGTTGACTCGTGGAGGGCGGCCGCAACACTGCAGGATTTAAAGAGTACCCCTCTTCGAACATCGCTACCCAGTAATGTTTCAAAGTTGGGAAGTCACTTATAAAATAATAATCACTCATATGTAATGATCGAAGAACTATTTGTATTATTAAGTATATAACATCTAACTAGAGCAGCTCTGTTTGTTTTCGACTGTGCCGTGCCGCTCGCTCTACTATAACACCACATATCTCTGTTTTCTACCGATTGGGAACCGATATCACAGCTTCTCCTTCTTTGATCAACATTCAACATGATCGGATTTAGCTTAACCGATAAACAAAAGGCTCTGCGAGAGGGAGCTGCCAAAATCGGGCAAGAAATTCTTGTACCTGCTAGAGAAATATATTCTCAATACAGCGACCAGGAATCCCGATTCCAAGCCACTCTGCCATTTTACCAAAAGCTTGTGAAAGCTGGCTTTGTAAAAGCTCAGGTCCCAGTCCCACTCGGTGGAAGCAATGAGTCGTTTATAGATGGCGCAATTGTTGCGGAAGAGCTCTATGCAATCGATTCGAGCATTATGCTTCATGTGCTTGGCACTGGACTTGGATTAATGCCCCTGATTCTAGGCGGCACACCAGAGCAACAAAAGAAGTTTCTTGCTCCTTTTCTCACTTGTGAAGGTGAACCACTTGCTAGTTTGGCCCATTCCGAACCGGGTGGTACTGCCAATTGGCTTGAAAAGGGTGGCCAAGGATTGGAAACTACTGCCCGGAAAGAAGGCGACTACTACATTATAAATGGCGACAAAGTAGGAAATTCCGACCACAATTCTCAATCAAATAGTTCATTCTTTTACTAATGCTTTGCAACTACACGCAGTTATGGACTACCAACAGCGCTGGTTGGGACGGAAAAGGTGCTGCGCTCGCGTGCCTTTGCTGCCGATTATCTGAGGATGGTGGACCTCAAGACCCAAATGATGATCCCGCGTCAAACATCATCGTTTTTCTAGTTACAAGAGATACGATAGCTCAGAATGAGCCCAATGCGTATCAAAAGATCGCAGAACCGAATCTTATGGGTCATACTGCGGCCTCTGGGCCACTAACTAGGTACACTAACTTCAAAGTTCCGGCTGTAGACGTATTAGGGGCTCTAGGGACCGGAGCTTCCATCATCCTGCGGGCCTTCAGCATGTCCGCTGCGTTAGCGGGTGCTATGGCAGTTGGGACGATGCGGGCAGCCTTTGAAGCAGCCCTGAAGTTTGCCAAAGAAGACAGCCGCAGAGGCACGGTCCCGATTATTGAGAGGCAAAGCCCAGCCGACTTGTTGATCAACGCCAAGATCAAGATTGATACATCTCGTCTCCTCGCTTGGAAGGCTCTCGACGGCGTTGAAAAAGGAACTGGAGACGACAGCAGCCGATATGAAGCCTGTTTGCAGGCCAAAATTTATTGCACCGACCAGGCTGTCAGTGCTGTCTGGGACACGATGCAGTTGGTGGGAATGTGAGTTATTCCCGGGGAGAAAGATGTCCAAATTCTCCAACCCATTTACCCCTCCAACAAGCTCATTAGGCTGATGCACAATAGGACATCTTACCGAACTGATACAGTGTTCCCGAGACTCTTGAATGATGCGACGGTATTTTCACTCTTTGATGGTGGTAATATTGGAGTTCGGCGGAGGCAGCTTCAACAGCTGATGCAGGCTGAAGACTACCAGCCATGGGCGAGTTTGTGGTGAAAGGGAGAATTATTGATGGAGTGACGCCTAAATAATATTTGAACGATAACTTTTGCTAGAAGTTTGGCAATATGGAGTTAAATAAAGGAACCAAGGCATGCGAAAAGCAGTTGCGTTTGGTTCGTTAGTAGTCAGTATTTTCCCCGTGAAAGTCACCGAACATGAACAAAACAAGAGAGTCACTCCATCATAGTCCATTCTGTAAGCTATAAAAATATCAACGTCTCCAAATACAACTTTGCATCCATATCTTCTCTCTTCAACTCTGCTACACTACAATAAAACCCACTTCATAATTGGTGCCATATCAAGAACAAATATTCCCTAGCCTATATCTTGTTCTATATATGATCTCACGTTTACTGTTCCACTGCTGACTCTGAATCGACACAATGCTCCAGAGGTCCGCACCTCTTTCGATCGGGTGCCACCGGCTCACCATCGACACAAACCTCCAGAGGTCCGCACCTCTTTTGGACGGGAGCCACTGGCTCTGAGTCGGTACAAATCTCTAGAGGTCCGCACCTTCGAACGGGTGCAGATTCTTGCGCCGCTGAAGGAGATGAGCAATTGATTAGCTGAATTCCACTATATGGTAACAATAATCTCACCTGACAGCTTTGAGTCAGGGCATACCTCAAGAGGTCCACATCGTCGAAAAACTGCGTGGCTTTCAGCCACCGGGGGAGCTGCGATTTGAAGCATCTTATATTAGCAAAGTGATGCGCTGCAAAGGTTGGAAACCTACCTGGATACGCCACAGCGACACCGGCCAACACGACGAGGCAAGCAATTAGACTGGAGGTCACCATTGTGATGTATGTAGTAAGCAGAGTATTATTTTATTGAGCGAGTTGTCAATGAAAGCTTGTTGAGTGAATTTTATCTGAAATTAACGGGAGCCTGGATTCATATTTATACTTGAGTCGTCGCAAACCATTCGCATTCAAAACTTGATGATCTACTTCTTGAGTTTCAAGTTGGATATTCTCTAACATGCCTAGGTATTCTAACAGTAACCGTTAATCCATACATTATTTTGGCCGGAATCCGGAAAGAAGTCATGGTGAAGGAACATGTTCGGAATCCGGAGGACGTCTTCTTCGGAGCCCGGAAGTCGCTTATCTAAAATCCATTAACATTTAACTGCCATTTCTATAATCTTACCAAAACCGTTGTTTCCCGTAGATATCAACGTTCACAATCATTTATCCTGCAGGTGCGGTGAGTTTCGCAGTCCGGAAGTCATCCGCGACCTTGCGAACGCACTAAGACGGTATCATCGTGTTACTCAGAGGATCTGACGGGTTACAAACAACAAGATTGAATAAAGAACTATTTTGGTGTAAATGTATTCCAAACTCTAAACTTCATTCAACCTATTTCCGTCTCGCACCGTGTATGCATGCATTCTTCCTAGCTTTGATAGCAAGGCAGCTATATGACATGCGCTGACCCGACGGGTGAGAGGCATTTTCGTAGGTCATGGAATACTTCATTACAATAGTGTTTTGGTATTAAAATTGTCTTCTCGCCTAGTGAATTATGAAATTGTGGCTTCTCTTAATACAAAGTAATCAAGTGGTCTGCTTTATTTCACGCGTTTGTTCGCCATGGTTTGTGTGATGGAGAACGATGTTTGACCATCTGCAAGGTAGAATTGAAGAAAATGATGATAGGAAAGGAAACATATAGACTGATTATAATAATTGTGATTCTATTCGAACTAACTGCAAATTTTGGTATCATATATCCCAACTCTCCAGCACTTGAAAATGTCTCTTGGTTGCATTTCTGCGAGGATTGTTCACTATACCATGCTGCGAAATCGGCACCAGATGCATGAAAGTTGTTTTCTTGATGTAACGCCGGTAGATCTCTCAAATGTTGAGTCATTGTCTAAAGAGGAGGGGATTGCCCTGGAGTTGCCAGCTTGCAAAGTCACCAGTGCTTGCGGCTTCGGGAGAATAGCCACTGCAATTGTCATCCCATGGCCCACATTGTGTCTTGCATGCTACTTCCTCCGATGGAACAGTTCCAGACTCGAAATAATCGGCCACGATACTTTTAGTGCAATCACTTGGAGCAGTGCCAATAACACAATGACCCATAGATTCTTGAACGACGACTGCCGCTCCAGGGTGGTTAGCAGCCATTGCGCGGGCCGAGTTCAGCGGTGTGACTGGATCAAGGCGAGGACTCAGAAACAACAGAGGAGCAGCCGGATGCCCTGCAACTAGATTGAGGTGCGCTTTGGGGGTTGTGAAGGGGCCCTTGAACGATAGATTGGGGCGAAACGGCCAACTGGAGCAGCTGAAGCGAATATTGGACCAATAGCTTCCAAACAGCTTCGACTTGCTCATTTGGCGCTGGACATACTTGGACCACCAGCCAGCATCTTTGTCGGTAATATCATCACCGTCACCACAGATGACAGCAGACTGAGACTCGGGGAGAATGGCAGCGGGTTTGGTGCTGTTATTATCGGAGCAGACGGTGTCCAGATTCGGCACATGGCCAAATTTCATCAAGTTACTGACGAGTTCGGTCGTATTGCCCTTCATGGCCTCGTGAAGCGTTGTTGCCAAGAGCTTGAAAGTCCGAATGGGATTGTAGAGTGATGAGCCAACAAGTTTACGGATATCGTCGCCGGTAATGACGACTATAGTGCCTGAAGAAGACAGTGCAGGTATTGGGACGTCATCGAGATCGGCCACCCAAGACCAGAATCTGGTTTTGATCTCAGAAGGCGAGGCATCTGAGTCCAAGGCGAGGGTGCAAATAGATGGACCTGCTTGGTGGCAGCCTCGCCAGAATTCCTCCAAGATTTCATCCGTGTCGTGAAGATTCGTAAGCCAGCCCTGGAATTAGTTAGTTTGATGTATGGCAATTGATCAAATTCCGCAGCTCGGAAAACAACGCGATGAACTTACAGGACCATTTGCATAATCATCTGCATGAACCACTCCATCGAGCACCATCCTCCCAACACGGCCTGGATATAAACTTGCAAAGTAGTTACCGAGGGCTGTGCCGTAGGAAAATCCAATGTACTGCAGCCGCGGTACATCATCTTCCTCAGTCCGTTTCCTGAGCTCTTGACGGGCGTCATCCTGTGCTTTACTGACGCCCTCAAGTTTTCTCAACTCATCAATTTTATCCAACATCTCGACCATATCTCGAGCCACGCTAGGGGTATTCACAAACGCCATTCCATCTCCCCACTGCTTCTCCGAATCCTTGCATCGCTGAGACAAGGCCTTTGACATTGCGAGGCCATATTTGATTGAGTCAATGCCCTTATCGAGCCCGCCATTTCCACGAGCCTCAACCTGCCACGCACTTCGAGACACGATGTCGGAGCGGAAGCAGTTGGAGCTTGGAGTCGTGCGGCCGATACCACGAGGATCCCATGAGAAAATCTCGTAGTGGCGGCGACCAGGCTTATCGACATATTGCTGCAAATCATGCCCATCCGAGAGAACGAAAGAGACACCTGATGCCCCTGGGCCCCCCGGATTAACAAAGATGCTTCCGCCAAAACTGGGGTCATCGTCAGAGACTACAGCAGGCAGTTTGGCAATGGCAATGACGGCAGTGCGAGTGTCGGTGCTATTGGTCCAGTCAAGAGGCACTTCTAGGCGCGCACATTGATATCCATCATAACAATCGTGATATTCTAGGTCACGACTCGGTTTAATTGTGTCCCAATCCAGCTGAGGAGTTTGCAACGTCGAGTCCAAAGTTGCTGCATCGGCCAAAGCAAAGGACAAGGCAATTAAGACAGACTGAGATGCAAGATGCATGCTTGCAGTGCAATTCTCATTCTCTTCCCGCAAAATAGGAAAAATGAGAAAAGGGAAACGAATCGACGGACCGTATAACGAACGACGAGATCCGCGACGGCTTGCGAGTCGTGAAGGTTGCGGGGGGTGAGAGGAATCCAATCCAATGTCCAATGGATGGGTGGCTCATCAATCTTCCATCTTCTGTTGACAGCAGCTGATTCGAGTTACAGCGCGGATGGTCCACTTTTGATAGCGCACTACAGGGGACGGCACGCCCAAACCAACCCCTGGTACCTGTCCACGATATTTGGGTGCTTCCATGTATGCTGGTACTGTAGAACCTGCTAGTAATGATGGGCGTTTCCTCCGCCAAATTGCTTCCACCTGTGGAGTGCGTTATTCGATAGCTATCAATCTTTGTATTGTGATTCTTTCTTGTACAAGAAATTTGCTCTCTTCTGCTTTCGTTTTCGTTCATCTCGTTGCACCTCGATTCACACAAGTACCTGGTGGTCACTTTCCCTAGTGCGGTACAAATGCAGGTACCTGTAGTCACCAGCTGTAATTCTGCGACAACCATGTGTTGGGTTGGGCATGCAACACGGTCGGGTACTTTTGTGTGGCGAATCATGGTGCATCACATTATATGCAATCCATGCCACTTGAACTATTCCAGACCGTGCCTAGGCAATAGACAAGAGCGTGCCAAAAGTTCGTTTTCGTCTGAGGTAAGCTTGTGATAACGACTGAACGGTGACTTTTCAGCGATGCCAAATTATTGGTGGCCTTGTAACAATTACAATTTAGTGCTTTCGGACCGGGGCGCGATCGCCAATGGCTTGAGTCCGGTCGACTTTGTACGGAGTATTAGGCGCTTCATTGACGCTGGGTCAGCGACAGCCATATCCCAGGAGCATGTCAGATCCAACTTGATTGGTCTGATTCGCATCTCCAGCTTGAGATGTTGGTCGATTTCGAGCGGGGCTACTAAAGAATTTCGGACTCCGAAATTGATGTTGGCGCTTTCATTCACTACCAGTGATGAGATTCGGTCGGCCGGTGGAGATTTTGTTCACTGTTGGGGCTCGGATGATCAATAGTCAGTTGGTCGGGATTCTTTAGTCAGAAACGGGTGAATTAGTCTGACTGAGTACAGAGTATCGCGTGTAACAACAGTCCCTAAGCTGAGATGGCAATTATAATAGCAGCCATCTCTCGGTACATTTTGGAGTTCTTCAAAGGAGCGGAGGAAACTGCTATGGATTAATAGAGAGAGCTGGGGTGGGAATTAGGGTTGGGCATCTCAAGACTAAACTGTAAATTAGCTTAATTGTCATGGACATAGAACGGCAACCCCACGGTAAGCCTATAGGGTACTCTATTGAATCCCTTCTTCTTCTTAGCCATAGGTCTCCTGGCTTCAGACTGTAAATATCCCTTTAACTTAGAAAGGCAGAAGTAGACTTACTGGGTGTAGGTAGAATGAAATGCATATTCGCTGCCATTGTCGCTATTATCCCGGCTGACGTTGGCATATAAAAGAGTCTTTACTGCCGTTATCGTCGCTGTTATCGCCTTCATCCAGGTTCACGCTAACAGTATAGCCGCGTTAGAGGACCTGTAGCGGATTAGTCCTGGGTAGTTTTAGATGAGAGGGATAAGTAAACAATAGGTTTCCCTTCGCATCCTCTCCCAGCACTTGAACCTCACATAGTCGTTGGAGTGCTGGCTAGTAATTCTCTTTTATTATTTTACTTTCCACCGTCGCCCGTGTCCCTCGCCGCCGCCTGGCCGAAAGTCAATTGCCGTCGCACATACACCATAGAAGCTGACGTTTGTGGGGGGAAAGGACTACTCGCTGCCAGTTGATCGGGCATAAACTCTTTGGTGTTTGTTTGTACGGGCTTGGGGGGGCAGTATTGCAGCGTTTGGCACTCGTAACAGAATCAAACTATCAGAAACAGAGTATCATGATCTCAAGTACAAGAGTTGGAGAAAGAGCACTGATCTTCCCTATCTCAAAACAGCGCGCGAAATGACATGTACAACGTGGATGGGATCCTCATCTAGGTGACACAATTCCTCCTCTTCTGTTATGCGTGGCATGTAGCTAAGCTTGCCCTTTTGTCTCATCTTGAATATCTGGCATGAGCCATATCTCTGTATCACCTGTGGCCTTCCTTCCTTCTCACAGCCCAGTTCTATCTCTCTTGCGGGGAGAGGGTTCTTATCGCTTGCCAAACAGCAAGCCGGCCATGTCTCATACGAGGTGGCCGCAGCCATATCGGGGCTGATCTCGCTATGTGTATGGCCATCAACGGAGCCACATAGGGACAGGTCGTCGTCGGAGAGAAGGGAACTGACAGAAGGCCGCAGATCTGAAATGGAGAGGGTCGCTCGACGAGGCCAGGATGGAGAGGCACACGTCACGTTATGGGCGTCGAGGTTGCTCAGAGTATTGGTTATGTCGAGAGATAAATTGGCCATGAAGCTCCAAGTCTCGTGCACGTTGCTCTGTTCACAGCATGGACATCTATGATATGTACAAAGCTAGGTGGGGAAAAGACGACAGATAATGAAGAGCAAACATTGATCGTTATTCTACGCGCCGTACAAGCGACACGCACATGCAGTTGTACGAGGTTTTAATCCCAGGAAATTATGATTCGATTACACAGGTGCCATGGCCAGAGGCACAAGCGGATTGCAATCTCAAGTGGCAAAGGCATAGACGCTGTTCGGAGTTGCACCGATTGGCCCAAGTCATTAGCTAAAGGTGACCATTTACACCGCATTTGGTTTGCTTTGCAGGTCCCTGTTCTCAATGACGCACGTTGAAAGAGTGCTCAGAGAAATGGCTGCAGGCGCAGCGTTCGGGAACTAATGAAGCTAAGGGTTCGTTCCACTTTACCAGAAACTCGGAGGAGAGTCTCCACTAGATGTGATTGGCTCGACCTAATGAATGAGACGTGCGCTGCTTTAGGTGATGGTGACGTACGAGTACAGGATTGATGGTAATTACCTTATGGTTCTGAGAAACATGGTTCTGTGAAGCGGGCTTACTCCCAGTCTCTGACGACACAGCGTGGCGAAACTGCCGACGTTAAAAAAACTTATAAAACCAGAAATCGACATGTCATGTCAATTGCCCTGCTTTGGATCATCCGTAAACAATCCATAATCTCCCACATCAGTACATCTTAGAACTGCCACATCCAAAATAATTCCCATCGGCGCGATGGAGTGGGCTAAAAAGACATACAACGAGCAATACGAGTCGTGGGTACCGTGGCTGGAGGATATCTATCTTCGATGGTTCACAAAAGACAATAAAGCCAGCTACACGACCAAGAGTAAGTTGGATTCTGCAAATCCTGCATCTAAACAGCACATGGATCCCACGCCAACGTTGATATCTGCTCAGGCAACTTGGATAAGGCCAAAGTTACGAACATTGAGCAAGTTGATTCCCTACAAGACGGCGTTAACGACCTTGGGGCTTCCCAGATTGGCCAGGGTGGTCTCTTGCAATCGGCTGGAGACTTGGTATCAAAACATGGTCTGACTCGCTCTGAGCGCCAAGGAAAGGACGACCAGGGCGGATACATAATTTGATGTGTTCCTGGAGCCAATATCATTACCAGGACTGCCAAAGGGTTAGCCTGGCAGCCACCAAAGGCAGTCAGCTACGTTGGTAACCTCATAGAAGTAAGAGAGTAAGAAGAGTGCCCGGAAAGGAGCAAATAAGGAATCTTGACAAGATTGAACAACATCTTTCAAGGAGCACGGAATGAATGATAGCAGCCTATCCTAATATTTCGTGATTTTTACATTGTTAGTTTGTTACGCTAGCTAGGCCAAAAGCTATCCTGCCTCAGAGGATATATATTTTGCTACTGCTTTGCAGATCCAAACTATATCATGCCAAAAGAATCAGTCAGCCCAGTATGTCCTATGCACCAAATTGTTCAAGATATACAAGAGAAAGCGATGAAGAAGGGTATCCCTCTTTGCCATGAGACATGGTTGCGACTAGGAAAAGCAAGAGAGATATGGTGCCTTGTTGCGGGTAGTAGACAATGGTATGAAGACACATATGTAAAATCTCCTCAGAAGTAGATGTCGTTTGTGTACATCTCTGCCTAGATGCACTTTGGCAGCGTGTACCCAACGTTGAAGATGACCCTCTTCACCCACAGAACATCATCGCAGCTAATCACGTCCGCGCGACAATCGTGATTTCGCCCTGTGGTGATCAATTCTTCAAGCTGGATTCCCGGCTTGCCTCTAGCGCCTAAAGTAGTTGTCCAGGTCAATAACGACGGAGGAAAACGACCAACACGGCGGTCAAAGTTGAATCGTTTTTAAGAGAGCGATAAAAGAGAGGGTCGGTGCCTCGTTCAGGTACAGGAGCATTATAGCGCGGGCAGGGCGAAGTAGCTGTAGGATCAGCTTCTTCGCTACTCCGCACACAATACTAATACGTAGTGATGCTAAATGGTGACGTCGTTTGTTAGGTCCATCAACCTTGATTCTAGCCTAACACCATTGCGTACCTACGCTCAACACGCGGTTCATAGAGGGGAAAGCCACCCCCGCTTTGTTATCGTTGCATCCCGGTAGGAACCGTCCTGCAGCTCAGACGCAGAAAAACTAATCAATGGTAGAGGAAAGACCAAATCTGGTCTGTCTAGATGCTGCCAGACAGAGTTGCCCTCTTTCGATCTGGCGATACAATCCTCTTTCAAGCTTGTCGGACACGATTTGGCTGGGGCAGATTCGTTGCCATGAAGTCTCACAGAGAAAGAGAAAGAGCAGGAGGCCTGCAAACAATGCACCCTTTGCTTAACAGAGCGTTGAGCTTAATCCGAGGCTATATAAACTCACTAATACTTATATGTAATGATAGGGTCTACAGGGCGAAGACATGGTATAAGGCCGCTCATAGTCACAAATGACCGGGCCACATATCTCTTCATGCGCCCGATGCACAGGAATAACGTATTGTGCATTCGTCTTCTCTCATGCTCTCCTAATCCCCCAGGGTCATATAATGTGCTTGAGCGTGTCCCTGCAGTCCCTATACTGGACTACTCCTGTATTCATATTCACAAAGAACCAATTAGAATTAGAGAGATCGATAAAGATTGTGCTAACGAGACCGAGACACTGCTTGGTGGCCGTCAACTGCCTTATTTAGGTGCGCAAAAATAACTGGAAATAGGCTTTTATTCAGTTATTGCGGCTTGTATGGAGTTTTGTTATTGCCCTGCCATCTGTCAACGCGATCAATCTTTCTTCTCGAAAAGTATTTCTTGATAATAATATAACGCTTAAGACAAACTTCTCCTGCCCCTCGGATGTGGCATTCTACTTCTTCTGAGTGCCGATAGCCTAATCAACTCCGCTAGTGGTTGGAATCCCGCGACCGTCAATTATACAATGACCAAATCATGAGTCTTTTTCGGAGTTGCAATATAATAGCGTTGGCAGATGGGCTTCTTCTCTATTCACTCCGGGTGATTCGCGTCTATTAAGCGCCTCTCCTCCACTGAGAAAAAGATTTGCCCCAGCCTGCTAAATCATCCCACCTTTATTGCCATTTTACCTAGGCATGCGGTGGAAAGAAAACACCGCCGGTCTGCCACTATAATTTGTACGCAATCTGCGGCGCTGTATTCTTTCCACCCCTTGCTAGGAAAACTACTTTTTTAGGGAATTGCTGACGTCATGTTTCTGGTATGCTGCGATGACATGGCGATGGCGTTCCTAAACCTAAACTGATGGAGTACTCTGCAATCACTTTAATGCACGCACTCCTGTAGTATTACACAGGTTGAACGTCCCCATGGTTTGGTTCGACATATAACGGTCATAAAACCCTTCGATTTGCTTATCCGGCATTACCATAATGTACCTTTTCGCCACCTCTATTTGAGCTTATTACATCGACCTCACCAAATCTCGGTGCAAGTCCGAAACCATTCCCACATTCTCACATACCCTAAGCACCTCTGCAAAGGAAAAGGGAAAAATAACTCCCATAGCAACCCACGTCATCCAAGGTCAGAGTTATAACTAGAAACTCACTCGCACACGTTAGACTGACTGTTAGTACTACAATAAGATGGAGGAACAACACAGCGACCGCACGTTCTTACAGGATGCAGACCAGACAGCGCAGCCGCGAGCTGATAAAGCTAGGGGGAAGAAAAAAAGTATTGGTAAAGAAGAGAGCGATCCTGGAGGCGCCGAGAGCAATGCAGGATCCAAGTATTTGAGCCCTGGTGAAGATGAGGAGAAGAATCAGGACGAGCCTGAGATCCCTGGCCAAGCTAAGTCAGCATTGCCTCAAACCACCAAGAGTCGGTCCACTGGGCTGGCATGGGAGGAGAAACAGAGATCCCATGATGGCATCCTGGCCGAGGAGGATAAATCTGGGGCAAAGATGGCCTTGAGCCAGCAAGAGATTCCGCCTCCACGGCGGCGGCGGCGACAGCAGATACGACCGCAGCCTGACGAGCAGCCGGAGCCAAAGAAAGGCAATGACAATAGTGCACTAAGGTTGCGGCTGGACCTAAACCTCGATATAGAGATTGAACTCAAGGCGAAGATCCACGGAGATCTCACTCTGACCCTACTGTGAGTATCTTCTTCTGTGAATAAGCTGTCCAACTGTGCTAATATGTCATTAATATGGCTCAGAAATTAGGTGTAATTTTATATTTTTAAGAATTCGGGTTGTACATATTATACCATTCAAGTAATATAATACTCTACCCTTGATTATTTACAAGTATGCATTACCACATTGTCCTGTGAGGTCTATATGTAATTTTGCTCCCATATTTTGGAGACTTAGTAAAGTACTTCTGTGCAGCAAATTTAGCGTACTATTAGACCTTTATACATAATGCCTCTTAGGCCATTCTAGGTTGTGCCTATGTAAGAATTTCGGACTCCGAAATTGATATGGTGGCGAGATTCGGTCGAGTGCGACCGCCAAGGCTTGGATGATCGCTGGGTTAATGCGACTGAACGGAATATCGCATCTTGGAATAGTCCCGTCCTTAGCTGGAATGGCTACTCATTATGGCAACGGGCATCTCATAGCTTTTGGAAGCTCCTTAGGCTATGAAGCACTAAGCGGGAGGCTACCGCCATCTACCATTTCACCCTCTGCGTAGAAAACGTAGATATTGAGCAGCTTGAAGACATTATAATCGGTAAAGACAATGTACGATGCACTTGTACTAGATTTAGGTAAGTATAAAGGCAGTGCCGGCTGCAAAGGGAAGCGGATTGCGGCGTCTTAGATATGAGGTATCTAGATACACAAATTCACAGAGGTCTTGGTCGATCTTAGCAGCAATCGCAATAATCAAGGCACAATAATAGCTTGATGAACAGATAAATATTGGTATCTCAGACACACACGGCCCTACCACGCACTTACAATGGCTATCACTGGAAACAATGCGTATGCCATGTACCGATATAACTCCCGTACACTTTATCGCCGCTTACATAGAACGCCATTCCACCCAACATCGGCATCAAAAGAATCTGCCCGCCATTGAAGTCTTTGGGATTAGTTTCGATATCTACGTCCTATGTGTCTTATTAGTAGTTGATACCGGGGCTGGCTTTGCGCGCCGCGACAAAGAGTCGAGACAGCCTTAGCCAGGGTGTAGAGGAAATTGGGGATGATACGAAAAGAGAAAAGCAATTGACATCACGCGCCACCACTATATATCAAGACAGAGTGAGACAAAAGGAAAGGGAACTCTACTGACTCAACGTGCATTGACCAGAGATCTACACAGCATTGGCCAGGGTCACAGGTGAGATGGTGAAAGGTAAGAGAAAATACCGACATCACACGCCATGACTATATATCACGATAGCGTAAGCCAGGGGCCACTGGAGAGAGGAAGGGGGAGGGAATACCAACATCACATGCTATGACTGTTTATCACGACAACGTGCGCCATGGGCCACCTGAGAAAGGAAGGGGGGAAAGAGGCAGGACAGAATCAGTGTAGTAGATAGACAGGGGGGAGGGTGTTACAAGGGCAGAGGTAGGAAACACAGAGATGACAAGATGGGGAAGATGAGGGAAGAGAAGGGGTGGGAATCAGGGTTGGGCATTTCGACACTAGGTTCTATGTTAGCTACCCGTCAAACACAGGGAATGGTACACTTACGGTAAGATTCCAAGTGCCTGGATCCCATCATCCTCCTAGTCCGAGGTCTCCTGCCTTTAGACTGTAAGCATCACTACGCCTTGAAGTAGGTGGAAGCAAACTTACTGGGTAAGAGCTGAATGCCACGAATATTCGCTGCCATTGTCGTCGCCATCCAGGTAGTCGTTGGCGGTGTGGAAAGATCGTTGGCTGGAGTTGTCGTCGTCGCCATTGTCGATGAAATCCAGGACCATGTTGGCAGTATGGCCGCGTTGGATGGTCTATAACGCATTAGTCTCAAGTATTGCTGAATGAGATCATCATGTTGGGTATATACATCATGAACCATTTGGGCAAACCTATTCCTCCCCTCCTTACAATTCATATCGTAGACGAGACAGAAGATTGCAATGGCGATTTTTGGATCCGTGTTATCGATATACAGGCAAGCGGATGACAGGAAACCCGAGGGCGAGAAGATGACGAACACCCACGCGTTGAATTATATAACTTTCTCTTTTCAAGTATCTGCTATTATATCTATATTTTTAGTAACTGCTACTATAGCTACATTTCTCTAGTAACTAATACTATATTTATATTTCTATAGCAACTGCTACTATATTTACATTTCCATAGTACCTGCTACTATAGGTATATAACTACATCCAGGTGCTGGCATAATAGCGGCGTATTCCCTTATAAAAGCACTATGCTTAATGAGCCAGGTAAGTGATTATATTGCTCAATGTACATATGCACTCATTCATTTTGCGGTTGCCCTTTTTCTGATTTCCGCTTGCCAGGCACTTGCCCAGCAGGTAGGCGCGGTGTTTCCACCTGACGCAGCCGGAATCTGCAGGTACCTCTGAATACATGTCAACCACTGTATCCAAGTACCTAACCAACCTACTGCATGTGCAAGCAGAATTGAGTAATCTGTACCTCTAGGATACTGAGACCGAGAACATCGCCCGGTGAAGAAATTCTGCCGTGTCACAAATGTCAAGTACTACCTAGTACCGATGTCTGCGCAAAGTTTTCGCGAAGTTTTGTTTTCTCTTCTCCATCCTCATCATCAAGACGCTATGCTGCGACCTGTATCAAGAACATCGTCTGTCCGGTGAAGAGATTCTGCCGCGTCGCAAATGTCAAGTTCCAAGTCTGCGCACAATTTTCGCAAAGCGTTTTTTCCCTCTCCCAAGCCATCATCACATTTTGTGCGTACCCTTTCCCATGAATTGTTCAATCAGTGTCGCTAATCGATGATAGTCAAGACTTGAAGTACCAACCTCGACAGTTGTTTTTTTTTCTTCTATTTTTTTTTTTTTTAAAAAACGATGTCAATTCACCATGCGTAAGTTTGACGCATCCCACATGCACATAGGCGACCCATTCCTTCGGATCGCTCCCGATGCTTGTTCCTGGATTTGTAACAGCCCCTTCGATCTTGTACCTGTTTTTGTCCAATCAATGTCTAGTTCCTGTCTGATCTTTGTCTTAGCTCGTGCTGCTGCTCCCGCCCCTCGACGCCCGGCCGTAAGTCGAATGCTGTCCCACATACCCAGCACTTATACGCCACGAAAGCTGACAATACGGTACAAGACCACCCGCTTCCAATAGGTCTGTATGACCCTAATGTTTTAGGGCTTCCTGCTATTCTTGGCCTGGTTCTTCCAGGCGTTATTCGACTACAAAGTCCGGCCTCGTACCGCGACTGGCGTTTACCCGGCCCCGGCCCCCACCGCCACCACCAACGTTGCCATCACCGATAGCAGTTCTGCCGGGCGCTTCTCGCCCAAAATGCTGCCCCCCTGCTGCCGCCGCCGCCGCCGAGAATGGCTCCCTCCTGGCCCCCCCTGACGCCGATACTGCCGTAGTGCCTTTTGGGGCGGTAATGGCCCCTGTCGTGGGAGTGATGGCCTCGGCCATGAATACCTTTGCCGGCGTGGACCGCCCCGTGAACGAGAACCTGGTGAGGCTGGGAGGCCTCATGTCTTTGATGTACCCGAGAGCTGGCCCCCTGGTGACGTTTGGCGTATGTACTCATTGCGTTTTCATTTATGTATCTTTTGTAATTGTACTAACCGTTTTATAGGTCCAATCTTTGTATATGTTGTTGTATGGGAGGGCCTAATGCCCTGGACGTTTCTTTGTTGTCTGGCCTGGAGGGCAGTTTTTTTTTTTTTCGTGGGAATATATTGCTTTGTCTGGTCTGGTCTCAATCTGTTTGTCCCTCAGGTTTCAAGATGAATAGACTGGCAGTGATAATGTCAGAATATATAGAGTACCTGTATTAAGAGAGCGGTGATAGTAGCATATACTACAGCAATATATCACTAGTAGCGGATACTAGAAGAAAGTACTAACTAGTAGCAGAAACTAGATGAAAATGTAAATAGTAGCAGATATTAGAATGTGATACTAATAGTAGCAGATACCTGTATTCACCGGTTCTACCTGGGTTTAGTACTAATAAAATAAGCACTCGGTAAACCAAGAAGCATCCCTTCACATTCTGTTCCAGCACTTGAACCTTCACACAGTCGCCGGGTGCTGGATAGTCAACTTTAAGTACTGGTCAGTATCCCCTCCTTTGTTCTTACGTTTCAACACATTTCTCTGTCTGTCCTGATCTCAGTCCGTTGAGTTTCTCTTTATATACTTTTACGCGTGACCGAAATCCCATGCAGTGATGGTTGTTGCCCCTCCAGCTAGAATAGTAGCGCCGGTGGGCCGAAGTACAATTTCGGACTCCGAAATCAGGCGCCACCACAGTGTTATCAGAAACCTTCATTCGGAATCTATTCTGCGCCTTTTATCTTTGTATAAGTTTTGTATCCGCATTTCTTGTACATGAATCGGTAGGTGAAAATACAATTAAATGGCAAACTCAGATAGGATTTCGGACTCCGAAATTAGATACTGCTGAGGTGCTGTCAGAAGCCTTAATTCAGACTCTGTTCCACATTGTTCTTCGCTTTATAATGACCGTCCTTCATTTGCAACGTCAGATAGATAGACATGTAATTGATCTGGGGTCGACTCTTTCAACACTTTTGCTGAATCAGTCGAGATATGGACCTAATAACAGCGAACTGTCCAAGCGGCGCCGACGCCTCTTTCGGTCCACGAGTGAATGCTGCCTGTCGCGGTTTCGACTTTACGATACAATTTGAAGATATTGTACTAGCTTGCTTACCATCATCATTATTCTTGCTTCTACTTCCATTGCCTGCATGGCAGTTATGGAAGGCGCATCGTTGTGTTAAGAGATCTACATTGCTGTTTATCAAGCTCGTATGTTTATCCAGTGACTATTAAATTCACATCCTCTGCTTTTGTAAATGCCCTTCCGGTTCACTCTGACTTATCGGTACCCTTGTGCTCAGGTAACTCTCGGGTGTTTGTTGGCCTACCAAATTGCTTTCCTCGTCTTGAGGGCATCAGGCTCTCATCATGACCGAGCCCCCGCCTCACTCGCAGCAGATATTTTACAGATTCTCACAGTATTCAGCGCCTTTGTCTTGTCCTACATAAATCACTGCCGTTCAATCCGTCCTTCGACAATACTAGTCCTGTATTTATCGGCGCGTACCATAGCAGATATAGTTCGTGTAAGAACATTATGGCTGATCCCAGAAGCGAGAGACTCGAGTATCGTCCTCACGCTGAGCCTTGTTTTTACTCTGATCGCATTGGTCTCAGAGTCGATGGAAAAGGATGATATCCTTATGGGATCAGTTAAAAAGCCAGGTACTCCGGAACCATTCAGTGGATTTTGGAAACAAGCCACATTTGCATGGCTTGCTACAACTTTTCGCCGCGGCTATACTCAGGTGCTCTCCGTAGAAGACCTTCCAGACTTAGATCCAAAACTCGATAGTGGCATTATCGGGAGGGAGTTGGCAAACACTTGGGCCAAAACCAGTACGTCAAAAGACTGCATATTTGTTGCTTTATTATGCCATGGGGGAATGATGAACATAAATGTTGACACAGATAATGTATAGGAGACAAATCTGCGAAATACGCGCTCTTTCGAGTATGCTTGAATGCATACCTTGCCCCTTTCCTATCCGGAGTGTTGCCACGCCTCTGCCTCACTGCCTTCACCTTCTGCCAGCCCTTTCTCATCAACGCAATTGTCACTTGGGTTGGCTCTGCGGATGCCTCCATGGCCTTTGGTAAGGGCCTAATAGGAGCTACCGCTCTCACTTACATTGGCATGGCTGTAAGCTATCACATGGAAGAATCTGCAGTCATTGGGATTAGAGACTGACCAAAACTCAGATATCGACAGCCCTGTATGAGTATCGCACGATCCGTTTTGTAATACGCTTGCGTGGTGGGCTAATCTCTCTCATCCATGGTCAAACCGCCCGCGCCCGGAGCGTGGATCTTGGCAATATCACGGCAATCGCTTTAATGGGCACAGATGTAGAGCGTATCACGGTTGCTTTCAGGTATATCCATGAAGTTTGGGCTTGCTGCATTGATATCGCGATAGCAGTCTACCTTCTAGAGAGGCAGGTCGGTGTGGCTTGCGTCATGCCTGTTGTCATCATCTTGGGTAAGTAAAGATTGCTAAAGCTACTATAGAATTACGGGAAACGTAACTAATTCTGCGTTTCTGCATCATACAGTCTTCATCGGTGCCACTCTTCCGCTCTCTGCTTCTACTAGCACCGCGCAGCGACTATGGGTGGAAAAAGTGGAAGACCGGCTGCGCCTAACCTCACATGTTCTAGAGAATATCAAGGCTGTCAAGATGCTGGGACTTTCCGAAAAGTTATCGTCTATAATTCAAGGGCTCCGTCACGCCGAAATAGTGGCTTCTGCTGCATTTCGCAAGCTGTTGATTTGGAGAATTGTGCTCTGTAAGCATTTCCCCAATAGCTCTATCTAGCAAAGATGGAGGACCTATCACTACATAAAGTAGAATAACTGACTATAAATAGCCCAATCGCCCACTGATCTTGCTCCGATAGCGACTTTTACTCTATATGTAATTATTGCGCTGATCCGGAAGGACAATTCTCTACTCGCTGCCCAGGCTTTTACTTCGTTGTCATTGGTGGCTCTGCTAACGACACCTGTTTTGACGCTTATCCAATCAATACCCGCCGTAATCCAGTGCATGGGATGTTTCGATAGGATGCAAGAATATTGCAGTGTCCCATACGCATCTGATGTTTCTGATTTACAGGTAAATAGCACGGAATCTTTCGGCGGGCCCTCTGTGGACCTTGAGAAGGTATCTATAGGATCACACCCACATGAAGACCTCGTGGAGTTTCACAACCAAAACTTTGGATGGAAAGATGTCAAAAATCCTGTTTTGCGCAACATCGATCTTAGTATCAAGCACGGAGCTTTTACTGCCATCGTCGGTCCTGTCGGCAGCGGAAAGTCAACACTTCTGGAGAGTATTCTTGGAGAGTCTTTGGCTACCGAAGGTTCCGCAAAGAGGAATTTCGCCACGATTGGCTACTGTTCGCAGACACCATGGCTTCAGAGCCATACAGTTCGTGAGAATATTATTGGCAACATGGATTTTGACAAAGATTGGTACAAAACGGTGATCTGGGCATGCGGAATTGAAGAGGATCTCTCGCGACTTGCCCAGGGTGATAAAACACCTGTTGGCAGCAACGGGTTAAACTTGAGTGGTGGGCAGAAGCAAAGAATTGTAAGTCCAAAACAGTTGTCTGACTATTTATCCTTGGATTCCGACACTAAATTGAAGCTGAATAGAGCTTGGCGCGGGCTTTATACTCACGATGCAGAGTTGTTATTCTTGACGACGTCTTCAGTGGGGTTGATGCTACAGCCACGGAGAAGATCGCTTCACGTTTATTTGAAGCAAACGGGCTCTTTCGAAATATGAGAACCACTGTTGTTTTTACAACACACTCAAGTAAGGAAAAGTTTACAACAAAAATGAAGTACACGTGTTTAATCTCTAATGACTCGCTCTTTCTGATAGGCCTTCTCCTTCCATACGCAGATCAAATTGTCGTCTTAGCTGACGGTCGGATTTCTGAGAAAGGTGCTCTAAAGGATCTAATTGCTAGCAGTTCTTACATCCAAGCTATGAACGTCAAAACATCCTCTGCATGCAACGAAGAGATCGTGGCGTCGGACGAGAAAGCCTCAACCCGTGGCTTCTCTCACATTATTGGCGTCGATGAAGAAGAAGAGAGTGTGCCAGACTCAGCTGAGTCAACGCTGAATGAGTTATCAGAAGACGATACCGCTCGTCAAAAGGGTGATTTTTCTGATTATATATACTATCTAAGAGCGACAGGCTTACCTGTGGTTGCCGGTTTCTTCGGAACGGTCGCTTTCTGGGCCTTCTGTCGCCAGTTCCCAAGTACGTCCAGCGGTGATACAGTTTCTGTTACTTGTGGTTTGAGTCATGCTAACTTCATGTGTAGCTGTGTGGGTAGACTGGTGGACGGCAGCGAATGAACGAAACCCTGAGGCTGGAGTCGGCATGTACCTGGGTATATACGCATCTCTCGGCATTATTGGTGTAGTCTTCATGACTTGTGCTTGCTGGTTCGTCGTCCGTCCTCGTGCTCAATCTTCACATGACATACTGATTAAGAGCATAGGCTCATGTTTATTAACATGGTATCAAAGTCTTCATTACGCTTACATGAGGACGTTTTGAATGCGACATTGAAGTGGGCTATCCTCTCCATTCACGCACAACAACATGCTTCCTGCAGCTTATATCTAGAATGACCAGCTAACATAGTACATAGAGCACCTTTTCAGTTTTTCCAACTCGTCGACATCGGTAATATTACTAACAGGTAAGGCAGTCTTACAATCTTATTTTTCTCATTAATGGTTACTCCATTCATAGAATTTGAGCTGCTTCTATTTTATTAGTCTTTGCAAATTTCTGACTTTAGCTGTTGGATACTTTAGGTTTAGTCGAGACATGGACCTGATCGATATGGATCTCCCCATGCAGGCACTAAATTTCGTTGCCGGTACGTCTTCATCTCCGATAGTGTCCCGGATAATAGGTCTAACTGTTTATTGGGATAGCAACTGGTACCTGTACAGCTCAGATCGTTATACTGGCTGTATATGCCAAATATTTGGCAATCACCATCCCTTTTGTCGCCGGCCTTGTCTACATAACGCAAAAGTTTTATCTTAGGACTTCACGACAGTTGCGACTTCTGGATATCGAAGCAAAGGCGCCTCTATATACTCACTTCTTAGAACTCGTGAGCGGAGCAGTGACAGTTCGAGCCTTCGGCTGGCAGGCCGCTTTCGACGATGTGTGTGTATCGCTGCTCAACTTCTCTCAGCGACCCGTCTATCTGCTTAATTGCATTCAGCAATGCCTTCAGTTCTTTTTAGACATGATGGTGGCAGTAGTGACTATTTCCCTAATGGCCATGGTTGTTTTTATGCGCGATTCGTTCGATCCGGGATCTGTTGGTGTTGCGCTAGTCATGGTCATGACTTTTAACAGCAATTTGATGCTTCTTATCCGGTTTTGGACACTTATGGAGACTTCGATAGGTGCCATTTCACGAATTAAGAGCTATGTGGCCACCACGAAGCCAGAAGAGATTGCTGAAGACATGCAACCACTGCCTGTTGAATGGCCTTCCACCGGATCTATTAAGCTTTCCCACCTCGAAGCGGGTCACTCGTAAGTTCATTCAGTACATGTTGTCTACATGGGATAGTTTAGAAGGTGGCAGATCCAACGGTATATTGGTTGGGATGCTAATCTATGCCGCACAGGATGACTTCGGCTCCCGTCTTGAAAAGTCTTACAATGTCCATCAACCCTGGAGAGAAAATTGCTATATGTGGTCCATCAGGTAGTGGGAAAACAACATTAGCTCTTTCTCTTCTTCGAATGGTCGAAACTCAGCAAGGGAGCATCGAGATTGATGGGGTCGATCTGTCAATGCATAGCCGCTCTGAAATTCGGCAGAGACTGAACGTTGTCACGCAGGAACCGTTCATCATGCCTCGAGACGTCCGTTTCAACATCGACCCGCTCCAAAACGCATCAGATGAATCCATGATTGTAGCATTGCAGAGATTGGGACTCTGGGACTCGATGAAAAGCGAAGGCGGTCTCGATATGCCATTGAAGACTACTTCCTGGTCTGCTGGCCAAAGGCAGCTTCTATGCTTGGCGCGCGCCATGGTACGGAGGGGAAAAGTACTTATACTTGATGAAGCTACTAGCAGGTAAGATCTTCTTTACCACATACGCGAAGACGGCGTGCTGTTTCCAGGCATCGGATGGCAAACTGCTCCGTTGAAGCTATCATTGAGAAACAAATTCTAACTGCTCTATGCGGATATATAGTGTTGATAACGCTACCGAAGAAACGATACAAGACATCATAGAGTCGGAGTTTGCAACTCATACAGTATTATCAGTTTTGCATCGGCTACGATACATTCACCGCTATGATCGAGTGGCCGTGCTAGATGCGGGTGTCTTGGTTGAATTCGATACGCCAACAGCCTTATTATCTCGAAATTCGAGGTTCGCAGAACTGTATCATTCTGGAAATCACACATAGAGACTAGTGGAGAGATAGTGGTAAGAAAATTGTTCAGTGCTGGTATTGGGTCACTTGTGCCGTCGTTTTCAATTCATATGCAATTAGAATAGTACGATATATCAGCATTGCGGCAGTTAAAATTATGCGCCGGAGAATGAAGCGTATATATATATAAGCGTGTTAGAAATAGACATCCATTAACTTTCGTCGTATTTTCCTCGCCACTCACATCCTATAAATCACGGTTGGAACACTACTAGGATAAGAATCAATAGCTCTTCTTATTATATATTTATATATGAACAAAGTGAAGCTATATGCTTCATTCAACCGCGCTCACTTTACTGGCGCGATATCTTCATCCGTCTTGTATGAGCCAGGATGGAGAATTTGCATTGCCTACCTAATAGAGACAGTGTTTCCTTCACCTCGCCTGTAAATATGAAGCAGGTTCTATCCCTCCTAGGTGACTTCTACTATGATTCATGTGTGGTTTGTCCTGGTGTTTGACGGAAACTCTTCTTGATCGAAGGTCTTGATGAGGCTGCGTGGCGACGGCTAATTTGACGATAGCAATGTAGCCAAAATTCTTTTTAAATAAATATTTGCCACCAGGCTGATGTTGGAACAATTACCTCTGACGGTGGTATAGGTCAGCGCCTGTTATGTTTCCGCGCCACAGCCAATGCAGAGCGTATTGCTCCCTCTCCGTCTCGAGCAATAGCTTGGTAAAAGTGGCTATCCTGCTGGCGTAGCAGGTCTTCTGGTACGCCACTTTCAACAATTCGCCCAGCATCCACAGTGATGATGCGGTCCATCCATGCGAGCGTGGCAGCACGATGAGCAACGGATACCACAGTTGTCTCGGCAGGCAAAGCTTCCAGCGCGTCCTGAAGGGCTGCTTCAGCCGTGAAATCAACGTTTGCCGAAGCTATCAAGAACTTTATGTCAGTTTCGCATATCTAGGGTCTATTCATCTGTGCTCATGGATACAGAATGGACAGTAGTAGAGGAGGGGGCTTTGACGTAATCACACACCTTCATCAACCAGCAAAATCCGAGGCTCCATTAATAGCACACGAGCTGCGCAAAGAAGTTGGCGCTGTCCAGCCGAAATGTCCGATGCCTCAGAGCTGAGTTCCTTGGATAACTCTTCTGTTGAGCCGATCAATGATGGACTCAACTGACATATCTTCAGTGTCTCGAGAAGTTTCTCGTCACTGTGGCGGCCAGCAGGGTCCAAGTTCTCGCGAAAAGTGCCCTTAAATAATAGAGGCTGTTGTGATAGGGTACACACAAGATCCGTTCTCAGTTTCTGGGGGTCTAACTCCGAGATGTCGGCACCACCTATTAAGATACTGCCACTGGTTACATCCACAAGTCGAGCCATTGTGGATATCAGCGTCGACTTTCCACTGCCTGTTCGGCCAATGATGCCCACCCTTTCACCTCGAGACAGCACTAGGTTGACACTATCAAGAGCAGGATTTTCCCGTCTTTTGTAAATAACAGAGACGTTTTTGTACTCAATCGAGTTGAAGTCGGCCGGAGGTTTGGGTGCTGCATCATTTGAGTGGTTTGACTCCCGCGGAATACCTTCATAATATTTCTTCAGCCGTTCGATGGAGTTCATTTCAATCTGTAGTTCAGTAATGGACCAGGTGAAGAGGTAAATGCTTTGAGAAATGGCTGTAGCATTACTGAGAGCCAAACCTGCCTGTGTACCGGAGAGGCCCACGCTACTGTCTTGGTCGGTGTACACCACAAGCATGGCAGTAACCAAGAGAAGCAATATCGTAGACAACTCGGCGCGAAAGGTTACCCAGGTATCAAGAGATTTTCGACAGATCACGGCCGACATGTAGGTATCAAGCGCTCGATCATGTTTTCTGCTCATGAAGTCGCGTGCTCCAAAGGCTCGGATGGAGCTCATACCTCGAAGTGCTTCACTGACGATACTGAGGACCGGTGAATGTAAGATAGAAGCCGATCGTTGCACCTCTCTCGCAGCACTGTAATTATATATCAGTTAGCAAAGAGGAAATGGACATTGCCCCGGCTACTCATTTCCGGGATTCGTAAAGGCACGATCTCATGGAGAGAATGGATAATGCAATAAACATACACAGCAAATTGTAGCTGATACCAGCCTGCGATTATCACAGACGGAATGGCGGCAGCCAAAGTGATGGGGGCAGCGGCTGCCACAAGGGCAATGGCTGCAATCAGTGCACTTCCAGCGGCAATGATACCATCAACAGAATTCATGATGAACACATCCATCGACATGACGTCGTGCGTGAACCTATTCAAGATTCTGCCAACGGGTTGACGAGAAAAATAGGCAATCGGAGCGCTGAGGACGTTGTCTACAATGGTGCTGTGGATGGTGTCGCTCGCACGAAGACTCGAAAAGACCAGTACGATACCAAGAAGAGCTGAAAGCCCGTTAGCTTGAGTTGAAGGACATGAACACCTGGTAGTACTAGTAGTACAGTTACTTACCCGCAATGAAACCAGGAGAGACGGTCAAGCCTATAAAGGCTCCAAGATATTGGCTTCCTTGCAGATGGAATGCGTCGTCGATCCACCAGACGAACCAATACGATGACATTGTCTTGGCACCCGTCAAGAGGCAGACCAGTGCGCCGATTGCTATAACGTCAAGAAGACCGCCAGCACAAGCAGCATAGAATTTCAGTGCAGCGAAGCTCACGGTACCCTCGGCCCGGTCTTCTTCTTCAAAGACGTCCTCGTCTGTAGAAGATGATTCACCCACGCTGGTTACTGTTACTTCAGGCGGAGCCTTACCATCTGTGCTGAGGTTCTCCTCGCTTTCGTCACTGAAATCAGAGTCGCTATCGGCCGTATCGGCGGATTGCAGATATTTTTCGTATAGCTCGGTAGTAGCGGTAAATTCGCTGCTCGTGCCAGCCCAGGCGATCTTTTTGTCTTCAATAACAACAACATTGTCGCATCTGGGAATATAGGAGTGATGTAAAGTCACTAGGACCACAGTCTTTTCGAGGGCTCGGATAGTATTGAATAGTAATGCCCGTGTTTTGGCGTCGACAGCGGCAAAAGGATCATCAAGAAGCAGTATATCGGATTCCGAATAGAGGGCCCTTGCTAATGCGATTCGCGCACGTTGACCACCACTGAGGTTGTTTCCTGACTCGCCAATAGATGTATTGTCTCTTGGGAAATCTTGATACAAGCCACAGGCACTCATGACGGTATGGTAGCGAGCAGCATCAAAGGGGGCCGCAAATACGATGTTTTCCTGCAAAGTACCAGAGAAAACCCAGGCATCTTGGGAGGAGTAGGACACAGATCCTTGAACGCTGCATGATCCCGACGTTGTGGTCACATCCCCAAGAATAGCCCGCAAAAATGTTGACTTTCCAGATCCAGTAGGCCCCACGACGATGGCCAGTTTGCGAGAAGGAAGAGTGAGATTTCCTACTTCGAGACCAGTGCTGGCTGATGAGGAGTTGGAATCAGAAACTGGGTGGGAGAAGGAGGCCTCTTTGAAGGTCACCAACGCCTCTTGTTCACTATTTGTGTCCTCAGCCAACTCCGATTCGTCTGCCGTTAAGAATCCTTGTACCCTGTTAAAGCTTGGCCAGGTAGCAAACTGTCTAGTAAAGGCTAAAGAGGCGTTGGATATTGGTTGATACAACATTCCAAAATACGTCAATGCAGGGAATACGACTGCTGCCGTCAGTTCGTGGCCCATGAGGAAGTAGGCTAGGAACGCCACGCCAGCAGCAAAGCCACTCACAGCTTGGTTAACAGCTGTGAAGTACCCGAAGCAAAGAACGAGATACTAAGAGTTGGATGGGTCAGTAAAGTCCAACCTTTGACAACGGCCACCACGACCAAGAAAGGGGACATGAGCTTACGTTCCGCAGTGCTCCAGCCTGCTTGGCCCGAAACTGGCTAATTCGGTTCCTGAATACCATTTCATAGCCAAGAGCCTTGACGCTGCCGATGCCATAGAGAAGTTCTCGTAATGCACCAAGACGTCCGTCATTAGTCATGATATAAGCCCTTTGAGAATTTCGCATCCCTTTATTTGCCCAAGATTGAGATATAAATACCACCAACACAAGTGCAAATCCTAAGTTATAAAAGATTTAGTCAGATACGCTCAACAAGAAGCTTGTCAATGAGGAATAAACTATGACTTACCAAAAAGTGCCGTTGGTCCCATGATGGTCACAGTGAGGGCACCAATACCAACGATTTGCAAGGGCGCACTCCAGACGTCATGAACCTTCAGCATATAGTTTGCCAGGTTGTCCGCATCGACAGAGCTCATGTTAATGATGCGCTCAGGAGGATACTCAACGCGGGCTTGTGGTGATAGCTTGATGCTCTTTTCAAATATAGCCGCACGGAGCATCAGCTCCATCCACGCGTAATGAACCCTGCATAATTGATCTTTTGCGCGACCAAATACTGTGGCAGCCAAGGTCACAATTACTAGACCCCAGGCGAGAGGCGCATCATGAGGCTTCTCTAAGAGCTTGTGAAGCAGTAGAGGCGATCCTATGGTAGCCGCTGCAGATAACGCCTGGATGTGATGAAATTAGTGACTGGAATTCTTCAAGCGGGGTTTGGGGTTACCGAAATCAGGTGTTTACAAGACAAGACAATACAAACCTCCAAAATTGCTCCGCAGAAGAGCATGCCTCCCGTTTCCTTTTGCAACAAGAAGCTCAGTGCTGCTGCTGGGCGCTTCGCATAGAGCGGCGCAGCTACACCGCGTAAATGAGCCGAAGCGCAAGAGAAGACGGGAAGCCATCCATCCTCCAGAGTTTTTGCCTTGCACACTCGCGATACCAGTCGACCGATCCACAGCTGGACAGGGGAGATGCTGTAAAGCAGCGGATCAGTAGCGACACTCTCGCCAGGCACAGGACCTGGACGGTCCAAGTCGTCTCTCTTAGGCGCCTGGCCTTGAGTCGCCATGATAAGAGACTTGTGCCAAAATCTGGTGTTTACAGAGCGTCAATGATGTTGACGGCACCAGCGAAGGCAAAAGGCGCTAACCAGCTGCTGTTTAATGAAACTTGTTAAAAGGCTCGATCTTGGATATTACTTTGTTTAAGGAAAGAATGAATCCTACGGCTAAAAAATGACTGCAGATGAAAGACACCCTCAGGGTACTTTGTGCTACATTACTGCGACTCAAATCTATCTTGAACGAACCAACACGAACCAACGAACCGACGAACCAACAAGTCAACAAAGCTTCAAGGTTGTCCTCGGAGTGGGCCGCATCGGAATCCGTAAAAATTGGGGCAAGTTTGCTACAAAAGGACCTACCAGGATCACCCCTGAAGAGGGAGACGCCACACTAGACACACGCCAACTACGAGTATGCTTATCTGGCCAAGGTTCAGCTGCATGGTCGCTTGCCGCCGAATGCCTGGTAGGAAGGGACAGCTTACCCTACAAGAAATGAGGTCGTTTATTTTATACATGTGTATTAGTTTCTACGATATAGAAACCCTCTATGGTCAGATTTTGATAGTGATTTATCTATTGATTCATTTTTATTTAATTCCAATTCCACGAAAGACAGAAGAAAACCTGTCGGAAGAAAAGTTGGTGTTGCCTGGGATTTTCCTCCGAGAGTATGGTGTAAGCACAGCCGCTATAACCGCACATCGTCATCCTCATACACGGGTAGTTTAGACGTGAACTACAGGCTATGGACTTGTTTCGCAGCTTCATACGGAATCCCATCACTCAAGGAGATTAAAATCCAGAAGGATCATCGGCAACCACTTTTATTTAATTACACGAGGAAGCCCTGCCTTGCGGCTCACAGATTTCGTTATCCTTGCACCTCATGCCGCATGCCGCATCAGATGTAAGCAGCATTGACGGTGTCCGTCAGTGGATGAGCTGCCACACTTGGGGTACTTGGGAATAGATCCGGATTGCATCCCGGGGTTCTTTATATGGGGTCGAATCTGATGTAGTATGCTTTATGGAGAGTATGGACAGGGATGCCATCGGAAGAAAAGAGTAGATCCATGCACCAGCTTGAAAGAGGCGTGGGCACGGCTCTTCCAAGCCGGACTCCGGAACCCTGAACGTAGAGCCAAAGGAGCAGTAGTTGGTAAGCCGGTAACCAATAATGTCTGTACCAATACGGATGACTATAACCTCCGGAGGAGCCCATGTACTCGTATGTGTCCGTTACTTTATCAGATATGATGGGCATATCCCAGTTTTCAAACAGGCCTATGATGGGTACTACTAACCGAAGCTATTATGGAACCCGGCATCCGGCGTAGTAAATCCATTCACTTTATATCGATTCATTCAAATAACAAAAGGCGCGGACCGAACTCAGAAAGGTCCCCGGAAATCCGGAGGAGGTGTCTTCCGGTTGGACCGAGGCGTAGATAGCTCCGGTATCCAATATTAGCAAATTTCCTATGGAGATTGCCTCTACAGATCCCTCGGTATTAGGTCATTAGAAAAGTCAGTCTCTTTAAAATGTAAAATGAGTTTTATGCCTTCTCTTTGGATGATAAGTTGTGTAACCGCGACTGGAGCATTGCAAAATATCTCTCGCCGAACTTTGACCTGTACCAAAAGCTGCCAAAAGCACACACGTCTAGAGTTTGAGACAAAGATTCAACCAGAATGTATTCAACAATAACAGACAACAATGCAGCTTTGGCGTCGGATCTCTGCATCAACAGCCTTTTCACTGTCGTTGCAGCGCAATATGGCAACAATCTTGCCATTAACTTCGAAAATGTGGATAGACTGACCTATAGACAGGTAAGTAAATATGTTGACCTCCTCGCTGACGAACTCAAATATCATATTTCGCATGGACAACTCGTCGCCGTCCTTCTTCCGCGATCACCAGCCCAAGTGATTGCCATCCTAGCCATTCTCAAACTGGGCGCTATTTATGTTCCAATCAATCCAGAGCTACCCAAAGCCCGGATTGGGAGCTTGATATCTTCGGTGCCGATTGAAATTGCCATTTGCCTTGCGGAAACTGAACATCAATTGCCGCACAAAGTACTGCCATTGACGCTCAGCGGCAAATATGGACATGAATCCAGGCTGAAGTTCCCCAGCGGCCACCGGGACACAAAGAATCGGCTACGAATTACAACAGACAACCTTGCAACGATTCTGTTTACTTCGGGTAGCACAGGGCAGCCCAAGGCCGTCAAGCTAACACACAAGAATTTGATCCCACAAGCTAAATTCTTAGCGAGAGAGTTTGGTCTTGATAGTTCAAGATCAGTATTCCAGTTCTCATCTTGTTCTTTTGACGTTCATCTCCTTGACATTCTGTCGGCTCTCCTCTCAGGAGCACAGCTCCATCAAGCGTCTCAGAGCGCTATTTTATCAGATCTTGAAGGACAAATTATGAGCTTCAACTCAGACACTATTCAATTAACCCCGAGCGTTATCTCGACATTGCAGCCACACAACGTTCCATCCATCAGATGCATGGTGACTTGTGGAGAGGCGTGTACGGAAGAGATTGTCAACACCTGGAGTAACCGAATAGTATTATTAAATATATACGGTATTTTTTGAGCTTCACTCCACCCATTTAGATCTCTTTGACTCTGAGCTAATACCGTGTTTTCTCAAAAGGCCCTTGTGAAGCTCCTACGACGAGCATTAAAAGGCTATGGCCTGGAATTTCGCCTAGTTGTGTCGGAAAACCCCCGTCATATGCAAACATTGCCGTGGTCAACGAGAGAGGACAATCTCTTCCCCGGGGCCATGTCGGCGAAGTACTAGCATATGGCGAGACCGTCTCCCAAGGATACTTCAATGGCGAGGTTCAGGAGAAATTCACGCGTACAGTACAGTCTACTACGGGCGCGGCACGATCAAGTGGATGGTATGCAACTGGGGATTTTGGGTTTATCGATGAAACTGGAGAGCTGCACCTGCGCGGAAGAGCCGATGATCAAATAAAAATTAGTGGACAGGTATGCCGCCTTCTTATAACCTTTTCTTTGGCCTCACATGAAAAAAAACACGATACTAACGTATGATTCATCAATCAAGCGCATCGAACTTGGAGACATTCATCAGGTCATCCATGGGATTCCCGGCTGCGGACGTTGTGTGGTACTTGCTCATACCGTTAACCAGCGTGCTGGTCTCTATGCAGTAGTGTCCACAGATCCTGGATTTGGCCAGCCAGGAAACACGATTGTGATAGCAGATGGATATGGCAGCCTGAGAAAGGAGATCTTTGCTTCTTGCAGAGCCAACTTGCCTGCTTATATGGTCCCACAAGTCATAATTGTCAAGTCGCTCCCCCGGAATGTCAACGGCAAGGTCGACGTTAGCCAAATTCGGACCTTCTTGAGCTCTCGTCATACTTCGGATGAAATGAGGCTTGACAAGTCGGAGCAACTGTCAGAATATGGTCACCAAGTCGCCAGTATCATCCGGAAGCGACTGCAACAGCTTGTTCCCTCAAAAGACGACCTCCTAGAATGGGGATTTAATTCTATGGACGCTGTTTGGGTTATCAAGGAATTGCATGAAAAGACTGGCCACCGAGTTTCGATCACCGAGCTGCTGAGCCACCCCACGATTGAGTCGATTGCAAACCAGATAGAATCAGTTTCTGTGGTCCGCACCTCTCACGCCAGTGAGCCTACGCCTATGCCAAGGGATTGGTATGTTGCTTCACCAGGACAACATAGCTTATTCCGAGCCACAAAGGTTTTCGGGAACAAGGTGTATACCTGCAAAATTGCCTATGAGATTGCGGGAAGCTTAGATCCGAGTCGATTTTTGGATTGCCTTACGGAAAAATATGCCCAGCATGCGATATTCAACACGTCTTTTGTGGAAGACGAAACAGGCTTTAAAGAAGGAAATATCGTTGCTCGAGTGAAGCCAGATACTTACAACAGACCTCGTGTGTCACTATTTCCCTTTGAACAGTCGCGTCGTGCTCACTCTTCCGCTACATCGGCTGGCGTTTCTTTGCTGGAGGCTGTATACGACTGGGAAATGAGCCAAGAAACAGACTTGGACATTGAAGAAGGACCTGTCGCAAGTGCTGCTCTTTATCAGACTGATAAAGACGCCAATCAATGGCTTGTAATACTAACGTTTCACCATATGGTGATTGACGAATATTCGAGCAATACTTTCTGGTCTGAACTCATAGATCTGTATCAAGCAAAAAACCCGACAGCCATGATAACTCCGACCAAACGAATAGACTATAGCCAGTACGCCACCATCTACCGATCCATACTCGAGTCGCGTGGGACTTCCGATGGCGACTGGTGGCGCGACGTGTTTCGAGGCTACAGGCCACAGCCTCTGTTTCAAGATGCCATCGGAAACCATAGTGAACGTTTATCCGGATACAATGTCACAGCGGACATTTACTGGAAAACATTACCTCAAAGGGAGGCCACTAGACTGACAGCGCGAAGGGGGAACGCCGCTCATACTTTTGGTGCCTGGCTGTCACTTGCGCAGCTATTTCTCTCTCGAGTGACAGGAAAAACGGAGTACTTGCTCGGTGTCCCAACATCAACTCGGTCGGTTGATCCTCGTTTTGTTAGTGTTATGGGATATTGTATGACACTTGCAGTTCTCCCTGTCTCTCTCGATTTGGACCAAGACAGTCTGGTATTCGAGGCAGCCACGCTGGAAAAGTATCGCCAATGCGTCGCCCACGATCAGCGAGTTGAAGACATCTTGAGTTGGCTTGCAGAGGAGAATCAGACAGAAAATACTGCCAACGTAGACGCACTGTTCGTTTATCACGACCCGTTGGATTCGTCTCTTGACCTGGGAAATTCAGGGCTTCGCTACAAGAAACTTGCCGATGCAACCGGTGGGAGTCACTATCATCTTATCCTGCATTTGGATAACTCAGGGCCCTCTATTAAGGTAGGATTTGAATACCGAACAGAGTCATTCAGCACAAAGTTTATTGAAGCTTTGGGAGAAGCCTTTACAGAGTTGGTGGTTGAGTTGTCATGCAGCGATGAGCAGCGCTCAGTCGGGGAAATTGTCTCAACAGCGCCGTCTCAGGCTCTTGAATTTGCAGTGGAAGCTTCAACAAGACAAGCTGGGCCAGTGCTACAAGAGCTCAGAAGACGAGGCGCAAATCTCAACATCCTGGACCATATTTACATGACCGCATCAGTAAACCAAAACGCAATTGCAATTGCGACAGCTGAGCGGAACGTGACTTATCGGCAACTTCTTGAGTGGGTATCAGGAGTCGCAAGCAAGCTGCGCCGAGAAGGAGTCAAGACTGGTGACGTTGTTGTCTTATTTATGGATAAGAGTGTCGAATACTTGGTTTCCGTACTTGCTCTCATTCGTGTTGGTGCTTGCTTTGTACCCTTCGATATTACGAACACACTGGCTGTGAACAACTCAAAGCTCGCCATCCTTGCCCCTACACTGATACTTACTCGTCGACATGTAAATGGGGCTGTTTACGAAGATGAGAACTATTATCGAAAACTCGACGCGTCATCAATTAGACGCATCGCTATATCAACCCCTCCTCAGGTTGACCAGCCTCATCACAATGTCCACGAAGCAAAGACATCCACAACAGAGCTGTCAGCTGATGCATACATTGCTTTTACTTCTGGCTCTACGGCTGAACCAAAATGCTTTCGTATATCACATCGCGCCCTAGTATCCTCTATCTGTAGCCAAGTTGAGGCTCTCAACATCTCAACCGGACATAGGGTGGCCATGCTTACTAGCCTTGCGTTCGATGTTTCTTTGATGGAGATATTCTGTACCTTTGTTGCAGGTTCGACACTGGTTGTGGCTCCGCACGATCAATTCATTACTTCACTAGCAGATACGTTGAGAAATATGGGTGTAACTCACGCGATCGCGACGCCGACGATGCTTGCTGCCATTGATTCACCATCAGAAGTCCCCTCGTTAGAGTCTATCATCCTTGGGGGAGAACCGATCCCAAGTGCTCTGTACGAGCGATGGTGGGGGACTGTGGACATCAGAATCTCGTATGGCCCGGCTGAAACAACGATTGCCACCCACGACTTCATCGTTGCAACGAAGCCGACAACCAATTCTTGCAATATCGGCAGACCGTCCCCATCCGTGCGGGCCTTTGTTCTGGATGGACAACACAACCCTGTTCTTCCTGGTATTCCAGGACGTTTATTCATTGGGGCAGTGGAAGACGGTAAATATGATCAGCTAACTTCTGGTTATATCTCGCCGCTCTCTGCTAATAAGCGTCTGGTGGACCATCCAAAATTGGGCAGACTCTATGACACTGGTGACATCGTACGATACGACCTCCAAGGGACATTCACCCTTATCGGTCGTACTGATGACCAGGTTAAGATATCCGGAGTTCGATTCAATATTGGCGATGTTGAAAAGACCATCGATGTGTTCGTGGGCGCTCAACGGAGATGTGCAGTGGTTATCTCTGAGACACAGCCTGGAAATAAAGCTCTAACATGCTTCATCGAGTTTTCTGACACAGATGGTTCGATTACAATCCCATCAGAGCGCCACGCTACAACAGCCTCTATCATCCTGTTGCTCAACAATGCGCGACGGGAAGAATTGGCCGCACTGCGTGATCGGGTCTCTGAAGCGCTTCCAGCTGCTATGATCCCCAAATACTGGATCCCAGTCAAGGAATTGCCTGTGTCTCGTACGGGAAAGATTGATAGGCGTCGATTAAATGAGGAATTGGCATCCGCTCATCGCCACGGCACAAACATTGAAGCATACAGCAGCCTCGTCGCCCAAATTTCTCATCTCCATGAAGCTAGAGATGACGAGGAAGTCATTAAGAGCTCTCAAAGCCTACAATACCCAGCTAGCGGATCTGTTCCATCTTACGCAGAGAGACTGAACGATGAATTAATGCAATCCCTCGTCATCGCCTGGACGGAGATTTTACCTATCGATGAGACACAAGTTGACATTCATAGGTCATTCTTCAAGACGGGCGGCGATAGCGTATCAGCTATTCGTTTCTGTGCCCGAGCGCGAAAATTAGGTATTCGAGGTTGTACTGTGGCGAAGATGCGATCCAACCCCAGCCTCTCACAACTTCACGATGTCCTTGCTTATGACAACTCCTCTCTGCTGTCAAACATGCCATCGTCTGATGACGAACCGACAGATGAAGCTTCCGGTCTCACGCCGCCCTCTTCGATGCCCTCTACGCCATCAAGTTCGGGATCCTCATTTGTGAAATTGCCTGGAGCTACCGATTTCACCGCTCTCAGTATATCCGGACACTCTGTCTCCACTACTGATGTTGACGACGAGGAGTTTACTGGAATATTCCGACACGTGGAATCTTTTATGAAGACTCCAGAGCTATCACAAGAGATTGCGGCAGCAGGTATCAACGAGAGCGAGGTGGACGTTGTATATCCGCCTACTGCCATGCAGTCATCCATGGTTCAGCAGTCTTTACTAGACTCTAATTCAGGCGTATATCATAGTCAACTTATCCTCCACCTCGAAGGACCAGTACAAGAGATGAAATTGAGAAAAGCATGGAGTGCAGTATGCAATGCAAATCCTTCACTCCGCACCATTTTTGTGCCCTTGGAACGTGGTCATGTACCCGGAGTGGCATATTTGGCGGTGGAGCTGAAGCAAAACGCACGCATTCCTTTTTTCGAAAGCCATCAGCTTCCCCTCCCGTCAACGGAAATGTTTGAAGACCTCCTGGATCATGATAGAAAAGTGGGAATCGGAGCCACTACGAATGTTCACAAAATGACCCTAGTTGAGAGAGGTCCTTGCGAATATACGCTCATCTTTACATGTCACCACGCTGTTTTCGATGGTTGGAGCACAACTACTCTGTTGAAGCAGCTTGGCGAGGCCTATTCGGGAACTTTGCCGCTGAAAACCAGCAGATCGAATGCTGAATACTTCACGCAGCAATTGACGCGTGATAGGGGTGCGTCGGAGGACCTATGGAGACAATACCTTGCAGGGGTTCAGTTGCCACAGCTTCCACAGCGAGAACACGTTATGGAAAGGTCGTCACACAAAAGGATAGAAGCGGCTCTTCAAACTGCTATTTTAAGCAGTGAGTTTCAAGCGCGCGCTGAAGCCTTTGGCGTTACCCCTTTTACTATCGTACAACTGGCCTTTGCGCTTGCTCTTGAAGGCTCTTGGGATGATCACAGGTCGTCTACTCGCGTTGGATTCTGGACGGTCACCAGCGGAAGATCACAAATGGTAGACGATATCAACGCGATTGGAAACTTCTTGAACACAATTCCATGCGTTGTGGCTCTTTCCTCGACTACCAGCGTCCATAAAAGCCTCCAAGCTACGTATAGAATGTTCACCAAAATGTCAGAGCACGATTGTGTTTCTACAACAGACATTTTGCGATGTTTTGAGAAGCCCGAATGCGACATCGACGCTCTCCTGGTGTTTGAGAATCACCCAGATGCTAGCGAGCCACAACTCCACTTCGGCAGCAACATTCGGCTTAATTCAGTGGATGGACGAGAAGTATCGAGTCTTCCATTTGTTGTTGTTGTCGAGCCTGGACAAACTGAAGTCAAGATTATTGCCAAGTTTGATGAAGCACGACATCACTCTGGCTCAGTTAGACGAGTTCTGGATCGTTTCTCCACCATATTGAGCAACATTGTTTCACATCCAACTCTCGATGAATGCAGCCTGTCTAGTATAAGCCGCGACTATCACCATTCAGAGAAGCAGTTGGTCTTACAACAAGCAGTGAATTTGAGCCAGCAGTCTGGACCGCAAGAGACCCTGGTGTCACTTTTTCGCCAGTGTGTTGCTAAACATGGGCAACGCAAAGCTTTAGCAACTCACTCGTCATGGTTGACCTTCGCCGAGTTGGATGATCTTACCGACCGACTGGCTATCTACCTCTCACGTCAAGACAATAGCAATTCCAAAATTGTTCCCATTGTTCTTGAGAAAAGTCCATGGATGGTCATTGCCATGCTTGCAGTCTTGAAGAGTGGGCGTGCCTACTGCCCACTTGAGTTCGACGCACCAAGCCACAGGATATCTTTCGCAATTAAGAGGCTCGGCGCAGGCCTAATCATCACAAACGAGAACGGTTTCCCAAAATTGGCGAGCCTATCCGCCTGGGGTCATCCACAAATACTCGTGATTGACAACATCCAAACTCTGCTGGCTAACGCTGAGACTCGCACTTCTAGAGATGCGGTATCCTTGCTGCCTACATTACATCCTGATATGGCATGTTACGTTATGTTCACATCTGGAAGCACTAGTAGCCCAAAGGCGTGTACACTCACACACGGTGCTGTCGCCAGCGCAGTTCAAGCAGTTCAGCCACTGTATAACTTTGAACCATCGTCTCGCATCCTGTTATTTGCAAACTATGTCTTTGACGCTAGCGCGATCGATATCTGGGGCTCTCTCTCTTCGGGTTCTTGTCTCTTTCTTCTCCACGACGATGAACTGAAATCGGACCTCATTGGGCACATAGACCGTCTCCGGATTAATTGGATTCATCTCACCCCAACAGTCCTTCGAACCATATCACCGGATCAAGTCCCCAGCCTCAAGACTATCATCCTTGGAGGAGAAATGATGGTTCCAGATCTTCTTAATATCTGGGCGAAGCAAGTTGAGATCGTTGCTGCATACGGTCCAACAGAAGCGGCAATCCAAGTCCTCACTTTCCGCCCGAGTCGTTACCCTATCGATGAAATCACCTATACAGCTCTTCCAGGAAACTTGTTGGTGGTTGTCAACGAACGCCGCGAAATCTGCCATATCAATGAACCTGGTGAGATTGTGATTGCTGGGAAACAGCTTTTCGTCGGGTATGAAGGTAATAGTCTTGCCACCCAGGCGTCTCTTACGACGATCCATGGATTTGGCGATTTCAAATTCTACAAAACAGGAGATCGCGCGTATTATTCTCACATAGCGGAAGATGAGAAGCCACATATACGCATCCTTGGCCGCGTAGACCATCAAATGAAGGTTTCGGGCATGAGAATAGCGCCCGAAGAAATTGAGGAAGTTCTGAACGCAGACCCGGATGTTGTATGCTCTGCTGTTGTCGCGAGCTATGGAAGATCTTTAGACGCGCTGGTCGTTGGCCGGGACAATAATCTCAATGTGAACCGGCTCATGACTTTGTGTCGAGAGAGGCTACCCGAACGATTACGCCCAGTTATCCACCAAGTGAAAGAGATCCCTCTCTTAGCAAGCCGAAAAGTTGATCGAAAAAGACTGTCAACACTTCTGGATAATGTTATTGCATCGAAACCTGGCGGCCGTTCCTCAAGCCTTGTGTCTCAACATAATTCAGCAAAAATATCCGCAGTTACTGCGATTATTGAGAATGTTCTTGGGACAAAGGTGCTCGATGTAAACGTGCCACTGGCAAATTTGGGTTTGGATTCACTCGGTTTTATGCGACTTAAGCATTCACTATGTACCAAGTTTCATCTTCCTGATTTAACATATCGTCAGCTACGCAACATCGCCACAGCAGCCGGAATCGCTGATCTAGTTGGCGTGGATCAATTGTCGGCCGTCTCATCTGACCACGACGTTGTCAGTGTGGCCACAGACGTGGAAAATGTGTCGCCGACCCGAGCCTTGGGTGGAAAGTCTACGGCGACGCCTATCAGGCGTACTGGTAGATTTTTAGCCCTTCCGAGTCAATTGGCCATGTGGGTAGCTCAGGAACGTTTACAAGATACGACGTACAATGTTCAACGGGTATGGCGCTTCGAAGATGTCACTGCAGACGCCCTGTTATCTGGTCTCCTAGACGTTGTACACCGCCTTGAGATGTTCAGGACGACATTCGAGTTCGATCTCCCTGCAGGGAAGCTGTACCAAGTCGTTCATGATAAGACTCTCGTTGCGGTACAAATTTCTCGGATTTCGCATATCGACATAGACGACTTACGAGCAAGGTTTATACCACATAACTGTGCAACAATTGACCTAAGAAATGGTCCTCTGGCCATATTCCATCTCATCGCTGATGGCAGGACTACTGTCCTTCACTCAACAATACACCACATTATTGTGGATGAGTTTACTAGCATCCAGCTATTTAATCTCATCCGATGCGCCAGTAGAGGCAGTTCCGACTTGTGCGCCTTTGAAGGCACTTCTTCCATCTCTCTCCATGCTGCTCAAACAGCAAACCGCCACGACGAAGACCACCTTAACGAATGGAAACAGCGGATGTCTGGAGCAATAAGAATTGATACGGAATCTCACTATGAGGGCTATTACGATCAACTAAGGTATGCTCTGTCATTGCCGACGGTAGAAGGAGGGAAAGACAATGTGTCATTTGTACACCTTCTCAGCTGCTTTCACGCGATTCTTCACCGTTATACACAATCCGATGATGTTACCACCATAATTCCCATTTCAAGTCGTGGGATGTTACCACCCCATCTCTGTAGGAGCGTATTGGGCAACCTCACTCATACAGCGTTCCTACGCAGTCGGCTAGGTAGTGAAGATTCACTTGAGGACTTCACAAAGCAGATCCGCGAAGGAGTGGATTTTGCCTTGGAGTCAGACATGGCCATCAACAAGGTGGCTTCTGCTTGTGGCCTGGACACAGCCAATTTCATGGTCCAATTCATCATGCACGATGCTCAGTCATACGATGATATGTCATCCGATATGACTGATATGACTTTGGACCTCATCACCTCAGAAAAACCAATGTTTGACCTTATGTGGCATGTTTTCGCTCACAAAGATTGTTTGGATGTCTTGGTTGAGTTCAATGAGCAGAAGTATGCCAAAGACGATATTAAAATTCTGGTACAGGCGTGGGAGAAAGTCATCGACAAGAGCAATTGCCAGGGTGGTCAATCCATATCTTCGATATTATCTACCATAATTCCCGAGGACTCACTTTTCAAGAAAACTGATTCCAACACGAAGGTGGCAAAGCAAGCATGCGAGCTTCAAATCCCACCTCCTTCGGATCTTACATCAAGCCACGAATATAGAGCCACTTCAACGCCCATCGACACCTCTGGTGGGCTCAATCAGCGCGCTATAGAGCTGCAGTCACTCGTCACGGATTCGCTATGTAGAGCTTTAGGCGTTACAGTTGTCGACCTCGATCAAAACCTCCGCGAAATTGGCCTCGATTCATTTGCCGCAATGTCATTTATCGCCAGCATACTTCGCGTCGAGCCAGAGTTGGAAATCAGCCTGCGAGACATTACTGCTTGCCCATCTGTTCGACTGCTAGTTGACACTCTCGTCCAAAAGGATGGCCCACAGTCCAAGTATGATGAAACCAGAGCGAGATTTGAGTCATTAATAAGAGAGTCTTTGTGCAAATCTTTGGGCATCGCGTCGATTGACGGCCAAAGCAGCTTGCGTGAACTTGGCCTAGATTCTTTTTCATGTATGGCATTCATGGCCGATATGATTAGGCACGAGCCAGATATCAGTGTCAGCATGCGCGACGTTATGAGCTGCCCTACGATGGAATCACTTGTGGAACATTTCGCTGACAGAGCTATGTCAGAGACTTGCGATAACAAGTCTGACGACGGAAGCTATGTGGCATTGGGAAAAGACATGCTCCAACGTCCACAACACGGTTTGGCAAGCTCAATGCAAAAAAGATTCTATCTACTCCAAGAACAGCTCGGAGACTCAACTTACAGTCTGCCAAGTGCATATCGTGTTCATGGTGTCCATTTATCTCGCGTTATTGCGGCTCTCCAAGATATTGTGACTGAGCACGACATTTTCAGAACACACTTTGATTTCACAGATGAGAGTGAACTACTGCAAATGGTTGATGAATCAGAGCGCTTGGAATATACCATCCATGATCTAAGCAACCATAGCGATGTGACAGCCGCTGAGGAGGTTACCAGGATTAGCCACGAAGAATGCACGCGCGAGTTCAACCTTGCCGAAGGTCATCTTGTGCGATGCACTGCTATTATTCTCCCCAACGGCGAACAGTATATAATCATCAATTTTCACCATTGCGTCGCTGATGAACGAACCATCACCGGCGTTTGGGAAGAGCTGTGTTCTGCTGTGACAGACAAGTCTTGTTCCAAGGAGACGGTCAACGTCGACGCTGGCTCATACATCGACTTTTCCACTCGACACCACGTGATGCTCAAATCCAACAAGCTTGCAGAAGCTCAAACATTCTTCCAGAATTTGCTAGTTGGTCCTGAAAACTCGCATGGGTTATTTCTGAGACCAGGACCAGAGACAGAGAGCTTTCCCGATGCTATTACAATCAACCGCGGCACGATTTTCGACTACGATCCAGTGCAGTGGGCTTACAAGTCGGGATCGACTCCTTTTGCTGCTTATCTGTTTACTTTCCAACTTCTTCTCAGTTTCAAGTCAGGCACCGAAGGGTCATCAGTTTTGATCCCCGCCACTTGCCGAGGGCCTCGGGAGCAGAACTTGTACGGATGCTTCATTAACACGCTTCCAGTGCGATTCAAAAAACTGGCGGGCACATGCTCCATGACCGAAACTCTGCGAGACTTTCAGGATTGCCTCGCCAAGATTCTTGAGTACTCCGATATCCCATTCGAGAGACTTTTGGAGTCCATAGGCTGGGGAGCAAACGACTTCGATACGATCTTCACGTATCATAATGTACCGGCTGGAGCACGAGAAAAGGCCAGAACTATCGAACCTTGCAAGGGAATTCTCCCAGAAGTACTACCTGGTATCTCTGCGAAATTCCCGTTGGCTTTCACCATCACAAGAGAAATGACAAAGGATGGGAAGTCAAAGTTGGACATGAGCGTTGAGTTCAATCCAGATCGCATCTCAGAAGTCGAAGTCTTGGAGATATGCAAGGAATACGAATGCCTCTTGCGTCATATCCAAAAGCTGGGACCATATGCTTCCTTGAACGATATTGAAAGTGCTTTTACTAATAATAATACCTTCAATCATCTTACAATTGCCACAAATGGAACGACTAGCGAGAGCGAATCTCACACAGATACCAGCGTGACTCAGAGAGACTCTCGGTCTGAACTGCAGCCTGTGTCAAAGGTCCCTTCTTGGTTCCATGGCATGCCTAATCCCATAGTGGAAACAACCCCGTTTGCCGACGTCCAAATCCTCGACCAAGCTAAAGCCCGGCCTTCTGCCACTGCCATGATTTTTGAGAACGAAATCTCGATAACATATAAGGAGATGGTAGATATGATATCAGGCTTGGCTAGCTACCTGTCGAAGCGTATTGGCCCTCAGAATATGCTGAACCAAGCTATCTGTATTGTGGGCGATGCGTCCATTGAACGAATTATTACAATCTTGGCGATTATGACGGCTGGTGGTGCTTACGTACCCATCGAACTGAACAATCCAATCGACTGGAACCTCACCATCATAGCAGACTGTGAGCCAGCTGCTGTAGTTTTTATCCCAGAAAAGGAACCCCAACGTATTGAACAAGCTTCACAGCTCAGAGCTCAACTCAAGGCGAAGGGCATACTCTGTGTTGATATCTATACTCCGCTACCAATGACATCGGAACCATTCAGATTGACCACAAAACGGCTACCGGAACATTTAGCCTACGTCCTGTACACGAGCGGCTCTACAGGAAAACCGAAGGGAGTAGCCATCCAAAATCATGCACTTCGGAATGCTACAGTCTCATTACGCCCGTTATACCGTCTGGCTCCGAACAAGCGGCTCCTACAGCTAGCACCTTGGACTTTTGATGTTTCAGTCATTGATATTTTTGGCACCTTGACTGTTGGAGCAACTCTTTGTATTGGTCGCAAGTCATGGATGCTGGACGATCTCCAGGACACTATGGCCATGCTGAGAATCACACACATTGCCACTACCCCCACTATTGCTAGCGCTCTGGATGCAAATGCACTTCCAGACGTTGAGTGTCTAGATATTGGCGGAGAGCCCATGACAGGGCTGTGTCGAGATGTCTGGGCTTCAAAGGCCACGCTTTTCAATATTTATGGCCCTACAGAAGCCACCGTCGATGTTCTTGGTCGACAATGCTTCCCCGATACGGATATATCAAACATTGGCCGGCCTTTGGAGAACGTTTTCGTCTATGTTCTCGATGATAAGCTCATGCAGGTCGGCATCGGAGAGGTTGGTCAACTAGCTATAGGAGGCCATCAGCTTGCACGCGGTTATCTGAAGCCGCCGGCGGGTGCCGCAGCCTTTGTAGACACAAAGGATTATGGACGCATTTACCTGACTGGAGACTGTGCGCGTTTCGAACCGGACGGCAGCATAGTTTGTCTTGGCCGTATGGATACTATGGTCAATTTGCGAGGCCTGCGAGTTGAGCTGGGAGCCATTGAGAGTGCCGTGAACAATGTGCTCGACCAGGGCAAAAGTGTTGTCATCATGATTAAGCGGCCATCAGGCGATTGTCTTGTAGCTATTTTTACGGATGCAAGTCTGCAAACGAAAGGCAGCTTGAAACCTCTTTCATTGGCCGGTCTTCGCCCTCTCATACAAAAGTTACAGGCCTCAGTCAAGGATAAATTGCCAGCATATTTTATGCCCTCTTTATGGGTTCCTGTCAACGATATTCCGATGAATAACAATGGCAAACTGGACAGGAAAATGATCAAGAGTCTTATCGGAGAACTATCAGAAGAGGCTCTCGATGGTTACCTTCCCCAATCAGCAACGGATGAGAAGCTTGATAAAATTGACGACCTAAGTCGAGAATTGCCAAGTTCATTGCCTTTTCAACAGTCGCGGGTCGATGAGAGTGAACCCCTTCAAGATAACACGATCGGCGTCCAAGCTCAAGACATTGTGATGCAAGCTCCGGGGAATAGCGAGCAGGATACCTGTGACCAAACCGGGATGGCTGTCCGTGCAGCGTTCCATACAGTTCTTGGCACCAAGTCCCTAGAGAACAACAGCAATTTCTTTTCCATGGGTGGTGACTCAATTTCTGTCATCAAACTCCGTTCAGCCTTTACAAGAGCCGGACTCAAGTGTAAGGTGAAAGACATCTACCAAAATCCAACAATTGGCGCCCTCACTCTATTCTTCGGCGGGACGATATCACACGAATCGCCTAATGGGATTGTCGCTACAGGGAGATTGGCTTCGAGTAGCGCTGCAGCACAGGTCCCTACAGAACGGCCGCTTATTACAACACCAGCACCAACAACCGAGACTAGGATACAGAACGCTTTTAAGGAAATCCTCGGAGATCGGCAGTTCCCCATGGATGCCAGCTTTTTCTCAATGGGTGGTGACTCTATATCTGTTATTAGGCTTCGATCAGTCCTCACAAAGGCTGGATTTACGCTTAAAGTAAAAGCTATTTATCAGAACCCTACCATCACGGCGCTCGCAGATTTTTTAGACCCAAGCAGGTCTACTAGGAATAGTACAGACAGCGGCAGGATGTTGCAGAGCTCTGTACAGTCATTACCAAAGACAGAGAGTCAGATGGTCAGCAACCTTGTCCCTCCCACGCCAATCATTGATTGGTTCTTTGCTTCTCAGAGAGCTAATGAAAATTGGTTCAATCAAGGTCACATCATTAAGCTGAACAAGAAGCACACATACGAGGACTTCCAGAGGGCTTGGTCTAATATCGTCGAAGCCCACCCGATGTTACGTTTAGTGGTGTCGAAAAGTGCCACCCATGAGCATGGAAAATTTATCGGTATACCCAATGAGAGCACCAATCATACCTATTTCCTGAGAAAGCGCCTATCGTCTATGGAGGAGCTTCCTGAAGAACTTTCGAAGCTACAGTCGTGCCTAAATCTCTCCAGCGGGCGGATTTGCGCCGTTGGCGGGTTTCATATAGGTGACGAACTTTACTGTGCGATATTTGCTCACCATTTGGCCGTGGACGTGGTTTCTTGGCAGGTTATCTGGAGCGACCTAGAGGATCTACTTCAGGGGGATTCCATTGAACCGGAGTTCTCATCCTTCCCTGAGTGGGCTGAGTATTTGTTGAAGAAGCGCCAAATCGCGGGACAGATTCCAGCTCGAATTCATGCTCGCGAATATAGCTCCTTCCTTACCACGCAACAGATGAAGCGTCTCTCAGAAAATACAGAAGCATCAGGCAGCTTTATGAATGTCAAAGTAGATGTCTCTACCTTCGACCTGAGACGTGAAGATACAGAGCCTGTTGACATGATGCTTGCCGGCCTAGTTCTAGCGCTTAGCACCTGGCAGAGACGGAGACCTCCGATGAATCAGGTTGAGCTTCACTTTGAATCACACGGTCGCGACTTGGAGATGGAGGAGCTTGACCTAACCAGGACGGTTGGGTGGTTTACTCGCATCATTCCTATTGCGTTCAATGTGCCATTGCAAGGATCTGTGAACGACTTTACTACCATGGTTCAGCAGACGCGAAAACATGCGATGTCCAGCGTCAATCTTGCTTCAGCAATTGAAACAGCTCCTGTAGATGGAATGGTTACGTTCAACTATCTGGGGCAGAGAGCGCGAACATCGTCCTATACCTCTTTTGAGAATGTAGAGATGGATCTCGGCATGTACCAGTCCCCCACGAATCAACGGTTTTCCATCTTGGACATTGAATGCAGTTTGACTCATGAGGGTCAGCTGGACATTGGCGTCTTTTACAGCACCGCAATTCACACTGCCAATGAGATACGCCAGCTACTGGATTCTTGGTCCTACTGCATACGCAGCGTGGCTGGTGAATCACAGGTTGATATTGCCGGTATGCACAGAATCGCTGTAGGTCATGGCACTTCCGGGCCGCCTACTGAGAGTCTTGGGACGCCTATTGATCATAGCACCTACAGCATTCCTGAGTGCATGCAAGATCAAAAAGACGCTATTGAAGAAAGCATTGTAGCATGGAAGCTCAACATCCAAGACATCGAAAAAATGGCGCCTGCCACTGATGGACAGGCGGCGATGCTTCTAGCCAGCCTTGGATCTCGATCATACATGCATTCGTATAACTATGAGGCGAGTGACATAAATACTGACATTCAACGATTACAACATGCTTGGGGTGTCGTCTTGGGGCGTCATTCCATCTTTCGTACAATTTTCATGCCGCTCTCCCCGCAGGCAACCTACAGTGAGAAAAGCCATCATAACGATATACAGTTGGTGCAAGTCATTCTCAAGGCAACCGCGCTACCTACTCCTCTCGTACAAACAGGCAAAAAGTTGAAGCCAATGCAACCAGGTTTCGCAAAGCAGCTATGCAGACTTCACATCCACAAATCCCCAACCACGCAGAAAATTATCTGTACCTGGACTTGCCATCACGCTCTCATAGATGGCTTCTCTATGCGTCTAGTGCTAGATGAGGTTCGCAGTGTCTATAATGGCCAAGCACTGGCGCCCCAAATTACTCAATTCAGCGACATCGTCGTATCCAGGTATGAGAAGGCACGCCAGGATCCGAGAAGCAACGACTTCTGGCAATCACAGATGCGTGATATTGAACCAAGCATTCTGGTTAATCCATTAAGAGCGGACCAGGTGCCAACGGAGATGCAAAACGCGATCCACGAAATTCTTATCGACCGCCACCAGCAATTCTGTTTCCCTGTAAGCCCCAAACACTTCAAGGATGCTGCGCACTACAATCATACGACGATTCCGATTCTATTCCACGCTGCCTGGGCTCTCACTCTATCCACTTATCTATCTACTCGAGACGTTGTGCTTGGTAGTGTCGTCTCTGGCCGTCGTGGAGAAGACATTGAGCGCATACAAAACGTAGTAGGACCATGTCTCAACACTGTCCCGCTGCGAGTGGGCGTTGACTGGAACCAAAACATGTGTCAATTTATCGAACACGTTACAGATATCTTCTTGGACATGGCCGAGCACGAAGATTTGCTTTCCTTAAAGCAGATTCAAGGCCTCTCTGGAAAGAAAACTCTCTTCAACTCAACACTGATTACCAACACGCCACTCAAATCAGAAAACATCGTTCAGTCTGGATTTCATCTCACCCTCAAAGACATGGATGAGGTGACTGATGTTCCTGTGCTCCTGAATATGTCTTGTGAGGATAGTACTATAGTAGTCGATGCGCGTGTGCATGGAGAAGACATTGATGAAGAACAACTCTGTCGTATGATGGGGACGCTGGGCATTGTGCTCCAGCATGTTGCAGATGCCAGGCGCGATACTACCCAACCGCTTCAGAGCATAGACTTACTCGAAACCAATCATCATCGTGTGATTAATGACTTAGTTTCTGGTCCACGCTTTCCCATCGAATACGACAGCCTCACCTGTTCGGAGCTACTTCAGAGCCGTGTGAGCAGATCTCCAGATCGATCAGCTGTGGAATTATACCGAAAGAAGGGACAGAAACCGGTCGTCATGACCTACAAAGCTTTGTCAACCATCGTCGAGCTAGGTGCTAAGCGACTCCGAGCTGGAGCTAACCTAGAGCCAAAATCGCGAGTTGCAATCTTTCTGGATAAATCCACTGAACTCATTTGCGCTATACATGCCATACACCGAGCGGACTGTGCCTACGTGGCACTGGACATAGACAACCCACAGGCTCGTACTAAACTGCTTCTTGAGCAGATTAGCCCATCTGCCATTATCTGCTCAAAGGGTACTCTAAAGTTGCTCCCACAAACATTCTTGGGGAATGACAAATGCCCTTTCATAGTAGCTGAACAACTATTCAGTCCTGCTACGCAATCTTCAAACGACAGCTACTACCTGCCTCCATCCACGGCCACTTCAGATGATGTTGCAGCCATTCTTTTCACAAGTGGAACTACGGGGACCCCCAAGGCTGTGATAATGCCACACCGTCAAGTTGTTGGTTATGGTATAATGATGGCAGAAGCCATTGGATATGGCAGTGACGATCGAGTGTTCAATTTTGCGCGTCTCGTCTTTGATGTCTCGCAAAGTGACATATTCGGAGCCATCTATTCTGGTGCTACACTGGTTCTTGCTCCTCAAGCAGAGACAGTATCTAGGCTTCCAGCGCTACTAAGAGAATCGGGTACCACAAGCCTAAACACAACGCCTTCCATTGCTTCTCTCCTATACCCGGATAGCCTTCCTCACATTCGATCTCTCTGCCTAGCAGGTGAGATGGCTACAAAGGCTGTGTATGAGAGATGGACACCATTTGTCAGAGTCATCAACGCGTACGGTCCCACTGAGGCCGTTGTAATCTCATGGAAACACGCCACCGCTTCGAGTGACCCACGATGCATAGGGCGCCCAAGTATTGGAATACAAATACACATCTTGGATGACCACATGCGCCGTGTTCCCATGGGTAGTATTGGGACAATTTGGTGCTCTGGAAGACAATTGTCAGATGGTTATTACGGTCGACCGGAAGAAACAACAAAGGCCTTCCGAGAGAACCCATATGGGCCTGGTCTCATATATAACACAGGTTAATACAACCCATCTCTTCCCTTATTCCTTATTATTAACATTGGCTAATTCATAATGAGAGCATAGGAGATCTAGGAGCATACGACTCTAATGGAGAGATAGTGTACCATGCGCGGAAAGATCGCCAGATCAAGGTTAATGGTCGCCGTCTGGAGCTTTCAGAGATTGAGAGAACTCTTACAACTCGAAATCACAGCGTAGTGGTACTTCTGCTGGATTCAAATCTTGTTGCTTTCTGCTGCAAACTGGAATCATCGAATGATGGGCTCAATGACAGCATGGCTCAGACACTCGCAAGCATGGAAGCCCAAGCCCACCAGATGCTACCAAGTTTCATGATTCCAAAGTGTTTCGTCCCTGTTTCGGCAATACCATTGACGGGTAACAGCAAGGTAGATCAGCTTAAGCTGAATGAAATCTACAAACAATGGAAAACACAGCGCAGCACTCTAGTTCATGATCCAACAGCTTTGACGCTACGATCCGCCGCCCAAGCACCGGAAAAGTCAACATATGACCAACAGGTGCCACCTCAACAACACAGGCGATCGCAAGACATTGACTGGTCGCTGCGCGAGGATGATTGGAGCGACTACTTGCTTCCGTACTTCAACCCCAAGGCACCATTGGGCACGCAGCCGCGGGGCCAAATCTTCGCGTTCTTTGCTATTACTGGCACGTCGAAGCAGCACAGCATCTTGGCGCCCTATTTGCCTTCATTTAACCTCATTGGAGTTGAGAATATCTTCTTTCGCCAACCCGATTATTACAATTCATTGCAGGCGATGGCAGTGGAGCACTCTGCGCTCATACGGCGGCAACAGCCCACCGGGCCGTATCTGCTGGCTGGCTTCTCATTTGCAGGCCAGTTAGCGTATGAAGTGGCCAATGAGCTGCGCCAGTTAGGGGAAGACGATGTTCGTGTCGTCTTGATCGACTCAGCCGCCAGAGAGCGCGCCCCGACGAGGCCTGGTGGCGTGACTGATGCCGAATGCGAAAAGTTCTTCAAGGTTCCCACCACTCTCGAAGCTACAGCGGCTGGGCCCGAAGTCGTTGAGTATCGTCAAGGCCTTCTTAACCAAATCCGTCACAATATAACTCTACACAACGAATACGTGCCACGCCCCTTCGACGGCAACGCACTCATTATTCCGCGCTTACCAAACCAAGGCGAGGGCTGGGATGGTGACGAAACCAATGGTTACGCAGAATTCGTACCGCAGGCTCGTTTACAGGTACGAACCGTAACAGCAGCTGACCATTTTGCCGTCATGGAGGAAGAGCAGTCTTTGCGCAAGGTTGGACAATTTATTGAGGAGTTTATGGCTGGTTTTTAATATATAGAGAGCATATGTGCAGAATACAGTGGCGTTGTCAGGTAGACTGGTGTGGAGCTAGTAAAACCTGAGGCTTAAGATAGCATTCAATACTTTTCTTTGTCTACAATTTAATCAGAATTTAAGAACAAATCTTTCCCACAGAAGCAGCACAATCTTTCAACAACATATTCTAGCCAAGACAAGAGATTACTTGTAGACATTTTCTATCTCATACAATCATATCACTAAAATATAAATCAGGTTGAATGAAAGAGCGCGTATAGATATAAACATAATGCATATTTATTTAATCGTAATCCAGCTTCTTCCATTTATGGGCATTATTTACTCGTTAAGTAGCAAAAGTAAGGTATCGCTTTTGTACTGAAGTTTCTTCAAACCCACTGGATTCTCTAATGACACAAAAATTTTTGAGTAATGCTATATGATCCAAACAGTTAGATATTTTAGGCTCGCCAACTTAGTAAAACCACACTCTCTTACCTTTACCAGAGTCTGTTGTGAGGATCGACGACATTGGTGGATTCTTCACTGTCCTTCCACAGTCTGTTGTGAGGATCAACAACATTGACCGAATCTTCACTATCCTTCCACAGTCTGTTGTGGGGATCAACAACGTTGACCGACTCTTCACTCTTCTTCCAGAGCCTGTTGTGAGGGTCCACAACATTTGTTGATTCTTCGCTGTCCTTCCACAGTCTGTTGTGGGGATCAACAACATTGACCGAATCTTCACTATCCTTCCACAGTCTGTTGTGGGGATCAACAACGTTGACCGACTCTTCACTCTTCTTCCAGAGCCTGTTGTGAGGGTCCACAACATTTGTTGATTCTTCGCTGTCCTTCCACAGTCTGTTGTGGGGATCAACAACATTGACCGAATCTTCACTGTCCTTCCAGAGTCTGTTGTGAGGGTCCACAACATTTTTTGTCTGCTCTACTGGTGCGGCAGCAGCCACAGCGGCAACTGCCAAGTAAAAGACATTTTCAAACCTCATGTTGAAAGTATAAGTAGTGTGACAAGTGTGTTCTTGGTAGGTTATAAGTAAAAGAAGAGGTGATATCGCAGAGTCGAGACTGGAAGCCTGGGAGAACTTTATATATTTTGGAATAGTATACTGGGCTCCGCCATTTCATGCCCAGTCGATTTCCCCCTTAATACCCCATCTTAGCATCCGCGCAAACCGCATTGTGATTAGAAATACATCAATGATGCTCTCAAGAGTAGCTTTGTCATTTCGGCCGAGATAAGATGTAATTTTATGAATCAAGTTTAATGTTTATTCCGTTCCCGTCATAATATCGAGGAATTAGAATAGGTCGTCTTATGAAGCATTTACTATTATCACATCATAATTAGAACAAAGACATCGTCGTGCAAAAGTTCCAAATGAGAAAACCCCTCGATCGTACACTTTGGGATCATTGTCACGAACTTATGATAACCTAGGCTGTGATACGTCATGCGGGGCACCCATCACGCCGAAGACTTTTTTCTTAGCTCGTGAAATGTATGGTTTTGCCTAGCCAGCTTCGATCAAATAAATACGGATGTTGGTTTCTTATTAGTATAAAGTAGCAATTTTTCGCACCTCTTTCGGATCTAAAAATGGTTCAGACGAAGAAAGTCGTCGTGATAGTACTGCGAACTCGCGGGGTAATTTTCAGACACCTGCCGTTTGGAGTTACTGCTGACATGGAAATTCCGTAAAAGGGTCCATGGAGGTGGCTCTTTTCAATTCTTTTATCTCAGTCATCCATTTTCAGTTACTACTTATAACGTATGGGTTCTAGTATGCAGCTTTAGAACCACTTTTGTGATTTGCCTATCTTACACTAGAAATATCGTTCGTATAGCAATTCTCGCTATTTATATGCTCTCTAACTATAGGGACACTAATATGCATACGAACTACCCGCCCGACCAGAGGAGGAAAGACTTTGCGAACAGGGAGACTATTGTAATTTTATATTGAATTCGATAAGCTCAGTCGATTTGGATCGTCAGTATCTACTGACGGCTCCCCTTTGTCGAACTCATCTTCTATATGTTCTTTTATTGTGTCTGATCGCTGAGATCTTCGTCATGAATAAGGATTCGTACGATCCTCTGTTGACCGGTGACTACGGAGAGGACACCATCCTTGAAAATACTTCTCGTCTTTCTCATGGGAGCACACGGCGCAACTCCCTATCATCATATTTAATAACCGCTGCCAAGATATTCCCATGGATTCTGTCATTCATACTTGCGACCATCATTATATACGACAGAACTAATGGCTGGGATCGATTTCGCCAACACAAACTATACGCTTCACAGCAAGCTTATTCTCCGGCCCAAGATGAGATTGAATACAAATTAACGAAATTCCATACCAATATTGTCGATGCCCCCGACGAATTTCAAGGAGGCCCTTCAGAAACTCTGAACAAGGCATGGGATAATTTGTTTAATTGTCAGTCACTCATAAATGATACCATATTCCAATGTCACATGTTTGATGACCTAACGTTAATACTTGATCAGTTGGTATATCTACAATCCCCAAAGCTGAAGCAAAATTACTCCCAAACTATACATCACCAGTACCTGGTCACGAAGACGAATATATCGTTGAGCTTGACGTATTTCACCAACTCCACTGCCTTGTACGTGCTCATATCACACTATATGAACGTAATGCTGACACCCGACCTCCAGAATATCTTCCGTAAAGCTTTTACGCCTATTTATCTCTCAGATTGGGAATATGTTAAAGATGCAGAAGTTTCCCTGAATTGGACGGTTCCCGAAACATATCCATATGAGGCGTTTGAAGAAAATCGAGTAAAAAACAGTATCAACCCATGGCACATAGGTCATTGTCTCGAAAGTTTACGACAATCGATCATGTGTCACGCCGATATTACTCCAGCCGTTTGGCACTGGGACTACTCTGTTCCCAACCCAGTAAGAAACAAGCCTTGGCTTACTGTTCTACACACGTGTCGCGATTTCGACCGTATCCGTGACTGGGCTAAAAAGCGCAAGATACGATGGGATTTTGATGACAATGTTGAAATACCGCAGCAGTTTGATATACCAACATATCCATGACATTCTAAAATATAGCGATTGTAACATGGCATGTAATTCCAGTGAGATAATGAAGTAAACCCATAGCATAAGCATCACAAAGTGGAATCCGTGCAAAGACACGGACATAGTTGGGGGTCTTTTACTCAATTTTGAGAGCCTCTCTGGCTGGATTACGCATTCAAGATTGATGAGATAAAAAGCAATCACTAGACTAAATTAACTTCTAAGATCGAAGAATTGGTCTATCGTTTGAAAGATGGAATCCTAGCCGACACTTCGATACACTTTATGTACTCTCTAGGAAAAGTATTCAGGTATCGTAATCTTGAGTCAGTTGCGAAGAGTAATATGAGAACTTTTATAAAATGAATAAAATTAAGCTAAAACAAATTATACAATCAACTTTTATCCCAAGCTTCACTTCATTTAGCTGCCATATTGCTATATGAAGAATTCTTCAAAATACTCAGCGCCAAACGCGAGATGGGCATTGGGCTGAGAATCTCGAATATGGACAAGCGGCTATCAAACTCCTTCAAGAACCAATTCCGCACCTCTGTAGCCTTAAGAGAATCAACTGCAAAATACAAATTAGTACATTTTATTGGCGACATGGGTGATGGAACAGTCTTCACTTACTTCCGTAAGCTGTCACCGATTTATCCACGTCAATGTTGGATGCATCAGACGACATAGCCGCAGCAACATGGACACGCAATGCATCCTCGATAATTAATCTTGCTTCTTCGGTTGTTTTAGCACTCTTGATGGCTTTTTCGTAGTTTACCTTTTGTTGTTTTTCGCCTGCAGTATCGCCTTGTAGCTGTCGATCGAGTCGATGGACAAATTTAAGGTCAGTAGACCAGCTGCTGCCTCCGTTGTCGTCCAGTTGGATAGAGCCCGAGATACCCACTACCACTTGGCTGGGTATTTGCAAACCGTTCAAGCCGATGCCGCGGATAGCAAGCTGCAATGCAGCCTTAACTTCCTTCTTGCCTACCAGGACGGATGCAAGATGCGGAAACTTCTTGACGAAGTCATCCACTGAACCGATATTGCCCGTATCCATATTGACAAGACCAAGATTCAGACTGGTGGCAGGGAAACCTCGATGGCGTCTGTGAGCAGCTAGTGCATCTTCAAACGTATTGCCGGCACTATAGTTAGCCTGGGCGCTGTTGCCGATGATTCCAGAAATAGATGAAAGCAGAATGAAGAAGTCAAGATCCTTATGGCAGCCTAAAGCATGGTGCAAGTTCCAAGAACCCTGGACTTTCGGTGCTGTGGCTGTAGTCCATTGCTCGCTTGTCATAGACTCGAATGGAGAATCAGCAAGCACCATGGCAGCTTGTATGATACCGCGAATGCGCCAATTCTCCTTTTTGGCTTGACTTGCCACGCACTCTACATCAGTAGCCGAGATAATGTCACAGCGTATCACATCACACCGACAACCCTGCTGGGAAAGACGATGGATTGCGGAGAGGGCTGAGTCATTTGGTTTCCCGGATCTTGATAGAAGAAGTATGTGGCGGGCCCCTTGTTCGCATAGCCAGTCTGCCATCTCGAGACCCAATGCACCCATACCACCAGAAATGATGTATGTACCACTGGGATCCAGCCTACTCTGCTGCAGAGTAGAGGGCCCAGATACAAGCATTGGAACGAATGATTGAGGGCCCAGTGAGAAGATCATGGGTCGGTGATCCTGTGCTTGATCTAAAAGTTGGCCAATCTCTGATATGGGCTTCTGGCTGGAGGGCGGGAGCGGCGGGAGAGTCAAAGTCTTGCTAGAGAATAATGTGAATACGGCGCGCATGGAAATCCGCATGTTGGATGTATCCATATCTGCAGTATCGAGACGCTCCAGCGTAACATCGAAACGAGGTGTAGCTGCTCTCAGGTTGTTCTCACGGTTAGTTGAAGGGTTGACTGCCACGAAGCGGCCACCTGGTCCGAGACTAGCCATCAGGTGCTGTACAGTTGCCGGATTCTGAAGCGACGACAATACAAGGTGTATACCCGAAGCACCAGTTTTGTTTCGCATCATCCTGCTGAATGAACGGGTCATCTGATGCAGGATGGTACAACCTGCAAGCTCGTCCTCGTCGACCTTTTCACCTTCAGGTACTACGATAAACACATTTAGGCCAAGCCAATGTGCGGTTTGTCCCAGAGCAGCTCTCAAAGCCGAATCTTCCACATCAATCAGGACACCCCCGGTATCGGCATGTTGTCGCTCTGGGAGTTCTGGTGTTGAACTCCGGAGAGGCGAGTGGCCTGCACTGTCTGGAGGTGTAAGATTTGGCTGTAGTTTCTTGCCCAGATCAGATGTAAATTGGCTCATCATCTTAGCATTAGACAGCAATCCGTAAGAAGCTGATGAAGTTGTTTGCTGCTGGTTAATAAGAACTTGGTGCGCCACAATGAACGGCGTTATCCAGTATGCTAATTGCGTAGCCGAGATATTTTCGGGTACTTTAAGAAGATCAGAAGTGCTCGCAATGAAGCTAGTTTTCACATCAAGGTCCATGGAGACGTCGAGGGGTATAACGAAGTCGCCCGCGTGATAATCGGACACGCAGGCTCCTACCTTGCGGACGATGCCGACAACGGCCCACGGCATAGGAGCCGTTTCCAAAGTCGAGCCAGCGACGTATCTGGTCTCTACCATAACCTTGCCAGGGCCTACGGAGCTATGAGGCTCGCATGGCGTCCATTGTACAGACCCTTCCGCCGTGGATAATCTCAAGGGCTGGCAACACTCATTCAACCCGATGTCAATCGATGTGGTGTTGGACGTCAGCAATTCGATTTCAGCATCCATAGCCGCATTACGAACGAGACGGGGAATGAAGATTTTGTTGTCCAGCTCAGCATACTCAGTCTCCACAAAGACCTCAGAGTCAATGCCAGGCAGAGTCATACTCAGAATCTTGGCCACAATAGACGCCACGTTTTCGCAAAGGCTTGAGCTGTTTGGTGAAATATCCAGATGCGGTAGCACCAACTGGGGGTATTCTGCGCGAACCGTTCGCAACAGCCCTTGAGTAAGGCTGTACCTCAGGCCGCCTTCATCAGGAGCCATTAAGCCTCCTGTAGTCAACCAAAGCACATAGCGTGCGCTGGCCACCATACTTTGGAACTGGATCAAATCCTCTTTGCCCCAATCGTAGACAAGACTTTGGCCATATTCTGCCAGCGAGATGATGTACGAATTGGTGGTTTCAATAGGAGTTTGACCCTAAAAATCGAATATCACTATTAGTGAATATCCAAATCACACATCTCTTGGGAATAAGAAGAAAAGAATCAGGGGATTGGGTTGATGGACGATAATATTCATGTCACATAACAAGGCAGCAGTAGGGAAAAGCTTAGCTCCACAAATTGCTATCGGCCATAGAGAACAGAAGTCACTTACCATGCCCTGAATAGTCACTGGGACTCCATATTGGCCTAGAATGTCAGTCAAAGCATCGCGTAGCCGCAGGGCTTCCGGATTCTGGTCGTTGACACCGCGCTCGAGTATGATCACACCCTCTGGCAGTAACGTACTCAACAACATTGACGATGACTGTTTCGAGTTGGCCATGCCAGAGTCGCTGGTTTCGCTGCCATCTACAGTAATACTCACCTCATCCCCCTTCTGCATATATATGCGCCCGTTGTCATCGAGCCTCACTATTTGGCCACCGGGGTTAAGAAGGCGTGGAATGGAATGGAAAAAGAGACTGTTTCCTCGGCCTCCGTGAGCAACCAGTATGATTGCATCATAAGGGCCATTTGCAAGAGACTTTTGCATGTATGCTGGGAGTGTAGTGTGGTCCTCGCTTGTGTCCGACTGCGGAATTGGGCAGGAAAACATCTTACCCCGGCCACCAGCCCTCTGATGTGATGCAACTGTGGACCGGAGAATTTCTAGAAGATCCATGTCCTTTTCAGCTCCAGCAAATAAGACATTCGCGTTGGCATATTTGTGTAAGTAGCATTCGAGCCATGAGGTAAGCAGTGATGGGCCATCTTGGATATTAGTATTGGAGGGCAATTCCATCATGGCAATGTCCTCTTTCCATACGATGTCAGCTGTCCGCAGATTGCTGGTGACTGAATTTGTGGCATTATATCCAGCGTCTTGAGATGCCTCTCCCACGTCGCTCAATCCCATCGATTCAATGACAATCTGCGGGCCACGAACCTCCGTATCAGCAAAGAGGATATCGGCGACGAGCGACGCTTTTCCGGTGCGTTTGGTTGAGGCCATGCCGAGGAACTTGGAGCCAGGGCTGGAAGGCAAATCAGCTGAGATGAAAACACGCTCAATGGAAACTGGTACTGCTGGGCGCAGCATTTCCTCCTGGATCTCGAGTGCAGCGAAGGCCAGATGGAACGCTGAATCCAGCGTCGCAGGATGCAAGAGATGCGGAAACTCATATTCCATGGGCATAATTGCCTTGGTGTCAGGCACCTTGAGAGTACCGCAGGCAGCACCATCAGACAAGGCTCCATTCTCCGAGGAAACAGTATCAATGCTTTCTAGAGCCTGGAAAGTCGGGCCATATTCCAGCCCAATTGATGCAAGTTTTGCATAGAAATCTTTGACATCAACAGGCTGGACGGCCAGTCTCTGTGTCTTCAGTAACTTGACTCTAGTCGCCTCCCACTCCTGTTTTTGTATTTCCAGTTCAAACCCGTGGTCTTCTTGTTGATGTTGGCCCTCATAAGTAGCAGCAACAGAGCCAACCACAAGGCGGCGTACAGGCTGGTCAAAAGAGTCAGAGTAAATGCTGAAACTATACACTGCGTCCATAGCCGCATGCGGTTTGAGAGTTATAGAAATATCGGTGGCCGACCCATCGTCTTGAAGAGCGAGTCCCGTCTCAAATGTCACGTCTGTAAGTTCAATACCTTTGAGTACTCGACCTTTCTGTACGTCCTTTGCTGCCAACTTCAACACGGCTTCAATAGCCATGACAAGATATCCAGCAGCAGGAAACAAACAAGCCGAGGCCACACGATGATGCGCCAGCCATGGATTCTCAGCCACGCTGAGAATGTTGCGCCATCTAGGCTCGAAAGGATTCTGACCATCAACCGGCATTCCTAAGAGATCCGTTCTGGGCTCTTTTCGGACACGGACAGCGTGGCTGGCTAGGTGCTCGTGCCAGAAGCTATTCTCATGATTCCAAGGGTAACTCGGGAGGCGGGGGAGCATGCACAAGTCCAACTCGGATGCTTCTGAAATTCCGTTGACTTTTCCCAGGTCAATTGAATGTCCCGTCGACCAAAGGAATCCCGCGGCCTCGAGTGATGTCTTGCGCGCGTGGCTCCCAGCCACCAGCATGGAGCGATATGGCAGCTTCTTTGCTAATCGAGGGCTGATGGCAGTGAGGATCTGCTTGATCGGACCCTGTAGCGTTTTGGAAGGACCTAGCTCGATAATCGCGCTGTATTCAGTGTCTAGCAGTTCGTCGCCATGGATATCCGCACCAGTTACAAGATTGCGCAGTGCTCCAGCAAATCGGACGGTGGACAGCATATTCTCCATCCAGTAATTTCCGCCGAGTCTGCTGCCCTCAATGCGCTCCTCTGTCACAGAAGAGAACATCGGCACTCGCGCTGGTCTCAGCCTATCTTCTAGGCCGGCTAACAAGCGCTTGCTATCTTCAGAAACGACCGCCATGTAATGAGAGTGGTAAGCCACGCCCGTCCGCAGCTGGCGAGAGAACTTGCCGTCCTTTACCAAAGCATCGTGTACTTCTTCAACTGCACTACTCTCACCAGAGAGTGTTACACTAGATGGGCTATTGATGCAGGCTATTGAGACCGAATCCTTGCCATCGAGGTATTTGGCGGCCTCAGATTCGGATATTCCTGCGGCCAGCATGCTGCCCTGAATTCCGGCTCGTGACGAGACGACGCTGGAAAGTGTGCCACGGTAGTAGGCCACGTACATAGCATCTTCATGAGATAAAACACCTGAAGAATAGGCGGCAGCTGATTGAGTGTGAAGGCGTTAGCCATATTAGCAGCTTTTAGGAGGGGGGAGATGCATACCTATTTCACCAGATGAATGACCAATAACAGCAGCTGGCTGTACATTCCAGGTAGACAGCATATCCACCAAGCCAATCTGGATAGCTGTACACAGAGGCTGCGAGTAGAGCGGGTTTCCTAGCTCTTGTGCCGACCCCGTCATGAGCATATGTTCAATATCCCAATCGCCACCGCAGGCCGTCACTACCTTCTGACTGCGCCGAATGCTCTCGCTAAACACCGGGTCAGAGAATAACTCACGAGCCATGCCGGCTCGTTGAGCACCTTGACCGGTGAACACGAAGATGGCTTTGTCCTTGGGAGACGAGCGCTCGCGGGGAAGTTGGTTTGCCTCAAGAGAGGCACTTAGATCGGCCAAGCTATGTGCCACAACAAAACTTCGGAAATCCAGTCTGGTCCGCTTTTCTGAAAGAATGTGACTCAATGACTGCATGGTAGCAATGTTGTCTTTCTGGGGCTCATCTTTGAGAAACTCTGCGTAGCCTGAAGCAACTTTGTCCAAACTACCTTGGTCTTGGGCGGAGAAAACAAATAGATGGTCTTGCTGCTCTACATCTGGGGTACCCTCGCTGGCGGTGTCATCTCCAATGCTAGTAGAATTATCCTCGCTATCAGAACAAGAAGAATCTGAGGAAGACGTTGCGGATGATGAGGATGATCCATGCTCCAGGTCAATGGACAAGTGGCCCAGGAGAGGGATTGTATGTGTGATATGGCGTCCATGAATCCCACGTGAGGAGAGATAATGCAATGCATCATCAAGAATCGCATGAGCATTTGCGCCACCAAAGCCGAATGAGTTCACGCTGGCTCGTCGAACACCTGCCCGGGGCCACGATACGTTTTCCATCGGCGCAATCAGATTCCAGTCGTCCATTTGTAGCTTGGGATTCAGCTTTTTCAAGCGAGTCACGGCAGGTATCATGCCAGCTTCGAGACACAGTACTGCTTTGATGAGGCCGGCCAGACCAGCTGCACCCTCTGTATGGCCGACATTAGGCTTGACACTACCGACATAGAGAGGACCACTATTCGAGGCTTTTCGCTCGGCACCAATGGTTTGGGCGATAGCCTGCATCTCAATTGGATCCTAGAGAACGATGAACGGGGTTAGTTATTTATAAGTAAGGGATGAAGATGCCAGTGCGTTTCACGTACCCCTAGTGGCGTTCCGGTACCGTGTGCCTCAAAATAACAAGTGTCATTCATGGAAATGCCAGCTTTCTTGTACGTCTCACGAATCAATTCAGCTTGTGCATCTCCGCTTGGGACGGTCATGCCGGTAGTCCTTCCATCGAAATTTGCGCCCGTAGCACGAATAACAGCCCGAACCACATCTCCATCTCTGATGGCATCCTTGAGAGGCTTAACCATCACGGCAGCCACTCCTTCACCCCTACCGTATCCATTAGCCGACTCATCAAATGTGTGGCTAATTCCGTCAGGGGTGATCATGTGCATCGCAGTAAACTGGGCCATGAGATTAGGATGCAAGATGAGATTCGTGCCAGTTACTAGTGCCTGGTCACATTCTCCAGCTTGCACAGCCTGGCAAGCAAGATGAAGACTGTAGAGAGCAGAAGAGCAAGCCGTGTCCAGTGACAGGCTAGGGCCGCGAAGATCAAAGAACCATGATATACGGTTGGCCAAGATCGATTTTGCAGTTCCAGACCCGGGATGATCTCCTAGGGAAAATAAATCCCCTTCGGCGATTTCCTGATAGTCAGCAGTCATGACACCGCTATAAACCGCAGTCCTGCTCCCTGACAGCTTTTGCATTGTAATACCCGCTATGTTGAGTTCAGTCGGTGATCTAAAGGCATCCCCTGAGTGAATGATACATACCGTTTTCAAATGTCTCGTATGCTACTTCGAGCCCCAACCTTTGCATTGGATCCATAGCGGCCGCTTCACTTGCCGTAATGGAAAAGAAGGGGGCATCAAAATGTGAAACATCGTCAAGAAAGAATCCAGATTTGGTGATGACCTGGTGAGGATGAAAATATTAATTACTGCAACATCATTGATATAGTCTCCAAAGAAGAAAAGGAACTCGCAATAATTGATCGATGTAACATCTAAAGGGTAACTGTTTTCTTTTTCTTTTCTTTTTTACATGTAAAAGACACTTACCGCTCCACGTCGACCTCTCGAAGGGTGATACCAGGCGTCAGCATCAAAACACCGCTCGGGTATTCTTCCATGGCCGCTCCGACCCTTCTCGATCATATCCCAGAACTGGGTTGGAGATGCTACGTTGGCAAAGCGGCATGCCATGCCCACGATCGCAATGGATCCATCGTCCATGTTTGTAAGAGTGTCTGGCTGTGAGTTGGCCTTATTTTGTTCCATCTTGAATAATAAATAAGCAGATGATTATGTAACTTGGGACGTTTTTATCGAGGATTGAAGTTGCTGCGAATCGCTTCCGGCTCCGTAATTGTTGTCTAATATCGTGAAAATTGCCATGGTCGTTTGAGAGCTGCTCTGCATCTTATATACTGATTCTCTGATCACCATAGACGCTCCGTGAACCTGACGAGGAAAGGCCAGTAGCCACTTAGGGGGTAAACCCTTGATGCTCAAGGCGTTAACGCAATTCCGAACATTATTGTATCGTTACTCCTTACTACATTTGCTGTACAATGGAACTGTTAGTACCAATATGCTGAAACCAAGCCCTGGGTACATGCCTTTGTCGTTGGTTTTGCTGAGAACATTGGTATCGTTGACGCTACTCCACTCAATCTCGGTACATCACTCCAACACCTCAGTGCTAACACTATGATAACATCAGCATGGTAACCAGAAAGTCTCGTCGTACACAACGATACACCTCTCTCCTTCTCCTGCCAAGAGATGGCCATCAGAAGCCTGGCAAGCAGAAGACAGTGGAGTAGCCGTAGAATTCGTTTGCTGTTTCTCTTCAGTAATTCGGATACCGAAGCCGGAGAAGTTTACTGACATTGTTGTGATGATTGATAATCCTTCCCGGAGCAATATGACCCCATTCATAGAATGATCTCTGAATCGTGTTACTCTATGGCAAGGATGTACGTTGCTGTGTCACAGAAAGACGCGTCTGAGACCCAGTCCAGGACAGGCTTCAGACGAGAAACATTCTAGGACCCTTTGTTTTCTCCGGCGTTGAATAGGTGCTAAGGAAATCAGCTCCGTACTCCGTGCAAAGCCTTCAAATCGGTCACCGAGTAATACTATAGTCAGTTTAGAGCGACGATTCAAAGGCGGTAAAGGGCTTGTACCTACTCGAATTACCATAAGCTGTCCAGATGGGTAGTCAAGCGCTCCTATTTTTGACATGTTTCGCAATAATGGACTCTCTATAGAACCCTCTCTGACAGATGGGTTGCAAATAAAAGACAAGTAGCAGGACCATAGTCACTCACCCACAGGAAACACAACTAACCGTCTGATTGATTTTTTCATATGGATGTCGATCACGCAAAGGGATCTCCTGAGATCTACCGACCAATAGGTACCTACATACTCTCCCAGAGAGGTTAACGGACTCTGCTCAATCCAGATATCAAGACTAGTTGGCTAGGCTGCTTCCTTCGGAGTCCAAATTCTTTAACCGCACCCCAGGCGTCGGCACCGGAAGTTGCCTGACGCACGTCAGATCCACATCGGAGAGCGAAATCACAGCTAAGACCACTCCCTTGACAGAGCTTGACAGGGGTCCATCCGTGGCCGGTTTCCTAATAGTTTGCGATTCCCACTCCAAAATCCCCAGATCGACCCTCAAAATCTCCATTTTTCGCTAGCGATTTCCTCGCGGATCTCAACTGTGGATATCCAAAGAGGGTCGGATCACCACGACGACCATTACGTCATGGAGTTTTGCGTCGAATTGATTCAACTTCAGTCGTATTATAACATAAATGTGATTCTGTTGGTTGCTACTGCGTATTTCTTGCCATGGTCAACTTGTATTGTGATCTGGTGTGATATATTAGAGTAATACAGCCTATCCTTACTTGGATGCTACGCCCTTAAGAACCACATATACTGTCAATATTCTAACCCATCAATTTAGATGACATCTAAAATGTGTATACTCCATAAAACCTAATTCCAATTCATTATAAACAGTCATTCAAAAATCGCCAAGCTATCGTTGAGCTAAATATATGTCCGCCTAGTCCTGCAAATAGCCATGGTTCCGCTTTAATAGAAGTCCGTAGACCACCAACACCACCCTCTTATATTGACTCCCATACTCCGGACCAATCCACGCTCTCCGAAGATCCGTTATTGGTTAGATCACTCTGATGCTTGATGCAAGAAACTCTCCGCGTCTCCCAATACGGCGAACAAGTGGTGCTCCAGATCTCTCTGGAGCTGGTCAAAACCGGACACCGGAATCCCCATGGCCCCTGCTGATCCGGGAGGCTCCCCAATCCGCATCGTTGATTTTCCAATCAAGGGTGTTATCCGGCGTAGCTCGTCGAGAAGAATCTGGACAGAGCCAATGACATGATTCTTTCCCAGCATACTCCCCCCCAACGTCGCCCTTGCGGCAGCCACTGCCTTGCCGTACCTGTCAATCATGTGGAAGCAGATCAATGACACCACAACGGAGATTTGATAATCTGCAGCTAGGCATGCACACTCCATGATTCTCGACACCTGGCCCGTAGCCCTTCGGTTTGCGAAGATAACATCGCCCACGATGGTCTTCACGTCGACGTTGGCCGCGGCCCAAGTCAAGTCGGTTGAGGTGCTGTCATTTCGGATATCGACGAGGATGGCAGCCGCCTGGGCCAGGCAGCTGTGGACGGACTCTGACGCGTCGGAGGCGCCGCTAGAGCTGTTTTTCGGGCTGTTGGTGTTCATGGAGCTGCCGCCGTGGCTGCTCGCGGCCACGAGCTGTGGTATGTCCTCCAGGTTCCACTCCTCATAGTATGCTGCCGCCGAGAACGCATCGATCTCGCAGTGGACGTCCCGCGTGGTTAGGTTGCACGCTGACGCGGGCACCCAGGAGTTGAAGTCCCACGTCGCACTGTCGGATGCATAATCGTTCATGGCCAAGTCGCATCCATCTACTTGCGGACTCCGTAATGATATTGCTTTCTGATTGCACGCTGAAGCTGGGGGTCGCCCATAGCGGTTTGATGGAGCATATAAACACTCGAGTCCTCGCTCCACACATCTGGCACATTCAGGCCGTGTTGTGCTGCAGCGGACTTTGGCCGTAGCACAGTTGGTGCAACTGCTGCGAAACTTTTGGCGGGTTTTCGGTTGTTCAGACATTGTCAACAACAGTCTTGTGCAATTGGGTTCGAATACCGAGACTCAACAAGGCCGAAGGTGAGGGCGAAGGTAGAAAGGAACGTCGGGTAGCTATTTAATAAGCAGTTGTCGGCTTGCATGCGCGCTGGCTGTTGGATGCGCTACCCAAATCCTACGGCATGCAGAGTCCTTGTCGGGCCAGCAGCGCACACAGCCTGAAGGAGAAAAAGGACCCTTGAATTTTTGGAGATACGGCTCCAGGGCTACCTCTGCACTAATTCAGCATACATGTATGCACGGAGTATGATTCCAATTTCTCCAGTCCAATGAAGGGATCTCATCCATTGCTCCGAGGTATGGGATGGGGGCACCTCCCTCACTAAATTGCAAAGGGCAGCTAAGTACCTGACAAAACACCCCTAGCAGCAATCATTTTACTTATTCCCGTGCGGCGCCTAAGGGTAGTGAAGATGCCTAGGCAACTAGGGTAATAATACAGGTCGTGACAGCGGCCAATGGCTTGAAACAGGTACCAATTAGTTCTCTTTTATTTCTAGTTGTTTGTTTAATAGATTCCTAATTAATTACGGAATAAATGCCATGTAATCTTGTTAATTATTTGGGAAGTTACTCGCCCAAAAATGCGGTAAAGTAATCGAGGCACAGAGTTGAAGCCGTGTGGGGCTTTGGTGATCCCACTACTACCGAAGGAACTCCGTTACGAGTACTCGTTACATGTGGTGTGTTATCATCTCGGTGGGAAAATAGTTCCATGTCTGTTTAATTTTCCATTGTCGCCACTCGTATTATTGTCAGTATCACTTGCTGCGTGGCATGTCCCGTCCATGGCCTGCTAGTACTCTACTAGTATAGCGTAGCTCACAAGATCCGAAATACCCCTCATTTAGCTCTACGAGGAATTGCATCCTTCATTCAACCCAGGGCGCTTGTGAGACAAAATAAGCAACCATGTCTGTAGCGTTAATCACGGGCTCGCCAACCGGCAACTGATGCGCAGCTAGCAAGCACATCTGGCAACGAGAAGCGGAGTTAGTTGGTTGAGATGATGCCATCAGATTGAAGCTAAACATTAGTACGGCATGTGAATTCAGCTGCACAAGCTCAATTGAGCTTCAGTTGTGTATGTACATCGCGATCCAAGTTGTGCAATGAACCCGGAGGGACTCTTGTCCAGTAGTCGCCACCGTCAAATTGCAACACATTCGAACGTGTACACGACAGATACTAAAGTACCACGGATCCTAAGCACCCCCAGCACCCTCGGTTGATTAGCAAACGCACTCCGACTGGAGAAGCACCGAGTCAGGTTACTTTGAAGGCTGTTGACCACCCACAACAGAACTTTTACGCCCAAGCGTCTACGGGGGAACTCAATGGCAACGATGCCTCTGGGATATGTCAGAGTGTCACAATTCAGGATTTCCTTCAGGACGTATATGTTGGAAGTTTTATTTTATTTTAGTTTCTTCTCGCTTGCTGATAATGTAGAAATGCACAGAATCTCGTGATGTGCGAGTTGGTGTTGTGGTGGTGGTGGTGCTCCTGCAGGCTACCCTACATACGCTAGCAAGATTGCGGCGATATTCGCATCCCCCATACCGTCGTATATACTCCATACCCATACGATACATCAAACGCGCAAACTGTAGTAGAATCTCAAGTACGCTCATCGATACTATTTTTTTGAAGCTTTCTTACCACCGTGGTTATTATGGGAAATGTCTTTTTGTGGATTTACTCGTGAAATTTGTCGAGTTCGAGCAATCACCATCACAATGCATTTGGGTTTTTTGAGTAGTTCGTCTATGGTTCACGGATAGTCTTTGACTTGCAGACTGCTTACTCGAATATTTTGGCCTTGGATTAAGTACCTAATACTTCGTAGATGTTGTCTGCGAAGCTAGCCAATCTATCAAATCAGATCCGCGTAGATTATTCGTCTCGTATTGGGCTCCACTAACTACAACACCATGTCTCACATACAATTGCTGAAAAAATTGCGAATATGCAGCAAGTTCTCCCCGAGAGAGTTACTAGAAGAGTGACTGCAGGGTAAAACACATCACGAAAAGCCGCGCACCGACTTGATGAAAGTATAGCAATACCCATATACTATGTGGAATCATGACGATACGATGCAGCTAAAACCAATTACCCAATATTGGAAGAGTCCGAGATAAGAAATAATAATATTATAGTATGCAGAATAAGGTCGATAAGATCGAACGGGCTTACATGACGGCCTAAGTCGCCAAAGTCGGTAATTCGGAATAATACCGATATTCACAAGTTCACAGACACAATTCACAATCAGCAACGTGGAGTTTTCGGAATCGGGGAGACATCGCTAAAAATCAACTTAAAAAAGCCAGCCTTGCTGAATATGGCAGGTGACTTGCCGTGTGCCAGGTGGAGATGTAGCACGAGGTGTTTACCAGGGCATCAGCCTCGGCCGCAACCCAAACCATCAACCCTTTGGACCCTGCATTGTTTGAAAGGAGGACAAAACAACCAAACAGCCGATTCGTAAGCTCTTGAATGTTTGAGCTCTCGTCAGCACGCCAGCATTTGTAGAGGCCAGGAGCACATACTAGTATTTCCCGTTGGATTCGGTGTCCGACGATAGCAGTGGGGGTTACTAGGCGACCGGCTCAATTAAGCTGTCACCCGGTCTGGTGGCTTGGGTAGCCTCTGACTTGGTTGGCCAACGACTGTGGTCTTTTGTTCGGAGGATTGGCGATTCTCCACCACTGCCGCAAGCCAACATCTCACCCGGTCTAGCTCTTATCCCAGCCATCACGCCACTCAGCCTATCACTAACGTTTTAACTCGCGGGAACCATGAAAAATCCCATCGAAATGCCCGGAACCAATGTCGATGCTGAGCAAGGGACACTTGATGTCTTAGTCGTTACTCGTACTTATTCCGCCTCGGCTGAGTTAGAGCCGTTCATGGGCTGAAACATGGTGCCTTTAGGCCCACACTTTCGGACTCCAGTGCCTGCTTGATCTCTCCAGATCTCGGTCGTGGCTTTCGCTCACGCTAACCACTATTCAGGATGCCAGATCCGGATTCCGGTTAATCAACCCCAGCTTGCCGCATCTTCCTAGCGATTGCAGTGGATACAGAATCCTATTTCCTAATCTCTGGTAAGGGTATGCGTCCTCGTACGGAGTACGAGTACGGCCTGGTTGGACTAGTGAGCGTTAGGAAGACTAGTGAGCGTCAGGAATCTGAGAATTAACTCTCCAGTCTCATTAGACTGCTTAGCCACTAGATATCCTCCGAAAGCTGGATGTAATGGGCAGTAAATATATATCCAGATATTGATCACACATACTGCAACTCTAGCAGTTGGGTATTTGTTATTTGAAATTAGTGTAGCTTGCTACTTCTTAGTCAAACTACGATATTTCTCTATCGTTGGCAGTGTTTAATCACGCTCAACCCCGATATACACCAACGTTTGCTTAGCACAGACAACGTTGTACCCAAATTCATCAACCATCTCTTAACACTTCATCCACCATGAGTGAAAACTTTGACACTGTGGTCATAGGCCGAATCGAAGTGGAAAGGTCTATGATCTCCGGTAGCCCTCAAGGAATGGAGGCAAAGGGCGGCCCAATCTCTGTTGCGTCTCACGAGACCACGGAGACAGATACCATGTCAGAAGGCATCACATCAGCAGACTCAACTTCCGAAGACCTTGAATTTGGAAGCACTGATGTCAAAAACGCATTTCTCGTCAAGTTCCCTGAATACTGCCTCGACGATATTGAGGATGTCTATCCTTGCACACCTCTTCAAGAGGGCATTTTAACAAGTCAGACGCAAGGCACTGAGGATTACATTATTCGTGCCACTATGGAATTGCATTCAGTAAATGGCGCCACTTTTGATCTGGAGCGCCTTCAAAAATCTTGGGACAGCATCGTCCGACAGTCTGCTGCTCTACGAACAGTCTTTGTTCAATCAACATCTGGAGATGGGCTATTCCATCAGATTGTTTTGAGAAATGTACCTACAGGAATTCAGCAAATCCAAGCCGAGACTCTCAACGATATCGCAACGAGGGAACCATCATGGGAAGATGGTCGTGTTGCCCCTCACTGCTTAATATTCTGCAAGCCATCAAATGGGCCCGAGGGTCTCAGGATTGAACTACACCATGGTGTCTCTGACGCGATTTCCAGCATGAAAATCCTTCACGAGCTCATGCGTCTCTACGATGACCCAACTCGCCAACTTATGGGAGTTCCTTTCCGTAGCTTTGTGCAACATCTCCAGAGCAACTCTGAGGAAGAAAAACTGAAATACTGGCAAACATTTCTGGAGGGCTCACAGCCATCCATGTTTCCCAAACTTCGCGTCAACAGGACGAATGAAGAACTAGCACAGAGATGTCGTCGACAAGTCAACCTTGACCGGGATGGTATTTTGGATATGGTGAAAAGCTCAAAAGTTAGCTTTTCTATGCTTTTCCATGCTGCCTGGTCAGTACTACTACGGGCCTATCTGGGGAGAGATGACGTAGCTTTTGGCTATATCTCCTCAGGTCGTCATAATGTGCCGTTACCAGAAATTCAGGAGGCACTTGGCACCTACATCAGCATGATGGTAGCCCGAGCTCAAATGGACGAAACTACAACTCTGGTCGACCTTGCAAGCCAGCTCCGAAAGAACATTGCCAATTCTTTGCCTCACGAGCAATGCTCGCTGGCATCAATTCAGCGCAGAATGCAAATCAACGGCGGATTCTTCAACACATTGGTTGACGTCCAAAGGCGACCAAATCTTCGGCGCACGTCCGATGAGATCAGCCTAACCCTCACCCATGTGCACACTGTTGCTGAATACGACATTGTTGTCAATATCGAGGATACTGGCGACGAATTGCTTTTCGTGCTTGACTACAAGTCCAATCTTCTTGGAGAAGCCGATGCCGAAAACCTCATGAGCTGCTTCACATCCATCATCGATCAAATTCTGCTTAACCCCCATCGCAGGATAGCGGAACTAGATCTATTCACAAAGGACCACCGTAATCAACTCTTACAGTGGAACCAGGATCAACTTCCAGTGACCGACGCATGCGCCCATGACCTCTTTGAAGCCGAGGCTGCTCGTCACCCCGAAAAAATTGCAGTATGCTCGCTCGACAACAACTTTACCTACGCGCAGTTAAGTATGCTGAGCACACGCTTGGCCGCGCACTTGAGATCCTTAGGCGCAAGCCCAGGTGTTATGATCCCGCTGTGCATGGAAAAGTCTGTTTGGGCAATTGTCTCCATGTTGGCTGTTCTGAAAGCTGGCGCAGCCTTCGTTCCCCTGGATCCTGCTTCACCCACCAGTCGCATTGAAGGCATCCTCGAGGATACAAATGCCAAGATTGTCATAGCCTCTACTTCTACTTCACAAAAAATGAGCCAGATACAGAGAAGCCAACATGTCGTCGTTATCAACGAGGCATTTGTCGCGGCTCTTGAAGAGAACGGGGATGCTGCTAGCACAAGTCTCAGAACTCATCCATCCGCGCAATCTCAAGATACAGCATATGTTCTATTTACTTCAGGATCTACAGGCAAGCCAAAAGGAGTTGTAGTTCCTCACCAGTCTCTCTGTTGCAGTATGTATGCCCACGGACCAGCCACAGGGATCGATGAAAACACCAGAGCACTTCAATTTGGCGCCTATACGTTTGACTCCATCATTGCCGAAATCTTTACAGTGCTTGTGCATGGTGGATGCGTTTGCGTTCCTTCTGATGAAGAGCGTATGAACAACGTGGCAAGCTTTATTGAACGCGTTGGCGTCAACTGGGTTATGTTAACGCCGACATTCGTCCGAACACTTGACCCTGATTCGATTCCTGGAGTTCACACTTTGGTGCTCATTGGCGAAGCGGTTGACAGAGACTGCGTGGATACGTGGCTTGGAAAAGTCAGACTGTTCAATGGTTACGGACCTACAGAGACGACCGTCATTTGCGTCGCCTGCCAATTCCCTCAGACTTATGAGCCCGACCCAACCGTCATCGGTAAGCCTGTTGGATGCAGAGCCTGGGTTGTAGACCCTGTGAATCACGATATTCTCTCACCAATTGGGGCTGTTGGAGAACTTGTTATTGAAGGGCCTAATATTACGAAGGGGTATTTGGGGGATACTGAAAAGACATTAAAGTCCTTCATCTCCCAACCGTCATGGATGTCCCGCTTTGCAGGGACTGCGAAAGAGACATTTGCATTCTATAAGACGGGCGATCTGGTACGACAGCTCAGTGATGGCTCGCTCAAGTTCTGCGGTCGTGGAGACAGTCAGGCTAAAGTGAACGGACAAAGACTCGAACTCGGGGAAGTCGAAACTCATCTGCTGAGTGATGATTTCACCATCCACGCGCTCGCCGAAGTCCCCAAATCTGGCCCTTTCCAGGGTCGTTTGGTAACCGTATTGTCTCTCAACGGCCTCACAGGACCAAAGGAGAATAAAGATGCTGTGGAGTTGCAATTCGTCAACAGAGAGTGCTGGAATGCAGCAGCCGATATGTGCATTCGCCTGATGGACAAGCTACACTCAGCGTTGCCAGCATACATGGTACCGACTGTTTGGATGCCTGTTGAAAAGATGCCTCTCCTGCCTTCTGGTAAATTAGACAGGCGGCAGATACGGACTTGGTTGACTACTGTCGATGAAGACGTGCTGAAGGATACAATCGAGTTTCAGACCAGTGGTATCGAGAGAAACACAGACGATGAGGCGTTCTTTCAGGAAAATGAAACAGGCCGGCGACTTCGGAATATTTGGAGCGAAACCCTCAATATTCCGGAAACTAGTATCGGTGCTTCGAATGCTTTTCTCTCTGTTGGAGGAGACTCTATTTCAGCAATGAAAGTCGTTGCGAAGGCTAGAGCTCAAGACATTTTTGTCACCGTTCAGGAGATTCTCCAGCACCGCACCATCTCCGCTATAATTGATCATCTTCAGACAAAACAGTTGTCTGTTGAATCGCCAGCTGCTCAAAAACGAATTGAACAGTCGCATCAAGATATCACTTCTATTTCGGCTTATCAACGACATCAGGCCGACTTTGACTACTGGAACATGGCTGGTCGACCAAATTTACAGAGTGATTCCCTTTCAACAGCCTTTGAGCTGGATGAGGAGACAACATCAACTCTTCTTGGAACGTCTAACGACGTTCTTCGTACGGAGCCTGCAGAACTTTTGATGGGAATTTTACTGCATGCTTTTAAAGCCACCTTCACGGACCGAGATTTACCAACTATATTTGCTGAAGAGGATAGAACAGCGAGACTGAGCGACGATCGCTCTTCTGAAGTAGTCCCGGTAAGTGTAAGCTCTGATGATTGTGCTGACATTTCGCAGACAACCAGAAAAATTAAAGATGCTCGACGAATACTCCTCAAGAGTCTCAATTATGGCACAGGCCTTGCTTATCACGATGACGATAACGAAGAGATGGAGATACTCTTTAAATACCGTGAAATTCTTAGCGAGGACAAGTCAGAGGAGAACAACAGCTCTACTACTTCCAGGCAATCGCTTATTCACATTTCTGTTATCTTTGATAGCGACAAGCTTGTATGCACCATTCAATGGTCGCCTGACATGGCTCATCAAGAGAAAATCCGTACCTGGATCGAAGCATTCGAGTCTATGACGCGAGAGTGCGCTGAAGTCGGTACGCTAAAGCCGCTGGCATGCCTCAGCGATTATCCACTTCTGCCATACGACTATGAGATTTTGGACAACGTAATACAGAAAGTTGCGCCTCAATGGAAGCTCCTGGGCGTGGACGAAATCGAAGACATTTACCCTTGCTCACCCTGCCAAGAGGGCATGATCATTAGTCAGATTCGACATCCCGACAGAAACCTTTACAACCACGAGACTACGTGGAAAGTTACCCCGTCTGATGGAAGGGTCGTGGACCCTAGCAGACTGGAGGAAGCCTGTCGTATTGTTATCCAGCGACACCAAATATTGCGAACAGTCTTTTGCGAGGCCGGGGGACAACATGTACCCTTTGTCCAGGTTGTCTTCAAAGATGCTGCCTCGCTCAAGGTTCAGGTCTCTAGGTCGGATCTCTCGGCCTACGACACCGCAATCCCAGCACCCAAAGTCGTTGATCCTACCAGGTTTCCCTATCATTTGGCTGTTTGCGAGTCTCCTGATGGCGTTTCTTGCAAGTTCGTCATCAATCATGCCTTGCTTGATGGCTCTTGTCTGAGAGTCTTGATACGCGAGTTGTCACTTGTATACGACCAGATATCCCTACCAACGCCACCTCTATTCAGCAGCTTCATTAACTATTTATTGACAAATCCCACCGACGATTCTTATGCTTATTGGAACTCTCGATTGGATGGAATAAGTTCATCCCATTTCCCAAGCCTGAATGACTGTGATGAATCCGGCTCTACACCTGGTAGGCTTGACATTGCAATCCCTGACGACCAGGTTGCTGCGCTGCGGAGGTTCTGCAGAGAGCATGGCGTTACTATTGCCGCTGTTATGAGCACCGTATGGGCCCTGGTACTTCAGACCTACATTGGAAACGATACAGAGACAGTCTGCTTCGGTTACATGGCGTCTGGTCGAGATGTTCCGGTACCTTATGTCCATGAATTGATGGGACCTCTTCTGAACATGCTTGTCCAAAGAGTCGACCTTCAACCGTCTACGAAAATCGCATCTCTTGTCCGCAGTGTTTACGATGGCATTGTGGGTAACCTACCGCACCAAAATTGCTCGTTGGCAAAAATTCAGAGTGGCCTGGGCCTTGGAGGACAAAGTCTCTTCAACACACTGGTAAATGTACAAAAGGTCTCTTCAGTATACGAGACCGACACGTTGCCTGCTATTGATTGGGAACTTATTGGAGAGGGAGGCCCAGCTGAGGTAAGATGAAGCCCCCCCAAGATATTACTAGAAGCTTTGCCTAACATAAGCCATAGTACGACGTTATTTTCGGCGTTGTGGACTCTGATCAGGGCATCATGGCCGATCTTCTTTTCTGGACATCATGCCTCTCTGAAGCGCAAGCCGCAGATCTCCGATCGACTTTGTTGCAGACTCTAAGCTCTCTTTTAGAGAGCTCTGACAAATCAACGGTCAGCGAGATTCAGGTATTTTCAGAAAGCCACGGCCGTCAGCTCCATTCATGGAACGCACATAACCCGCACATCGTGGAGTCGTGTCTACATCAGCTATTCGAAGAGCAAGTTGCTATTCACCCAGATGCTGCAGCAATTAGTACTACAAGCACAGAAGCAAACTGGACCTATGCGCAGCTAAACGATGTTTCGACAAGACTGGCTGCCCATCTTCAGACTTGTGGAGTGGAAACCGGCATGGCTTTGCCGTTTTGCTTCGACAGGTCACCATGGACTGTTGCCAGCATGCTTGCCATTCTCAAATCTGGAGGAGCTTGTGTTGCTCTTGATCCGTCTTATCCAATCCAACGACTGAAAGACATCATCAGAATAACGGGAGCAAGAATAGTCGTGTGTGAGGAGAAATATACTGAGCTATTTGACAGTCTGCCAGACCTAATGATAGTTTCGGTCAGCCCAGACCTTTGGGATCGCATCCCACAGGTTGACGGGTGCACCTCATCAGTTACGCCGAGTGATCCCGCCTTCGTCAACTTCACCTCTGGAAGTACCGGAGTGCCAAAAGGAAATATTCTCGAGCATAAATCTATTGCCTCTGCTCTTTGGCACCACCGTGCCATAGATCCGCTGGGTAGACAAGCACGGGGCCTGCATTTTGCGTCCTATACTTTCGACATGAGCTTCGCCGAGATTCTATTGGTCCTCTCTTCTGGGGGTTGCCTCTGTATACCTACCGAATACGAACGCCTTAACAGCTTGGCAGCTACGATAAACAAGCTTGAAGTCAATTGGGCCTATCTTACCCCCACTGTTGCGAGTCTTCTTGACCCATCGGAAGTTCCAAGTTTGAAGACTATTTGCCTTGGCGGAGAACCGGTACTTGATACTCTGGTGACGAAGTGGATAAACAATGCCACATTGGTCGCGACATATGGTCCTTCTGAATGTTCAATCGCCATCTCTCGATCCATAGTGCGTGGCTTCGGGAATGGACAGCTCGGTCCCGCCTCGGGTGGTCTTCTCTGGGTTGTCAATCCAGTGGACCATAATAAGCTGGTACCTATCGGAGCTCCCGGCGAGCTGCTGATTGAAGGACCGCTGGTGGGTAGAGACTACTTGGACGCGACCCTGGCGAAGGCTACTTTCATCGTGGATCCAGCTTGGACGAAGGATTTCCCAGTGTCTGGCATCGCACAAGCTGGACGACGCATGTACAAGACGGGAGACATTGTCCGCTTCAACAAGGATGGATCAATGACTATGTTGGGCAGGAAGGCTGAAGATGCCCAGGCCAAGATCCACGGACAACGAGTTGACCTGGGCGAAGTGAGCCACCACATAACTGCGAGCGATATGGTCAAGCATGCGGTATGTTTCGTCGCAAAGAAAGGCCTGTTTGCCAACAGATTGACCGCAATTATCTCTTCCATGGATTTGGCAGACGCCATATTGGGGTTCGCTGATCAGCCTTTGAACCTCCAGGATGGTCCAGAGGCGCGGGAGAGAATCTCAGATCTTCGCCATTGGCTCGAGGATCGCGTCCCGAGCTACATGATGCCGCGGTCGTGGATTTTGCTAGAAAAGGTTCCCGTTACGCTGAATGGCAAATTGAATCGCCGTGTTCTCCTCCAATGGCTTGAATCTGTGGATAACGACACATACCAGAGCATACTGACGCTCAACAATGATGACGAAACAAATGCATTGGCCTCGTCAGGCTCCCTTAGCCCAATGGAAGAGAGTCTGGCCAAAGCGTGGAGCCATGTTCTCAATGTTCCAGAGGGACAAATTAGTGTCAACCAAAGTTTCTTCAGCCTTGGAGGAGATTCCATTTCCGCGATTAAGGTATCTTCCAGATTGCTCAACGAAGATATCCAAGTATCCATGCATGATATTCTACATTATCGTACCCTAGCCGAAATCGCCAAAAGAGCAACACGGGCCAGCTCGGCTCCCAGCGGCGTTCAAGCACAAGTTGGTGCAACCGATGCACCATTCTCACTGCTGTCGCGACGTTTATCCAATTCACAGTTTGAGAAGTTAATGGCCAAGGTTGCATCCAATCTCGAAGATGTTGGCACAAATATGGACAGTGTCGAGGATATTTATCCCTGCTCACCTATGCAAGAAGGTATCTTATTTAGCCGTGCTAGGCAGGACGGCCTCTACGATTTGATCAACGATTTCAAAATCGTCTCCTGCACAAGCACTGAGCCTGTCAGCCTGGAGCGATTTCGCCGTGCTATCGACCTTGTCACAGCGCAGCATCAGTCGCTTCGTTCTTTCTTCGTTGAAGGCGACGATGCAACCCCGTATGTGCAAGTGGTTAAGAAAACGGTAGAGGCTCCCGTTATTTGCATCAGTTCCTCTAACTCACAGGAGCCTTTTAAGGATGTGGTCGTGGATTCCATTCCACTGCATGGGCTTGGCTACCGGTTCGTCCTCTGTCAAGTCTTACCCACTGGAGACGTTTACGGTAGACTTGAGATCAACCATGCCTTGATCGATGGACAATCGATGAAAGTCCTCATCACAGACCTTCTGTTAGCATACGATGAGCAGCTGCCTCTCTCTCATAGTCCACCACTTTACGGAGATTTCATCAAGTACCTTGAACAACTCTCGACGGAGAAGTCACTGGAATACTGGACTTCTGTTATACGAGGCCTTGAACCTTGCATCTTACCCTCGCTTAACAATATGCAGAATCAAAATATGTGCAATGAAATCGATGAAGTCTTGGATCCACACCTTACAGAATTGATCTTCCAATTGTGTAGAAACTATGACACTACGATTGCCACTGTGGTCAGTGCTGTTTGGGCACTCGTGCTGCGGGCATACGTGGGCATGGACACAGTTTGCTTTGGCTTACTGACATCCGGACGAGCAATTCCGGTGCCACAAGCAGAATCTATCATCGGGCCCTTGATTACTATGATGGTCTCGCGAGTCGATATGAATGCAGAGATGCCGATTCTTGAAATGATACGCAGCATACACGATGGCTTCCTAAACGGATTAGAGCACCAGCATACTTCTCTCGCCGCAGTACAGCAAGCCTTTGATGAGGGCAGGCAACGCGGGAAAATGTTCAATACTGTGGTGAACGTGCTTAAAGGTGATGTCGCAGCTGCTGAGGAATCGCCATCTAGCATCAAGCTTGAGGTTATGGACGCCAGCGGTCCAACTGAAGTAAGTCTCCTCCATGTGTGCACAGTCGATTCTTATTTACTTACGTCGGGTTTTTAAATCATAGTACGATGCTTCCTTAGACGTTGTACATACGGATACAAACATCTCCTTGAGTTTCAGTTATTGGACAAGCTGTCTATCGAACGAACAAGCCAAGCTCATGCAGCAAACCTTGTTACATGTTCTTGAAAGCCTTGCCCAGGGAGCCTCTGGCAGAGTGGGCGACCTCGATATACTGAGCGAAGCTCATAGGTCTCATATTATGCAGTGGGCTAGTGAGATGCCTCCGACAAACTACTCTTGTGTCCATGAGCACGTGGAGAAAAGAGCTAAGATGCAACCTGATGTAGACGCCATCGTCACATCGGATCTGAGCATCACATACGACGAATTGGAGAGACTCTCTTCTCTTCTTGCAGCCCATCTTGCTTTCTTGGGTGTCAGACCTGAGGTGATGGTGCCTTTCTTCTTCGACAAATCACCCTGGACTATTGTGGTGATGTACGCCATCTTGAAAGCAGGCGGCTCTTGCGTGGCCCTCAGTCCAGAGTTTCCTGATTCAAGACTTACTAATATGATTGAGGCTACCGAGGCAACGCTTGCTATTTGCGACTCAAAATACGTGGATAGGCTTCAAACATTAATACCAACTGCGGTGCCCATCGACACATCAGTGTCTACGGCCAGTGCTATGATGAGTCGCTTCGAAGCCCTTTCTAGCACAACTCCGTCTCAGGCAAAGCCATACCACCCAGCTATTATCGCATTCACTTCAGGTTCCACTGGAACACCCAAAGGTATCATCTTGACTCATGCTTCAATGAGTACCAGCATGTTTGCACACGGACCTCTAGTTCAAATGTCTGAATCTAGCCGTGTTCTCCAATTTTCTTCGTACACTTTTGACGCCAGCTTGGAAGAAATATTTACCACCCTTGCCTTTGGAGGTACAATTTGCGTTCCAACCGAGTACGAGAGAATGAATGAGTTACCAGCGTTCATCAAGGCTCATCGTGTCAATTTCGCTGCTTTAACGCCTACTGTGGCCTCATTACTGAATCCAGAAGAGCTCCCGCTGAAGACAGTTGATATAGCTGGTGAGGTGGTTCCCCAAACGTTGGCCAGCAAATGGGCGACCCATACAAACTTGGTTGTTACGTATGGACCCGCAGAGTGTTCCATCATCAGCTCCGGAATGCTAGTTGACCCGAATCATGTCCAAAATGGTACTCTTGGAAAGCCTGCTGGTACCCTGATGTGGATAGTTGATGCCAATGACCACAACAAGCTGGTTCCTATTGGCTGCGCTGGCGAGATTCTTATAGAAGGACCTCTACTGGCGCGTGGATATATCAACAAGGACCAGACAGAGAAATCTTTCATATTTGATCCTTCTTGGATGCGAATGTGCCCTGTCTCTGGTGCTGGTAATCAGCGTCGATTATACAAAACAGGTGACTTGGCCCGATATGAGCCCGATGGATCCATCATCTACCTTGGACGAATGGATTCCCAAGTCAAAATCCACGGACAACGAGTTGACTTGGGCGAGGTTGAAACAGCCCTATCGAGTCATGGAGTGAGCCAGTCAACTGCAATGGTTCCCAAAAACGGACATTTTACCAAGAAGTTGGTCGTGGTATTCTCAAAGAGCAATGCCTCCTCGGCCTCTGGGCGCATTCTCGAGGTCATGACAGATGACGATGTTGCAACTCACGTGGCAGAACTTCGAAAAGGTCTACAAATTGCCCTACCCGGATACATGTTGCCTCGTGTATGGGTTCCAGTTGAAGCTCTCCCCCTTAATCCCAATGGAAAGCTGGACCGTCGCGCGATTGGGCAGTGGCTAGAGAGATTGGACGAAGAAGCCTGCGAGCGCATTCTTGCGCTTGGTAACTCTCTCAAACCGGCCTCTGAGCTTACAGACATCGAGAAACTCCTAGTCTCTGTCTGGTCAGAAGCATTAGGCCTTCCTAAGAGCATGATTGATGTTGACCAGCCGTTCTTCAGTCTTGGAGGAGACAGTGTCTCTGCCATACGAGTGGCATCGCAACTGAGATCTCAGGGTATACATCTGGCTGTTCATGACATTTTCCGTCATCGTACCGTGTCAGCACTCGCGGAACTTATTAGCAGTGAAAATCCCAATTTAGCTGGAGCCATTGGCAAAATCCAGCCCTTCCCTTTAACGCCGTCACAGATCATGCAGCTCAGAAGCCACGCGGGAACTACCAGCACTGTTGCTCAGAAATTAATCGCGAAACTCAAAAGGAGAGTAGATTTCGATGAGATGAACACTGCTTTCAAGACACTTAGTGAGCGGCATCCCATGCTAACTGCGCACTTTGAGCGCGATTCGAGCGGTACTTGGTCGCAAAGATTGGTGGAGACGCCAGCAAATCTCATGGAGCTTGGTCATCTGCATGCGACATCGCTTGAAGAGGCACAGTCGCTGTTCTTGTCCATGCAACCTGATTTGGATATTGCGAAAGGCCCCCTTTTGGCGGCAAGTCTGATAGACATCGAATCAGTGGACACCGAAAGCAGCCAGTTACTGATCTTGGCCATGCACTCTCTTATTGCAGATGATTCATCATTACGGGTCATATTAGAGGATCTGGAAACTCTGCTATTGCATGCACCTGCTGGCTGTAACCCAGCGTCATTCCAAGATTGGGCTCTTGCACAGTTCAATAACTCTCAGCGAAAGCTTTCTAACAATAGCTTTGCCGCAATATTAAGCACAGCTCAGACCAATTTTATTGATTATTGGGGCATGCAACATCATCCCAATACTCACAGTGGTATCAAAACCTCAGACATCTCAATTGATCCCGACACAGCATCACTTCTTCTCGGAAAAGCCAATCTGACACTGAGAACAGAAGCTGTTGAAATACTACTGGCTGCACTCTGTCACTCCTTCACAAACACCTTCACTGACCGCCCTCCACCGAAGGTGTTCTGTGCTAGTAATGATAGAGATGGAGAAGCCGATGACAGTAACATTTCTAGCGCTGTTGGGTGTTTTACGACCATATCGGCTGTATGCGCGGAGGAGAATTACACGACAGCGCCTGTCAGCAGCGATCTTGAAACACGGATAGTCCAAACTCTGAGATGCGTCAAAGACCAGCGTCGCTTCGCCCATCACAACGTTACGGGACTTGAAGATGTGGAGGTATTCTTGACCTATACTAAAAAATCGTGTCTTGAAACCGCGTTGTTCCAGGAGATGCCTTGTGTCGAAGGCAACGATATTTCTGAACACCAGACAAGAAAATCTTTGTTCGAGGTATCTGCGGAAGTCATTGATGGACAAATAGATATCAGATTCCATTATCATGAGAACATGGCACGCCAAAGCGAAATCATTGCCTGGATCCAAGCATTCGAAGACCTACTTCGATCTTCTGCTTCGGTTCTGGCTCAAGCTTATTTTGTGCCTACACTATCGGATTTTCCTCTTTTGGACGTTGAGGACTATGCGTCTCTTGACAATCTGGTGGAGCGCTGCAAATCTCAGGCGCAGATCCCTGATATGTCCTTGATTGAATCTATTCATCCCTGCTCGCCAATGCAAGAAGGAATTTTGCTGAGTACTTTAAGATCAGCTAGTATTTACGATGGGCAAGAATTCTGGAAGGTGCTCCCGAAATCTCCCAGCACAGACTTGGACATACTCAAGCTTAAAGCAGCCTGCGAAAGCGTCATTGCCCGCCACGATATACTCAGGACCCATTTCGTTGAGGCTCACTACGGACGTTCAGCTTTCCTTCAAGTTGTTCTTCGAGCAGTGAATTCTCCTGTTCAATTGGCGACTTTTGACGATTTTGATGACTTGACACATCAGCCACTGCCACAACTACATGAAGCAGGCATCCTTCCATACATCTTTACGCTATGCGAGTTGGCAACTGGTGACGTTTATTTGCGTCTCGACATTAGCCACGCGCTTTCTGATGGCGTTTCAACCGGAATTCTGATGCGGGATCTTCTGCTGGCCTACGATGATAAACTCTTGCCAGCAGGACCATCCTACAGAAACTACATATCTCATCTTGAGTCTCAGTCCGGAGAACTGACACTTCAGTTTTGGCAAGACAATCTCAAAGAGGCAACACCATGCCATTTCCCTCTGCTCAATGAATCCGGGGTTGGCAGTTCACCTATTCACCGGAGCACCGATGTGCCGCTTTCTATTCAGCGAAAGGACCAAGTGCGAGAATTCTGCAAGTCGCATAGCACGACGTTGGCAAACTTTATGTCCGCAATCTGGGCAATGGTTCTGCCATGTTTTTCCGATGCGTCTTCTGATACGGCTACTTTTGGTTACCTGGCATCGGGTCGCGATATTGCACTTCCCGGAGTCGATGATATCCTGGGTCCGATGATAACCATGCTGATTCGCAGCGTCAATGTTAGCCCCGAAATTACAGTCTTAGGTCTCATTGAGGAAATGCACCAAGACTTCATTAAAAGCTGGTCGTATCAACACTGCTCCCTCGGCGAGATTCATCACGCTTTGGGACTTAGTGGTACGCCGCTCTTTAATACCATTGTCAACCTGGGCCATGCTGGTGGCTTCAAAAAGCCACAGGACATGCCAGGTGATATTCTCTTTGTGCCTGAAAATGTTCAGAGCCGCAGCGAGGTTAGTTTACTGGTGTTAATGCGCGCGTCAGAAAAATATTGTTTATCTGTCTCACTGCTTTGCAAGAAAATGAAAATAAAATTGATAGAAAATTGCTAACTGATTCTTGCGCCTTTTATAGTACGATATTGCTTTCAACATTCTGGACTCTGACGAAGGCTTCTGGCTCACGCTTAGTTACTGGGATCGCTGCCTTTCTGAGGCACAGGCCATCGTCCTTTCGCACACTATCCAGGCAGCGATTGCATCTGTTCTCGAAAAGCCAGAACAATGTATTTCTGCTGTGGATTTGGTGGACGATTTCCACACTCAAATGATGCAGTCTTGGAATGCAGATATCCCTGAGCCAGTATTTGACTGTATCCACCTTGCCTTCGAGAGGCAGGTCAAATTGCAACCAGAAGCTCCTGCCGTCTGCTCCAGTGATCCGAAGATATCGATCTCGTATAAGCAACTGGATTCTATGACCGATAATCTGGCGTCCTCTCTACGAGAGATCGGGGTGGGACCAGAGTCGCTTGTACCTTTCTGTATGGATAAATCTCCATTCACACCAGTAGCCATGATCGCAATTCTCAAAGCCGGCGGCGCTTGCGTTGCCCTTGATCCGAACCAGCCAATTGAAAGACTTCGGAGCATTATCGAAGCTTCAGGAGCCAAGGTGGTACTGGTGGCACCACAGCACAAGGATCTGCTTGCCAACATTATCCCCCATATCGTCCTCGTTGGGGAAGAGTCTCTACGCAACCTTGAAGGTTCCGCCAAGGCTCTTCAGCCTACTGCAGCAGTTTCCCCAGCAAATCACAACAACCCAGCTTTTGTTATCTTCACTTCTGGGAGCACAGGAACTCCTAAAGGAATAGTAGTTGAACATGGCGCGTTTTGTTCAAGTGCGCGATCTCATGCCCCAATTTTGGGCCTACACAGCGGTACTAGGGTCCTGCAATTCGCATCTTACACATACGATCTGAGCATCGCCGAGACTTTTACAACATTGATGGTGGGTGGGTGCATCTGCGTGCCTTCTGAGTACGACAGATTGAATCGGTTGGCCGCAGCTATCAACGCAATGTCAGTCGAATGGATGTTCCTTACCCCGACTGTAGCAGCTTTGCTACAGCCCGAGCAAGTCCCTACCGTGAGGACCCTTGTTCTTGGAGGAGAGCATGCGACCCACAACAACTTCTCAACCTGGGGTGGTAGGCCGGGCATATGTCTCATCAACAGTTACGGCCCAGCAGAGTGTTCTATCTGGACAAACGCCAATGTTGGTGTCAAACCGACGTCAGATATTTCCAACCTGGGGCGCCGACTCGGCTGCTCATTATGGGTAGTTGACCCCCGCAATCATCATCGCCTTTTCCCAATGTACGCTCGAGGTGAATTGGTCATTGGTGGGCCAACTCTGGCAAGAGGCTACCTTCACGACCCAGTCAAGACAGATGCAGCGTTTATTCAACCGCCAGCCTGGTTCACCGATGACAGTGGTACAGAGCAACGACTTTACAAATCGGGTGATCTTGTGTATTATAACTTGGATGGATCCCTCTCTATTCAAGGCCGCAAGGATACCCAGGTCAAAGTTCACGGACACCGAATTGAACTTGACGATATTAATCATAATATGGCTCGTATCCCGCTAATTGAACATGCAATGGCTCAACTTCCACGTTCAGGGCCACTGGAAGGTCGTCTGGTTGCAGTAGCATCATTGAAAGAAGACAGACCTCTGGCCAGTTCTCCTCAGCAAATTCTCAAGATTATCAGCGACTCTGGCCACATACCGCAGGTAGCCACCAAGCTTGGACAGATCAGATCCGAGTTAGAAAAACAGCTGCCTAAGCATATGTTACCGACTGTGTGGGTTATTGTTCAGAAGATGCCTTTGCTATCGTCTGGCAAGCTGGACAAGCGCACTGTTAAAGCTTGGTTGGATTCGATGGACGAAGAGAGCTTCAGCCAAATAAAAGCAATGTCAACTTCGGATGCGGTGTCGCAATTATCGCCACCTGAAAATGACGTCGAATTTCTTTTGCAAAAGGTCTGGTCCGAGGTATTGAAGTGTGAGCCTTCGACTATTGGCGTGGCGGTCAGTTTCCTTGGCTTGGGAGGCGATTCTATTTCTGCAATGCAGGCGGTTTCCAAGGCACGCGCCGCTGGCATGAACATTTTTGTTCAGGATATCTTCAGGCTAAAGACAATCCGAAAACTGGCTGAACAGGCTAGTTTGGCAGGAAGAGTTGACGAGCCCATCGCTACGCCTGGCCGTTTTGGACTCCTGCCAACTAAAGGACCACAACAACTTACCCGATTTGTGAATGACTGCGCATCAATCTTACATCTCGATGGAACTGGCGCTAGTATCGAAGATATCTTCCCCTGTTCTCCTATGCAAGAAGGTATCTTGATCAGCCAGGCTAGGTCACCAGATCGCTATCATGTTAGAGCTTTGTTCGAGGTCTTGGTCCAGTCTACGGAATTAGTCGACGTGGACAGACTTGAACAAGCCTGGATTAAGGTGGCTCAGCGACACCAGGCATTGCGTTCCGTATTTTTAGAGGAGTCTTTTGGTGGAGAGAACATGCTTCAAGTTGTGTTGGACCGAGTCACCGTCCCAGTATTGAAGCTGGAATGCGAAAAGCTCGAAGACTTCACCGAATCCACCGAGGTGAACCAATATGCCAAGGATGGTCCCCCATACCGCTTTTCCATCTGCAAACTGCCATCTGGGGTGGTCTATTGCCACTTAGCCATGACTCATGCCCTGGATGATGGCTCTTCAATGCGCGCGCTGCTGCGAGATATTTGCCTGTCTTATGACGACCTGCTCCCATCGGGTGATCCACCGCTCTACAGCAATTTTATTTCATATATTCAGCGGCAGTCTAAAGATGCTGGCCTCAAGTTTTGGCAATCGTATCTTAGTGGGGTTGCAACCTCTCACTTCCCGGCATTGACGACGCGTGCCTCAGCTGATCCAACTGAGGATGGAATCGTCGAGAGATGGATCGAAGGAGACAAGGCAAGCTCTCTCCTTCGGTTATGCGAAGAGCATGACATTACGATTGCAGATGTATTCAAGACGGTTTGGGCCATCGTTTTGCGCTCTTTTGTCGGCGCCGATTCTGTTTGCTTCGGATACCTTGCTTCAGGTCGCGATGCTCCCATCAAGGACGTTCACAACATTATGGGACCGCTCATCAATATGCTGGTATTCTATGCCCATGTTGATAAATCCAAGTCCCTCATTGAGCTTTGTAAAGAAGCAAATGACTCGTATCTCCAGGCACTACCACATCAACAATGCTCGCTCAAAGAGATTTTACACGCTGTTCGGGGACCTGGACAATCTGCCGCCCTTTTCAACACAGTTGTGAATGTGCAGAAGGGAGTAACTGCATTCTTTGCCGATGAACAAGACTCAACAGCCCATCGGACCATCGATCTTCGTAGTCGCATCTTCCATGACCCTACTGAGGTACGCCTTCCCGAATTGTCGTCTACTTACAAGTATAGTGCTAACATAAACTTCTGCGAATGTAGTATGAATTGAGCATTGACATTCAAAATTTTGAGAGTTCAATTGCTATCTTGATGAACTACTGGACTTCCCTTCTATCAGAGGAGCAAGCCGATCGGCTTATCGATCTTGTTCTTGACGTTGTTGAGAGTCTTCTAGACAACCCGATGCAGACTGTCGGACAGCTTGAGCTATGCACGAGCAATGATGCATCTCTTTTGCAAAGCTGGAACAATGCTCCACTGGTCGAGGAGGAGCGTTGTCTTCATGAAGTTATCGAGGAGCAAGTTGCTTCTAAACCCGAGGCCGTTGCTGTGGTCTCTGACGAAGGCTCTCTTACGTTTCAGGAATTGGATAGCATGGCCAACAAACTTGCGAATCATCTCAAACAATTAGGAGCAGGCCCTGAAACTATTATCCCGTGCTGCTTTGAGAAGTCTATCTGGGCGATTGTTGCCATGTTGGGTGTGTTGAAAGCGGGTGCTGCATGCGCCGCTCTCGATCCAGCTCATCCCCTGGAGCGACTGCAAACAATTTTGAAGGATACTGAGGCACCATTCGTTCTCTCCTCTTCACTTCAAACTGCTCTCGTGGCACAAACTGGTCTACAGGCGGTTGTTGTCACAGAGGAGACACTCAACAAGCTCCCTCTTTGTGCCTCTGCTCCCAGCACTGGTGTCAAGCCTGATAACAAAGCCTTTATTGTCTACACTTCTGGAAGTACGGGGACTCCAAAGGGTGCTATACTTGAACATCGTAACCTATACGCATCCTCCAGAGGATTTGGTACGTTTGGAATGAACAGCGAATCCCGAGTCGCCCATTTCTCTTCCTATGCTTTCGATGTTAGCATCGGAGAGACGATGCTCGCTCTGACACACGGCGCATGTGTGTGCATCATATCGGAGGAGGATCGTCTTGGAGATCTGACGGCAGCGTTGAACAGACTCCAAGCGACATTTACACAGTTGACCCCAACTGTGGTGCGCACCTTGGAGCCAAGCGAACTGCCCTATATGAAAACGGTGGTGACAGCTGGTGAGCTTCTGACAGACGACATTATTAACAAATGGACCGAAAAAGTTCGACTATTCAACTCATATGGACCCTGTGAGTGCGCGATCAATTCGACCGGGAGCGATTTGCTCAAGGCTGGTGCTCGAGGCGCTGTAATCGGAAAGCCTCTACAGTCGAGGCTCTGGATTGTCGATCCCGAAAACGACCAACTGCTGGTTCCCCCAGGAGCCGTTGGTGAACTGGTGGTCAATGGACCAATTGTGGGACGTGGTTATTTAAACAATCCCGACAGGACTAAAGCTGCCTTCATGGAAATGCCACGATGGGCTACCGCCTCCTCGAACGCTGGCAGATTCTATAAGACGGGAGACCTGGCTCGTTGGACTTCTGACGGCAGCATACACTACTTGGGACGCAAGGATGTCCAGGTTAAGATTCATGGACAGAGGATTGAGTTGGGCGAAGTGGAGTATCGCATCGCAGAGAAAGCAGGATCTGCTTTCAAGGCTGTTGTGGCGGCCGTCCCCAAGGATGGCAGACTGAAGCAGCGACTGGTAGCTCTTATGTCTCTTGGCGACCAGAAGCTACATCAAGGAGCTGGAGTCTCTGTTGTTGACGATGCTGACCTTAAATCGAGATCATTGGCAGAAATTGCCGATATTATTGAATCAGTGAAGAAGAGTTTGCCACGGCACATGGTACCCAGTCTCTGGATACCAGTCCACGATGTGCCCAAACTTCCTTCTGGCAAGACCAATCGTCGCTTCATTAACCAATGGCTGGATGAAATCGACGAACAGCTGTACGCAGACCTGACTACGTCTTCCCAGTCGAGAGTTGTTCCGCCAAAGTCCGACATGGAAGCAATGCTTCAAAGAATCTGGGGAGATATCCTTCATCTCGATGCGACGAGCATCAGTACAGACCAAAGTTTCTTCTCGCTTGCTGGCGACTCTGTGCTGGCTATGCAGCTCATGGCCCGCTGTCGTGCTGAAGGTGTGACAGTGAAAGTGCGGGATATCTTCCAGTACACAACAATTGCAGCCCTGGCACCTCGATGTACTCGTGATGTGGGTGGACCAAACCCTATGACAGACGACTATATTCCACAAGCAACTCTCATTGAAGCTGAGCATGGAGACCTCGACTTTGATGACATGTCAAACATCGAAGCCGTCTATCCTTCCTCACCTATGCAGAGCAGTATTCTCGCAATCCAAGAAACCCAAAAGAATGCATGGTTTGCAAGCTTCATAGTAGAGGCCGAACTGCCATCTCAACACAGATTGACTCAGATGGAGGACCTCGCTACGGGGTGGCAAATGGTGGTTGATCGTCACGCCGTACTTCGCACAGCTTTCAGAGCAGGAAAGCAGACCGGTCGGCAATACCAAATCGTGCTGAAAGAGTTTACAGCTCCTGTTTCCTATATCACGGATGCTTTATCAACTGATCCTACGTCTATTTTCAATATTTCGCCTGATATTCCGGACTATGGACTGCCACCACATCGCATGGTTCTTGCAGAGACTATGTCGGAGAAGCGTGTCTTCATTCAGCTGCAGATCAGCCACGCCTTGTATGACGCTGTGGGTATATCAGTGCTATGGCACGATTTCCAAATGGCATACTCAAGTCTTCGAGGAGACGGCGTTGCTTTGGACAGCATGCCTGTTTCTCCTTATCGTGCCTTCATTTCCTACATTGAAGGTCTGCCCAAGCCAAGCGCTGTCAGCTTCTGGAAGAATCACTTAGAGGGCACTTCACCCTGCTTTTTCCCATCCCTGCCCGATGAACGATCAAATAGAGGCATCAACATGACAAGCGCAACATCTACGTCGAATCCTCCTCTTCATGGATCATTTAATAGCATCGCTGTCCCCATTAATCGGACCAGTAAGATTCGCGCATTTTGCAAAGAGCAGGCTGCTACAACTGCCAACTTATTTCAGGCTGCTTGGGCTATTGTACTCCGCCATTTTACCAAGTCTGACGATGTGAATTTTGGATTCATGCTCTCCGGACGCGATGCTCCCCTGCCCGAAGTCGATACCATCTTGGGCCCCCTAATCAACCTTCTACCTTGCACGGTTAAAGCTAGTGGCCACCGGACACTGCAATCCATGTTACGGGCTTTGCAGTCTAACTATGCTGAAACATTGATGGTGAGTGGCTAATCGATTACTTTGGTGCAAATAGAGGGACCTTTTTTTTTTTTTTTTACTTATGGCATGCTAACTTATGAAAAAAGAGTCAAAATTGCTCTCTAGAAGAAATTCGCGCAGCCGCTGGGATTGACGGGCCATTATATAACACATTTCTGAATATGCAACGCGTGACCAAACAATCGCCTTGCTCTCAGAGTAGTGTCCAATTCAATGAAGTTGATGCGTTTATGACAGACGAGGTAAGCCGTTGTCTAAATCCCAGAACTCGCATCAAAGCTAACCAGTTCTAGTATGCGATCTCCGTTTACGTTTCGGATGTCGGTGATGACATATTCATGGAACTGTCATATTGGACATCGGTTCTCACAGATGAAGATGCCCAGATGATAGGCCAAGCTATACTTCGAGCACTAGATGTCTTATTCGCTGCTGACTCAACGGATAGTCCGCTGAGTCTCAAGTTGTGATGAAATTAGGGGTCGTTGGAATCCAGGTTCACGGTCGTTGCATGAGTATAGGATAGTTAGTTATTAAGGCATTAACTCACTGAGTTGTATGTCTCGAGTATATTACTTATCGCGATCTACTTCTACATTATCGACACACAACGTGACTAACGCATAGGTGACACCCGGCCAATCTGTCTATACGCGCTTCGTAGACTGTGTAAATAGTATAGGTCTTGCCATAGACTTTTGTATATGAAACCAAGACCATCCAAAATAACTGCCGCTCATGATAGGCCTGTGCTCAGTTAGTTCTATTCTGTAACTATCTCAATGTTGCCTTGACGATAACTGCACCTCAAGCCAAGATTGATGCCCACCTCCTCTTTATCATGATGATGCAGTCATTGTCATCCTTTTTAGAATTTGATAGCCACGTAACGGATGATTTCTTGTTATTCTGCTGATCCATCTTCGGTGATGCCAGCGATAAATTAGCTCTCTCTCTCTATCGCGGCTTTACCATGCTGACAAAGCTGTCGGGCGCATCGATAAAGAATTGATCATTCCTCTTAAAAATATTTGCTTCTTATATATATTTCATTAATCCAATTATGGGTAGGTCTCTAAGATCTCTTGCATCTCCGCCTGAATCTCAGCTGGCAACTCGTAAACTAGAATGATTCTGTATCTGGTCCAACTGCTCATAACTGGGACGTTCTCCCTTCACAACCATAAATGCTGCCGATGATTTATCGTCAAAAAATGAGCTGGCACCCTGAACAGCGGCATGGTACTGAAAGCTGAGATTGGACTTGGCTAAATGGTTTGATAATGGCTCCGCGCCACTTGTCTCTCCACGAGGCACTAACATGTCCAGCTCTTCATTTCGGGTTGTTCGTAGTATGGTGGAAAACGATGACCTGTACGAAGTGGATGATGCCCCTATGCATGCCAGTCCAACTATCACAACTGCGAAAGTAGCGAATATACCAGTCCCGTATGCGGCGTAAAGATTGCGTGGGTTATAGGAATATTCATTTAGAGAAGTCCACTCCGTGACATTTCCGGTTGTACTGTTATCAAGACTACGCCTGTTTATTGTCAGTGACTGTTTGTAGGGGGTCGTTCGTCTCTTGTATGGTGGGAAATGAGATTTACAGTAGATCTGGGTTGCTGAAGAGACTCAAGGTGATGTTGGATACAAGTTGTTCCAACGTCTCTGCCATGGTGAGATTGGTGCCGTTCCCAGATTTCTCACCCAGGATGCCTGTCTGGCCGAAACCATTTTGCAAATATTGCATATCGTGAGCCTGGGTGAGTACGGTAGACAGAACTTGAGTTCGTACTGGTTGAAGGGAGCCATAACGCGTTGCGATAATTTTACCCATTAGGATGCCGCCCAATGAGTCCATAATAGATACATAGGCGACCTCAGGGAGTGTATGGTCGCCTTGGCCCGCTACGGTGGCAACACTAACAGGGTTGAGCCTTGTCAGGTTGCGGATGTTGATGGTCTGTTTGCCGTTCTCGAATCCTAAATCGACGCTGTAAGACGAATTATAGAGCCCGCATTCTATAGTCCTATTTGCGAATGAGCCGTATGTTGGAAATCCAACGAAAAATCGGCAGCGAGCTTGGTGGTCTGCGGAACTCGCCGTGTCGTCAATAGTGGCCAAATTCCCACTTAAGTCGAGAATGGTTTGGGGGTCGAAAATTGCCCGCAAACCACTCAATGTTCTATTCTCCCAGTTGATGATGGTATCTCCTGTTTTGTTATCTCGTGCCGTCTGGGGAACAAAACTGAAGTATGTAACTACTTGATTAGACATTCCCCAGATTGATCCATATGCTTCTTGGAAAGTTTCATCATAAGCGGCATGGAATGCAGAATTGCCCCCCAATGGTCCGCATGATAGAGAAGGACCGTAAAAGTTTAGAGAGTATGAACTATTCGTATACGGTGCCTGTATGGGAAGAATGGTTCCTTGAGATGCCACAGACGAGACCAGTCGGGCGACCGCAACGGAAGGGGCAACATATCCGCCGCCACCTTCGTTGCCCCATTGCGCAAACGGATACGGGCTAGTTGAGTTTATCGTAGGCAAGGGCTTAATATGTTTTGTCTCATTCAGTTGCTTAGAGGGTTGAACTGTCAGCGCCGCGGGGGTGAAAACGGCAACAATAGGTAGCGCCCTATTACTCGGTACGAAGATACAGACATATTAGCCAATATAAAGCCATTAGGGATATCGGGATATTGATCATAGAAGGCAAATAACTCACCATAAAATGCCAGCAATCAGCACTAACCCAAACCCCTTTCGCCAGAGCTCTAGGGTTAAAAATTCCCACGCATTAGTAGTGACGCTGAACATGGCGTCTACTCCTTTCAAGGTTGCATGACGGGATCGTAAGGTTGTCCACAGTAGTTGTGTATAGGCAAATCCAGCAGCTGCTGTCAGACAAGTTTTGACTAGAAAAGCCATGCCAGTTCCGATGCGAATGTTCCATTCTTGTTCAATGTTGCTTTGTACAATTTTTGCATTCAGAGATGAGTAGAAGAAATGGTGGCCGAGCGCAAAAGCTATACCGCACAAAAGACAGCCGATCATTAAGCTCGGTACGGCCCAGTGTGCCTTAAATAGCGCCATCTTCGGAGGAGCTTGCGGCGAATTCGTCCAGACAATTCATCTGAATCGCATAGAGAAGGGGCACAGTGCAGTATCAACCTGCTGAGGCGGTGCGGATTTATCAAAGGATGTTCTATGAAAATAATTGCATGATCGTCTATATAACGGAGAGCTGTGCATCTCCATAGTACAATTAAAGTAGCATTTAACCTTGAAGCGCTTTCAGCACCTGTTACAAGAAGCGGGGACCAATCATGGAGTGGGCGCTTGCCCCTGTGGAAGTATGCCTCAGGAGGATTCAAGCTTGTTTCATGTGAAACACGGGAAATCCTTTGCGTATCTTACTAGGTGGCAATAGAACGATGATTTGAGCTAGTAATCTTTACCGTAGCAGTTTCTATGAGCTTTGCCAACACCAGCAAGCCCAACCACGAATCACTTTTTCTCATTTCATGACGCGACAGCGGCTGCTTTGTGCCAAGAAACCTTGCTGAAGGGAATTAGCATCACCAGATGATCCCGATCCAATCAGATCTTCCAGCATCCAGTCCGGTTTTTGAGGAATCTCTTTCAAATACACATTCTTAAGATGTGATCTATCCGACTGTGTATACCATGGCCTACTTCACCGTAGGTAGACGGGACGAGAATATCCACAAAAGGAAGCGCTGATGCAATGTATCTCATGAGCGACGCAGTTAGCGTGGCGCTTCGGCATTAACCAGTATCAGTCTTGTCCAAAATCCCTCGAGCAACCCGGTCACTTGCGCGCAATTGAGCGAAGAGACGGTGTGAACAAACGGTGCATGTGTACTCCGTAGCCGATCTAGTTCCCGTGACTTATCAGTCCAGGCTAGACGTTTAGCGAGAGAAGCCGGCGCATTCTGCTTTTGTGAGCGTCTTGGAGATTTTGAATAAGGTATGGATTCTTACTTTTGTCCCCCAAGGTCGCTCCAGTTTAATCTCTAATTGTTTGCTTAATGCTACCTATTGACTCGACTGATATGCCCTGCCTAACCTTGTGCGAGAGATTGCAGCAATACACCATGTATGTTATTCTCGCTTGCTTTATGTGTCACTTATAAGCTGCACTCTTCGCGGTGTAGGGTGGCTTGTGTCTGCGCACACCAATTACATGAAGACAGTATTACTCCGTAATATGCTGTTATAATACATAGCGGCGTGGTATAACAGTCCATATGTAAATATTTCACCTGCTTAAAAAAAGGGTATATTGATTTGATTCATAAGTGTTCAATAATCGTGCCCAGCCGGTTATACAGGTAGTGTTTCATTTAGCATTAGCATAATACCTGAGTGGGCATATGTGAATTTGTGGCCAGCAGAATGGAACAGGTCGCTGCATCAAGAAGTCATTACTTAGTGCGCTGTTTATACATCGAGAAAAAGGAAACTCGGAGGAAATAGAGTGTAGAAGAACGTATGAAATTACCCATAGGTAGTCAGTGTTCAATACATAACACTCGCAAGTCTGGATCCGAATGCTTTGATATCATATAACTTCGCTAGTGTGCTGACATTTTTAGTATCACCGTTTTAAGGCATTCCTCTTGTTCTGCTATCCCTAAGTATCCCGCCCATTTGGTCCATAACCCTCAGCTTACAGAAGCATTCGATGATCTCACGATGGTGTCTATGCAGCTGCTGGCAGGGAGCTGCACATCTTCAGGCTTTACATACATACGGTGCCCAAGGCCAATTAATTTACTGAAGCTACAATAAGGCTATTATAGAATGAGATCAATTTTGCCATTTCAATCCGGGTATTTAAAATACCTAGTATTTATGGTTAATAAATCTCCGAGCTACTCATACTCTGCTGTTTATTGATATGCCAAGCCATGTAACCCCGCAAAGGTAATTAATAAAAGCAAAAAGCACGACAGTGTAACACCTAGCGAATGGCATCTTCAAAAGATACTCTTGGCAGAACGGTTAATTCAGTTCTCCTCTATTGCTTTCTTTATGCGGTTGATTACGGCAAAATATTTCCCTGGGCGCTCATAGGCAGAAAGCTTGAACAAGTATTTGGAATCTTTACTGTGGTCAATCTTTGCTGGGGCCAGACTTACATGCCTTTACTTCTGCCAAGGCAAGGTTAAACTGCTGCTATTACAGAGCACATACTTCAGTCTCTGCTCCATTCTTCAATAGAATAGTTACAGTAACATTTTATCTTTACCCGGGGCGGCTATAGAAGAGTCTCACATGTCCGAATATGATGAAGCATCCGCGAATTCTTCATATAACATTTCATTATAAGGCTTTGTATCAAGATTACCAATGCCCTACAATTATATATTCTGGCGATACCCGCTGTTGAGATAATCTATACTATTGGATTCTATTCCAACAGGGAACATCATAGCGCAAGACGGCTTGTGGAGTGCCATTGTTGTACGAAAATTTGAACAGAATCCAGGTATATTATGTGGCAATTACAGTGTTGAAGCTGTCCATGATGTTGCTGACTTTCTGAAATAGAACCAGTTAACATCAGCAAATATGAAAGCAAATATAATATTTTGCCTTCTGGCGCCTCTGGTAGCCGCTCTCCCGGCCGAATTCATTCACTTAGAGCCTGAACTTGCCGCACGCCGCTTTAATATTACTGAGAGAATGGCTGATTTAGAGGATCGACAAGCCTCTGTGAGCATTGATCAGCTCTTCAAAAGGAAAGGCAAAGTTTATTTTGGAACTGCGACTGACCGTGGCTTACTCCAACGGGAACGAAATGCGGCCATTATCCAGGCTAATCTTGGCCAAGTGACGCCAGAGAATAGCATGAAATGGCAGTCCCTTGAGCCTAATCAAAACCAGTATAATTGGGGAGATGCAGATTACCTCGTCAACTTCGCTCAACAAAACGGCAAGACGATACGTGGACATACTCTGATTTGGCACTCACAGCTACCTAATTGGGTCAATAACATCAATAATGCAGATACTTTGCGCCAGGTTATCCGTACTCATGTTCTCACTGTTGTTGGAAGGTATAAAGGAAAGATTCGCGCTTGGGTAAGTTGTGACAATCTCAATTCGTTCCTTTTGGTGGGTGGCTGCTAAATTTATGTATTTTTATCATGTCAATAGGATGTAGTGAACGAGATCTTTAACGAGGATGGAACACTACGCTCTTCTGTGTTTTCTAGACTGCTGGGCGAAGAGTTTGTCTCGATTGCTTTCCGTGCTGCTCGAGAAGCTGATCCGTCTGCTCGTCTCTACATCAACGATTACAATCTCGATGTTGCCGGGTCTAGTAAAGTCAACTTAATGAGATACTATGTGGATAAATGGATCTCTCAAGGAGTCCCCATTGACGGCATCGGTCAGCCAGCAATCTAAACCCCCTTTGACCTCATTTCCGCGGTTAATAGCTCAGAATATTTAGAACTAACATAAAACGCTCTGTACAGGAACTCAAACCCACATCGGTGCTGGAGGAGGAGCCTCTGTACAAGGTGCACTTCAGCAGCTAGCTACAGCACCAGTCACTGAATTGGCCATTACTGAACTTGACATCGTGGGCGCACCGTCGAACGATTACAGCGCAGTTGTTCGAGCATGTTTGAACGTTCCTAAGTGCTTGGGGATCACTGTGTGGGGTATTAGCGACAAAGTGAGTACATGGCACTTTTACCCTTCTAAACAGAGAACCTCATTGACGTATTCATAGGACTCGTGGCGTTCAGGCTCCAGTCCCCTTCTATTCGACAGCAACTTCAATCCTAAAGCAGCGTACAACAGTATTGTAAGCATTTTACAATAGACTCTTTGCATATGGTGAAGGGAAAAGAGTACCTTAGAAGCTCGGAATATAAATAGGATTACCTCAGATGCGGAATACCAGTTCCATTGTAAATACTTAGAAATATACATGAGCTACAGGTCTACACTTGTACCTTCGAGGTGACATACTCTTATATTGCTTCCAATTTCTCAGCTCCCATCGGGCATTCGCCTCTGTTCACGCTATACGAACTTTTCAAGTGTCTTTGGGAGGCATTTCCTACTTTCTAAACGTTCCAAAGCGCGAATCACAAATCCAAAAGTCAAATACTAATTACTCTCTGCCATAGATGGAGGAAAAGGTCTCGTAGATTTGTATCTCCAAATTTGCTTCTGCATTTGCCTTGAACTCAACTGCCAGGGGCGAAATATGAGAAACAATGCCTTCATTCGTCATTCATTAAATACCATTACGCTCGTGGATCCTCATAAAAGCACATCAAGACATCGCCCCTTACGACAGTGCGAGCTGCCAGCCCCGTTGTCGAACGATATCCCTCCAATCGACCCTCTCTGTCTCGCTGGATTCATCCCTCTTCGTCCAGACATCTTCCAAGACCTCCCTACAAGCATTAACATTTCTAAATTGCCTCCATTTGTTCATGGTGCAAAGTCTGTTCCTGATACACTCGATATGCGTTATATCATTTGCCTCCCCACCAGCAATAAAAAGAGGAAAAAGCAACGAGCATTCAGCCAGAGATCCCTCCGGTACTTTTTGTGCAACATCGCATACCGACTCAACATATACCGAGATGCCTTCTGGCAGTATCTCAGCTGCACGCTGTGGGAAGTATTGGCGTACGACACGATCGAGGTATATGAGGCCTGCACTTCGATATGTTTCGCTAAGGAAGGCAAGCGGCGTGTTGGCGGAAGATGCTGGACATTTCCATTCTCGAAGGCTAAAGGCGATATTGTGAGCTCGTTGAAGTGGTGTATGGTAGTTGCAATCCAAGGGTAGTTTTTCGAAGATGAGGGCAAACTCGGCTTCTTCTAAAGTCAAGTCACCACCAACTGACGCCTTGTATTCTGCACAGTCTGCGTTCAAAACACTGATTTCAGATATCAATATCATAATCCTAGACGCAAAGGCAAAGTAAGGATCCGCCATGGCATCGTCTGCAGACATCCAATAATCGCCCGTGATCAGTGGCCTCCTGTCCAGTGAAACGCTCATCAGGATGTCATGATAGGCAAAGTTCCTCACGAGCCACCTTCTTTCAACCGATTTTAGCCAGTAGTCGCTCAAAACAGACCGCGACGTTTGTAGCGGGCCTACTTGCATATCAGAACCCTTGGACTGCAAGGCCGCCGCAGCACCTGCTAGATGGTGTGCCCAACTACTGCTGGTTGCATCGGAAATAGTCTCCATGGAGCACATGGCCATAGCTACAGCTAGACACATTTCCCCATTAAGACTACCTTCTTGAAGGGCAGCGCTAAGGTTGGCAAGCACCCGCCCACGATACTGCAGAGACGCATCGTGAAAATTGGGGTCCCGAAGGGCAAGGTGGGCCGAAGACCATGCAGCCATTGCATCAAGGAGGGCAGGGCAATCGAATGCCATTGGCAATAAGACTAGGTCCACTATTAAGAAGGAATTCTAGAAAATGAAAAGAATGACTGAAGTGAACTAACCGGATAAGAAACAATTGTTTTCCGCAGTTGCGGATAGCATAATAGCGAGAGTGGAAGTGTAATACCGCATCATGGACCTTCGACTGGAGCTCCAATCATGACCAGCGGGGCTGTCAAGACGCACAAGATCCAGAGGCTCATGAATCTTAGTCAACCTCAACACTTCGGAGATATGATCGCTCTGCGAAAGACTAGAGTGTTGGGAAGCCCAGTATGGCTGTGCCTGGGAAATCCCGGAATCCTCCTCCACAGCATCCTCGCTCCAGGCACTTGACAGCTGCCGGGGCTTCTCATGCTTGCAAACAAGGTTAAGTCGTGAGCAGTGTCCGCATATGGGCAAACCCTGGTCGCATTTCTTCTTGCGCTGGCGACAGGTCAAACAACCGCGGCGCTGTCGCGTGTAGCCGCCCTTCTTGGTCGATTTGCGTTGTGTGACCTGCGGTTGTGGAGTAGACTCTAGCGGAACGGCCAAAGTTGACATGGTGACAACTCATATGTCGGCGTGATGGGCGTTACAGGCGGCAAGAGATTCCAATGTGGGACGTTGTGCAATACAATATACACTGCGAATAGATGGGATGAGATGCTCAAGAGGAAGTGAAGTAGTAAGAGAGCGGAGATCCAGAGTCTCGGAAAGAGTTCATGCACGGCGTTAATGGCGGCACGAGATTGCTATCTTACTAGTGGATGATTGAAGATAGCAATTGAGCGTCCATTGGCTGGAGAGAGGCGGAGCGAGTCATGAGCAAATGTGGGTGGGCCAAGAGCGCGGGGAATCACAAACGTGGGGGGGCGAGTTGGAAGTTGTTGGAAATATACTTTGTGAGAGGCAAACTAGCACTCGCGGAGAAGAGATGAATAACCATAAGGGGAATTAATAGTGCATTATCTAGCCCGAAACGTATAGAAGGAAATGTTCGTCTAGTCGAAACGTTAATGGACGGACTCGCCTTCATAGTTGTCCAACCTAGGCCCAGTAAAGGTTTTCCGCAGTTTGGCAAACCATGCAATCGTTGTAACGGCTAGCCCGACAGCCATAACTACAATCAGATAGTTCATGGAGCTAGCTGTGACAGGATAACCCACGGGAAAGCAGAAACAGACTGAAAAGAAAACGACAAACAAGGTGGCAACTGCGTTGGTTATGTAGCCAAACTTGCCTAGAGAAAAGGCTCGCTCGGGGAGAATGCCGCGGCCTCGGAACAAGAGAGCAGCCTGAGGTAATGCGACCGTGATGTTGAGCGCAAATAGGGTGAGGTTGATGAAGCTGCTGTAGGCCGTAGATGACGCAACATAGAGGACCCCAATGATGATCTGCAAGACGAGCATAACCGCGGTGGCGCGAACAGGACTTGCCCAGTTGAGGCGAGAGATGAAGCTGGAGAAAGGCACCCCGCCGTCACGGGAAAGAGACCAAATTGTTCGCCCTGCGAAAATGAAGAGGTTGAGGACAATATCGTAGAACATGACCATATAATACACGGCCCAGATGGTTGTAGCCACTTTTGAGTTCAGCGCCTGGTTGTATACCTCCAAAATCGGAACCCCGGACTCGATGAGGGCCTGAAGATCCGTAATAACAAACATGAGCGCAATGTTCCATGCAAGGACTGTGATAACACCCAAGACCATGGTGGTAATGATGGCAATAGGGACATTTCGGCTCGGGTTAGGTACTTCTTCAGAGACGTGGGTAGCGGCGTCAACTCCAGAATATGCCCATAAGCAGCCTGTAATGCCAATGAAGATAGCCCATCCATCTGGCCACCCGCTGACATTCTGATAGTCTCTGAACACAAAATCCGCGGTTTGTTTGACGTCTTTGACAGCAAGCAACGTTACAAGAGAGGCGACGAATCCAACAAGGGAAAGCACCAGAATCGTCACTCCCAGCTTGCCAATCGCGGTTGGGAATCTAGAAGTGACAACAAAGGCGATGATACAGAGCAAAATATGCAATAGATATGTATGCCAAGCCTGTATTTCGTATCCCTCGTTCCACAGACTCACGACGTCGAGGATAGAGCCGGCGACAAAGAGATTGCACGACACCGTCGCTGCCATGATATAAATCACAGAAATCCATCCTGTAAAGAACGCGGCGACTCGACGTGTAGACGGCGGAAAAGTCATGTAGACGATATGATATTGGCCACCAGCAGATGGGAACGCAGAAGCAAGCTCTGCAAAGCCAATGTTGATGATGACCATAACAACTGCGGCGGCAATGAGGCCGTAGATGAGGGCTGGGCCACCACCACATGAAAGCGGGACGGCGACACCAGAGGCGAATGCTACCCATGAATTCATGGTGGTGAAACCGAATGCGATGACCGAAAGGAGGGTGAACCGCTTCTTGAGGTGTTCGTCGGGATGCATGTATGGTGACTTGTCTTCCACATGTGACGGGGAAATGGACGCGGTGTCCGGAATGCCAGATTTTTCTGGAGCCATATCGAAGAACGGCTTTCGCTGTTTGGCGTCGATTATAATAACGAAATTTATGAAGAAGAATGATGAAAAGAGTTGGGGTTAAGGGAAGAAAGAAGACGAAAAGTTGGGGGCGTTATGACCAACAGCTGGTCTGACTTGGGTATGTCAAGAAACAGTCCGCGAGAGCCATCCTATATAACATCGCGCGGCGGACATGTATTTAGAGGTGTTATATATCTGGGAAACCCTCATCGCGGTGAGAGTTGATACTCTGAATACGACGTACTGATAACGGCACAACCTGGAGGTGGGTCGGACTAAGCGGCTCTTGGCCGATCTCGGGCTTTGTTGAAACGCATCTCACTTAGACAACATCCCCGCCATTAACGCCGGGTGTGGGGATTGTGGGGGAGGCGAATCCGGAAACTCAGACACAGCGGCCTTATATAATAGAGATGTTAAAGGCCAAATGTGCTGGATATGGTGATTCCTATCATACCTTTCTTTACGAGCATTCTTGAGCAAGTCTTATCTAGAAATGAAGTTCGTGTCGTTGTTACACCTCCTGTCTTTCATCGGCTCAGGGTATGCCTGTGGCGGTCATCATGATGAAAAGGAATGGAGTAGTGAAGAATTAGCAGAGTTGGAGGCGAAATGGGGGCACGAGGTATGTACTGAGTTAAAATCAATGTTAATAGCTCTTAATCACTCACACATATAGTGGTCGTTCAATGGCATCGGGTCATTTGCTCACCTGGATTATGTCAAATGTCTCACCAACCCTCAAGAGAAATATGACATTGCCATCATCGGAGCGCCGTTTGACAACGCCGTTTCTTTTAGACCGGGTAAGGGCTTTCGCATTGTCCAGACGATGAATCTTACTCATTCTTTCTCAGGCGCCCGATTTGGCCCCAGAGCCATCAGACAAGCGTCTTCGCGCCAGACTTCATTACGCGCATTCAACCCTCGCGCCAACATCAACCCGTACCAAAATTGGGCAAGGATTGTTGACTGTGGAGATATTCCTATTACTCCCTTTGATAACAATATTGCAACAGAGCAAATGACTCAGGCATTTAAGAATCTTGGCAGAGCTCGGCCTATAAGCTCCTTGAGTCAAGGTAAACCGAAGCTCATTACTCTTGGTGGTGATCACAGTTTGGCGCTTCCCGCTTTGAGGTCCTTGAATGAGATTTATGGCAGGCCTGTTCGTGTGCTTCACTTTGACGGTATGTGTATCTCCCGTAAACTTTAAGACAAACGAGCAAAAGGCTAAATCACGACAGCTCATCTGGACACTTGGGATCCTGCTGCGTACCCATCCGCCTGGGGCTCAACACACTTCACCCATGGCTCAATGTTCTGGATGGCTAACCAAGAAGGTCTGCTATCTAATTCATCAACCGGCCAGTCTGTCCATGCTGGTTTACGCACCCGTCTCAGCGGTACGGATTGGGCAGATCACGAATCCGATACCGCTCAGAACTGGGTTCGCTTTGCGGCTGATGAGATTGACGATATTGGCACCAAAGGTATCATTGATGGTATTATGTCGGTGTTAGGAACTGAAGACCCTGTATATCTGTCTGTCGACATCGACGTATTGGATGTTGCTTTCGCACCGGGTACTGGAACTCCGGAGCCTGGTGGTTGGACTACCCGGGAGCTTATCAGGATTTTGAGAGGCATCGAGGGCTTGAATATTGTTGGTGCTGATATAGTCGAAGTCAGTCCAGCGTACCAGGGAAGAGGTGAGGAGACTGCATTAGCAGCAGCACAAGTCGTCTATGAGATTCTAAGCTCTATTGTCAAGAAAGGGTTGGAGAATGGGGTTAAAGGAAAGGAAGGGAATGAAAAGGATGAGCTGTAACAAAACGCGAAATTAGAATGTGCTTTACTATTACAAACAGGCTTTTATAATATGTTATTGCCACAAAAGAAACATTACCATGCCAAGTATAAGTATGAAACAAAGAAAACTGTAAGCTGATCTCTATAGACTATAGGATATAAATGCAAATGAATCCACATGTTTACTCCACATGTAAAGAGCGCGAGAGACATGCTACACAACTAGATCATGTATCGGATACTGGTATTTGCTGGCATCCAGAAAGTAGCGACTCTTTTCTCCATGAAATTGTCCATAAAGTCTCCGAACAAACATATTGAGAATTGAGTCATATAAACTCCGAATCGTACGGTCCTTCTCCCACCAATGGTGGCGGACAAACACACCGCGGCATTTGTTGTTGCCGATGTATGGCGCTCCATTTCCTTGATCGCAGGGAATGGTGCGTAATTCTTCTGGTCCGTTGTAATCATAGCGTAGGTAATATCCAAATGCCGCTTGCTCATGCGCCCATTTTTTTAACCAACGATCACAGCCGGGGTAACGATCGCCAGTCGGACAGCTTTCCCAGGCATCGAACATCTCTTGTGTACGGTTACTCTGTTGCGCAATAATGAACCCGGTATTCCAAAGCAGTCGGCCCTTGTCATCCTTGTTGTAGCTCTCGTCAGGATCTTCAGCCATGGCGACAAGCGTCCGTGGCGTTATGTTCCAAAAACTCATCAACCATTCAAGTGGGAGATGAGGGTGAACGAACTCAGCATCCGCGTCGAGGAAAACTACAATATCATGGGATTTAAGAGCTTCTTTTATCATAGGGACTTTCACCCAGGTGCCGTGACGATCGTTGTAATTAGGGGCTCGCACGAGTCGGTAGTCGTATCCATGGATCATTGCTGCGGAGGAATCTCTTTGTTAATATGGATTGGAGAATAAAAGAGAAGGGAATTGGGCATACCATACAATAGAGATAATGACTCATAAATCCTGCAGTCCGACCTGTAATCTTAGACAGATCCGGCTTCTCCCCATTCAATATCTCGCCAGTGTTTGTATTCGGCCGACTATCGACGTCAAGGATAATGAGTTTCTTGCCAAAAGTCTCTGTCCATCGATATGAATCGCTCGGAATTTTGTAATGCTCGCCATTGTCGGCAATGAATGATTTGGAAGCAATGTTGTGCAAGTATGGTCTCCAAAGGTGTTTCGCTAGGTACGACATATCTGTCCAATTTGCAGGCGTTCCGTCTCCGAAGCACATTCTAATTTAGCATCGTAAATCAGCTGCATGCTCATTTGGCATCACCATCCCATCTCTGATGTTAAGAACCAAAAACTGATGACTCACGGTGATGGCAAAGTCACGTCAGCTGTGTAGAGCGTGGCTGTATACACGATAATGCCGTACACAAGTAAGAAACTTCCTACCGCCAGCGGTATTTTGAGCTTTCGCCATCTGTGGTGCCACTGTTCTCGCTCTGGAAACTTGAAAAAGGTGATCCCTCGAGTGACATGTCCTTCTATTACAGCTGCTGTCCATCCGGCACGCATGTCAAGAAAAGTTTGCTGCCTGAATTCTTTTTTTCCTTCTCGAGACGTACTGGCTGCTGGTTTGCAAATTTCTTACAGTATGATCTTTCGACAATTTCTACGAGAGACTATATATACATAAGCCAAAGTGGCTTTCCTTTCTAGAAACAGCTGCAAAGCAGATACGAGATACAATTTTACCATTTGAGTAGGTGGAGCAATTAACTGCAGTGAGGAATGTCGGTAAGAAGCAGCTACTTGCAACCCTGCAACAGCCTTTTTTCTAACTTGCTCTTTCACAACCAACACATACGAGTAAGGTGTGATAACTTCAACATGAAAGATATGGACCAACAATATCCACCAATAAGTCTGCGCCTCTTTTGCGCACGTAACTAAGAACGTAATGCCCGTGGCCTTTGCTCTCTCCCACTAGGGATACATTGATGTTAGCGCTTGGTTGAGTGAAATAGTAGTAGGCTGATAAACTCGTAACTGCTAAGCCGTAGTTGTAAATGTCGCTCAAAAAGCGAGCTGGGACCTTTTTGGATATGCAGTGGAGTATCAAAATTCTCGTATTCACCTGGTATGCAATGCAGTTATGGAGTGGAGGGTGACGACTTTTGTAGTAGGGCTGGGATCCCTGCAGGCGCTAGAATTGTGACAAGCGGTGGTGTTATGCTTAAGAAAGCTTGGTAGACAAATTACATTAGAGCACTTTGCCACAGTCGACAGCTATTATCAGATCAATAAGAAGCCGACAAAGTAGTGATAAAAGAGTAATGCATTAACCAAATGCTATTTGATGGTCAACCTTTTAGGTTGAGTCCAACTTTACGGTGGGTGAGAGAATATGTACCAATTCCAGATATTCGTGAGCAGCAGCACCTAATGCGGCCATCCCGTTGCCGTCTACCGTATCAATCTTAGTGCCATCCTCGCGTACAGCCATTGGTAGTACGGCGTACCCACCAGCATTTCGTAAGTAGCACGTTATTATATCTTTTGAATCGTCCCTTGTCGTAAACGGTAATACGAGCACTGTTAATAGGACTAATGGGTAGCAGTGATATCAACTGGAGATATCATTGGCCATATCAAAGACCTATAAAGTGGCATCACATGTTGGTCGGACCCTGTTTGTAGAGTCACTGTAGCTAGTGCCGTCAACTCTGCTTTCAAGAAACGCTTATCTGACAATTATACGACCCACGTAGGAGTTTTTCACAATGTAGTAATGGGTCAACAACGAGAGCTTGTTACACCAAAACCCCTTTCTGGAAGTAGCTATAAGTTCTACTTTCGTAATTCGGCACCGGCCGGACAGCGAGAATTCCCGTAACCGAGTGACCCGCCTATCTCTGCTGTGTCAGCTTTCCATCGATACGAAAATCACTACGCCGCTGGCTAGCTAATCCGTGGGCTAACCCGTTGTGGGTCTTGTTTGCCGGTCTCCAAATTTGCACCTTATTTACTCTTGGCGTACAGCAGCCTGATGGCTCCCACGTGGCCTCTCTTTGTCTGGTCGCTTCTCGTTGGTCGTTTTACGGTGCTTTGTATCCATACAAGATTATGATATAGAAGTGCTCTCCTAAGCATGGGTCACCGCCTTGACAGATACACCCCTACAATACACTGTAATCAAGGATCAATGTAGTCTCTGTCTCGCATCCCAGGAGATGCTGCAATTGCTCGTTATTTGCTATCTATATTCGTATTGTAACATCAAGGTATTCTCAATGCTTGATAGTATGAATCAACACCGCCAGTGCTTCCGGCGATTGCCAAATTTGGTCATTTTACAATCGTGATTTGAGTCAGTCATAGGCTTAGCTTCACCAATGGGAGCTACACGGAAAAGCGACTAAAGGAGGCTGATGTCGTAGTTGAGGGTACTGCTCCCGGGTTTGACAGGGGGATATATCCGTGCAGACGTGTTCAACCCTCTCCTGCCAGAGCCGCTTGAACATTTCGCATTTCGGCTAAAGAAGCACGGGAAAAACTTTCATAGAAGCTTATTTTTAGACTGGCTGATATATCATTCCACATGTTTCTTTGTCTATTCACTGTTTGTAATCCTTGGCAGTGTATGGACACCACTCGCTCAATCCCAGAACAGTTCTATATAAAGCCTGAGACCATCTGAGCAAACTTCTGATGGTAGTTACAACACCTCCTTTCTTTTCATCACATTTGGCGTGTTGCCAAAATTGTACAGCTATCATAGTATTTCCATACTCTGTGCGTCTTCTCTCCTTATCTGGTGGTTGGCCATTCTTCGCTTAGCCATCTTTATTAGTAGCCATTCTTCAGTTCCCAATCACTGTTTAATAATGGTATGCTTTTTTTCTTTGCATTTTGGAGACGACGTACACGCTGTTGTGAGCTTTGCTGTTAAGCGTTGACAGCTGTGACCTCAATATTCGACTTTGTGCTATCGAGAACACGTTGCTAGTTTAGTCTATCTTAAGACATTATTTCATAACAAACTGCACAATTTCCCGCCTCTAGATAACAGAGCTGGAACAGGCTTGAAAAATAAGAGTAGCCTATCATCGTTATTGGACGCAGGAAGACGAAGATACGGGGCCGCCGTAGTCGTGCTATAATTAAAATTTGCTAGGTTATTTATGCAGCGGAAAAAAAAACATCTAAGAATGGTAGATTGATGTGATATTTTCTATTATCACTTAGTACATGCTATCAAAAGATAAGTTAGATGTTATAGCACTACGTGATAGATTGCCAACATCTGCAGAAATTATTATACATTAACTACTTTGCTAAACCATGAGAGAATGGAAACCAAGATGGTGCGGTGTGGGGCAGGTATATCATGGTTTAATGAGGGTTAAAAGAGATGAGATTAACTGTCCAGCTGCTAAATAAAGCGACGTATAGCGCTGGAGAGAAAACAGATTAAAGAGGAGACAGAGGGTAGGACCAACGTGTAATGCAATAATAACAGCGATAAGAGTTCAGTTATGCAATTTGTATCAAGAATGAAGAATATCAGCAAATTCACAAATGGCAATCCTGTCCGCGTCTGCTACGCCATTGGCAAATCTCGAACAATTGCCAGCGGAAGTTTTGAGGGGGCCTAGAGGTGGAGCAATATATCTTTCAACATTAAGAGAGAGAAAAAAAGCAACCAATCCATAGCGTCCATAGGTAGTAGTTTTTCTACCTGTAATCTTGGATAAGGATCTAAACGTCTCGGATGCCACCGGGGATACACATTATACGAAATGTTTTACATGATTTGAGCATGCTGTCGCTTGACTGATTGCTAAAGAAGCTAAAAGAGATAGGGGAGTAACTGATTTTGGAAGATGAAAGCTTATTGTCTATTCTCCAGTTTTTTGAATGGGAAAGTGCAACGAGGAAAGCCGAATTCTACGATGTCACTATCTGCAGGTGGGAATATGCCTGAGCCGCCAGCATCATTACATGCCGCCTGAGCCAATATATTAGCACATTATTGTAGACAGGTTAAAAAAGGGAAGAAGGAATCTGATGATAGATTCGGGACTCACTGCATTCTGGGAAATGTCTTGGATGTTGAGACCAAACTTTTGTAGCTCACCAAAGACCAGCGCCTGCGGAAGATCCTTGCCGGCGCCAACTTCGAGACATAGACTCTTCTAATATTATCACCAGATTAAATCACACGGTCTTGCTTTTTTAAAAGATAAAAGCAGGATAAAAAAAAAGGCTTACACCATTGACGTTGCCCAAGAACCTGATCTCACTGCAGCCATTAGTAGCACAGTTGCCATCGCCTGCGGTGCCTTTCGATCGATCGCAAAACACCTGCCGTAATCGTCAGTGTCGGTCATAAGTCACAATTGCAATTACATCCAAGTCCAGACTGGTTTCAACTTACCGGCTCGCCGATGATGATTTCAACATCTTGGCTCATCCACAAGCCGGCAAGGAGACGTGCCTTCTGGTGGTAACAAATCAGTAGATTGAGGAGGCTTGGGACTGCGCACGCAGCCTTTTGTGGTCATCAGCGTGTTTGAGACTTACTGTTTGCTTGAAGATGTCAGCGGCTGCGGTAGAAATCATCTCTTCATCACTCGGGAGAGGCTCGAGAAAGGAACCCTGTTGGAAAAAAGCCACTGTCTCTGCGGGGGTGACGCGGTCCAATCTTGAGTCATCAACACCCCGGTCGTTCCAGCTAAAGAGCACTGTCTTTAGAGAGTTCTGGAGATCTTGCAAACCATTGACTACGGGGCTGGCGTCCGTGAAAATATCGAGTTTCGCATCAATTGCTGGCTGGATTGCGGAATCGATGGCTGCCTATATCCAAGTGTTAACTTGTCTCCTCTAGCTTACCTCTCTGCTTACCTCTCTGCTTACCTCTCTGCTTATGGTCTGATGGAAGATAAATTATTCTTGCTTACCTCGATCCATTCTTTAATTGCTTTCCCAATGGACTTCAGCAACGTCTTCGGGATACCGCCAATGAGGTCTACACCAAGGAGGAAGCCATCGAGGAAAGCACTGAAACTGAAGCCTCTCGTGTTGGGGAATGACATATCCCTAAGGAGAGCCCTGATACTTGCTTGGTTGCTATTGTTTGAGTTAGCAAGCTAGTGTGTTAACCGAGCTAATTAGCAGGAAGAGAGACCGCCAAGGGGCCACTGACCCAGCGTCGAGTTGAGCAATGACGTGATCATAAGCATTGATCTGCGCCGACAATGACCGGTGGATATTCTCAATCGATATCGCAGCCAACAAGAATGGAACGCTCTTATAGTCGGCACAAGTCTTCCGGGCGGTACAGAAAGTATCGGTGCGCCGGCAATCCACTGCTTGGTCCGGTACGACCGAAGCGCGCTCCTGGAGGAAAGCGTGTGTCCACCCACCGTCTATGAACGCTTGGGGCCAAGTTAGTTAGTACACTGACGGTACTAGCCAAACTACAACACTTCAATCATAGGTAAGTATTGGGGATTAAAGAGCTACTCACTAGCGCCGCTGCCGACGGGAAAGGCTGTCAGTTCCTGTATCATAGCCAGGTCTACACCTTGATTGGCCCAAATAATATTTCCAGACTTGATGCCTCCTGCTGGTAGAATTGATGAGCACACACCGTTCTGTGAAGTATCAACGGTGAAGGCGGGACCAAAACCATCGCGTTCGACGAGGGATGTCTCGTTGCTAATATCTGTGATGAGCGATTAGCAAATGACTCACCCAACTAACAGTGGCACGACGGCCACTAAGGAACGAGCCATGGTTCTGCAGAAAAGTGGTGGAAGAGACTAAACGCCAGGGGCAAGGGATATAAAAATGGTGATAGAGTGTCGGCTGTAGGAAAATAAGAAATGACTGGATAAAGAGATTGGAATGGTGAGTCTCTCTTGTTGCCAACTGACAACTTCATATATAACGAGGGCATTTGAGGGTCTTTCTCAACTTCAAAGCTCCGTTTTCACCTCTTGGCATAGCGGACCGTAAAATCAGTATAACAAGCTCACGTTAGTCATGGAGGACTCAAATAGCCACCACAAAGCTAAATTCAAGCATGGAGGGGTTATAATAAACAGGGCTTATTAATGCAAGCTGAAAAAGCTAGTAAGGAGGTCCTTGCATTTGGGAAGGGGTCCATTATAACTGAAGGGTCCAAAACTCTATCAGTGAGCTTACATATTGATTAAGCATGACCATACGACATAGTGCGTGGACCTAGCATTTTAGTGCATTGATATAAGCATAATTAAACTAATCTTAGTGCTGCCAGGTATTGGGGTTTGACTCTCAGGGTTTGTGTGGCAAGTTAATAGTACTACCCAGTAGTACTGAGCAGAGACGAAACAAGCTGCTGATCTAAGCTTGCTAAGTTGCTACCCCAACAATGTTTGCCAGTAAGCTGCATTTTCCTAAGGACAATCTTCACGCATGTTTGAGCCCAACAAAAGTTGCCCAAGTGGCTGTGTCCATATTGCGTATATAAAGACAGTTGATCGTATAGTACGGGAGCAAAGACATCCGGCTGGTAGGACAAGTTGCTAGTCTGCTGCCAATACCCCGATTTTCTAAAAACACAGCAGCCGCCGGGGTCCTTCCTGTCAAAAGTACTCTATGAAAAGTGGGAAATCTCTTAGGAAAAGAGTCACTAGGAGCACTAAAGAATTCCAGATCGCCTCCAAGTCTTCCTAATTCCCCGGTGACGTCGTTTTCTTCGGGGCTATCCCTCTTCCACTGTCTCAAGATAGAAGCCCGTTAGAACGGGAACCGACAACCGCATCTTCTCCGGTACCGGGCGTGTATTATACGATTGGCGCCGACAACCGCCAGGGACAGCAGGAGGCCGGCGTGTGTGGGGCAAATTTCGGGCACAGCTAGCACGGAACCCCGAGTGGCCGGCCTGTTTCTCTCCCTGTCCTTGTGTGCTCTAAAAAAAGATGACCCCGGACGTTAGTAATAGTAGTAAGTCGCAAGTGTGCGCCAAAGCACCCATCAAGTCATGCCGTATAAGTTTATATATCAAGATTATCTATTCAGATCCTATGTAGACAATATAATATCGAGTCATTCTCATTAGCCAATGTCCTTTCAGCTCAATTATACACTCGACTCAGACCCGACGACTCCATCTTATTTTTCTCTATTCTTTCTGCATAACCTTCTTTTCTTTTGCCGTATTCATTCCTTATTCTCTGGTTTCTTTATCCTTTTCCCTGGCATCGCTGTATCCTTTGCAGAAAACTTGCTAATTGCAATGGAGCATTTACGGGATGAAAAAGCGTCCGACAGATCCCCTATGCTATTACCCGCCGTTTACACGGCATATGATCCTTCAGCATCGGCTCCACTTACACCATCGCCCCTAAGGAATGTTGGTAAGAAAAGAGAGGCAAAGAGAGGACGAAAGGCACGAGATCCATACCTTGAACGTGTTGTTGGACGCACGAGGCTTGTCATCAGCGTGTTCTCTTTGCTTTTTACTGCCTCTATCATGATTGTACTGGGATATGCTATCGCCAAGTACCTAAAAACCCAGCACATGAGCGTGACAGATGATCGCAGTGGGTTTAAGATGGGAGTATGGCCGTCTGGCTTGAAATCGCAGCCGACGCTGGTGTTGCTCGGAGTATCGGCAACGGCGACTTTTCTAAATCTAGTTCTCTGCACTGCGAGTTTCTCATCTACTGTGAGTGCTCTACACCTACCGCGTACCATTTTCTCACCCCCCAACCCCCCAGCTCCCCCAACCCCCCACTGGTTACTCCCACATAACTCCTCCTCTGCTTTTCCCGCCTGACATTCGAACCGATATGCCAGAGCTATAGTCGCATTTTGGATAAAGGAGGCTCTAACACTTCATAGGTGCGCCACGTTACAAAAGTCGGCAACATTGCCACCGTCATTGTCTCTACTATTGCTATTATCCTCTGGCTGACGGCTGGTATTTTGTACAAGGTGGATGACCTCAATGAGCTAGAGCACTACGACATGCTGTCTTACGTCTGCACACGCACCAGCGACGATACTCTTACACACACAGTAGGCAGCTTTTCTGCTATGTGTATACAGATGCGTTAGGCTTGGTGGGCAGTGGTTGTCGTTGGGGTCCTAGAGCTGACGGCACTCGGAACCGTCATCTGGGCTATTTGCACTCCTAGGAAAAGGGGTGTGTACGCTGAGATTTAGTGCTACAATTTGGCCATTTGTCCCATTCCGAGATCCATACGTGAAAAAAATAGCCGGACCAGTAATGAATGGTATGGAAGAGGATATCAAGGACTCACTACTGACACCAAAGGGCTGGTCGGATACCAACCGCTCAGACGTCGAATGGGGGACGCAGGTAGGGGAAGTCTGCAATGAAAGATATTCCATTTTCTTACTATCCTACTTATCTTTGAGAATCTTCTCAACAAGAAGGATCACACAAGCCACAAGAAGAGATACAAATGAATACGAAAGCAGCGTATTTGCTGCCTATTGTACCAGATGCCTAAGCACAAGTGCCAACTCTTATTGTTTTGAGAACGGTCGTTCAGGGTAGACATTCTCATAGAAACCCCAGATGTTCCGGCCCATAGAACCTGATCCACGTTCGGTCGACTCGACTCATTTCAATCCAATCAGATGCACTCGAATTAACTTCATCCGATTTCTTCCAGACCAACAAGGTCTATAAGTACCTTTCAGGTCACTCGCTTAGACAGCTGAGATAGCTGGTCGATAACACTGACAATCACAGCAGAATTCAAATACCAGTTTGTCAGCTACGTGATACCTATCCGCTATCTACCGACCTAACCGTGCTACCAATATAAATCTGAGTATAAAAATTTATCCCCTGAGAAAACTAACCTATAATAATCTAGAGAAATCCTCTCCTTCACAGATGCCTGACCATACCGTTGTGTCAAGGGAGCTTGGTTTATATGGGGGGTTCGCATCCTGGTAAACTGCGAGTGAATTGGCAAATAAGGGGTTTTCAGTTCAGGGTACGTACAAAAAACCGATTCCGGCGTTTTGAGAGATTTATTCCGATTCCGGCGCTTCAACTAGCTCCCCCTTAGACTTTCTTACGGTATGGAGTACACTAGCCTATGGAACTTTTCCCCTGAGTCGTTGATGTTAAAACGCAAAACGCTGATAGTCATAAATGTTTCGATTTATTCCAAAAATTGTGTATTGATAGAGATAAGTTTCATGTTATATAAAAGAAGTTGCTGAAAGAGGATACTATGAGGGAGGAGATAGTATATACCTACACACATAAACTAATGAGGGTTGAATTAAGACAAAAATGCAGCTGCTATTAGTAATCCCCATCCAAAGATAGAAAGCGTCTCTATCTCTTCAGGTACCCGTAGTCATCTCACCAAACAAATTGTGGCCAACGTTGAGGACTCCCGAGGAGTATTACCGATCAGGTCCCTAGTCCGGTTCCGCTTGAGTCCATGGAAATCTGCACCCGGCCGTCCCGGTGTACTTGGTACCCACAAATGCCGACCTTGTAAATACCGAGGAGCGTATAAGTGGGCAGCCGAGGAACGCAGAGATAGGGATTGGTAAAAACACAATACGAGAAGAACTGGATACATTAGGATTTCGGCTCACAATGTATCCGATGTTGTGGATTGGTCAGTAATATCTGGTTGAGAGGAAGGATACGCCCCAACCCTTGGATATATAACTATACGTGCATAATTTCTCTCCTGTTATCAGTTTGATTCATGTGATTGATTCAAATACATGTAATTTGCAAGTGTTCTACTTGAGTTCATGACGAGTACGGTAGATGTGCATCAACTTCATAACTGTACGAAGAAAGCGGATACCGAAAGACCGCGATTTTACTAATAATCTCCAACGTCGATAGGGGGCTTAGAAGATGGTCTGGAGCTTTCATTGCGTCATCAGATAACAATTGAATGCCTCCTGACTATGAATGACTGGCAATGGATGGATACATTTGCATGTGTATGAGAGATTAAATAAAAGTAAAAATAACAACTCCCTATCCACCCCTATCTGAGGCTATCTCACTCCACTCGTGATACTTGACTCAAAGAAAGATCCAAATAAAAGCGTACCTCATAGTATATACCGGATATTCCGGCCCCGTCGAGGATTAAGATATAACATGCTTGATTCCCCTACCCAATTAGGTCCTTTTAATTGAACATAAGAGTCGTTTGTTTACATCTTTTAAGTCAGTGAAGATACAAACGCCATGGAATATAACGATTTCACCGACGACTCTGATCCTGGTTTACCAGAAGGAAAAGAACATGAAGCCGCGCCTATTCGTCTTCGCGAAATGCGAGAAGCCTCCAGTGCAGAGACTCTCGCTTTTCGCCATGCAGGAATCACATCTCCTCCGAGCAAGGGTGCCGAATGGAGCATGACACCCGAACTGATTCAACAACAAGAACGTGAAGCAGCAGCAGGCTTCAAGAAACGCGAGCTCGGTGTCACTTGGGAGAACCTCACCGTGGAAGTCCCCGCTGCTTCGGCGGCCGTCAAGGAGAATCAGTTCTCTCAATACAACATACCTCAACTCATCAGAGACAGGCGCCAGAAGCCACCAATGAAATGTATTTTGAAGGACAGTCATGGCTGTGTGAAGCCAGGAGAAATGCTACTGGTCCTAGGCCGCCCTGGATCTGGATGTACCACCCTCCTCAAAATGCTTTCCAACCGTCGCGAAGGATACCATACAATTAAAGGTGATGTGCGGTTCGGAAACATGACTGAACAAGAAGCTGCTCAGTATAGAGCCCAAATTGTGATGAATACAGAAGAGGAGCTCTTCTATCCACGGTTGACAGTCGGACAGACAATGGATTTCGCCACTAAGCTTAAAGTTCCTTCTCATCTACCAGATGGCACTGAGTCAGAAAAGGGCTATGTGGCCGACACAAAACAATTTCTTTTGGAGTCCATGGGAATTGCGCATACATTTGAGACGAAAGTCGGAAATGAGTTTGTTCGCGGTGTGTCCGGTGGCGAGCGGAAACGTGTATCAATTATCGAATGCCTCGCTACCCGAGGATCAATATTTTGCTGGGATAACAGTACGCGTGGTCTTGATGCAAGCACGGCATTGGAGTGGGCCAAGGCTCTTCGAGCCATGACCAATATCCAGGGCCTTTCCACTATCGTCACCCTATATCAGGCAGGAAACGGCATCTATAATCTTTTTGATAAAGTTTTGGTCCTGGACGAGGGAAAACAGATATTCTATGGCCCTTCTGCCGCAGCAAAACCGTTTATGGAAGACCTTGGGTTTGTGTATACCGAAGGCGCTAACATTGGTACTTATTTTCCCATCCCCATCGATGTTCATAGTAAGGACAATGCTGACAACATCAAGGTGATTTCTTGACTGGCGTAACGGTTCCCACTGAGCGAAAAATCCGACCTAGTTTTGAAAACAAGTTTCCAAGAAACGCCGATGCCATTTTGGCGGAGTACAACCAATCTTCAATCCATGGCTCTATGGTGTCAGAATACAACTACCCAAACACCGATGTTGCCCGCGGCCGAACTCAATCATTCAAGGAATCCGTCGCCTTTGAGAAAAATAAGCATTTACCGAAAAACACTGTCCTTACGACCAGCTTTATGGCCCAACTCAAGGCGTGCACTGTCCGCCAATATCAGATTCTATGGGGTGAGAAGTCGACATTTTTGATCAAACAGGTCCTGTCACTCGCCATGTCTTTGATCGCTGGTGCCTGCTTCTATAACTCCCCCGCTACCTCTGCCGGTCTTTTTACGAAGGGTGGAGCCGTCTTCTTCTCCCTTCTATATAATTGCATTGTTGCCATGTCTGAAGTCACAGAGTCATTCAAGGGACGACCTGTCTTGGTGAAACAAAAGTCTTTCGGATTCTATCATCCTGCAGCTTTTTGCCTGGCGCAGATTACTGCAGATTTCCCAGTCTTATTGTTACAGTGCACGATTTTCACTGTTGTAATATACTGGATGGCTGGACTCAAGGCTACCGCTGCAGCATTCTTTACTTTCTGGGCCATTCTGTTCATAACTACACTGGTGAGTGAAAACTACTGCGAGCGACTTTTAGTAATTTTAGCTGATGAATCAAAGTGTGTCACGACCTTATTTAGATGCATTGGCGCTGCATTCAGTACTTTTGAAGCAGCTTCTAAGATTTCGGGTACAGCCATCAAGGGAATCGTCATGTACGCTGGATATATGATCCCGAAGCCCAAGATGAAAAACTGGTTCCTGGAGCTGTACTATGTCAACCCATTTGCCTATGCATTCCAAGCGGCCCTATCGAACGAATTCCACGACCAGCATATTCCCTGTGTGGGAGACAATCTCGTTCCGAGTGGACCAGGGTACGAAAATGTTGATTCCGCCAACAGAGCCTGCACTGGAGTCGGCGGTGCTTTGCCAGGTGCGGACTTTGTGACAGGTGACCAGTACCTTTTGTCACTGCATTACAAGCATTCTCAGCTCTGGAGGAACTACGGTGTTGTATGGGGCTGGTGGGGGTTTTTCGCTGTCATCACCATCGTTTGCACGTGCTTTTGGAAAGCTGGCGGCGGCGGCGGCGCTTCGCTACTGATTCCTCGTGAAAAGCTCAAGAAGAGTCATACTTCTTTTGACGAGGAATCACAGAATCAAATCACGGAGCGAGCTAAAGACGCTGCCTCTGAGAATGTAATGGAGCAAGCAGATGACAATTTGGTCCGCAACACATCCATCTTTACCTGGAAGAACCTCACGTATACTGTCAAAACACCATCAGGTGATCGTGTGCTCTTGGATAACATCCACGGATGGGTTAAACCAGGTATGCTTGGAGCACTGATGGGTTCCTCTGGCGCAGGTAAGACTACCTTGCTCGATGTCCTCGCTCAGCGGAAAACAGACGGCACTATCAAAGGTAGTATTTTGGTTGACGGCCGCCCTTTGCCTGTGTCCTTTCAACGAATGGCTGGTTACTGTGAGCAACTGGATGTCCATGAGCCTTTTGCCACAGTCCGCGAGGCTCTTGAATTTTCTGCCCTATTACGCCAGCCTCGAACTGTTCCGAGGGAGGAAAAGCTCAGATATGTCGAAACTATCATTAATCTTCTGGAATTACACGATTTAGCCGATACGCTCATTGGCACCGTTGGCAATGGACTGAGTGTGGAGCAGAGAAAGCGTGTTACGATTGGTGTTGAACTTGTGTCCAAGCCAAGTATCTTAATTTTCCTTGACGAACCCACATCTGGCCTGGACGGACAGTCAGCATATAATACTGTTCGTTTCTTACGCAAACTGGCCGATGTTGGCCAAGCTGTGCTGGTAACAATTCATCAGCCGTCGGCTCAATTATTTGCCCAGTTTGATACTCTTCTGCTTCTGGCACGCGGAGGCAAAACAGTCTACTTTGGGGACATTGGTGACAATGCAAAGACTATTAAGAACTATTTTGGACAATACGGTGCTGTATGCCCTACCGAGGCCAATCCTGCCGAGTTCATGATTGACGTGGTCACTGGGGGCATTGAAAGTGTCAAAGATACAGACTGGCATCAGACTTGGCTCGAATCTTCCGAATATGGGCAAATGATGACTGAACTTGACAACATGATCTCTGAAGCTGCCTCCAGCCCGCCCGGGACTGTTGATGATGGCTACGAATTCTCAATGCCATTATGGGAACAAATCAAGATTGTGACACAGAGAATGAATGTTGCCCTATTCCGAAACACCAATTACGTCAATAATAAATTCTCATTGCACGTCATTTCTGCATTGTTGAATGGATTCTCATTCTGGAGGGTTGGCCACAGCGTTTCCGACCTAGAACTTAAGATGTTTACAACTTTCAACTTCGTCTTCGTTGCTCCTGGCGTGATTAATCAGCTTCAACCACTTTTCATCCAAAGACGCGATATCTATGACGCACGCGAGAAAAAGTCAAAGATGTACTCCTGGGTTTCTTTCGTTGTCGGTCTCATTGTGTCTGAGTTTCCCTATCTCTGTGTGTGTGCAGTTCTCTATTTCGCTTGCTGGTACTATACTGCACGTCTGAATGATAATTCGAACCGCTCAGGTGCAGTCTTCTTCATTATGCTGATATACGAATTCATCTACACGGGAATTGGTCAATTCGTCGCCGCCTACGCACCCAATCCAACGTTCGCGGCTCTAGTCAATCCCCTCATTATCAGTATTCTTACCCTGTTTTGTGGAATCTTTGTACCTTATAGACAGTTGAACGTCTTCTGGAAGTACTGGTTTTACTGGTTGAACCCTTTTAAGTACGTTGTCTCGGGCATGTTGACTTTCGGCATCTGGGGTTCCAAGGTTTCCTGCAAGGAAGAGGAATTTGCCATCTTTGACCCGGCCAATGGGACATGTGCCGAATACCTCCGGGACTACATTGCCGGAGACGGTTGGCGGATCAACTTGACAAACCCGGATGCTACCTCGGGCTGCCGAGTTTGCGAGTTTAAGAATGGCAGCGACTTTTTGACGACGCTTAACATTAACCACTATTTCTACGGCTGGAGGGATATTGGAATCTCGGTGATTTTCGCTATTTCCGGCTATGCTCTGGTATTTGGAATGATGAAGCTTCGAACTAAGGCATCCAAGAAAGCTGAGTAGCTGAGTCAATAATGCAGTGTTGTGTGGGAGGTAGTTTACATACGAAGCGTTACGCAATTAATGAGGTCAAATTAGAACGTTACCACTTTAGTTTTGGGCATAGAATCATATAGACTGGCAGTAAGATAATATCTCAATGAACCCTTCATCGTTTACTTCATCATGTAAGCTGCATCTAATGTGAATGCGGAGAGGCTTGCGTTCTTCCCCAGGGTAGCTAACCAAGGCCATCGCTGAAAGAACTATTTTTGGGAAGGTCCTCAAGCGAAATGAGTTTGCGAGTGTTCCTACACTCTGTCAGGAAATGGCACGGACCATAGAGATAGGCATTGTAGGCTACACTAGCGGTTGGTGGAGTCCTTCGGTATAGATTGTGGCAATGGTTTCACATGTTGATGCATACATATAAGCCAATATGAGGCTAAGCCTTCAGCTGTATCTCACACGAGTTCTCGGACAAGCTAGATACATAAAGTTATCTACATTGTAGCAGAGTAGCGTTAATAAGCTGGTTACATCACCCTCCTGCGAGATACAAGGGCCGAAAGCCATGACTAGAATCCCAAAGATTCCAATAAACCCGGAACATCGCCACTAGAAGGGCAAGGTGGATGTCCATATCGGGAAGCTAACCCACCCCAGTCCTTAAAGCGAGCCAATTACAGAACACCGTTTCTTATCACTCATCTGCGTACACTGGAATGGACGGAAAAGACGGCATATCGATTTTTTACGTCTGGAAACTGACTGTTGATAAGATGATGTAAAGGAGATAAGAAAAAAAATTGAAATAACCCTTTAAAGCTATGTTGCGCACGATTTTATTTCCCTTTGACCCCTTGTCCACACGTCGGCGTTGCTGTCGTGTGATGTGAAACCGTATTGGTATTGGTTGCCTTGTCCTTCCTTTGAGCCGCCCGAGCCACCAATTTCATCGCCATGTCGATTGAGAAACGCGACCTCGAATCGGGGCCTCCGACTCCCGAAGGCAATATTCAATCCGACGTCGAAGCGGGTCAAACCATCGTTCTCTCGGCAGATCGCGTACACAAATTGCAAGCACGCTGGGCCGTCTTGCGGTACTTGAACGCTTTCGAATCATGGCTTGATCGTAAACTAGGCGTCGAGACACAGGGCGTGGATCGGATTCCAGAGGAGGAGAAGCGTCCACCGTCGGTATGGAACATCTTCCTCATGTGGTGGTCGCTCAACATTCATGTTGGTGTTCTGCCCTTGGGGTTGCTGGGACCGGAGTTTGGTCTCTCCCTGAAACAGTCAATCGCGGCCTCGATTATTGGCATTATACTTGGTGCATTGATGACGGCAACTACGGGCACATTGGGACCAAAGGTAAGAAAACATCGATCTAGTTCATGTACTCCGAAAATGGCTCTAATAAAGGCAGCTCGGCATGAGACAAATCGCCACATCACGATACTCTTTTGGCTTCTGGGGCGCCAAACTGTGTAGCGTCCTCAACATCGTCGTGGGTGGTGGCTTTGCAGTCGTCAATTATGTCGTTGTAGGCCAGATACTCAGCGCTGTCTCGGGCTACACCATGAGTATCACTGTTGGTATAGTCATTATTGCCATCATATCTTATGTGGTGTCCATCTTTGGCTTCAGACTGATTCATACTTTCGAAAAATACTCGTGGATCTACACGTTTATCCTCATCTGTGCTCTCATCGGACAGGCGGCGCCTCATGTGAAAACCGATTTCCCGGGCGAAGACGGCAACTCAGGCCTAGTATACTCAGGAACATTTCTAACCATTGTTGCGATCAACTTTTGTGAGTTATTGAACCCCATCCCCTCATTACGCATATCCTAAGTCCGCATTGCTAGCGAACGCATCGGGTTGGTGTTCGATCGCTGCAGATTATTATTGCAACTTCCCCGCTAGTACTCCGGCTTGGAAGACTTTCTTCCTCACCTTCTGGGGCATCGTTATTCCCACCACCTTTTCCGTCACTATTGGTTGCTGCCTTGGAAACGCTGCTGTTACGGTCGCCTACCCCCCATACGCCGATGCCTACACCAACCATGGCTTGGGAGGCCTCATTAGTGAAATCTACCACCCACAGGCTTGGTCCCGTTTCTGCCTCGTGCTGCTTACATTTTCAGTCCTCGGCAACAATATCGCCATCAACTATTCTTCTGGCCTAAGTATGCAGCTCCTAGGCCATTACTTCCACGCCGTGCCTCGCTTCATCTGGTCCCTGGCTTTTGCGATTGTAGTGGCGGTGCTAGCCATTGCAGGACAGCAGAATCTGTCCAATGTCGTCAACAATTTCGTATCGCTGCTGGGGTATTGGACTGTTAGCTTCACCATGGTACTACTACTTGAGGATCGCGTCTTTCGCCGCAAGGATGGCTACGATCTTGAGGCCTGGGACCAACCGCATCTGCTCCCTTGGGGAGTTGCGGCTGTAACAGCTTTACTCGCAGGGTATCTGGCGGGAGGTGTACCAGGCATGAGCCAGACGTGGTACGTGGGACCGATTGCAGCCAAGTTTGGTGGTGATGGAGGTGATGTGGGTATATATATGAGCGCAGTTATTACCGTTCTTGTATACACCATAGGCAGGTTTTTTGAGAAGAAATATACCGGTCGGTAATTTCTACATATTTATTTATAAGTTCAATAAACTGGTATATACTTTATTATTTGTTTAATCAAGTCAAGACATTACAAATTCTTTTCATTGTGTCATTCAAAAGTAGTGGTAAGATAATAGTCGAGTTTTTGCTTGGAGTAGAGACGTAATACAGGTAGAGCTATGTAAGTTTGTTGTCGATTTTGGAGATAGTTGCAGTATCTGGATATAGCCTCATGAAGTCTACAGAAAAACTATCGCCAGATAGCGTGTTCAACTAATCCCAATCTTTACTCAGCCACTGTATCTGATTGGGGTCGAGTTCCATGAAAGAATATGTGTATATATCGTCGAAACCCATCTCTAGCATCTTAAGAGGAAGATTTTCCGCCGTAGTGTTGTTCAAGCTGGTAAAATTTGCCGTTGATATGGGTATATTGTCAACAGATTTCGGATTCTCTGTTTGGTGTAAGTTAGTGTTGTTTTTAAGATATGACACTATGCCCGGTGTTGTCACAAGCCCAACTTGGTCGTTTGGTATCACTTGTCGGGCATCCCAGGACTGAAGTATCATTTTAGATACCATTTGGTAGAAAGGGCTTTTTGCATTTTCTTGAAAAAGGAGGCGAGCTGTAAAATTCTCGTCGATTTTCGACCAAGCCTGCGCCGCAATGCTGCTTGTAGGGCGCCGTTTTAGGTCTTGCAAAAGCTGTATATATGCAGTAAATGGGAAATGATACATTTGAATCAGCCAGAGAAAGCCTTTCACGATAGGCGACGTCATGATTCTACTATCACAAGCAATCATGTTCACCGCCATTAGCCCTAGAGCGTCACGCTGGGTGTCTCCAACTGGACCATCCAACGTTGAAAGCCGCTCTATGATGCGATATCTGGCGATATAGCTCCGTGCAGTCCATATGGTCATAAACTGTAGCGGGATCTCTGGATTGCAGAGCTGCAGATATTTGTTCTCCAGCTCTTTTTCGAGGGTGTCAACCTCACCACCCTTGACATAAGACTTGGTGTTAGGATTCTTCGTTGCAGTGTTCATGGCCGGGTTAGTAAAGTTAAGATAGAAAGAAGAGTGTCTGATGAAATCTGCAATCACACTACGCACGACGACGAAAATGGAGTCGCTGATCGCTGTTTGAGTTCTGGCTCCATCTCTCAGTCCGGTTCGGAGCTCAGACTCATTGACATTGAGAGGAATGCGGCAATCCCACGTGGGAGTCAGCGCAGTCTTCTTAGTGTCAATCAATTCGCAGATACGAGTGTCGAATAAAATTAAAGCCCACCACAGACGTCGACGCATTTCGGCTTCAATAACGTCGCACTTGGCCAAGTCCGATTCATTATCAAGCCCCAGGCGCTGTGCCGTGCGTAGTGCAATTCCAAGCATGGAAGAAACAGAACGAGGATCCATTTTTGGTCTTATTGACAGCTGAAATTGGTCAGCATTTGAACAATGACGGGCGACAAGATCCTACCAGATGGAGAAACAAAGCGGTTAAACAATTGCGATTATCTGTCCTGAGAAAGCGAGCGTTGAGAAGGGCTTCTTGGGAGCCACGATGGTACTGCTGGAGAAGAATGCTCCTAGTCGTGCCAAAGAGTTTAATACAATCTTCATTTGTCAAACTTACTACGGCCATGCTGTAGATGCCAAACATGAGCGCTTCAAAGTTTGGTTCAATGTTCGGTATGTTGTCCGCCGCTTCTATGATGCGGCTCTGGAGACTGGGAGCATGTACGACTTGCAAGAGAGGATTGACGCTTTCAATAAAAAGATGACAAAGCCTGAAGATTTGTACGGCATTTGGATGCAGCGAGGAGAGATCAGCTGGCTCTTGCCGTGCGCCAAAAAGAAGTTGATCATTTTCGTGGTATATCAAATCCCATGTATTTTTAATAGGGTTATCACGCACATCATCGTATGATGTATCGCTGTCATTATCTCGGTACTATTCCCATAAGTAACCATATGGGATTGATTGGTTGAAGGGCCGACGTACGCTGCGGTTCACGGCATGCCAATAGTTTCTGCCGATGGTGCACACCAAATAGTTGTTAGCATATTTGCGACATGGCCAATTTGAGCAAAGCATACTTTGCCTCGTAAACTATTTCCGAATGTGCTCTTGCTGCAGGGTTCGCATCGTTTAGACGCTCATTTTCCTGATATAAGTAATCTGCATCCTCCACAACTGGTGAATCATCACCTGGAATTCTATATTTGCGCAGGTGATCGAATTTGATATTATTCGCCCGAAGCAGGCTCTCGTAGACGCGAAGCTGATCCACCAACTCTGGCGGTGGGATTTTGCGGCGCCTTCGGCGCGGGGCCAACATGGCTGGCTCACAATCTGCTTGAGTTTTGATGCAATTATTGCAAGGGAACTTTCGATTGCATTTGATCTTGCGCTGATGACAAAGTACACATGCGAGGATGCGCTGCGACTTCACGAGCTGCTGAGAGAATGGAGTATCATTAAGTGGCGCACCTAGACCCGCGTCTGTGGGCGTCTCTCCATCCAGCTTCGGCTCCGCTTCCTCCATATCCTCAGCCTGTCGATCCATCGATAGCCTGTTAAAATGAAAACAAATAAAACTTCAAATGTCCGATGTTATCCAAATTGACCTGTAATTTTCGCATAAGAGGCCGCAAACTTCACGACCGGACGATGTGAAGAGTCCGCAAGTCTGAGAAGATTTCCGTGCGCTAATTGCAGTAACAGTCATGTGATTTTCGGACATTCTATAACGTCCGAAACTATATCGGTCCCGATGTTTCGTTAAAGCAGCCGAGAGCGTGCAGGTTATCGTCAACAATAGACAATATCCCCAAGAGTATAAAGTATGATGGAGGGTTTCGAGTCTGAACACATGGAGGCATTCCAACATCAAGGAGACTCGGAAATTGTTCTATTTTCTATATTTGCGCCGCAGAGAAACAGCTTTTAGCTTATAAAATGGCCTCTCATCCTCTTGCATCTTGTTGCTTCAAGGGAGTCAAGCATGAGTAAGTACATCACATTGTCTATCACAACAGATATAGCAACAGATACAACTGAAGTAGAGTCTTTTCAATTGTTTCTTTCAAAAGCATGATGAACAGAAAATGAGTCAAATACACAACTCAGCCCACCTGCAGCTTATGTAGTCTCTGCAAGCCCTTCTGTTCTATCTTAAGAGTTATACTATTCTGCTCTAGTTCAGTGTCTTATCAACAGCGGAGGGCTCGCCACTCACTTCCTTTATCAGGACTCCAAAGGTTGCTATGCTAACTATTTGGTCTTCTTAGAGGCGAGACTACTGGAAAGTCTTTCAAAATTGGCAACTACGATGCGTATCTCGCAACTCCTAAAGACACCAATAACCATCAAGGCGCCGGTATTTTATATCTTAGTGATGTATTCGGCATCTGGACCAATTCGCAGCTGTTGGCTGATCAATATGCGGAAAATGGCTACACAACTTTGATCATCGACATTCTCAACGGAGATGGATTGACGGAGATCCCTGGTCATAATTTTGACTGGATGAAATGGCTGATGGGTGGCTTCCGAAATGAATCCACTCCTCATACTAATGAATATGTGGATCCCGCTGTCGAAGAAGCCATAAAATACATGAGGAATGAGCTAAACATTACTTCAATTGGTGCAGTTGGATATTGTTTTGGAGCAAAGGTAAGATGAGAGTTTATTTTATGATAATTTGTTCCTGATCTCCAGATCGGCAGATGTCCTGCACATTATTTCAAGCATCTACTACCCCTAAAAATTCGTTCTGAAAAATGTCAAGAGCAGTACACTAACACGGTTATATAGTATGTTGCTCGTCACTCTGGCGTAGAAAAGATTAACGTTGGCTATATGGCTCACCCTTCCAACGTTGATGACGATGAGATCAAAGGCTTTCAAGGTCCTCTATCCATAGCGGCTGCTGAGTATGACGACCTTTTCCCACAAGAGCTGCGCTACAAGACGGAGAATCTTCTCAAGACGAAAAGCTTTCCATACCAAATCAATTTATTCTCCGGCGTCTCGCATGGCTTTGGTGTTCGTGGTGACTTGAGTAATCCGGTTTTCAAGTGGTCTAAGGATCAAGCATTTTTCCAGGCTATTGCTTGGTTTGATCAGTATCTTAATAAATCTCCTCTCGTTTAAATAGATAATGAGTTCTATTTAGATAAAGATAGTCTATGTCTGAAGTTTATGTATTCTTAAATTAGTAGAAGCTGCAGCCTGTATGTTGAACCTATCGCAGCTAGGTTTAGTCATGATGGAAGTAATATAGGTGTATATCTATATATTTCATCCATCGAAGACTTGTTCCAAGCTTTGAGGAATCGATTCTCTCAATAACGGTCTTGCTATAATTGCAGTGAATAACGGGAATAACCACGGACTCTGGACTCTTTCCTAACATGAATTGCGCCAAGAGAGCTACACCCTTTTCCCTTTCTCATGAGCTCTCGTAATCGCAGAACCGTAATTCTATTTTAGAGCTATGTATCTGTGGTAATAGTAGCAGGGAGATTTAGCATCGTTGCATAAACAAATGGCATGGTCATTGCCGTGAGCAGGGTAGGGCACCCACTTGCCAGAGGAGCTGCGCGTTTTGGCATTTAACGTGACGGTTCTTTCAGCTGTGACAATTAACAAGTGTCAAATATAAACCCCCAGTCGTTTTCACAGTATATGGTCATTACACTACAAGCCCTAAATTTTACATTAGATTACGACATCGAAATCATGAACCCCGTAAAACATGATTTACCTAGGTTGGGAAGCACAGTTACCGATTGCAACACAGACCCGGACGGAATATTCTTCCCAGCTGATCGACTGTCAATCGCCTAATGTCTGCTACATTACACCCACCTCCAAGATCAGCGATCACCAACAACGGTTAAGTTTTCCCCTGCTTTCCAACCCCGCATATCGCCACTAAATGGATATGTGGCAGTTCCCGTTCGAAGATTCGGCCTGCAGAAATGCTATGACCGTTGGTCGGCTCTCCCATCCAACGATTTTGATGACTTCTACATTCCTACTTGACTGTAAGAGGATTTACCCGTCGTCGGGAGATTTAGCCGATTGGTAGGGTAAAGTTTCTCAGCTAAACAAATAGCGAATCGTGTATCGTAGGCTAAATTGGTAGCGAAAGAGACACGGGATATGAATGCTTTCACCATCCAACCCTGTTAATATCTGGTTAGAGGTAGCAGAGCGTGGGGTATAAAGCCAAAGGTATTACTGGCAGAATTCAAGGACCGAGATCTCATATCCAACATCATAGTGCCGCTGAATCTGACTACTTCTTCACTTACAAGCGGTTCATTTACGTTAAACGAGCACATGGCTCATCTCCAATCTCTGGAGATGTCTCAAGAGACAAACAAGAAAATAGCGGCGGAGCATATGCCGCAAGTTGAAGCCTTCGAAACAGCCGACAGCTGGACCAACATCGCCGAAGATGCTCGCAATGCAACGGAAGAAGAACATAGCTTGACTTTTCTCAAGGCAGTCAAGATGTACCCGCAAGCATGCATGTGGTCCATGATTGTCTCAATCGTAGTCATTATGGACGGGTACGACACGGCTCTTATCGGCTCTCTGTTCGCCTATCCCGCTTTTCAACAGCAATTTGGGCATACCCAAGGACAAGGGAAGTACCAATTGGAGGCAAAGTGGCAGACTGCTTTAGGACTGGCTAGCCCTCTGGGTAATATCGTTGGCATTTATCTCAACGGTCTTATTACTGAGTGGTTTGGTCACAAGAAAGCCGTTTTGGGAACCCTTGTATTTCTCAGTGGGGTTCTATTTATCCCCTTCTTTTCAAAGACCATTGAGGTGCTCTTTGCCGGCGAGTTGCTGTGTGGCTTGGCGTGGGGCGTTTTCACCACTTTGGCTCCGGCATATGCCTCAGAGGTTGCTCCAGTAGCTCTTCGGGCATACCTTGAGACTTTCGTTGTCCTTTGCTGGGGAATCGGCCAATTCGTTTCATATGGCGTTCTCTACGGCTTGGTAAATCGCACTGGCGAATGGTCCTGGCGAATCCCGCTGGCCATCCAGTGGATTTGGCCTGTTATTGTTATTCCCCCACTCCTGTTTGCTCCCGAGTCTCCATGGTGGCTTGTTCGCAAAGGTCGTATCGAAGAAGCTGAAAAGTCTATGAAGCGACTTTCGTCCAAGAGATCGGAAACGAGCAAGCAATCCGTTGCATTGATGGTTCAAACCACCAACCTAGAGATGGCCATGACGGAAGGTGCTTCATACAGGGACTGCTTTCGCGGAACAAACCTGTGGCGTACCGAAATCGGATGCGTCGTTTGGGCATCTCAGGTTCTCTGCGGTTTTGCCATAGCTAATTACTCGTCCTACTTTTACGAGCAGGCTGGGTTACCGGCAGCAAACGCTTATAAAATGACCATTGGACAAGGCGGCATTCATTTCTTGTGTACTCTACTTTCGGTATTTGTTACTGCACGATTTGGCCGACGTGGAATCATGCTCTGTGGATATGCCGGCATGTCTTGTTCTATGTTTATCCTTGGATTTTTAGCACTTGCTCACCAAACCACGGGATTGGGTTACGGGCAGGCTATCATGTATCTTGTCTGGTATGTCGTCTACCAGTTGACTATTGGTCCGACTGCCTTCATCGTTGTCGGCGAAATATCTTCCACCCGCCTTCGGTCCAAGAGTATATCTCTGGCTCGTAACGCATACAATGTTGCGAATGTGTTCAGCGCCACTGTGGCTCCCTATACTCTGAACCCTACCGCGGGAAATTTGAAGGGCAAGACTGCCTTTTTGGCAGCCGCTTTTGCTCTGCTTTGTTTGTTGTGGGGCTATTTTCGCCTCCCAGAAAGCAAAGGTAGAACTTACGAAGAACTGGATCTCTTGTTCTCCCAGAATATAAAAGCGCGTGAATTCAAAGATGCGGTGGTCGACAGCACGGATATGTCCGAGTTTCACAAACGGCATTAAACACACATCCTGACGTGATTCCAGCTCTCCGACTATTGAATGGAGGTATGGAACTAGTAATACTATTATCTTGGTCAGATCTAATATAACACTCTGTTTGAATTGAAGCCGAGTCGTCATATACTGATTCTTGTGATCGCTCGCAACCGGTTCCCCTGCAGAATCGACACAAATAAATTTATCGTATTGTTGCAAAAGCAATTGCTTCACTTGGCGTGTAATATGTGTAGTATCATAGTAAAGTCGATGTCCCACTATAAAACAAAACTTTCATTGCAAGCTAATGAGGTTTAAAACAACTGATCAAAATATATTACAGTATTCCAATATTATTCTTGTTTTATCATGAGAATGAGCCGTTTTCTTGACCATAGTGGATCAAGCAAATGATATTATATTATGAATAACCAGTATGTAATTTACTCACTACATTCTATTCTGTTTGTAGCGAGCTTTGCGATTTTTGTCCCGTGAACGCTATGGAAGATCCTTCAACTCCACAGTCTCGCGAACCGAAAGAGGAGCCCGCTTGGTATGTACAAATTTTAAGGATTTACCCGTCAAAGTATTTTTCCGACCAATCATTCAGTGCCGTCTTGGCGATACGTCGCGACAAAACCATTTTGGTGTTGGATGTCGACACCCTCGTCATTGAATTTAGGGTAAATGCTCCAGTGACCTGGACTTTCCTATCCTCCGGAGAACCGGCACGTTTAGTCTCCAATGGAGAAGGGCGTCAGATGCCGGAAAAATTAACCAGAGGATTCCACAAACTAACGAGCTGATTGGTTAAGAGGAAGCCAAGATGGTGCGATAATAGTGTTATAACCTGATGACTGAGGAGAGAGGGGCCTGACTGAGTAGTATCGCTGTACCAATAACTTTGTAATCCTATCTTTACCAGAAATATAGGACGTATGCTCCTGGAGTGACATAATGAAAAAGCTCAAATGGAGAAAGATCTGGCTCAGGGCCCACAGGCTGAGGATTCTTATCCTTGTGAGAGCAAAAGGACATTAAGCGTAGCGTAAAAAAACAAAAGAAAGATGCCGTGATTAGCATCTGGGGTACAATCCCAGGCGTCGCAACCCCTCCCCGCGTTTCCATTTCCAGAAGAGGAGGGGAAGGGACCCTGGGATGGATCCTTTACACTAACGAGGGGGGAGGGGGAAGTTGGGAACCACATTCTAGCATTAGCCAAAAAAGATAGTTGTTGCGGTATGTAGCAGCCTCCAAAGGAGCCTCTGGACAAACGCACCCAAGTGCACAAAGTATAGGGTATTATTGTAACGCGTGCTGCAATTGGATAGAGCCTCTCCTCCTAGGTGATCTAATTGGGAATTACAAATAATAGTGATGAAATGACCCGGTAGCATACTTTAGTCACTACCCTCAAACTAAACAAGTCAGTTAGGTGTTGTTACAGAATTTGTTCCTGCTAGAATAAGTCATTACTCAGAAATAACGGCAAAAGTATTTGCAAATAAGCAGTAATAAAATTAATCTGCAATAAATATTATTGCCAGCTATCCAGTCGGATGTGCTGCCACATGGGTCGTTAGACCGCTTATAATCGCGAAATAAACTTGACGGTAATGACACTGTTGGGGGGAATTGCAACCTCGATAGACGAGCCTCGCCGCTTAAAGTTGATTTCAGACACCTTGTGATCGTTATCGGTCAACCAGACTTGTGCACTAGGTTTCTTCCCGGCAGGAATAGCAATATCAGCAAGCTGTGACGAACTGCCGTTGTTGGTAAAAATGGCGATGACAGATTTGTCAATGTTCTGGAACGCTGCGATAATGACATTTGGCAAGGCACCGCTGACGGCAATGCGGTTTGCACCGGGACGAATGAATCGAGACCACATGGCGAAAGCATAGTAAACGCTGGAGGGCTCGGGTTCATCTCCAAGAACATCGACAAGATGGCTTGCGGACTGGTTCTGACCAATCTCAAAGCCCTCCCAGAACAAATATGCAGAGAGTCCAGCATCGACAAATCCTGTTGCTAGTTTGTTCGCCCACGTCATACCCTCATTCAGAGCACCATTATCGTACCATGTCGTAGTAAATGGGGCAGTACTCGTCTCAACACCTGCCTCTGTGAGCCAGGTGGGCAGGTTCGTCTTTATCGGAAATGTAGCGTCGCCTGAGTACATATGGGAAGATATAATGTCGAGGTACTTCTGCATTCCGGTGGCCATTAGATGATTAGTATAATTGGCTTGGGAATCCCAGCCCACTGCATCACAGCAGGTAAGCCTCAGATCCAATCGTGCGCGTTTGACTGTCTCGTAGAGGGTTGGGATGAAGGAGATGGCCTCTTGGGCGTTGGGACTAATCTGCATCTGCGAGTATCCAACCCTGTTAAGACGTAAATATCAGCATCAGCAAGAACATTTCGATACGAGCCTGTATGCAAGACAAAGAAATCACATACTCGATGTCTGGTTCGTTCAAGAATCCAAGATGGGTGATGTCAAGGCCTTCTTGCTTGTAGAACTTCACGTATTGAACAAGATAGTTGGCGAAAGCTTGCCTCCAGTCACCAGTTGAGCAAGTGTGGCCAGTTGTTCCACAGAGATATCTGGAAGAAGCTATTAGCTGCGATCCTTTACGTCCAAGAGCCTAACAATACATACCCAGGCGTAGCCTCATCTCCGTTAGTCTTCATATAGCCAGGTGCACTCCATGCATCCGCATAAATAGTCTTCACACCATAGCTGACGGCCTGCTTGGTGAACCAAACTTGGCCTTCATCGTCGCCATCCCACGTGTAATTGGGCTTATTGGAGGCCAAGCCAGGGCTGTTTGGCTCAATGGAAAGCGCAGTAGTGGAAGGGATCCAATTTCGGATGATGCTGAATCCAGCACCTGTTTTTGTGTCAAAGAGAAGGTCGAGTGCCTTCTTTCGCAATTCAGGGTCTGCAGCCTGAAATTCAGAAGCTCGCCCAAATGCCTGGGAGAAGCCAAAACCGTCAATGCGCTGCAGCTTTGAACTGGTATTGATCTTAATTTTGGCTGCTGTGGCAGTTGGCACAATCGACCCCACGAGCCCCACGGTGACAAGGGCGATCGCTTTCATCTCTTTTCTGTGTCAAGTAACTATCAAGAGAGACCTTCCTATAATTTGCTAAGCACAATGTCTTTTGTTTTACAGTAGGGACCAAAGTTCTTATATACATACGTGTATCCCCCCTGCTTGATTGAAAGGTAGGTATTCTGGATAATTATACGATTCTCAGAAAACATAACGCCTGCCATGTCCCCAAGACCTTGTCAAGCATATTAGCCGGTGCATTTTCAATCCCTAACGCTGATCTCAGCTTGCGCAACTTGTCGTTAGTGGCTGTTAAATTGGCAAAACCAATTTTGGCCCTTTAGGAATCACTACTTGCTCCACTGCTGCATTTCCCCTGATTTTACGGAGCAACTACCCCGCATATTGAACAAAACTTTGCACATTGAGTATCTCAGGCTGAAGTGAATTTGCCGTCTAATGGTAATCGGCATTGTCGAAAATGCGTTGGATAAACATGGGGATTAAGTTGCTACTTAGATAACAGTTGCTGGTAGCATCCATGGTTATTTAGTGTCTTGCAGCTCCCAAAACTTCAACACAGAGTCGATGAAGCTTACCTTACTGCTCACATTTGTATCTCCAGCCTGAAATATTCCGAATTTCTCCCTTTGTTTCCTTCGTGGTCAAAATTCTGAGTATGCTCCCGTCTGAGACTGGCCTCGATGGCTGGTTGCGGTATGCCGCACTTCCTGACGAGTTTGCCAACCTACGCTCCCGATACTCAACAATTATCTCCCTTACGGGCAACCAAAGCAGTCCTGTATTCACTGCCGCAAGAGAGCTGCAAGTCGGTCTGTCTAAAATATTGGGCCAGAGTGTCAACCTGGAGACGAAGCTCCCGGGAATCGCAGATGTCTCCTCTATTGTTGTAGGAACTGTGAAAACATTCTTATCTGCTGGCCGGGACACTCCTGATACACTGTCTCTCAAAGAGGATGGATACTGTCTCATCTGTAAAGATGGGAAGGCTACAGAGATCATCGGCCAAAACGAACAAGGTGCACTATACGGCGCTTTTGAGTTCCTTAGGCTTCTGTCCCGGAACCAGCCGCTGCCCAATATGCATATATCCAACCCCAGCGCTCCAATTCGGTGGGTAAATCAGTGGGATAACCTGGACGGTACCATTGAGAGAGGATATGCAGGCCCTTCGATATTTTTTGCGGACGGATACGTGCTCGAAGATCTGACTCGTGTTCAACAATATGCGCGGCTTCTGGCATCTGTTGGGCTGAATGGCCTGATTGTGAATAACGTCAACTCCAATTACAATCTTCTTAATCCCATAAATATGCAAGGACTGGCTCGGATTGCGGACATAATGAGACCATGGGGAGTTCGAATTGGCATCTCTCTGTATTTTGATACACCAAAAGGCCTCGGAGGTTTGCGCACATCTGATCCTCTGGATCCCGACGTTATTGCTTGGTGGGGGAGCATTACTTCTGAGCTATATCGTTATGTCCCTGATATGCTAGGGTATCTGATTAAGGCGAATTCTGAAGGACAGCCAGGTCCACTGACATATGGTCGCACCCTTGCCGATGGTGCGAACATGTTTGCCAGAGCCCTACAGCCTCACGGTGATGGCGTCGTCATGTATCGGGCCTTCGTCTACAACCACCACCTTGATGAATCTGACTGGAAGAATGACAGGGCGAACGCTGCGGTTGAGTACTTCGATGGGCTGGATACTCAATTCGAAGATAATGTCATTATTCAGATCAAATACGGTCCCATTGATTTTCAGATCCGGGAACCACCGTCTCCCCTTCTTGCTCACCTGCGGAAAACGCCAATTATTCTCGAATTGCAGGTGACACAAGAGTACCTTGGCCAACAAGATCACGTTGTGTATTTACCACCGCTTTGGAAGACCATTTTCAATTTTGATCTCCATGTAGATGGTCAGCAGTCCTTGGTCCGAGACATAGTATCTGGTCAACGCTTCAACTGGAGCAGAAGTGGTTACGCCGCTGTGGTTAATGTAGGAAACGATCCTACATGGTTGGGAAGTCATCTTGCTATGGCCAACCTGTATGCATATGGATTGTGCACTTGGGACCCTCAGCAAAGCGAAATTGACATAATCCAAGGCTGGACACAGCTGACCTTCGGTTTACACAAAACTATCGTGGATACCATAACAAGTATTTCCATGGCTTCTTGGCCAACATATGAAGATTACAGTGGCAATCTCGGCATTCAAACTTTGTGCGATATTGTCACACATTGCCATTATGGTCCCTGCCCGGCGTCGCAGGATGGCAATGGATGGGGTCAGTGGACTCGTGCTAATGCACATTCGATTGGCATGGATCGAACTGTCGCCACTGGAACAGGAAATTCTGGGCAATATCCTCAAGTTGTTGCTGAGCGGTTTGAGCGTATTGATACCACTCCCGATGAGCTTCTCTTATGGTTTCACCATGTTCCGTACACTCATCGTCTAAAGTCTGGTAAAACAGTCATTCAGCACTTCTATGACTCCCACTATGCCGGAGCTCTAGTCGCCCAGACATTTCCGCAGCAGTGGGAAGCTTTGCGAGGATTGATAGACAATGATCGATTTGATCATGTGGCTTTCCGTCTACGGTATCAAGCAGGCCATGCACTGGTATGGCGAGACTCCATCAACAATTTCTACTACGCCAAGTGTGGCATTGAAGACGAACACAACCGAGTTGGTAACCATGCATGGAGAATTGAGGCGGAAGATATGGCGCTTGAAGGATATGCAGTGGTTCCTGTCACGCCATTCGAGGCTGCCTCTGGAGGAAAAGCGATCGCGACGATCCCAGGGGCGAATATCGGTATTGCACAGTGTACTGTTACTTTTCCCTCTGGGGGTTACGACGTCGCAATTAACTACTACGATCATCTGGGTGGCAGATCTCAATATCAAGTCTTTCTGAATGAAAAACTGGTTGGTGCTTGGACAGGTGATCTTGAGGACAAACTGAGCCATGACTTCTCGGATCGTATTGACGGTCATTCTGCTACTCGAATCACCTTCAATAATGTGAACGTCGAAAAAGGCGATTCCCTGAAGATCGTTGGTAACCCAGATGGGAACGAACTCGCCCCGGTAGACTACGTTTCATTCTTGCCACGAGGTGTGGTGGACTAGAGCAGTTCAGCTGGTTAGGAAAGGTTACATGGAAATATAGATAGAAGCATCCGAAGATGCATTCTTTAGATCTTGAAGACAAAAACTCACCTATATATTAATTTTACATTTGATTCATAAGTCGTTGTTAGATCATTAGTAATGGTCTCATGCTTTGAACGAGACACATGGCTGAATCGTTCTGGCCGGAGGACTATATTTAATCAAAATATTTCTTGCCTCTATTTTTGCGGCTTCGCAAAGCTACAGCCACCTTCTGCATATTTTTATTTAAAATAGTTAATGTAGACGGTAAATGGCGTCAGGTAGAGAAGATATTGACCCAAAATACTAGGACAACTTAGGGAGCGCCTCCCTCACCAAATATATGAAGAGCCCCAGTTGCATTCAGAGGCTTCAATGGTGTTGGGTTGAGACACTGTTCAAAAGGTACAGCATAGGCCTCCCTGTTTCCTTCTTTGAACGTAAACCCACTACCTACCAAAAGAACTACTGACCTCTGTGGTCCGTTACCCCCTCTACATTTAGGCTACTCAGGTTACTAGGTTGATGATTGGTGGGCACACATTTGTTTGCAAATTTACCCGGTAGAACACTAAGTCTCCATGTGTCCCTATGAAAGGCTGTTTAAGCCAGTATTTTCTTACTACTACAGATCAACCATAGCAAGTACTCGTGAATTATCGCTCCTAACTACGACAGTCCAGCTACTATGAGTTCAACTTCAAACAGCCAAGGGCATTGGGTTCACACCTGGGCTAGTATGCCAATGCTTGCAGATAGTGATAACCTTCCCCCAGATGACTTTGTGAGTATAACACTGTACTTTGGCAAAAACTGTAACTTCCAACCGCATCAAATTTGAGCGCCTTTCTAAATACCCTACACAAACTCACAATAAAACCTCCGTCGCAGATACAAGATAGTGTGGCCTTTTGTAACACCACTATTCGTCAAACCGTACGACTATCAATTGGAACCGAGAAATTCTTGCGAGTCAGGCTATCGAATGCGTTTGGGTCTAAGCCCATTACCATATCACAAACAACGCTGGCACTAGCGACCAGTGATAAGTCGGGGACCACAGAGATTCATTCCGAAACTATACAGAACGTCAGATTTGGCGGAAGCGAATCTTCTATTATTCCAGCCGGAGCGCTTATGGTTTCTGACGCCGTAAATTTTGGGTTTCCCTTAAACTCTAATACTGTATTGAGTATCAGTATCTTCTTTGAAGCTGGTCATGACGCACAGTGCATAGTTACGCACCCAGGTAGTCGCACTACCTCGTATTTCACTAAAGGCAATCATGTGTCTGAGGGTGACTTCAATCACCTTACCGTCAAGCAGAAAGATCACTGGTAGGTAAAGATTCTCCTTGATTGAAGAATTCTACTCAGAGATATAATATTCACTTTTGTGTCTTGTTCTGAAATATTCTGACCTTAACACAGGTACTACATTAGTGGTGTGGAAGTGTTTGCACCTCGAGATACGCGAGCCTTTGCCCTCATTGGAGACAGCATTACAGACGGCAGATGCAGCATCACGAATGGCGATACCCGGTGCGTTGATACTCTCGATACTCTCGAACCAAAAAGCTTTACTGTATTTGAGTGCTGACTCGCTACACATAAAGGTGGCCGGATATCTTATTTAGGCGACTACAAGCCAGTACATCCGGATTACATACTTCCTTTGCGATAGTGAATCAAGCGGCCGGAGGTAATCGTGTTATGGATGATGGTCTTGGACCCAGCGTGCTGAGTAGACTTGATAGAGACATTATATCTCTTTCTGGTGTCAGCTGCGTTATGATATTTGAAGGCATAAACGATATTGGCATGGCACCCGCCGATTCCTGTAGTCAAGGGGCCCTTAGCAATCGGCTAATTGCATCGTATAAGCAAATTGCTATCCGACTAAGATCGCAGGGCATTGCAATCTTTGTAGCGACGTTGACGCCTTTTGGCCTTTCGCAAGTGGACCCTAAAGAGTGTGGGAATACATCCCCAAACTCTTACTGGAACTCAATTAGGGAGTCAACGAGACAGGCTGTCAACAACTGGATTCGCACAAGCAGTATCTTCGACGCTGTCATTGACTTCGATGAAATCTTACGGGACCCAGCACACCATTCGTTACTAAAAAGAGAATATGACTCAGGCGATGGATTACACCCTAATCAGAGCGCATTTTACGCCATGGCAGACTCTTTTCCGATCGACATTTTTCAGAAACTATTTTAATGCGGATCATAGAGAGAATTGCGCAATAGATATCACAAAGCTTTTTGTTGTTTTATTTACTTTGACCCTTGTTGAAACCTCCTACTCTTACCCTCCATAAACAAATTATAAGAATGATTGCATCAATAGCACATAATGCATAAACGGCTGTGAATGCTTGCTGATACGATAGCACGACTAATACGTATGTGTTAGTTACAATTATATAAGATAGAATGCTGCTTTTTTCCTGACTTACTTTGTGTTTTCAAGGGTTCTTCAACGGAAAGTAATTCTCCTGCCTCTTGACGAACAGTTTCTATAATCTAGTTTATCCAGTTTAGCTAAACACTTGAAACGGCTGGATAGTAGGGCTCTTTATATACCTTCTTTTGCTGTTCATCATACTGATCTAGGTTGATGCTGGCTAGGAAAATATTTTGTAAAACAGTGGTGCTAAAGGCTGTTGAAATGAATATCCCTAGCGACCTCAACATGATAAGCCCACCGTTTGCTACGGCTTGGTCCCTGCTAGGTGTAACATTTAGTAGTGCGAGAACTGTGCTTGATGCCAGAATTCCCACACCGACAATCGGGAAGATTAGCATGATATTATATAGCCAGCCTGGCATACTGAGCGTGCGAAACATGGCTGCCATGAGAACCAGTCCTAACGTGCCCACAAAGAGGAAGCCTTGTCCGAGTTGAAGTGTCAGCTCAGGACTACCACGGCGCGCGATGATGAATCCTGTTGCGCAGCTCGCAACAGTAAATGAAATTGATGGGACCAGCAGTCGGAAGCCAGCATCCTGGCCAGAGTCCAGATGTACTGTTTGGAAGAACAGTGTGGTGTTGAACAGAACCTAGTGAGTTAATGAGAATGGAAGTCATGTGCGAATGAGCGACAACAGTCTTTGACATACCGAGTAGTTAATGAAGGATGTAAGAAAACCTGTCACCATGATATTACAGGCCGGAAACTGGATGAGAAGATATAGTGGAAGGACAGGTCGCACCGCATGCCTCTCGACAAAGACAAAAGCTGCGGCCAAGACTAATGTAAGCAAACCTATAATGAGAATGAGAGAATGAGTCCATGGATAAACGTTGCCTCCCAAGGTTAAGAAGACAAATAAGCAGATGAGAGTAAGCATCTAGGTTCTAGTTGTTAGATTGAGATGATATAAAACCATGGGTATTCTTTCACTCACTAGACAGGCTGATCCTCGCCAATCGAATTCTCGGAATATTGCTTGTAGTCGCGATTGGCCGAAATTTTGCTTGACCGTCCCGTGTTGAGCGGGAATTAAGCAGCACAAAAGAACCAATGACAGTGATGAGATGGGTATTTGTGTCTTTGTATGTCAGATTGTTTCTTAAAAATATCCAGATGGGGAGATACTGACTTTGTACACCCAGTCCCATCCAAGCTGCTGTACAATAGCCCCTCCAAATGCAGACCCAAGGCTGTTGAAATCAACGTCAGTTATGAGCAGAATGGAAGCAGAAACAAGACTCACGCTGCCCCTCCACCATATACAGCGTAATTGATGGATTGGTAGTATCCTCTATTTGCTAATCCAACCGCATCGGTAAGAACGACAGAGCCTAAAATCTTGTTTAATGCCCGCTTCGTATTTAATTTAGTAGAACTGGAATCAATACCCATTGTGGTAACACCAGCAGAGCCTAAGCCGCATAGCGCTCTCGCCAGGATCAACATCTCCCAATTCAGGGCGAACGAGCTCAGGACGATACCCGCGGCAAAAAGCGCCGATGCAATGCAATAGGGAGCCTTGCGGCCTACAATGTCGGAAGCCCGCCCGTAGAGAGGCTGCACTGTCATTGAGGCGACGACGAAAGAGTTGACTGGCCATGATGAGAGGTTCGTGTGGCGAAAGGCCGAGGCAACGGCTGTATGGGTAGATGCTGAGAGGCCAGTATCAACGGCGGCGGACTATGGAGTGTCAGAGATGATGCCATGAGTTAATGGTCCATGGCATAAACCCTATATTTGGAATTACTGACGAAATTGGACATCAGAATGGCTGTTGAATGGAGAATTAGCAAACGTATAGTTAGTTGCCTGTGTAATAATGACAAGCTAATGCTCAATAGACCTGGGAAGTAACTTGTGGACTTACCTATGACGAGCAGTGCCAGCCTTGAACTAGAGAGGTGATACCGAGGACCTTTATCATCGGGCTGGTTTTTTTTGCTCTCATGGTCATATCTCGAGCTGCTGGATGAAGTAGAATCTTGCGAGTTGTCGTTTAACTCGAATTCCTCACACTCTTGGTCTTGTAAGAGTCCCTGCCGAGACTCTTCGTCTCGTGTCTGTTGTTCCTTATCCATACCCCTACTCGGTGATATGTGGTGGTTAGAGAGAGAGGTAGGAGGTAAGAAAACAGACCGCTGGCCTTGAAAAAACACCAAATGCTTGGTTTCAGGGTGAAGAAAGGAAGAGACGAGAAAGGACTTTACTTTTCCATGCCATTACATCATCATACTCGGGCGTCCTTGGCGCCTATTGCCAGCATTTGCTACCTGAATCGTGCGTTTTGCCCTGCACGGTCCTTGACTCCTTGTCATGCTGGTGGCCTTGGTGGGACCTTGGGCTAGTGCTCACGGCTCCCGCCGAGGAATCGTCAGATTCGTGATCGCCGGAATTCAAGATGCTCCGAGCAAGGATACAACCCCTGTAAGGATACAACCTTGTAAGGATCCCAGAGTAAATGCTCCATACTCACAAAATGGTCTGTGCGATACGCGTTCCGACTTTTGCAGAGCACAGGAGCAAACAACCTGTATTGAAGCGTGTACAAGCCTCATCATCTGCTGTCTGATAAGTCTAATGGCCGTGCCATTTTACGGAAGCAAATGACGTTGATATCTAAGTGTGAATTTTAGGAGTTTGTTCGGGAAGGACTATTGATAGCTCGAAACGAGCACGTGTGCACGTCCTGAGAAGGCTACAATCCAGAGTGCCGACGTCTCCAATAGAACCCAAAGATGAAAGATCAAAGACTTGGAGACGGAGAGAGAAATAATAGAGAATTATAAATTCTAGACAAGCCATTAAGAGTAATGTTTTCGACGATTTACGTGACTGTGCTACTCACAGCTAAGAACTGTGAACTGATATACATTAAAGTACTGGCCCATGAATACGTCCAAGCGCCATATCCAAATCCGAACCTATCTATTGAATTTTCAAACCTTCTAAGCAACTACGACTCTACTGTATCTTACGGGTTGCATTCAACGCCTTTGAGTCGGGGAAGAAGCTGAATGTCTCGGATATCGTCGTGCTGCATGACCCAGCTCAAAAACCGCTCTGTTCCGATTCCCCAGCCTGTAGTGGTCAGGGGCTTCGTACGGCGCATCTCTAGGTACCAGGCATACTCCTGCGGGTCGACTTCATGCTGAGCCAGGGCTTTTAAAGCCTCCTCCTCTGTCTGATGGCGCTGGCCACAGCCGACAACTTCGCCCAAGCCGAGGAGGAGGTCTCCACAGAGAGCTTTCTTAACGCCATCGTCGGTATAGGCCTGATAGAAAGGCACACTAAGGTGGTCCATCTCCAGCAACCAGCAGGCACCGCCGTACTTTTCAATCAGCATGCGTTCTCCCTTGCGGGTCAGTGAGCGGCCGAATTGGGGCTCGCCCTCGACGGCGTACTTCCACATGTCGTCGGTCATTTCAGGCAAGGCCAGGGCCTCATCGAGGGTAATGGTTGGAAACGTGTTGCCGTTGCTCTTGTACAGCTGGATTAGAGAATCCATGTGACTGGTTGAGCCTGCGTAGGCCCGAATGGCGTCGGCGTGCTCGCGGAGGAGACTTTCAGTAAGCGACACGACGTAGTCGTTGGCCACCTTCATGCCGGAATCGAGCCCGCCGAGCAACTCGCATTCGACGTGGCAAAACTGGTTCAGGTGCGTGGCGTCTGGGTCCTCTCCACGGCACGAGGTACCGACATAGTATGAGCCTGCGAGGCCATCCTGGAGCCGCAGGGCGTATTCCAGCACAAACTGCTGAGAGTCGGCAATGTAAGTCTGCTCGCCGTGCAGCTCGATGCTGACGGGCTGCGAGTCGGACCCGAGCCCCATGGGCGAGCTGATGCTGTTTGTCGTGATGGGCACGATGAGATACTTGTAGCCCATCTGGCGGTGGAAGAAGCCAATGGACGAGTGGAACAAGGTGCTCTGGAGACCAAACATGGCTGTATACCACGGGTCCTGGATGGCCTTGGTAGCGAATGTCTGAGGGTTCTGCCAGAGCTTGGGCACAACGCTCTTTGACTGCACGCCATTCTTTTTGTTTTGGATCAAGGCATTGCTGCTGTTGGAGGTTTCGGACGCAATCAGAGTGGCGGGAGCCATTGTGCTTGCTCTGGTGCTTTTTTCAGATTAAGATGTTTGAAAAGTGGAGGAGGATTGAGGGAGAAGATGCTGTTGATTGATCCAGGTCGTCTGGAGGCAATCGCAGCACCTTATATAGAAGCATGATCAGTTATCGTGGGTAGATGAAAACGTCGAGTGTTGTTTCCACCACGTAGATTTGTACAAGGCTCCGGAGCTACGATACAGCTCTGAAGCTCATCATGTCGCCATCATGTTGATGACTTTTCCAAATTACACCGAGCCCATACTCCAGGCCATCGCAGCTACTGGTTCCAAACGGCATGGTCGCTGTGCAACGCCTCCTATTCTTCGTCATCTTACCGTGCCGTGTTGGCGGCCTTTCAGGCTGATGCAGCGCTGCCCAAGTGACTTGTTGCCCGATTCGTCCAAGAGCCTGCCCAAATCGTCCAGGGGTCCTTGTGAATAGCTGCGTGGCGAGGATCTGGGATTTGCTGCCGATCAGCCGTGCGTTATGGGTGGCCTTTTACATAGATCCTTTACAGGTGGGGCACGTAGTCTTTCTCACCGTCCTTTTGGCTATCGCAATGTCGTGATTGCCGTATCCGGAGCATTTTAGATTCTTCAATCTCAGGCTCGTGACTATTCTCCCACTAGCTCCTCTCTGGTCATCTACATAGATGGTCGAGAATTCGTGCTTGTCTTTTCATAAAACAGCCTGTTGGAAGCGGAAGAATCAATTATTCAAGCGAGTGTGGAGAGAACCAAAATCCCGCAAAAGGCCGGAACCCAAATTGCCAACGCCGAAAGCATCACAATTTGCCTCGTAAACAGTGTATTGGTGTACAACACTATCAAACAAAGAATCTCAGACTCTTTTGCCATTTTCCATCTACCAAATACTCAAGCCTCCGCCAAAGCAAAACAATGGATGATGCCATCGCCAGCTCACATCGGCCTCTTCCTGTCATCCACTTCAATGCCTTCCCAGGAACAGGAAAGCTGACGATAGCGCGAATCCTCGCCAGCTTCTTCCAGCCCTCCTCCCTGAAAGTCGTCCATAACCATCTACTCATCAACCCTGCGGATGCCGTCTTACATCGCGAGCAAGCTGGCTATCAACATCTCCGTCAGCAGATCCGCTTGGCCATCTTTCACTCACTGATCCATGCGCCGGCCACACACTCTGCTGCATACATTTTTACAGACTTTCAAACATCCAACGAGCTCGGCGCAGCCGTCTGTCAGGAATATGTGGAGTGTGCGAAGACGCGAGGATGTGATTTTATACCAGTCATGTTATCTTGTGATGAGGAGACCAATCTAACGCGGTTGGTGGAGGATGGGCGGGCAGGCCATGGGAAGCTGGTCGATGTAGACTTGGTGAAGCGGTTTAGGGCCTCTCAGTTGTATGAGTTTGATGACCATCCTGCACTGCTAAGGTTAGATGTGTCTAAGCTTTCGGCAGACGATGCAGCAAGGAGGATCACGGATCATCTCCTGAAGATGTCTCCAGAGTTGGCACGCTATGTTGAAGCTGTAGTTGATTGAGTCTTGACTACCCCATCAAGCGGCAATGGCCTCGTAGAAAATAATAAAATTCGTCTCTATTCTAAGACTTGGACAATCTCATATCTCAGATTCTTTCTAATATCGTCGCCAATTCTCATCGCATCCTCCCGTCCTTGCTCACTCTTCACAGTGAAATACGCCAACCACGAAGCCCGCTTGCTGGGGTCTTTGACAGTGTCGCCGTCTTTGTAAAATATGACCTCGTCTACAACCTTCTCCATCAAATGGGGCAGCCTGTCTCTCAGATCGTCAAACATATTTTCGCCGCGGAAGACGCCTTCTCGCGGTGTAATCATACACTCGACGATTGCACATGTGTTCTTCAAGTCAGCGAATGGAACGGATAGAAGGCGCGCACGACGCGTGTCTTCTATGCAGAGGAGAAGTTGCAGCAACCCGTAATCAATGCCATAGCAAGAGGTGATGGCTGCTGTACAGGCGTGGCCCTGCGTGCGCGGGTTGATCTCTATAAGCATGGCCCTCGGCTGCGCTTCTTTTTGCGTTGCTTTCTTTTCGAGATGGGGGAGCTGTCTTTCATCTTTACCGCGGCTCCATTGCATGGAGGAGTCAATTACACGGGCCTCCATGTGGAACACGCCATGCTTGAAGCCAAGTTTCGTCAGTGCCGCCAGCGCTGTCTCACGCAAGACGGCATGTTCAAAGGCTGGCAGGATGCCGGGATATATCGCCTTGGACTCTATAAAAGAAGCGGGTGCATCTTCAGGACCAAATGGCTCTGCGGTACACGGCGGCTCGTCACTGATGTCGCAGAATGCAACCTCGCCGTCGATGAAGACAAAATCTATATCAACCTCGGGTCCATCAATGTACTTTTCTACCAGTGCGGCAGAACCAGAGCGGATCGTCGCCTCCACCAGACTCTCAGCCTCAGCTAGAGTTTCGCCTTTGGAAACACCGGCCGAGTTTGCTCCGTTTCGAGGTTTGATTATGAAGGGGAAATGGGGCACCAGCTCGTCAGCCCTAGCATGGAACTCTGCCATTGATGAGACGCAGAGAGACGGATAGCCTTGGATGGGGAAATGCTGCCGGAATTTGTCTTTGCTTGTGCATATTTCAAATGCTTCTGGCGAGTCTGTTGGAAGGCCGAGCTCCTGGGCAGCCTGTGCAGTTGGCACGCGCAGGTCATCAGCGTATGTAGTGATGCCATCAAATTCCAGCCCTGATTCTCGACAAACGGCCACAATGCGGCCACTAAAGCCCTCATCTCGAGTCATGTCGATGGGCAAAAAGGCCTCACGCTCATTGCCATCTAGCGCCTGCACCCAGTGTCCTGGCTTATCGACGATGACCAGCTTCACACCGACTGCTGCTGCTCCCTTGAACAGGTCTGCGCGGAAGCTATAGCTATATCCTCCGCCCACAACACAGATCCTCCTGTTTACCGGAGGCTCAGTGAGAGTCATGGGTATGTTTAATCTGTTGTTGAGCTCTTCGAATAGCCGGGTGAAGACGGAATCAAGGCTGCTCTGATCAGGTCCTTGGATGATGGCAATGCTGATGGTTGACTCCAGGAGTGACTCAAGGTCTCCAGCCGCGGGGAGACGTCCTTGGATCTCTGTTGGCATTGCTGGCATCCATGAGCATGGCATTGCTATGTCGTAAATTGTTGGAATAGACTGGACGTGCTGAAGGCGAAAGGAGACAATGTCCGACCTGACAAGATAGCCATCGATAGAGGAGCCGACAAGAGCCATAGTAGATGACTGGGGTTCGTCATGAAGGGCGCTTATATGCTGTATCAATTGACCTGAGCAGTGACGATGCTGTAAAGCCGATGTTAAATGCTTCAAAGCATCTTTATCCTTTTGTAAGGGGATTTTCAAGAGTGAAAAGGTCTGGTGCTGCTGATTGTACGCCATTTTTAAAGACGTTTATTTTAGATGCGACGGTATTCGCAGCTAGGCCACTACGTGAGAGTAAATGTGAAGACAAATCACTGACTGGCCAACTGCTCATATATACATCCTATTATCAGTGACAATACGTGGGGACGCACTAAGGTGGGAATGATGATGATGGTGTATAATGCATCCTGGCTTCATTTCTTGGCATTCTCCAGAATATTTTTGGCACTATTGTTGCTGTCGCTACGGAGTACAATGACTAAAATTAGATGAAACAAAGAATAGAGTGGCTAAACTCACCACAGTGATGAGGAAATTTCTCAAGAAACCCTCGTCGGATCGCCTAACCTGTATACTAGTACAAGCGTCAGCTGAGTTGCCTCGCCCTACGGGTGGCCTCGTCTTACGGAGTGAGCCAGCGAAACATGAGTGGCGCGAGTTACTTAATCCAATGACAACGACGAGGGTGAGAGAGTAATGCCCCTTTTTGTTTCTCGCTTCGAGAGATACAGAGCTGCAGCGAGCGATAAATGTTTGATCCGTTTTCATTTATTCACTCGATGAGCCAGATCGGTCCCTAACAACAACTAAGAATGACTGAACAAGTTGTAAATCCTGCCTATGCGATCGTGCTGCATGCTGGAGCAGCAGAGTCGTGGATCGGAGACGCGTCAACTCAGCAGAATACGCAGCGCTTCTTGGAGTCCGTCGTTGCCAAAGCAGAAGCCGCGCTCGCAAGAGGAGAAGCCGCCGTTGATGTTGTCACAGACGCTGTAGCGGCCCTGGAAGATTATCCAGAGTTCAATGCGGGACGTGGGTCCGCCCTGAATATCGACGGCATTCACGAGGTACGGCGACGATGCAGTTGTTGACTTGCCAGGAGAACCATCTTGATTTACTGCTACTGCTGCTAATTTATTGCGCTTCTCACGTAGCTCGAGGCAGCTATTGTCGATGGCAAGACGCTCGAATATCGCGCCGTTGCCGGCCTGCAGCGCACCAAGAATCCCGTCAGGCTCGCCTCCAAGCTGCTCTTCCGTGCATCGCCGGCTTTCATATATGGCAAGACGGCGGATGACTTGGCCTCTAAAATGGGACTTGAAGCCGTGGAAAACTCATTTTTCACCACGCCGAAACGGAAACAATACTGGGAGGCGAATATAGCGAGGGTCAAGGCGCTCGAGGAGGATCATGGGACGGCGGGAGCGGTGGCGTTGGACTTGCACGGCAATCTGGCGGCTGCAAACACCACTGGAGGCATGACCTTTAAGCTCAACGGGCGAGTCGGGGATACGGCCGTGCTCGGTGCGGGGATATTGGCTGATGGGCGTGTTGCCATTGCTTGGTGAGCTTCCATCAGGCCAACCCCTGTATAATCGTCTTACAGACCTAACTTGGCAGAATCAACAGCAGCGGAACTGGAGAAGCCATTCTCAAGTCTGGCATTGCGGGTAAAATAGCTGCCAACTACGACAGCGGCAAGAGCCTCGACGACACTGTACGAGGCGTCGTCTTGGACTCAGCCAGATTGTATCCGAGATCCTCGTGCGGCGTGATTGCTTTGTCTGCAGACGGCACAGTCTCCATCCAGTCCAATAGTAGGCTTTTCTCCGTCGCATCTTCATCTTCCAAGGAGCCTTCGAGGTTTGCCGGCATCGTGCCGTCATCGTTTCCCATACTCGACCAACACATAATCCATGCAGATGACATGATGCAGGCTGGAGTTGCTAAATACCCCACGATGAGGAATCAGATTGCCATGGAACTGAAAGCAGGATTCCGGATCCATTCCATGAACTTGGTGACTTTTCTCATCTTCTTTTCCAAAGTCCGACAACTCGCTCGCGCTGTTCAGGGTGTAACAAGTTCGAAGTACTTGGGCTTCATTACCGCTGGCAGCGACAGAGCTTTGCTTTTCCCGATGGCCGACGGCAAATTGAACGTCGAGAAACAGTCGCCATCGGCCCTCGTGGAGCCCATCTGGACATTATGTCCCGATGGTGGCAATGAGGAACCGCCCAACACACCTCAGCAAAACTCAAATGTAACCTCATTAGTTGTTGCACCCACCAATGGAGAAGCCATTGGGCAGCAATCGGATGTTGAGGCCGGCAAAGGACTTGGATACACGGAAGAGAAGTTGAAAAATGACCATATTATTAGATACTGGCCATTTTCAGCTTCGCATAGCACGTTTGACAGAGCTGAAGTGTCATGCCACCAATGCGACTCAGAGCAAGATCTGTTTTCCCTGGATCTTGTACGATATAATCGTCTTTTGGCAGCTGCATGGAAATCCCTGAGGATCATTTCTGCAAGGTTTCAGATCCCGTTGGAATCGTTGCGAATCGAGATCCAGCCTTTTCAGCCGCAGCGCTGTGCGATTGCGATTATTCCTAAAGCCGATACATGGTTGCAACACTTTCCGGCCCCGGCGCCATTCCACGTCGAATACCCTGGTTATTTTAGCCCTGAATATGGCGCCCTGCCGTCAGATATGACTGAGTTTTCCTCCTTGGCCTTGGATATACGGTCTCGTCTGAGAAGAGACGCGGGGGAGAGGGCTGGGGGACCATGGCCGGATGCAATCCTCGACAGCGATCCTTATTCATCTCAGCGCAGGGCAGAAATGCAGAAGATTGCTCTTTGGGAACTCGATAGATTTCTCGGGACAACTTTTGGATACCGATTCTCGCCCAAAGTCTTTCCAAAAGTAAGGAGAGATTCAGTGTCGCCGTTAGAGACCCTATCGTCTGCCCTCGAGCTACCATACGATTGTCCCGGTATCTACAGCATTGCAAACCTGCCTTCCATACGAGATGAATCTGGCTCTGAGGTCACGATCATATCTGTTATACTGCCCGGTACGCTGATAAACGGGATGCAAGTGCTGAGCAAGTTGATATACCGCTTGGTCCAGCTATTGGCGAGCCGGGCTGATGGGGGAGACGCTGTGGCCTCTACGTCCATGTTGCAGCAGCTGTCCGCCTTTGAAGAGGATTTTCATGCAAGGATCAATGATGTAAAGAAAGGGGCAAATGGCGAGCGAGAAAAGCAGCAATCTCATTCGCTCATGTTACGCGAGAGGCAGGTGGGTGCTGTAAAAGAAAGGCCGCATGATTCAAAGGTTGCACACCGAGTGCTTGGGGACTTGTACGGCGATATTACGGTTTTTCTCGAGGATACTGAGAGCTGCAAGGAATTAGCGCCTGTGTTTACAGAGGCTGAACTGAACCTGAGTGCAGTCTTGGAGTCGCTTTGGGAATGATGTTTACCAGGTAAGTCGATAAGACCCCCTGCCTCTCTACCTGTCACAGGGGATTGTGGAGGAATGCAGCTAGTGCTAGCCTCCTGTCGAGAAGCCGTATACTACCGTATAAGCTCACCAAATCCTCCTGCGGATCTTCTTTCTCGTTTAAATATATATATACAGTTAGTTGCTTACTGTCGTTGGAAAATAGGGTTAAGAGACCCACAGACAGACCACTTTGCCACTCAGGAGGTCTATAAAACTACCGAGACTAGAGAACTGGTTAGTAAACGAAATCTGACACACGCACATATACGGATATACTAGCCGGGCTAAACTCTTTGGATAGATGACGCATATTATCCTTCCTTGTTTGTGCCTATTCACTTTGCGGTTTCGGTTTTTTTGCAGGCCCCTTACAGTAAGTCACTGATATACCATTGCTCTATATAGCTGCCTAGAGAGTACAAAATAGTACTAGACATTTGCTTTTCACCGAACTACTAGTGCTGTGTGTAAGAAACTAGTCAAAAAAAAAAAGAACCCCTTGTCTACACCCCTGTCAGAATCCTTATTGGTACACGTATGATCCTGATCATATACCGGTGTATAGCAGTAGCCTAGATGCAGAGGATCTTTTCCCATGTTTTTCAACCCCTGTTAAACCCTTTCGGCACTCGGGTGCCGATTATCAGGCACTATTGTACAGTATTCGCTATCAAAACTCGACTATGGAGCCGAGCAAGGATAGGTGAAGCCGAGTATAGCCCCATGTTCCTAATCTCGTGGCTTTCAGATCTGCCACAATGGAACATACTTGAATACTTGTAAGTAATTGTTTTCAACTTCAACTCTCTGCAGCGCTTTCTGTGAGCCTGCAGGTTGGTAGTCTGTGAGCAGTCCGTATCTAAATGGTTGAATAGCTGGACACCTAATCCCTCGAGATCTTTAAGGATGGTGTTTCATTTGTAGCCGCTTATGAGTAAAAATGGTTCTTTAAAGCAGTTGACTTTGCCGTCTCCTAGTGATTTAATAGCATGATTGGGGGACTCTGATTGACGAGTTGCCTTCAGATTTACTACCACATTTCTCTGTGACAAAACTCTATGCACTGCTCAAGAGCTGGGGGCTTACCGTCTATCCACATCTTTACTCCATTTCTTCCTCCCGTTCAGGCCACCAACGAGAAGTGACTAATACAAGGATAGTTGGCTAAAGTAAGACACTATTGAAGCAGAGAGGTATCATTTAATATTCTCTTAAATACTCATTGTTCCAATTAAAAGTTTATATACATGCTAGACTTATATCGATGCTTGACTTCGACGGCATAGACGAGGAAATAAGTTATTTCTTAGCCGTAAATGGATCTTCTTGTAATGCTCTTTCTATTATTTGTTACAACATGTCCAGAGTGTAAGAAACGAATCTTGGCCACTCACCATATTATCCTTCCGGCTGAATACGCGTATGCACCCTATGTGAGGGCACTCAATAGCGGGCTGGTGTGACCTCATATGTCGCTGATAGTCTTTACGGGTTGCGAACCCGACGCCAGCACTCTGGCACAGCTGTTTCTCGCAGAAAAAGGCCTTTTCATGGCCACGAAAGTGTTTGCGCAGGTCACACGCTCGTACAAAGATTCTTGATGATTGGCATCCAGCAAAGGCACAGCGCCAGTTGCTGGCAACGTCGCGATATCCGATGTGGTGTATATCTGCAGGTTCCCAAGTTTCATCTGCATCGGTTTTGGGTGACGAGAAGATGCTTTTGGAAGATAGAGGCTGCTCTAGCTCTAGCTCTAGCTCCGGCTGTTTGGTTATAGGTGTAGGTGTATATGAGTAGTTTATAGTCGTTTGCGGGGGTAATGGTAGCCCAAGGTCAAAATTGAAATCCGGCGCCGATGGCGGAAGCACAGGTAGAGGAGTGATATTTGTGAACAGTGGTTCGGAGTGCAAAGAGTCGTGATAAGGATTATGCATCAATAGCGGACTGCTTTGAGAATAAAAAGAAAAGTCGGGGGCTGTTGAGCATAAGGCAGGAAGAAGAAATTCGTCCATTATATGGAAATGTTCAGTAATAAAACGACTGCAGATTTTTCTAAGCCTAATACCCAAGAGATTTCCTTTCAGACAATCGGCCTTCTTTTATACTCATCCAAAAAGTCCCATTGTAACTGTCATGGAGTCATCCACAGGTACTTGTCGCCGCTAACAACCTAGCTAGGAACTTGCCAGGTCCTATATCCTCACTTCTCCTCATTTACTATCAGCCAGCTGCCGATTATCCGAGAACTAGAGGGGAGCTGGATATTGTAAAAGCTTATGCTCTTCAGTACAACAGGGTTCCTAACAAGGTATCTGCTCATCTGGCAAGGCATGTCTTATTTTCTTTCATTATTATCTTACTAAGAAGCGACTCCAATTCAATCTGAAAGTCTCTGGACACGTCGTATTTAACTGCTAGCTTTTGTCTATTCCTTTCCTAAGGTGTGTCTTTGCCACTGCCCGTTGAAGGGATTATGTTAGACGCTTTATTAATCACAACTCCGCTTGTGGCTAGTAAAGGCGCGATGTGATGCCACACTGAAAAAGCCCGTGCCGGGATGTACTGTATCAGCTGCATTAATGTAACCTCGGAACGCGCAGGGTCAACCCATGGTGCTGGCATTGTGTAAGTAGAAGTCGCGGTAGGGAGGTATATGTCTAAAACATAAAGTATATAGCATCTTTAATATACCAAGGAGGGCAATAAATAGCTAGTCCGGATGCAGTATATCACAATGATGGTGCAGTGTGTTTAGTGAAATATCGTCCCAGCTGAATGGGAAACCAAGGCGACATGCTTAATGTTAAGATGTGCTAGTAGGAAAGGCATAGTCTAGATCCAGGTTGAAAGACGAATAGAGAAGGGGACCTCTGTTAAATGTCCCATCCCCGGACTGTCGGCATGGTTCAATCGGATAGATTAGTGTCACGGGCCAATACGCAGAGTTTTCTTTAGTCTTGTCTCTTCTTCCTGCCCTTTTTATGCCCTCTCTGTATTTCTCTTATTCTCTATGATTGTGTCTCTTCTTCTTCTCTAGCTTTCATTGGAGGTGCCGTGTTCCCGTAGACTACATTCTATATCACCGCCTATTTCATGGCTTACAGACCGACTTGCTTGTACTTGTGCTGCTAAGCTCTATGCAGTAAAGACACTGGTCGGGGAGACGGCGTTAAGCCTGGCTGTTAACAGCGCTGCTGATTACCAGCGACCTCAGCGCTATCCTTGTTCTTGACTTAGCGCCCTAACCCTGTAAAACCCCCTAAAGTGTTTGCGGCTTAGCGGATCGCTTGGGGGCCCCCGTAGCGCGTAATGTAGTGCATCTACGTCGCTAGCAGCGGTTCCGTGTATGGCTTAAGATGGCCTAAGATGGCCGTCCCTGTACGGCGATACGCCGGATAGCGCTGATAGGTCGGGCTTGCCGATCCACAAACCATCAAACCCTTTTGCAACCCAGCTTAAGAGATCAACATTGGGGAATTTGTTGAGTGGAATTGCATCGCCGTTGAACACATCTGGGATTAGTGTGGTGTATCCTTTGGCGGCGAAGCCATCTGCCAGGAGTTGACTATTGGCGTAGATGCCTATGACTTCTGGAATGAAAAGAACGCCGACGCTTTTGTGGGCATTTTCTTCCGATGGTGTAGCGAGATAGGCGTTAATCCCACCGTCTATCTTGAGAAACTTGCCCTTTGGATCACCTCTGAAGTAAAGACGGTATTAATATCTTCCGGCATGTTCCGAAGATGCTGGCACAACAGGAGACTTACTTGTGAAGCGTTCCAGTCGTGCAGCAGCTGCCTGGAGGATGCGACGCCATGATATGGAGATGAATTAGTGCATGTCGTAAGAGTAATGCAATAGATAAGACTGAGATAGAGAGGCTGAACCTGTTTATATACTCCCAAAGCCGACTTGGCAGTATTATATACACATGATACATGAGCTCGGAGACGCTTGGATAATGGTCTGAAGTGATTAATAAACGTGGATACATACAAAATGCCTATTTTGCCATTAGCGCACTCAGCTGTTACATAGAGCAGAGGATAAGGAAATTGAACTCTTTCCTTTCGGGTAATTCTCTACAAGGGCTGACAAATTGCTTTATAAATTGCACTACAGCTGCTTGTGGGCAAGTATTGGTATCTGAGGACAGCTGTATTATGCCGTCTGAGGTTGAGAGACATAACAGTGACAGAGTGATATTTATATTTCGTGCCTGCTTCACGACCTTTGAACCCAATTTTCTGGTTGACGCTGTTCCTCACTTCTTTTGCGGCATAGATGGCTTGCGGTTCGATATCACTTGCTACTTCTCGGTAGAGATGCATGGTGGCCATACTATTCCTTGCGGCAATAGCACGGGCTAAAACTGCTCACGGAAGTTTGAGCTACTCAAGTTTTACGAATCGCGCTATGAAGTCTTCAGAAGTTGATATAATGCCGACTTCATTTCTTGTAGCCGTTAAATAATACTCAATGATTGTCACTGTATGTGAAGTTATCGATGCAGTACTCAATTTGTCCTTTGATATAAGCTTTTTAGGAGTCGTGAAGAAAAGACCTGATTAGGCTATCCTTGTATAGAGGAGTTTTGGTATTTCAACCCTACTTAGGAAAGTATTTAATTGGGTAGACAGAGTGAGAAAATGTCAAGGACGCTACTATTTGCTCTCCAGGTTTACAATCTACCCTCAGCTGTAAGTCAATAAGACAGTCAATCCAAATACAGAAACATTTAATTACTGGTAGATGACGGTAGAAGCAGTAAATGACAGTAGAAATAGTAGATTGATAAAGGCAGAAATAATGAATGATAGTAGAAGTAGTAGATAATAATAGAAGCAACAGATAGCAGTAGAAGTAGTAGGAACAGCAGAAGCAGTAGTGCAGTAAGCTCATGTCAACAGCCATATCCAAGGTGCCGAATATCGAAAAAGATGAAATGCCGGACAATATCTCCCACAAAGCATGCTAAATGTATTTTGTTCCAGTCTTGAGCAAACGCACATCGGGAACCGTGTTTGGTCCTCCAGCCACTAGCTCCATTGCATCTCCGCCAGATGTCTCCCTAACCTTGATATTCTGGGCCCAAAGCGACGACTTGGTCTTTTCTACGTTGCGAGACACCTCGGTCCGCGACGAGTTCCGGGCCAGTATGATGAGCTCCGCAGCGTTGTTCCACGTGTCTGTAAGCCACCATTTATCCCAGAAGCAAAGGACATAAAGGAGGTGAAAGCCTGCGTAAAGGACAACCATGGAAATGTGCATAAACAGAACAATGACGTCGAGTATGATGACGGCAGACCAGCCGTATGCCCAGCCATAGCGACTGACTTGGACCCTGATGGACGTGAATTGCTTCATGAAACTTGCCTCTGAGGAGTTGGTAGAATAGAAGTCAAAGTCTATAGCTGTCCAGGTGACGTTGCCGTTTTTAGTGTCTAGAACAACCATGTTCCAGGTTCCGTCACCGAGACGTGATAGGCCATCGGCAATTGTGAGGCTTAGAATGGTCGCCGTTGTGTTTGCTGCCGCCTGCATGAGCTGTGCAGTGTCGTTCAAATAGGTGTTGTTGTTTATTCCCACCGTGAAGGCGGCGTAAGTAGTGTCGTTGTTTTCAATATATCTGACGTAAGTGTCCAGCATCGCCTCGATGCTCGTGAGGTTTTGCGTCTGGGCAAAATAATACCCAACGGGATTTAGAGGGTCTGCCCAGTTGAGGCCTATCTGGATAGCATCTCCGATGCCCAGCTGCTGGCCTGAGATTGCCTTTGGTTTTGGTTTTGGGCTGGTGGAAGTGGAATCTGTGCTGTTTGCCAGAGCTGCCGGGCTGGATAGATTGCTGAGGACTATATCACTAATTATGGGCTGGTAAGTCGCCGAGGACGCTGCCCATCGCGCGTCGATGATGCAAGGGATGGCATAGAAACTCTTCTCTCCGTTCACCCAGCCAGGTATCTTGGCCACGGCACCCAATGATGGACGCCACATGTTCGTCGTCTGCTGCTGTCCGTCTTGGGTCTTTGAAAAGTTAACCCATGTGAACTGGACGGCATCTAATTTATTGCGGAGGACAAAAGCTTCATGGGGCACCGGCCAGGACATTTGAGGATCGTATCGATCGGCTCCAGAGTCGGTGTAGTTGGTGAGCTGATCTGTGAGGAAGCTGACCGCAGCTGTCTCAGTGGCAACAACAGCGTGGCACTGCACTTGAACGACGGGGGAGTATATTGGGTCGGTGGATGTGTACATCGGTAACGCGAAGTTGCTGGCGGTGAGCTTGGAATGATGCTTCACATACAGGGCAAAGAGGCCGAACATACGGATGACCCAGTTCGAGTGCGTCGCCGCGATGGCAGTTCCATTCGCGATCAAGTCTGCCGTAAGCGTCCTCTGTGTGCCGCCGGTCCCTGTTACTGTGATATTGGGTGTTGCATGGTCCTCATAATTCGATTCTATCCAAGTTTCCACGGCCTCGAATCCATACGCAGGGCACCAGAGGTTCGAAGAAGCGGCAACCAAGCACTCAGTCGCGTTTTCTAGTACAAACTTGTTGCTATTGGGATCATAGGTCTCCAGGGGCCAGTTTGTCTCGTTCAACGCCAGGGGATATGTCCCGCCGTTCCTGACGGACAGGTGAAGGGGCAGTATGCGGCCATTGTACGGGTTTGATGCGTTCCACCAGTCAAGGCTGGGCCCACGAGCTGGCTGAGAATGGCTGAGAAGAGCAGCAGTAGGCTGAAAACAATCGTCTTCCAACTTGCGTCGAAGCCGAGAGCCAACCAGAGTTTGGACGACAGGATATTGGCAGGCGTGTCGAAGCTGCTCATCAGTAGGCCAAGCGCGATGCCCTCGTCTCTAACCAGGCGGCGCCGTGCGAAATACAGCACGATTGCACCGATGGAAGCTACCATGAGAATCTCATGGGCTTTGGCAGCGAATTGGAGAGCTTTGATGACGTCGTTCAGGTCAAGAGACACACGAGACAACCAGCGCCATTTCTTCGACAATGTCGACTCGTCTGTCCAGTACACTTTTTTGAAATGAAGTAGGCAGATGCCGATGCTTATGCCGATAGCGACAAAGTGAATGAGCCATTCCAAGAGATGGCCCGTTGAAGGAAATCGACTTAGAATAACCTTGCCTCGATCGTCCGTAACTTCTTTAGTAGTGGAGGTGATGATCTTAGAGGTAGTAGGCGAGCCTTGTGTCGGGCTTTCATTACGCGCTGCGGCTTCAGGCTCGAGGCTTCCACCAATCTCAATCATGTTAGCTGTAGGCTCGGACTGTTCGTTTGGCGCAATGCGTTGATAAAGAGTGCTCGTGGGAGAGGAGATGGCTCTTTTGCATAGTTTTCAATATGGCTCGATGAATTGAAATCGAAAGATACCTGCAGGGGAAGAAGACAATTGCAAGTGGAAAAGAGAGACGAAGAGGACAAGAGAGCGAGGAGAAGAGAATCAGCCAGGCAGATTTTATCGGTTGCCTCAAAGCCTCGTCTTATTGCCTCTTAGACCCTTGATATGCGGCTGATTCTCTCTCTCTCTCTATTGGCTCAGCCCCACGTTCAAACCCCCAGTCAGCGACAACGGTATGGATGCGTGGCACCTATTAAGAGGATAAGAAGTCAAAGTCCTTCAGAAGGAGGGTGCCACTACAGCCTGATTGACATATTGTGCTTTCGTGATGGTTGCCTACCTCACAAGCACTTCGGTGGACAAAGGTAGCAAGAAACCGGCGGTGTCTAACATGGCTGTGCTGCATATTAGCTTCAGGAGATCGTATCGTTTATATCACTTATGTCTGTAACAGGTTTCTGGTTAGCCTATCGTCTCTGTCTTCTGGATTGCGGGCTGTTGTAACATACCTGTACCTGATGCGATCTACCAGGTACATGTACCTAGGTAGGCATATGTGTGTAGGATGAATGTCGATGCGGCTGAATGCGCTGCAATCCTACATCATTGGTGGAATATTAATCACAACTTACAATATTCATAGGTAGGAATGTCCCCTGTTAATTCTGAAGTGACGTCCTTGTATCACTGGGATCATCCTATTGAATTAGTCGCTTCGTAATGCCTTTTAATTAGTCCCTTTTCTATGTGCCTGCAGTAGTCTAACTCAAAATAGCCATCGGTCCATTGTTTTGTGTAACATCAAACTCACCCAGGGTCACATTGCAAGGTCGGCGTTCTTGATCTTCAACGTTTAGATTGTCGAGTAACAAGGTGAGGATGGGGGCGGACAACGTGTTTGTTTCATGATCTTGAGTCCATAGGGATACTAGATCGACAAATAATGTTCCTGCGTTGGCCGTCTTGACCCTAACCATGAGCTAAAGTATAACAAATGACCGTTTGGCCTTGCGTGAGAAGAATGTGATCAAAGATCGTTGTATAGCTGAATATACATATGCATCCTGGATTTGGGTACTTGCGAGCGTTTGGAATCATGCCTTCCACTTTCATATCCGGGTTAAAAGGCTCAGCGGAGGGTCTTTGAGGGTCAGTAACGACATAGCAATGGTTGGAGTGAACGATATATATCGGATGTGGTCTTATCTCTCAGTTGCTTTTGCACACAGATCACCAGTGTCGCATTTTTCCTTTTCCTCCAAATGTAACTACCGATACTTGCATTGGTTTGGACGGTTTGAGTCACAGTAATAGGTTAATAGTTGCTTTTAGTTGTCGCAAGCTAGCTTGGATGCCTGGGAAGGGTCACGGGTAGGGAATTTCGGCCGCATGTTGTGATACGAGGCCTCTAAGGTGATGTGCAAAGATAACACTTCGACGTATAGAAAAACGATTTGAGGGTCAACTGTCCATGTTGTAGAGGTTGTCGGAGTGGTGAATTCGATAACGCGAGTTATTGAGTGAATCAGAAAGGATCGACAAGTTGTCTCCCATAATGGAGACAGGAAATTTATTTCAAGGTAATAAATCCTAGCGTAATATATAATTACGATTAATCTCCTGGCAATACTGTATCTATATTAACTTACAAAACCCCAACTGATTACAGCAAATATATTCCTTAAGATATTAAGGAGAGTATTTGAAGTTGCTATCCCAAACCACAGCCATCGGTCCATTATTTTGTGTAACATCAAATTCACCCAGGGTCACGTTGCCGACCATTGAGTTCACAAGTCCAGATGTTTGGTTACGTTCTAATATAATCAGATTGTTGGATACTTCGTTGGCGACTGCAATAAACCGATTCTCGGGAGAAAGAGAGAAATGTCTTGGAATCTTGCCGTAGGTTGGGGTGCTCCCAATATAGACCAGATGCTCCAACTCATCCGGGTGGACTGAATAGATGGCCAGTGTGTCTGTGTTGTACGATACTGTATTACGGTTCGACACATAAGCAAACATTCCATCATTCGATAGGGCCACTTCCGCGGCCAGGTTAATATTGTTTGGTTCTGAGCGGTTTGAGCCAGGGCCAAGGGTTGAGATAATTTGGACCAGAGCGATGCTCAGGGACGAATGTGGAGGGCCACGGCTATCGTTGTTGACGCCGTCGAGAGCGAATACTCTGACCGTGTTATCCAGCTCGCTAACGAGATACATAAATGTTCGCGTACGATTGAACTCTCGGAATGTGACATGGCGAGGTCCCGTTCCTGGCTCGAGGGTGATGTTGTTAATCTGAGTTACTCGTTCTGGCCCGTCGACATGGTAGACGTAGACATGATCTGCGCCTCGGTCCGGTACTATCATATATTCTCCAGTAGGATCGAAAGCAGCAGCATGTGGATTGCTCTGGATCTGAGACTCGTTTGTTCCTGGCCCTGGATGGGTGAGATTGTACTTGAAGACAAAAGTAGCGCCGCCAATTATGCCATGCGACGACAAAGGATAGATAGACACAGTCGAACCATCGCTAGATAAACGAACGAGTGAGTCCAAGAAAAGAAAGAAAGAAAAAGGCTTCTTCCTAGCTAGACAGAAGAATATAATACTCACATGTTTGCGACAGATAAAGTCTTGCCGTCCCTGGCAACATCGCAAAAAACGCCCCCCATACCATTTGAGGACTGAGATATAACAAGACTCAAGGCGTCAGGGTCTTCGGTGTTTTTATCGAAAGAAAAAACCCCTCCAGAGCTTGAACAATTGTTGGGGTAACTTGTTCTCGAGACAGAGTAAAGCAGATTGTCACTCAAGTGCAGCCAGCCTGGTCTGAATCCGGCTTGGGCTGTGCCAAGAAGGTCTAGACTTCTGGATGACGATTTGCTATGGTCGAATGAGAAAGTGAGGATGCCTCGCTCTTGGTGAGCAATGCGTAACATCGACAATTCACGGTGATTGATAGAGGCGGATAGGACTGAGCCTACAGTAAGAAAGAGCAGGCCTACGTTAAACATTATGTGAAACATTGGCGATGGGGAGGCGAAATGGCAAGTGAGCAGGAAATAGAAGTTCTGATGGCAATGAGATAGTGACGGATCTGATGTTGCAGACTGAAAACTCGATTAGAAAACGATTTGATAACTACTAACTACAACTTATATATTTACCAACAGGCTACAACTTAGTTAAGCCTTGCCGCAAATCGCTTCTTTTGCCGAAAATCGCTTATGGAAGATCGCTGATATAGGGACACTGTCAAAATGAGCCACCCTAGGATTACGACTCTGATCTTAACTGTCACTGAGCCAAGCAGTACGTTGCGGCGCTAATGTAAAAAAAAGCTAGCAAGCCTCGTCATTCTCTGTGCCGCATCTTTAGATCTCCCATAGCAACGCCTGCATCACAGCCTCACGACAAGGTAGATGACGAATATCGGCAGTCGCAGCATCAGAAGCTTGCAGCGCAATCCTTTGACTAAAACACACCCTCGTCGTACTTGAACCATTGGTATTTTATTTGCTCAGCTCAGCGCTCTCACGAGGGCTCACTTGAACATTTTGCTCCCCGCATGAACTTCAGTTGCGTCTGTAAAGTTTGAGAGGCTAAATTCATGAAGGTCAGGATGATCTCTTACTAAATGTGGTCGATTGAGGTTAGTTGTAGGTGAACAGGGCTTTCTCCTGCGTGGTTAGGAGATTCCGGATGTCGTCTTCGATCCTTGGTGTAGTTTGCGTAAAAAGATGACGAAAGAAGTCGCTGGCATACTGTGGTATTAAAAACTGAATTCCATGTGCACCAAGTACTTGATTGACGGTGGTAGCAGGTCGTGGAGCAAAAGATTTGCAACTTTTTGCTTGTCGTCTAACCCCTCAGATCTAGAAAGTACAGGATCAGTTTTGATGAGCGTAAACCTGTTCCTCTTGATTGTGGGTGTAGAGCCAAGCTCTCGAACGCCGCTCACGACAAAGTCGCTTGCTTGCTGTAGATTCAAGTTGCTCTTTTCTAATAATTTTAGGGCATTGCACAAGACTTTATGAGATTTTTCTTTGTACCACTTCTCATCGTGCTAAAGAGAAAAGAAAGACGATTAGATCGCCATGGTCATGGCGTTAGGCATATGATTGCTAGTTTAGGAGAAGATAATAAAACAGCAAAAATTTCAAGATTATCCTCGAAAAGAGCTGCAGCATTCCACTACGCAGATACTTTGGGCACCATCAGAACATGTTATGAATCGTGCACGAGCCTTTACTGCACCCGCCCGCAACTCATTCTCGCCGTTAAGAAGCATGAGGCGTTCAACGTGGTTTTATTTGATTGGCCAACTTTGCGCACAATTTGGCGAGAGACGTTCGTTGGGAGAATGAGGACCAGTGATTCATCAGTTGTATACAAAGAGATTGTGTCGGAAAACCTGGCAGGCTCGTGGAAATTTGTTGTTTTCGTACCATAATGGCCAGTGCACCTGTGCGTGGCTGCATACCTCTACATGTACGGACTTCACAAAATCCACGACCCCGCCACCTTGAAAAGCTCACTTGGCATTAAGTTTACCTCGTGGTGTTTACTTTCACCATTATTCAACTTTATGGTCAAGATGGCTGCAACATTATCAACCACTGAACTGCTCAGTCTGGACTCTGCAGGATTGCAGAAAAAGTTTGAGGCTGGTCTTCTCACCAGCGTCGAGTTGGTCCAAGCATGTCTTGCACAAATCAGCAGACATGATCAGCAGGGCACAAAACTGAATGCCATGATTTCAATCGTTCCGGACCGCATTTTAATGGAGCGCTCAGCGCAGCTTGACCGTGAACGAGCGGCAGGTCTTATTCGAAGCCCATTCCACGGTATACCAATACTCATCAAAGTCTGTCGTTTTGAGGCGTTATATTACAGTCTGAAAACATTAACTTTGTATAGGATGCCATTGCAACAAAACCTTCGCTCGAACTTGCCACGACATTGGGTAGTCTTGCCTTGAAGGATTCGATCATGCCCAAAAATGCGGGCATAGTTGATAAGGTCAGTGAATGGAGGTATCGCATGGAGTAGGCTGGAAACTCTGACTCGATGTCCAGCTGGAAGAAATGGGCGTCATCGTGTTAGGCAAAACGAATTTGAACGTAAGAAAAGCAATTTCATTGCGTAAGTGGGACGTTTGGCTAACGTGAGACATTTAGGAATTTTGCAACTTCAAGTGCGCTACAACGCCCCAGCTATTCTTTCAAGTCTAACAGGATATACACACAGGGCCGATGCCAATTCGAACGGATGGTCAGCAATTGGAGGACAAACACAATCTGCTTACATTGCTCGTAAGTCTGACGAATGTGGCCTTGGGCAAAGTGTACGATCTCTCATCCTCCTTTGACGCTCCAAGCTGATTACATACTTTGTCAGGACCCATGTGGTTCTTCAACAGGCTCTGCGGTGGGCGTTTCAGCAGGCTATGCTCCATTAGCCTTGGGCACTGAGTCGTGTGGATCTATAGTCATGCCAGGTTCCAGAGCCGGTTTGTATGCCCTCAAGCCTGCTCTTAATACTGTGAATATGAATGGAGTCTTCAAAAGCTCCGTGGAGCTAGATGTTGTCGGTGGCTTTGCGAGATCGACCGCAGACTTGGCCCTTCTGAGCGAGGCCGCTTTGATAGAGGAGAAGCGAAAACTTTTGCCAAAAGATGGTTATCGGAAATACCTGACCAAAACTTTCGACTCGCTACGGATAGGCTTTCTTGACCCTACAAAATGGTCTCTTCATCCCGACGTTGTACAGTTAGACGAGAGTACACTAAAGCAAATGGTGAGTTATTCAATTCCATTCGTATGACCCAAACTTAGTTTTGTGAAGAACAACATCTACCTCACCGCTATCGAACGTATTAAAGAGCATGCTATCAAAGCATCCGTGACCTATCCGGTCAATATACCACCCGCCACGGACATGTGGTATGAAGGGCAAAATCCAATCGACGTGATTACATGTAGGTACTTTAATACAGCTATGACTGAATACTAACTGTTAAAAGCATACGAAGGCAAAAAGGCACTCGAAGCCTGGCTAGACGAAGCTAAAATTCCAGATTTAAATACGATAGAAGACGTGATTAAACTTAACTTGGACCATCCACAGAAAGAACTGCCCGCGGATATGTACTATCGTGATTTTTTTTGGTACTATACTGACGAGCAGTTACAAACCGAAGACCACCCGGACCAGAACCAGCTGCTGAAGGCTGCCCGAGACCTCCCAACGCGAGAGATTTATGAGGCTGTCAAGGAGCGGATTAGGACGGTCTCAAAAGAAAACGGGATAGACAAACTATTTCGAGAGGAGAATTTGAATATACTCGCATTTCCAATGGATAGCCTGATGGTGTTCATATTAGCTGCATCAGGTAGCGTTCAGCGAGGCAACACGTAAGGCTCTTCTAACTGATTCATAGGGTACCCAATTGCGACGATGCCTGCTGGAGTCATCCAAGCAGACGGGAGACCATATGGACTAGGTATAATGGCGCAAACTGGAAGGGAGGACTTGATGTTCCAGTTCATGAGTGCTTTCGAAGCCCACTTTCCACCACGTGCTGTTCCATCCCGTGTTCAAAATGATCATGCATAGGCCCAAAATCCCATCAGAGGCACGGCTTATGATGTGGATGGGGTGTTGTATGTGTAACCATATCACTATGCAGCTAGCACAAAGAATCCATATGTAAGTCTCACGATTTTATAATTCAGTTACTCCTTAAGCCTGTTCTTCCATAACCTAGTACTAAAACCTGTAATCCAGACTGACACGTTGTCGGTGCTAGCTCTTCGCGGTGCCTTAAACTGTCTTCATTGCTTTTATTAATTAAGCTCTTTAGACATTTGGCATTCTTGTAAGATTTCTAGAGCTTTGGTAATGATGTTATAGTCATAGAACCATTCGTCAATTTCCTGATGCGTATCTGCTTGGCGCATTAGTGAACTATTATGAGCATCGGTTGGGTTAGAATAGAGGAAACTGACATGGCACTTTCCCATCAAAATACTTTGTGTGCTCTTGTGGAAGTTTTAATGGATCCCATTCGTGCAATGATGACAAAACTTGAGTTCCGCCAACTCTTCTAACGCGAAGCTTGTTGAAAGCTTCCAATCGGCCAGGCACTTCGTTGGCGGATTCAAGGTCAGAAAAGAGTACACCTAAGCCCGCGGCATCCTCGATGGCAGCGGCTGCACCTTGTGCTCGTACTGTTGTTTAAGAATGGAATTAGTCTTCAATTTACACTCATTGGCCATGTTGAATGATGATGATAAACTGACACGCTGGCATAGGGTGGGCAGCATCTCCAATTAGCACGATTTTCCCCTTTGCTAGGGTATTCAGTGGCGCTCTCCTGAAAAGTTTCCACTGGCCAAATGTATCCTTTAGCCTGTAGAGCCCATCATACACGCCATGAAAATCCTTAGTGGCACTGTCGATTAGGTCTTGGGTTAGAGGCAGATCATCTCCGTCAGCACTCTTGCACACTTCCGGTGGGGTGAGAACGCCAACGTTCAGAAGTGTTCCCCTAAAATTATAGTGTTAGCGCAATGAATTCTCTGGCGACCTTCATGCTGAGCAATTGTCAGCGACATACTCCCTACAAGGATAAAATACGATGCTCTTGTCACCACCTTTGACAATATTAAGTGATGTCATGCCGCTTTCAAAGTGGCAGCGAGCTTCGGGCAAGCTCAGAAACTCATGCGAGGGAATAAGGAATCGAATCATAGACATGTAGTGCTCAGGGTAGACGTCATGTCCAATCACTTGCGATAAAAAAGCAGACTTTGGATCGAAAACAATTAGTATTACATAGATGATAGTTGATATGTAATTAGAGATACCTACGCGGATACCGTCTGCCGCAATAACCAGATCTTTCTTTATGGTTCTGCCATCATGGAACACTATTGTACCATCAAGCTGGACATCTTTGACCGAGGAAGAGAGCCGTAATTTTGCAGGTTTACGATCGCCATCCGGAGGCTGGACTGCGAGTCTCCTAAGTTCATTGTGCAAGTCGACCCTGTGGAAAAATGCCCAAGGCGCTTGGTATTTTGATCGGTAGCCCGAAAAGTCCACGTAATCTTTGGTCCCCGGTTCCTTGGAGTCATAATATACCGCCTGTATGGGATTAACGACTTTGAAAAGTGCTTGGGACGAATCATCTTGCCTAATACACAACTAACAGATGCTACTTACACTATTATACTCACCTCCTCTAGCTGAAGCGACGTCAATCCCATAGAACTTAAGAATTCGAAACGAATTTGGTGGACAAGATATGGCAGCACCAATTTCACTCTTAAATTCGGACCGTTCGAAAATCTAAAAGCAATTGTCATTAGCATGATGACGCAATACTTGGGTTATTTCATCGCGTCCGGCTGCTCGTTCACTGACTTCAACGTCATGACCACTTTGGCCCATCGCAATAGCAGCCGTCAAACCGGCGATGCCGGCGCCTATGATTCCAACATTGAGTGATTTGGCTCCCTTCTTTGGCGCAAGATCTTGGCGGCGTGGTAACCAGAAACGGCCACCGTCTGCATCCTTGTTCTGTAAAGTCATTGCCATGATCGGATAGTTCGGATTAGCAAAATGACTTTCAAGCACATGTTTAGCCTTACTATATATTTATTGTTTTAAACCTATTTTTGTTGGAACAGATACATGATGTGACAATAAGGCCCCTGTTTCGGCGTAGAGCCTAAAGCCGAATAACTGTCGCGCCCATCTTCGAGATCACCGGAACAAAGCAACCCCCACTGTCCGAGCAGCGGATAGTGGTAATGATATCGGCAAGGTGGAGAATCTATCCGGTGGCGGTTTGCGGGTAGTATGGAGAACCAAGAACCTTAAGGCCGAGACTAGAGAGGTAGATAGGTAAATGGCATACCATCGAAACGGTCTCCTCTTGAGAAGTATTTTGGAGAGTCAAAGCACAAAGAGTATAGGTATTATATCGAAGCCTATATCCAAAATAGACAGGTTTACTAAGCCTAGTGTTTACCACGCTCGTCTCATTCTATAGTCTCCAGGCTTAAGGACAACATTCGTTGGGGACACCTCGGCGACGATTGAAAACACCTAGCCGAACATATCAAGCATTATGTAACGTACAAAGGACCAAGTTGCAACATGTATACTATAACTGTGGCAAGATTCTATAATACGCTGCTGAAAAGACTAGCACTTAGCAGAGCTTGTTTGCATCAATAAATCGTTTAATCTGTTGGGTCCATTGTCACCCTTTCCAAATGTCGTCGCAATAACTATTATTGGGTTCAGATGCTTCGATTAAAAAAGTTTTGATTCCCTTATTCAGCCTTAGGGAATAACTGGCAGGGTAATAGAGTTTATAAACTGAGAGCTAAAATGAATATGGTTGTTTCCAGCAAACCTCTCATAGGACCTGTAATTGTTAGACATCAGCTGTATCAACATATAGGCAGTTGATCAGTCTCAGCTTACCTCTCATTCAAGTCATGGTTGAATAGACCTCCTCCCTGAGTATCGCCACTGCTGACCTCAAGAACAAGGTACTCACCCTTCTCAACAATCACAGTGGTGGCCCAAACCTCAACATCCACGGGATACACCTCGCCTGGAATGACGGGCAAAACATCCGACGAAAAATAGTCTCTATACGGAAGCCATTCTCTGTGCCGTGGGTGCTTGTCATTAACCTTGCGAAGACTTACCCGCTGCCAACCTTTGCACAATGGCACCGGCTCGCCAGTGGTGCCAGTGTAGTGGATCTCCTTGCCATTGGGACCAAAGTGCCGTAGTGTCAAAAAGAGGTCGATATCTGTTGGGACTGGGCCATCCGGGAGAGGCGTAACAGAGATATTGAGGTGGGTCGTAATATACCCAGTGATCTCTGTATCTTGAGAAAATGGATAGCTTGAAAAGTGAACAAACTGAGGATCTTCCACGTTTCCAAGAGCTGGATACGACAATCTGTTGTAGTGTATACTAGGAATAGTCGTGATGAGATTTCCTTCTAGCGTCAGATAGTACTTTGTATACTGCGTTCTAGCCAATGGCCACTCAGTCTCGAATCTTCGTTGAAATGCCTTTTCAGCTTCCGGATTATTGACTCCCACGTTACCTCTGCGCAGAATCAAGTCAACAGGGGGCCTAGTACCATCTATCCAGCCACTTTTATCTTGTCCCTTGAGGAAAGCATCCAAGAAGCTGAGTTGTACTTGTACTGTTTCATCTTCGTAAAATGGGACATCATGTCGTCCGACATTCATACGGAGAAACTTCTTTTCTGAGCTCGCAAGCCTGAAACCTTCGTAATTACCACGCAAATGGATCATGATACTCCCCCAATTCCCAAGAGAGAGCAACGGAGTGACTATATCTTCCAAATTATAATCCTGCGATGCGTAATAGGGATCGTCGCGGAAAAAATGTTGACTGTTATCCACCGCCTGGTCGCGCAAATTCTCAGCCAATTCGTTGGCGTCTAAATCACCCTCGATTGTATCTGGTCCCCAATTCCGTTTTGACTTTCCTGGGAGGCCATATTGGTTACTGGCCACAGAGTTGCTAAACCACCATTTCAGAAACCCGGTGAGAATCCCACCATGTCGACAACGGTCACGGTAGTAATCGGCCATCCCGTCACATGGAATCATGGCTGCTAGACCTTTTGGTTGGCGAGCTGCGACTCTCCATTGGCTTCCACCAAAATAGCTGATGCCGACCAGGCCTACCTTTCCGTTACTCCATGTCTGCTCGGCCGCCCATTCAATGACATCCACAAAAGCATCCGTGGTGGACTTGGACATGGTATCTAGGACACCAGGAGACTGACCACTGCCAACTTCATCGGCTCGTAGCACTGCATAACCATGGGCCGTCCAGAAGGCAGGGTCAGGTGTTTCCCATGAGGAATGTGCAGATTTGTGTTTAGGGTTAATGTCTGCGAATGATTTGGCGCTAAAGCTTGACTGGGGGTCAGGTATTAAATTATATTTGAGTAGTGTCGGATGATCTTACTGTTCGTAAGGGATATCCTTTCCATATGGACCATATGTCACTAACACGGGCACCTTGTTCTCACTCTTGGGCCGGTAGATGTTGCATCGGACGAGCCCTTGTAAGCTCTTAAGCGTAATGGTGACATTTTCTTCATATAGGTAAGGAAAAGAGGTGGAGTCGACCTTGTACAGGTCACGAATTCGGTTGGGCATTATGATGATTTGGCAAAGATTTAAATTACGCTGAGCTGAGTTGAAACATTCATCACTAAGATTAAAAAAAAAATCGCGGAATCACAAATATATTTGAACGTGATGCTCAATTCATGTCTCCCCTACCGTAGGCGCCGAATGATCGGGCTGTTCGGGATGTGGAGATTCTCGGGAACGAAGTCGGTAGAGCGTATCATCTTAGTTCCTAAGACTTGATGGCATCTACCATTTACTAAGCTATCATCTAGTTTAATGTCAATACGCAACCTAGATATGGCTGAATCGTTTTCTTGTTATATCCGAAAATCGCTCCATGATACATAGGACTTCTTGGGTTGTGATTGGCACCGGCTCATTACCCCAATTCGAGAGGATAATATCCCGGGCAAGATCCGTCACCAGGGCAGGCTCGGTCAGAGGAATCAATTGGCCTGCCCGATCCGTTAATACTAGCTGGCCTCGCCAGCCATTGTGTAGTTTAAACAGAGCTAGATTATCATCTCCATCGATGGCCACCTGAGGCAAAGCGACCTCGTCGTGCGGTTGTTGGGTCTTCCGTAACAGCGCCCATACCCAAAGAACCACCGCGGCATGATACAGAGCAACGACACCCATGTCAGCTAAATGCTTTTTGGCGTGCTTCTTAGCAGCGTTGAAAACCTGCCCCGCGTGCCACAATGAATCTCGAGCCTTGGGATTGTCGAACCATCGCTGCACATATGGCACGGCCGATCGAGTATCCTCCTCACTGCCTCGGCCCGCATAACTGGCAACCTTATCAAATGAGACATGCAGGTGCAGGCAGAATAGTTCCCGAAGGATCTCCATTTGCGGACACAATATTGACCGCGCCTTGACTTCGGCTTTAAACTGTTCCAATGTCGATACCAGCTCGGAGTGTCTAGAATTGAGCACAAAATCGTGCATCCCTGCGTCTTTAGAAAGAGAACTTAACTGTTGGTATTCTAGGACCAAGGCCCAGAAGCCAGACAGAAAGATGTGAATGGTGAACTGGGTATCCACCAGATCGAAGTGTTCTCCTACCGCATACGGATGTCGTAATATTCTAGAGAGTGGAGGAGGTTGAGTCAATCTCAAATTGTCTCTCTGTAAAAGAAGTTTCTGCCATTCCTGGCACGTAGTTGCTGCCCAGAGATCCATCGAAGCAGGCAGTGGAATAGACATTTCCGCATACGAAAAGACAGGAGGCATCTTTCTTGCCAGGGTCATACTGGCATCGAGTGTCATGGCAAAGTATGCAAGCCGTTTCATTGACTCCTTTGCTATCCAACATGCCCACTTCTGATCTAAGGATAGTTCTGACATGCACAGGTAAGTTTCCGGGGCTTCATAGCTTTCATTGCGAAAATGGTGGCCTCTGCGAAGAGATGTAGCCCCCAAAAGTGTGCTTGTCTCTGCGACTTCGATTTTTCGACATATAGCACTCCAGTAGGCGAGGTAGAGCTGGATGTAAAATGCTTGAGCAACACCAAGGTCACGCCTTGCCGTATCGTCCTCCTCGACTAGATCATTGATGACTCTTGGCAACATATCCTGGACAGCGTACCCAAAATGGCGTAATGCAGGTGATGGAGAACAGACAGACCCATAAGCAATCAAAGCCCCCAGTAACTCAAGCCTCTCATTGTTGATGTCAAATGATGGTTCATGGATAAAAGAAGACGCCATGGTTTCTCTCATGTGAGTCAACCCATATAGGATGATGCTCGTCAGAATTTCAGGAGTCGGAAATGTGTCTATTATACAGGAAGCAAGATTCTTGGGTGCTCTCCGCAGAATCATGTGCATTATTTGATCTCTTGTGGCCAAGGACATAATTGTAGTCTCTAACCCTGATACTGTGCCTGGTGACGACAGATCTTCTGGTCTGATACTGTTGTTCGGCAAGACCAAATCCTCGTGGGGAGACCTAATGTCAACTTCCCCATGAGGATCCCAACCAGAGATAACAGAAGACTTTTGGAAAGCTTCTGACCCAACTCCAATATTAGACTCGGGAGCGCTGGGGATGCTGGATGGAGAAATGTTGGACGGCACTTTGTCTGACATATCCAGGACATCGAGGAATGAGAAATCCGTATTGTCGAAGGGGGGAAACGCCGAATCATCCTGCCTAAAGTGGCCAACATCGGGGACCCCTAAGACATCTTGAATGATGTCTGCCAGTTTATGAGAATTAGATGCTAATAAAGTTTCTGTAATGGTTGTAGCATCAGTCCCGGAGGGTATCAGGATGTCTGTCTGTAAGTTAAACTCCATGGCAGACGTCGGCGTAGTTGGGTCCGACAAGGCAGGCTGTCCAGGCGGGAGGGTTCCAGATGTCTCCTCACTTTGCTCCTCGCAGGACATGCCTCTCTCGCGACATCGCTTGCACGGCTTCTCATCAGTGCATTTTAGCTTCTTGGCCGCGCAAGATCGACAAGCCTGGTGAACACGGGGGCCGTTTCGAGCGCTCCTTGAGGGCTCTCCTCCTGCTAATACTTGTGTATGATGAATTGTGGCGTGGCGTTTCAGCAAATCTTGCCTACTAAAGCCCTTGCCACACACTAAACAGAGAAAGGGTCGTTGTTTTGTGTGGCTTCGTACATGGCGAACAAGATGGTCTGCCCGCTTGTACTCTGCTTTGCAGAAGCCGCATTGGTAAATGCCAATCTCTGTAGCATCTGGCATGCTGGCTCGTGTTTCCAGGAGAGAGCGTCGCTGATTATTGAGAAAATCCAACTTAGAAGAACGATCATGGAAGGGTGAGATTACATAGCTGTCGTATTAAATGAAGGTCCGCTACCGCTATCTCCAGGAAGAGCCTCGGGTGTCCCCAGAAGGCGGGGTCACATCCCCATGGGGTGCGGCAGTGGCGGTTGGTGGAACGGCAGCCTGGCTATGGCTAGGTTCAATGTAAAGTTAGATGTCGCTAGATGGAGTTGGTACAACTTACATAAAATGTTCATTTACACCAATCAGTCGATGTTGATTAATGACGGAATTAGTATTTACTCTCAGATGTACGGTATTCTACCAAGTTGCAAGGATAGGACAGGTAACGTAACAAGGTTCTGTTCCTAAAGTTTGACTAGATGAATTTTCTAAAACCACCAGACCACTCAGTAACTTCGCATTTGCTAAGCATGCCAATAATGAACCTAGATCGACATCATATTGCGTCTAGATAATACCAACTGCATTCATCATCTCACCACTCTCCAGCAATTCTATACAAAAAGTAGTCATAGTCCATTCCAAACCAACGTCCAATTGCCGATACTCTCTAAAAAGGTTTCAGTAACTAAACGCCTATGACTTGGGAGTTCACCATCTGACTGACCATCAGGATTTCGCAGCCACTAAACATCATAATCACGAAAGCATCTTCTCTTAAGGATCCCGTGAGCTCTCTCCATGCTGGGTGATAACGAGCAGCTTGAAAATCTGGCGTTCGTCGATGATTCACTCTCCACCACGAAGGGTTGCTAGATGACCTGTGAAGGTTGTCGTCTCCGTTTACTAGAGGTCTCAATGGAACACCAGTGCGGGCTAAGCTGTTGTCCAGGATGTTATTACTTGGAAGCGAAGCCGCAAGAGAGATCCCAACCAATGTCGATTGTTCGGTAGTGCTTGTAGTAGCGGACATTTTGGAAATACTTGAAACTGACGTGCCTGCCTGAGATGACTATAGCAGTTTTTGTGGAGACTCAAAATTGCCATCACACAGAATATGTAGTTATGTGTATGGATTCCATGCCTGATATTACAGTATGTATTAGGCGATTCATGCATATGGAGCAGTGAGGCCATCCGACTTGACTCGGGAAGGTGGAGAGGTTCGGAAAGTGAACCACATATCACACATTTGCTCCACCGCCACACCTTGACAGAATCGGGTCCTTGCGATGAGAGCTACGAAAGAACATGCAAACCAAACGCGAAGTATCTGCTGATAATGCAGTTCAATTGCGGGTAGACTCACTATTAAATAATAGCTGGGTGACTTATAAGAATTGAGTATCTTTCGAGGTTTATTATTATTATTTTTGAGTGAATGGTTTAGTGCAAGCGAAAGTGGATTTTAGCAGCTATGCCTTTTAGTTCTGCTGCTTTCACCTCCGGGGACGGATAGGAGTGGGGGGCCATGACCGAGCAACCCGAAATGTTCTCATTCAAGAAGCAGGTACAACATTTATTATCGCCGGTGCGAAAATAAATCGATACACCTCGGCTTCCTGCAAATGTTATAGACGTTGAGCAGGTCTATGTTGATATCTGGTTAGCAAACCAGTATAGAACCCCAGTTACCCTAGACAACACAGAGAGAAATTATAAACGTGCTTAAATTTCACCCATTATGAGCACTGACTTCAAATTTATCGCCATATCTGAACACTTGAGCAACCTACGACCTCACTCGAGAGATCGTACATTGCAGACTAAGACGCCTCGACCAAAGCAAACTTCAGTAACGCCCTCATTGCAACTCGTTCCCGTCCGTTTCGCTTACTGAACTCGGCAGCTTGCCTCCATATTCCCGAAATGGGTTCACGAGGCTGGAGACACCCTGCATTTCCGAACACCGAAAGGAAGACTATACATTTTTCCGCGGACAGACAAAGTAAGTAATTAGCTCTATTGTAGTTACAAGATAGCATAAAAGGTTCCAACGACGGTACGGAATACACAAGTCCAAATTACACGAATCAGCACAACGGTTACCACGCTGTACCCTCGTTGCTGTAATTTCCGTGTAGCTGACCATTCCACCATGACCCTCAATCCCATCATCATAGAAGTCACACCCCTTCATGTCGGACAATTCCTATTTGTCCGCATCACAACTGATAATGGCATCATTGGCTATGGAGAGGGCGGCGTTTGGGGACATATCGAAGCCGCCGTCACCACCGTCAACCGCTTTGCCGAGTACTTGACTGGTCAACCTGCATTTATAATAGAGCACCACTGGAATACAATGCATCGGTTCAGCTATTTCCAGGGCACAGCCATCAACACTGCCATTTCTGCCATTGATATCGCCTTGTGGGATATCAAAGGAAAGGCTCTCGGCGTACCTATATACGAACTACTGGGTGGTGCATGTCGACAGAAGGCACGAGTCTATGGTCATATTTACGAAAAGACTATAGAAGGAGTCCTCGCCGAATGTAGGCGCAAGATGGATCTCGGATATACGGCATTTGGACACATCAATCCCTTCCTTGACGAGGGTCATGATAGGGTTTATTTCAAGACTCACGTCAAGAAGATGCAGGATGCTGCTGAGAATGTGCACCGCATGCGTGCTGTTGTGGGTGACAAGGTTGATCTCCTCATTGAACTGCACCGCCGGCTGACCCCCGCGGAAGCCATCACTTTTGGCAATATGATTAAGGATGATCACCCCATGTTCATAGAAGATCCAATCCGTCCGGAAAATATCGACTCCATGGCTCGTGTGGCCGAAAAGATGGAGGTACCTATTGCAACAGGGGAACGGTATTGTACTATTTATGAATTCCAGGCGGCATTATCTAGACGAGCCGTCGAGTACGTGCGTATCGACGTTGCGTTATGTGGGGGGATCACCAGTGCAAAAAAGGTGGCTGCCATGGCCGAAGCGCACAACGTGCAAGTCGTTCCTCATAACCCGTTATCACCTATTGGCTTGGCGGCGTGTTTGCAGCTTGACGCGTGTATTCCGAATTTTGCCATTCAAGAGTACTCGACTGGTTTTGAGGGTGGTATTTTTTCGTCCACAGCCCAGCACCTTGGGGCTAATGTGGTGGATTATGTTCCAGAGGTCAAGGACGGCTTTGTTGAGATCCCTAGTGGTCCTGGATTGGGCATCAACTTGTTGCCGAATGCGAGTGATGTTCGGCCTCCCCTCGTACAGCCTTTGACTATGCGGAAGCACGAGGACGGATTTATAGTGGATCAGTAGAGATCAGTATGCACTTTTAGTAAAATATTCGTCACGGAAGCTCGGGAATGAGGGGCGACAAAACCGTTTAAACTTCCGGATGATTGGTACTCTTGGTGCTAGTCTATCTATCTAGACTAATATGCATTAGCAATAATGAGACGAGACTACTTGGCTCGATGGTGATAGATTAATATAATATGCTATCTGTGTTGAAGAAACGTTCTGCCTCGATACAGTCAAGTCAACTTCTAAAATGACACGAGCATTGATATTCGGAACCGGTAGCATAGGCATCATGAGTGCCATGATTCTGCACCGTGCCGGCGTCAAAGTAACGTGTGTATGTCGATCAAACTATGCAGAAGTCAAGCAGAGAGGATTCAACGTGGAATCAACCATTTTCGGGAAAGAGACTTTCCGCACATCTATCGTCCGGCTGGTGTCTGAAGCTATCAACGATGACCAATCCTTTGACTTTGTCATCGTGGCCACGAAATCACTCCCCAATGCATCAGATGCGATAATATCGGCCATCTCTCCAGCCATGAAAGACAAGAAGACTGCACTCGTGCTCATGCAGAATGGTATTGGCATAGAAGAGGTCTATCACAAGTCTTTCCCTGGAAATGTCATTCTGTCAGCAGTTGTCTACATGCCTACTGTTGAGACAGAACCTGGTGTGGTCTTTCACCAAGAAATTGAAATAATTCACGTCGGGACATATCCTTCTCAATCAGATGCCTCAGCTAGAGAGCTTGCAGACAAGTTTGTCCGAGTGGTCGCAAAAGGCGGGGGAACGGCCGTCGCGCATGAGGATGTGCAGGCAGAGCGCTGGAAGAAACTTGTTGCGAATGCAGCTTGGAATCCTGTATGCGCATTAACACGCTGTACAGACCTACAGTTTCTGAAAACAAGCGATTACTCTCGAGGTTTCGTAAGAGAGACAAGGGTGGAAGTTGTCGAGGTGGCAGCCGCAATGGGGTATAAGGGACATGTCGGCCTTGACACCGTACAGATGCATATGAATCGGGCAGAGTCGCGATCTTCTCCAGGTGTGAGGCCAAGTATGATGATGGATATGAACATGGGTCGTAGAATGGAGGTGCAGACTGTTATTGGTGAAGTGGTAAGGTTGGGCCACAAGTATAAGCTATCTATTCCTAGACTTGAGGCTCTACATGTCTTGCTTGTTGGGCTGGATTGGGCGCTCGATGATGCTACTTCGAAATAAGGCATACCATTGTGGCTTTTGTAGAATATTTCTGAAGGATTATGAGATCAATTGTTCGTATTGGCTCACAGAGTGATGAGGACGTGTAGTTATTGGCAATTGTAAGAAGGTATTTAACAAAAGAAGATCACGCAGTGATATATATGAACATAGAATATCACAGGAAAATGTTTGAATAGTAAGAGTATAATATATCATAGGAAGACTCCCCGTCATCAACATCGGCTTAGTTTTGCAGCATAGATACCACCGCCCACAATAGCGGTCAGCAAAGGCACCACATAGACGACAAAACTGGCCAAGAACCCCTGCAAAAAGAAATTGATCTCGCCGGCAATAGGCTGACCATCCGATTTGAGTGGCTGTATCGCCTCTTCATACGTTGAATCCCCGGTCTTCCAAGCAGAGGTGATACTCGTGATGGAGCGCTCTTTGTCTTGGAAGAATTGCGGGCTAGGAATCTCCATCATCTCACGGCGATATCGTAACGTTGGATGTAAAGGATATCCTTCCGGAGCTGTAGGTCCAACTGCTTTCCAATCAGCTCGTATCCGGCTTTAGAGAACAAAACTAACCTAAGAGAGTTGCAGGAATGTAGTTAATGAAGTTGACTCGAGCCGGAATGAACTGCCCAAGATATTTGGTTTGAGCAGTTGTCCCGAAAAGGTAGAGAGCACTAATTCTCTCTGAATAAGCATGAAGAAGAAAGTCAATTGCGCAATCGAGACTTGTAACAGCTACGACTGGAATAGTCGAGGCTTCCTTGTGTACTGGCGACTTGATGTCAAAGTTTGCAGACATTTTCTCGCTAATAAACATCCTGGCTCTCAGCTTCTCGGCTCTCGGCTTGGCATATAGTTTTCCATTGGCCTTGGAGTTGTCACCTAAGGCCTTCGGTTTGCTTTGAAGCGAGAGCGCGTGCAGTTGATTTATTAGCTCGTCCTCAACAAATTCGTTAACCAGAATCAAGTCAGGTGCGTATGGGCCTCTTCCCGAGAGGAAGGTATTGGCGTGGAAGATTTCCCCAGCAGCTTTATTGACATCTGCCGTACGGTCAACAATAGCGACCGCGCATAAATTAGGCCTGGACCATAAAGCGGGAACACTCCCCAACTCTCCGCGTCCTGTTTGATCTATTATGAAGCACTTCTGGAGGAACTCTTCTCCTGGTCGTGAGCTGATCACTCCAACGGTTGCCCCATCCAGTGCTTCGACGATGCATTTCTTCAAAATAGTAGTCTCTGCCGTCAAAGTGTCGGGTATCTACTTTGTGAGTACGATATCAAGAAACAATGGCGTAGGAGACCTACCTCCACAAGGCAGCAACACCCAGCAGTCAAACATGAGCAAACTGTGTTGATGACACTGGAGAATACGGTGTACCTCTCTGGAATGAGATACGACAGTTCCCGTGGAATTCTTCTCTCTGGGCTATTGTGGCCTTTCTTAACATTGTATTCCAGAGTAAGCTCTTCTTTGAGATCAAGGCTTTCGTATAGTGCTCGCAGATGGTTCAGTGTTGCTGTAATAAGAAGTTTTGCTTCATTGAGAGATGCGGCATTGGCCTCACAAACAGCTTCTTGGAGCTCATCTAAATGGTTTACGATCCATGAGTGTAAGGAGATGAATTGCCCCTGCCGGTATCGAAAATCGGTGGCGCGACGGTCTGAGACCCCGCTAAGGACTGATTCAATTATATGAGAAGTCATGACCAATTAGGCGAATACTATCTGAAAGGACGAGGACGTTGTCTAACATAGATAGGTCCCATTATACTACCGTGATGGCCAGAGAGGGCTTTTTAGCTGATAAATTGATAATATTAATTCATTCCGAGGTATTTGGACTTGGAAGTAAACGTTGGTTTACCTCTAATGGATTTGCTTACCTAGGTACTTTCCGATGGTCTCTCCACCTTACCGAACCGACCAAACGACCGTCCTCTGTACCCTCGGCTGCCGAAGTAACCCGCGACATAGCTAGGCCCGCCCTTTTGGTCTTGAAAGCCGGAAGAACAGACATAACCGCTGGGTCGGGTTAGGACACGCACTTACCTGGAGAGACAAGCAGCGTAACGCTGTTGCCGCCCTTCGATTTTTCTCTTTACTGCCCTTTTCTCCTGCAAACAGTCCCGGTATGCATTAGCGTATGAAAGAAGTTTATTTAGTTCAGAAATATACATTATCTTCATTGCAATTAGCTTTATGAAAAGTAACAACTGGTCGTTGTAATGTGGAATGTTTAACGAGGTGTCTCCATCTTCAAGTCACTTTCACTTCCGAGTGGGGTCTGTCAACCGAGCGAGATGACGATGACAGTGATGCTTTGGGACTGCCGTACATACTCTATACATAATTTCTGTCACCCCAGGTTCATTCTAATCTAAGTTAAGCACTGGTTAACCACTAAAGATAGCCAAGACACTATGACAATGAGTCAAGTGCAACAACCTCCCGTTCTTCTCCTTAGCCACGGCACCACCCTTCTCACTGGGGAACAATCCCATATCCGTGATTACTGGCTATCCCACGGGGACAAGGCCATCCAGTATGGAATAAAAGGTGTCATCATCATGGTGAGCTAGGGCTTCAAAGATTATAAAACTCCGTCTGATTAACCAACAGGGGGCCCATTGGAATATTCGGGGACGAAAAGTGCGCGTTGCCACCAATACAAATCCCATACCCCAGAATATTCCACTCGTGAGACGGTCAGAATACGCTGATTACAAGTGCACCGCTGATGTTAAGACCGCAAAACGATGTCTTGAGATGCTCAAAGCTGCGGGCTTCGATTCAGAGGAAGACCCCAAGTTCAATTGGCTGATTGATACCTTTCCCGTACTCCTCCGCATGTTCCCTAAGGGTTGTCCACCCGTAACAATTATATCAGAACCAATACTTTGATCCTCACTACCATCTGGAGATTGGTAGAGTGTTGCGCCCGCTTCGAAAGGAGGGCTATCTTTTCATTGGATCTGGCGGTGGCGTGCACAATCTATATCGCACAGATTGGAAGTATATGCGCACATACAGAGATAACTTCGCGCAGGAAAGGCCGCCTGATGAAACCCATCTCGAGTTTCGACAGGCACTGGAGGATGTCATTTGCAAGAATAGAGGAGGGCCTGATTTGAAGCGGGGAATTGTTCGTCTCATGAAGCATCCGAATTACCGCGATGCTCATGGGACTGATGACCATTATATGCCCACCTGTTTTGTGGCGGGTATAGTGGGCGAGGAGAAGGACCGCGGGGATCCTGCGACATTGGGAGCTGAAGTTTGGGAGCTGGTGAGTCCTTTTGCCTATGATATAAAAGTGGACATTATAGCTAATTTACAATAGCGCAACCAAGGTGAAACTCAGTTTGCTATTGGAGATTGGCCAGATGGTGCGACCCGAATCTTATAAGTATGACCATAAGCTTCCTAGATCTTGCAGACGCCTGCGCGCACCTGCCAGATTCTATCTAGATCCTTCGCTATGCTTAGTCCTAAGCCTTCTCTCTCAGCCTTCCCCATGTGTCGCATATTATCAGCAGCGTCTCTGAACCCAGACTTTCCAACACCAGCTCCGGCCAGAGCGGCAAAGATAACCATAAAGGCACTTTTCGGATCTTGAACAATGCTGTAAGTCAGAAGGCCTAAATCTCCAAGGTTGCCTACCAGCCTCAAAATGGAACGGATCGCTGTTAGGCCGGCTTCGCCAGCTACCTCTCCTAACACGGGGATGAAGAAAAGAAAGCTCGTGACGAAGTTGAGAATGAATGCCTCGCGCTTCTCTTTTTGGATTTCGTCGGCCTTCTTGATTATTGCTTCCATGTTGTCGACGGCAGCCTTGAGTGACAGTGCAGGCATGGTCGAGGCATCAAGCAAATCTGCCCACATCCAGCCTCCATCTACATCCACGAAGCTTTCGATTGCCTTTAGACGTTCGATGAGGCCCTTCGTATTGTCATAGGATTTACCAATGAGATCTTTAGGATTGTATACCTTCATGTCATCTGAGCGCTCGGGATATTTGTAGTACCAATAGTCCCAATCCTTCTGACACTGTCTGGGATCTTTGTTGTATTGACAACTTGCTCCGGGCCAGACATCTCGACTGCCAAAAGTAACCCACGACTCATCAATACCGTATTGAGAACCAATATCGTTGAAAAATCCATCCTTGTCTTTCAGATCATAGGTTGCGCTCATAAGGGTGTAGTCAGGTGGGAGGGTTATAGCGTGAAGATTACGCACTATCTTGCCCGCTTGTTTCCAAGCCTTATGCCGCCATCACAAGCGGATATTATATCCTCTTTGCTCGAAAGGCTTCATAGCATCAACTTTTTCACATTAACTTTTACAGGAAGATCAGGCGTCGCCAATATCATTGAGGAGAAGATACTACGCCTTATAGACAGCGACGTATCACCCCAGTATCAGAAGGCTTTACAATATAAACTTGAAATGTATGTAACTTCACCTTTTTGCCGCATGTTTACTTTATGAAAGCCACTAATGCGCGCTGTAGTCAACGAAAAGAGAAGATAAACTGTGTTGGGCTTGATGATTTAGAAGAAATGACGAAGCGCACAATCAGTGTGTTGGAGATGTGTAGTGAGCATCTAATGGAGGGGAAAAAGTGGCTATTTGGTTTGGAGACGCCTACTGCCCTCGACGCACACTTGGTTACGTTTATTGCCCGATTGAAGGACATAAACAAAGGTGACCTGGTTCCTCAGTCGCTCTTGACCTATGCTGCTGCCGCGCAGAATATGGCAGAGTGGAAAAACGTAGTGCAGGGAGGGACGAACCCAGAAATAGGTAAATAAAATTACTATTACCATAGCAATTGAAACAAGCATTTACTCCATATGTAATTATTGTTTACTTAGGACTACAGTATAGGAAACTAAGACAGACATCATATGTTGGTCTTTTCCATAATGCCGAGGCAAAGGGAGATGATGTAAACTAGGCTTGCTAACACTAGAAGATGGTAGTATACTCTTTAATAATAGTTTTGGGGAAAATCAGTTTCAATATTATGGTATTCGAGATAATGTGACCGAGTCCAAGTGTTACAATACTTTTTTGTTTAGAATAAAACAAAAACTAGTGTACTTAAATTTTATTTTAGACGTTACTTACTCTGCAGTTGTGGACTAAGTCCCCCAACCAGGAATACATGCCTAACATATATCAACTCTCTATTACCCCATATCTTCTAGCTTAGAAGACCATGCCCTTTACTTGAGCCACCTTTGCAAGATTAATGTTTCTAATCATAAGCATCCAAATTATCGCAAGGCCCATGACACCAGTTCCGGCAGCAAGCATGCGGGTTTGTGAGTACGCATATGCTTTCTGGATTGCCAACCTGACGGCGCTTCCGACAGGGTAGCTCAGCTGCGTGTCCAAATCCTCATAAATGACGTCCAAATCTGGAAGCGCTGATTCCGGAAGATATCGCTCAAGCGCCTTCTGGAACGTGTTTGTCCAGATGGCTCCGGATATCGTTGCGCCCATGGCGTCTCCAACCGTACCCACCACATTTAGCAATGCAAGGGCTGCAGCAATATGCTGATGATCAACAGCAGCTAAAATAGCCAGTTGCTCGATAATAATGAAAATGCTACCTCCAATCGATATGAAGACTTGACACATGACAAGATAGCCCACGTTTTGGTTCGGTCGGCGGAAATAGATCATCAACCCCTGCGCAAAGATGTAAAGCGGGACGGCTATGTACAGAAGCCACTTGAACCGACCAGTCCTACGGATCAGGAAGCCAACAATCAACAGGAGTACTCCCGAAACCACGTTGAAGGTATTGTTGACATATCCTGCTTCTGCTAGACTTAGATCATTCACCACTTGTAAGAAAGAGGTGAAGTAGTTCGCCCAACAGTAATACGAGATTTGATATGTAGCATCGAGAAGACAGGCGCCGATGACAGTCCGATCAATCAAGAGGTTCCAGTCGAGTAGAGGAATTGGCGCTAGGAAGGTCTCGTATACGGTAAAGATAATAAGCATAACGAAGCCAACCACAATCATGGCAATTATGTATCCTGATGACCATCCATTAGGGGCAGAGTCGGCAATGTTGAAAGGAAGAAGAAACACCGTGAGACCGACGGAGAACAAAAACACTCCCATTGCTATTGCGAAATTAGTACTTCTTATCTTTGTCTCAAGCATCAAGCATCACCTACCATCGAATTCTACACTGTAATACCAGATGCTTTGCAATATTGTTCGGTTGCTTGGCTCCTTATTCAATAGACCTTGCCTCTCGGCCTTGCGAAGGTTAATCTTCAAGATGAAGTATAGTGGAGCAGCCACAATAGGAAAGACGATGGCAAAGACGCCAAAGCCCCATCGCCAGCTGATGTCGTTGTAGAAACCCTCTGATGCTTTGGCCCCGGCAAATGCGGTGATGATGTAAGGAGAAGATGTGAAAGCGTAAGCTAACCCTCGATTCTTCAGCTGCGATGCATCGGCCGTAATAACATCTACGGCGTATGTCATACCACCGAATCCAATGCTATAAAACACCTGTTTTATGTCGGTTGTTAGACCTCGTTCACACAAAGGCGTATGTTATAGGTGGGTAATTTATATGAAGTGTGAAATCGGTTCGTCTTACATATGCTGCACAGAAGGTGGCGATGCCATTGCTTGCAGCCATGAGAATCAGGCCCAGGGTAGCAAAGACGGTCATGATGAGAAAGCCTTCAGCTCTTCCCCAGACGTCCATAATCTTTGACAGGGGCATATAAGTGGCTGCAGACATAGAACCGGCTACGACATAGATAACATTCAATAACGAATGAGATTCGAAAGCGCTCGTGGCGTAGGGAAGCAGATTGGAGAGAATTGTAGACTGAAATGCATTGACAAAGTAGAGCAACCAGATACTTTAGCAGCCGTAGATGTTAGCTATGTTTTGATAGGACCTAGATAAAGTGATTCAAGAAGGCTTACTTGAGGAAGATACCGATGAGTGTCAATTTCGACCAAGTGAGAGCCATAGCCTCGACATCTTGAACACCTCGTTGCGCTTCTTCATTCGGCAAGTCTTGTTGAGGATCGCCATTGTCGTTGTTTGTAGCCGCAGAGTCAGTCGCAAGGACTGCGACGTTCTTGTCATCCATCTTGGTGGCAGCTCAGATGTCTGTGCTGTCAGTTGCACCTAATGGGACAGAGAGTATGGGTGAGATCTTTGGAATAATATTTCTGAAGTTGGCTCAGGTGAGGGAGCATCGACCAGAAATCACAAACCGGAGAAAATAGCGCATGCAGGCAGGTCTTTAACCTTTTACAGCGTAGGACATGCCCAGGAGATAGTATAGCACGTAGAGTGCTTGTGATAAATTACTAGCTGAACTTTTTGCGGACCTTGAAGGATTCCATTCCTAATTAGACGCTATACAAATTTTCGTCAATCTTCGGCCATCTCCTCCGAGGCTTGGCCAGCGATAAAACGTAGCCCCCAGAGGACCGATCGTCGGAATGTTCTGAACGATATAGCCTCCGAATGACAAATAGTAACATATCGGAGTAGGTACTTCTTGCAAATATCGTCATTCTTGTGTGTAGCACCATGAAAGCTACCATTTTACCACTAAATGGGTCACCTAGCTTGGAATTGCGGACAAATACGTGTTGTGACTCCTACGAATTCTCTGCCATGGTCCATCTGCCGTGTCATTCTGTAAGTCCGGATGGATTCACAATACCTAATTTCTGTTAGTCACGACTTAGAGGCAGAGGGGGGAAAATCCCTTTGTGCGGTCCACGCTGCACCGTTTTTTGCCGTCGCTTGAGTTCCGTCAATTATCTGATCAGTCGATGTTTTCGAACTAGTACAACAGGAACAAGCAAGTTTGGCTCAACCAAGTGATGGTCTAACTTGAGTGAAATTAAGTGGCAAAGATACTATAGGTGGGCCTAAAGGGAAGGCTGCTGTCTCGGCTACGTACTCATACACCGTAAAAAGTCCAGACCTAATAGTAGTAAGGGAAAAGAGTTATCAGATCCGCTGTCGTGGGGATCAATTTGAATGTAGCCCCGAGAACAAGGGCTACTGTGTGAGAGACTGTGCGAGCTAACAGCACAGTGAAAAGCCTTCGGGCTCACTGTGCAAATTTTCCAACGGAAAAACGTGGGCCTACACACAACGCAGCCAGTTAAGTCTCAATGTACTAGACTGAAATAAAGCTAGCAACGTGCGCCTTTTCAATAGTTTCATAGTTGGTGTATATATGATCTAATGCCAATGTTGCTGAGGCGGGGCAGCGGGGCATCTGATAAGATATACCGCTTTTATTCCATCTTATCAGATCTAAATCATCTCATTGCAGAACGGAAATACGAGGAAGCATTCTCCACGAGTAGAATGTCGAAAGGAAAAAATCAAGGAATATGAAACGATAGCTCCTCACAGCTTGGACGCAACCCACTTTGGCTCCCGCTTCTCTACAAACGCCCGGATTCCTTCGGCAAAGTTAGGACCATTGACCAGACGAGGATACCACTCGTTGGCCAGCATCGATACAGCCTCTTCTACGCTGCCCACTTCCCAACTTAGCCGAGCACCTAGACGTCCAATGATGAGAGAATCCGGGCTGTTTTTGCACATTTCTTGCGCAACTCGGATCGCGGCACGAGCCACATCTTCTGATGTATCCACCAGCTGAGAAACAAGACCCCATTCATGCAGCGTCTTGGCGCTCACACTTCTGCCGGTCAGGACAAGATCCAAGGTCCGCTGCAGGCCAAGAGTCCGTGTTAGTCGCGGCAAACATCCAGCGACCGGGACGATGCCTCGCTTTATTTCGGGCAGCGAGAATATTGCTGAAGACGAAGCAAGCACCATATCGCAGTTTGCCACCATCTCAAACCCACCTCCCATGCATAAGCCATTCACAGCCGCTATGATGGGTTTTTTCCCATCCCGACGTGGAAGACCGGCAAGGCCGGGGGCAGCCATATCGTTGAATATCCCGTTCTTGTTCATCTCGTTCCATTCTGACCAACAACAAACATTAGTTTTCCTTCATGCTCTGAGCAAGTTATGGAAGAGGCTTACCCTGTAGATCGGCTCCGGTGCAAAAGGCTCTTCCATTTCCTGTAATGATGCCAACCCATAAGGTCTCATCTTGGTCAAATTGCCGCCATATATCCGCAATCTCTTGGCTGGTAGACTTATTGATGCAATTCAGTTTACCCGGCCTGTTTATCGTGACTTGAATGACGTGGTCATCAGGAAAAGAGACTTCAAAGTATTCAAATTGCAGAACCCTAGATTTGAGAGACATTGTAGAGAAATCTTCTTAAACAGACCACAAAGATGCAACCCATGGAGAATATACAACTTTGCAAGATATATACAGCCGTTCCCTGACTTTATATGTTCTTTCGTATTCCAGTACCTATATTTCCGAACAAATCGATGCCCCTTAGTGCCATCGTTGGTGTCACCGACTAGTGCCAAGCCACCGTATCGAATGGAAGACTATTGAAAAGAAGGCCGGCATTCTACAAAAGACTGACTGTAATTAGCTGGTTGGGGCGTCAACAATCAATGTTGTCTCATTGCTGTATCCGCCTCTAGCATTATCTACCTAGCTTTGAGTACCTACCTTACTTATATACACCTTGCCTCGCTATTGCAGTTGAACTTTCCCGGACCAAAACTGTACTAAGCTACCACAAAAGCTCTTCAACAGTGGCCATGGCATCCCCTGCTGTTGCAAAGACCAATTATCCTCTTATAAAGCTCCCGCATCCGTTCTTAACAACATACCGAGTACGATCAGTTGGCGATACAGCACCAACCGAGCTTGCCTTGATACTGGATAACGAGCCCACAAATGGCCAACCGCTGTCGCAACCGCTGCATCTCGCTACTCTCTCGTGGGTAGACTTGACAAGAATACCTGACGATCAGTGCCCACCCCCTTCCGACAACAGCCCATGGGCCAGAGCGCGTCGAAGTCCGGCGACTACCTTCCAGTGGAAAGGTGATACAGTTCCCACTCTGGGCCAGATTTGGAATGTGATCCACGCAATCTTTCTGGCCTATCCAACACTGGAATGCTTCAGGCTCACTTTGTTGGGAGAGGGGAAAGAAGTGGTGTCGAGGGAGCTGGCTTACACTGGTCTTGGAATAGAACACCCGAAGCCACGGATTGGCGTAGATGGGGACAATGCATCTTTGACCGAGCTAGTGATTCTTCGAAGTGCATTTTGGCAAGGCGCAGGCTCTCCGACAGGCCCTCGACCAATCTGGGTTGTAGGAGATCGTACTGATGATTCCTTGAGAATAAATTTGGCCCAGTACCCGCCTATGCCTGAGCACTACCAAATCACGAATAAGTTTCCAAGCGAGCCTGTTTATACTCGCCATCCGACACGTCGACCGAAGCCGTGCCCGGGCTCAATAGTCTATAGTCGGTACATACCAGAGATTGATGCCCATTTCTCTCTGGAGGCTGTTGATTGGCAGGATGATGAACATTTGAGGCTCTTCAACACATGGCAGAACGACCCCCGAGTTGCCAAGGGATGGAATGAAACGGGGACGCTGGAGCAACACCGAGAGTATCTACGCAAATTGCACTTTGACCCTCACGTTCTTTGCTTATTCGGCCGCTTTGACGAGTCTCGCTTCGCTTATTACGAATTGTATTGGGCAAAAGTAAGTATCCTTTTTCGTTATTCGAATTATCTTCGACCATGATTAACCCCGGCAATCTTTCTCTTCATCGTTTCTCATACTTCTATAGGAGGATCACTACGGCGCCCATTGGGATGCGGGGCACTATGATCGAGGACGGCACTCCCTTGTTGGCGATGCTTCATTCCGCGGCGCCCAGCGTGTCAATGCCTGGTATTCGAGTTGCATTCATTACTGCTTTTTAGACGATCCACGAACAGAAAACGTTGTTGGGGAACCCAAAGCAACTGGCTCGACCATCTTATCTTACGAAAACTCTCAGGGCCTTACTATTGGTAAATATGTTGATCTTGGCCACAAACGATCGGTGCACTCTATATGCAGTAGGGAGAAGTGGTTCCAGCTATGTCCTCTCTTCTGGGACGGACGTGAGCGGCCACTTGAATCCGCTGATCGTGCCGCGTGGAATGCCAAGCTCTGAGCGAAGGTTTACGTTATAGATAGTACATAGAATTGACGCTGATCATTGCTTCCGATGCTCACTCTTCCCCGACATACCTACTCTGTAGATGTTTTCTCTAAGATCAAATAATTACTTTTTTATTGGTCGAATATTGTAGAGACGTGGTTATACTTTACAAGATCATGCCAAGATGATATGACTCCATTTCATGAGCTGTCGTAATCTTGAGTTTGAAGAAAGACAAGAAAGAAAACTCTGCTATAACATTGCTAGGTACTGAATGGCATTGCCGCCATTTGTTTACTGAGTCGTGTTCTACTCTCCTCTTCCCCCGTTCCTAGGTCATCATACTCACCATGGTATCACAAAGTTGCTCTCCTACCCGAGTCTCGCCTCCGCCCACTAACTCGCGCGCTAGAAGAAAACCTGATGCGCCTCGCCCCCCTGTCGCGCGCTGCGTGGATCAACTGTATTTTGGCTAATGCAGCAGGCATTGCCCGTGTGCTGGTGTAATTTAACGCGAGGTGTGGGCCTGTACGAAGTTGCTTGGCGGCACTATCTAAAATTCGCGATTTACGTACATGAGAACTCCGTCGGAAGTACCGAGCTCTTCACGCTTTCTTGCGGCTTGACTTGTTGAGCTGCTACATCTAATTAGGGGGTTTGAGGAGCCGATATCGGTTGATAATTGAAGAATTTCCGAGCTCGTTCTAATGTCTTGACATCCTTGGCCTGGTGTCACCTTTCACAACCAACTCAGAATCTCGGAGTGCTATTGAGGCGATGTCATCACTCTCGAAGCGCAACGCATAGTGGACTCCAATCAAAAGGTATTGAGGAGAAAACTCTTCCATAAATAATCAGGTTCTATCTGATCACTGACCATGCATCACTTTCTAAGTAGTGATTTTGTTTGCTCACGCTCAATGCGAACGGTGGCAGAGTCTCTGTTTTAAGGGACCATTGTTCGCTTCTAGGCGCCATGGGGCTGATACACAAGCTTGGAGGTTATCCTCGCCTCATATTGGCTGGAAATCCTACACGGCTTGATGCTGGAATGCTCTTCTGTGGAACAGTGTGCGCAATAGCCTCCGGTGTTCCGTTCCCATTGATTGGAGTTATCTTCGGTCAACTCCTCAACGACTTTAATGCAGCGACGTGTGCCGAAACTGAAGAGTCTGGGTCTGCCTCAGATCTCCAGGGGGGGATCAATAGCAAGATACTCACAATATTCTATCTGGCAATTGCGCAATTTGTCCTAATAGGTGCTCATCTCTTCTGTTGGAGTACGTACGGTGCTCGGTTGGCGCAAAGACTTAGGGAGCGCTATCTCCAAAACCTCCTTCGACAAGAGCCTTCGTACTTCGACAATTTACCTCCCGGAGAAGTCGCCTCTCGAATAAGTGCAGATATCCAGACAATACGCTCAGGCACATCTGAGAAGGTGGGAATATGTCTCGCGAGTGTATCCTTTTTTGTAACGGCATACATCGTTGCTTTTGTCAAAGACCATGACCTGGCTGCCATGTTAATCTCACTAGTTCCGGCGTATTTCTTGATGTCTTTTGTTGGAAGCCACTTCATCGAGAAATACGCCGGGCTGATGTCCGATTATGCCGCCACAGCTGCTTCAATTGCCTCGGAGGCTCTTTCCAATATCACCGTTGTGCAAGCTTTTGGTGCCAACGCCCGTCTGGAAGAGAAGTTCTCTGATGCTCTTAAATCGTCAAAACAAGAAGGCTTGAAGAAGGCTCTGGCTATCGGAATCCAATCTGGAGTATTGTATTTTGTCGCTTATTCCGCAAATGCCTTGGCCTTTTGGCAGGGAAGTAAAAGTATCGCGGATTTGGTCAGCCACAAGTCTGGCGGTGTCACAGTTGGTTCCACCTTCACAGTGATTTTCATTCTAGTCGAAGGTTCGTCATCAACATCGACAGAGCGCTGCGGAAGAAAATATTGACACGCATTCATAGCTACATTACTCTTGAGTCAGGTTGCGCCGTTTGTTCACCTCTTCATGGCGGCTGTTGCTTCCTTCGAGAAGCTTCGTGAGGATATGGATCGCGAACCGTTGATCGATGGCACTTCAACTTCCGGTCTTACACCATCCCAAGTGACGGGGTATTTTGAACTCAAGAATGTCTCGTTCACTTATCCTTCGAGGCCAGAGATTATCGTCCTCGACCAAGTCAACATCTCTGTTCCCGCCCTGAAGCATACAGCCATTGTCGGTCTTTCAGGTAGTGGCAAGTCTACGGTTGCTAGTCTCGTGACAAGATTGTTTGACCCTACCGAGGGAGAGATCTTACTTGACAACTACAACATTAAAGATCTTAATACCCGCACTATGAGAAGCTTCATAAGCCTGGTCCAGCAAGAACCATCTCTACTTGATCGTTCGATTTTAGAAAACATTGCGCATGGCTTGGTTAATTCCAGCAAATCCGACCATTCAGATTTGAAGCCGATACTTCTTGGCTCTAGCCTTGCTGATCTTGCAAGCGAAGTGAGAGAGGGCAAAGATTTGTTGGCTGCAGCGGAGGAACGTGGCCCTCAAGTTGTCAAAATCGTTGCCTTGGCTCGAAACGCGGCAGTCCTTGCAGATGCAGATTCATTCATCGAAAAGCTACAATATGGATATGCTACACTTGTGGGATCGAGTGGTCGACTCATTAGTGGTGGCCAAAAACAGAGGGTAGCTCTAGCCAGAGCCCTTGTCAAGGACCCTGCTGTTCTGATCTTGGACGAGGCTACAGCGGCTTTAGATTCACGAAGCGAACAGAGAATCCAACAAGCTATTTCTAAGATTGCGGGCGGCCGGACCATACTCACCATTGCCCATCGTTTGTCAACTATTAAAAATGCAGACAACATCATAGTCATGCACAAAGGACGAGTTGTGGAGGAGGGGAGTCATTCAACCTTGATGGAGAAAGGTGGCGCTTATGCCGACCTGGTTAAACTGCAAACACTGGCAACTACAACAGATGGAAATGAAGCTGCCAGCCTAAGAGGAGATTCTGGCAAATTGGATGGCACATCAGTCACTGATATCGATATCGTCTTTGAAAAGGGAAGTGCAACTGTATTGAACGATGATCTTGACGAGGCGGGTGACTCCCGGCTCTCAGGTACTCAGGATGCAGAAACCTCTTCCCCCCACGTAGAAGATGAACCCGAAACCCCATCCATGTCTTTCTGGGCGCTACTCAAAGGATACGCGCCGGCATTGAGGCCACACATTCTTATGGTGGCAGCTGCACTTGTCGGCTCTACTATCGTCGGTGGTGCATTCTCTGGCGAGGCCGTCATATTTGGAAACACCGTAGGCAGCTTGGACATTTGCAAAAGTCCGTCGAGTATTCGATCAAGCGGCAACTTTTATGGGCTCATGTTCTTTGTTCTCGCCATCATCGAGCTATTTGCCAACATCGTCAGCTGGACAGGGTTTGGATGGGTCTCGGAGCAAATTGTCTACTCAGCGCGAGTTTTGTCATTCCGGTCGCTGTTCAAGCAAGATCTCCAGTGGCACCAATCTAACGGGCGGACACCTGCTTTACTTCTCTCCTATATTACCAGGGATGGCAGTGCATTAGCCGGACTTAGTGGCTCTGTCATTGGCACCCTATTTTCGATTACGATTAACCTCATCGCGGCAATCGTCTTGACGCATATTATTGCCTGGAAAATTGCACTTGTTTGCCTAGCATTGGTGCCTCTTCTTCTCGGAGCCGGCCTAATGGAGCTCCGCGTCCTTGGCAACTTTGAGGAGCGCCACGAGAACGCGTACAGCAAATCTGTTGATATTGGCACGGAAGCAATCGCATCCATAAAGACAATCTCATCGCTGTCTCTTGAACACGAGACGCTAAATGTTTATCGGCGATCACTCAAAGGCCCGCGTCAAGAGACCTTCAAAGTCACTCTGCAAGCAAGCTTTTGGCAAGCCCTTACCTACTTCCTTGGAAACTGCGTGAATGCATTGGCTTATTGGTGGGGATCAAAACAGATTCTCGCAGGTACCTATACACAAACCCAATTCCTCATTGTCGTCTTCTCTCTTCTTGTCAGCGCAATGCTATGGAGTCAAATGTTTGCCCTTGCTCCGGAGCTTTCTAGTGGCCGAGCTGCAATGGCAAGGATTTTGAGCCTTGTCAATATGGGATCGGCAAAGATGCAAGGGGATCCTCAACTTATGCAGTCAAGCACGGGGCGCTCAGCAGAGAAAGATCTCGAGGCAATAACTGAGGCGAATAGCCTCCAATCAGGCTCCAATATCGCCTCGACCGTACAGTTTCGCAATGTACACTTCTCATATCCTGCTCGTCCAAATGTCGAGGTGCTGAGAGGATTGAGCATGGAAATTCCTGCCGGTAGTTTTTGTGCTCTCGTGGGCCCAAGCGGAGCGGGCAAGTCTACAATAATTTCACTGGTCGAACGTTTGTACACACCGCAATCCGGATCCGTTGTAATAGACGGCTTCGATGTGACAGCCAGCCGTGGTGTATCCTTCCGTGATACAATCGCTTTGGTGCCACAAGAAAATGTGCTGTTTGAAGGAACTATCGAGTTCAACATCGCTCTTGGCGCTAGACCAGGACAAGTCGTCTCGGCAAAGGAGATTGAAGAGGCGTGTAAACTCGCCAACATCCATGATGTTATTCAAGATCTACCCAACGGCTACCAGACTCTTTGTGGACCTAATGGTAACCAATTCTCGGGTGGTCAGAAACAAAGGCTCTCGATCGCAAGGGCTCTCGTTCGTAAACCTAAGCTTCTTATTTTAGACGAGCCGACGAGTGCGCTTGATGCTGAATCAGAAAGGCTATTGCAAGATGGTCTTGAGAAGGCAACGAAAGGAATCACCGTGATCGCAATTGCGCATCGCCTATACACAATAAGAAAAGCAGACCGTATTTTCCTTATTGAGTCAGGTCAATGTGTCGATTACGGGCTACATGAAGAACTGTTCGAGAGATCACCAACGTATAGGTTGAACGTGATGCACCAATCTGTTGCCGAGTAATATAGAGCTTGTTTCCTAGAAAGATGGGTATTTCACGTTGGGTGGATAGCTTTTCAAGTACAAATAATAACATTTTTCTCACTATTGTTTCCCCTTATTTTCAGTTCAGTGTCTCCAAATACCCAAGGACCTTTCCAACAAGGAACTTTCGTGGTTCTGCTTGGTCATCATTGCTCAAGGCGTGGGATGCTCCAGGTATCAACCCACTATGCTCTTCATCCCATATTTCCACCGAGTTGTTCAAGTTAGTGGCTTTCTTCCATCTAGCCAGCAGTTCCTCCTTGTTAATCCAATCCGGCACTGACTGATCAGCCCCAGACAATAAGACCATCAGCTTATGCTTCAACAGCCCTCGTTGATTGATCATTCCGAATGTCTTCCCCAGTTGTTCATCAGTCAAATCTGAACTAAACAAATCATCATCGCTAGGTGACATGGGACTTTCTGGACTGGTAAGACTCAGGAATCTTCGGCTACTGAGGGGAGTATCTGCCGGATATCCAATCTGGGAAGTCATCGAGATGGGTAGCATGGTATCGGAAGAAGGCTCGCTGACGGCAGCTTCCTTCGCCATCGCTGCTAGTTTCTCATAGACAGCTTTAACTTGGCTGGGTGACCTGCCGCCAATTCCATGATGCAAGACCCATTGAATCGCTTCTCTATCAGACACTGCTGCTTGCATAATTGCTCCATCAAGGGCTAGGCGCTCGACGTGCTGAAGTTCGGGATCAAAGGGTGGTTCAAAGGTGTGAGGATTTGGCTTGCTGAGGTAGTGTATTACACACTGACTACCCGTTGAATGACCCATAAGGATAAGCTTGCTATGCCCATATTTGGCATTTTTATAAGACTTGATATATCTTATGCATTGAGCAATCTCATCGGTGTCTCTGTCAAGATGCCCAAGACCCCATGCTTGGTAGGACGATGTGAGGTTCAGAGTGAAAAATGACCATTCAGTTGGCTGTAGCGCCCGCACTATGTCTGCGGTGTAGGATGTTGTAGCAAGGCCATCTCCAAGGCCGCCAACAAACAGAATGCTATGAGGCTGGCGCGTAGCACTAGATGTATATTCAAATGTGACGAGAGTTTCTGTCTATTATTCGCATCCATTAGCCTGTATAGCTACTTTATCAGGCCCAAATACCTACATAATGGTGTAGAATCCCAGAATGCCCCCCTTTGGGCCAGAATTTTGAGTACATGTACATCTTGTAATAGACAGTATGTCGAATGCTAGAGTGCTACTGTCTGGGCTTTTTCGTTTGCAATTTCCACCTTTCAAGTGTCAAAGAAATGTGAGAGGTCAATTTGTACAGTCTGGTTTCCGATACGTTACGAGGTTCACTGCAACATTCCGACATCGCATCATGCATCTGTCTGTTCCGTGAACGGGGTCCTCTAGAGAAAAATTTTCACCGGTTAATAAATGGCTAGATGAAACTAACAGCAATCTACTACTGCTGGCGTGATAAATCCTGGCAACCTGGGAACTATTGCCGGCCTACTGCATCTGATAAGATGGAATGGTTAGTAGCTTCATGAACACGAGACTCGGCGGATCTGATTAGATTATCTCGTGTCCCGCCAAGCCGCCAACACACGGATTGCCGGCAAGAGTCGGGTAAAATCAGCGCAGAGTCTGGTTCTGTGACCCAACGGCAAATACGCAGTACTCGTAGTGCAGGGGTACAACGGATGTCCGAATACTGTATTTTAGTGAATATTGTGGGTAGTACAGTTTAGTATCAACTGTGTGGCGACATTGGCTGTTGTTACATGCGTGCTCCGTTCTCATGAGAACAGGTTTCTAAAGCAAGCGCTAAGAATATGCCGATGTCCATGTTATGTGTCAATAGCGTACAGTACTGTGGAATTTTATCAGTTAAAATACTAGAGGCAAAATAAGTATGAGAATTATTTGGCAACCATGTCAGGCGTATAAGGTGTATATCTGGAAACTCTATACGATGTATTCTGTATTTCTGCGGTATTTTTTAAAGATCACGAGGGAAACGCTGGCACTTGTACTCTTCGTTCTTTGATTGCTCGCCTAGGATCAACTCGCAGCTATATGCAAAGAGACTTGGCCGTTCTCAGCGGAGCCGCTCGTTTACTTTGGTAATAATACTCTATTTCCAAAGCCGCGAGACGCGCTCAAAACCATAACTATATGGCACGCAACTGGATTACTTCAACCTTTTTTTCAACTTATACTAATACTTCTAAAGAGAATATTAGCTTGTTTCTTTCTATTTCCATCAGCCTGTTCTGATCTGACTGCCTCACAATTCAACAGCCAGCTAGAGACTGGACATACAAGCACATTATGCCATCCAGTTTAGAGAATGTTTATATACCTGGGAGCTTTGAGCTTCCTAATCTTTCCGCGAAAGAGTCATCAACTCCAACAGGTATGAAGGACGAATACCTTCTCCTATCATGGCTTATTGTCCTTTTGAGGGTGAAGGAAGATAGGCAAGCTAGCTGTGGCTGGATATATCAAACACGAGAGCCTGAGATTGAGAGCGAATTGGCCAGAGGGGAACTCTCAACGAATAAAGTATTGGAGAACTTGAAAAGCACTGTCAGCCAAGCCACTGTTGCCATCTCCAAGTATATGACCGGGGCCGTATTACAGTCTCTTGAGAGATATTCGACTCCCGTTTCTCTCTTATTGAGTACACAATACCGGCTCAATGAGAATAATAAGGCTAAAGATGAGGTAAGACGATCAATTGCCTCTACTTGAAAGAGATCACATAGCTGACACGAGTGAGATCAGAGTACCCTATACCTCGAAACATATTATATGAACGGCCATCTCCGGATACGCCCCGCACGCACCTCCGAAAATGTTTCTCAATATGTAATAACGCAATACGCCGAAGCATTGAGCCATACCATCAAAATGTGCGTCTCGAACCATGATGCGGTTATTGAGGACTTTCTTCATCCATTCCCGCACGATATGGATCAAATATGGCAGTGGAATCATTTTCTTCCCCAGACGTACGACTGCTGCATGCATGATATAGTTTCCGGACGAGCTCAAGAATCTCCAAACAAGGTGGCAATTCTATCTTGGGACGGCAGCTTGACTTACGCCGAAGTTGATCGATACTCGTCTTTTCTGGCCTTTTTACTCAGAGAACGGGGTGTTGGAGTACACGAATTCCTTCCACTGTGCTTCGAAAAGTCAAAATGGACCGTTGTTGCTGTGCTGGCTGTAATGAAAGCCGGAGGAACAATGGTGCTTATGGACCCGGCACTTCCGATTGCCCGCTTGCGAAATATGGCAGAACAAGTTAATGCGAAGACAATGGTTGTCTCTCGAAACCAGTATAATTTAGCTGCAGACATCCTCCCACATGGGGATTTTATTATTTTGGAGGCAGATACATTTGCTTGCTTTGAGGACTTCGTAGCCTTTCCCGCTCTACCGGTTGTGCATCCATCAACGCTCATGTACATCATCTTCACATCTGGAAGTACAGGCACTCCCAAGGGAGTGCAAGTATCCCACCGCAGCTATTCCAGCAGTGCTTTCCCTCGGGCTAAAGCAGTTGGCTACAACAATAATTCCCGGGTTCTCGATTTCGCGTCCTACGCCTTCGATGTTAGTATTGACAGTATGATACTAACATTGGCTAACGGCGGCTGTCTCTGCATTCCATCGGATGAAGACAGACTCAACGACATAAATACAGCTATGCGAAGTATGAACGTGAACTACGCGGGCCTCACCCCCTCAGTTGCTCGAATACTAGACTTGGACGTCATTGCGTCGCTCGAAGGACTGGGTCTTGGGGGTGAAGCGGCTTCCGTCAGTGATGTTGCGCTTTGGGGCCAGTATGCTAGGATTATCATAGGATATGGCCCCTGTGAATGCACCATCGGCTGTACTGTGAATAGCAATGCAGCTGCGAATCGGGACTACATCACCATTGGGCCAGGCAATGGCGCCGCTATTTGGATTGTGGACCCAGATGACCACGAGTCACTAATGCCAGTAGGCGCAGTGGGTGAGCTGCTTGTGGAAGGCCCGATTGTCGGGCAAGGCTATCTTAATGATCCCAAAAAGACTGCCGCTGCGTTCATTCAAGATCCGTCATGGCTTGTATCAGGCTACGGTCAACATAGCGGCCGCCAAGGTCGTCTGTACAAGACTGGAGACCTTGGAAAGTATGCTCCTGACAGTTCTGGTGAGATCATCTTCATGGGCAGGAAAGACACTCAGGTCAAGTTGCGCGGCCAGCGGGTTGAGTTGGGGGAAATAGAGAGCCAACTGAAAGCTAGGCTGCCCTCAGAGCTCAGTGTGATATCTGAGGTGATTACGCCAGCTGGATCCGCGGCCCAACCGACTTTGGTGGTGTTCATTGCACAGCACGTCGGAAAGGCAAGCGACAATCGCCAGTTAGAATTGGCCCGCCTCTCTGGAGATTTGGGTGAAGCAATGTTGAAAGCTAACACCGAGGTCGCCAAAGTATTGCCTCGGTATATGATTCCAACCGCATACATACCGATCAACTTTATTCCAACGCTGATATCAGGAAAAATTGACCGAAAGCGTCTGAGAGAATTTGGTTCCACAGTGGACTTGAAGCAGCTTGATAAAAACGCGAAGAGCACGGTAACTCGCGCGCTCAGTGACCTTGAGCAACGCCTACGACATGCTTGGGCTTTCGTCCTAAACTTGGACCCAGGCGAAATCACCCAAGAAGACAATTTCTTTGCGTTAGGTGGAAATTCTTTGGCAGCTATGAGATTGGTATCTACATGTAGAGATCGAGGGTTGGATCTTAGCGTCACTGGAACATTTGCCAATCCAACCCTCTCGGAAATGGCAAATGTTGTCTTCATATGCGATTACGACGTGAAGATCACTGTTCCGGAGTTTTCTATGATATCTCAGCTTGCTGACAGTGCCCGACTGGAGGCATCACGCGTTTGTGGGACAAATGAGGCCGCCATTGAGGATATTTACCCCTGTACACCAACTCAGGAATCTTTGTTTACGTTTTCTCTCAAATCGACAAAGCCTTATATTGCCCAGCGTGTTGCTTGTATCCCGCCTAATGTAAACTTGGAACAGTGGAAAAAAGCATGGGAGTCGGTTGTTGATGTAAGCCCCATCTTACGCACACGTTTAGCTCAACTCCAAGACCCTGGGCTTCAGCAAGTTGTTCTCAAAGAGAAGATATCGTGGAAACATTCCAAAGATCTTGATCAGTATCTTGAAGACGATAGAGCCATTGGGATGGATCTCGGGCAAAGCCTCGCTCGATATGCTATCGTGAATAACAATGGAGATGGCAAACAATATATGGTTTGGACTGTGCATCACGTACTCTACGATGGATGGTCAGAGCCGATCATACTTGGAAAGGTTCGCGAAGCATTACAACACGAAAGTGCTTTGCCTCAACAGCCAGCACTCACAACCATGCGAGACTTTGTCAAGTATGTTCGCGACACCGATCAGATTGCAATGCAAGAGTTTTGGAGCAGAGAGCTTGATGGTGCAATAGGCCCTCAATTCCCTCGGCTACCCTCCAGAGACTTTTTACCAAATCCGGATACCATCTTCGAGTATCAAATAACCATAAAGTCAACTATCGGCTTCCCCTTTACTCTAGCGACCGTTATCCGTGGCGCATGGGCCCTAGTCGCTTCACAGTTTACTCATGGCGATGATGTCGTCTTTGGAGAGACACTCACGGGTCGAGACATTCCGCTGCTTGGTGTGGAGGGCGTTATTGGTCCATTGATTGCTACTGTACCTATCCGAATACGCATTGACCGGACAAAATCCGTCAATGACTATTTGAAGGCTGTCCAGCAAGCTATTCTCGCTCGTATTCCATATCAACACATGGGCATGCAAAACATCAGAAAGGTTCACCCAGATGCCCAACATGCTTGTGAAGCAGGAACAGGTCTGGTTATACAACCAGAATTGGAATACGATGGCACCGATCTTGGTTTTGCCCACGGAGATGTTGTTCGAGAAGCGTTATATTTCAACCCTTATCCCGTTATGTTAGCATGTGGCATGAACCCTGATGGATTCAGGATCTGTGCAAGCTTCGATAGCAGCCTGATAGATATCAGCCAGATGAAACGAATGATGGCACAACTAGAGACAGCTTGTTCACACCTTATGAGCGATCTCGGTAAAACAGTCGACCAGATATCTTGCCTCCCAGAAGCTGAATTGAATAACATTTGGGGCTTCAATCAACTCCCACCGGTATCTTTCGATCAGGCGTCTGGGAAGATTAGGGCAGGTGCAGAAACACAACCAGGGTCTACATATCCTCCGTTTCTAGTTCCTTGGGTGTGCATTCCACAAAACCCATCCCTTTTATCGCCCATCGGTTGCCCTGGTGAACTTTGGCTTGAAGGACCACATTTGTTCACCACTGAAGCGATCGAGTCTCCTGCCTGGCTCCTAGCCGGGAGCTCTCAGTTTTCCGGTCGATCAGGCCAAGTTCGAGCAACAGGAGACATAGTTCAGCTACAAGAAGATGGCAAATTAGTGTTTGTGGGTCGAACTGAAAACATTGTACCTGTCAATGGCCATTCGGTGGACATCACAGACTTTGAGGCGCATTTCACTCAGTTACTGTCCCCATCTGTCATCGCTGCTGCGGCTTTATATCACCCGTCACCTATTGAGAAAAAGCTGCCTTTAGATGAAGGGCTGATTGTATTTATAGAACAACAGCCCTTGGATAAGGACAATGTTGAGTTGCTACCAAAAGGGTGCAAAGTGAGTTGTGCAGTACCTGGCTCACAACCTTTTGAAACTGCTATCTGTGCAACTATATCTGCCAACTTTGCTGGGGTATTGAAGAGGTTTGACAAACACATTCGGAATTCTTTGCCGTCGCATATGGTGCCTTATGCGTACGTCGTTGTAGAGAAAATGCCCATCACACAGGGGAAAATCGATCACAGCTTAGTTAACCAGCTTGCGTCCAACATCTCTGAGAATATAGCTTCTCAGCTACGCGAAAGTCTCACGAAAGAATGGTCGAAAATCGTGAGCCCGGCAAATCTTACGGCGTCGCAAGATATCCTGCGATCCGCGTGGGCAGAAGTTCTTAATGTCAATTTGGATCAAATTGATGTTGACGATAATTTCTTCCGCCTAGGCGGCGATTCAGTATCAGCTATGAAACTGACGTCGAATCTTCGTAAGAATGGACATGCAATGAGTGTAGCAGATGTATTTCGACACATGCGCCTTCGCGACGCTGCCACGGTTTTAAAGGTCAACGAATTGCTCAAAGAGGACACATGGTCTTACAGACCATTTTCAATGTTGGGATCTATCGACATAGATCTCTTTCTCTCTGAATGTATTCGCCCAAAGCTTGCTAATCCAAACTGGAGCATCAAAGATGTATTCAACGTGACGGATTCACAGGCATTAGACGTTGGAGCAACCATTCAGAGGCCACGCACATCGATACAGTACACGATGTTGTACTTCGACCAGGGCTCAATAGACCAAACCAAACTGCTGCGTGCTTGTGCAAATCTTGTCAAAACTCATGAGATTTTGCGCACAGTATTTGTCGAGCACAACTCAACTCTATTTCAGGTTGTCTTGGACGAGATTAACGTTCCAGTGACGATGAAGACAACATGTGCAGACCTTGATGAGTTCGTCACGAAGCTTTGCACGAATGATATCGAGTCCGATTTTCTCCTTGGGTCGCCATTCATCAGGATGTTTTATATCCAAACCCGAGATGGCAAAGGTTGCCTTGTCCTAGGCTTATCTCATGCCCAATACGACGGAGTATCCCTGCCTCGATTGCTTCGAGATTTGGAAACATTGTACGCTGGAGAAGAAGTGGTAAACTTTGAACCATTCAGCTCTTATGTGGCACGAATCCAGAACAAGGGATTACAAAAAAAATCGTTGGACTACTGGAGTAATCTTCTTAGTGGCTCGATACTTTCCATTCTTCCTGGCAAGTCGACAACAAATACAGACAGCGCAGTATTCTTGTCAAGACAAACTAGTGTCTCCAAGGCACCTGAGGGCATTACCACAGCCAGTGTGCTTACTGCAGCATTTGCTCTGGTGATAGCTCGTAGACTTCGCAAATCAGACGTCTCTTTTGGAGGAGTAACATCTGGTCGAAACATTGACCAAATGAACACAGAGAATGTGATGGGTCCATGCTATCAGTTCGCACCCATTAGAGTCATCTTGAAACCCGGATGGTCCGCAATGGATCTCTTACGAGTCGTTCAGAATCAAACCGCCGAATCTGCTGCTCATGACTTTGTTGGCTTCCAAAGGATAGCTGAACAGTGCGCAGAGTGGTCCTCAGGAGCAAACTTTTTTGACTCCATTGTTCACCATCAAGATTTTGAGGATTTTGATCGTATGCCTTTTGCCAATGGAAGCTGCAGAGTCGATATTTCCAATCCACACGGTGACGCGGCTTATCCCCTTAAGGCAGTCTCTTTCCTTAGACAGGGGAGACTAAATGCTGGATTGGTTGGAAATCAGGCAGATGTAGCATTCATTGACTCTTTACTGACAGAATTAGTCAATACTGTCGAGGAGCTTGTCAACCCTACTTTAGTTGGAAAAGCCATGGATTTTGGATTTAGTATTGAAGGATAATGGTAAAGAAAACCACCTCACTATTATGACATTGGTAGCCTTGGGTTCCCTTTGGTTATGATTACTTGTTAAATATTAATAATATACGAGTAATTTACATGCAACGCGTGGTATCTCTTTGCCAACCGACTGGCGGTGATGACGCCACCATGGGGTGGACCTAAAATGCGGATGCAGGGTGCGGGCTTAGTTTGCCGATATCTACAGTACGTCAATACTTCTGGAACAAACTCTCAATCTCAAGAGCATTTCAAAGCACCCCTTATTCAGACCATCACTGATTAGGGCATACCAACGGGTCATTGGAGGGCTGATGCGTTGGTTCGGCGGGCAAAGCCGTTGGAATAAATACCAACCCTACTGTTGCTGTTTTGTCGAAATAGCTATCCATCCAGCATTTCAATTCCACATTAATCTCGTTATATGCTCTGATCTGCCTTCCTTCACTATCATCATGTCCTCACCAACGCATAATATCGTAATTCTTGGCAGCAATTTTGCCGGGTTGGCTATCAGCCATTACATTCTGAGGCACATTATACCGTCTGTGGCGAGCAACACCGACAAAAAGTGCAGGTTGACTATTGTATCGCCGTCGACTCACTATTTCTTCAAAGTCGGTGCCCCTCGCGCCATTGCCCAGCCTGAACTGGTCAGCAAGGTCTCAATGCCATTCGCGGGCGCGTTTAAAGATTATGGCGACCTATATGCATTTGTCCAAGGCGAAGCAATAGCACTTGACCCTTCAACGAAGCTAGTCACAGTCAAGGGCGTAACCGATACCGATGAAAACAGGATACAGATCCCATACGACTCTCTTATTATCGCCACAGGTACGACAAGCGCCAGCCCGCTTTGGACTCTCCACGGGCCACACACAGTCACAAGCAACGCTATTTGCGACACCAATGCAGCCATTTCCAAGGCAAATACGATCCTAATCGCCGGTGGTGGCCCCACAGGCGTCGAAACAGCCGGCGAGATTGCCTACCATTGGCACGGCAAGGATATCACCCTATTCTCCGGCAGTACTCGCCTTCTCTCCAATTTGTCGAACAAGGGAGTTGGAGCGTCGGCGGAATCACACCTGCGCAGGTTGAAGGTTAAGACGGTGCATATGGCCAAGGTTACTTCTGCGTCTAAGACGGCGAATGGTACCACGCTGGTGGAGTTGAACAATGGTACCACCAGGGAGGTTGATTTATACATTGACGCGACGGGTGGCACGCCCAATACGAGCTTCTTGCCGGCCGAATGGCTTGATACCCGGGGATCCGTCATCACTGATCCTGAGACCTTGCGTGTGACCAGTGCCCCAGCTGGCATTTATGCCATTGGTGACGTGGCATCGTACTCGAAGCGAAACGTCCTCGATGTTCATCGAGCTGTCGCCCCCCTCGGGTACTCGCTCTGGGCTGACATGACCAAGAAGGCCAAGGTAAAAATACCCCTGACCGAGAAGGTGTACAAGCAGGACCCTGGAGACTTTCAGTTTGTTCCCATTGGGCCAAAGGGTGGTGTCGGGACAGCTTTTGGTTGGTCTGTGCCAAGCTTCATGGTTTGGCTTGCAAAGTCGAGGACCTTCTTCATTGAGAAGGTACCCGCCAATGTCGCTGGCGCTAGCTATACAAACATCGATGTATCCTCCATGCCCAGCTAATGCGGTACTGTCGGACTTGTTTTATCTGTTGATTTATCTTTTTTGCGTTAGACCATAGAGCCCTGTTGTTCTCGTGTTCTCGGGGCTCCGTTTTTATCTCGACAGGGCTACGTTTAATTCCAGATGCTTGCACTTCGCGCCGTTCGACGCCATTCCATTTCACAACCTGGGGCCTCCCAAGCTTGATTTTTTTTTTATCGGCGGTGATGAACTCACGGTTGCTAACATTTTCCACCCGTCGTACGGCCAGGTGGCTAGAGATATTGGCTACAAGGACATCACGGACAAGTATACCAATGTAAAGAAGTGATTTGACATAATGTCCGCATGCTAAGTAAACTTACTGCATTCACATTTGGCCGATTTCTTTGAAAGATTTCAAATGCACGCATGCAACTATGTTGTTACTATTCCCGAGTCTACGCTTTGTAATTCCATGAAGTAGTGCTCTGTTATTGTCAGCGGATCGCACCCAGTTTAGACTCCAAGATAATCCAACTTACTTGCTATATACCACCTCTTACTTGAGTGATGTAGGACACTTTTGAGAGACTCTATAGACTGACGACGATGAAACTCATCAGAGTTATTTGAGCTGGAAGCAAGTATTACTGCCGCTTTGAGAATCGGATGGAGTGAAAATGGACAGAGATCCGAGAGGTTCGTAGACGCCAAGCTTCCCTCAAATTGTTTAGCCGCGCTGACAACCTCGTTTATCAGGGCATCTCGGAACAATCCCGAAGAAAAGTGACAAGAGATATCCTGGGGTATTTTGAGGTGATTTCCAAGCTCGAAGACGGAAAGGAGGGCACTATGATATGCCATATTACTTCATGATCGCCATATGAGAAGGTATTAGGAGATGCTTACCTGTTGCAGATATCGACCTGGCTAGCAAGTCGACTAGGAGATGTGACTTCGGACTCTGTCAAAACATGTTTGTAGGCAATGACGGTTTTTATCAATTGAATAGCTTCGGCCGCGTTGAAATCCTGGCGTATGGTGGGATTATTGACATGAGTTAAGGCTTGTTCGAGCAGACGAGAGGCTTCGACTAGGCTGGCAAGAGGTGTTTTACTGGCAGACAAATCGGCCGCGCTGTGCAATAATGTCAGTGTTCAGATGCATTTGAAGAATAACCCTTTATCATACCTCGTAGCTCCCACCATACCGCTCTTCAAGCCATCGGTAGCAAACAACTGAGTGGGTGATAGTATTTCCGTTGTTCGATATATGGTTGACGAGTTCTGCAAACCAAGATACCTGTCCCAATATTAATCTTATGAACTCACAGATTCTGATCTATAGCTGATTCAATTGTAGAAGATGTGACGAAGAAGGATCTACCGACCTATTCAGTATCACAACAGCCTGCCAGATTCGAGCAACTTCTTCTGTTGCGACCAAGCCGCCCTCGTGATTCTTCTCCCACAGGTGCAATCTACCATAGCTCGTTGACGCTAATGCTCTTATCGTGTTTGCTATATTCGTATCATGAGCTGCTGGATATATACCGTGGCTGACTTCAAATAGCTTCACAAGTACCTGAGACTGTAGCAGCTCAAGTGAAGCCTCATATCCCGCTTGGATTAGAGCGATTGAGCTTTTTACTAAAGTGTAGAGCGACCTTGCTTGACCCGATATTCCAGATTCAGTCGGAGGAGTGTTGAGAAGAAGCATGCACAGCACAAGAAGACTCTGCCCTGCACTGGGAGCTCTACACAGTTCTGGCAGTCTCCCCATAAACTTCGGTTTAGACAAAACGGGAAACCAATGGTGAATAGATTCGAAATACTTTATGCAGCAAGCACGGCAGCCGCTCTCTCCACCTGTGAGACCAAACGCCTGCTGCTTAATGTTCTCCTGGATTAAAGCCGGGGCGAATGGGGTAAGCTGGTAAGAGCGCAATAGCGTCAGATGTTCTGAGTTCGGGGGTGCCGCCTCAGTGTAGTTACATTCTCGACAGAGCCTGGGTAATGGCTTGTTCAGCAATTCATCCCGAGGCATGCCATTTCAGGCTAACGTTACCTCACGCAGAGCGAGCACCTAGGGAGCGCCTTATCGCACTTACGCTTCTGCTTGCGGCAGGGGAGACAGACAACGGGTGCCTTCACAGAGTCTCTTCGTGGTTGGTTCATGGTCTCTACATTGCCAGACAGGTTATAGGGTTAATGAACATTCCGCGAAGCAGACCTCAGTCCGAGTGGGTAACGAAACGGTGTCCTCGGCGCCTTGACGAATACAAGTGATGACAGTTGCTGGGTCAAGGAGAGACGACGAAGGAATTCGCCGCTTTGTGCATCCGCAACTTGCATTCCTTGCCGGGCGATCCGCGTGTACCTTTATGTACGAGTATATGGCGTCAGATCCTTTTCTCCACGATCTATGTCCGCACCTTGCACCCGCATCTTGCATCCGCACCTTGCGTCCGCAACCTGCATTAAGACCGGGGCTTATTCCTGCTTCGGCTCTCCCCTTACCGTATTCACTCGCAATACTGGAGTGTGAGCAGTTTTATAGGGTGACATGCTAACGTGAGGAAGTTAGCTTATTGCTTTTTTCGATCAAAACGGGGAATAACTATGGGAGATCCACAGTCGACTTTTGCGAGGGAATACGGTACTACCCTGAAACAGCTTGAGCAGCTCATGTTTAAACAAGATATCTACACGAGATCCAGATTCCACACAAAGATGTTTTCATATGTTGTCGTTTCCAAACGGAGTCAAGTATGCAAGATGGGCATAATATAAAGAAGTGCCTTTCCGTTTCCGCGTTGGACATATTAGAAGACAAGCAAGGAGGGACTTTGTAGCGCCACTTCGCGTTGGCTCCATGGCCTTCTACGGAGGTGGCTCTTGGTCAAGGCGCCGGATATCACTGGTCGAGACCCGGTGCGGACGTGTGATGACAGGTGCACCCTCACAAGAGAAATGATAGTAACATCTACAAACTGGACGGAGCTCGCCTAGATATTACGGGTGTCTGTCGGTGAACAATTGAGGCTTGAGTTGTTTCTTGGACGATTTGCCGCTGCCCCTTCAGATTCCCCTGCATATCCGAGCTCCACACCTACCCTTCTGTGTCTGCATTCCGTAAATCTGAAGTCTGAACTTGCTCTAGTAGATCTACCCGCTATCTACAGAGACGACCCGACCCGCACTAAGTGCGCGCGATATTCCAGAAGATGATTGCCACGGAATGCCACAACTTTGGATTCTGCTATCTACGACCAAGCTGCCTGGACATGGGCTCTGGCGCCAGTAGCCAATGACATGTGAAAATCATCCGCAGAACTGACGGCCAATGCCTAGCGGACATGCCGCTAGCCGGACAGGCGGGCTTAGAATACATAAAGTCCGGATGAGTCCGTGTTCCTGTATACACAATAACGCAATGATATAGCAATGGCGATAACGCAGTCTTCGTTCAGTCCGAACGAGCTTCGGAATGCCGGATAAAGGAGATGCCTCCTTCCCTGTATACAGATGAGCAAAGTGCCACGATTCTTGGCTCCGGGGTCTGGGATGCGTGGCCTAAAGGGGACAGCGATTAAATGAGCGGCACGAGCGAGTGAAACTCAAACGTCAGGCCACCAATTTACTACTCATGTTGACTGTATTAAAAAGCAGAGACTCTGAACTTGAAAAGGGCACCTGTCTCTTTGATCGTTGACCTCCAAACTTCATAATCCACTCGCTCCAAAAAAGCAGAGCGTATGCTCAATGCCGACATGCCTCTGACAACGAACACTTCTTTTGTGATGAGTGTAATGGAAAACATTTCTCATGTGCCCGTTAAAGACGCCGCTGGGCTCTCTCTCTTCTTGGTACGTCTCTCTAATGAGTCGATCAGGGTGTCTTCTCGCGTGACTAAACCGTGTAGATCTTCGTGTACTGCCTCAGCATAAGTATTTATCGCCTCTGGTTTCATCCTTTGGCCAGATTTCCTGGTCCATCCCTGCTTTCTGTCTCTTACTTTCCATTCATGTACACGTACAGCATTCGGGGTAAATGGATGCGGAGAGCCGAGAGACTACATGTCCAATATGGCCCTATTGTTCGCGTCGGACCAAATCACCTAGCTGTTGACGGATCCGTCGCCTGGACTGAAATCTATGCCAACCGAGGCGCAGGTAAAAGCGAATACCCCAAGCCGAGAGGTTTTTTCTTCAACGGCGATGAGACGAGTATCTTGGCCGCACCTCGTGATGTTCATCGCCGTCTTCGCCGTCACTTGAGTCACGCCTTTAGCGAGTCAGCTTTGGTCGAACAAGAGGGGATCATCGCTTCATACATTGATTTGCTCATGGCTCGTCTGTCCGAAAGGGCGGGCAAGGGATCCAAGATCAACATTGTAGATTGGTTGAATTTCGCGGCCTTTGACATCATTGGGGACTTAACGTTCGCGGATTCGTTTGACAGTTTGCGAAATAGCGGCTATCATCCATGGGTTCGAAACATCTTCAAAAACATCCAGGCTGCCTCCTACACCTGGTTTGCCACCAACTACCCCCCGCTGCAGACGGTGATGCGCACATTCACGAGCAATGAAACGGTGAAGATATCGCAGTACAACCAACAACTTGCAGTGGAAAAGGCCTTGGCTCGCATGAGTTTGGGACCCGAGCCCGCAGATGGACGTCGCGACTTCATGACATACATGCTTCGAAAGACACGGACAGGAGAAGAAGGAATGACACAAGAGGAAATTCTCGCCACCGCGCCTGTTCTTGTGACTGCAGGCAGCGAGACAACCGCCACGCTGCTTTCGGGGTTTTTCTTCTATTTGCCATCCAATCCAACAGCGTACTGGCGACTAACAGAGGAAATCCGCTCAACTTTCAACAGTGAGGATGACATTAACATGCGCAGTGCATCATCACTGCCATATCTGCAGGCCTGTCTTGAAGAAGCCTTACGTATATATCCTCCAGCTGCTGAGACACCTTGGCGAGTATCCCCCGGCGACATGCTTCTAGACCAGTTTGTTCCTGCCGGAGTATGTGCATCAATAGTCGCGTGATTGTGAGAAAGAAATGCTAACAAGATGCTTCTTTGACAGACACACATCTCCGTCTCCCAGTGGGCTACCTATCGCAATCCCAAATACTTCAAAGATGCGTCTTCATACGTGCCCGAGCGTTGGTTGCTTCCGGCTCATCCACACTACGATGCCCAATTCAACAATGATAACAAATCGGCCTTCAAACCTTTTAGTCATGGTCCACGAGACTGCATTGGCAAGAACCTCGCATACGCAGAGATGAGGCTTATTGTTGCGCGATTTCTTTTCCGCTTTGATTACGAAATTTGTCCAGAACAAAGTCGATGGCATCACGACCAGCGGTCTTTCACTGTTTGGGCAAAAGGTCCATTGTATCTTGCGGTACACTTGCGTGAATAATAATATCCATAAAGCGTTTCTGACTAAGTACACATAACAACGATAGAAGAGCTTGGAAAATAGAACTTTAGTATAACAGTATTATAAACCAGCTTTTATAATTTAGAAAATAAGTCTATAGACTATGGAGTTTTAATTTTTATCCCTAGGAGTTACAAAATTGTTATTATTACTAAGTATAGCGAAGTTAAATAGAAGTTCTTAGAGAGCACTACTTAGAGAAACGGTATACTATAGGAGGACTTTGACTTGCTTAATTACTCTACTGCTATTCGAAGATACCGAATTGTATATCGAGGAGCTGGTAGAATTTATATTTGAGAATTTTGGTAAGAAAGTGTCGAAGAGCTCTGTCGCTCATGCTATTAAAGACTGGCCACGAAAGAAAATGCAATACATAGCACAGCAGCAGAATAATAACCTTCGAGACCTCTATCTGTATACCCTTGGAGAGCTTAATATTGAATCCTACATGTGTATATTTGTCGATGAGTCTGGCTGTGACGCCAGGGTAAGCCGTCGTCAATACAGGCGGTCCCCAAGAGGCACAACGCCTGTGCAGGTTGCCAAGCTTAGGCGTGGAAAAAGATAGCAAATACTTCCTGCCTATAATCAAGATGGCGTCCTTATGTATCGAGTATATCAAGGGTCTACAGATACTTATTTCTTTGAAGATTTCATTGAAGAATTGCTACATTTCTGTGGTAGGTATCCGGAGCCCAACTCTATTATTATTATGGACAATGCATCGTAGCATCACTCAGACAAGATACGGCGAATGTGCGAAGAAGCGGGAGTAAAAATAATATACCTACCTCCCTACTCTCCAGACTTTAACCCCATAGAGGAGTTTTTTGCAGCTCTAAAGAAATTTATTAAAAAAAATTGGAAGCAAAACAAGGACATTGCAATGCGGGAGGAGGAATTTAGAATGTACTTGGAGTGGTGTGTGGATGTAGTGGGTGATGAGGCGGATCTTGCAAAGGGCCTTTTTCGCCATCTTGACGCTTTGCAGACGAGGGACTGCCTCAGCGGCAAAGTGCGGGCTATGCAATGCCCGTCAAGTCCCACCCCCCAGGCTTTTCCGCCATAACGTCTGTTGCTGCGTTAGATCTCCTCCAGCTTTGTAGCCAAACCAAAGTAGAACCCATCCACTTCTTGCAATCTCTCCAGCCCTTCAATACATCTTCGTGAATGACCCAGATGAGCAGCCCAAGCGTGACCGGCACAGAGATAGCCCAGTAAATATAGAACAGACTTTCCCCTGCTGCAAAGTCTCCGTTCATGGAGAAGACTGACGCCACAAAGGAACACGGCACAACAACAGTGGCTATCTTGGTAAGTTGGCCAGAACTTCGTGCCATTCTGTTAGCAGCTGTTGTTTGCTTGAACGATTCAGTCGACTGCTTCTTAGCCTCAGATGCTTCTTCCATAGTGGCGCGAATAGAATACATCTTCATATGGCCACTAAGAATATCTTCCATACCCTTGAACGTTCGCTCAAGAGAATTCCACACACTGCGTTCGTCTATTATAAGGCGCCTTAGCTCCGCACCATATTCTGACAGATAATCAGTATCTCGGAGCCGAAATTTCCAAGTAATGGTTTGGAGTTCTCTCTTATCAGAATTAACAGACTGCCGTTTCATCATCAGTTTCTCGTATGCTTTAACTGTCTCGGCTGTCTGTTCTATCTGGTCGCTCTCAGGGGTGGTGTTTCCCCTTGTTCGGCGAGATTCTTCATCCTCGAACATGACATCATGGATGTCGCGTTCCCTTCGCCAGACATGCTCTTCCCACACTGCACGAATGCAGTTGCGAGCAAAATAAGTGGCTGAGAATACATCATTAGTGACAACCATTGCCATTTTGCTGTGAGCTTTTGAAAGGGTCTCGAAAATCGAACGCTGATATACTTGAGCATACTCAGCTTCTGACGAATTGATAATAACTTCCCGTAGTACATCGCGCGTAGGTTCCCAATTCTCAAGCAAAACTTTGTTATTCCCATCATCTTGATTGGGAGCCGAATGTAGATGCAGATGGGTAAGTTGTGGATCAATCAAGAAAACGGCTGTGAGTTAATACCATATTTTTTTAGAAACGTGTCAATCAGTTCTTATATTGGAAGGCCACAAACCTGTCCATGAACCATCAGGCTCGTAAGTCTTGCCCCAGTAGGATATGAAGCTGCGAAATGATAACCAGGAGATACTTTCATCCAGAGGTACTGCTCCGCGTTGAAATGTTCCGCAGAAAGCGTCCGCAACACCCTGATGGCTGAAGCCCTCGGGCAATTGTCGTTTTTGTGGCACTGCCACCTTCCAGTATACTGAGCTTCCCTGCTTGGCAAAGCGCTCATCCATGACATTAAGGTCTACAAATTCGTCACAGTGTGACAAGAAGAATTCTGGAGGAATATCAAGTAGAACCCCTAGAGTCTCCGCGAGCCTCGCCGTGACGTCTTCCAGAATGATAACACGTCGATTTCTCTTCTTCGCTGTACCATCTTTGGGGGTATTTTCCCAATGCATTAGAAGATCTCGCGGGCTAGTGGAAGCTGGGCTATTATCCACGCCAATGTGATCTCCTTCGAGCTCGTAAATATTAAGCTTACACGATATGTCGTGCGGCCCCAGTCTCCACGGATGAAAAGTTTCGCGTTTAAGCATTTGATGATCTGCAATATGCATTGCCCTTTCTGCATAAGCCTTAGTCTTTTCCTTCATTTCGGCATTATCCGCCCAGTACGCATCATGATCTGAGAGCAATTAGTCTTCTTCTGCGATTTGTCTTAATCTCAACGTTGAAAGTACCTTGGTTCTCCATCGTGCTGGAATTCTTGGTAGTCTTGCGCACTGTAGGCTAAATAATAGTATGCGATAACAATGGCGATGAAAGAAGTATAGCTATTCTATGTTTTCATCCCCTCAGCCGCTTTATATATTGCAAAGGTAGATGGGTCAATGCCGCTCTTCAGCTGAAACATGATGCCTGTACGACTCTCATCCCTGCCGACTGAGATTATGAGTCCCACCGGTACGTGTACCGCAACCACTCACATCATGAGAAACAAGTGCCCTGTGGCGAATCACAGAGAGAAACGTGGGCAATAATGCATGTCAACAACACGGCGACCAGTCGTTATCAGGGCGTCCGCATTCCCTGGCCCACTCCGTCACCGAAACATGGCCGGCTGCATACACGTATGGGAGCAGAACAGGGATTGTCAGAGCTCAGCCGCAGCTGAAAGACGAATTTGGAGTATAGGAAGCGGTCATGCTGCAACACCGGTCAAGAGAAACCGAAGGACGAGGCTCCGGGTGGCAAAGTTGAAAGAAAGGTGTGTGTAAGCTATTTTATGTCACTGAAATGCCAGCCATCGTATTCTTGGAACCAACGAACTCAGTACCAACGCCCTCTGTTTTCCTAATCGTATTACATTTTTCAAGCTTGTGGCGTATATTTACTGGGTCGCCTATATGTAACAGCCTTTATATTTTTCATACAAGCCGTAAGGAATTTGACATAGAAGCAATAAAGAGGCCAATGTTATCTTTACCTTTTACAGCTGAAGTAGACTTATCTGCTGAGTTATATTTTGTTGATAACGACATTGGCTGGTGTCTTGATTTTACTCTTTAAGCTGCTGAGTATATTTCATGGCCAGAGTGTTGCAATGTGTAGTTGGGTGTAATATTGTATTGATGAAAGATCTTAGTTATTTATCAAAACGTCGGGGGCAGGACCTCTTCTATATATACAATCTATGAGATCCACAGACAGATTGGTTAGGGATACTCTGTAATAATACAAAGAGTATCAAAGCAAAGTTAAGATTAATACTAGTGACGGAAGTAGATAATATATAAGTAATTTAGAGAACTAACCTATGGGACTAGTGAGACAGTGGCTATTAACTATGGATAAAGGTTCCAATATGTCTATTGCTAGTTTGACGGCCTTTAGAAACTCTCCTCCGTAAACGCTATTAATAAGGCTCTCTAAAATCTTCCTAATGGACTTAATGTAATTTACAATAGAATACTCTATAATATTAATTTTGAATTTCTAGACTTTGGATATTTAGTTAAAAAAGAAAAAAAAAAAAAAGAAAAAAAAAAAAAAGCCTAAAGTAGTTTACTTTTTGAACTTGGCCTTTATTAATTAATAAGTTTGCTAAGGTCTTTACTTTTTAATTTAGATAATAATAATGTATTTAGTATAATAAAGTAACTTTTCCCTTTGAAAAATATACTAAAGTATTTTTTAGTAATAATTATAACTATATATAATACCTTTTAAGTAAAATTGGAAGAAAGTTATAAATTTAGTTAAACTAACTTACTTTTTAATTAAGGAGTATTTAATATTTAATAGAATTTCCTAAGGTTTTTTATTTACTTTTTTATTTAAATAATTAAATACTTATATATATATTATATACTTATGTTAATAATATTATTTATAAATAAATATTAAATTTAATAATAAAAATACTAATTAATATATATTAAAGAATTATATATTTATATATAAAAAAGTATTTTGAAATAATACTAAAGAAATCTTAAAAACACTGTTTATATTACTACTTTCAGTAATCCCTACTGCCAATTTCAATTACTCAAGCAGTACAGTATACTAACATTTACAAAGCTTTTCTAAGTAGTCTTGACTTTAAGCGCTGTAATTTTATGGTCCACACACCCTTAAGTAAAGCGTTTATTAGCGCCCCCATTTATATTTTTAGTATAATTTAGTGCTTACTCTCTCCAATCAAATCTAAACGTAACCGCTGTACTACTACTACCTATTATTATTTACAGCTACTACTAACCATTATAAATTGCACTAAAACTTTTACTTTTCCTTTACTTTTGAACTCAAGTTATTTTCAACATAATATACTCAACGAAGATACTATTACAATGCAAGGCACTGCTCATACATATGCTCCTCTTGGTTACCACCGTGATTTTCTTGAGCAATTTGCTGCTAAAGAACGTCAGAGACTTGCTAAGCCAACCCCACTGACTGTTCAAGAGCATGCTATTCACAGAGAGCAGCTAAGTACTGCAAAATCCCTCCAACCATACTATGCAACCGAGACAAAAATCAACCTTGCTGGTATATTAAAAAAATGGCAAAAGTATATTACTATGTGAATAATTCTGCTTGAGAGATATATACTTACTTTATTGCGTAGATATTGCGAAATTATATTGAGTAATAAAAATCCAAGGCAAGCAATAGAGAGTCTTACTCCTGCAATAACAATGGATTTCTTTCTATGGATTTGCGATTATTATACAATTGGATCTTGTGGGACATTATTCCAGTACTTCCGTCAATTTCAACAACTTTACAGACTATTCAAGGGTCAATATATGGATCGGAATAATAGCGCTGAGGTCTACAAGGTATTGTTTTTTTTTTTCTATATTACAGTCTTAGTAAGTTTTATATTTATATTCACTAACACCGTGCTATTAGTATTTTGAGAATGTCTTGATTCCTCGCTTTAAACTTCGCCGATCTAATATAGACGACAAACCCGTCCTCAATACCGACGCTCTCCGTGTCTTCTTGACTTTCAATATTGCCTATGACAGTAGAAGCTTCAAGCTTGGCCGGCTTCGCCTCCAGCTAAGTGCCTGTTACCAGCTTCTCTGCTATACTGGAGTACGGCCGGCTGAGTTAGTGGAAGCTGAGCGGAAGAAACCAAAGGATGGCTCCTTCGAAAAGCTCTTTAATAACAAAGTTATCCAACCAACAAATGACGACGAGTATGAGGACGACGATGACTCCCCCTCGACTGAGGCATCTGATGAACAATACAAAAAGGTCGGTGAACTACTACTGCAAGAGCACATTAGTCGTGATCGTTCTAAGGCTCTCTGCTACGAAGACATCCTCTTGATGATAGTTCGTCACCCTGAGACACACCAGACTTGTGTTGCCATGGCTATCAAATTTATCCACCATAAAGGAGCTGATAGAAAGCCAAAGCCGTACGTCTTTGAACCTGCTGCTCTTGACCACTGGAAGTTGTACTAACTGGAGGACATTAGAACTATATTTTTCTTCACTCCTACTAAGAAATTAATCTTTGACGCTATTCTAAGCATCGTTGCTTTAGCTCTAGCTGATAGAGCGTTTGCTGCAACGAGCATAACTAATGCTCTCCGTTTATTTCAGACTAAACTATGGGCGAATAGGGAAGGTATGGTGTTTCGATGGAAGCAAGAGATGCGCAAGATCCCAGTATTTCGTCGAACTCGAGACTCTAACCTTTCTCCCAATGAGGCTATGCTGTACTCCACGCTGTATGGAGAGATGAGCCAGCAGAGCCTTGACTTGGGTTATGAAAAGAGATTAACGCCGAGAAGTGCTCGAAGAGGTGCTGGTAATGCTGCTAACGGTATGTTACTCTCATCTTATGCTCCTTCTTTCAAGTCTACTATAATGGATAAATTTATTGATTACCCCGTTATGCAGGTGATGCTTCGGATTCTGTCCGTGACCAGATAATGCGTCATGATCCTAAATTTGCAACGTTCTTTAACGCCTACCTTAATCAAATTGCCAATTTCGACCTCCAGAATGCCTTTTTAGAGGAAGAGAAAGAAGTCCAGCTATTTCGGCTATTTACACATGTCAGTTTGACACGTGACCCCCGAGCCGTGAGAGACATGGTGCCTAAAGAGGTCCGGGAGGCAGCGGGACTAGATCCAGAGATTGTGAAGCTAGAGGAGGAGCGTGACACTCTCAAGCAAGGCCGATACCGTATCGAAGGTTGCGAAGATGAGCAAAGAATACGGCAGCTTACAGCAGATATTCGACTTATGAAAGCCCAGCGCGAGAAAAATATTGTGAAAGCGTACCGCGAGTTTTACTTTGAAAATCGCCCAACCTGGGACATTGAAGCACAGGCTCGTGGAGACATGGAACCGGAATATGAGGAGCCTGCAATGCAGACTGCGATCGCCGAACGCGCTAGGTTAGCTGAGATCTTTTGCTGCCAGCCTGATAACTGGACCAACGAGGAGATTCTACAGCGTAGAATTGAAGTTGTGGAGTTGATGGTAGCTTTCTGTAACAAGAAAGAACCAAGGAAAGTAATACAGACTCAGCTAAAAGCACAAATCGAGCATTTCGTCAAACAAGAACCGAAGGTTGACATTATGTCTGTGCCTGAACCCAACCTCTTCCCACTGCTCATGGAACCAACCCAATGTCCAGACTGCATTGGCGATGAGCGAATGCCTCTTATGGAGCGTACCTTCCGATGGTGCCGCCCTACTGTGAGGAATGATCATTTTGACGACCAGCACTTACCAGAGCGAGAGCGCGCTGAGAAACGAGGGGAGGCGATCATTTGCTACCACCCCAAATGTAAAGAGATCAAGTTGAAGCATTTAGACCATCTTAGGGCTCATACTCTGCAAGTCCATGGAGTTGCGCTTAGGTCGTTTGATATGGTTAGCCGCAGACGATTGCAAAAAGCTAAGCGCCATAAGATGATTTGTAAAAAGAGATAAAGGAAACAATGTATATTAGCAGCTAACAATCTGGAACTTAAATAAAGCAAGGTTATTCTGAATTGTTTCAAATTCAGAAGCGAAGTAAGGGCTTGTTAAAAACATAGAGTTGAAAGTTATTGCTTTCTCTAACCAAAAGTTGACTTCGCTTAGTTCTATATACTGTCGGAGTCTTATATCAGTGTAAGACCTCGTAAGGAAATGTATGCATTTGTGCTCCCTATAAAACGTTAGACAAATATTATATTAGCTGGATATTTATACAGACCTCCAAAAATAAAGCAATCTGTCATGAGTATGCAGATATAACGTAGTTTTGAGAAACTCATAGATCCATTGAAAAGAGGAGGATATAGTGCAAATATTATCACACTCCCAGGAATCACTTGAACCTACATATTCCATCATACTGAATACCTCTGGATTAATGCAGAAGATATGATTTCGAGCCATTATCTGCTGATCTTCTATATTGGTACACAATGCAATATTCGCGCTGCGAGAAAAGACCTCTAGGTGATATCCACAACCGCATTGTTTTGGATTATACCGGATCAGTGCGTCCTGTTCTTTTCTCAGTAAGGGTAATTGTTCTTCATCTAATAGCATCATTCGCACAGTGTTGCGGTCATGTTGATGTTGATGCAGAGAAGTTCCAAAGCTCCTATTATTGATTAACAATTGATAAAATAAGAAGCCAGATAGCATTCATACTTAATGAGAGACAAGTATGCGCAAGACAGGCGGTCGTAATCGTCAGTCTCATATGTGTATTCCACATTGATATGGAAAAGAGCCAATTTGCAATCTTCAAGTGCCTCGGTGTAGTTGCCATGCATTCCATAGAAGGCTGCTTTTAGAAGATAGAATTCAGCAAATAATTTAGAGCTGCCAATGTGATCGTTCATGTTCGTTGAAAAACAGTGGGCGTTATCCTGAATCATATTTGAAGACGCTATCGTTAAGCTTCCGACACACATAATACATTCAAAAAGGATGCTGCCGAATCCTGCGTATCTATTGTTGATAACCCACTCCACATCTTTTGGATGCATTAAGGGAAATCGATTAAGCATTCGGTGAAAGGAGGCTACATGCGTCTTTTCTGACCATGAAAGCCCTTGCATTTCATACCATATAGGTGGCTTCACTTGGTACCACAGAAGTTGCCCTATTTCGTGTAATTCAGGTTGTTCCGATGCAGGTTGTTCCGATGCAGGTTGTTCCGATGCAGGTTGTTCCGATGCAGGTTGTTCCAATGCAGGTTGTTTCAATTCAGGTTGTTCCAATGCAGGTTGTTCCAATGCAGGTTGTCCCATTGTAGGTTGTCCCATTGTAGGTTGCGCCATGTTGTGTAGTATAGGTTGCTTGTTTGGCTTATAGTTCTGCGGAAAGCCCTTTGGCAAAGACTTTGCCTTGAGTATAAAATGTATATATTACGGACTGAGATAAGGAAATTGGACCTCAAAGAGATAAAAGGGCAATAGAGATTTTTTTCACCTAGCTTTCAGAACACACGCTGCTTTAATATTTTATATCTATTTATATTTACACTCTACTAACATTTGTACTCCACCAAAATTACCAAAATCACCAACATTTATACTCCACTGACATTTATACTCCACCAAAATTACCAAAATCACCAATATTTGTACTCCACCGACATTTGTACTCCACCAAAATTACCAAAATCACCAATATTTGTACTCCACCGACATTTGTACTCCACCAAAATTACCAAAATCACCAACATTTATACTCCACTGACATTTATACTCCACCAAAATTACCAAAATCACCAACATTTATACTCTACCGACATTTGTACTCCACCAAAATTACCAAAATCACCAACATTTGTACTCCACCAAAATTACCAACCTTACCAATCTCACCAAGCATACTAATCTCTTTATAACTTAGTGCAGATAATGTACTTCAAAGTCCCAGCCAAACCTTATGTTATATATAAGTGTGTCGCTTCGTATAGATAGGCTCTCTATTATTTGTGTATATAAACCTCTACTCACTTACACCTGCTATAGCGGATGTTGAACTATGATATTGGTTACACCGCTTCAAGTTATAGAGACTTCTGTCTCATTCGGGGTATCGATACTTGTCGTAGCGATTCTCTGTTGGGCTATGTTGCAGTTATCATCTCGTGGGCCGCTTTTATATGCTGTGATGAGTTCTGCATTTTTCTCATTAGCTGGACTGGCATTGGCAGTTTTATTCGTGTTCGCAAATTATAGAGAAACTCTTGTTCAATACTCTTACATCTTCTTCCTTGCTTGGAAAGGCGCAACTTCACTGCTTATTTGTAATCTGGAGGCAAGTTCATATATGTCTACAGCTTGGATAAAGACTTACAGCCTTATAACATACAGATCTTAGCGATTGCCTATCCCTTGAATAAGTCACTGTGGCAAGTGTGGTCGTATCAACAGGATAAGAAGATTATTGTTTCTTTTGGTTGCATTGTTATCTTGCATGGTATTTGTATCACCGCTGGGGTCTGGTACTGTGTTCAACGGAAGTCTGAAGCTGTGTGGGGAACTCACGCGTTGACACACTTATGCCTCACAATCCTCTATTGGACACTGCTCTATAAAAGGGGTCGTCGAAGAGACTTCAATAGCCGTCTGTTGTTGATTGCAGCACTTATTTGCCAATTTGCTTTTATACTGGCTTTGCTACTACTCTTAGGGTATTGGCTTGGTTGGTTCGTTCAGTTATTTGGATATCAATGTGCAGTCTGTTTGCTATTACTAATAGCAAGGATTGCTCAAATCTTGTACAATGCGCGGAGAAGAAATAATACACTTAGACCGACAGACATAATAGTGTATGAAGATATCTTAGAGCACAGTATATGATATAGCTCTCTTTTGGGAATTAACAAATTAGAACCACCGAGTTTGTTATCTCTTCATGTCATTTTGGACTGTCATATCATAAATAAACAGACGGGAATTGCATATCGTAGTGTTGGTAAGGATGTCTCAGATCTTCTTCTTTTCCCCTTTTGTCTTTCCACTTGCATTGAGGTACTATGCATACACCACCCGCAAACATGAGTAAGGATTACATTTCCACGCTCGCCTCCCTCTCCGTCACGCATGACTCAATAGACCAACTAATTATCTTTCTCTCTTCCGGGACCGTACTGTTCTATGTTTGCTTATGGCCGGTGTCTAGTTGTCCAGCCGGTAGGATTTGCCAAGACTAGTCAAGATATCACCTCTCTCTAGTCATGGAACTCGAGCGGGTTGAACTCGTATAGTTTTATTGGAGTAGGGGGGGTTGCAATCCGAGGATGAATCCATTGGGTTAGTAGCGCGCAGCTGCCGATAATAATAATATCTCAGTTTCGGCCACCCCTTGCCTAACCATGTCTCAGTACCTTAATGCCAAGTCGGCTAACCAGAAGCGGGGCTATTAATCCTTAACCCAGGCAGTAATATAATTATCCCTTTTCAATAAATGATTAATGACTTATCAAATTTCTTTTATCCTGGAGCTATGTTAGATAAGCTGTCTCTTATTATTTGCATATATAAATCCAGCAACGGAATTTGCAAATTCAGGTTATTTTTCTATTACAACTACTACAGTACTGGATTTCTTTCTTAACGACGAATAGCAAAGAGTGTGACTACCCTTACACCAACATAGCCACCTTTTTTCCAAAGTAGTATACCTCTTTCTATGTATCGCATACATCAAGCTAACAGCGGTCAGATGACTTCAGACACCTCAGACACCCACTTTATCACCCGCATGATAAATGACTATAAGGAACAGAGATTACCCGATGCAGAAATTCCAATAATTGAAGCGGTTCCCGAAGCAGAAGTGGTGGTTGTGGTGGAGGAAGGGTCACTAGCTGAACAAGCGATACATAAACGCACACCAAAGGACATGATGAAAGAAGGGTCAGGTTCAAAGAGGAAGTGTATATCCAGATGTACTTTAGCAAGAAGTATGAAAGGTTTAGTCATTCGCTAGGAAGAGACCTTACGTTAATCAACCCGCGTATGTGTGTTTACTTTAATATTTCTATTCTTTCACCTTCAATGTCTTGCTTTGAACGCTGTAGCGCTAATATGACTCCGTATATTGCAGCTTGGTGCAGCCATCAGATTTTGCCAATTACACCGTCAGGTGACTAACCTGCGGGGACGTTGGTGCGGGGGTGCGGGGGTACAGTCTAATGTAAAAATATCTCACACACGTAATTTAGGAAATTTCTCGACCGTTACAATATGCCTACTCCTACGTATACGTTCTTTTCAATAGACCCTTCTTATAATAGTTTAAGGGCAGACGCTGAATCTGAAATAATCATCTCTCCAATTAAAAAATCTTTAATGCCTAAAGTACTTCCAGTAGGAGAGTCTATTGAATCAGCGACACTTGACCAGAATGCTGTGGAAGCCTTACACAACTTTGGTATGCCAGCAACATGCCAAAAGTATGCGGACGCTGCTATCAACAGCCTAGTAAGGAATTGCTGATAGTGTATTAAGTATCTGCTAATGTTTGTCCAGCAAGTATCTTTGAATAGCTATTTTGCAAGTCAGGGATTGGAAGCGGATGCGAAATTTCCTGCAAACCGAGCTTCAGCGCAGTTGAATCAAAATAATACATTCCTAGTGCTTGAAGACCGAATAAATCTCTTGTTGCCCTTATTCTCTCAGAAATGGGTTATAATTATTGAACAGATTGATCCAACACATAAACAACTGCTGCAATATCAAGTCGATTGGGAGCCAAATAAGCTGTTATACCTCAATAACCTAGGTATCTCAGTACCAGGAGGAAATATTCGGTTTATACTTCTCGACTACTCGGGTAGCCAGAAATCTTCTGATGCAAAAACAATTTGACGAGTCCCCGGCATATCCAATAGATGATATATTGTTGCCAGGCTATCGCATGTACTGTCAGCTTTTATACAAGTAGGTAGATTGGAATGATTGCATACTTAACTTTCCCCTTAATATTAGCACTTACTATGTTTGAAGTAGAAATGATTTTTGAGTCCCAAAGCTCAGGTGGTGGTGATGCCTTTTCCAGAATTTCTCGAGAGATATATTCCCTTCCGCCTTTATAGTTCAAGCATAGGAATAATGAGAGCATTCCAGGAACTTCTTTTTGTAAGCAGTGGCCAATATATAATAGGGGGTTATGGAGATCTACCAATATATGGAAGCTCGTATACACGAGAATATAAGGGATTGCGATCAAGTGACTTCAGAAGTTGAGTACCGTCTCGAACCCTACCTAAATATCGCTGAATAAGTTTATCGTCTAATTTACCCGACGATCCAATCTTCCGAAAGCAACGTCTTATTCCACTATATATAACCTGCTTTAGCTGGTTGTGCTCGGTTGTATGTAGTCTCGGTGCTGATCCAATGGCAACTGTGCCAGTTGCTATAACAATAATCATAAAGAAGCGTGAGTCATTTTCCAACCCACTATCAACTAATCCCTCCATATGTCGTTCGTATTCCATGAAGATGTCGTTCCAGCTCATTGCACGTGATATTTGAGTATTTGTAAGCCTCTCACGTATGCTATGAATTTCGCCCTGTGTCTTAGGCCAATCTTCTTCTTGAGGTAGTTTACCAAGCAATAAGTTTATCTTTTGCCTTCCGGTGTTAGTTGGCGACACCTCTATTTTTTGCGTGCTGGAGGCCATTGTTTTGATTTGAATCGATGGAAATAATTTACTTCGATGGGTCAATATATTAAGCGTTAGGCAGAAATACTTAATGATGCGATGTGGCAGGTGGTGGATACTTGACAACATGTATGTTTCCCAACTAGATTTAGCGCCAGGGTTGGACTTCGCAACTAGAGCTTAGGTTACGGGCCTGGCTACAGCTTGTTGGGCTGTTGGGCTGTTGGGCTGGTGCGGTGAAGCACGAGCGGCTTGTGACGGAGAAACTCTGGTTATGAGGTCTAGGCGGGTGCATTAGAGCGTAATTGGTAGCAAACAAAATGAGGCTACCCCGCAGCTCTGTATTGCCTCAAAAAAAAAATCTCGAAGTTAGGCAGCATACCCTGAACGTAATATGTACTACTCGTAATCTTATTATCAGTAGCGAATTGTGGGCGCGAACCACAACTTAGTAAAATAATCGGTAAGTATTTTACAGGTCATAGATAAATTTTTTTGGTCATGTGGTCGCCCTGCCGGCTTTTATTTCGTCTATAAAAAGCACATACTAAATAGCTAAGCGCATCTCTACCAGCAACTCACTATACACCGTTTAGAGGTACACAGAAGACTCTACTATGGACCTGGTAAGACTACAAAAACGACTGGGAAATTAGAAGTAGGGATACTAAACCTTTACACTTAATGCACAGCTCTGTACAAGTTTACAAGTCTCTAAAGATGCCTTTCACGATGCTGAAAAGGGCTCGCTATTATCCATCGAAGCAGATAATAACCAAGAACGGACAATTCACTTCAACTGCTGCAAATTAGTTGAGTTTTTCTCAAATATTGGACCTGATCTACCTATTTGGTCTAAGAGCGGCGATTTTACGCAAAGAGTTCCCAAGGGAATCAGCATCCGAATTGCTTGGGGTCAATATCTACTGGATGATGACGTGGTACGATAGCTATGCTTATTGAGATATGCATTCAAAGTTTTCTACAATATATACCTTTGGCACTTGCTTTGCCCAGTCGCTTGCTAGATATAAATAGAGCACTCCATTATGTGTGTCCTCGCAATTTAGGTTCAGTGAAATGCACTCTGTCCTGGTTTCATCAATCCCAAGTTTCTCCCACCTGCGAAGTCTACTGCTTTCCAACGCATACAAAATCTGTGGCGAGAAAATGGACTCTGCCTCACTTATCTGGGCTCGAGTAAGAAATATATCGGTTGCGCCATTAGAGCACACAGCCTTTTGAAACGTCGTTGGAAATAGCTTCTGCGCTAGTTGGTGAGCATCGCCAATGTCTAACTGGAGTATTATATCATCTCGGTATCCGGAAGATACACATGTTAGAGCGCACTCGGTCAACCCGTCCATGTTATATATAGAGATCTCGTTCTGCCTTTTTGAAGACGCTTGGATATGGCAGAAAAGTCTGTCACCCAGGGTTTCGTTTAACGCAGCAACGTTCGCGAATCCAAACGTCAGATGCATTTTATCGGCGACTGTCGGACCTGTTTTCGGGTAATTAGATTACCTTATACAAGACAACTAGGGGGAGAGTGCTAACTTGGAAACACTAATGCAAACCACTTCCTGTAATCTGGTAGTTCTTCTAACCTCTTGAGTGCAGCAGCCGACTCAATCTTTTTCCTAAATGTTGTGTCTAGGTCTATTGGTGCCATATTTCTGAATTCATTGATAAATGTTTCAGTCAGAGAGGCATTGCACATCCGTGGCGAAATGGCGAGGAGGAATATAAGAAAAAAATGAGGAATTTCTTGAAGAACTCTTGTATAATTTTTGTGTGCTTTTCTTCGTCTGCAAAGCTCCCATGTTTTCATTGATTTCTCTTTCGCTTTCGCTGCCAGTGACCAGCGATAGTCAAAAGTATAGAATGCAATAGCAAGACGGCCTGGAAACTCTGTCCAATTTTTCTGCGATATTTTCTTGCCATTAATAATTGAAGTATAGAGCTTCTCGCATTTCGATAACTTCATTTTCATAAAATACCAAAATAATTAGCTGCTTGTTGGTAATGTTGGTAATGTTGGTAATGTTGGTAATGTTGGTAATGTTGGTAATGTTGGTAATGTTGGTAATGTTGGTAATGTTGGTAATGTTGGTAATGTTGGTAATGTTGGTAATGTTGGTAATGTTGGTAATGTTGGTAATGTTGGTAATGTTGGTAATATTATATTGTTAGCAGTATTTATATTCTAAGAGCATCCACAACAGAGCTTAATGCAACTTCCCAATGGGGATTTGAAAACATACCTCAGTTTACAATCGTGGATCCAATCCCCGCTACTAGACAGAGCTGGCAGTGGCACTACTAATGTCTACTCTGAAGACTGCATTTTGCATATCCCCGAAAATACGAGGCACATGATATTGAGCACAAGGTTTTGCTAAAAATGCCTCACACCCAACTTCTACCCCTGTGCTTAGTGATGCCCCTACATCACATCACAGGCTGAATACCAGGAAGAAGGCAGAAAGTCAGTTAGAGCATCTAAACCACTTGGCAAATGGTAATTGGACCTTTTATGCATCTTACAGCGGTATAATTGCAGAAATATACGATGACACACAGTCCGTTGTAAAGCGCGGCTGAGTGGTTTAACCCAAACGAGATATACGTAGATTTCGTATATTCGCCTTAATGTTATTTAAAGGATGCAGTCAGCAGATAGATGATGAATACCAAGAGAGTTCAATCACAAAGGTCTATTATACCTCTAACCGCTTTAAATCTGCATTACAACATAATTTACTAAATCATACGTTTCCAATGGCAGACAATACGCAAAATGAGAGCGGCAATCGATCTTCAGGAATATCCAGTGGTATTATTGAAAAGGGGGTTGCAATACCTGGACCAGATTTACCACTGATGGTTCGATCAGGGGACTCGGCAGCAAACCGCAGGAAGGCTAGAAAGGCCAAGAAAGGGGAAGACATGGAAATGGACTTGGATATAGAGGGGGGATGCGAAGGGGACTTTGAGAGTAACATTCGCTCTTCGGGAATGTCCAGTGGTATTGTTGAAAAGGCGGTTGCAGTACCTGGATCAGATTTACCACTCATGGTCCAATCAGGAGACGTGGCAGCAAACCGCAGGAAAGCTAGAAACGCCAAGGGAGAGAACCAAGACAGCACTGATAAAGAGCAGTAGTAGCAAGACATTTCAGGCTGCGGGAAAACATCTAATGTAACTAGTCTGAGTATACATATATTTTGTTCTACACAAGACACTTATTCCGAATGAACCTCGTTTTCAGTGTCTTCCTCCTTGTGTCTTAGTACCTTGACTTCATTACTCGTTCCGCAGGCAGGAAACTCCGTAGTGCGCTACGAGTAAACCCATGCAGCTGAAAAGCCCCTTTTCTGCTTACAAAGATAAAGGGTTGCTTTGTAATCAAGTAGCTCATGCAATGCAGCATTAGGAGACGCTACTAAGCTCATGCCTACCAGGACCAGGGTTATGGAGCAGCAGCTCATGCAAAAGCCAATAACAATATCACTAGGGTCACAAGACGGATCACACTTCCAAAAATTCCCTCAAGTCTACCAGGTTTATAAGACTAGTTAGGCTCATGCGACTTGTGGTCCACTGGGCTTATAAGACATATGACTCGTTGGGCTCATGCGACTTGGGAACAGATCACATTTCCAAAAGTTCCCGCAGTTTACTAGGATTGTAAGACACATGACTAGTTAGGCTCATGCAGGTCTACCAGGTTTGTTAGTCGTTCTGCGCCCTCTGGGCTCACGCGATTTGTAAACCCTCCTGCGGCTTCTAAGCTCATGAGATATATCACTTTCAAGCGGCTCATGCAACTTATGCGGCCGTAAAGTCGTAAACAAAAGTTCCTACATACACCTCAGACCAACAGAATTAAATTAAGTTACACGCCCCTAATAGTAAACGAAGCATTCAGAATGTCCAATTGAAGTAGTAAAATTGTGATCGGAATCCTTCCGTTATATGTGCTAAATTCTTGCCGTCAAGTCTGTACTATTCATAGCTCGTTTAAATATCTCACCAAACGAAGCATACAAAGTATCTCCTTGTCAGCGAGCTCAGCAAGCCTTGGACTTATTCGGAAATATGTATTCTTGCCGTTATGTTCCACCACCTTTATTTTTACGCCCCCTAATCCTTTCTGCCATAAGCCAATGTGCCGATATGTAGCCTCAAATGCAGGATTATGGTCGTATGAGAAGTCGCATGAGAATTTGCCCTAAACTTATTTATTAATTTCAAGCTCTGGTATTAAAATCGTCAATCATACCTCGGGAGAAGAACAAACGGAAGATGCAAAAGACATAACGGTGGTAGTTGAGAGCGGTTTGAGTAATATTTGATCATTGGTAGATTAATTACCAAGTGGAAGCTTCAAAACATTATATACTACTTTTTTGCCAAAAGGCATAAACAAGTAACCATTTCTTTAATATAAGCATTACGGCAATATCGGTAACATTGGTAACATTGGTAACATTGGCAGCATAGCTTCCGGCTCTAGCTTTCTGTGTAATTTCCCCTATCGAGGACATACTTCGCGGATCGTATTCGGGTAAACGGGAGATGAAAATCCCCTGGTACTGCCAAGCTCAGGTAACCAGATGCGGGGCATTTTACCACTTCTCAGTCCATGCTGCCTAGCCTGAATAAGAAATGGAATGCTTTCAGCTATCACACCCGCAACCACTCACAAAATGCCACGCAAGTCCAATTAATATCAGCGCGTCAGAAGGTGACGTATCGTTAACTTAGTCAAACAGCGGTGTCCACTTGATGTACCTCTAGAATGCTCTAGGCCATAATCTTCTGATAGTCAATCCAATTTCGGTCCGGCCAACAGGTCAAAGGATGCTTGGCGAGTGTGTGATCAAGGTTACCACTCTAGTAGGCATACATGATCCGTGCTACGTATACTCGTACTCCTACGTTGCGTCAATAGATTTGATCGGAAAAGGGGGAAAGAGTCCCAAGAATCCGTTACAGTTGAATCTGACAATTACGCAAATCCATCGAGAATCAGCACACCTGCAAAGAGAAAACTCTGGGCTGCCTGGTAATATGGGTGATCAAGTGAGGCCATCGCAAGTCATGCATTCACATACCCTTGTGTTAACAAGTCAAGAGCCAGGAACCTTCAAGCCCTGTTGTATCGCCAAACAGAAACACCAATAGACGCCGAGTTGTATATGCTGATAGCAACTTCTTCAGCATCGGACACGGTGATGATGGGAATGAAATGAATGAGGCTAGGGATAAAGACGGCAAAGAAGACAGCTGTAGAGACGAAAACCATGAAATTAATGAGAACCTAGATGACAATGAGAGTAAAGACAAGAGAGAAACACAGGGGAGGTCATCTTAGTGAATCTCCATCCTTTTTCAGTTTGCTATGAAACACATTCACTTTTTGGCTGGCTAGGTAGAACTTTGACTGGCGGTGTGAGCTGACCAAAGGCTATTGTACATGCCTTGTTTCTTCACCAACTCGTCGTGAGTACCACTTTCGACAAACTTTCCATCCTGCAAAACTAGAATGCGAGTTGCATCTCGGGCCATTGTAAGCCTATGTCTGCCAATTGTTAGCGAATGAGAGTACAGGGGGAATATGATCACTAACGTGACGATGAACTTTGTAACTTTAGCAGTTTTTAAGCTATCTCTGATGATGTTCTCAGTCACTAAGTCCAAGGCACTCGTAGGTTCATCCATCAGCAAAATCTTTGCGTTTTTAAAGAACGCTCTTGCAATGCCAATACGTTGCTCTTGACCCCCTGATAGTTTGCTACAATACATTATCAGCAAGTCGGTCTTTCATTCACAATATGATAAGGTCTCATACATTCCTTTTTTACCGACAATTGTTCCATATCCTACTAAAGGTAAGCCATGAGAAGTTGAGATAAGATAGTATCAAAAGGAGCACCTTTAGAGTTCTTCATTATGTCATCGTGTATGCCAGCGGCTTTGCACGCATCCATTGCCTCTTCATCACTGCCAGATTCTCGTGCATACTTGATATTTGACATAATAGAGCCATCAAACATGTTGACAGTCTGCGGAACAATACAAATATTTTGACGAAGGCTATGTGAATATTAGTGACTGTTTGGGAAAAGAAACTCCAGCACATTTACCTTTCAAGAGTTATTGACTGGATTTCTATATCATCGATGTATATGTTACCGCTGCTTGGGTTATAAATCCGTGTCAGAAGCTTAAGCAAGCTTGACTTTCCTTGACCACTGAGGCCAACAACAGCAATTGTTGCGCCGGGCTCGACATCGAAGTTCAGATCTTCGAGAGTATTGGTCTTCTTATCATAACTGAATCGTACACTGCGAAATTCGACTTTGCCTTTGCAATCGCTGAGGGGTTTTGCCATCGGGTCATCTTGTATAGTTGGTTTCGTTCTGACAAGAGAGACAAATTTTTTCGCTCTCGGAAAAGCAATCGTTCTCTCCGTAGCTAATTGAGCAAATGAATGAATTGAGTTTGTCAGTATGTTCCAATGCGTATACATGGTTGCAAATTCGACGACGTTTGCTTGTCCTTGCTTTATGCGATAAGCAACTAAAAGTTGGCATAGTCCATGTGATATGTCAAGTACAGAACGTGATAAGGAATCTGCTATATCAGAAGTAATGGTTCTTGCGTTTTTCAGCCGACTCTTTTCATTAGCAGCAATCTTACATTGCTCAATCTCGCGCTTGACTTGGCCGTATTGAAGCACATCAGCCCATCCATGAATCGTGTTCCGTTGACGGACAATCGCGTTTATAGCCGCATGATTCTCGGATATGGTGAGTGCAATCAAAGGAAAGCTTTTTCGAATATAGCAGTAGATGAACGCGGTATACCCAATCATCACACCCATATAGGGACCAAAGGCTGTTGAGAAATAGTCAACCGCTAACGCGAGGTCCGTTACCGCAGGCATTATGATGAAGATAAACCGTTTGAGATGGCGTAATATGTCATTGACTCCCGCTAATGTCCAAAGGATATCGTCTGTGCCATTTGAGTCAAAATAATCCCCAGATAGGGTAAACACTTTAGAGAGGCCGTCTTCTTCAACTGTATCACACAACTGTGTTTCATATACATCCCAGAAGCTTTTGTGAATAAATTTACAGACTCTGTTTAACACTGCAAGAGTGCTGACTTCAATTATTGCTTTCGTCGGGACCTGAAATTGACTGATATCGTTGAGTATATGGCTGCTTATGACGGGAAGACGCTGTTGAAGGGCGCTCGACGATATGCTACACAAGCAAGAAAGAACTGCATGGGCTTGTAATAGTCGACTTCTTGGCCATAGGTACGGGTAAAATGTCTGAACTTATGTTAGTAAACGATATGGATGAAAACAAGCTATTTCTTATTACAGAAACGATATCGTATAACGAAATCTCTTCATGATCAGTAGACTCAGCTACTTTTGGTTGGGATTCTTTCTCGCCTACTCCGGCCCGAGAAAAGTAAACGTCGGTTATCAAGATTGCGGTGACAAAGCCGCGGCCTAAGACCAATACAATCTCAAGATTGATGCCATAAATAGGCTCTGTGATTTTTGAGGGGTTGATATATAGGAGAGATATAGACCAAACAAGTAGATCGAGCCAAATTCTTTGCGTATTGCGACCGCTAGCTTGGGCTAAGTAGACTAAAGCGAATGATAAATGTCCAGTGATTGTGCGTTCGTATAAGATCCATCCATCGATAGGTTGAATCAAAATAATCGTTTGGAATAAATGCGTCAGAGAGATAAATATAAGCAGGCAAGCTCGAGAATCCAAAATTGTGTTTGCTGGTGTATGTTTCTCAAAAATGAAACATGGAATCACAATGGCAATGAGTAACAGGGGCACGGAGTCAGAATCCATAGTAATATTGAGCTGAGTGGATGTTAAAGAGAGTGAGAAAAAATTGTAGCTGAAGCATTTGCAGTTGTTAAATTTCCAAGGCCACTATCCACTGCAGCCCAGCATCTACTAAGTCAATTTTGTCTCACTTCGGAAACTTCCTCTTAGGCAACCACTGAATGCTCTGTTTGTAAGAACAGCGAGGCTCGGCGAAGAATTACTACGTCTTGCACTTGTGACAGTCCAGACTAGTACACCTCTACCCTCTCACTGGGTAGGAGGGAGGGCTGGCCTAAGACAGCGTTTGCACGGCCTGATGGAAAGATGGGTTATCAACTTATCCTTAAGTAGGCTAATATAAACTGGTCATATTTGACAAGTAAGATTTCGGCGAACATGGTACTTCATTGTCCGTAACTAATATACCTATCTTTGCAGTAGCGTCACGCGTATTCCCCATGGAGACATAAGTTTAGCAGCAAAGTGTTGCCGCACATTAGTTGCTATGTCTCTCACTTGGCGGTGTGATAACTGTGTGAGTGTAGCTATATAATAGGACACCCTCCCAACCAGGTCACTCAGCAAATAGTTCTTAAGATAACTCATCTGTCGATATCTCCTGAAATTTCCGCCATGGCTGAAGTACAATTCTCATATTATACACTTTTTGCATGCGTTGCAGTAGGTCAAACACGGGGACAATTGATTCTACCATGGTGCTGGAGTAAGGCGCCAAGTTTGAGCAGTTCTGTCCTTTCGCTGACTTCCTAGGCCCTTGGTTGATAATTTCTGACCACACTTCTCCAGCTCCGTCGGATTATAATGTCGACCATTTATTAACGGAACTTCGAAGATACCACATCAATAGCGACCTTTTGAGACCGATCTTTCAGTCTGATAAGGTTTTCGTGCTCAACGTACCTCCGGTGGTAATGTATCGCATGTTTTTGGAGGCTATACATTGCAGGGGCAACTCGGTACCTTTGGTGATGGATATAGTGAGATGCTATGGATAATAGCTAGATCCATCGACTGGAACGTCTTCTGTCAAGATAACACCCTCAATATATATTCTTTTTCCCCCTCCCATACCTTGTACAGTCACCATATACGGTCCGTCTACGGAGTAGGCGGGTGTGAGTTGGGTGGCAATGCATCTCAGCCCAGATAATAAGTAAATTTGATCGCCAATCTTACTCTGGGCACTTTTCGCGATGATTTGGACAATGCACGGGGGGCAAGAACAAAACGATCTAGACCACCCTTCGTCCTGGTCATCCACTTGTCTTGCTCGTCCTGGTAAAGTTAATGCAAGAAACCTCTGCTTAGGTGGTGTGTAGCAATCCACTAACGGCTAAACATTGTAGTGGCGTGGCAATTTGTGAGTGGTTCCGGGAGTGAACCGGGAGGATTCCGCGTGTCTTAGTATGAGTACGGCACCAAGAAGCAGGGTTAATACGACCCGCTTCTGGTTACCTGGCAATATTACTTCACATAGACGGGATAACAAGTGAAAACCGGAAATGATAACCTCGTGTTGGCAAGGGCCACAGTTTATTCTGTTGCCAGAGAGATCGTTCGCGTTTCCCTGCGGGCGCACTCAAGTCTTTTATGCTATCATCAACAATCGAGAACCACCGATTGAGGTGCTTTTAATGCACCATGGGAGAAGGGTAGCGATAAAAAGAAAAGATCTGACGCATGTGACATATAACATCGGCTGGCTGCCTTTAGTGTAGAAGTGGACTGATTGCGTTAGTAGTATTATGCAAGGGATTGTTCTAGGCATTGCTATATGAGGGGAGCAATCCTCAAGCTTAAAACAAATTGAAGCGAACTTGAACACTAGACAAGTAGTGATAGAGATATTTTCTATATAAATTCTTTCTCATTGGAAATTATTCTGCTTCCACTAATTGGTAAAAATGAGCACTATAGCTGTGGAAGTAGATTTCTTCATTATATCAATCGCGGTTGGCCTCCGTGAAGGCTATGTGATTCTACCAAAGAAATTCGGACTCGGTAAGCACGATCCCTGCAAAGTATCATCATTTTATTAACTCGTTAGACAAATACTGGTCCCCTACTCCTACCAAATCTACCAAATTCAATATAAATCACGAGGTACGAAAGTTTCAACGCCACGGCGGTAACCCTGTCATTTGGCATGAGCAATTTAAATCGAACGATTTCGTCCGTTATGATGTATCGAAGGAAGATATGCGTGAAATGCTATGTAAGGTTGTGGGTAATATGGCCAGACAGTCAGGAAATGGGAACAAGTCGAATAATTTTCCTCTTGATTATTACATACAATGTATCTAAATCGACTTGAATAAACTTGGTCTGAAAGGCATGGTTATGCAAAGTGCATGAAGTCGAGGTTTGCAGAGTCAACTTTTTAAGAGACACTTAGTCGCATGAGCCTGGTAAGAGGGCGCAGAAAACTTGACAAATCGCATAAGCCCCTGAATGCTAATCGCATGAGCTTAGTGGATCTCTCCTTATGATCCCTGTTTGCGGACGCGACCAACAGAAAGATCAAGGCACTCTGTCGCATGAAACAGGCATTTCGTATATGCTGAAAGTTAAGTGTGTCTTGTAAATCTCTCCGCCGCCTGTTTGTACCTTCGTTCTCCCTCATCCACGCGCATGTATTATTCCGCTATTTTCACCAAGTTCTTCACAAATTTGCGCTACAAAACGCGTTGCCCGTGCACGGTATCTCCCTCTGCCCTGCATTGAAGGTACTTGGTGCTCAGATAAGGTACGCAGATATCTACCGAGCAGAGTAAGAACGGCAAGTGCACTGACCCTGTTATTTTAGACGCTTTGATAAGAGCATATTTATAATGCATTATGATGCATAACCCGGGGCCCTTCCCACTGATATGCAATTCTAGCTCTAGTCGCATTGCTCTTCCAAACACGCCTCTTGCGCGTCTCCTCGGATAAACGTTCTATTTTGACCAGGCTTCACTCCTTTCTGCTATTGGTCACCACATAGTGTTATCCCTGAGCAATATATTTGCTAAGACCGCGCCAATACATTGAGCTACCGACTTGCTCTGTGTGCAAGACGTGCTTGCTTTCAACTGCTACAACATGTCCGCCGCGGCGCCTCTGAAGGGTCTGGAGTGTCGCGGTACCAGCCCCGTCACCGTCGATGAGGCACGGGACTCAGAGGAAGACTACGTTAAGCGTTGGGCGCAAGACAAGGCAATGAATGCCTTTGTCAAGCGACTTTACCAACATCAGGACCAGATTGAGGCTCTTATTAGACACCATCTCCAGCTACACAACGAGGAGATCACTATTGCGCCAATAGAAAAATCAATGTACGGCACTTTCAACTTCTGCATCCCCATACACGTCAAGTACAGTCATACATATCAAAGTTTTATGTTTCGTTGTCCTATGCCGCAGAAACTTGCAGAGGCTCAATATGCAGGGACTGTTAATGAAAAGATGGGCTGTGAGGTAGGAGCCTATGTTTGGATGCAAGAGAAGTGCCCTAACATTCGCATTCCATACCTCTACGGGTTTGGCTTTGCTGATGGCCGCTATGTAAGTTTTACTCTATGGCTTTCAAGATAGCCTATGCTAAGCCAGATAGTATACTCACGAGACGCAACGGCCTTGGTATGCCCGATACCCTCATGCAATACGTCGCTATCTCTACAGCCTTTTTCAGCGTCCGATGCTCTCGCGCTATACTCCCCATCCCGCGGCCGACATCGATTTTCCAATATCATACATGCTGCTCGAGTATATTGGCCCTGATGTAGGCCAGATGCTATCACGGACTTGGAATAGTTTTCGCAACGACCCATTGCGCAAGAGGAACCTATTTCGAAGTATTTCTCAGATCATCCTCTCTCTTGCTCACATTCCCCAGAGTTGCATTGGGTCATTCCGATTTCTCGAGAGCGGCGTTATTACATTGACAAACCGGCCCTTGACTTCTTCGATTATATCTCTTGAAAACGAGGATGCAGAAAGAACAATTCAGAGCAACCAAGTATATCACTCTACGGAGGACTTTGTAGCTGATATTTACCAGCTTCATGACAACGCATTTATCAGTAATCCCAATGCTGCATATGATGATGATGAATGCTATAGCCATATGGCTGCAAGAGCCAGTCTTCGAGCTATTTCGCACAATTTCATTAAGAAGGAACGACGGAACGGACCGTACTTCTTACAATACACAGACTTAACTCGGAGCAATATATTCGTTGATGATGATTGGAATATAACTTGTCTCCTTGATCTTGAATGGATATCTGCTTTACCCGTCGAGATGATTAGAGTACCTCATTGGCTCTCGGGATGTGATCTGATAGACGGGCTCACAGGGGATAATCTCACCAACTTCACCGCAGTTCGACAAGAATTTATGCATCAGTTTATACAGGAAGAAAGTAAGATGAAGATGGAGCATGATGTTTCTCTGACAGCTACTATAAACGAAGGCTGGACTTCGAAAAGTGTATGGTTTTGGCATACGGTGAATACCGGATCAAGGACCTTATATCCCATAGTGGACAGTTATATCTATGACAGCTTCACTGTTAGCTCAGGTAATGTTGATAAGATCAGTGGTATCTTGTCGGCTTTATGGCGGCGTGACTCGGCTATTATTGTGAGGAAGAAGAGAGATGACTACAGCCGGTATATTAACGAGTTTGAAGAGTTGGTTGACAAATACGGTAGGCCAGTGGCTAAACTTCCATAAATATAACACAACTTACTCTTTTCTCTATCCTAGAAGCTTCTGGCAAAGATCTCCTGCGCTCTGTCTCTGCTAGAGGTGGAACAATCACTTGATTCGGACGCTTCTAGGATGTGACAGGAGTCGTTGTCTGCAGAGTCGGAGTTATCAACGATAAATTCACGTAAGTTGCCAGCAGTATTGTTACATAAACAGTATCTTCTATTTCAGTAGACTGGATGAGTAGGGAAAGTTAAAGTAACTTGTATAGGCATTGAGGTAATTGTATCCATCACACGATCCTGTACACCATCCATACCTTCCGCTATGCTTGAGCCGACCCTCTCCTCCAAACTGTCCCCTAAATTCTCAATCTCACGCATATGAGTATCTAACATCGCTCGTAGCTTGCGTTCGCGAGCAGCATACATCTCCTCAAGCCTACGTTCGTGGGCGGCATGCATCTCCTCCAGCCTGCGTTCGTGGGCGGCATGCATCTCCTCCAGCCTGCGTTCGTGGGCGGCATGCATCTCCTCCAGCCTGCGCTCATGAGTAGCAAGCTTCGCTTCCACATTCTGAACAGTCTGTCCAACTGCTGAGCTCTCATCGCATGGCCTTTTTCTCTTGGCTAAACAAGTAATTAGAACCTAAGTAAGCATATTCAAACATGTTTTTACTTACCAGTACTTGTAGGAATGCTGGGCGCTATCTCTTGATAGGCTGGGAGTTCTGAAACAGCAGCATGATCCCGATTTAAAGCAGATTGAGGCAGACTGCGTCCCTCAACAAGCTCTGAAGCAGCAGTACCATCCCGATCCAGAACATATCGACGCAGACTGTCTCCCTCAATAATCTCCGCTTCACTACTATGGCTCGCATATAGAGTCTTCCACTTTGCGCGTGACGAGATGGTTCTAAATTGATGTTTTGTGATGCCTTCGCAGAGTTCCTGCAACCACTGTTTGCGGAGAGTTGTGTTTGGAAGATTTGCGTAGATAGTGAGGCATGGTTGCTGAACGAGGCCACGAAGAAGCAAAATTGTATCTTCCGTATCTTTTGGACAACTAACATATGATTTAGGGAGGATAAGTGCAGGTGGCCTATTAAAGTGAAAGGTAAAGGCTCTGGTAGAGCCATAAAAGGGTTTATCATCAGGCTGTACAGTAAATAAGAGCTTGTCTATCCGTTCGGGATAAAGAAAGATATAGGCACTCGTGCGAACACATCGAGAAGGATAAGGCGCGGTTCTGAGACGTAGGGTTATGGAGAGTCTGAGGAATGCATGCTGCTTAGACCAATGTATATCTAATAAAATATTATCCATATTATGGTCAGGGTTCCAGCAAGCACGCGCTGGTATTCGAGTTTTGTCAACTCTGGGCGTCCATGTCGGTTGGATGTCATGAGATGACGGCCCGAAAACACTCTTCTCGTCGTCTGTCTGCGTATTCAGGTTCGTTGCAGCTATTGATCCTATTGAGGTAGCTGGGGAACAAGGGGAATCGGGCATGTTATCGACAAAACAGCGTAAATACTACGTAGTAAGTAATATTAGCATTATACTGACAGAAGGAAACAAAAGAAAGGCCCCTAAGATATAGCTTAGGATCCCACCCGCCCCGGCTTATATGCAATAGCATGAGCAGCCTTGGCCCTTGAGAATGCGAGCGCTATCTTAAAGCAAAAGTAAAGATAAAAGAAAACCGGCGAGGCTACTTCAGTCGTAGAGTACTTTCATACGCCTACTCAGCCACGCCTACCACCACGATCTTCCAGTATGCCTTGAAGCCGACACCCAGGTCTTTTGTCGGCCGTAGACGACAAGTAGATCCTGTAGCCTGGTGCCGGTCGCCACGCTGGTCGTGTGTGGCCGTGAGCGTGAGCAAGCACAGCAAAGCACTCTACGCAGATGCGCCAAGTCGGTTGTTGTTCGATGTGAAAAGGCAAGAGCGAATAATGGATTGTGTAAGAGCTGAGGGATGGCGCGCCCAAGTTATACGCGATCAGTACTAGGGGGACGCTAACGCAGGCCTCCGATTACTAAGACTTCAAACCCGTCCCCAGCCCCTCATAACAGGATCCGTGCATACCTACGTAGGTATGTAACATCAATTATGGATAATAATTTCCCCCCTTACTTCATTACCCCGCCCTCCCCTTCCACCCACTTGAGAAATAAAAAACAGCGAGAATTAAAGAGAAGGATTATTTATATTGCACCTAGTTGTGCAGTCAGCTGTAGACTCAGTGTCCACTTACTGGGTAATGATAATAACTCATGTCGTTATATCGGCCGCTTTTGGCTAACAATGACTAAATTCAGTATTATTTTTAAATGCACTGTGTACCCGCCTTGACAAATGAACAACCCGCTCTGCCGCTTTAAGAAGTAGCAGAGCACGCCATGGTGGGCCTTGGCTATGAATAATCGGAATTACTATTAACCGAGTTCCCCCCTAACTGCTTACGCTCAACGTCTCGTCTTGACATCACCACCTAACTCAAGCAATAATGTCAGCTTCAAAGTTGGATTAACTATGCTGCGCGCTCTTATCCACTCAGCATACACATTGTTAACCCCCTCAGTGCTCTACCTGTTAGAGATATGGGGTCGGCTTCTTCATTCTTTCTATACCGCAGACATCTGTGCGCCAAATACGCCCGAGTTCAACATTCCAAAGATCAAAAATTCAGAGAAAGGAACCCTTAACACTCAAAACTTTCCAGACGCTACCGAAGACCAAGTCAACGAAGCAAAACGAACGTTTATCGAGTCACTCGACTTACATGCGATCTGCGATCTAGCGTCTCGATATAATAATGGCAAAAGCTGCAGGGTTGTGAGCAAGAAAAATGGTAGCTTCAATGTTTGCTTCTTTGTCGAGTTCGATCATGACGGGTCCAAGTGGACCGTTAGGATCCCAATCGAAGCTGCTCAGAACAGTGCGTGGGAGAAACTAGAGAGTGAAGTAGCTACTATACGGTAAAATCAACTTATTTGATGCTTTTGCTTATCTCTAACCAAGGTTCAGATACCTCGAGCGCAACACCAAGATCCCCGTTCCCCATGTTCGTGCTTATGGGCGTGATGCCAAGTTATCCGAAGCTGGCTTGGGAACACAGATGTATCTTATTACGGATTTTATTCCTGGCGAACCTTTAGACAAGAAGCTTTTAATAAAAGCCGAAGAGAAGCATCGACTGAAGTTCTACTCCCAGCTCATCGACATCTTGGCTGAGCTGAGAAAACTCGAATTTTCCTTAATAGGATCCCTTATTCCAACCTCCGAAGGCAGCCAGGGCCCTGTTCTAGGACCTGTTATCTCTATGACTGCTACAACGCTTCAGCTCCCGCCAACAACAGTATTCACCTCCGCCAGGCAGTACATGAAATACCAATTCAGTCTTGTATCAGCCCTTTTTTTACCGCCAGTGGCCGATCATACGATTAATGAGGTCAAAAAGGAGGTCTTCGCGCTACACGGCATGATGCCCCTTTTTGATCAATTCATTGATCCGGACCTTGACTATGGGCCTTTTGTGCTGAGCCACTTGGACTTACGGAGTTGTAACATCATTGTGGACAAAAGTCTCCAGATTCAGGGCATCATTGATTGGGAGTTTACGAGTACTATTCCACTACAACTTTTCACTCCACCATCGTGGATAACTGGACACGATCTGGTCGAGACAAATAAGCAGATGCACGTTGAGTTCTACGGCATTCTCCTTGAGAAGAGCAAGACGAGCGACTTCTGTGAAAAGCTCAGAAGGGAATGGTATAATAAAGTGGATGCTGTCAAGTCTGAAATCTGCCAAACGGACGTAGCGTTTTATTTTGCTCATATACTACGCCGTCCTACCGACACCACTGACATCTTTTGCGATTTCTTTGCTCAGAAGGACTCTGACAAGCATCTGGACGATATGATATCTGATTTCTTTAGCAAACACCAAACGCTTGCGTCAGAGGTGCAGCATCGGGCGGAACAGTGTGAGCGCTATACCCTATACTTAAAGGAGAATGGGCTGTATGAGACTGAGGAGGACAGGTTGATTGCCCAGTCCAAAGCTTTGAAAGACAAATGGGGCTGGTCATAGGATTGCCTCTACCGTCCATTGTGAACTAGACAGTCTCCAGATTCCTCTCTTTTGCCTGTAGATCATGTAGCTTCTTCCACAAAAGTCCAAGACTCTCTTCCTTTTCCGCTTGCATATTTCGATAACTCTCCAGTTCTTCCTCCACTGTCTTAGTATTGACTTTGTTCCTCTTTCTTCTGCTTCTTGCGCTTGAGGCACTGCCAGACATCTGGCTCGCATTTGATGCCTCGATGGTGTCGATGTACTTCAAAATATCATTCAGTTCATTTTGCGCCCGTTGCACGTCTTGCATAGTCTCGCTAATTCTTTTTTTAGTTCGTTGTAATTCTTCAATAGTAGTAGTGTCCATGTTGGTAATAGCTGAGTGATCTTATTGCTTTTGCTGCTGCTGTCACTTGGATATAGGTAGTTGAGACTTGAAGCGTATCGGCCGAGGGTTTAATGACGGATGTATGAAGGATGGTATTGACGGGAGCAGTGTATTGAAGGCGAGAATTCCTCATATGGCTTCATGGCTTTCTCTCTCAGGAACAAAGAATACGAGAAAGAGGGGTACGTCTTCGCTTTTAGATTCTCTCCTGTATCCAAGTAGGCAGCAGCGGCCCATTAATACGGCCAGGCGTTGAGTACATTTGACAAGCGCCAATAAGCAGCGTTAACTGCAGCCGTACTATTGCACTGTAATCCGTACCTACAGCGTATGCATGCGAATCTCCGCCTGTAGGATTTTGCCGCGCGCCACTCAGTCTTACCCCGCTATATGACATTATCTGCACGTGTATATAATCTAGTCTTTAATTCTATTAGAAAGAATATAAATTCTGGGAACTAATTTAGCTAAGGAAAATAATTGTTCTGAGGATTCTATGGCCTTGGCTAATAATAATGGCTAATATAATGCAGAGATTCCCTAAGGGGTCTTGGATAAGATCTTTTCCCATGGGAGAAAATAAGGATGACAAGCGTTATATTGTATATTATTTAGACACAGTTGGATATACAGATTTGAGTTCTTTTATATCTTGCCTTTGTTTTAGTCACCTGTCCTACTTTATTATAACATCAATAATATTAGTTTATAGAGCTAATTAAACAATACTTTTGCTTTCTGCATAACGAGTGTTTAAATACCTACCTATATTAAGAGCCACCTTGACTTTGCAACCACTGGGTAATTATTTAGGAGCTGGCTCCGGCTTGGCAATTTTTCCTCGCCTCTGATATCTCGTCCTCATTTCTGGAGTATTCGTTGCCGCAACACGTGATTTCTTCCATTTTTTCAATACTCCGTTTGTAAGATAATGGTTTGCGTCTTCATCAGGATCTCCATGGCCCAATCCCAAGAATGCACGATTAATCCATTCATCTGTCTCTTTCGCTCCAAATTTCTTCTGCAAATCTGAACGAGTCCACAGGCCTAGACTGCCTCTACCACCGCCATCTTCCTCTGTTCGTGGTACCCTTCCCATAATTAGACAAATCCTGCCATTGTATGCGATTTGCCAAAGGTCAAACTCATTCAATTGGCATGTGAATGTAGTATTATCCTGTTTGACCATTGAATGACCCGACGCGGCCGCATACAAGCTCCTTTTGTCCCCCTGCATGTTTGGGGAAAGCAGATATGCATCCCTGAAATGTGGAACTTCTACGAAGACCTTCGTCTTAGGATCCGTGACTATCATGTAGCCATTGTATACGCACTCAATCCACATCGTATAGTCTTGCCTTTTCTTATTGTCGGGTACGTTGTTGAATACATCTGCAGGATGTACACCAAGATTGATCGTCCGTGGGCCTTTTTTTATCTCGTTATACCAAGCATTCCTCTCTTCGTCGACATCTGCCTTTTTCAGATCTATTTGGAAGGGTTCTTCAACCACTTCTTCCTTTATCCCCCCTGCTGGTTCCTCCTCCTCCTCCTCCTCCTCCTCCTCCTCCTCCTCCTCCTCCTCCTCCTCTTCGCTGCCATTACCATCACCATCAGGCATATCCTCATCGTCCGTTTGTTTACCCTTCTTTTTGTTATTTTTCTTTGGGTCGCCCTTCTTTGGGTCTTTTTTTTTATTACCAATCTCTGTTGGATTATATTTTTTGTCCCATAGATGTTCAGGCTTGATGATAACTGGACCTTCGGATTTAAGGGACTCATTTGCCCATTTTGTATTTAAGATTGGCACTTTCCGTTCTTTGGCCTTTAATACCAGTTCTGTTGTCTCATCAAAGGTTTTGTCGCCGGCTAAAAGGACATTCCAATTCGTTTTGTTGCCTTTCTTAATGGCTTCAGTGGTATATGCATTAATGCCAATCGCATTGAGCTTTCTCCGAAGAAGAGCTTGTTTAAAAGTGGTAAATGTGCCAGAGAGAGCAACAATAGGGTTAAATTCCATGATGATTGACGTGATTTTATCAGAAGTGTACTTGAAATTGTAGAAAAGATAGATTGGTATTGAGGATTATATTACGAAATGAATATATGCGAAAGAAAACCTTATATATTTCTAAAAATTACAAGCTCTGAGACAAAGGTTAATATAAAACCAGTGTTAAATTAAGCAAGCGCTTAGGACACTTAACTGTAAGCAGAAGGTCGCAAAATAGAACAGACTAAATCTAGGTTGGGGCTGAAGATTAAACATATTAAGATTAATAAGCATATTAGTGAGAATTTATTTATTATTTTACTCGTAATTTATTTTCAACAGAGTAGTATATTATCTTTCTTTCAAGAGAAAAAGAAAAGTACAGGTATATTTGAATTTCCTTTTGGAAAGCTGCACTAGATATTTACTATATTTTGACAACCTCACAATATCTTGTTGCGCTATGCACCGGTGACCGAGTGATCAATTATCATGGAATTTGACAGAAATCTTTGGTATCTCGTATCCTTTTACGGGCTCGTTACTCTTGCACTCACGGTCTGGTTGATTAGAAAATTCATCCCAAATCCTGCGATCTTCTTTTCTAAAACGTTCCAACTACCTTTAATCTACCATGGAGTTGATATCAGAATGACACCTATAACAGCTATTGTTTGCTTTTCCTTTCTCTTAGCGAATGCTCTGCTTTTGCTCGTACCGCTGTTTCCTTTGCCGGGGTGGCAATTGATACAAAAACGTACCGCATTAGCCAGCCTTGTTAATATTACACCACTCTGTATCGGTGGACGAGGTCATCTTATCGATACGTTGAATGTCTCCCGACAATTATATCAAATGGCCCACTTCTGGATTGGGATAGTTGTAGCAATCGAAGCAATACTCCACTCATTTATTGCTATTTCCATTCAGTCGAAATCACAAGACGGCCGCATTTTGACTTCAGGATGGATTGTAAGTGACGAACAGTAAGCCGAAATTTCTGAGCTGACAGCTATTAGGCTTTCGGCCTACTTTTAGGCTCAGTGTGCATGTCTATGTCAGTCATCAAGCGGCTCTTTGGTCGATGGTTTCTGTGGGCTCACAGAACGGTAGCCATGGGCGCCGTTGGTGTAGTTCTTTGGCACATTTACCAGACATCCTCGACCCTTGCACGAGCACTTGCCATATCTTCATGTGGTTTTTGGGTAGCCACAACATTGTTTCGGGTTTTGCGCATGGTATTTGCTGGCCACTCAGGGCAAGTGTTACAATACTCTAGAGATATGGACGCAGTAACCGTGAGCATCCGACTGAAGAGGGCCATCAAAGTTCGTCCGGGTTGCTATTTTTACCTCTATCTTCCTTCTCGATTAATGAGATATAATTTCCTCCACAGTGTTACGGCAATGGTATATTGGTATCCCCCTGAAAATGATGCGGAAGAAGTCAAAGAAGTTACTTTCCTACTCTCAAATATTAGCTATAATGCAGCTACAACTTTGAGACTACAAGAAGGGCAATTTATTCTACTTGATGGGCCATATGGACAAGATTTGCAATTGCATAAACAACAAAATCTTGTACTTGCCGCTAAGGGGATTGGGATAGCTGCTATTCTACCTTTGGCATTGGGGATAGCTGTACGCCGCCGTCATGACGATATTCATCGAGCAAAACTACAGAAAACAAGCTATATGCTAGAAGAGGTGGTCAGAAACAAGAATAAACTATCACCCAATGAACGTGTCCCCTTCCTCCAGAAAGAGAAACTTTTAACGCAACAACAAGAAGAGCTTGGGAAAAAGAGACTACACCGCGATGCGATTAAGAAAGTTGACCTTTTTTGGACTCTTGAAGATAACTCGCAAATGGCATGGGCGCTGAATGAACTACGTGCTCTCAAGAATCTGGATCCCAAAAATGTAAGTATTCTCATATATACATGCTGTTTTCACTTCCTGATATTTGTAGAAAACGTTTGTCGTTTGGTGTCTTTTCCCAGGCCCTCAGAGTGGACCTTCGCCTTTCAAAGACGACAATAGGTTTTGGCAGTGCCTCTATTCAGTAGCAAATGAAACTGCCGATAGATTAATGGTATCAAAAATAAAAGAAGAACAGCTCCGTTTATCAGGCAGTCTTGCGGTTACAGGTAAGGAAGACGCTATTCTCAGATTTTAGGAGATACTAATGGTGAAAGCCTGTGGAAATATTCCCTTTATGGCGAAAATTCGGAATGCAGTCATTGAAAGTATAGATAACAAGAATATTGTATATCAAGAAACAGAGTTTCAACCCTCTCATTTTGGATATCAGAGCGCAAGTCGGTCAAAACTATCTCCTGAAAATATACGGCAGAGGCAAAGTCCAAATACACCAAAAAGTATAACTACAGAGGGTAACAAAAAGCTAAACGAGCCAGAAGGGAGCTCTAAGACGAAAGCAGAAGATGAAGACTTTTATTCTATAGAAGTATAATAGTGTATGGGTTATTTGCCGATCGGAATAATTTCACATATTACAAACGCTAGTTACATATACCACAGATTGAGATATTAAGATTCTAAGGCCTTGTATACACATTACCAAGATAATTTTTTAAAGACCTTATTTAGTATAACCCCAATGAACTTCTTGTCCACTTATAAGTAGAGGGAAAGTTATCTTGATGAGTGCATGCATTAGAGAACTTGAGTGGTTTATATAGAACGTGCTTTAAATTAGCAGGCTTCAGGTTCGTTAATCTAACTGAAGCGCCGGTATATCCCCACTCGCGGCCGACCGGCTGTATAAATAACCAAACGGTTCCAGCGTTTCGCTTGAGTCGCCAGCGCTGGCGCCTATGGTGCATGTATTACTAAATTTAACCCTTTTGCAGCAAAACCAGTGGGCTGATTGGATTTGCGCTGTGCAAGGGTTGGACCTTACCCGGCGGCTACGGGGACAGGATTATGGGGCTGACGGCGGCTCTTAGACCGGTGTGGAGAATAAGTCGGCGGGAATGCCCCCGCTAGTAAAGCCGATACCCCACTGGGCGGCAGCTACAGCCTCTTTAAAGTTGGCTCGTTCCCCCGACAAAAACCTGAGGGAGAGACTGCATTCAAACCACCTCATTACAATACTTTCTATTCTTCACTATGGATGCACGACGACGACGCCGCTCTCGCCTTAATAAAAACCCAGCAAGAGGCATGAAGAATAGGCGAATTGGCTTGGGTAAAAAGGCACACGAATATAGTGTGGCTTATGGCTCAGACGTAATCGTTGTTATCCGGGGGCCCAACGGACATTACAGTGGCTACCAATCTCAACCAGGTCTCCTACAAAGATTGCAGTCTGTCTCAGATGATCAGCTTCTCGGGCCAGATGATTTCGTCAGTAAGATACCGCGGGAAACATCTTGGTCAGGATGCTCTGCCATAAGCTCAGTATCTGAACACGCCAATTTCTCCTCAATCTCTGGGATGAGCGAGTCTCTGGTTACCGATACGATGGACATTTATGGCGATTGGAGTAATCTCTTTACATATGACACCCAGTCTACATTTCCCTCGCATTCAGAAGACATTATGTTCCACGACACGGATATTCCACTGCTCGGAACTGATATGAAGGGCAAAATTACATCTTTACAATCCGAAATCACTTCTACGCAAGTCTCGACGGAGAAATCAACACACGAGGGCTACTCTCATCTCGTGCAACCAAAACCAATCTCATTAAACACGACAAATACAATTCTCTCTCTCTTGGATAGCTTTTTCTGAGAGTGATATTTTCCTGTCTTTGGAACTATGAGAGAAAATATAATATCATCGACTGGCATAATAATGTTTCTATGCATTAAGCATACTATGATTCAATCTGGCTATTTCCTTCCTTTTACAGGGAACAGTTAATAATGAACCTATTCGAGAGAGATTTTAAGCTATGGTATAATAGAAGAATTAGAAAGCAATATATTTTATTAGAGGACACACAATTATTTGCCTTAATTCCATATTGTAGACAATGAAACAAGTCATTTCCATTAGTCTTTATGTACATAATATATATTATATCACGCAATAATGAAGTTATCTAGACTTCGCTGATTCAGTAAAATACTGCAGATCAAGCTATATTATAAGCACAATTTCAATGTATCTAATAGCCTGTTGAGTTCAAGCTGTAGAAGACTTTTGCTTTGCGAGGATTTGCAATCTATTTCAACGGAATGTCTTTTTGCTCCATATGGATGATTGAGTCCTTGATCTTTTATTATATCGCGAAGCTTATATGGGCAGTTGCTTATGCTATATCTTTTACCATTTACACCATCCATTTCTATAGAGATGGAAGTATTGGCTGAGAGTGCTTTTATTTTAAATTGCCTAACGAACGGTTGCATCTTGCGGCACTTTTGAATGTCATCTTCAGTGCATATCTGGGCTTTCGTAGGTGTTATTTCGTCACCTTGGTAATAAAAGCATGCGCCGAGCCGGAAGATTCTGAAGAGTAAATCGAGAAGTGCATGACCAGGGTTTAGTCGGCAACGCATAGCCAAACAAATAATCTCCGGAGTATAGTAAAATCTTGGTATAACTGTGAGCTCGATATAAAATAAATGGCAAAGCAATTGGCTTGAAATGGTTTCCGATAGCGTTGGAGTGCAAATGTCACCATTGTGCTGAAGAACCAAATCTTGTGGCCGATATAGATGTTCCCTATTATATGTATTTTAGCACAAGTCTATTTAAAGCAAGTACGAAGGGTTACCTAGTTGATGAAATTTTATCTGTTGAGAAAATAATCTTAGGATAGTGATAACTCTCAAGGCTCGCTAGGCTTAAGAGAAGGATATTGCCCAGGTAAATTTTACCTCTTTTTAATTTAAGCTTTCTTAGACGATTAATATTTCTCTTGCACTCTTGTAAAGGCCACTTATTGAGAAACAGCGTTGCGATGAAATAAATCCCTGGACAATTAAATCTCTGAAACATAAACGTATTAGGTCTTAGAACACCTACCTAGTTCAGTACCGGATAGTATATCAAAGTGATCAAAAAACGGCATGCTGTTTAGCTTGGTCAATGTCTGCAACTCCCTTAGAAAAATCCAGGTTCTATAAGGATCAGCTCCTTCCAAATGTAGAACTCTCTTGGCAGCCGTCGGTGGCTGCATTGTAATTATATTCACTTGATTGTCTAAGCACACTCGGCACGGCGTGTGTTTGAATCGCCATGTGTCGATTTCCTCGCTGAACAGTTGAATACATGAGCCACAAAGCCGGTGTTTACAGTGTAATATATATCCTGCGAATTGGATAATGCAGATGGAGCATGCTTGTTGCGTATGGACCTTTGATAAATAACTACTGGCTCGTATAATCTCAACATGCTGTTGGGCAGAGTCCTTGCCTTCTTTCAGAGCCTTTGAGGTAAGCATTGCGAATTGAAGCTTTGTTTTCAGAGCGAAGCCTGGGATTTTCATTTTTTCTTCACAGTGACGTAAAGATTCCATGTAAAGGGTGTCAACAACTTGATCGGGTATGAAAGCTGCGCGAGTTAATATGCCATTGTTACTGGCTGATTGGACAGACCGCAGATACTTACAATGCATTTGCGGTGGGAATGCGTCCATAACCAGAGCAGATGCAATGACGTAAGACAACTTCAATTTCTCATCGCAGTTCTGTACTAAGTCAAGAATACAATCTTCCATGAAATTTGGCACAGGGCAATGGCTCCTAGCCGCACTAACTACGTCGAAGTGAGGAAACTGATGTATTCCGTAATGAGCAACAGCCTCCTGAAACAGTAATCTCCAATTTAATGCTGAAAAATCTATTGCAGCCTCTGACTTATATACTGCACCTATACGCGATTCGTTTTCGATATCAGTTATTATGTTCTCAGAGAGTTGAATTGAACTGATGTGAAATAAACGTTTCCGGGCCCGCCTGATTTGATCTACATTATATTGAGCAGCCGTAGCGCCTGGTCGGCAGATCATCGAAGTATCCCAGCGATTGAAAATTCCTTGATCACCTATCCTATCGCTGCTACTGAACACCAGTGCGACTCGTACTCGGTATTGGCGGTGGTCTGTCATGGCTTCCTGTAGCCAATAACAGAGAATATTAATAACATTTTCAATGCCACCAAGATCAGAGATGAAAAGCACTACTAGATCACTGAAAAGTGGGAATACGTTATAATACAGATTACTTGCAATATCAGCAGCCCTGTGTGATGGGAGCTGAAGTAAATGATACTGCAAGTTGCCTGGTTGAAATCCACCGATGATTTTAGGGATTGATAGGTTTGGCTGCAAGTGTAGCTCGCAGTCCAAAATTATCTTACGGTTAGGTTCCGACCAAGACCCAAGGGCCACAGAATAATTTTGCGTGGAAGATCTGTTTAGCCTGAAATAATGCGACAGAGTCGCTCTTTTTTCACTTCCTCCAATCATAGTTACCACTTGTATTTTTTTGCTTCCCATAATATCCACTACTTTATACGGAGCCGTGTTTTCTTGCAGGTAAGGACCTGGTAGGCCTGGTGCGGATGCCCTTAGCTCAAACAGAGTTTGAACACTCATAGCTGACAGAGGTAACATGGATAGAGATATCTTACGTGTGAGTATAACATGGCTACTTCCCTGCATTTATATTAAGACACAAGTTGTACATGACCTTGACCTCTGGCCTGCCTGTTGAGTCAGCGGAATGAACCCATGTGTGTGTAAGCGCCGGTCGTTAATTAATCATTGGCAGTACGTAAGTATTAATTTTAGCCTACATGGTCTTAGGATGAGCGCCAAGGGCGCTGTATTCCCGACGTAGGGGCTAAAATTAAGACCTAAACAGCCTGCCTAAGATCTGTATTAATATATTGGAGAGTTTACTCGACCAGAATTCAGAAGTTGTAAAGCAATTGGACAGTCATACCGAATCTTATCCATTCTAATATGGCGATTCCGACAAGATATGTTGAAGGTTCTGTGCTCGTGAGCTTATCTCTATTTAGAGCCGGGTACATGGACAGCGAAAATAATGAAAGAGGGATAATTGTGTCGAATTTTGAAGGAATTCTCCAGAATCCTAGGCACAATATCTCAGGATACGTTGGGCCAACATTGTGTAATGAGATCCAACACATTTTAAATTGGCATTCGGGTATACTTGCCCGCACACCTGTTCAAGACGCTACAGCGAACTTCTTGGCAAACGGAATTTACTGTTGCGCGAATGAAGGTACTCTGGACTTGGCCAAAAAGAAATACGGTAGTGATTTCCAATGCGTTATCCAGATACACTGTATTCCACCTCGTAAGTGACCTTATAGCTTCAATTACTCCTTTGCTAATAACTCTGGCTTAAAGCGCAACAGCGGAGGCTCTCTGACGGCGAGGTATTCCGAATGGTTAGGCGCTTTATTCACGAGAGCCAATATGATTTAGCGCAAGAATGGATGAACGAGTTGTCAGCACCGAAGAAGCATCATTTAAGTCTAATGCTTGGCCGTCCGGCAATCATAAATGCTATGGACAAATTACTGCCCTTTCCAGGCTTATGGGGAGGCCTACAACTAGGCAATTGGGCCAAGCACCTCGCAGCACATATTGATGAACTCATAATCAACTATTTAACTCACATAGAGAACGTCTACTCAAGAATATTTCGAGGTCATGAATCTCTTATGCATCTTCTTGACGAGGACACCGTACTTCAGCTTCAATATAGGGCATTCAAATGGTCCTTGCGCGATCGAAAATTGATCCAAGAGAGTTTTACCAAAGGACTTATATTTAGAAAAATATCTGCCCTGGATATTCGAGCCGACTTAATGAAAAACGTGCTATCCATACCAGGAGTCATTCCCAGCATTGCGACATTCCATGCCAATATGAAATATATTACTATCGGCGCGAAGATCTTGGAAAGATATATTGAGATTAAGCCCAGAAATGTAAAACGTGGATTAGATACAATTACAAGAAGCAGGTCGAGCCTTTTTGACAACTTGCAAATGCATTGGTCCACTCACCAGAAAAGCTTGCAAATCAGTCATCAGCAGTTCATTTCCATGAAAGGCACACCAAATGCACCGCGCATATGCTTTTTGCAGCTGTTCATGGCTGCTCTTAGATATTTTCCGCACTTATCTTCCGAGCCTCCACTGTTAGATAAAGGGGGACGCTGGATAGGTATCACTCCTGATGAGAGGTTCCGCACATTGCTTTGCACAACTGCTCTCAAGCTAGGATATAGCAATAGGAAAATCCAAAGTGGATTATCCGCCGAACTTCCATCACTAAAATATCAGATAACTCCTCGTCTAGAAATCTGGCGGGGAGGTAAACCCCCTTTTCAAGTGTTTGAGGTACTGGCCGACCAGTCGTTTATCCCTCAAATTAGGTTATCAATGTCAAACGAAGTTGACTTCCCAAGCCCTTTAATGATTCAAGGAGACATGCTGAGCGCATTTTTCTCGATTTCCCGAGACCAATTACTCGTGATGCCTGAAAATGCAAACTTAGACAACACGGGTCTTACCTCTTCCGCTGAAGAAAACTACGAGGATGAAGATATGGAAGATTACACGGACGTGTCTAATGTTTCTGATCTTGATATGGATGATGCAATTCCTTTGCATACAAGAGCCACTCGAAGAAACGGTGGCTCACGGCCAAGGCGGGTCACTAAAAGAAACCCAAAAAAAAGTAGCAACGCAAGGGTGGAAAGTAACCCCAAAAGATTCAGAGAACAGAAAAGAAACCATATGAAAAGCACTGTTAACTCGAGAAGTCGAAACAGAGATCCTCCTACAACTAGTGGCCTAGGGACTTCATATACAATCCCAGCTAGGAATTCTACACTTTCTATTTCCGATCTAGGCATTGTACACCCAGGTACTTCACGCATAGCCCTTAATGTTTCTTTAGAACACGAGCCTTCTACAACCTTGGATTTCGATCAAGAACAAACAAGAAATCAGATAAACAATACCACACTGGATTCAAACTCTGTGAGACTGAATGAATCAGATATTCTACGATCTCACACAATTCCGCAACGTGACTCGAGACTATCACTACCGGAAGAATTGTTGTCCCTCAGATCGCCAAATCCAACTACAGCTACCTCTGAATTCGTCAATCAATCCACCCAGCTGCCGCAAATACAATCATCAATTGCAAATTCTAGTAAAACAAATGTTGGCGTGAGCGAAACAGAAGATGAATCTCGGAATACTCGACGAAGAATTGAAAATATAAGTCCATCAATATCTGAAGATAGTGAACCAGCTCATGGTGACGTATATCGAGAGGCAGTTCGAAAGGCAGCTCGAGAAGGACGTAGCCAACAGGCAGTTCGTAAACAAGCAGTTCGTGATCAGGCAGCTCTAGAGGCAGCTCGTGAACAAGAAGATCGTGACCAACGATATAGAAAACAACAAGCCCGCCAGGAAGCGGCTCGTCAAGAGGCAGCCCGCCAGGAAGCGGCTCGTCAAGAGGCAGCTCGTCAAGAGGCAGCTCAAAAAGAGGTAGCTCGTCAAGAGGCAGCTCGTCAAGAGGCAGCTCGTCAAGAGGCAGCTCGTCAAGAGGCAGCTCGTCAAGAGGCAGCTCAAAAGGAGGCAGCTCAAAAAGAGGCAGCTCAAAAAGAGGCAGCTCAAAAGGAGGCAGCTCAAAAGGAGGCAGCTCAAAAGGAGGCAGCTCAAAAGGAGGCAGCTCAAAAGGAGGCAGCTCAAAAAGAGGCAGCTCAAAAAGCAAACAGCCAAGAAGTAAATCTCCAAGCAAAGCTCCAAAATCTCCAAAAAGAAGAGGCAGCTCGTATTGCAGCGTTTGACAAAGAGGATGCCGCTCGTCACGAGGTATTTAAATTAGAAGAAAATGCACGCAGAGCAGAGGGGGCAAAAAACATAGCAGAGGCGGTGAAAAAAATAACAGCCTTACATGGACGTTCAGCAGCTCTCGAGGAGGAAGTATCTCTTAAGTCGAAAGAGGCAGCTCATTTAGGAGCAGCTAGACAAGAATATAAGAAGTTTCGAGATACGGTTCGTAAGGAAGAGAGACTTCGTCGCAGGGAAGTAGAGAAAAAGATAAACGATCTTCAAGAAGAGCTGAATCGTCAAGAAACAGAGAGAGCTCGTCATGAAGCATATATTAGAAGCCAACTAGAGCTGGAGATCAGCTCTAAGAGTGGCGTCGAGAGCCTTATGCAAGATCTGTGGGAAGACGAGAGTGAACAGCGCTCCCCTCCGCTAATACCTGAGGAAATAAATGCTGATCTATATGGAGGCATAGAATAAGATGAATACCAGGATTACTGTGTATATAATTTTCTTCCATTGGTAATGAGGTTCTTCTCGAAGATAACTTAATACAATATTTGGTAAAATTGCACATATGTTGTTTGTACAATTATGAAGAGCAACTCTGGTCATTAATTAAGACCCAGATATTCTATATAGTTATATTGACCTTTGTGGATGATGCAGCTTCATCCACCAAAATCCCTGTCGCACATACATCCATTAATCTATATTTTAAAAATACATGCATCATCCGCCAAATCTAGCACCTGCTTAAAATCTCTATAGCCCATCCATCTACCAAATACATTTGCCGGCAGATAAACTTTTGGTCGGTCCCATCCACCAAATACGTTTGCCAATATGTCACACATCGACAAAAAAGAATGTTTAGGTGGACTACTCCCTTCGATAAAGAAGGATTTGAGATTTTATACCCAACTTTGGACGGAACTATTTGAAGACATGGGATTCCGTAACTCTTTGGGTAAATGCTCTACGCATGCCTGAAGTGCGTGACTAGCAATAAATTTGATGCGTTCATTAGTAACCGAGAAGTCCTTTCTAAGAGATGTCAATCTAAATAAAGTTGTGACTTCTACGATCTTACGGAACGCCTACATTATCGCATCTGCTTTGCTGCCGTATGCCGCTGCAAGAAAAATCGACCCGCCTATGAGATCTGCCCACCGCCTAGCGAGCCTTAGGCGCTTCTGTACCTGTTGTCGCAGCGTCGAGGGCGCTGCGGATTCTCTTTGAGCTCTAACATAAATGTCCATAAGAATGCTGGCATTTCCTTTGCCGACGGTTCTGCGAAGCCGTCCCCGTCTGGATCCTTTCACTATTAAAGATTTTAGGATAGTCGTCACTCGGATCAACTGCACGTATGCTAGTCTCAATTTCCAACTGCAGTCATGCTGGCTTAGTATTACGCTATCAATGACGCCCAGTGCATCAAGTGTAGTCTCATCGCCCGGCATTGTATTAATCGCGAGATAAGTCTTTCGCGATAGCCAAGACCAAAATGCATTAATTTCTTGCTGGTGGATTTCAAAAAATTGTAGTGCATTCGGCCGTATAATTGGCGCCAGTAGATCAGCGTCAATAATCACTTTTGTAGTAGGATACATTCGACTATCCTCATTCTTATTATCAATCCTTCCAGTCGCAGAGGCGCCAAATGCAGCTGGCGTCGGCGCGAGGTCCAACAGCTTTTCGTCTACATCCAGATCCATCGCCACTGGCAAAACATAAGAAGTAGTCACGTAAGGCATCATATTGAAATCTATGATTGATCGAAAGAATACCTTCAGGTAATTAAAATGCAGACTTACCTAGTTTATATATGTATTTCGCAACGTGCGCTCCCGCTCCCAGCACTGCGTTATTGCGGCTATTTTACATCCCAGGCTCTAAATTAAGCTGGGCTGTATTAAATTTAGGCCATGTTCAGGTTCAATTACAAGCGGCCTTCAGTTAGCACACTTAGGGAAGGCTTGCGCCTACACTGCTGCTTTACTTTATAATAGGCAAGCCTTGCCCAGTTTCAGCACGACCATCTTCAACCAACAAGAAAATTCGACTCTATCCAACTATGTCGTGTAATAAGTATGTTGCTGAAATTCAATATATATTTGTGCTCAATGAAGCTAATTGTGCGTCACAGCGATTCCATCGATCTTGCGTCATCAGCCAAGCCCGCACCAGGGCTTCTCCTCCATGAGACACCCTGTGACGCTGATTCACCTATTAGTTCTTTGGAAAAGCTCCGAATAGCCCGCAGACGAAGATCCAGCCAATTCTCAAAACGACGCAAAACTATTCTGCGAAAAGCACACGATCTTCATAAAGATTGTGACGTGGACATTTATTTTGTTGTTAGGAGCAGGCAGAACAATCAAATATGGAGGTATTCAAATGGATATTTTCCACCGTCGACTTTAGAAGAGGTAAGTATATTTCTGCCCTGATGCTACCTATGATAAACCCTGTATTAATTTGATTAAGATTTACCCTGTGCCAATAACCCTAAGCCCCCAAGATTTCCAGAGTAAATAGTACCGAAGACGACGAATACCATCTTATTCATTTCTCTGAATTGAATCTAGTATCCCAATCTTCCATTGCTTGAGGTGTAGGAGGACTATTGGCTGTCGTTGACTCTTTGTATGGACAGGAAGTATTGCTTTTTTCGCACCCATTGGTACAGCACTGGTAGTTTATTAGCTTCAAGAGCGAAATATAAGAGATAATACTTACACAGCAGCTTAAAAGCTGCTTCAATTCCGTCACTATGGCAAAAAGTTGATGAATGTCTTCTCGTATATCATGACACTGTAGACGATATTCCTGACGGAATTCGTTTAGTTCTTTATACCAAAAAGCATAAGAGGCTTTGTCACTGTTCGAGCGGCTGGCCGCTTGCTGGTTTTCCGAGCGACTAGCTGGCCATGGCTCCAGTATAAGCTTAATACCCGACTGGCTGCAGGCACGAGGATCGCAGCTCCCTGAGCATTGATCAGTGTGAGGGCGTAGAGCTGGAAGCTGTTCGAACGACATAATGAGTGTAATAATGTGGGATGGAAATTGCTGCAGTTTGCAGAATATAATTAATGGGGGGAGATGATAATTTTATACCTATTATACTAAACTGGTAGCTAATGTAATATGATTGCATAAAAACAGTGCAGCCTGGACTGCAATTCCACGTTCTTAATTCCGTCAGACTAGCCCATAGCCTCAGCGCGTATTCCAATAGAGGACCGAAACCACAGCGAACAGTGCAGCGGGGGTGATTGACTTGTTGTTGGCTCTAGACGCTGCACTAGTAGGAGATGTCACCCTGGTGGGCCGCACGCTACTAGTAAATGCTGTTGGTTGCTGCTTTGCAAGACTTGCCACGTCCAAATTGGATCCGGAGTTCCCCGTCTTAACCGTCGTTGGATGAAGGTGTGATTGCAGAGGTTCAGAGGGGTGATTGAAGTATCTAGTGGCGCAGGATGCAATTAGTGGGAAGCTACTGCTCGTATGATTTATCCATCCCAGTGAAACTGTTCCCGCAGTCCCCCGAAGGCTCCCGGTGTGAATTTTTGAACCGAGTTTGTTTACGTCAGTGGGTATAGATAAGGTATCCCATGAATTTTCGTGCCATCGAGTTGTATTTTTCACATGCTCTAAGTAACCGATGCTGGCAGCATTACAATGTTGCAAATTCTGAGTTCTTGTTGGCAAAAGTTTGCTATGCGCGATTGGCCGGGTTGGTGGAGGATGCGACAGCCATTCAGGCGTACTACGCGTTGTAGGGCTTACGTGCCCGCCTGTAGACATTGTATACCTGTAGCTACTTGTATGCTGCGGCCTTTTATTAGTGCATTGCCTAGATTCAGGCTCGATAGGTCAGCAAAAGCTCGTAAGAACACGAAATATATGAACTCAGCATGATCACACCAGTAAATACTGATTTCTTCACTAAGTGCATTTTTCGGCGCTGAGTGGGAAGCTTTTTCGTCTTCATTGAGCACAGCCGATTTAAAAGCAAGAACTAAGGGCGAAACCACAGGGGTTAGACATTGCGCGTCAGCTTGGCAGGACGCCTCCAATTCTATATCAAGCCTGCCGTAAAGTAAGTCTCAGTAGCATGTATTCCCAGTAAATATTAAGAGTTACTTCAGCGTAATGTTGAATGTCCCAGTATTTAGTAGAATGGAGGAATTTGAGAAACAAGTTTGTGCGTATGTAAATACGGGGTAAATAAAGAGAGTTAGGGAGAGAAGAAGGTACTGTGTGCTACGCATATTGAGGTAATAGATGTCTTACAGATGGTAGAACTGATTGCCTGAGAAGAACGCAAGTTAATGTGTAAGAGAGCTCTAGATGTTTTTATCTCAATAATGAACCTAAAGCTCATCGGTGTACCTGAGTCTTATATTAGTCCAGGCTCTTTAGCCTTAAGGTACGGCCTCTGCTTGTAATTAGGCCCTGTACCCGAAGACCTAAAATTCGTCAGCATTGGGTGTTTCCAAGATTATTCCGGGCGCTAAACGCCCTCTATTTAAACCACTGGCAGTCAGCTTTAACCTACTTGACCTGTAACTAAGTACGCAACAATTCATCGCCGAGCTTCTACATTATCCAACCACAAATACAATGGAATATCGCTACTCCGATAAAATGCCTGTCCCCAGTACAGAGTTTATTAGAAAAGATGGGAACGTAGCAGCAGCTGCACTGGGTATCCCAGGTACCCCTCAGCTCGATGCAGAAAATTCCACTGTCACTTCTGGTACTCCGCATGCAGCAACTCCTAGAAGTCAAATTTGTGTACACGACAATCCCAGCGATCCAACACCATGTCCAAACTGCGATACATTCGCTTTCCTGAATCAGCTACTACCACCTACAAGCGGCCCTAGCAGAGATGACACTTTTAATAGTTTCAACAATTACACATCGAATGATGAAATAAAACTGTGAGACATCATTACTCTAAGTAAATGCTAAAACTAATATTTTAGGATGCTGATGGGAATATCATCCCGTCTCGACGCTCTCGAGACTGCTGTTTCTACTGGGAATAGTCGCATAGACCAACTGAACTCTCACCTACTTGGGCTGCTAAGCAATATACCAAATAAAGATGAGTTGATTCACGCAATATCCGGTTTAAAGAGGAGTATGAAAGGATTTACTAGAGCTTTGTTGCTCCAACTTTTTGGCTGTCATGTTCTGGGTGAAGTGGATACAACAGATAATTTATAATTGGTATATACGCAAATTTTCTATATAGCCAGTCATATTCTTTCAACAGCCGCTAATTAATTGCTGGCTATATATGCCGCAGCGCTTCAGCTTGGGGCGCGATTGATATGTATTTAAAGCTCTCCCAGGTTCACGCAGATGCATGTCCAACGTCTTACTCCTTACATATGTATCTACCCTCTACGCATTCTGCAGAGCCAAGCCTTTATCCGCCTACTTGTTTCCCATAACATTATCTCGTAATGCAAAGACAAGAAAAACCCCTTCCGCAACCCCCACACGGCAGCGGTTATATACCAGCTAAACCACCACAATCTTCGAGTAATCTGCTTGCAGAACAGTCGGGCACATTCACACGCGAACAAAGCACGAAATTGAAACAGCAAAATGAGAGTTTGCAACATGCTATACAGAAGAAAAACGAGGAGCTCGCTCAACTCCAGCAAAAGATCGCACATTACCAGCGTTATGTTAAGCAACAACATGAGAGTTTTACCCGAGTGTTCCGAAAGATCAGCTCTGTTTTTGAGGAGTATCAAGCCACTGTAGAAGACGCGAACGCAAGCGCTATTGAAGTGGATTCAGTGGATGAAGCTATCCAAGCATATGCGGCATTTAGCGACAGTGAGGAGGATTTTATTTGACATCATATCCGTAGTTACTACAATAGCACAACTAAATCATGAATGATTATAATAAAACCTTTACCATCCACCCGTGCTACAATGGACCACTCGGATGCAGTTCCCATCTGCGTGTTGGTCGACACTGCCCTAGATTCCACTCCGCGGGGCGCCCGGACAGTTGCCCCGTTCGGTGCCTGTAAGACGACGGGGCTCCACACAACCACCGGCGATGTTCTTCCTACAGATACTCCACAAGTCCACCGGGTACAACCTCCCTCCGTAGGCCCGAAATAAACCTAATGAGTCGGAGGTCACCGGGACCTTTAATAAGAGATATGATTGGAGTGATATTTACTTAGGAACCGCGTAATCAGTTACTTCTCCACACACCCATTTTAAGGCTTTGTCTCTATATGAGTTGCTATTTTACGCACCTATGTTTGTCTTCATACCGGCGGCTATTTTATATCTCAAGTAGGGTAAAAGAGATTAATACATTGACCTTTTTAAAATTAGACGTGCTTTAAATAAAACAGCCCATAAAAAGCACAAGATTCTTGTATATATACTGGCGATAAGTGAAATAATTTCTCAACATCCAATCCATAAGCAGCAGCCAATCTTTCACATAACAAAAAACTCATTCAACTCTTTGTTTATTTACTGAAATATATTACCCATTTACCATGGCAGCTATTACTTGCAAAGTTGTCGATACTTATAACATTGGAGTTGAGGGAGTTCAGGTTATCTTGGACTGCCGTGACCGATTCTACAACCACGTTGGCAAATTAGAATCGCTCACTGATGCTGGAGGGAAAATTAACTTTTGGTACCAATTTCCGGCTTCTTGTTATGGATCCGGTCTCGAGCCACAAGTTGTGGATGCCACAGACATCCCTCGCGTCTCGTTGACCTTTTATCCCCACCCTCGGCTCATGGCTCCACATGCCCCCTGGGTGAGTATTCGCGCCGATCTTTATCTCCCAGGGGTGGCAGGTCATAGCGTTGTGCTGCATCTTGAAGACACTCCGCGCTTGGAGTATACCACCGACCCAGTTTCAGGGCCAATCAGCCCGCTAGCAGTGGACACCCAAGCATTGGATATACTTCGAACGCCCTCTCCATTTTTACTCTCGCCGCCACCTTTGACTATATCGAGTTACGAATCCTCTGATGACGATTATGAACCAACAATCGATGACGAAATAGATACTGAGACAAGGGGTCATAAAAGAAAACTGGATGTAGAGAGTGGACAGAGTCCGCGTGCGAGGCGACAGCGGACGGAGTAGAAATTGCTGGGGCTACCGAAATAATTATGTTTCGGGTTAATTAGTGCCACTAGTTATCGATGAGAAGCTCAATGTATTCCTAATACTGTTTTTTATATAATCTGTATTCCTCCCGACCTCTCGCATTGTCTAGTGTTTCTTCTTCAATTACTCTTATTCTACTACATTAACAGTCTTCCATTTGGCTATTACCGATATAATGGCACATTTGGAAAATCATCATGCGAATGACTATGTCAACCCCCGAATAGTTCCAAGCGTTTCCGAGGACACCATACGTGACTTGGAGGCTACCAATGAAGCCTTGGCTACAGAATTAGAAACTTCAAAAGCGACTATTAAGAAGTTATCACTGGATATTCTTACGTTGCGTCATTTGGTAAGCTATATATTCCCCGAATTCTCAAAGTAATTCCTATTGATTGAAAGAAGGTTCCATGGGTGGTATTACATGACTCAGGAAAACGGCTCTGTAATAAAACTAGCGATAAGACTACGCCAAGGGACTGATGGAACATGAAGAAATCTCAGAGCAGACCTTTGACTCAACAGCAGAGAATCTCTGTATGTTCTCTATAGGCAGGCGAAATTGAATAGAATTATCAGTATGCAAATGATGCGGATAGAGTAGCTAGAACTGAGTGCACACTACAAGCTCTCGCTGCACCATTAACATCAGAAAATATCTGTATAATTTGTCAACATTTTGTTTCAATATTAACCCAGATTCTTTCGTAGGCACTAGCTTACTACGTCTTTCAATAGTTCAGGGGTATCGGAGCTTCGGCGACATCAGGTCACCATGAGCGGATTACATGCGGGAGAGTGGAGTACGTACTACAAAAAGGTTAGATCTGTCCCGACGGGACGGTTCGCACTAAGCTAAAAGAGAAGGAGCATCGCTGATTTTCTTAGCCAAAATTCTCTGCACCAATCCCGTTCATGAATAGCTATCTTCGCCTAGACTGCTGGATTTGCTGTTGGCTTTAGTCTTTAGAGCAGAGTAAAATCTCCACTCCTAATGCCACCGTTATGGTGCCATAACATGATGTGCTTTTCAAAAGTTCCATTGCTTTATTGACATTGCCGAAGCCGTCTTGGCCTCAGTAGCTACGCGAGGTAAACCGATAGCTGTTTCGGGGTTGTTAGCAGCATCGTGGTGATTGGCTAGGCTACGCTTGTCTGACGCCGCATTTAGGCTCAAATCATGTCTTCGACTGGTGCGCAACACGCCCGCTCCCCAATACGTCACCCTGAGTTCTGCCTGGGCCGCCCCGGCTGAGTAAGGCATGCCCATCCCAACCACAGTAAAGTTTTGTCCGTGGAAATAACGTTGATCGTGAGTAGTGGCAGATCATTTCTTGAGTCACATGTGGCATTTTTCGGGAACAATATTATACTTCAATACTACATTTACGTATGCCAGCAGGCTATCATGGCATTTCAATAAGCCAATAGCTCTGCTCTATATTAAGCACCCTTGCAAGATTGATGCAAACTGCAAATGGAGGAGAGACATACTCTTTGGATATATGCAAGATGGACTAAAGAAGATACATTGCTTATCTGTCTAAGTTAGTTAATAGAAGGGAAACAAATTGGAAACGTTTCTGCTGACAGTTCTTATGCTCAAGGTACGTAAGAACATCCTGGGATAGCGTAGAGGCTGCTTTTTGTCCATAAGATGGTATCAACTAACCACCATATACCAAATCCGCCGAGTGAGAAAAGCTTTAAATAACCTCTACTGAAACTGTGAATATAAAATTGGTCTAACCCCCAAGGGCCAAAAAAAAACGCAAGGCGTATTGCAGTGTACTCTCGGCTGGAGCATGTAGGTTCTACATATTTCGAGGGTTTATTTTGTCTATTATGTCGTAAATGGAATTCTACATTGCATTATTAACAGTACCATGGAGCGAACAGCCTAAATAAAAAGGACATACCATATTGACAGTATACAATCACAATGGCTATTAATATAAGGATCAGGTAACATAAGAGCAAATGCCGCCAGTATCTCATTAGTACTGCCAATGATTTCATCTTGAATACCAGAGGAAAATACTTTGAGTGTGTGAAGTGTGTAGAGGACAAGAGACTCATTGTTGGGAATAATGAGCCACAAAATATAAAATAGAGCCCCAAATAAATTTAGTAGGTCCTTATCTTAGTAACCATACTGTCCAAAAGGTCCAATGTATAAATATTATTGCATTATAAATAAAGAGATTACCTCTACGTCATTATAATAAAAATAGGTCTGTTTGACGCCTGAATGTATTCTGGCGCTTCAGTATTACCTTTCATTGGTTGCTTTAAATAAGTACATGTTTAAAATAAAATTAACTAGAAAGGCTCTTAATTAAGCCAGTCGAAAATTAGGATTGTAGAACACTAGCCCCCTTCCCCTTAGCTAACTTTATATAAAGGTCTTAAAATACAGGTGACCTCTCCCCTCTTTTGCTTTAATACTCCCCTCTCGCAAAGATCTGCAACAAATTGTATCCAATCTATGAACTATACCAAGCAATTATGCTGTCAAGAATGAATCAAAATCTTGTATGCTACGGCTGTGTAAGATATATATTACTTCTTTGAACTTAGGCCTTGACTAATATATACCAATTAGATTGAATTACCTCAAATTGTCCGTTCCACAGGGGGAATATTACTCCATCCATCTACTACTAAACAGCTTGGAGTAATCTCGGTCCAAAACATTCAGTTTTCGTTGGTATTGACGAATGGAGACAACTTTTCTTTAAACATTTACGGCCCTCCAAAATATATGTCCTTTATAGCTAGAGAACTAAGCGCCATTGGTATATCACTTGACCATCCGCATACTATTCGAGATGGTGTACATTATCAAAATCCTCAATGGCCATTTAATCCATATACTAAACAGGATATGAATCATCATATATCGTCTGATGGGAAAGAAATTATGCTATGGCTGCCATCAGATACAACACAGGTTCAAAAGGCAAAAAAACATCAAAGGGGGCTGTTCAAGCGGATGTTCAGATTTTAGTTCCATCGCTCAATCTTATTGCCGAGACACGTATTATTGTAGAAATATAAGTCCACTTATTCTCTGAAAAGCTCAGTGTTGCTTTATTCTCTGCTTTGGTATCTTGTGTCCCTTTCGAACTTATGCTTTCGTGTAACGCACTTGGGACGACTCTGGCCAATTGATTACGTGGACTCTATATAATACTAATGACACACGGCCTTGTTCCGGTTACCCGTTAGTCTGCGCCCTTCCGTTTATAGCTGTAGCTGTGGTGTCGCTTGGAATACGAGTCGATGTTATGCATGTTGGTCGTGAATGCAGTGGATCCTAACGGTGAATGGGGCGAAAAAGCCTCAACTGGAAGGCGCATCGACGGCGTGTCTTAGCTCACATGATAGTGCGCTGATGCGAGGCTGGGTGTGAAGACACAGCTCTAACTGTGCCCATCAAGGCTAGGCTCATCCCGACGGAACGGATCGCCCGTGTCTAAGCGCCAGTTGACAAATTCATCACTCAGTATGCAAGGATTATACGAAGTCGTATCTGATAAAGTCGCATCTTTCTACGGCTGAGTTCAACGCCTGTTGGGAGTTTCGGGCCTATTCTGCCGCTCTACATGTTTGGTCAAATTCTTTACCTATTTTTGACCATAGTTCATGGATATCTTGTCTTACATTTATCCACTCACATCTCTACGCAGTGCTTCAGCACCTTTCTCGTGCATGAGCCTAACCTCTAAGGTGTCGGTATGATCAGCCATGTGAAATGAGATGTTGCATCACACCGAATCTCCATATTTTGTCCAGTATGATGTGTTGTTCTATATACAGATTGGGTATAGATCAGCGCCTATAGCACCTGTGTACACCTGCGAGTGTTTATACAGGAAGTGTAACCGAATCAATGATGAACATTTTCTTCCAACCCCCCCTTTCCCCTCCTTCCCATGTCTCGCTCTCCCCCTCTCCTCCTCTCCCCCTCTTCCCCTCTCCTTCTCCCACTTCCTTCATTCAACCTACTTTCCCTCTTATATTGATGGAGGAGTAATAGAGAGGGGAGGGGGAGGGGGGACGTATAATGTAAAAACATTTCGTTTAGTGTGGCCAAGATAGTTTATGCGTAATGAATCAGGAGAAGATGTAAGAAAGTCAAATATTTATCCATATTTGTATCATTGAAATGCTCTATGGAGATTCTGTTTCTACTAGTATTTTTGACCAAATATCCATGGCGAGCGTGGTTTTTCTCCTTCAAGAAGGATAAAATCAGTATGGAGACCGTAGTTGGTGAACTTTTCGTCTATGCCCCTCGCCAAACATCGATCAATTTGTTCAGCCGATTGATCCATCAATCTGTCATAGTCATCTTCTCCGTAACATGACTGACTAATAAAGAAACCTGGGCCCTTCATAGAGATTCTAATGCCAGTTGCAGTGCGCGCTCCGGGCAATTTCTCCATAAGTTCAGCAAGAGAATTCGCCTGAAAGCCTTTATAAGGCTGCCAATCGGAAACGAATATGATAGACTTGCTAGCTTTCCACACACTGTATGTGAAACTAGATATATCTTGAGAGCGTCCAGGATAGTCTATGCAGCTTCTTATGGCGAGACAGGGAAGTGATCCCGACTCTGCTTTTGAATTGTAAGGTGGACCGGTGTTAATCGCCCTGAAGAAGAGCTGTGTCATTATGATGTGAATTCTACCACGCATTAGTCTTATGAGATGGAGATTTGGAAACCTTCTTGTATACTTACTCTGCGTGATGAATACTGTACGTGAGGCGTCTTGATGATGTAGACTCATTTGCCTCCGGCCAGAAATGCCGACCACCCCCTAAATCCTCCAGGAATAATTTGGCCATGTCGCCGAAAGCATCTTTGTAGACGAACCAGTTGCGAAGATCGACACCTCTATCGCCGTCAGATGATATGAAGTCACCGATGAACTTTTCCAGTGCCTTCTGAAAAACTTCAGACCGAGCGCGACAGGAATTACCATATCCTAATCGATTTAACAATTCACCAAATGTAGGAATAAGAAATGCCATTGTATAGATAGTATAATAGTTTCAGGTAGTATAATACTGCTTAGGAGAGAAAATAATCCCAAGCGACAGTGGGATTAAATATAGTTGAACAGTAGTAATGATTTAAGCGCTAGAGGGCTCTACCTTGAGCGTGAACTGTTCGACATTGTAATTTTCCCCGCTTCCTTCAAGGGGGAATAATAAATAAGATTATCGTCTCATTTCCTTTACCCGATATCTTCCGTTTGTGTGGGTGGATACAACATCGAAGTTCGGAGCGCCCTGATTAACGAACTCCGAGTGGAGACTCCGTGCAACCACCGTCAGAAGCTCCACACCAAGCTCCACCACGGCGGTCTACACCCGGTAGACTCACGTAGCTTGGCGGTAAAGTGGAAGTGCAGTTATTTCATTCGCGGATGCAATGTGATATAATTGTGATTACTTACCCCGCATGATAAGGGTATTTTGGAAATGTGAACTATCGTAAATATTTCCTTTTTGACTGAGTTCATTATACTATCCCCGCCTGTCCGTAAATCTCTTAATCACTTTTTACCAGACGTAAAACTATAAGATCAGTGTCCCAATTCACAATATTTTTATCACCAAAGACTAATGGAACTGAACAATACAGTAATCATGGATCACAAGCGGACAGATGACTCTTTGCCTTCCCAACAACAAGCTGCGCTGCCAGAGGAAGTTGTCAAACGAATTATTGAGTTACGCGCTGAAAAGCAACGGCTCAAAATTGAGCTAGCAGACTCCCATATGAAGATAAAAAAGCTAGCTTCGGAAGTCTTATCACTACAACATTCAGTAGGTACCTTGTTTCAGTATATTGTATGTGTTACTTACTGTATTTCTGTAGACTAGCCGGATTATGATATTGGATAATCAAGATAAATAGCGCAAAAAAGACTTGAAATCTGAATATAGCGCACATAGGGCTACAACGCAGGAGAAATACATTCATCAAAGTATTCAGTTCATAGAAATTGCTGTCTTGTTATTTTCCTCTACCTATGATAGCTTAATATATTCCCTAGTTTACTATTACTCAAGAATAATATACTTGCCGTATTAAATATCAATGTTCTCTAGTGTTTTTCTTTTAATCTTTATGCTTGTTTGTGTGCTCTAGCATAATCACAGTGAAAAAAATATATGCAGCTCCTGTAAGGTTGAAAATAAGACGAATATCTTACGAACTTGACAACTGATCCAGTCTTGCAAATGGCATTATGCAGTCTACAGTATCCACTTAGTTGCCGCCAGGAGCGGTACAAGGCATTTAGTTTGCCTTCAATTATAGAAGTCCTCCCGGATGACCAGCGCTTCCGGACTTTACGGTCTGTAATCGGTCCGACGGAATACCTCCACTCTAATCATCCCCGCCCCGGAAGCCGATCCTGTTGAGATATGAAACCCGAGCGATTCGCCGATTACTAGATTGTTACTAAATATAAATAGGGGTGTATATATATCCCTCTTGAAGCTTAGTATATATATATATATATATATATATATATATATATACACAACTTATTATTGCGGCAAAGGCAATAACCGCTCCATTATTCGCAACCCCATCAAGTTCACTTATTTTATTATTCACTCTACAATGGCTAGTTCAGCGAAAGAAGAGTTTTATTTTATCCCTCTTGACCAAAATGTTCTAAGTCTTTCTGCTATACGGCATGAATTAGAGCAATTTCGTCAAGCTTTCAGTTTACTTCGAGAAGATCTAATCCTTATCTCACACACCCTGCCACGAATCGACGGAAGGATTGCTCGTCTCATGATGCAGAACCAACTTTTATTAAAATCTATTGATAAACAGGTATTTAGATACTCTAGTGTTTTTACGAACTACTGCTGACTGCTTCCGAGTTATATCAAAACATTCCGCAGACTCCTTCCACTGCTACAGCGCCCCAAGCTCCATGGCAAGCGGAAGATCTAGAAATAAGAAAGTATTATGAAGAAGAGGAAGGAAGTGATAGCGATGTTGTTGATTATTTACCATAGTCATTGTAATTATGCTTTATATAGTTTCCCTTCACTATGTATAAATATATATGTTGCTCTCACTTTTCTTATGTATTTGCTTACTATATCTTACACTACGTTGAAAGCTACTAAGTAGAACTTATCTTTTCATTATTATTTCATAGTATTTATATTATTATATATACTCAGTATCTAAGTACCATGCAAAGGAGACATATAATAGATCTAACTGGAACAAATCTTCTAATAGTAAACGCAGTATTTGTTATTATTTTTATATAATTACTACTCATAGTATATATCCAAATGAACTCATAGGGCCAATAACATAGAAGATTTATTGCGAACTAAAGAACCCACGACCATGGAGTTGCATCCTTTAGCTCACAAAACACTGTCCCAGATCGGGCTAAAACAATCATCTGCCAGCCCTGTCTCATAACGTTGCTTCCCACAGAGCTTTGAAACCCATTCGACCTCATAGCATTGGGACGTTGAGTACCCAAAGCAACCATGTTGGCCAAGCGCTGTCGATGGTGGTCTGGCAGCTCCCACATATCTGTTATGAAAAACCTCTCGCAATTGTGATAAAGCTCGTTCCATGGGCTGTTGATTCTAAGAATCTTCCCTCTGCTTTCAACCCACTCTATACTCTGCATATTCTTTCTCCTATTAGACAACCATAGATCCAGCATCTTATGGTTTTGAGGAGATATGAGTGAATAGTAGAGATCTCCATAATCCAAAACAAGAGACTCTCGATCTCCAAATGTCCTCACTCTAACAATAGAGGGATTTGCCTTCATAAAGTTATTTGCTGTTAAAAAAGTGTATCCTTTGTTGTTTGGGTGCTGTTCAATCAACGGCTTGCTGCTGGAGCCATTGCGATCTGTCGTGGTATCCCAGAGTATCGATTGATTTACGCTAGCCTGTTGGTAGTACATATGAGCCGCGCACCAGCCCCCAATAAAAGCTTGCAAATGGCTGGCATGAAAAGTCCTGATATACTCCATAATGCCTTTATACCAGAAGCCAATAATTAATTGAACTTTCTCGGTACCTCGGGCGGTGGCAATCGTGCCATGGAGAATGCTGAATGGTTGGCCAAATGGATCCTTATGGGGTAGGTCTTGGAAATGAGTTTCACCACCTGCAATAATGTCGATCCTTCCATCTGGCTGTAGCTCTATTGTAAAGCTGTTGGATATAAGTTCATTTGTATTGAACTTCATGTTGAATTGGCGCAAGATAGAATGCAGCTGCTCCCCCAATAGATAGGTTGTTTTCTCTTGCGCCCAGGTATTCAATGCCATCATCCTTCTTCGGCTAACAACTGCGCTGCCTTTTTTCCGTAAGTCGTCAAGGATGTCTTGTCCGTATAAATTCCATGTTACCCCGCATATGCTCAATGCATTGACCATGTCCGCTACAGATTCTTTATAGCCTGAGACATAGAAGTCCCAATTAGCGTCTGGCTGAGCTGACCCAGGAATAAAAAATTCCAAGGCACGCAGGCCACTTAAAAGACATCCGGAATCGAACATGGCAGACATGAGCGTAGCGGGATGTTTGAACGTGGTTGAGAAGTATGCGAGGGGATTCATTCGCTCGGCACAACTAGCCTTGAAGGTGTGGCCACCAGAGAAGTTCTCCGTCATAGTGTTAATGTCGCTTATACTAAGCTTTTTCATGATTTCAGACATGGCGTGGATATTTCCATTCGCAGCTTGAAGTGAAGCCATTGTAAAATAATAAGTAATATTGTGGTGGAGTTGTTCTTCTTGTTGATGATTTGATTGTGCTGATTTTGTATTTCATCTTTGGGTGAGCGGACAGCTGGATAATATACTGCACAGCTTCTATTAGCAGACCTGAGAATTGTGTGGCGGAAAGTTACTAGCACCAATTTTGCCCAGAGCCTGCCTAAAATGAGCGTGTTTAAAATAAGCCGTCCTAAAATAAGCCGTCGTCCTAAGATAAGGATGCAGGTGACTGGTAGTGAATGCGTACAAATTTAGGCAAAATACTCTAAATAAGTCGCGCATTTCTAACAACCCTGATTGTGTAACTAGCTACTAAGCGCCGTACTGGTAACTTAGCTTGTAGAGTGTGGGCCATTCCGCTTTTAAAATTGGAACGTGATTCTCGTTACTAGTAACTATCACAAGGCAAATCATACAGTGACCAGTAATGTTGGCATAAAGGATTGTACAGTGACTAGTAACCTGTGAAAATCCTACCATTCAGTTACTAGTATCTCTATATTACTAGTACTTATTGTAAAGGTAATTACTAGTAAACCCCTACTACTGGTAACTATTGCAAGAATAGTCATTAATTACCAGCCACCCCATAGCTCCTTTCACAGCTGTTACTAGTCACTACGCACCCACTTGTAGTATAGTTACTGGTTACTCAGTAACCGCCTGTATGACAAGTATTGGTTACTAAATAATCCACTGCATTAAAGTTACCAGTCATACTATACCTTCAAACCTACCTCCTGTTTTATATCTTCTTATTGTATGCCACAATTACTGGTCACTGACTCCATACGTACTCACAGCCTTCATGCCCCAACTTGGAAAATGAATTCAATTACCAGTAGCAGCGGTATAAAACGGTCCATAACACAGTCATTTCATATTTATGCTTTCCTAGTATTTGAGCGGCAGTCGGCCCCTATTATACAGGTCTATTTGGTGTTGAACAAAACAAATCTACGTTGGGATATACCAAAGTCAGTGCAAGCGAATTGAGAAAAAGACTTTTGAAAAGAAAGTGACTCGCAAAATTACTTGTAGTAAGTAACTGAGTTCAATTCACACGTTCATACTCCGCTATTCTATGCCAAGAAACATCAAACCGTTGAAGTTGAATAGTATCTATTTAAATAAGACATTATATCTTGCCTAACTTCTCTCCAACCTTTTCACAAGCTCTTTGAATTCATTGAGATACTTCGTTCCTCGAAAATCCTCAATGCAGAGATTATCAACAGTCGCAGATAGCAAGACTTTTTCGCCTTCGCACCTAACACCAAAAAAATAGCGAATGTTATACTTTTGGCCTTTACTCGCGGGAGATATGTTCTTCGGAATTAAAAGACTGGTTGACTCTCGCCCAATTCTTCTTTTCAAGTAGTCATTTGCTATTTGAAAGTCGCTGGTGCCTTGGATGGACTCGATTGGGAGTTCAATATCAGCCGTTGCCCGGATTCTTCCTTTCCTCCGCTCGACTTTAAGAAGATTGCAAATCTCATATGCTGGAGCTCTGTTTATGGGGCATTTGACATATTGACGTCCCCTCCGCAAATTTCCGTTCGTGCTTGTCGATATAATGCGTGTAGATCTAGTTCTTATTGTCGATCTGTATCGTGGAGACAGATCGCAGCGGCCTTTTGAGGTAAGTGTTTCCTTTTGGACAGCTGGTCACGAGGTATAAGCATAAGCTGTCCAAGATAATTCATCGAATTAAAGATTTACCTTCATATGAATTGTCGGCTGAAGGAATTTGTGCTGTAGCATTCTTTGTTTTGGCATTACTGATTGCATCCAGAACTAGTAGTACGATCACCATTAGCTATAAACCTGACCACCGTAGTAGAACGAAGTATAACTTACATATTTCTTCAAGGGTTGGGAGATCGTCATCATCTTCGTCTTTTCTCTTGTCAAGGTTATGACCGGATTGATTAGGCATAGTGTCTTGGTTGGTGTTTACACCTTGGTAAACACAAGTGATGCTCTGTGGCTCGGACATCAAATTTTGCGACATTCTGTAGCTTTGATCCAGAGTAGATAGTTGGAAGATGTGGTAGGAGGTAATATAGATGAAGAAATATATTGCATGTGTGATGGCAAAGAAGAAAGGAGGGTCTCGCATAGAGAGGTTGAACGGCATCTTATATAGCTGAAGAGGGGAAGGTTTTAGCGCCGGACTGATGTACAACCCTTTCCTCTCTCATTCTTTATCCAATCAATCTCTGGAAGCATCATACACAGCGGTTAAAATCTGCCTAATTCCATGGCGCAGTGGTGTGATGCGTTTGAAGTTGCCACTCTCTGCGTTGTAGTGGATGTGTCCGCAACTGCGGCCTGATGGGGATGCCTGCTCAGGGTGGTAAATGAGGCAGCTTGTGTTAGATACGAACTGAAGACTTCTTCTATGACCTAATTCAGGTAATGCCTGTTGTTAAGCATAGCAAAATACATCGTTCCAGGCGGTGTGGCGGATGCATGCTCAATATATGGATATAAGTTGGCATTGGGCAATATCGTTTGTATTACTCGCAATTATTCTCCTATAAATATTCAAAAATACATTATTTTAAGGAAAATATGGCCCAAATCTTTATATAAAATGTCTTGTATTGTTAACCAATATATTTATTACTAAAAACCCCAAACATCAAAACTTGCATCATTTAGCCAGCTGTGGTTCCTAGTGTCAAATTGACCCTGATATATTTCATTAAGTAATCATGTCGTGAATGGCCATTACTTTCCTCTCCTTTTGGGGAATGCTTTTAGTATCAGAGTCGGGAACAAAGTTGGGAACAAAGCTATGAACGGAGTCGGGTAGCTTTTCGATGTTGCGTGGTTCATTATTTGTTTGAGGGTCTTCGAAGTCGAATGGTGTAACGTAATTGTTCTTTGCTCCGGGTGCAATAGGCCCAAGTAGAAAGGCCCGATACTTGGATAGCTCCTGAGATAAACACTCTGGACAATGAACGCTTGGTTCGGCTTGCGTGTGCGTAGAAGGCCACTCGGGATTGCTGAGCAAACGGTGATCATCAACCGTCTCGTTTTTGGTGAAATTGCATGGCTCGTTCGAGCAGGGCTGCCCGTGTTGGATCTTGGACAGAGTGTCTGTATTTGCTGGAAAAAGAGTATTTTGGTCACAAACATTAGTGACAGGTTTGAGGTGCATTTGTATGTGCTCTTCCCATTGGGACGGGAAGAAAAGCTCTTTGCAGTGGAAGCAATTAAAGAACTGAGGGTGGTATGAATTCATAATGTTATTGAGCCTGCTGGTCAATTATGAGATAAGTGAGAATTACTTTTTGCCCTTAAAACGCTTCTTCTTATACTTTTACTATATAATTGAAAAATGAATATATACATAACGCTTTCTTATCACAATACACTTCAGGGGCATATGTGTAGGAATGTGTGAGACATTAGTGGATCATTCATTTCATTTCCAGGTGACAATTATGAGCCACCTGAAAAAGAAATCATAAGCCCCGCTACACCATACTATACAAAAGTTCCTTGCTAACAAATGGCTCATAATATACACTGTATCCACTTGGCTCATGCGCCATTTGCTGCTTTTTGCTTATTTCGGCTTACCATAGTACTAATTTTTTTACCTGAATCTGTGAGCTACCTGAGAGCGGCTCATGATACCCCTATCCATGCATTTGCAAAAGTTCCATGCAAAGCGAGGCTCATAAGACTCGCATGTCCACTCAGCTCATGCGCCGCATAATCCCTTCTCGCTTTTTTTGGCTTACTTGAGACGCTAATGGTTTCAAGGCTCATAAGATCATTCGATTCATTGGAGTATACGGCAGCATGTAATTTCTGGGCGCCCTCCGAGCTCATTTAATGCGTAAAGAAACACGATTGCTCATAAGACCTTTCGTCTCCACTAGGCTCACCTGATACAATAGATCCACATTTCTCGTAAAATGCCTCCATCCCACTCAGATCATTGTTACAACCTCTGGCCTCGGCCACGCTACATCATGTGTCTACAGTAGGTCGCATATGTGGTCTACATGACGCGGCTTTACAGAGTAGAAGTGAGAGGTTAGCCACCGGTATTCGTTATGAGAGAGGCCTCCATGCTCTCCTGTTATCTCAATTTAGCGAACATAGTAAACAGCTATACTTTTCCACGTGATTCGTCGGCATTTTTTGCAAGTATAAAAGGAGAGCAATGGTCACTTTCAGTAGCCCTTTTCTTCTCGAATTAGACTACAAGAAAACTTCACCAAGTCAAGCAATCCAATATGAAATCACCCTCTGCAGTGAGCCGATTATCCAGTGCCTCGCCGGCCTACGAAGAATCTGAGGAAGAGGAGAGAATATTGATGTATGCTAATGCTACTCATATGCTAAATGATGTTTGTCACAGAAAATGCTAACACTTGAGATACAACTCTCCAGCGGCATGGAAACTACCCAACGCACCCCATTCGAAGGATATCTTCCTACCTGCACGGCTGGCGTCAATTTTAGTAACAGTTATGTTCCCATTGTTGATAATTCCGAGGGTATATCCAACGAACTCAAGCCTGATAACGAGCTCGAGCCTGGCAACGAACTCAAGCTTGATAACGAGCTCGAGTCTAATAACAAGGCCAAGCTTAATAAGGAGAACAAGCTTGATTGCGAGATTTTGTCTGACGATCAGCTCGAGTCTAACAACAAGTTCAAGTTGGACAGCGAGACTAAGCCTGATAACGAGAACGAGACTGGCAACAAGCCCGAGCTTAATAATGGAACCAATGTTTCTAAAACATTTGATGATTTCTTGGCTAGCAAAGCTATCACAGGTAGAGATGAAGATCAAGGTATTTTATCTTACCCTTACACTCTGATCTCAAAAAGTCCAGTTGATCCGTCAGATCCTAATACTTAAACGGGCCAATAGCTTCTGGAGAAACCAAAGTTCAATATGACGATCAGAAAAACACGTTTCATAGTCATACTACAAATCCTTCGAATCGAAAACGTGAACGACAAGAAGATACGGACCTCCAGCCGCCTAAAAGAAGGTGCTCCGCTTCATCTATATCTGCATCTATCGCCCTCGCTCAGAAGCAAGTTGATTGTTCGTGTGATCCAACTGATATAATCTACGAAGTGGATGACAGGAACGAAGGGACGGTTTATTATTATACGGGACGATTAAAATGTAAGGAATGTATTAGTGATAAAAGCCTGGCTAGGTATAAGGAGTCACTTCCGAATTCAGCCGCATGCATTTGAGTTTCTGATTCTTCATAAGCTAGATTTATTATAGTTTGCATTTTGTCTTTCTCTATAATTAATTGCCATAGGTATTTTGACGCTTGTAATAAGTTTGTCACGTGACTCCACATCAAGCTAGCTAGTTCTCCTCCGCGCTCCTCCCCTGCCTAGTCTTTTTTCTTCATCTACATCACAATCCAGATTACAGTCACCAAGCTTGCTTCTTTGCAACTGAGCCCAGTGCCTTTGGTCCCTTTGTGTTTTCTCTCTTTGCTTTGCTCTTTCGTGATCCTTCGCTTGATCCCTCACATAGTTCCTGTAAGGCAGAATATAGAATTTTCATGCCTTACGTAAAAGAGAGAGCAATCAAATTGATACCTGAGGCAATAAATATGGGCCCCACTTCCGCCATCTGATTCGTTCAAAATATAAAGCCAGGCTAGCTCATAATCTCACGCTCATCCTACTCCAAACCTCCTTCACCTTTCACAGCACTGGCATACTCTACTTTTCCAAATCTTTGTCAGCAGCCACCGATTTAAAAATGTCTCATGAATTGATCAGGCCATATTATTACGAATTTGAGAAAATGCAATCTACGCTTAATCTTTTTACCAATAGTATTCCACCAGAAGAACGTCTCACAGCTTTCTCAGCAGCATTTGATAAAATTCTTCATTTATGGGATGCTCCTGACCAAACAAAACACATCTCGACTACGAAGAGAAACAAGAGCTCGAAGACTTTTCTACTTAGTCTTTTTGATATTGGACATGAGGCTTTTTTTTTATGCGCGCTCTCTATATCTATAACACAGATAGGGAACTTGAAAAAAAAAGAGCTTTTTTTGAAGGCTATTCAAGTGTGGATCAAAGAGAAAGCTGATGAAATTCCAACGTCTTTCAAAAGCTTTAGTTTTCAACTTTATGAAACTCATAAATCATTTTTTGAAGAAAGTAAGTATTTTATAAGAAGCATATATGGAATTTACATTCTAATAACGAATCCAACGACTTAGAACTCAAAGAGCAAAGACAAGAAAGATCCTCGTCAAATTTAGACAATATTTCAGAGCCCGAGATAATGTCTGATTATATATTCAGTCGCCATAGTACTGTGACCGAAGATATCTTGCCCCAAGATAATACATCGGCTTCCCTTCTAAGCCAAGAAGACTTATCCCAAAACATTTCAACGCCTCGTAGATCTATTGAGGATCTAAGACCAGTTGAATTAAATAATCAAAATGGTAATATTCCTATATTCTGCATTTATATCCTTACTAACTTTTAAACAGTGGAAACCAGCTCATTTAGAAAATCAGTTCTTCGTACACTAGAACATGCAGAGATATGTTCAGTGTCTAGACAAGCTATCTTTGCGCTTGCGGGTGATAATATCAGTGGACCTATCCATCTAGCGTTCCCAGCTGATTCAAACACCGACCCATTCTTGATAATTCCAATTAAACACACAGCATCTATCGATCTCTTCAGACTTGATGCTAGCCATAGTATTTCTTAAGCTATCTTAACTATTCCGATTTTACATCTCTTTACGCTCTCTTTATTATCACTCTGTCCAAAACAAATGAATCCTAATCCCTGTTCCCACGGTACAATAGCAGTATGTAGATTATATTGAAGTGGTGCCACGGTCCTTAAGAAGGTAACTGTTGTCCCATAGTGAAACAGCCTGACTTGGGCTGATGTCTCGGAGACTTCAATAAGAATTGCTGCTGTATTATTCGGAAATATAGCTTCTTCGCCATGCTGATAATATTTCCAGTCAGGCATAGAGCATTTCTTTCCTACCTAGAAATTTATTTAGTACATACTTCTCCAAAATTAAGGTTAACGTACTTCTTTCTCGCATTGCTTAATAAGCTCAGCCTCAGTGACATCTGTGGTCACAAGAGATACGATGTGCACCATGTGAATAGATCTCAAGGAGTCTTAACGTAGTCTTCGTGCGCTCCTTCGCTTAAGCTTAGTGTAAAGTACTAATGCAAAGAATTAAATTAAATCGGCAATTGTCTTCCTTGTCTGCCGCCGAGTTTGCATTCTCAGCGAAGAGGCTCGAAGAGGGGTAAAAAAACTTTTTCAATTTTTTAGTGGAGCTCTGTCTTACTTGCGAGTTGTGTAAGCTTGGTTCAGTATGAGCTTAAGGCAGTGTGAGCTTAGTGCAGTGTGAGCTTAGTGTAGTGTGAGCTTAGTGTAGTGTGAGCTTAGTGTAGTATGAGCTTAGTGCAGTATGATATACACTATATAAGGCGTGCGTGAGATATTATAGAGATCAATGTCCTGGTTTAGTCTCTCTAAGACCTGAATAATAAATATATATATAGACGCCTTTAGCTTTGCTGTCTTAATAAAAAGGGTAGAGTACTAGATATTAGAGTTTTATAGAAGCTTCACATGAATAATTATAATGCTTGCACCTCTTGCATGGCTGTCCATCAAGTCGTTCGCACTGTTAATATATTAGCGCTGTATTTCGTGTCACTTAAGAAACTGTATATCATACTTTTTGCTAATCTCGGCGGCACCTGGGGCACTTTGTTCTGTTATACTTCCTACGCTTCGCTCCTGGTAAATCTTGCTGTTCTGGCTTAGGATGTGCCACTTTTCCGCTAACATATAGCTGATTGACATAATGTAATTCTTGCTCGGCCTTTTCTGGGAGGTGCTCTGCTGATGCTTTTGAGATATCCTCTGTTGACAATGCAGTGTCTGTTGATTTAAGGTCTTTGGCAATACACGCATTGCACTGAAGGTCTTTCGCAACGTTATCCGCTGGAGCCGCTTGGTCGCACGAAAGGCATATCTTCCATTCATGTTTCTCTCTCATATATTGTTTCAGACCGCCGATAGTATCTTCATATATACAGATACTACACTTTGTTTTCGGAGGATGAGATTCTTCCATATGGGGACGTATAGTATCTTCGGAAAACGACATCTTGCACCATGGACAGAGTGGCCAGCTATGCTTTTGGTAAAGATGTACATTCTGTTGTTCCTCTAATAATTTTTCAGAACACTCAGGACACCTGAAAAAGCGGTAATCCTTATTCTTATGCACTCTAAGCTCCTCTGGTATTACTTCAACTCGGCTGCAATACTTGCATAACAACCATTTATACTTATACTGCTGGTGAAGGGGGAGTTGCCAACTTTGACATTCCTGCAGGCATTCAGAACAGATTTCCAATATATGTGCTTAAGCATGTTCCTTATCTGCTGCAAATTGTTCCTCTGTTCAAGGGCAAAACATACACATCTCAAAGCTAGGATAATCTCTTCTCAAGTGATTCCAAAGCCATCCTTATGCAATATGAAGATTGCAATGTAGACATATAGTCCATTGGTGATAATCTAAACTGTTACTGCTCAGAAGATGCAATGGAATTTCGTTAAATGCGTAGCTGTCTTCCGAACAGTATTTGCAATCTTTATTCTATCGAAAATAATACCATACCTTAAGGTAGTCCGGGAAATTATCTCCACATTCTTACTTACACAAAGGACAGTCGAAGTGCTCTTTAGTAATATAGTCTAACAGCTCGGCGGTATCTGTAGATCGGCACCCATTACAATCTTCAAGTATATGTGTTTTAATATGGCTATGCATATCAACGACGACTTCGCTTATGCTACACAGGCGACACACTGCTTCCGGGTGGTATTCGCTAAGGTGTTCGTCATCCAGCACCTCGTTACATAACTCACAGATGTCTGTGTGGTTGGAGATATGGCTGTGGTAACTGGACTTCGGAATAGCTGTTTTACACGCCCAACAGATTGTAAATTCCTCAGACATTAAGGCATCACAGCCTTATGTGCTACAGCGTTTCGCGACTGTAACAACTTCTCCGCAGTGACATACAGAAAAAATGCCAACCTGTCTTTTAGAGCTATCGCAGCCCGGTGTGCTACAGGATTCTGCCTGTTTTGTAAAAAATCTAAAAATAAAAAAAAATATTATTATAGTATTTAAGCTACTTACACTATGTAATAGCTATTTACGCTTATTATACTTGCTTAGCTTAGTAGAATAGCGCACCTGTAAGCTTGCCAAAGACCGCCCTGGAAATTCTTTACTGAACTCTCTGTGAATACCCGTCCACGGGAGATCCTCCTCCTTTAGCCTAGATAGAAGTTCTTCCTCTTCTCGACTATATGGAGTACGTGTTGTCCTTTTCCTAATCTCTCTTTGAGGCGTTGTTTGGAATGTACGCTGTGTAGTTGCGCTTTCTTGGCGACCCTCTGCAGCTGAAGGATGCGTAATGCTGCTTTCTTGGCCCTCCTCTGCGTCTATGGTGTGCGGAGAATTCTCTTCTTGGTTTCCGCCTCTATCTTGAGGAAATTCCCACTGCATGTGGAAAGTCATGGTGCCGTCCACGGAGCTAAACTTTAAGCGACATGGAACAGTTATCTCTTCGTACATTATTGCATCGGCTGCTCTGGTACCTCTATTGTTTGATGGATCTTGCGATAATGATGATGCTAGGTTCAGCATACTAGATGACGGTATGATCTTTCCCATTTGCCTTATTAACTCAGTAGAAGCTGAGAAATGTGGTATGTGTCCATGAGATGATGTATTAGTAGCAAGTGACTCTCTAACTTTGATGCGTTTGCGTGGTAGTTGAACACTGTCGTAATCTGCAGCATTCTCCTTGCTGCCGCTTGTCTCGCCGTGAGTTATGTTATTATCAGTATACGGTGGTGTATTGGTAGCCAGAGACTGCCTGGTCCTGCGGCGTTTGTGTACTGGCTGCTCACTGTCGTAATCTGCAGCTTCCTTCTCGCTGCTACCTGTCTCGCAGACCTCCGCATCATTATGTGCAAGGCTACTGTCGTCGCCATCATTGGGGCCATCATTGTTGTTCTCGCTGCCAATACCACCCATGTTATCATGGGGGAAGCTATGCTCATAGCTAGTCTGGTTCGGATATGAGGGGATGCACGAATCCTCCGTCCCCTGTAGAGGCTTGATCGTAGATTGGCAAGGTTCGGGATCGACCCAATAAGGCCAATCGCCGCTTGCATCAATCCCTCGCTCTGCGGCATTACCCAGAAATGGCTGTATGGAGGAACAAGCACTAATAGGGGTCTCGGGGATGCTGCTGATCTGCGCGGGAGTACTGGATTTCGGTAGGCGGTTGACTGAAGGTATAATGCTCTCCATGATACTTTGAGACGCTTTGTCTGCTTGAGACAAAGCAAATGCAGGTGGTGTGGGAGGCGGCATAGGCAAATGCTTTGCCAGGCGGTTTGAGGTTATTGCAGCTTTCTCAGTAGCTTGATTGATTGTAGGCAAATCCATTAAGCCTGGTTCTCCAGTCTCATTACTAGCGAACACTATGCTTGGACTCTTTAGGCGACTTTCTACAATGCTCTCTAAGGCACTTGTCAGTTATCAGACATATAAGGCCATGGGAAGCGCGTGACTTACCAAAACTCTTTGTCTTATCAGGCGGTGGTTTGGCTAAAGATGTGGTGGTCATGTCAACTGATAGAAGCCTATCAACCGATTGCGAGCTATGAACCGCAGGTAGGTGGCTCAAGTTCATTTTGACGTCCGCAGATGACTCCTCTTGTAATTTAAGAGCAGGAGTAGAAACTGGAATGGGCTGTTTTGTTTTCTGCGTGCTATGCGCTGTGTGCGCTACAGTTGCAGGAGCCCAAAAACTCTGCCTCTCAAGGTTGACATGATATGGCTTTGGTTCTCGAATTGTGGTAAACATTGGGTTGGTATTGAATGTTTGAGCAAAGTAATTTTCTCAGAAAAAGCAAGGTAAAAGTGTTAATGAGAACTATCTAAGACAGCACAAGACGGGAGCTAAATAGATTAAATATACAAGAACGTCTATCTCTCAACAACCTCGAGATTGTGCTATCGTCCATTTATCCAAAACAATGACTAAAAGAATCAGCCGTAGGTATCTCACACCGTATCATATCCTCTTTTCTGTCTCACCCTCTCTCTCTCTCTGCCAATCATTCAACTAGTCGGCCACATGGATGCGACTTTGACGGAGAGGTGGTAGCATCGCCACATATCGAGCGCATTATTGTCGTTCGCCTATGCAACTCTCGGCGTCTCCGAAGACACCAAAGTCCAACAGATCCATGTTCTGGGACTTAATTGGATGAAAGATCTTGGAGGCCGCGTGTAAATTCCCTCGCTTGGATGAATTCGTTCATCAAACTCGTCTAACGAAATGTGATTATACCATTCTGTTTTCAGCTTCGGATATGGCGGCAGCAGCATATTGCTGGCCTCACATCACGCGATCCTCTTGACTTATCTTTAACCACCCTATTACCAATCGATATTGAGAGAAAAGGGGGGAGCGGCACTGCTTTTGCAATAGCGTGGTGTTTGGAAATAAGGCTGTCCGAGATAATGCCGGCTTAAATCGCACCGATAGACCACGCTGGTCGCTGGCTGTCGTATCAATATCCGTCCGCACGCGACGTAAGGAGTTCATTGAAGCTCGGTTTTGCCAAGGAGGCGTATGGGCTAGTGCAACAACCCCATCAAGCAGGCCGGAATAGAAATCTGCCTCGTATATGCACACTGATATCAATGAGAATCTGAGGCATTTTTGTAACCGACCGACCGATACCAAGGGACTCTTCTAAGCCTATAAGCAGGCTGGGAGCAAAGTGTCAGTTGTTAGATGTGATTATTGCAGTGAGGGAGGTAAGGGGAAGATGAACTTGGCGCTTACTTTGTAAACATAGCGAATCTTGAGACAATTCAAAGGAGGTTTTCCAATCGAAAGGTGTATTATTTCACAAAACTGCTATAGCGAAATGTATATGTATAGTGGGAGAGGATAGAGCGTTTCAAAGATATTAGCGACAGTTTGGAAAAGAATTAATACTTAGAACTAAATTGCCTCAAATGAAAAAGGAAGTAGGAGAGGAAAAAGAAAGGAAGTCAAAAGTACATAGTGAGAGATAAAAATATTTATAGTAAGGAGGGGCTTAGTGTAAACTAGTAAGCGTACTATACTTAAAGAAGAAAGCTGCAGTTTCTGGATATAGTAACAGTGTAAGTAATATTACTTATTAAAATACTTAAATAGCTAGTTATTATTATATTAATATAATAGTATTTAGATTAAATATTTAAACCTTTTATTTTATAGTTAGTAATAAATTTACCTATTTATTAATTTAACTGCTTTACTAATATAAACTATAAAACCCCTTTAAGGTTTATCCCTTAGGAAAAGTACTATTTATACTAATATATAAATATTAGTTTATTATATAATAATAATTTTTATTTAAATAATTACCTTAGACCTATAGGTAATAAGACATTAAGGATTTAATAGTTTATAAACTTCTAAGTCCTAAATAATAATATTAATTATAAAAGCAAAGCTTAAAGTAATTATAATAGTAATATTAAAATCTAAAATAATTTTAAAAATACTATTAAAGATATTACAATAGCCCTTTAACTATTAGCTAATATATAAGAAGCTAAGTAATATTTCTTAGTATTTAAAACCTTTGTAAAATAATTATAATAAATAATTATTATATAGTAAAATATTATAATAATACTTTAAAAATAATAATTAGTAGTAAACTTTATAGTAAACCTAGCCCTTATAATATAATAATAGAAACCTAAAGAAATTATTAAACTACTACTACTTAATAAATTTAAAAAAGACTTTAAGTAAATTTAGAAGTTTTTTATAAATATAAGGAATTATTTTAGTTACTTTTTAATTATTATAATTAATAATATTATAAAAATCTAAACTATAGGAATTTATTTAACTAAAACTACTAAAAATTAATTTAAATTATACCTTAGAGACTTTAAATAAACTAAGATTTTTAAAAAATAATATATACTAAATTTATTTAATAAATATACTATATTTAAATAACAGCTTAAAAAACTATATAGAAAAATTAATAAGTCTAAGGAAGCTAAAGATATACTTCTTTAAATTAAGTAAAAAAAACCCTATATAAAGTATACTATTGTTTTTATATACTTAGCTACTAAGACTAATTTAAATAATAAAGTATAATATATATTTTACTATTAAGGACTTAATATAAATATTAAGGATAAACTCTTTAAGGATAAGAAACTTAATACCTTTAATAAACTTATAGAAAAAGCTACTTATATTAATAAATAATAATTTTAATAATATTAAAAACGTAAGTAAGAAGGAAACTATTATAACTTAGCTCTTATAGTTACAATAAGGGGCTATAGGGTAGGCGCCCCTGATTAACGTTAGACTACGTAGCTAATTAAGAAGTAGTTAATAAAAATTAATATTAATTCCAATTAATATATAAATAAATTAATTAAGATTATAATTAATTTTACTTAACTTTAGAATATATAACTAAATATATAAGTTTACTTTATATTACTTATTAAAATACTTAAATAATTAATTATTATTATAGTAATTATAATATAATTAAATTAAAACTTAAATATTTACTTTTATTTATATTATTAACTAGTAATAAAATTACTATTACTAATTTAATTACTTTACTAATATAAACCCTTAGAATTATTTAAAAGGTTTATCTTTTTTAAAAAGTATTATTTATATTAATATATAAATACTAGTTTATTATATAATAATAACTTTTATTTAAATAGTTACCTTAGACCTATAGGTAATAAAATACTAAGGACTTAATAGCTTATAAGCTTTTAAATCCTAAATAATAATACTAATTATAAAAGTAAAGCTTAAAGTAGTTATAATAGTAATATTAAAATTTAAAATAATTTTAAAAATATTACTAAAAACATTATAATAACTCCTTAACTACTAGCTAATATATAAGAAACTAAGTAATATTTTTTAATATTTAAAACCTTTATAAAATAGTTATAATAAATAGTTACTATATAGTAAAATACTATAATAATACTTTAAGGATAATAACTAATAGTAAACTCTATAGTAAACCTAGCCCCTATAGTATAATAATAAAAACCTAGAGAAATTATTAAACTACTACTGCTTAATAAATTTAAAAAGGACTTTAAGTAAATTTAAAAGTTCTTTATAAATATAAAAAACTATTTTAATTACTTTTTAATTACTATAGCTAATAATATTATAAAAATCTAAACTTATAGAAACTTATTTAACTAAAACTATTAAAGATTAATTTAAATTATACCTTAGAAACTTTAAATAAACTAAAACTTCTAAAAAATAATATATACTAGATTTATTTAATAAATATATTATATTTAAATAATAGCTTAAAAAACTATATAAAAAAATTAATAAATCTAAGGAAGCTAAAGATATACTCTTTTAAATTAAGTAAAAAAGACCTTATATAAAATATACTATTACTTTTATATATTTAGTTACTAAAACTAACCTAAATAATAAAGTATAATATATACTTTACTATTAAAGACTTAATATAAATATTAAAAATAAACTCTTTAAGGATAAAAAACCTAATACCCTTAATAAACTTATAAAAAAAGCTACTTATATTAATAAATAATAATTTTAATAATATTAAAAATATAAGTAAAAAAGAAACCTTTAAAAAATAATTTTAAAATACTTTTACTTTAGTAATAACGCTAACTAAGGGAAAAAAAGAATTTTATAATATATAATAATGGAAACTAGGATATAGACCTTAGTATTATTAAGGCTTAATATAAAAATATTAAATATTATAATTATAAAAAAAAAAGATATATAAAGAAATACTATTAAGCCCTAAAGAAAAACAGTAATAAAAAATTTACATTTATTTTAAAACTTAAGGAAAATTAAATTATTAATACTATATAACCCTTAGTAAAATATAAACTATTATACTTTTTAATATATTATAATAATAAATATTAAATATACTTTAGTAATAAATGGTTAGGATAATACCCTAGGGGATCCTAAAATATATACCTTAAATATATTAAGGAAATAATTAAAAAAACCTTAGTTATATTAAATAACTTATTTAATAAAACCTTAATAAATAAGAAAAAATAAACTATATTAAAATATTAGTTTAATAAGCCTTTAATAATAAGGATATTACTTTATAAATATACCTAAGTAATAATAAAATAATAAAATAAAAAAATTACTTAACTTTAAAAATAAAAAGAAGTTATTTATAAATAGGAAAAATAATAAAAAATTATATAATAATATAATAATAACCTTTATACTATAATATAAAATTATAATATAGGAATATATTAACCTTAATATTACTAAACTATATAAAAACTATGATCCTAAAAGCCTTAAGGATTAAAATACCTTTTATAAATAAAAACCCTTAACTTAAGTAAATAGCCTAAATTAAAATAACTATAACCTAAATATAATAAAAATAATAATAGTCTTTTAAATACTACTCTATTAGTAAGCTCTATATTATAAAAACTTCCTTAAATAATAATAATATTAAATAAATTAACCTTATATAATACCTATAATAAAATCTAAGTATTAGGAAAAAAGAATTTTAATAATACTTTAATAATAAAAATACTTTATACCTTAAGCCTAAGGTATTAAAAATACCTTTCTACTATATTAATAATATTTTACTTATAAACTAATATAATAAAGCTAATATTATTAACTATAAACTTTTATTATATAAATAATATATTATACTTAAGCTTTAAAAATAGTATAAGGACTATAAAGCTATAAAATATAAATAAAATAAGTTTATACTTTTATAATAAAGACTATTATAAAAAGTACTAATATTAATACTATACCCTTATATATATTATCCTATAACCTAAAATAATAAGGATTTAACTTTATAAAATATAATATTAATAATAAACTATAAGGAATTAATTAAAATAAACTTTAGAAATATTATAAGCTTACTTACTTAAAAATATCCCTTAGCTTAAATATACTTAATATAAATACTATAATATTTAAAATTATAAATAAAATAAATTACCTTAGACCTTAAATAATATAACTATTAACTTTTATAGTAATAACTATTATAATAATATTAATAATATAACCTATTATAACTAAATATTATAATAAAAGGAAAAAAACTATAGAAATTAATAAATAAATAATTAAATAATAAACTAATTATAGTTTATATAAATTCTAAAGCTATAATAAGCTATATTACACCTTAACTAGTTAACTACTTATAGTTAAACTATTATAAAAAGGAAAAACTATATACTTTAGTAAGCATTAAGAAATAATAATTTATATATAATAATAAAACTATTAACTATAAAACTAATTACTTTATAATTTAGTTTAGTAAAATTAAGGATATATTTAAATTTAATATTATAAATATTATAAAATATAATATACTTTTAAAATATAATTAGCTTAAGTTATATAACCTTAATATTAATTAAATTAAAGGCTAAGGTAAAATAGTAAACTTACCCTAAACTTAATTAATTTTAATATATTATAATTAAATTAAGAGGATTAATAAAATACTATAATATCCCCAATAATAAAATTAAAAACCCCTTATATTATATAAAGAAATAAAAAAATATATAAAAAATAGAAAAGTTATAAAAAAAATATAATTTAAAAAGCTAGAAAAGCTCCTAAGGATAATTAAATATATTAAAAAACCTAAGAAAAAATAACTTAGATTTCTTAACTTAATTATATAAAAAGGTTAAGGACTTATATTACTAAAACTAAAATACCTAAAATATTTAAAAAATATACTAATAAACCTTTAGTATATAAAAGTCTTTAATAAAAAACTTAATATTAAACTACTAAAATATAATAATAGAATTATAAAATTAAACTTATAAATAATAAAAGTACCTAATATTTAATAAAATCTATAATTAAGTACTACTTAAGCTTAAAATACTTAATAAATAAATTAAGATTATAAAAAAAGCTATATTAAACCTTTTAAATCCTTAGCTAAATATTTAATTATATTTATACTTAAAAAAAATAGTAAACTTTAACTTATTATAAACTACTAATAATTAAATATAATAACTAAGAAAAAAATATTATACTACTACCCTTAATTTTAAAAATTAAAAACTAACTTATAAAAGCTAAGATCTTTACTTTATTAAACCTTAAGGGAGTATATAACTTATTTAAATTAAAAAAGGTAATAAATAAAAAACTACCTTTTATATTAAGTATAAACTTTATAAATACTAAGTAATATATAACGTCCTGACCTAATACTTAAATAGTATAAGGTAAGTTCCTAAGGTAATAAGCTAAGGTTAATTAGTTTATATTAGCAAAGAGGATAGAAGTAGCTTTAAGCAGATATAATTACTAAGTAAGTAAGATATAATAAAGATTTAATTTATATTTAATCTTAATGCTTTATTAACGACTGTCTATCTAAGTTATTTAAAAAGCGTAGAGAATTAAATTTTATATATTTAATTATTCCTAGTAGCTTACTTAAGTAAAGTCTTTTATACTTAGTAAACCTACGACTTTAGTAGTAAAGTTTATATACTATAGTATATATATTTTAGTAAGCTAGTTATAATTAGCTATTTTCCCTATAGTTTTTTTAAAAAGTATATACTTTAGATTAGGTTATAATATAATACCTCCTTTTTATTAGTTTTATCCTTAAGGCTATATATATAAGTTAGGTTATCCCCCTTCCTTTTGTAATTATGGTTTTTTTCTTATTTATAAAATACTTTATAGTATTACTAAATAATAATAGTTATTTATTGGAAGTAAGTTAATAAAAAATTAAAAAGCAGTAGTATTAGTAATTAAGACTATTAGTATTATTATTATACTTTATTTTTATTATAAGGTAAAAGGGTTTACTTATAAAATAGTAAAGGGGTATAATTAGTATAAGGAGTATATGCATTATAGTTATTTTTATAATAGGAATAGGATTTTTAGCAGTAGGTAAGTATACTACTTAGTATAAGATTTTATAGTTAATAATAATTAGCGTAGTAATTAGCTTTTAAAAAAAAGCGTCTAAATACTAAAAAGCGTTAAACTAAATAAAAGTTATTTTAGTAATAAATAAATAATATTACTAACTTAGTAAATAAATAAAAGATTTTCCTAGTTAGCTTAGTTATAAAAGTAGCAGAAATAAATTAATGTTTATAGTAAATAAATACTTTACTATAGTACTTATTTTTTTAATAAGTTAGATAAAGTAAAGAAGGTAGAGTCTAAGGTAATAATTAATATTTAAGCTATAGGGGTAGTAGATATTATTAATTAAAGTACGGTCTTTAGTAATACTTCCTTAGATTTTTCTAAGGTTACTATTAATTTTTCTTCCTCCTGAATCTTTAATTTAAAGTATAAAGCTTTAAATTTTTCTATAGTATAAGAGGAAACTTATATAGTTTCTTTTTTAGCTTTATCTTCTAAGTTTGAGTTTAGGTAGCGGCGTTAGGAGTTTTAAGTATAATCCTTAAGTTTTTTTAAAAGTTTTAAATTAGTTTTATTATATTAAAGCTTTTAATAGGTTCCTAAGGTATTATAAATTAGGTTATATCCTTTTTATTTAACTTAGTATTTAATATTATTTTCTTCTAAGTTCCTTTATACTACTAAGATTTTTTAACTTCCTATTTTTCTTTACTTTAATAATAATAATTTTATTTAAGAATTAGTCTTTTTATTACTTTATTAATTTATACTTTTTTTAATAGTAATATATAAAACATAGGGTATTTAATTATATACCTTCTAGTATTTCTAGTTTATAATTAACGTTATTAATTTTCTTTAAAATCTTAAATAGACTGATTTTCCTAAAATTAAGCTTATTGTTTAGTTAGTTTATTTTAATATTTAGTATTTTATAGCCTTATATATATTAAAGTAGGTAGACTATATCCCCTTCCTAAAGGTTTAGTCCCTTAATCCTATCCTTATTTATATAGTATTCTATATACTTTTTAAATAAGTTCTAGCTGTACTTTTAATTCTTTATATAAGTTAACTATAAGTTCTACTTAAAGTTATACTTTATTAGCATTAGGTCCCTTCTAAGTAGTTTCCTATATACTAAAGAAGTATATTTATATAAAGCATAAAATAATATTAACTTAGTAGATTTAGATTTTATACTATTATAATATAACTAAGTAAGAGGTAATTTATTAACTTAATTATTTTACTATAGGTTAATAAAATATTTTAAATATTATTTAATAATTTAATTTATTTATTTTATTTAATTATTTATTTTAGGATAATATATATTACTAAGTTTATAGTTTACTTTAAGTTTTATTATAAGTTTTTACTAAAACTTAAAGGTAAAAGTTTATTTTTTATTAAAGATAATTTCTTAGGGTATACTATAATTAGCTGCTATTATTTTTATATATATATATAAGGTCTTCTACTAAATATAATTTTTAATAAAGTAGGAAGTATACTTACTTTATAAATTTATTTACTACTACTAAGATACTATTATAGGTTACCTTAGTAAAAGGTTTTTTAAAAAGTAGTAGGTTTATAATATAATTAAAGGTAACTTATTTCCTATAGTAATTTTAGGTATTAGTAAAAGTTATAGTTTTCTATAAGGTTTATACTTTTATATTTAATACATTAATATTTATTATAAGTTACTATAATATTAGCAGTAATTTTTTTTATTCTTTTAAATTAATATATTATAAATACTTATTAATATATAGTTATAATTCCTTAATATTTAAATAGTAAGTATTTATAAATATATTTTATAATTTTCCTTTATAGGTTAGGAGGTACTTAGTATTTACTTTTATTTATAAAATATTTATTCTATAGTATAACCTAAGATAGAAATAATATAGTTCCTAGTTTTTTATATACTCTTTTTTAATTTCCTTAAAAAGTTTATTATACTTTTATACTTTAAAAATTATATTAAAAAATCTTTATTTATAATTACCTTATATATTTTAATATAGTATAATACCTTAGTAATTAAGGATTTTTTAAAAATAATTAATTTTTCTACTAAGTGTATTAGCTCTTTTATTTTTTAATCCTTTATAGTATATAAGTTTATAATTAAATTTACTTAAAAACTTAAAGTATTTTAATTATCTTTAGATAATTTCTAAGTAAATGTAAAGTAAGTAATATTTTAATAATTAGTAAAAATCTTAATGCGGAATTTACTTCCTTTATAATATTAACTTTACTATTTTAAGTAGCTTTTAATTCTTAAAAATTCTTTATTATAGACTATGTAATTAAGTTTAGCTTTATTAAGCTTTTGTAAGTAAAATATAATAAGGTAAAGTTTCCCTTTATTATTTTATTAGTTTAGTACTCCTTTAATTATGTATTTTAATATATTAGTTTTAATTTCTACTAGTTTCTTAGGGTTATATATAGCTAGTATAGGTTCTAAGGTTATAGCTTACTTAATTACTTAAAACGCTTACTCTGCTTTCTTTATTTAGTTAAACTTCTAATCCTTTATTATATTAGTTAAAGGTTAAGTAAGACTAAAGAAGTTTTAAATAAAACGTTAATAATAGTTTACTAATTTAATAAAGCTTTATACTTCTTTAACTAATATTAGTTAGCTATTTATTAATTACAGTAACTTTCTTTAAATCTATTTATATTAATCCAGGGGTAATAATATATTTTAAAAATTCTACTTCTTATATATAAAATTAGTATTTTTTAGGATTTATAAGAGGTAATTATTTTATAGTACTTAAAGTACTAGGTGTATATATTCCTTATATTCTTCTTTAGTTTTAGAATATATTAAAATATTATTTAAGTAAATAATAATAAATTTATTTTAATATTTTTAAAGGACGTAGTTAATTTTTTTAAAAAGGATATAGGTATATTTATTAATCCTTAAGGTATTACTAAGAATTTATATAAAATTCTCCTAAGGTACTTAAAGGCTATTATTTATTTATATCCTTCCTTTATTTATTAATCTATAAGTATTAGTAGGTTTAGCTAAAAGTATATTATAGCTCCTTATAGCTAATCTTATACTTTAGATATTAGTAGTAAAGGAGTTTAGTCCTTAATTATAATATTATTTAGCTATTTATAGTTTATAATTAATTATAGTTTTATTCTTTTTTAAAATAAAGATAATAGAGTATTATACTAGGGAGTTAGATTTTAATATATCCTTTTTTTTTATTCCTATATTTATTTATTAAAAGTATTTAGTTTTAACTAATTAAGGTTATATAACGGAAAATACTTTTAGTTACTTCCCTTCCTTTAATTCTATTATATAGTCTATTTAATATATAGTAGTATTTATATACTTCTATTTAAATTAGTTAAGGTCTTCTAAAATAGAGTTTAAACTTTTAATATTATTTTAGGATATTAGCTATTAAGTTTATAGGCTTTTTTTTTTCTTAGTTATCTTTTTTCTTTTATAGTTTTTAAAAATTAATTAAGCTTTATATAAATCTTATTTTCCTTTAGTAAACCTTTTTAAAGATTAAGCTTCTGTAGCTTTTAAATTGTTTTTATTATTATTATACAGGGATCTTTAGACTTAAGGAGTTAAGGTTTTTGACTTCCTTTTTATCCTCTTTTTAATTTAAAGTTTTTTTATTATTTTACTAATAAATTAGGCCTTTGCTTTATATTATTAAGGTTTATATTAGTATAACTATAATATACCTAGGATAATATTATATTTTAGTATTAATAATATTATATACTACTAAAGTAGTTTAACTAAATATATTAAAATATAAGGTAATTAATTTATCTTTTTACTTATTTATTATTATATTTAAATTATTTTTCCTTTTTTATAAAAAAGTTAGTATAGTTTTTCTTTTGTTTTTATAGTAACTGCAGGTGTATTATAGTTATAGCTAATATATAGTTTTTATTTACTAAAGTACTAAAACTTTAAGCAGTTCCTTGTTCTATATTATTATAAAAGTAATCTTTTTCTTAAGGAACTGTTTATTTTTTATTACTATTATATTTATATTTTCCTTTTTAAAAAATATAAATTCTTTATTAATAGTACCCTTTATTTAGACTATTTTAGTTTTTTAAGTATTAGTCTTTAATTTTACATAGTATATATAATTTATAATATAAGTTTTTGTAATTATCCTATTCTACTACTTCGTAATATAATTTTATTTATCTAATATAAATCTCGTAAGTAACTTAATTATCTTATAGATTATTATCTTTTTATACTTATAATATCTTCTAAGTAGTTCCTTAGGTACTCCTATATAAGTTCTAAAGTTAAATTTAATACTATATAATTAGTTTACTAATTATTATTCTATAGCTTACTTTTCTTCTAAGACTAAGTTATACTAGTCTTTAAGCTTATACCTTTAATATCTAAGGTAGTCTAGTTTATTATATTATTAATACTATTTAAAGGTATATACTTTAATTCTTTTATTTTAATTATACTACTTAAATAAGTTTTAAAGTTTAGTAAATAGTATATTAATAAGTTTAGGTAGTCTTTTATTTATATTATTTTTATATTTATAAGGTATAGTTAAATAAGGTTTAAGTATTATAATTTATAATTTTTAAAACTTATAAGGTAACCTTTTCTATTTACTATACTATCCCTTATAGTAAAGGTCTATAATAAAGATTACTAAATTTTATTATAGGAAAAAGTATTATATTCTACTTTTTATTTTAAGTAATATATATATTAATAAGTAATATAGTTTATCTAATAATAGTAATAGTTATTATTTATAAGATTAATCTAAGGGTAGTCTTTTAAGGTATTTATTAATATTTTCCTTTAAGCTTATATTTTATCTACGTTTAAACTTATAATAATTTATTATTTTTTATTATATAGTTACTATTATATAAGTTTATCTAAATTTCTTAGTAAATAAAAGTTTTAATATCTTATTTAAGGATTATAAATATTAACTATTGTTAAAATTTAATAAGTTTATTAATTTCCTTAGATTTACTTTTAATAAAGTTAATAATATTTCTAACTTATCTTTTTATATAATAGTAGCCTATAGTTTTATTAAGTTATATCTGTAGTTATGGGGTTCCTAACTAGATTAGGTATAATTTTAAAGTAAGGTTATTCTCTTAGTTTATTTAATTTTCTTAGTTTTTCCTTATACTAAGGGTAATTATTATTTTTTTATTATAGTAAATTAAAAGGATTGTTTATTTTTATCTATAGTATAGACTTTTTTTTTTAGTTTTGGAATTTTATTTTTATGTTTTTTCTTAGGTACTTAGTAGTTTTATACTATATAGCTGGATTTACTATAATTATAGTATTTAAATTTTTTTTTACACTATAAAATATTTAATTTATTCTAAGTTTTACTACTATTATCTTTTTAGTAATTTTCCTTATTTTATTTTTTACCTTAGTTAGTTTAATATTTATTACACTAGTATTAATAAGTAGTACTAGTCTTAAGTTTATATAGTAAGTTATTTACTTAAATACAGGTATTTATAAATAAAACTAGGGTGTAAATAAATTAATTAATATTATATACTTTTCCCTTAACTTTTAATTTAAGTTTATTATAAAATTATTTAATAAGAGCTAATTTATTTTAATTAAGGTACGCAGTAACATCTTGGAATTTTACAGTATAATCTAAGTATTTTCTCTTTTAGTATATATTAACTAAGGTATTTTCCGCTATTTTAAGTTTACTAATATTTTTAAATACTTTTTTTAATTTAAAGATATATTTATTATAATTACTAAAAATTTATTAAGTTTATTTTTCTACTTCTTTAGCTAAGCTCTTTAGGTAGTTATTTAAAATAAATCTAAACTATTTTAAAGTAGTACCTTTAAGGCGTAAAGTAGTAAAATAAACCTTCTTTTTAGTAATATTAAAGGTATTTTTAAAATCCTTAAAGTATACTTTAAGTTAAATTAAATATAAACAAAGTTCTTTAATATTTTTTTTAAATATAAAAGGTAGCTATTGTTTAATAAAGATTTTAATATTAATTATCTTAGGTTTTTCTTTATTAAGTTTATTAACTAAAACTTTATTAAGTTTATATATATTTTAAATAAGAGCTAAGAGTTAATTATTTTTAAAAGAGGTAATATTAAGTAGGTTTTATATAGTAACGTTTCTATTATTATCTATAGTAAATATACTAAGGTTAGTAGTAGGAGTTCTAAGTACTAGTCTTACTCTAAATATAGTAGTTTTATATTACTTAAAGGTTACTTAGTATCCTTTTAAATAAAAGTTATTAATATATAATATCTTAACCTAATACTTAAATAGTATAAGGTAAGTTCCTAAGGTAATAAGCTAAGGTTAATTAATTTATATTAGCAAAAAGAATAAAAAGTAGCTTTAAGTAAATATAATTATTAAGTAAGTAAAATATAATAAAAATTTAATTTATATTTAATCTTAATACTTTATTAATAACTATTTATTTAAATTATTTAAAAAGTATAGAGAATTAAATTTTATATATTTAGTTATTCTTAATAGCTTACTAAGTAAAATCCTTTTATACTTAGTAAGCCTATAACTTTAGTATTAAGGTTTATGTACTATAGTATATATATTTTAGTAAGCTAGTAAAGCTTCTCCTTAATTAGCTATTCTTACTATAGTTTACCTAAGAGGTATATACTTTAGATTAGGTTATAATATAATACTTTTTAAATTTATAAATACTTTAGTATTTTTTTAAAAAATAATTAACAATATATTATAAAATTATATAAATTATTTTATTATTATATACTTTAATAATATTTTTATTTAAAAACTTAGAAAAAATATAAAGAATATATTAAAAAAGTATTATAAATACTTTAAAATAACTAACTCTTAGTAAAACCTAAAAAATATAACTTTTATATATAAAAGGTTATATTTCTAAAATATATTATTACCTTAGAATAAATCTAAATAAACCTTAAAAAACTTAAGGTAATTAATAAATAAAAGTTACTTAGGAATATTAAGTGTATAAAACTTATTAACTATTATTAATATTTTATTAAGGACTTTTTAAAAATTACTATACTATTTATAAATTTAACTAAGAAAAATATTAAATTTAAACTTATATAAGATACTTTAATAGCCTTTAACTACCTTAAATAAGCCTTTATAAATATACTAATACTTATAATATTTAACTTAAATAAACTTATTATAATAAAACTAATACCTTAAATTATATAATTAATAAAGTATTAATTAATTAAATAAAAAAAAAAACTTAGGTCTATTACCTACTTCTTTAAAAAACTATATAAACTAAAACTTAAATACTTTTATTTATAATAAAAAATTTATGTTATTTACTAAGCACTTAGTAAATAATATTAAAAATATTATTATAAAAAAAGCTAATTTTTAATAATTATTTTTATAAACTATTAAAATATTACTTACTTTATAATAATATAAAAACTATTTTATAAATAAGTTAAATATTATAAGTAACTCTCTAAGTTTAAATTTATTATTAAATATTATAAAGGTTTAAATAATAAATATACTTAATATACTTAGTAAATAAACTACTTCTAAAAAATTTTAAAAATTAAGGCCTAAGTATTAAAAAAAAACTAATATAAAGACCTTACAATTAAATTAATTAATATAATATACTTAAATTAAAATAAATAATTTAATTATTAATAATATAAAGAATATATTAAAAACTAGGAAAATAAATAATATTTAAAAAGTATTTTTATAAATATTAAATACTTAATAATAAATAAATTTATTTAAGTATTAAAAAACTTATGTAGTAAAGTAATAAAATTAGTTTATATATATAAGCTTAATAAATACTATAAAATATAAAAAACTACTTAATAAGTTACTTAATACTTTAAATTTAAAAATATTAAAAAATAAATATAAAAGGTTATATTGAATATATAATATATAAATAAGCTAAAGTATTATACTACCTTCTTTATAAAAAACTATAACCTTTATTAATTTTAGTTAAAAATTAAAAATTAATAATATTTAACTATATTATTAAGCTCCTACTTTTTAAAAAACTTATAATTAATAAAATATAAAATAATATCTTTATAATAGTTAATTAACTTTTAAAAATAACTTACTTTATCTTAATAACTAAAAAAAACTCTATAAAAAACCTAGTTTATATTTTTTTCTAAAATATTTATACTTAATATAAATTACTAAATAAAATTATTTTTAATAAAAGATTAATATTTATATTAAAATTTTAATAATTACTTATAGTAAAAGTTAAATTAAAATATAAAGCTAATATAGCTTACTACTCTTAAATAAATAAATAAACTAAGTAAATTAACTAAATTATTAAAACTTATTTATAATATTATATTAACTTTAATTAAAATAATTAAGTAAAATACTTACTAACTACCTAAGTATTTTATAATAGTATACTAATAGAATTTATAAATTACTTACTATTTTATATAAATTATAAGTTTAAATTAAATTTACATTAACCTTCTATTAAAGGAGAAAATACTAGTAAAGCTATTATTATAATAAATAAACTTAAAAAACTATATTAAAAATTATAAATATAGCTTAAATTTATTAAAAAATAAATAACTAAATTTATAAATATTAAAAAAATTAAAAAACTAACCTTTAAAAAAGAAAATATAATCTACCTACTTTAATATTTATAAAATAATAAATAATTAAATATTAAAATTAATAGGCTAAGTAATAAACTTAACTTTAAAAAACTTAAACTTTATAAAGTTATAAAGAAAATTAAACTATTAATTATAAAATAAATCTTCTATTTACTTTAGGATAATAAAAAAAAACTATATATTTAAATTTTTATATTTTACTATTAGAAAAAGTATTAGTAAATAAAAAAATAAATAAAGTTATATAAAATAAAATTATTATTTAAGATAAAAAACTTAAATATAAAGTTAAAAAACTTAAAATAATAAAGTTTAATAAAAATACTTAATAAATAAAATACTTAGTAAAATAAAAAAACTATAATAAAATAGAAAACTTATAGTAATTTATTAAGGACTTTAAATATTTAAAAGACTTTATAAATAACTTTTACTAAAGTTTAAGTTTAATAAAAAAAAGTTAAAGGTATTTTAATTAATAATATTAATTATAAAACCTATAATTATAAAATTAATTAAATTAAATAATAAAAATATAGCTTAAAAAGTAGCCTCTACCTTATACTTTTTCTTTTCTAATTACTTTAGCTTTATTAAATTATTAATACCCTAAAATACTATATATACTACCTTTTTAAATTATTCCTTATATTATTTCTAAAGATAAATAATTTTAATTATAAAATTTATAATTTCCTCTTTAATAATTTTAACTTTATTATTAAGCTAATTATATTAATAGAAAATATATAATAATTATTAAAGTATAAAAAATACTTTATAATAAGATTTATAATCCTTAATATACTTTAAATAATAACTTAAATTAACCTTAAAAGCTAAATACTAAAATCTTTTTTTTTTATAATAAAAATAAAATTATATTTAATAAATTATAATAATAGGGTTAGGGTTAGGGTTAGGGTTAGGGTTAGGGTTAGGGTTAGGGTTAGGGTTAGGGTTAGGGTTAGGGTTGGGT